>CM046001.1:27502313-28793313 GCA_025175895.1 Wurfbainia villosa | reverse complement strand
ACTTCGTTCAGTTGCATTATTGCTCACTTAGCAAGGGTGTCTTCTTGGTACTTGACCTTGTGAAGTGTTGCTGCGGCCACGAGAAAGCGAAGGCGACCAAGACTCGGATGAAACCTAGCCCTTGTTTCCACCGGCCAAGGAGAAAAAGATGAAGAGCCCGCAATGGATGAGAAGAGGATGAGGGGCCAAAACCCTAGGAGAACCAAGCTTGCCCTTCTAGCGCCCAAAACCCTAACTCCTTTAGGGTTTTTGCATACGTTTAGGTAGGCAAACCCTAATTTCCAAGCACTCTATTGCCTGCCTAAGCCCTCTATTTATAGAATTGGGCTTAAGCCTCCTTTAATCTCCACCGTCGGATCTAGGGATTTAATCTCCACCGTCGGATCTAGGGTTTCATCCCAACCGTCGGATCTAGGGTTTCATCCCAACCGTCGGATCTAGGCTTTCATCCCAACCGTCGGCTCTAGGGATTTAATCTCAACCGTCGGTTCTAGGAATTTAATCCCAACCGTCGGATCTAGAGATTTAATCTCAATCGTCGGTTCTAGGGATTTAATCCCAACCGTCGGATCTAGAGATTTAATCTCTCAAGGTTCTAGGGATTTAATTCCAACCGTCGGATCTAGAGATTTAATCTCAACCGTTGGTTCTAGAGTTTTGTTTTACATCCTTGGATCTAGACTTCATGAGGATTATATTAGGCTATGATAGGGACCATGAGGAGGAGTTGGATCATGACCACCCGATGGATCGGAACCACATAAACTTGATCCATCAATGATGTTCCATTCCACTAGAGGATCATCATTGAATTACCTCACCAACCCCCATAGATCAATATGGGCTCCATATATTATTTGTACATCCATCTCCCCGTGTTTAAGATATCGAATGTCCGTCAATTAATTGATTTACTGACCATCAATCAATTAACATCTACCTCCTCGAGTAGTACCACTCAACCTTATCATCATGTTGACTAAGTCAACCAGCAGAGTTTACATGATGAACCTTATGAGCTCCTCAAGGGGACATCATCAACCTAATATATAGGACACGGTTTCCTCCTATAATCAACGACACACCATGTAAATAATATTATTTCCCAACTTACCAGGCATATTGATTTAATCCATCTAAATCTCACCCTTTGGTAAATCAAAGAAATAAATATTAAGTACATGTGCCCGTTATTATATCGGGATTAAGATCATGTACAACATAATATCCAAGTCAGGTCCGATTATGTAGTCATGATGAATTGAATCACCTCTATATCAGTCTGCTCAATACACCTAAGTGTACTAGTGTAACTCTATGTTCAAGACAAAACAATACCAAGCTACACTACAACCATGCCAATGGTTTGTCCAAAACCATCTTGGTTGTGAGCCTCTACTTATATTCTACAAGGGACTGATAACATGATCTTCTGTGTCACACCAAGCACCATGTTATCTACAATGTAAAATATTAGACTATATGCACACATATAATAAATATAAAGTGCAAATAATGATCATGTGATTCTTATTTCAAAATAAAATGTTCATATAAAAAGAGCTAGGCTTTCAGTATACATTCCAACAAGATATTGAACTCATTTGATTAGAGTGAGTCTACTTGGAGTTCAAGATATAGATTGTACCGAGGATGACACGGTCTATGCCTCGTTTAGTCAATCTAGATGTCAAGGATAGGGGGACATTGTCACATATTGTGAGAGTCACAATTAGTAGTCACAAAGGTGATTTGGAGCTCAACATTTTTGTAACTTGGGTAGCAATGATGTGTTGCTAGATACCGCTCATTGCTTATGTTCCTAAATCGGTTTAGGGACATTGCCAACATTACAAGAACCTATAGGATCACACACAAAGGGCAATTAGGTGGAGATTAGGTACATATGATGAACCATGAGGATTAGGTTCATGGGATGAACCAAATTGGATTAAGTGTAATCCAAATTAGACTAATTGAGTTAGACTCAATTTGATTCAAGTGTTGAATGAGTATAATTTAGATTTGATTCATTGAGTCAATTTAAATTAATGAATAGAGATTCATTAAATCAAATTGACTTGAATCAAGTGGTTAGATTTGATCAACCATGGGAGATAAGAGGTCAAGTTTGACTTGACTTGAGAAGGAAGATGAATGGTCAATTTTGACTTGACCAATTGCCATGTCATGGTGACATGGCATGGGAGCCGGCCAATGATGGTGTTCCACATCATCATTGACTTATCATGTGGTGCCACCTCATGAGGGAGACCAAGAGCCATTGGCTCTTGGAGTTACATGCATGCAGGTAACTCACACCCATTGAAGTGGCCGACCACTCCACTTGATGAAGGTAATTCATTTGGTGGTAACTCCATCTTCTTAGTCCTTGGATCTTCTTCCTCTCAAGCTCTCTCCCAATCCTCTATCTTGGCGAGCCATCCAAAGGGTGCTAGCACACTCAAGGTTGTATTTTCTCTACCATTTGTCCGTGTGGATACCAATAGAGGAGTATGCATGACACTCTTGAGTTCGCGAAGCTTTTGGACAGCGAGATAAGAAGGGCATCGCTTCAAGGATAATTTCTTATCATGTAGATCTAGAGTAGATCTAAAGGTATTAAACACATATATGTTAGTTTTATTTGTTATATACATGGATCCGTGGCGCTTCCGAGGTTTCCACAATGCAAAAAGCAATTTTTCTGCTCGAGAAAAACCCAATTGTTACGAGGATAAACTTTCATGAGAATTGTAGATCTCTCGAGAGCTTCGATTTGGTAGGTAGACCGTTTCGTGAGTCCACTTGTGCGAAAAATTATGACCATTTTACTACTCCAAAAGAGAATACTTGCAAACACACAACCAAAGAAAAGTACCAAGACTTTCTCTTGGATTAGTAGTCTGGGAAAAACAAACCTAAAAAAAACACGAATCGAAAAATACAAAAGAAAACCAAAAAGTGCTAGATTGGTGGTTTCACTAAATCTTAGCGCCTAGCTCGATACCAATTGTTGGATCAGAAGCGTGCTAGAGAATAGCGGCGTAAATTTTTCTTTTCATTCATTCGATATATAAGTAAGCCTCTAAAAATAAAAACACAAGTTTATTTTTACTTGGTTCACAACCCAGCGGTTGCTACTCCAAGGCCCTAATGATCCTAGACCGCGTACGGAGGGTAAAGCATTATAAGATCTCCTCCTCGTTGGAGGTAGGAGACAACGATCACAAAATCGAAAGTATGAGGATGAGGCAACAAGCCTACCTCACCTCGTTACGATTAAAACAAAGATCAATACAATAACAAAAAAATATTACTTGCTGCTGCTGCCGACGAAGAAGATTAAAGCTTGTCGTCGCGTCGATGTTATGATGGTGTTGGAGCTTTGGCGTTGTAAGAGCACTTGAGAATAATCTTGATTGATGTTTGGGTTGGAGTCCTCCCCTCCTTTTATAGATTTTGGCCTCAGAATAAGTCTCCTCATCTTTTGGAACAGATCACGAGGTGGTACTAAATTTTATCGCGAAGTGGCCGCATCAAATATTATTCATTTTGACCTAGCACAAAAGGTGATTAAATCGCCATCAATTGGTGATGCCTTCCATTAGTCAGTGATAATGGTTATGCACCACTTCTGTAGTAAGAGATTAGCTCGAAAATGGTAAATCGATGGTTTCTTACCATCCGATCTCGACCTAAACCTTGAAGTCTTAGTTGGATCGCTACGGTCATCCGTATAGAGGACACAACCTTACCATCTCTCACTACAAGTTTACCTCTAGTCCTTTAAGATCACCGCTGCTTAGGTCTTCCACCTAGGTTCTTCGACTCCCACGAAGTTCCCTCGGTGTTGCCCGACCACCACAGCTCCTTCTGGGTGTCGCTGATTTTCGGTTTAGATTAGCCTTTCTACACACTTGATTTAGCTCATGAAACAACGATGTAAACTTAACTTTGTGTCTTTGAAATAATCAAAACACATGTTCGATTATCTGGTGCCCCTGCACCAACACAGAATTCCAAAAAGGGACTTTTGTCGATGTCACATGGTGTGAGTCTTTCGAAGACTCAAAGTTCCTCTTCTAGAGAGAAGAGAGACCACATGGACAAGATCCCTTATGCATCTGCCATAGGATCTATCATGTACGCCATGCTATGTACTCGTCCTGATGTCTCGTATGCTTTGAGCATGACGAGCAGTACCAAGTGAGCATCACTGGATAACAGTCAAGAATATTCTTAAGTACTTAAGAAGGACTAAAGAATATTTCTTGATATTTGGAGGCGATGAGGAGCTAGTAAAGGTTCTGGATGCGACTTCATGACGGGATGATTATAGATCGTGGTTCGTGTTTTGCTTGAATTGTTACGTGTGGAAGAGTTCGGAGACATAGTTCTTGATTCTACAACGAGGCCGAGTATATTGTTGCATCAGAGCTTGCAAAGGAGGCAGTTTGGATCCGTAAGTTCATTACTGAGCTTGGGGTGGTTCCTAGCATAGCAGATCCTATAGAGCTCTATTGTGACAACAATGGAGCGATTGCGTAGGCCAAGGAACCTCGCTCACACTAGCGGACTAAACACATACTACGGCCTTCCATCTCATTCGAGATTATCAATAGAGGAGATGTGAAGATTTACTGAGTACCCACAGAGGCTAACGTGGCAGATCCCTTGACCAAGGCTTTGGCATAGAAAAAGCATGATGGTCACACTAGGTTATTGGGTATTAGATACTACAGTGATTGACACTAGTGCTAGTGGGAGATTGTTAGTGAAAGCCCTAGAGCCAATCATGTGATGATTATTATATGGACTTGTTGTATCATATTCCTATATATATAAAGACATTTCTTTAGGGTTATTATACTTACTTGTATTGGTGCCAAATAACTAAGTATAATAGCATCCATGAGTAGAAGGTTCTTATCTATATCAATCGATTGGTTGAATCGATAATGAGATGATATAGAGAATACTACCCTTAATCATTCCTATTCAAGTATTAATATTTAGGGAAAATGTTAATGCGAAAAGACTAGCATGTAGGTCAACTCGATGGCTTGATCTCACAAGTCATGGATATGAGATATCAAGTTGACACATGGGTATGCATTGGAGAATGTATACTGAAAGACCCACCATGAGAAAGTATCATGGATCATTATATGAGTGTCATATACTTTCTCATTTGACTATTAGTCCTTGGACCTGAAGTCACCATGGTTCCCTACATAAGGAGTTGCATACTTTGGCTTCGTCAAACGTCACCCGTAAATGGGTGGACTATAAAGGCGATTACTGGGTATGTAACAAATTATTGAGGATGTGAGTGATGTAGATGGGATCTATCCTCCTATATGATGAGTGACATCATGATTCTTGATAGAGTGAGACCACTAAGTGCATGACCATGCCCAAATGAGTTAATATGAGATATTGAGCTCATTTGATTAGAGTGAGGCTACTTGGAGTTCAAGATATAGATTGTACAGAGGATGACACAGTCTATGCCTCAACTAGTCAATCTAGATGTCATGGATAGAGGGACATTGTCACATATTGTGAGAGTCACAATTAGTAGTCACAAAGGTGATGTTGGATCTCAACATTCTTGTAACTTGGGTAGCAATGATGTATTGCTAGATACCGCTCATTGCTTATGTTTCTAAATCTATTTAGGAGCATTACCAACGTTACAAGAACCTATAGAGTCACACACAAAGGGCAATTAGATGGAGATTAGTTTCATATCATGGACCATGAGGATTAGGGTCATGTGATAAACCAAATTGGATTAAGAGTAATCCAAATTAGACTAATTGAGTTGGACTCAATTTGATTCAAATGTTGAATGAGTCTAATTTAGATTTGATTCATTGAGTCAATTTAAACTAATGAATAGAGATTCATTAAATTAAATTAACTTGAATCAAATGGTGGTTGATCAACCATGGGAGATAAGAGGTCAAGTTTGACTTGACTTGAGAGGGAAGATGAATGGTAAAGTTTGACTTGACCAAATGCCTCATGATGACTTGGCATGGGCCTGATGATGTTCCACATTATCATGGACACACCATAGTGTGCTACCTCATGAGGAAGACCAGAGCCATGGCTCTTGGTATTACATGCATGTATTTAACCTCCATGAAGTGGTCGGCCACATTAAGGAGATTAGTGAGTGAATTGATTAGATCATCTTCTTCCTCCTTTCCTCCTCTCAAGCTCTCCCTCCATCATCATTCTTCTGTGAGCTTCCTTGAGTGCTAGCACACTCTAAGTTGTTCGCTCCATCTTTTATCTGTGGATACTTGTAGAGGTGTGCACTTGACACTCTACGAGATCCCAAGCCGTTTGGGCCGAGCGGGATAAGCGAAGGATGTCGCTACAAAGGGTAACACTCTTTGTCATGTAGATCTAAGGTAGATCTAGATTTTCTAAACATGTACATGAATTTAAGTTTTGTTTATCTTCGTGGATCCGTGGCCACTTAGGGTTTCCGTAGCGGTTTTTGCCTCGGATAGTCCAATAGATTTGACACTTTAGGATGTGCCAATGTGCTTTGAGAAGTTGAAAATTAAATTGGCACAATTAGGTCTTAGAAGTCATGGTGTGCCATTTTGGGGTTTTGGCACACTAGGGGATAGTTGGTATTAATGCAAAATGAATTTAATTCTAGAAATGACAATTTGGGCTTAACACTTAGGTATTTCCTTAGTATTTTTACTTGTCATGCTTGTTGCCTTGCCATGTCATGACATCATATTTATTTTTATCATATAAAATGTCATGATAATACTTAGGGTTTGCTAAATGTCATGTTATGCTTAAGTTTATATCACATGACATCTTGATTATTGACATATGCTTTTATTCTTGTTATCATTTATGCCATAATTATTATTCATGCATCAAATAAAATTGAGTTAAGGACTATGACATGATTTGAAGTCCCATGCATAAGGGAATCAAATAGAGTTGCCTAGCTTATTCATGAGATCCTAGATAACAAAACTCACATCTCACTAGAACACTTGACTTGTATGTGTTTCATACACTTAGATACAAGTGAGATGTTAGAAATGCAATTAAGGTTTTAAAATCATTTCAAAACCATTTTAAAAATCTTGGTGAAGTCTATCTTTTGATAGCAATCACCATTGAATGAGGTGATACAAAGTAGGGCCAAACATTGAAAATTTCAATGGTTTTGAACTTTATCAATCTCACTAGTTTATGGATATTTTATTTTTCTAATATTTTTCACCCATAATGTTTGTTATAAGTAATGTCATTATGAATTTTAAGATTTTTTAAAATACATATTTTACTCATTAATTTTGTAAATTTGTTCAAATGATTTATACAAAATAGTGATCATTGATGGATGCGTCGACTAATCAAATATGGTTTGGTAGATCAAGTCTGGAAGAACGATTGGATAAACAAGGTTTAGGCCCATGTTATACTTTTAGGTTCCCTAAGCTAACCCTAGGATATGCTTTGGAGAGCATTGGAAGTGGAAATCATTAAAATGGATTAGAAGAATTGTTTAGTGTGTATCAATTAAGGAGGTGAAAGTTCAATGTATGAATCTTTTCTCTTAATTTTGATTTTTTAGTGTTCCTATTGGCTTAGTGTCTCCAAGGACATTATTGGTGCAATGGTCAAGGAGCAAGCCTTTAGGGAGTTATACATCTTGAGATGATGGATGTATTTTTCTCATGAGAGAGAATTGGGATTGCCTCTCTTAAGTGATATGAGACTTATCACTAGGAAGAGTGAAGGCATCCTAGATGTGTTTTTGGATCAAGGCATTGAATCTCATTGGGATATGAGACATTGACACCCTTGAAGAGGACCTTTTGATGTATGTCAAAGGGAGAATGTACCAATTGTTAGTTGGAATTCTCAAAGGTGAGAATTGCCAATTGGGATAATTGTAGACTTGAGTTAGGTCACTTAACTCGGGTGTTTTGGGGTTTTGTCAAACATCAAAGAGAGAGATTATTGGTGCAATCGGCCAGTCACGATTGGACTCGAGTTTGACTCGGCAGTATTTTTATTTTAGACAAAACATATGACATGTGATTTTCATGGGAAGACCAAGTGTAGTCTTGGGTGAAATTCCAAGCATGGGGCTTGGCATTTGAAGTCAACATGGAGTTGGCAAGGGGACCAAGTGTGTAGCCTTGGCCATGTAATTCAAGTGTAGCCTTGGTGGTGAAAGTCCAAGTTATGAGTACTTGGCATTTGGGAAGTCAAGGTGGTTTTGGCGGCGTAAGGCCAAGCGGAAGTCTTAGGAGCATAAATCCATATGTACCTTGGCGGTGTAGCCAGAGCATGAATGATAGCTAAAGGAAGCACACGGAGGTGATGTGAAAACATATAGGGTTTTAGGAGTAGTTTTCGCTCACATCTCATTACATTTTATGTTAATTTCATGCATATGTCACTCTATTTTGCATGCATTTCCTATTCTATGGTTGAGTCTCTTTGTACTTTTGTATGCGGATAGCATTTCATGGGAAACGATGCATTTTGGAGAAAAATGGAGTAATTTGTGGAGCAGACCTTAGGAAACACAGCCATGTCCCAAGACTTGGGCATGTTTTAGTAAACGGATCAAAGGCTCGAGAAAAAGACATGGCAGTAGTGAAACACACGATGCCTTTTTCCAGCCAAGATTTCACCTATTTTCCCCTTGCACATGGCGATGTGAAATTGACACGGCAAATGGCTATGAATTCAAGGAAATATGGTTTTTCAAGCATTTATGGGCCGCCTCTATATAGGAAACTCATCCAAGAGGCGAGGATCATGAGGAGTCGCCTAGGGCTTCAAACCTAGGGAGGCATGGACTAGGGCGCACGCAGAAGCCTAAAAAGCTTCGAGGAACTTACACGGGAGAGGAGCATACAGAGGTCAACACCTTGCACTTTAACATCAGAGAAGACCACGAAAGCATTTTAATCTTTTGTTCTGTGTTTTATTCCTATGTATTCGAACATAAACATGCTTTGTGATTCTTTCTTCATATACATGGAGTATTTCTTTGATTCTAGGATTAAGGAGTAGCTTGTGTGCACATAATAATGTTGGTTCATGTTAAATTCCTTTGAGTTTAATTTGGAAATTGGTAGTTGTTTTTTACTTTATCTATGTGTTTGGTTTTCTAATTGTGCTTAGCGTCGAGGGTGACAACCCTCGTGTCTAAGATTTAGATTTGATACAAGGAACCTAGGGGTAAACCGATCTTCAGAACTGGGTAGAAGGATGCAATGGAATCGGAACCAGTTCATTGTAGGGATTGATTCGAATCCTTGTACCATCTATCCTGTCCTTCTAGCGAGATAGCTCGGTGAATCGGTGACTCTTGAGGAAAGAGTGTATGATGTCCCTTCCACAAAATCATAGCTAAATGACTATACAATGCCAATTAGTGACATTGTTTTGTGACACACAAGTGAAATCGAAGTCCTAGAATCACCTTTGAAGAGCTCGAGACACTCCTTTCCTTCTCAGGTGACACCGTATAGAGTATAGTCCACACAACCTCCCGTCAAAACCCCTTAGAGTTTACGTCCAACGATTACAACGAACGTCGATAAATCCTAGTCCTGGATCGATCTCTTTATTACGACATCCGTGCACTTACGGAGTTGGCTAGCGCGCACTTTGAGTCCTGACCTTCAGATTTGAGTCGTGATCGCGTGCATCAAGTTTTTAGCACTATTGTCGGGATCGATTCTAGTCGAACAATGGAAAATTGGATCGGACTTAGGATAGATTTACTTTTCTTATTTTATTTTATTTTATTTCAGTTTTGTTTATTCATTCTTTCCTTATTTATTATTTCAATATAACGATGCATGCTCTTACTCATGATTATGGTCAATTGAATGCTGTAAGTTTTGGTAATATTTATTGTGAACATTGTGGTGAAACATGGCATACCATTAACGATTGTCGGATATATTGAACCTTCACAATTTGAACAACAAGATGTCACCTACAATTACAAGGTGTTAAGATGATTCCTATTCATATAGTTATGACCACGGGTACTTAAACCTCAATATTATGCACCTAACCCAGCGGATGATGGAAGATTTCATTCATAACAAGCGGCCACTGAATTCCAATGGCGGCATTGATAGACTCAATATTGTTTCCAAAATGAGAAGCAGAGTTATGAGTCACCATGCAAATTTTATCGAACCAAGTCCCACTTAGAAGTCCCGCTAGATAATTTTACTAGGGAATCACGAGGATCATAGCCAACAATTTGTGGAGATTATGGAATGAGATCTAGCAAGAAGAAACCAACGACTAGAAGGTGGCTTTGATGATTGGATTAAACCTAATATGTAGACTCACTTTGGCGAATGGATGAGGAGGACATAGATGACATTGGTAAAGAAGGACAATCCATTCAATCACCACTAGAAGGAGAACTTGAGGATTATATAATTGATACTTTAATCGAGTGCATTGCTTCAATCAAAACACCTCCTAACCTCAAGGGTCTAGAAGAGCTTGCCTTAACCCTCAAAACTTTAGTTACCAATCAAAGCCCACCTAGTGATTTGTAATGATAAAATTTCATTCGACATGATAGAATCTGCTAATAAATCTTTTGGTGAGAATATTTGTGGTGAGTTACATTATTTACAACATATGGATGAAAGAATATCATGACCAAACTCGATGATTCTTTAAAGATAAGCATGTTCACTCTTGAACCAAGGAAGGTAGCCAATAAATATCTTACCCTCCACGAGCAAGATTTAGAGATATGGTGATAAGGGATCAGGAGGCATAAGGTGAGCAAATATCTTGCTCCCCAGCAAGATTCAAATGCCTCAAATGAACGTAGGAATAAGGTCGAGCTAAAAGACCTTAAACAAAGCACTTCTTGAGGCAACCCAAGTTTAGATTTTGTGTTTATTTCTTATTAGTTTATTGCATTCGTTTGTTTTGAACTTTGATTTATATTCGTTTAGCATGTTTCATTTGAATTAGGACTAGAAAGAACTTGCTAGGTAAAACAAAAGTCATTTTAAGTTTATACGGTGAAGTAGTGGCGAAATCATACCATTGTGCACGAGAAAAGAAACAAAGGGGCGAGGTGTGTTTCCTACTCCTGACTTCGAGTCACACATGGTGGTAGTGTGTTTCACGGCCATACTAACACAGGCGCTGCTAGGCTGTGATTTCCTCGCCGTGTCACGCCCCTAGTCACGTGAAAAGCCTACATGCCGTTTTCTTTTCCTACTTTTGAGAAGGATGCGTACTTACGCTACGATTTCACAGTTGATCGTGCCTGATAACATATACAGGCGACAAGCAATAGGCGTGATGGGATGATCATAGCTCTATCGCGTGGTCAGAATACCTTCCGGTGGAGGACTTCTCACGAGGCCCATATTTACTTTCAAGAGGAGGATGGCGCCGAGAGGCCACCTATCGCCAGAGATGTGACAACATAGGCGTGCCAGGCATAGTGGGCGGAGAAGGAGCACTGCTCGCTACATCCATCAGCTCTCGATCGACTATATGTACATGTGGCATGACATCTTAGCTAGGTTTTCCAGGGAGACATCTGAGACTACGGACTTCACCTCAATAATATTAGAGGTATTGTTTAGATAAGTCTGGGGACCAAATTTTATTTTGTTTCTAGCATAGTTTCTTTCTTGGTATTTGCATGTTAGCATTCATTTATTCATGCATAGGTTATTGAGTTTCTTTCTTAGTGTTTGTTATCGTAAAAATCTTTTTTTGTTAAAGTCACTTACACAGTTGTTCCCATAGGCAACTTTATTATCTCGTGGTATTTTATTTTATTTGCTCTAATGAATGTTCTAGTCTTACCTTTGGTTAGTTTTATTTTTACACCTACACATGTCAACACTCAAGGGAGAATCTAGTACATACCTAGTTATGATTCATCTCTAGTCTAGTACTTTGGAATCCATAGGTGACTCTAGGTTTAGTATTTTGAATTCTGGAGATGCCGATTATTGTAAGCCCATTCAAAAATCAAAATCGGTGGTAGAAAATAAAGAGAGAAAGAAAATAGAAATAAAGAGAGAAAAAAGAAATGAAAAGAAAACAAAGAAAAAAAGAGAAGATTATGAGGATATATTGTGGTGGAAATGGCTAGGTGCCCCTTTGAGATGATGGTTATTGGAAAAACACCTACCAATTTCTCTCAATACGAACACCTTTGAGACTTTGTGCTAGATCTAGGAAGCGACCCTCTTTGGGTAAGTGCTTAAGAGCCAAGACTCTAGGAAAGCTATAGGATGACGACTTAACTCACCATGAACGAGTATCCCTAAGAATGATTTGCTTAGCAAAAACACGAGGAGCTAACCTAGTGAATTTCTAGAACATATTTATTTTGCTTTGATTGCAAATACCACTTGATAAATTTAGTTAACATGCTAAGTATGGAACAATATCTTTTAAAAATTTCATGTTAGGTTTGCTTGAGGATAAGCAAGATTTAAGTCACAGAAGTGATGTGAGCAAAACATATAGGGTTTTAGGAGTAGTTTTTGCTCACATCTCATTACATTTTTATGTTAGTTTATGCATATGTCACTCTATTTTGCATGCATTTCCCATTTCTAGTTCAGTCTGCTCTTTGTACTTTTGTGTGCGATAGCATTTCATGGGGCGGTGCATTTTAGAGCAAAAATGGAGTAATTTGTGCACAGACCTTTAGGAACATGCTGCCATGTCCCAAGACTTGGGCATGTTTCGGACAGATCAACAGAGGCTCAAAAAGACATCCAGTGTTGTGGTGCCTTCACTCAATTTCATCAAGATTTCACCTATTTTCCAACCTTGCGGGCCATGTGAAATTGACACATGTGGCGACAGTGAATTGAAATAGGGTTTTTCAAGCATTTATGGAGGCTGCCTCTATATATAGGAAACTCATCTAAGAGGCGAGGATCAGAAAGCCACCCTAGGGCTCCCAAACCTAGGGGAGGCCCTAGGATGGCCTTGGAAGCCCTAAAAGCTTGAACTTCAGAGGAGGAACACGCAAGAGGTCCATGCCTTGCACTTCCTTGAGAGAAGACCATGAAAGCATTGTAATCTTTTGTTCACGCATTTTATTCCTATGTATTCAAACATAAACATGCTTTGTGATTCTTCCTTCATATACATAGAATTCTTTCGATTCTAGGATTAGGGTAGCTTGTGTACATAACAATATTGGTTCATGTTAAATTCGCCTTTGAGTTTAATTTGGCAATTGGTAGTTATTTTTTACTTTATCTATCGTGTTTGGTTTTCTGTCAGAGCGTCGGTGACAACCTCATATCTAAGATTTAGGGATTTGATATAAGGAACCTAGGGTAAACCTAATCTCCTATAACCGTGGGTAGAAGGATGTGATGGAACTGACTTCATCGTATTGATTAAATCCTCGTACCATCTATCCCATCCTTCTAGGCGGAGATAGCTCTTATGCGGTGGATCTTGAGAGTGTATGATGTCCCTTCCACAAAACCATAGATAAATGACTAGACAATGCCAATGATAGCATTGTTTATTACACAAGCGAAACTAAAGTCCTAGAATCACCTTTGAAGACCTCGCACACTCCTTTCCTCCTTGTGACACCGTATAGAGTATAGTCCACGAAATCCTCATCAAAACCCTTAGAGTTTATGTTCAAATGATTACAACCACAACATACCGATACTGAATCCTACTGGGATCGATAAATCTTTATTACTTGCGACATCCTGCGCCATTGGCGCGGATACTTTGAGTTCTCGGCGCCTTCATCGCGAGGTTGAGTCGCGATCACGTGCATCAAGGTTAGCGTGGATGAACAAGTCATGGATGAATTAGAGGATCCGTGCTTGGATGAATAAGTCATGGGCGACTTGGAGATCCGATAGGAAGCTAGTAGAGGTGGCTAGAAGACTTGGAGTCTAGGCTAAGGGTGTTTTGGTTAGACCTCATGGATGAGGTGAATTTAGCCAAGTGTGAAAAGTGTCGATGCTCAAACATGTTGTTTGAGGTTTTACCCTCGGATACTCAACAACTTGTGTTTGAGATTTTACCCAACGATCGGGTGAGAGTCGACTAATGTTTTGCATCGTATGCCATGGCGAAGCGACGTGTGTTCAATGGAATAAAGCAAATAACACAATTTTTATTACATCCCACATCACAGGCAGAAAACTTTCTTTGGCATAATGCATGAAACACACAAGGAGAAGGAGAAGTTATACATTGGGATTCTTTTGAATCATCGAAACCACAAGCAAGACAAATGGGCCTTGCCTCTAAGATCCATGCTAGGATCACTTGAGACAACTCCTAAAGTAGCAAGTCTCGATTGGTGCTAGCCAGAGACAGAAGAGGTGAGAGGAAGGAAGCGACTACCAAGGGAGAAACCTAAAACCAAAACCTTGGCAAAAGATTATCAAGGGATCCTTTTATAGATCTCTTGATTAGGTCATCTTATGAGGCTTAACGGAACATATCTTACCATAATTATCCCATAATTAAGGTAAGAACAATCAAAAATTTTCATAGAGAAAATCTCCAAAATCGGTGGAGGCGACATGACCGTGTGGATTCATGACTTGTGGATTCACATGGCCTGGCCGTGTCTCTCAGTGTAGCCCAAACTTTTGATTCTGACTAGAGCCGGACCAATCCAAGTTACGACAATGAGGCTCTGTATGGTCCGTTTAACCGTTTAAGTGCGATATGCCGTGCTAAGTCCACAGGCCATAGGAGGTTCCATAGCCTCCCTTATGCAGTCGACATATATCCTCTCGGCGAATCTCATTCTCGGACTTGTTTTACATCTCGAGATCACTAGTCGTTGACCCAATATGTTCCCGATTATGTTGGCCATTTATAATTAACGCCTTAATTATGAATAGATCATAGTGGCACCTAGTACATCATGACCCCAATTGATCGAAAAGTCTAAATCGACTTGAACATTTTGAACCCTTCAACATCTTTAATTGTTCATGCCTTGTTCCTTTTCCTCATCCTATACCCACTTGGTTGAGACATGGTCTGTGTTTCCCCACAAAGCTAACTTCGTCACACTAGCCTAAGTTAATTTTCTTGTCCTGTGGATTCAAGTTACTCCTACATGTTCCCAAGAAAAGCATCTTAACCTTGCTCGTGAGACTTCGAACAATCGACAAGAGGCCTAGGATATAGATCTCCTTTATCAGTGGTGAATTCTCATTCAAACACCTTGATCACTTTGGCTTATACCCAATCATCCCGGGTTACACCTACTATGTAGATGTATAAAAGTCAAAGTATAAGGCTCATGATCAAGGTGACTTGAATACCTCAAGTCTAAGAAGTTCACTCAAGCTAGAATGAGATCTTCACGACATATAAAACCATGAAGTCTCATAGCGAGCCACTCCAATGAACTAGTTACCAATACATATTCCTCGGATCCTATGGTTCCATTCGGTAGTACCAATGCTTGGATAAACCAAGGAGCATAACATGTCTAGTCTCATAGAATTCGATGTCGATCTCATTCATCGACTAGGAAAGTTTCAATACTTGCATATTTACACATGATGAGATACCCACTGTGATCCAATCACAATTTCTCTCATGCTATACATCGTATTGTGAACTTGATTACATTAGTTTAAGATCAATCAAATACATAGATAATGTACACTCGGATAGTGAATTTTATTAATAACTAAGGTGATTGTCTTAGGGCTCTCATTACATCAAACTCCCACTTGACCTACAACCAATCGCCTTGATATCTAATACCATAGGCCTCTATATGCCTCTCAAACTTTTCTTGGGAAGAGGCTTTGTCAAGGATCTGCTAGATTCCTATATGTGGGAACTTTCTCTGTTGTACATCTCTTATACCAATGATCTCTCTGATCGGATGGTAATGATGTAGTACATGTTTGGATCACGATGAGATTGTGGTTCCTTCACCTATGCAATTGTCATTGTTGTAAAGATAAATCGATAATGCTTCAATAAAAACTAGTCAAGTTTAGTAATAAACTTCTTGATCTAGACCATCCTGCTACTTGAAGTGCAATGTACTCTGTAGTAGAATCGAAGATATCTTGTTTTGAACTTCCAACTCACGCACCTCCATTCAGATGAATATGCATCGGTAGATTTGGAATCATCCTTTATGTCTGAAGGCATCAATATACCTGATTCTTTGGTTTCTCTGCACATGTGTATGTTCGAACATGTTTCGTAAACATGCACACAGCGGAAGCAAAAACAAGTGATAAACTAATTTTATTACAACACACACACATCACATGCATGCATGATACAACATGTGTAGACATAATTGCTATTTAAAATTTTACAATAAAAGGAAATTTATTCTAGTTATACCTGACGTATCGCATGTAGCGGGAATGACATCAACCGTACCGACCCTCGCTAGAATCATCTCTATCTGTATCCATGCTGAGTATTGTCAGGATAGCTTCACAAAGCCACGAGCCTCGAGTCGAAGACAATGTGATCCGAGAGACAATCACAATCCGAATCAAATTCGGATCTAAAAATGAGCTCCACGAACTCGCTTCTTGGAAGCGATTTTCGTCAACCAATTGACGAAATCTTGGTCCTCCATCTATGAGGATTGCTGGAGATCCAATCCCCAGCAAGTAAATCTCTGTCGGAGTGCAAAACGCCGACGAAATGACCTCTCCATGAGGAGAACAACAAGCTTTCAAAAAATTGAACAGCTTGTTTGCGGTGGAAGAGATGGCCGACCAATCAATGGTCGGCTGCTCCTTGGTCGCCGGCGGCCAAGAGAAGATGGCCAGAGGAGTTGCCCGCGACTGGTGGGTTGCCAGTGGCAAGGAGGAGGAGCAGCAGCTGCAATGGGTGGCGTCCAAGGTTGGGCGGCAACTCCTTGCACGGCAAGGAGAGGAAGAGGAGAGGAGGTGGGCGACTAGGGTTTAAACTTCTTAAGTCGTCCATGAAAAAATCCTTAAGCTGTATTTTTATAGAGAACACATTATCCTAACGGTTATTGGTTCATAACCAAAATCCATTAACCCGCTCCAATAACTTAAGTTAAAATAAACCAAACCATGTTGGTCTATTTTAAAGTTAAAACGAACCGAACCAACTTTGGTTCATTCGTTTAAAACAAACCAAACCACTTTGGTTTATTTTCCACCATTGGATTAGAACCAAACCAATTTGGTTCATCCATCATGTCTTCATAAGACTTAGCCCATCCATGCTTCCGATGCGACTGAAACCATTTCATACTCGCTCTTTGTTTGGTCCAACCAAATCTAGTCTCTCTCGATCTGAGAATCCTATTCTCCAACTCGTTTTAAATCCTTTGGATTACGCTTGTTGTGCGTGTGAACAAATAGATTCCCGATTTATGTTGGCTGTTTATAAGTAACTATTAATTATAGAATGATCATGAGTGACACCTAGTAGTACATCATGATCCCCAGTTAACAGAAAAATCAACGGTTGATCCCAGAACCTTTTTTGAAACCCTTCAGCAGCTACAATGAATCGTGCCCCATTCCTTTTACTCATCTTATACCCACTTGGTTCAGGACATGGTCTATTGTGTCAATCCCCACTAGGCTGACTACGTTACACCTAGTCCAAGTATTACTTCCTCGTCCTCTGAATTCTAGTTATTGCATATGTATCCAAGAGTACCATACTCTAAACATGTAATGCTTTGGCCAAAGACTTTAGTAATAATCCGACGAGAGGCCATAAGGTATACATCTCCCTGCAAGGAGCTGTGAATCCTCTGTAGGCTATTCAAACGCCTTCAGCCACTTCGACTTATACCCAATCATCCCGAGTCCACATCTCCTCAGAGATGCTTGCTTAAGATGTCAAAGCATAAGTCTTTATGACCAAGATGACTTGAATACCATAAGTCGTAGGAACATCGCACTTAAGCTGAAGTAAGAACTTCATTGACATATCCATATATGCAGATAACCAAATGAAGTCTTATAACTGGTCACTCCGTTGAACTAGTTACCATAACTAACATCCACAATCAACTCCGGACATCCCAATGTCACCAGCCAGTGAAAAACAGATGCTTGGATAAACCAAAGAGTATACCTCGTGCTAGTCTCAACAGAATTGATGGCGTCCGAACCCATCAATTCATTGACTAGGGATAATTCCAATACATCATAATTACACATGTAGAGATACTCACTAGTTGTGATCCAATTACAAATTCTCTCATGATGTGAATCGTATTGCGGACATTCAGTAAATGAGTTTAAGATCCAATCAAATACATGAAAATATGTATACTCAAATAGTGAATCTTCATTTATCAAATAAATGGTACAACCATAAGGCGATTGCCTTAGGACACCTCTCATATATTACTAATAAACTCCCACTTGGCCTAATGTCAATCGCCATGGTATCCAATACCATAAGCTCTAACATTACCTTCAAACTTACTCTGAGATAAGGCCTTAGTTAAAGGGTCCGCTAAGTTCCTTTCAGTGGGAATCTTCTTGATTTGTATTTCCTTCCTACTGATGATCTCTCTGATCAAATGATAGCGGCGAAGCACATGTTTTGATTGTTGATGAGACCACATCAAGTTCAGAGATGAACTTCTTGATCCAAATCGCTTCCTTTTACTGTTTCCGAATCTGCAATGTATTCTGCCTCAGTGGTAGAATCCGCCACAGTGTCTTGCTTGGAACTTTTCCAACTTATTGCGCCTCCATTTAAGGTAAATACGTAACCAGACTAAGACCTGAAATCATCCTTATCTGTCTGGAAGCTGGGATCTGTATATCTGCGTATTACCATATCACCATCTCCATATATTAGGAACACATCCTTAGTTCTTCTTAAGTACTTAAGGATTGTCTTAACAGCCACCCAATGATCCATTCCTGGATTAGATTAATATCTTCTCATGACACTCACAGCATATGAGACATCAGGCCTCGTACATAACATAATATAACATACATGATAGATCCTATTGCGGATGCATAGGAAATATTACTCATGCAAATCCTCTCGTCTTCTATGCGCGGACACATAGACTTCGAAAGGTGTATCCCATGCCTGATGGAAAGAAAACCTTTCTTAGATTCTGACATGCTAAACCTTTTTAGCACTCGGTCTATATATGTAGACTGCGAAAGACCAAGCAACCATTTTGATCTATCTCTATAGATCTTAATCCCGAGGATATAGGTCGCTTCTCTCAGGTCTTTCATGGAGAACATTTTGGATAACCATATTTTGACCGACTGTAAGACAGATGTATCGTTTCCTATAAGTAATATGTCATCGACATACAACACTAGGAACACGATTGCACTCCCACTAACCTTCTTGTACACACAGGGTCGTTTGGATTTTATGAAAAATCAAACCTTTTGATTGTCTCATCAAAACAGATATTCCAGCTCTTGGATGCTTGCTTCAGTCCATATATAGACCGTCGAAGCTTGCATACCTTGGTTTTATCAACCGATGTGAAACTCTCATGCTATATCATATACACATCCTCAAGTAGATTTCCATTAAGGAAAGCTGTTTTCACATCCATCTGTCATATCTCATAATCATAATGAGCTGCTATGGCCAGGAGCATCCGAATGGATTTAAGCATAGCTACTGGTGAATAGGTCTTGTCATAATCAACACCTTACTTTTGACGATAGTCTTTCGCCACTAATCTAGCCTTATAGGTAATCACATTACTATCCATGTCGATTTTCTTCTTGAAAACCCACTTGCACCCTATAGGCTTAATACCTTCATGTGGGTCCACCAAGTTCTAAACTTGATTTTCATACATGGAATCCATTCCCGACTTCATAGCTTCAAGTCATTTGTCCCTTTTTGAACTTTTCAGAACTTCTTCATAACTGGTAGGCTCCTCATCGTCAATGAGTAACACATCGTTCGATTCACTTACGAGAAATCCATATCTCTCGGGAATGTTGCGTGTTATACCAGATCTTCGAAGATGTGGTATCACAATAGGTTCAGCCGATGTCTCATCACTATGAGTTATCGGTTGAGGTGCTCGACCAGGTATCTCATCAATGTCTATTGGAGTCTCTTAAACCTCCTCAAGTTCAACAACACTCCCACTATTTTCTTGCAAGATAAACTCTTTCTCTAGAAACACAACATTCCTTGAAACAAACACCTTTTGTTCCAAGGGATGATAGAATTGGTAACCCCTCATTTCCTTAGGGTATCCAATAAATAGATATTTATCAGACTTAGCATCCAATTTGACTGACATAATCCACTTCACATAAGCAGGACAACCCCATATCTTCAAGTAAGATAAATGAGGTTTTTTACTAGCTCATATCTCATATGGAGTAGTAGAGACTACCTTGGTCGGGACTCTATTTAGCAAGTAAATAGCTATCTGAAGTGCATAGCCCCAAAAGGACTTGGGAAGATTTGCATGATTCATCATCACCCTAACCATGTTCAATAAGGTCCGGTTTTGCCTCTTAGATACACCATTAAGCAGTGGTGTATACAACGGAGTCCATTGAGACAATAAACCATTGCCCCTCAAATAATCTAGAAACTCTTGACTCAAGTATTCACCACCTCGATCCGATCGAAGTATTTTAATACTCTTGCCAAGTTGTTTCTATACTTCATTTCTGAATTCTTTGAACCTTTCAAAGGCTTCAGACTTGTGTTTCATCAAGAACACATACCCAAACCCTGAGTGATCATCGGTGAAGGTAATGAAGTAGCTATAGCCTCCTAGAGCTTGAGTTGACATAGGTTCATACATTAGTATGTATTAGACCAAGCAACTCTCCCACTAATTCACCTTTTCTAGTAAAAGGTAACTTGGTCATATTGCCCTTTAAGCATGATTCGCATGTATCACATGAATCTAATTCAAACAATTCCAGAATTCTACATCGGTGTAATTCAGACATACATTTCTTGCTCACATGGCCAAGACGACAATGCCACATGTAGGAATCTAATTGATTATCTTTTCGAGCACGCTTGTTGCTCGCTTCGATATTGAAAATGTCATTGGATATATCCAATGTATAAATAGCATTACTTAAAGTTCCAGTCCTATAAAGAATGTCATTCAAAGTTATGTAACAACAATTGTTACTAAAAGTTAAAATGGTACCCATTTCTATTTAAACAAGAAATAGAAATGATGTTCTTTATCAACAAAGGAACATAAAACAATTGTCCAGTTCTAAGACAAGTCATGTAGGGAGCTTCAACAGAAGATACGTTCCGATGGCGAGTGCAGCAACCTTTTCTCCATTCCCAACACATAAATTTGACTCTCCCTTGATGAGTCTTCTTCTATTCCTTAGCCCATATATGTTATTACATATATGTGAACCACACCCTATATCCAATATCCAAGTGTCTAAGGAAATAGAATGACAATCAATAACAAAAATATTTGAAGAACATGGGGCATCAGATGTCTTATTCTTCTTCACGAACTCAAGATAAATCTTGCAGTTTCTTCGCTAATGACCCTCCTTGCCATAATGATGGCAAGTGCCCTTTTGAGCTAGTTCTACCTTCCTTGCCTTCTTCTTCCCCTTGTGATGTTCCTTTGATTTCCTCTTAGAACCTTTCTTTGAGGAATCAACTAACAACACTGTCCCCTACTCATGCTTCATAGAAGGCTCCACAGTCTTCAGCATGTTGAGCAGTACCACCGACAAACCTTCTTGCATCTCAGAGGTGAAGAGGAGCTTGGAGACCTCGAATCTTTCAGATCTCACTTGTTCATCAAACAACTCATAGAGATGAAAGACTATGGTATGAGCATCCATATGCTCGTGATGCTTCCGCAGCTCGTGTACCATCGCGGCTAGCATGATGCAACTCACTAGTTCAGAATCACTCATATGTTTCTGATAGGCCAACAATTGGTCCTAAGTTGCGTCATCACTAGGACGGGCGGGAAGAGGCTCTTCGAGGACATTCGTAAGCTTTTCAACCTTGAGAACAATTCTCAAGTTTCTAAGCCAGTCCAAGAAGTTCGGCCCAGTCAATTTATTCGAATCCAAAATGGAATGCAAATTCAAAGATATCATGATCAAGCGATTAACTTAGAAATACAAATCGAGCATATATGAGAAAATGATTTAAAATGCATCAACAAACATTTACAAACCCCATTCATTTTTTGAATTAAAAAACCCCTAAAATCAATTCGGGAGACTGTAGGTCCATCTCCGAATGGGCTGATATCCAATATAGATAATAACAACCTTCGAGTGAGTCCAACAAGCCATTCTTAGCTATGATGGTAGGTATCAAGTATACCGATTACATATCACGTCTATGTAACTATCACAATGTGCTATCAACTAATTGAATGTTCACACATACATTGGGTTGTTAACACATTAACAAGTATGCATCATATGCATAACACCCATCTTCACCTCTCTTCACATTGACCTTGGAGTGAGTCTAACAAATCAATGCTCTAAGTTAGAGCCGACCCATTAATCGCGAAATAGTTTTAATATGGTTAGAGCACATTCAATCAATTAGCCAGGCATGGAGTGAGTCCAACAACACAAACTAACGATTGACCTCTGATTCTTACCATATTAGTGTTAAACTATTCTAATGATTTGAACATGTTCAGGTTCAAGCCGGGCTTGGAGTGAGTCCAACAACCCAACAAGAAACGAAACTCTAGTTCTAACCATATTAATGGAATGTGTAGGCTTTAATATTGTGTAAGGGTTTTAAAGTCTCTTCCTCTTTTTCATGCAAATAACTATTATCTACATGGCATGACACACATGACATAGATCTGCATGTCACGATACGTATGACATAATGATATGCATCTAATGCAATTACATGACATACAATTATGGCATGTACAAAAATTTCCTTATTTGTCATAACTATTTTGGAAATAAAATATGTTTGTGATTTGATTTCTCAAATCAAATCATGATTAAATTAGAAAACAAATTTCCAAATCTAATCACATATTTTATTTATGGAAAGTGTTAATTAAGGAAAGTCAAATCTAATTTAGGAAATAAATTTCCTAATCATATTAGGAAACTTCCAATTTGAATTTCTTTACAAATTAAAATTTCCATAAATACTTCTAAACTTTCCAAAAGTAGAATATTTCCATAAATACAATTATGACTATCGCAAAACAATTTTACGATTATGTTGAAACATAGTTGGGCTCTGATACCACTGTTGGGTTTCCCCGGCACCGCGGCGAGTGTGTGTTCGAACACGTTTTGTAAATATGCACACAGCGGAAGCAAAAACAAGTAATAAATTAATTTTATTACAACACACACATCACACGCATGCATGATACAACATGTGTAGACATAATTGCTATTTAAAATTTTGCAATAAAAGGAAATTTATTCTAGTTATATCTGACGTATCACGTGTAGCAGGAATGACATCAACCATAGCGACCCTCGCTAGAATCACCTCTATCTGTATCTACGCCGAGTATCGTCGGGATAGCTTCACAAAGCCACGAGCCTCGAGTCGAAGATGATTTGATCCGAGAGATGATCACAATTCGAATCAAATTTGGATCTAAAAATGAGCTCCATGAACTCGCTTCTCGGAAGCAGTTTTTATCAATCAATTGATGAAACTGTTGGGATGTATACTGAAAGCCAGGCTCTTTTTGTATGAACATGTTTATTTTGAAATAAGAATCACATGATCATTGTTTGCACTTTATATTTATTATATGTGTACATATTTTCTAATATTTTACATTGTAGATAACATGGTGCTTGGTGTGGCACAGAAGATCATGTTATCAATCCCTTGTAGAATATAAGTAGAGGCTCACAACCAAGATGGTTTTGGACAAACCATTGGCATGGTTGTAGTGTAGCTTGGTATTGTTTTGTCTTGAACTTAGAGTTATACTAGTACACTTAGGTGTATTGAGCAGGACCGACATAGAGGTGATTCAATTTATTGCTGACTACATAATTGAATCGGACCTCAGATATTATGTTGTACATGCTCTTAATCCCGATATAATAATGGGCACATGTACTTAGTATTTATTTCTTTGTTTTACCAAAGGGTGAGATTTAGATGGATTAAATCAATATGTCCGGTAAGTTGGGAAATGATATTATTTACATGGTGTGCCGTTGATTATAGGAGGAAATCGTGTCCTATATATTAGGTTGATGATGTCCCCTTGAGGATCTCATAAGGTTCATCATGTAAACCCTGCAGGTTGACTTAGTCAACATGATGATAAGGTTGAGTGGTACTACTCGAGGAGTTAGATGTTAATTAATTGATGGTCAGTAAATCAATTAATTGACAGACATTCGATATCTTAAACACGGGGAGATGGATGCACAAATAATATATGGAGCCCATATTAATTTATGGGGATTGGTGAGGTAGTTCAATGATGATCCTCTAGTAGAATGGAAGATCATTAATGGATCAAGTTTGTGTGGTCCCGATCCATCGGGTGGCCAAGACCCAACTCCTCCTCATGGTCCCTATCGTAGCCTAATATAAACCTCATGAAGTCTAGATCAAATGATGGAAAACAAATCTCTAGAATCGACGGTTGAGATTAAATCTCTAGAACCGACGGTTGAGATTAAATCCCTAGATCCGACGGTTGGGATGAAACCCTAGATCCGACGGTTGGGATGAAACCCTAGATCCAACGGTTGGGATGAAACCCTAGATTCGACGGTTGGGATGAAACCCTAGATCTGACAGTTGGGATAAAATCCTAGATCCGACGGTTGGGATGAAACCCTAGATCCAACGGTTGAGATTAAAACCCTAGAACCGACGGTGGAGATTAAACCTAGGCCTAAATCTAACTCTATATATATGGGAGAATAGGTTGGGCGACAACAAGTTGATGGAGTTGGATGTTTTGGAGATTAGGGTTTTGCCCATCAATGGCTTGGGCGGCAAGAAACCCTAAGGAGGAAACCCTAATTAGATTAGGGTTTGGCTCCTTTGGTTGGGCGGCAAGGTTTGGAAGGAGAGGGGCGACAACTATAGGAGAAGTGCTCTTCTTCTTCCTAGGGAAGGTGGCCGGTTCCTAGATCTCTTCCTTCCACCTTGGTTGGGCGGCAAGAAAGCCTAAGGAGGAAACCCTAATTAGATTAGGGTTTGGCTCTTATGGTTGGGTGGCTAGGGTTTGCAAGAAGGTGGGCGGCAACTATAGGAGAGGAGCTCTGTAACGCCCGTAAAATTCCTAGCAATTTTACAAGAATTTTTGGCTTGATGATAATGGGCTTTATGTAGGCTTTTTCCAAAACAAAAGAAAATAAGCCAAAAATGGATACAAGACCTAGGAATTGAACTCCAGACCTCTAGAGATAGCCAAGCCCTATAGATGTACCCACTAACCATAAGCCCAATAGGATTGTATGATTAAGGAAAGGGGGGGGACTATAGATAAATGGAACTAAGGGTAAATGAAGAGGCATAGAAAAAGAAAAGAGGAACTTCTCTTCCTCCCCCCTTTATAAAGAAGAGGGAAGATTGAAATTGTTTACTTCCTCTCTTCTTCTCTTCCTCTTCTCACCGAAATTCCAAGGCTTCCCTCTCCATTTCCCCTCTTTTGGCCGAGCATCATCCAAGCAAGAAAGCTAGGGCTAGGTTGGTTCTTTAGGTTGTCTTCTCCACCAAAAGCAACGCGAAGGATGTAAGTATCCCTCACCTGCATCTGAGTAGCTTGGTTGGACGTTTTATAAAAGAAATCTATATAGTTATTTTCGGCCAAGATATGATCTAGGGTTTCCATGAAGTTGTATGCCATGCTTTTGTAATTAGATGATGATGTTAGGGCTTAAAATGGATTAGGTCAAAAGTTAAACCTAGGAAACTCTATGAACCATTCGGCCAACATGAGTTTTGTTAGTGTTTTATTGAAATTATATCTTGTTTTTGCTTGCAAGTGATGATGTTAGCATGTTATAGGGATTAGGGTAAAGATCTAACCCTAGAGGCCTCCATGACCCATTCGGCCAAGTCATGAACTAGGGTCTCAAAGAAGCTCTATGCTATGTTCATGCTATGTTTATAACTAGATCATGATGTTAGGGTTTAAAGTGGGTTAGAACAAAAGCTAACCCTAATGAACACTTTAGTTCTATTCGGCCAAACCCTATTTTAGGGTTTCAATGAAGTTCCATGCCATATTATGGGAACTAGATGATGATTTTAGGGTTTAAAGTGGGTTAGAACAAAAGCTAACCCTAATGAACACTTTAGTTCTATTAGTTCTATTCGCCAAACCCACTATAGGGTTTCAATGAAGTTTCATACTATGTTTTGTAACTAGATGATGAGGTTAAGGTTTAAAAAAAAGGGATTAGATCAGTTAAACCTAAAGGCCCTACATGGACCATTCGCCACCTTGGGTCTTTAGGGTACAAAAGTCCATACCATGAATTGTATGCTATGTTATGTTAATGAAATAAGTTATGTTGTTAGGAAATGAAGTATGCCATGCTATGTTAATGAAATAGGATATGTTGTTATGAAATGAAGTATGCCATGCTATGAAAATGAAATAAGTTATGTTGTTATGAAATGAAGTATGCCATGCTATGAAAATGAAATAAGTTATGTTGTTACGAAATGAAGTATGCCATGCTATGTTAAAGAAATAAGTTAGGTTGTTATGAAATGAAGCATGCCATGCTATGTTAATGAAATCAGTTATGTTGTTATGAAATGAAGTATGCCATGCAATGTAAATGAAATGAAGCATGATGTGTATGAAATGAATTATGCCATGTCATGAAAATGAAATGAAGAATGATGTGTATGAAATGAAGTATGCTATGCTATGTTAATGAAGTGAAGCATGAGGTGTATGAAATGAAGTATGCTATGCTATGTTAATGAAATGAAGCATGATGTGATGAAAGCATGCTATGCTATGTTAATAAGACATGTAGTACAAAGAAGCATATAAGTATTTTACCTTCGCATGGTTTACCAAGACCTTAACAAGGTCCAAAGAAGGATGGGCTCCTAAGATGCCTAGGTCGATGGAATAAGACTCGCCTAGGATGGGCTTCTATGTATGACGCCCTAGGTCGATGGAATAAGATTCGCCTAGTACGGATGGGCTCCAAGATGCCTTAGGTCGATGGAGTAAGACTCGCCTAGGATGGGCTTCTACGCTATGACGATTGCCCCTAGGTCGATGGAATAAGACTGGCCCAGGAACCTATTAGGTTGAGACTTGCTACTATTTAGGATGCGCTATGATAATGAAGAAGTGGTACAATGCCGGGCCCAAATATGTTGAGATTTATATTTACATCCTAGTATATATATTTCAAAAGCATCTTGCATATGTATGTCATGATTGTTAAGTTACATGTTATGTTAAATGATATGCCATGATTGTTAAGTTACATGTTATGTTAAACGATATGCCATGATTGTTAAGTTATATGTCATGAAAGTTATGTTTTATGATATGTTATGAATGTTTACCGCTACATTAGATATGTCATGAAAGTTATGTTTTATGATATGTTATGAATGTTTACCGCTTACATTAGATATGCCATGAAAGTTATGTTTTATGATATATGAATGTTTGCGTTTACGCATAATGTTATAAAGTTATGCTTCATGATATGCTATGAATGTTTACATGTTTACGTTAGATACATTAGTTATGTTTGATGATACGATGATCCATGCTATATTTTACTTACGTACTTATGCTACATGTTGTTGATGACACCTCAAGTATGTTACATGTTATATTGCTTCTATGTGAATGCATGCCATGATTTATGATAATGTATGGTTTTAGTGAGTAGGAAGATCTTACTACTATTTATAGTTTATCTTTCCTCATGATAAGGGTAAGGGATGGATAAACTAAAGGGAGCAGCAGGAGGCCAAGGTGTGTGGTAGTGGCATGGTGGAGAAAGATCCGCTAGGTCTAAACATGTTTACCTATGATAAAGATGTCTATTCATGTCCTTACTTATGTCTCCTTATGATGATGATGTTATGAATTTACTAGCGCTAAGTATCTCATGATATGATGCATGCTCTATGTTAAGAAGAAGAAGTAAAGAAGTAAGAAGAAGTATCTATCCACGCTATGAAGCATACTCTATGCTAAGAAGAAGAAGTATATATATATATATGTATATATGTGTTAATGCATGTTTATGTTTAAAAGAAAAACAAAAAAAAAAAGGTATTAAGAAGTATGTATAAAATCTTAGATGTAATGTATTTGGACAGCTAGCCTCCGACATTTAGGGTCCCTCCGACAAGCTTTTCTTCTTCCTAGGTGTCATTCTTCTTTTCCCTATACCTTGGCCGGCGCCCAACATATTCCCTTTCTAGTCTTCACTCCATCTTGGCCGGCGGCACTAGAAGCTAGGGTTTGTCCCTAGTTTGGTTCCTTGGTGGTTTCCATTTTGTTCTCTCTATTCATGGGGCCGGCGGCATCAATCCTTTGTGGATTGGTGGTTGGCTCAAGCAAGAAGGGAAGGAGAGTTCTTCTTTCTTTGGATTGAAGAAGATCTAGGAAGCTTCAACTTGTGGAGGATCTTCGCCCACACGAAGTCTACAAGGAGGTTAGGACATACGATAGAAGATCAAGAGGTATAAAAGTTTTATACATGTTATTATTGATCTTTGCATGTTCTTATTATTATGCTTATATGTGTTGATTATACTAGTTTACATTTGTATGTATTTGTATAATCATGGACCTAAGATCACAAAAATCGCAATCCGTCATCGCTTTTCCGCTACTAACCGACTAGAAGAGTTATGTTGCTTGAACAACTAGTTTGTTCAAGCAATCGCTCAAGTCGTTAGCACGACGACGAATTGGTTGTGCTTAGGAAACTCATCCCATCCGGATTAGTTTTCATTAGTGAAAATTTTAATCCGGGGACATGGGAGCCAATGAGTCTCCGAGAAGCCGATTCCCTACAATTGGTATCAGAGCCAGGTTTCCAGTTTTGTGTGTTTTGGATTCGGTTACTTTCATGCACATATCATATATTGAGTATGCCGGATAATAGTAGGATGTACGTAGGCTAACTTTTTGGTTGCAGGCATAAGATCCAACTATTATAGCTATATGTGTGTATGTGATTGTTTGTGTGTGATTATATATTATTTGAATCCTCGGGGTTGACGAGGCTAGATTAGTATTTAATTTTTGTAATTAAATACGACATTGTTTAGCCGATCATTTTAGTTTACTTTCGATCTAGATTATTTGTACACTCCTTCGTGGAGTATAGGATCGATGGATGTAAATTAAAATAGATTATCTCGGCTCGGATCGCGTTGGTGACTTGCGCACAAGTAAAGGTGGAGCGGACGAGGTGGCGACACGACGGGACGCATATTGGAGAACAAAGCCATAATAGCTGGAAAAAATTCTATTTTTTCCATATTTATTGCTAATTTGTTTTATATGCATGTTGTGTGTGCTTGAAAATTCCTCATTTTCAATTTACTAAGTGGGAGAGGGATATTTTAATTAATTCCCGCGGCCTCCATTACAATTTGACGTGTGATGCAACAAACTTGCGTGTCAGCTCTGAGTACCTTCCTCCCCATCGGATGAGTTTGTTTATGGATCACTAGGTCAAATAATGTTTATAGGAAATTATTTAGGAGAGTGTGTACTTCCCCATCGGTAAGGCACATAATCTGAGATAATTCCCTTAGTATCGTGTAATGGTGCACACTTAGATGCAAATAAAAAGTATCCTCCCCATCGGAGTCACTGCTTTTATTTGTAGGGCCAAAGAGGAACCAACTATTAATTTTATTTGTCAAAAAGTAAGGTTGACAAGATAATAAAATTAATGGGTAAAACCTCCTCTTACAAATGTAGAATTCAGATACGTCACTATCGCCATGCGATATTCTGGTTTTGAGGTGTTGGTTGATTTCGAAATTTTATTGTTTTGAGGAATCAATAATATTTGAAATCTAATATTTTGATCAATGTGATTCTTAGGATTTTCAAAAATGACTTTCAGTCCACTTACTATGATACTAAAGGAAATAAACTTACTGTACCCAAATAATGTTGATTGGAAAAGAATCTAGATATTGTCTTATCTGCTAAGGAGTACAAGTATGCACTCTTCAAGAATGTCCTCAAGCCATGGTTGCTCAAAAGGTTTCTACTTCTAAAGGCAAGAAGAAGGAGAAACAAGGTGGAGCAAATGGGAGGATCTTAAGGAGGAGTGAAGAAGCCAAAGGCAAGTACTTCACTTGCAAGCAGATCGACATAAGAAGAAGGATTATCCTAATCCAAGAAGAACAAATGTATATCCTTTGGTCTAGTGCTGAAACATGGTTAGAGGCATTATCTACTTCAGACTGTGTGAAGATATAGAGCCACTAATCATGTCTCAACACTCAGGGGTTCCAGAAACCCGACTAGCTAAAAGGGATATTACCATTTACTGGGCAAGGCCATGAAGGTTTCATTAGGGGAGAAGTTTATTTATCTCTTAAGAAAATAAAATTTTGGTTCTCAAAATTCCTTTATTTTGATTTAGAAAGAATTTAATTTCGGTTTCTAAATTGTTTATGGATGGATATTCTATTTCTTTTAATGATGAGTTGTTATAAAAAGGAATAGGAAAATATCTGCTGTGTACATTGATAGGAAATTTGTAAACACTTGAACAAAAAAATCTCCCATGATGCAAATTAAGTTTATAACTCATCTTCTAATTCTAATAAGAAAAAGAACCTTCAAGATGAACCAAACATATCTTTGGCATCTAAGGCTGGTCATATTAACTCAGTAGAATTCAAAGGTTGATAAATGATGGACCTTGGGTTCATTAGTGGTGGAGGATCTCACAACCCGCAATCTTGCTGGAGGGTAAGATGACCAAGAGGCCTTTCAAGGCCAAGGGTATAGATCCAAAGATGTGTGGAATTGGTTCATTCTATTCGATGGTCCTATGTCTATCGTGCAAGAGGTAGTTTTGAATATTTCATCTTTTTCATAGACAATTATTCAAGATGACACTACGATCGATTGAGTGGTGAATACTTAGAAGAGTTTAGGAATTACTTATCGAGGTCGGGATTCAATCCCAATATGCACCGCACACCACAGTAATCTGCAGAGAGAAGGAATAGAGATGGTTAGATTGATGATGAGTTATTCGACTGCCGATTCGGATATGCTCTAGATACTGGCGCATTCTAAACTTGGTTCCATCTAATGCCTTCTACTCCTACAGAGATGTGACAAAGCCTAGTCTAAGACATATTCGGATATGGGAGTCCGATATCCAAGGCGAATGGTGTGGAACCTCTATGCTTGTTGCTCTATCCTAGGGGAACGAAGGGTGGTTTGTTTTATAGTCCTAGAGATCAGAGGGTGATCATTAGTACGAATGCCAGATTTCTAGAGAAGGACTATGTGATGAACCACAAGCCCACGAGTAGGATTGTTCTTGAGGAGTGATGTGAAGTCCATAGCATCTGATGCCAAGAGGATATATCACATGCAAAGACTTACAGTCAGAGGATACAGTGATAGCCGAGTGGGAGGGTTGTGAGACAGCCTGATAGATTCATGTTCTTGGGAGAATCTTCTGATTTGGTCCCTGGCGAACATGAACCTGATCCCATGACATATGACGAGGCAATCCAAGATGCAGCATCTTTGCAAAGTGCAATGAATACTGAGATTGAATCTATGGATTCAAATCAGGTTTAGGAGCTCTTATGCATAGCAGCTCATATGGATTATGAGATGTGGCAGATGGATGTCAAGACAACTTTCCTTAATGGAAGTCTTGAGGAGAACATCTATATGGAGCAACCAGAGGGATTCATGTTAGTAATATATGAGAGATGTCCTAAGGCAATCGCCTTATGTACGAACCATTTATATGATAAATGAAGATTCACTATTTGAGTATACATGTTTAATGTATTTGATTGGATCTTAAACTCATTTACTGAATGTCCACGATACGATTCACAGCATGAGAGAATTTGTGATTGGATCACAACTAGTGAGTATCTCTACATGTGTAATTGTGATGTATCTAATTATCCCTAGTCGATGAATTGATGGATTTGGACACCATCAATTTGCCGAGACTAGCACGAGTATACTCCTTGGTGTATCCAAGCATTGATTCTCACCGGCCGAGACATAGTGATGTCCGAGTTAATCGTGGATGCTAGTTATGGTAACTAGTTCATCGAGTGACCAGTAAGACTTCATATGGTTCTCTCGCATATATAGATATGTCAATGAAGTTCATCGGGCTTAAGTGCGATGTTCCTTTGACTTATGTATTCAAGTCATCTTGATCATGGAGACTTATGCTTTGACATCTTAAGCAAACATCTCTAAGGAGATGTGGACCCGGATGATTGGGTATAAGTCAAGTGATCGAAGGTGTTTGAATAGCCTATAAAGGATTCACCACTCCTTGCGAGGAGATGTATACCATGGCCTCTCGTTGATTGTTACTAAAGTCTGGCCAAAGCATTACATGTTTAGAGTAAGGTACTCTTCGATACATGTGGAGTAACTAGAACTGAGGACGAGGAAATGATACTTGGGCTAGGTGTGACGAGTCACCTAGTGGGGATCGGCTACACACAATAGACCATGTCCCAACCAAGTGGGTATAAGATGAGTGAAGGGAATGGGGCACGATTCATTCGAGCCATCAAGGGTTTCGTAAATAGTTCGATCAACTTGATCTTTTCTGCTAATTGGGGATCATGATGTACTACTAGGTGCCACTCATGATCGCTCTATAATTAATGGTTAATTATAGACGGCCAACATAAACCGAGAACCTATTTGGTCACACGACAACGAGTGTAATCCAAAGGATTTAAAACGAGCTTGAGAATGAGATTCTCGCATCGAGAGAAACTATGTTGGTTCGACTAAACATAAAGCGAGCATGAAATTGTTTCACTGCAATGGAAGCGTGGATGGGCCGTGTCTTATGAAGACATAATGGATGGACCAAAATGGTTTGGTTCTAATCCAATGGATGAGAATAAACCAAAGGGTTTGGTTTATATTAAACGAATGAACCAAAGGTTGGTTCGTTTTTAACTTAAAATAAACCATCATGGTTTGGTTTATTTTAACTTATCTTAATGGAGCGGTTAACGGGCTTTATGGATATGATCCATTAACCATTAAGAGAATTAGTTCTCTATAAAAGTGGGCTTAAGGGATTGTTAAACCCTAACTAATCCAATCATCCAAACCCTAGCCGCCAACCTCTGAAGTCGCTACCAGTGTTGCCGCCACTCTCCAACCGCCCGTATAGGCTTTTCCTCCTCGCGCCAAGCCGATGCTAAGAGTTCCGTGATCCTCCTTAGGTTTGACATCAAGGTAAGCACTTGGCTTCCTTGTCCGGGCTACTATCTCCAAAGCTGTCCAGTTTTCTGACAGCTTCTCCTTCGCCGGAGCCGCTTGGACGACGGTTAGCCTCGATCACGTCGTCTTCAACACGAGGCTAGTAACCCGTACGAAGTCGAAGCTCGTGACTTAGCGAAGTCATCCCGAGGAGCTCGGCGTGGATACGGATAGAGACGATTCTAGCGAGGATCGTTCCGGTTGATGCCGTTCCCGCTACACGTCATACGGAAGGTATAACGTAGTTTAATTTCCTTTATTGCAAATTTTAATTTACGGTTATGTCTACACTTGTTGTAATAGCATGCGTGTGTTGTGTGTGTTGTAATAAATAGGAGTATTTATTATTTTTATTGCTTCATTTGTGCTCATGTTTACGAAACATGATCGAACACACACGCCAGGAAACCTTGAGTGTGTATCGAGTCCAGGTTGTGTTTCGACATAATCGTAAAATGGTTTTGCGATAGTCATAATGTATTTCTGGAAATTTTCTAATTTTGGAAATTTAGAAGTATTTATGGAAGTTTTTCAATTTTGGAAAGTCTAGAAGTATTTATGGAAATCTTCCACTTTTGGAAAGTTGGAAGTATTTATGGAAATTGATATTTTCCATAAATAAAATATTTTATTAGATTCTGGAAATTTGTTTCCTAATTTAATCATGATTTGATTTGGGAAATCAAATCTTAAAATATTTGATTTCCATAAGTAGTTTTAAAGATTTAGGAAATTGGTTTCCTAAATAGATTTTCCTTAATCAAATAATTCCATGAATAAAATATGTGATTAGATTTGGAAATTTGTTTCCTAATTTAATTATGATTTGATTTGGAGAATCAAATCTTAAACATATTTTATTTCCATAAATAGTTATGACATATAAGGAAATTATAAACATGACATAATTGTATGCCATGTAATTGCATTAGATGCATAACATTATGCCATGCGTGTCGTGACATGTAGATGTATGCCATGTATGCCATGCCATGTAGATAATAGTTATTTGCATGCAAAGAGGATGAGACATAAAAACCCTTAATCAATATTAAAGCCTACACCTTCCATTAATATGGTTAGAACCAGAGTTCTGTTTCTTGTTTGGGTTGTTGGACTCTCTCCAAGCCCGGCTCGAACTTGAATATGTTCAAACCATGGAATAGTTTAATACTAATATGGTAAGAGTCAGAGGTCAATCGTTAGCTTTGGTTGTTGGACTCTCTCCAAGCTGGGCTAATTGGTTGAATGCACTCTAACCATATTAAAACTATGTCCCGATTAATGGGTTGGCTTTAACCTGGAGCATCGGCTTGTTGGACTCTCTCCAAGGTCGATGTAAAGGGAGGTGAAGTTGGGTGCTATGCATATGATGCATACTTGTTAATGTGTTAACAACCCGATGTATGTGTGAACATTCAATTAGTTGATAGCACATTGTGATAGTTGCATATACGTGATATGCAATCGGTATAGTTGATACCTACCGTCGTAGTTATGAATGGCTTGTTGGACTCTCTCCAAGGTTGTTCATAACTATGATGGATATCAGCCCATTCGGAGATGGACCTACAATCTCCCGAAGTGATTTTGGGTTTTTTTGAAATTCGAAAAATGAATGGGATTTATAAATGTATATTGATGCATTTTAAAATCATCTTTCTCATATATGCTCGTTTTGTATTTCTAAGATTGATCATGATCTTTGAATTGCGTTCCATTTTGGATTCAAATAAATTGACTGGGCCGAACTTCTTAGACTGGCTTAGAAACTTGAGAATTGTTCTCAAGGTGAAAAGCTTGTAAATGTCCTCGAAGCGCCTCTTCCCTTGTCTAGTGACGATGCAACTCTGGACCAATTGTTGGCCTATCAGAAACATGTGAGTGATTCTGAACAAATGAGTTGCATCATGCTAGCCACGATGGAACCCAAGCTACGAAAGCAACATGAGCATATGGATGCTCATATCGTAGTCCTTCATCTTTGTGAGTTGGTTGATGAGCAAGTGAGATTCGAAAGGTTCGAAGTCTCAAAGCTCCTCTTCACCTCTGAGATGCTAGGAGGTTCATCTATGGTACTGCTCAATATGCTGAAGACTGTGGAGTCTTCTGAGAAGCATGAGCAGGGGACGGTGCTGTTAGTTGATTCCTCGAAGAAAGGTTCTAAGAGGAAGTCAAAGGAACAGCAGAAGGGAAAGAAGAGAAGGGCTAAGAAGGTAGAACTAGCACAAAAGGAAACTTGCCATCATTATGGCAAGGAGAGCCATTTGCGAAGAAAGTGCAAGATTTATCTTGAGTCCATGAAGAAGGATAAGGCATCGGATGCCCCATCTTCTTCAGAAATCTTCTTTATTGATTGTCATTCTATTTCCTCAGACACTTGGGTATTTGATACTGGGTGTGGCTTACATATATGTAATGACATACATGGGCTAAGGAATAGAAGAAGACTCGTCAAGGGGAGAGTCAAATTTATGTGTTGGGAATGGAGCAACGGTTGCTGCACTCGCCATCGGAACGTATTTGTTGGAACTCCCTATAGGACTTGTCTTAGAACTGGACAATTGCTTTTATGTTCCTTCGTTGATAAAGAACATCATTTCTATTTCTTGTCTAAATAGAAATGGGTTCCATTTGACTTTTAGTAACAATTGTTGTTACATAACTTTGAATGGAGTTCTTTATGGGATTGGAACTTTAAGCAATGGTGTTTATACGTTGGACGTATCCAGTGACGATTTCAATATCGAAGCGAGCAACACGTGTGCTCGAAAGGATAATCAAATAGACTCCTATATGTGGCATTGTCGTCTTGGCCATGTAAGCAAGAAACGCATGTCCGAATTACACAGATGTGGAATTCTGGAATCGTTTGAATTGGATTCATACGATACATGCGTATCATGCTTAAAAGGCAAGATGACTAAGTTACCTTTTACTGGAAAAGGTAAACGAGTGGGAGAGTTACTAGGTCTAATACATACTGATGTATGTGGACCTATGTCAACTCAAGCTTTAGGAGGCTGTAGCTACTTCATTACCTTCACCGATGATCACTCACGGTTTGGGTATGTGTTCTTGATGAAACACAAGTCTGAAGCCTTTGAAAGGTTCAAAGAATTCAGAAATGAAGTAGAGAAACAACATGACAAAAGTATTAAAATACTTCGATCGGATCGAGGTGGTGAATACTTAAGTCAAGAGTTTCTTGATTATCTAAGAGACAATGACATATTGTCTCAATGGACTCCGCCATATACACCACAGCATAATGGCGTATCTGAGAGGCGTATTCGGACCTTGTTGGACATGGTTAGGTCAATGATGAATCATGCGACTCTTCCCAAGTCCTTTTGGGGTTATGCACTTCAGACAGCTGTTTACTTGTTAAACAGAATGCCTACCAAGGTAGTCTCAACTACTCCATATGAGATATGGAATAGTAAGAAACTTCATGTATCTTACTTGAAGATATGGGGTTGTCCTGCTTATGTGAAGCGGACTGTATCAGACAAATTGGATGCTAAGTCTGATAAATGTCTATTTGTTGGATACCCTAAGGAAATAAGGGGTTACAATTCTATCATCCTGTGGAACAAAGGTGTTTGTTTCAAGGCATCTTTGTGTTTCTAGAGAAAGAGTTTCTCTTGCAAGAAAAGCAGTGGGAGTGTCGTCGAGCTTGAGGAGACTCGAGAGACTCAAATAGACATTGATGAGATACCAGTGAAGCACAAACAACTCATAGTGATGAGCAATCAATTTGGACCTATTGTAACACCACATCTTCGTAGATCCGTGAACACGCAATATTCTCGAGAGATATGGATTTCTCGTAAGTGAATCGAGCGACGTGTTACTCATTGATGATGAGAGCCTACAGTTATGAAGAAGTGCGACAAGTTCGTGAAAGGGATAAGTGGCTTGGTGCCATGAAGTCGGAAATGGATTCCATGTATGAAAACCAAGTTTGGAACTTGGTTGACCCACCTGAAGGCATAAAGCCTATAGGGTGCAAGTGGGTTTTCAAGAAGAAAACCGACATGGATGGTAATGTGATTACCTATAAGGCTAGATTGGTGGCGAAAGGATATCGTCAAAAGCAAGGTGTTGATTATGACGAAACCTATTCGCCTGTAGCTATGCTTAAATCCATTCGGATGCTCCTGGCCATAGCAGCTCATTATGATTATGAGATATGGCAGATGGATGTGAAAACAGCTTTCCTTAATGGAAACTTGCTCGAGGACGTGTATATGATACAGCCTGAGGGTTTCACATCGGTTGATAAAACCAAGGTATGTAAGTTGCGACGATCCATTTATGGATTGAAGCAAGCATCCAGGAGCTGGAATATCCGTTTTGATGAGACGATCAAAAAGTTTGATTTCTCACAAAATCCAGACGAACCTTGTGTGTACAAGAAGGTTAGTAGAGTGCGATCGTGTTCCTAGTATTGTATGTCGATGACATATTACTTATAGGAAGCGATGTGTCCATCTTCTGATCGATTAAGGTTTGGTTATCCAAGACATTCTCCATGAAAGACACAGGGAGAAGCAACCTACATCCTTGGGATTAAGATCTATAGAGATAGATCGAAGCGGTTGCTGGTCTTTCTTCGCAGCTACATATATAGACCGAGTGCTAAAGAGGTTTAGCATGTCGAATCCAAGAAAGGTTATCTCGCCCATCGGGCATGGGGTACACCTTCGAAGTCTATGTGTCCGCCGCGAAGGCGAGAGGATTTGCATGAGTAAGATTCCTATGCATCCGCAATAGGATCTATCATGTATGCTATGTTATGTACGAGGCCCGATGTATCGTATGCTCTGAGTGTCACGGCGCAGATACGATCGATCGAGAATGGATCATTGGGTGTTAAGGCGATCCTTAAGTACTTGAGAAGAACTAAGGATGTGTTCCTAATATATGGAGAAGGGACATGGTGATACGCGGGTATACAGATGCGGCTTCGGACGGACAAGGATGATTCAGTCTCGATGCGGATACGTGTTCACCTTGAATGGGCGCGATGAGTTGGAAAAGTTCCAAACAAGAGGCGAGCGGATTCTACCATCGAGGCGTAATATATTGCGGCCGGCAAAGGAAGCGGTTTGGATCAAGAAGTTCGTTCATGAACTTGGTGTGATTCCGGCCATTGTTGAAGCAATACCGGTCTACTGCGACAACAATGGAGCAATTGCACAGGCGAAAGAGCCAAGGTCTCATCAACGATCCAAACATGTGCTTCGCTGCTATCATCTTATCAGAGAGATCATCAGTAGGAACGAAATACAAATCGAGAAAATTCCCACTGAAAGGAACTTAGCGGATCCTTTGACTAAAGCAGTACCTCAAAGTAAGTTTGAGGGTCATGTTAGAGCTTATGGTATTGGATACCGTAGCGATTGGCATTAGGCCAAGTGGGAGTCTGTTAGTAATATATGAGAGATGTCCTAAGGCAATCGCCTTATGTATGAACCATTTATATGATAAATGAAGATTCACTATTTGAGTATACATGTTTTATGTATTTGATTGGATCTTAAACTCATTTCTTGAATGTCACGATACGATTCACATGAGAGAATTTGTGATTGGATCACAACTAGTGAGTATCTCTACATGTGTAATTGTGATGTATCGGAATTATCCTAGTCGATGAATTGATGGATTTGGACACCATCAATTACAGACTAGCAGATACCTTGGTGTATCCAAGCGGTGATTCTCACCTTTGGAGACATAGTGATGTCGGAGTTGATCGTGGATGCTAGTTATGGTAACTAGTTCATTGGAGTGACCAGTAGTAAGACTTCATATGGTTCTCTGCATATATAGATATGTCAATGAAGTTCTTCGTAGCTTAAGTGCGATGTTCCTTTGACTTGCGGTATTCAAGTCATCTTGATCATGGAGACTTATGCTTTGACATCTTAAGCAAACATCTCTAAGGAGATGTGGACCGAGATGATTGGGTATAAGTCAGTGATCGAAGGTGTTTGAATAGCCTATAAAGGATTCACCACTCCTTGCGAGGAGATGTATACCCATGGCCTCTCGTCGGATTGTTACTAAAGTCTTTGGCCAAAGCATTACATGTTTAGAGTAAGGTACTCTTGATACATGTGGAGTAACTAGAATCCGTAGGGACGAGGAAATGATACTTGGGCTAGGTGTGGCGTAGTCAACCTAGTGAGGGGACCGACACAATAGACCATGTCCTGAACCAAGTGGGTATAAGATGAGTGAAGGAATGGGGCACGATTCATTCGAGTCGAAGGGTTTCGAGAAATAGTTACGGATCAACCGTTGATCTTTTGGTTAATTGGGGATCATGATGTACTATTAGGTGCCACTCATGATCGTTCTATAATTAATGGTTAATTATAGACGGCCAACATAAACCGAGAACCTATTTGGTCACACGCACAACGAGTGTAATCCAAAGGATTTAAAACGAGCTTGAGAATGGTATTCTCAGACCGAGAGAAACTATGTTTGGTTGGACCAAACATAAAGCGAGCATGAAATTGTTTCAGTCGCAATGGAAGCGTGGATGGGCCGTGTCTTATGAAGACATAATGGATGGACCAAAATGGTTTGGTTCTAATCCAATGGATGAGAATAAACCAAAGGGTTTGGTTTATATTAAACGAATGAACCAAAGGTTGGTTCGGTTCGTTTTAACTTAAAATAAACCATCATGGTTTGGTTTATTTTAACTTATCTTAATGGAGCGGGTTAACGGGCTTTATGGATATGATCCATTAACCATTAAGAGAATTAGTTCTCTATAAAAGTGGGCTTAAGGGATTGTTAAACCCTAACTAATCCAATCATCCAAACCCTAGCCGCCAACCTCCTTGGTGAAGTTGCCGCCCAGCTTGTGTTGCCGCCCAGCCCACAGCTCCTCCAACCGGCGTCCAGAAGGCGGCTTCCTTCCTCCTCGCCGGCGTCGAGCTGCTGCCGGAAGAGTTCCGGCGATCCTCCTTAGGTTTGGCATCAAGGTAAGCACTTGGCTTCCTTTGTTGGCCGGCGCCTATCTCCTCCACCAAGCTGTCCAGTTTTCTGGACAGCTTCTTCTCCTCTCGTCGGAGCGTCGTTTGGACGACGGTTAGTGCTCCGACAGCGGCTAACATACCGGGGATTTGATCTCCGGTAATCCTCTGAGGTGGAGGACGAAGGATTCGTCAAACGGTTGACGAATACCTCTCCGGAGAAGCGAGTTTTGAGAACTCGTTTTGGATCCGACTTTGGATTCGGATCGTGATCATCTCTCGATCACGTCGTCTTCAACACGAGGCTAGTAACCCGTACGAAGACGAAGCTCGTGACTTAGCGAAGTCATCCCGAGGAGCTTGGCGTGGATACGGATAGAGACGATTCTTACGAGGATCGTTCCGGTTGATGCCGTTCCCGCTACACGTCATACGGAAGGTATAACGTAGTTTAATTTCCTTTTATTGCAATTTTAATTTACGGTTATGTCTACACTTGTTGTAATAGCATGCGTGTGTTGTGTGTGTTGTAATAAATAGGAGTATTTATTATTTTTATTGCTTCCGCTGTGCTCATGTTTACGAAACATGATCGAACACACACACGCCGCGGTGCCGGAAACCCAACAATTCATTGCTAAGGGCAAAGAGCATCCTGTATGTAAGCTTAATCGGTCCATTTATGGATTGAAACAAGCTTCGAGGTCTTGGAACATCCGCTTTGAGGAGGTAAATCAGTCTTATGGATTTATTCAAAGTCCGGATGAGTCTTTGGTATAAAAGAGATGTGACGGAAACGTAGTGGTATTTCTTGTACTATACGTAGATAATATTTTGGTAGTTGGTAACAATATCAGAGTGTTATCAGACGTAAGGGTATGGTTGTCCAAACAGTTTTGAAGGACTTGGGAGAAGTGGGACACATCCTTGGGATCAAGGTTAGTGTGCTAATCCCAAGCTTCATACATAGACACGATTATGGATCATTTTAGCATGCAAAACTCCAAGAAAGGTTTTCTACCTTTCAGGCATGGAGTTCCTTTATCTAAGGAGATGTGTCCTAGATCATCTGAGGAGATAGAGGAGATGAAGGCGGTTCTTTATGCTTCGGCAGTAGAAAGCCTCATGTATACGATGCTATGTACGAGACCCGATATCTGCTATGCCATGGGCATGGTCAGCAGATATCAGAGTAATCCAGGATAGGGACATTGGACTACGGTAAAGCATATATTGTAGTGCCTGAGAAGGACTAGGGATTATATGCTAGTTTATCGGGCAGACCAATTACTCCCTGTGGGTTACACGGATTTCGATTTCCAATTTGATAGGGATAACAGTAAGTCTACCTCTGGTTTTGTATTTACTTTGGGAGGTGGAGCCATTGTATGGAGGAGTGTCCAGCAAAAATGCGTGACGGAATCCACCATGGAAGCTGAGTATGTGGTAGCCTCTTAGGCGGCCAAGGAAGCTGTGTGGCTCAGGAACTTCCTGATGGACTTGGATGTGATTCCTGGTTTGCCCAGAACTATCACAATTTATTGTGATAATAATGGTGCAGTTGCAAACTCGAAGGAACCACGAGCCCATAAGGCTAGTAAACACATAGAGCGCAAGTACCACCTGATACGAGAAATCGTAAAGGAGGTAGAAGTTGTTGTCGCCTAGATTACATCAGAGGATGACCTGGTAGACCCTTTTCACTAAGAACCTTCTAGCGAGAGCTTTGATAGGCATGTGGAGGGAAGGAGAATCAGATGTATGGCAGTGTGATGACAACATAGTCTTTTAGTATAAGTGGGAGATTGTTGGGATGTATACTGAAAGCTTAGCTCTTTTTGTATGAACATGTTTATTTTGAAATAAGAATCACATGATCATTGTTTGTACTTTATATTTATTATATGTGTGCATATTTTCTAATATTTTACATTGTAGATAACATGGTGCTTGGTGTGGCACAGAAGATCATGTTATCAGTCCCTTGTAGAATATAAGTAGAGGCTCACAACCAAGATGGTTTTGGACAAACCATTGGCATGGTTGTAGTGTAGCTTGGTATTATTTTGTCTTGAACATAGAGTTACACTAGTACACTTAGGTGTATTGAGAAGGACCGACATAGAGGTGATTCAATTTATTGCTGACTACATAATTGAATCGGACCTCGGATATTATGTTGTACATGCTCTTAATCCCGATATAATAACGGGCACATGTACTTAGTATTTATTTCTTTGATTTACCAAAGGGTGAGATTTAGATGGATTAAATCAATATGCCCGGTAAGTTGGGAAATGATATTATTTACATGGTGTGACATTGATTATAGGAGGAAACCGTGTCCTATATATAGGTTGATGATGTCCCCTTGAGGAGCTCATAAGGTTCATCATGTAAACCCTGCAGGTTGACTTAGTCAACATGATGATAAGGTTGAGTGGTACTACTTGAGGAGTTAGATGTTAATTAATTGATGGTCAGTAAATCAATTAATTGACGGACATTCGATATCTTAAACACGGGGAGATGAATGCACAAATAATATATGGAGCCCATATTAATTTATGGGGGTTGGTGAGGTAGTTCAATGATGATCCTCTAGTGGAATGGAACATCATTGATGGAACAAGTTTGTGTGGTCCCGATCCATCGGGTGGCCAAGACCCAACTCCTCCTCATGGTCCCTATCGTAGCCTAATATAAACCTCATGAAGTCTAGATCAAATGATGGAAAACAAATCTCTAGAACCGATGGTTGAGATTAAATCTCTAGAACTGACGGTTGAGATTAAATTCCTAGATCCGACGGTTGGGATGAAACCCTAGATCCAACGGTTGGGATGAAACCCTAGATCCGATGGTTGGGATGAAACCCTAGATCCGACGGTTGGGATGAAACCCTAGATCCGACGGTTGGGATGAAACCCTAGATCCGACGGTTGAGATTAAAACCCTAGAACCGACGGTGGAGATTAAACCTAGGCCTAAACCTAACTCTATATATATGGGAGAATAGGTTGGGGGCAACAAGTTGATGGAGTTGGATGTTTTGGAGATTAGGGTTTTGCCCATCAATGGCTTGGGCGGTAAGAAACCCTAAAGAGGAAACCCTAATTAGATTAGGGTTTGGCTCCTTTGGTTGGGCGGCAAGGTTTGGAAGGAGAGGGGCGGAAACTATAGGAGAAGAGCTCTTCTTCTTCCTAGGGAAGGTGGCCGGTTCCTAGATCTCTTCCTTCCACCTTGGTTGGGCAGCAAGAAAGCCTAAGGAGGAAACCCTAATTAGATTAGGGTTTGGCTCTTATGGTTGGGCGGCTAGGGTTTGCAAGAAGGTGGGCGACAACTATAGGAGAGGAGCTCTTCTTCTTCCTAGGGTGTTGCCGACTCCTTCTCTTTTCCCTATACCTTGGCCGGCGCCCAACATATTCCCTTTCTCCTCTTCACTCCAACTTGGCCGGCGGCACTAGAAGCTAGGGTTTGTCCCTAGTTTGGTTCCTTGGTTGTTTTTATTTTGTTCTGTCTATTCTTGGGGCCGGCGGCATCAATCCTTTGTGGATTGGTAGTTGGCTCAAGCAAGAAGGGAAGGAGAGTTCTTCTTTCTTTGGATTGAAGAAGATCTAGGAAGCTTCAACTTGTGGAGGATCTTCGCCCACACGAAGTCTACAAGGAGGTTAGGACATACGATAGAAGATCAAGAGGTATAAAAGTTTTATACGTGTTATTATTGATCTTTGCATGTTCTTATTATTATGCTTATATGTGTTGATTATACTAGTTTACATTTGTATGTATTTGTATAATCATGGACCCCGAAGATAAACACAAAAACCGGCGATCCGTCCGTCGTCTCTTCCGCGGCTAACCGACTAGAAGAGTTATGTTGTTTGAACAACTAGTTTGTTCAAGCAATCGCTCAAGTCATTAGCACGACGATGAATTGGTTGTGCTTAGGAAACTCATCCCATCCAGATTAGTTTTCATTAGTGAAAATTTTAATCCGGGGACATGGGAGCCAATGAGTCTCCGAGAAGCCGATTCCCTACAGAAACCTTGGTCCTCCACCTATGAAGATTGCTGGAGATTCAATCCCCGGCAAGTAAGTCATTGTCGGAGCGCAAAATTTCAACCAACGACCTCTCCATGAAGAGAACAACAAGCTGTCCAGAAACTGGACAGCTTGTTTGCGGTGGAAGAGATGGCCAACAAATCAATGGTTGGCTGCTCCTTGGTCTCCGGCGGCCAAGAGAAGATGGCCGGAGGAGTTGCCCGCGACTGGTGGGTGGCCGGCGGCAAGGAGGAGGAGTAGCAGCTCCAATGGGCAGTGCCCAAGGTTGGGTAGCAACTCCTTGCGCGACAAGGAGTGGAAGAGGAGAGGAGGTGGGCGGCTAGGGTTTGAACTTCTTAAGTTGTCCACGAAAAAACCTTTAAGCCATGTTTTTATAGAGAACACATTCTTCTTACGGTTATTGGTTCATAACCAAAATCCATCAACTCGCTCCAATAACTTAAGTTAAAATAAACTAAACCGCGTTGGTCTATTTTTAAGTTAAAACGAACCGAACCAACTTTGGTTCATTCGTTTAAAACAAACCAAACCACTTTCGTTTATTTTTCCACCATTGGATTAGAACCAAACCAATTTGGTTCATCCATCATGTCTTCATAAGACTCGGCCCATCCATGCTTCCGATGCGACTGAAACCATTTCATACTCATTTTTTCTTTGGTCCAACCAAACTTAGTCTCTCTCAATCTGAGAATCCTATTCTCAAACTCATTTTAAATCTTTCAGATTATGCTCATTGTGCATGTGAACAAATAGGTTCCCAATTTATGTTGGCCATCTATAATTAACCATTAATTATAGAACGATCATGAGTGACACCTAGTAGTACATCATGATTCCCAATTAATTGAAAAATCAACGGTTGATCCCAGAATCTTTTCTGAAACCATTCAGCAACTAAAATGAATCGTGCCCCATTCCTTTCACTCATCTTATACCCACTTGGTTCAGGACATGGTCTATTGTGTCAGTCCCCACTAAGTTGACTACGTTGTTAGTAATAAATGAGAGGTGTCCTAAGGCAATTGCCTTATGGTTGTACCATTTATTTGATAAATGAAGAATCACTATTTGAGTATACATGTTTTCATGTATTTGATTGAATCTTAAACTCATTTACTGAATGTCTGCAATACGATTCATAGCATGAGAGAATTTGTGATTGGATCACAACTAGTGAGTATCTCTACATGTGTAATTGTGATGTATTGGAATTATCCCTAGTCGATGAATTGATGGATTCAGACGCCATCAATTCTATTAAGACTAGCATGAGGTGTACTTTTTGGTTTATCCAAGCAGCTATTTCTCACTGCCTGGAGACATTGGGATGTCCGGAGTTGATCGTGGATGTTAGTTATGGTAACTAGTTCATTGGAGTGACTAGCTGTAAGACTTCATATAGTTCTCTACATATATGGATATGTCAATGAAGTTCTTACTGTAGCTTAAGTGCGATGTTCCTCCGACTTGCGGTATTCAAGTCATCTTGTTCATGGAGACTTATGCTTTGACATCTTAAGCAAGCATCTCCGAGGAGATGTGGACCCGGGATGATTGGGTATAAGTCAAAGTGGCCGAAGGTGTTTGAATAGCCTACAGAGGATTCACCACTCCTTGCGAGGAGATGTATACCCTATGACCTCTCATCAGATTGTTAGTCTTTGGGCAAAGCATTACATGTTTAGAGTATGGTACTCTTGGATACATGTGTAGTAACTAGAATCCGGAGGACTAGAAAGTAATACTTGGGCTAGGTGTGACGTAGTCAGCCTAGTGGGGACTGACACAATAGACCATGTCCTGAACCAAGTGGGTATAAGATGAGTGAAAGGAATGGGGCACGATTCATTGTAGCTGCTGAAGGGTATCAGAAAAGTTTCTGGGATCAACCGTTGATTTTTCGGTTAGTTGGGGATCATGATATACTATTAGGTGCCACTCATGATCATTCTATAATTAATGGTTAATTATAGATGGACAACATACACCGGGAACTTATTTGGTCACACGCACAACGAGCATAATCCGAAGGATTTAAAACGAGTTTGAGAATAGGATTCTCAAATAGAGAGAGACTAGGTTTGGTTGGACCAAACAAAGAGCGAGTATGAAATAGTTTTAGTCGCATTAAAAGCATGGATGGGCCGTGTCTTTTGAAGACATGATGGATGAACCAAATTGGTTTGGTTGTAATCCAATGGTGGAAAATAAACCAAAGTGGTTTGGTTTGTTTTAAACAAATGAACCAAAGTTGGTTCAGTTCGTTTTAACTTAAAATAGACCAATGCAGTTTGGTTTATTTTAACTTAAGTTATTGGAGCGGGTTAACGGATTTTGGTTATGAACCAATAACCGTTAGGAGAATGTGTTCTCTATAAAAACACGGCTTAAGGGTTTTTCGTGGAGAATAAATTGGTTCAAGGGTTTTGGAAACCCTAGCCTCCTTTCCTCCTTCTTGCCGCCCAAGCCAAGGTGGTTGTCACCCACCTTTGTGTTGCCGCCACCCATTGGAGCTGCTGCCTCTCCTCACCGCCAGCCATCCACCAGCCGCCGGCATCCCTTGGGCCACCCTCAGCTGCAGGCTAACCTCCCTTGGCCACCGGCGACCAAGGAGTAACCGGCCAAGCCTTTGGCCGGCCACTTCTTCCACCTATACAAGCTGTCCAGTTTTGGAGAGCTTGTTCTCCTTTCGTGGAGAGGCTGTTTGGTCGGTGTTTTGTGCTCCGACAGTGGTCTACTTGCTGGGGATTAGATCTCCATTAATCTTCATAGGTGGAGGGTTAAGTTTTCGTCAAACAGTTGACGAAAACTACTTCCAACAAGTGAGTTTGTGAAACTCGTTTTTGGGATCCAAATTTATTTCGGATTGTGATCGTCTCTTGAATCGTCTTCAACTCAAGGCTAGTGACTTTTTCAAAGACGAGGCTCATGGCTTTGTGAATCTATCCCGACGATACTCGGTGTGGATACAGATAGAGGCGATTCTAGCGAGGGTCATTACGGTTGATGTCATTCCCGCTGCACGTACTACGTCTGGTATACCTAGTATAAGTTTCCTTTTATTATAAAATTTTAAATAGTGATTATGTCTACACATGTTGTATCCTGAATGCATGTGATGTGTGTGTTGTAATAAATTAGATTTATTGCTTTTATTGATTCCACTGTGTGCATGTTTACGAAACGTGTTCAAACACACACTTGCCGCGGTGCCAGGGAAACCCAACATACGTCACACCTAGCCTAAGTATTACTTCCTCATCCTCCAGATTCTAGTTACTGCACATGTATCCAAGAGTACCATACTCTAAACATGTAATGATTTGGCCAAAGACTTTAGTAACAATCCGACGAGAGGCCATAAGGTATACATCTCCTCGTAAGGAGCGGTGAATCTTCTGTAGGCTATATAACACCTTTGGCGACTTCGACTTATAACTAATCATCCCGGGTCCACATCTCCTCAGAGATGCTTGCTTAAGATGTCAAGGTGGGTCTACCAAGTTCCAAACCTGGTTTTCATACATGGAATTCATTTCCGATTTCATGGCTATTAGCCATCTATCCCTATCTGAACTATTCAGTGCCTCTTCGTAACTAGTAGGTTCCTCATCATCTATGAGCAACACATCATTAGATTCACTTATGAGAAATTCATATCTCTCAGGAATCCTACGTGTCCTACAAGATCTACGAGGAGGTGGTGTATTATTAGATCCAACTATTACCTCATCCGAATGAGTAATCAGTTGTGGCTCTTGACTAGGCATCTCTTCTGTGTCTACTAGAGCCTCTTGAACTACACTTAGTTCAACCTCACTTCCACTGTTTTCCTATAAGAGAAACTCCTTCTCTAGGAATACAACATGCCTTGAAACAAACACCTTTTATTCCAAGGGATGATAGAGGCTTGGAGATTGAATTAGAGGCAAGGGAGATTAGGGTTGGGCGGCAAGAGGCTTGGAGTTAGGGTTTGTGCTTGGGCGCCCACAAATAAGAAAGTTTTTCCTCTTCTTATTCTTCTTCCTTAAGAGTTGTCGGCGCCCCTTCTCCTTCCCTAGACCTTGGCCGGAGCCCAAACAAGTTTCTCTCCTCTCCTTGGCCGGTGGAAAGAAGTCTAGGGTCTCTTCCCTTAGAGTCTTGGCCGGCGTTCACTCTCCTTGATCTCCTTCTTGGCCGGCGGCAAGCACCAAGCTTGGAGCTTGGTGGTTGGTTGAAATAAGGAGAGGTGTTTTGTTTCTTAGTCTTCCTCTTGTTCGGAGTGAGCAAGGGAGGAAGATTGGTGATCTAGGAGCTTCGACTTTTGGTAGATCGTCGCCCACACGACGTCCAAAAGGAGGAAGGACATACGATAGAAGATCGAGAGGTATAATACTTGTCTATTTTTGTATGTAACATTTTTATAATTGTTTTCAATTATATATGCATGTTATATTCTATTTTGTGGCTAATATAATTTGGACCCCGAACATAAATACAAAAGTCGACGATCCGTACATCGTCTATTCCGCGGCTATTCGTAGAATAGAGGTTGGTGGCTTGAACAACAAGTTTGTTCAAGTGACTACTCTAATTCGAATAGCACGACGATGAAACACTTGCTTGGGTAATCCCTCTTGTCAAGGATAAATTTTTTTATCCGGGGACGTAGAAGGGATCGCCATGAACAAGCGACCGAGTTGAAGTGGGAAGCGAAGTTTCCTACCTTCAAGTGGTATCAGAGCCACGGTTTCCGGTTTTGTGTGTTTAGGATTTGGTTACTTTTATGCACTTTTCATATATTATATGTGCCAGATAATAGTAGGATATGCGTAGGTTAACTCTTTGGTTGCAGATATAGGATCCAACTATTATGGCCATATGTGTGTATGTGATTGTATGTGTGTAATTATATACTTTGTTGAATCCTCGGGGTTGACGAGGATAGTATTTAATTTTTTTTGTAAATTAGATACGACATTGTTTATAGCCACTCTTTTTATTTTAGTTTACTTTCGATCTAGATTTCATGTACACTCCCTCGTGGAGTATAGGCTCGATAGATGTAAATTAAAATATTTAGTCTCGGCTCGGATCTCCGGATGGCTCGTACATGGCGTAGGAGGAGCGGACGAGATGACGATACGACGGGAGACATATTGAAGACAAAAGCCATAATAGTTGGAAAATTTTTATTTTTCATATTTAATGCTTATTGTTTGATATGCATGTCGTAGGCTAGAAAATTCCTCAATTTCAAATTACTAAGTGGGAGAGGGATATTTTTATAAATTCCCACGACCTCCATTACGATTTGACATGTGATGCAAACAAACTTGTGCGTCGGCTCTGAGTGCCTTTCTCCCCATCGAATGAGTTTGTTTGCGGATCACAAAGTCAAATATGGTCATAGGAAATTATTAAGGAGCATGTGTACTTCCCCATCGGAAGACACATAACCCGAGATAATTACCTTGGTACCGAGTAATGGTGAACACTTAGATACAAATATAAGTATCCTCCCCATCGGAGTCACTGTTTTTATTTGTAAGGCCAAAGAGGAACCAACTATTAATTTTACTTGTCAAAAAGTTAGGTTGACAAGATAGTAAAATTAATGGGTAAAATCTCCTCTTACAAATGTAGAATTCGTATACGTCCATACTATCGTGGCATACGATATTCTCGGTGTTTTGAGGTGTTGGTTGATTTTAAAATTTTATTATTTGAGGAATCAATAATTTTTTGAAATCTAATATTTTGATCTATGTGATTCTTAGGTTTTCTTTCAAAATGACTTTCAACCCACTTGCTGTGATACTGAAAGAGAATAAACTTACTGGACCCAACTATGTTGATTGGAAGAGGAATCTTGACATTGTCTTGACTGCTGAGGAATACAAATATGTACTTCTCGAAGAGTGCCCTCCTAAGCCTGCGAATGATTCTGGGGAAAAGGAGAAGGAGAGTTATAAGAAGTGGATTAAGGCTAATGAGATGACGCGGTGTTACATTTTGGCATCTATGTCAAATGTACTGCAACATCAGCATCAAGCCATGCCCACTGCTTATGACATGATGCTCAATCTCAAAGAACTTTTTGGACACCAGAATCGGGCTGCTAGGCAGGAAGCCATGAGGAACTTGATGACGACCACCATGATCGAGGGAACACCCGTGAGGGATCATGTTCTCAAGATGATGGCTCATTTAAATGAGTTGGAAGTCCTTGGAGCTGAGATCGATGGGGAAACCTAGGTCAATATCATTCTCCAGTCTCTACCTAGGAGTTTTGAGCAGTTTCGCCTGAACTACAACATGAACAAGAGGTTGTATTCGTTGGCGGAGCTTCTAACAAAACTCCAGGCGGCAGAGGGGCTATTTCGTCAGAGTGCTCAGGTGCATGTCATGGTTACCCAAAAGTTTCTACTTCAAAGCTGAAAGGCAAGAAGAAGAAGAAATAAGCTGGGGCAAAGGTGGTGGGAGGAACTCAGGGAGGAGTGAAGAAGCCGAAAGGCAAGTGCTTCACTTGTAAGCAGACTAGACACTGGAAGAAGGACTGCCCCAACCGCAAGCAGAACAAAGGTATATCTTTTGGTCTAGTCATTGAAACTTGTTTAGCGGTGTTATCTACCGGCACCTGGTGTGTAGATACGGGAGCCACTGATCATGTCTGCAATACTTTGCAGGGGTTCTAGGAAACCAGACGACTGGCTGAGGGGCAGATTATCGTATACTTGGGCGATGCCACGAAGGTGGCGACTATTGCAGTGGGAGACGTTTATTTATCTTTTGAGAAAAATAAAGTTTTGGTTTTTAAAAATTGCCTTTATGTACCTTTATTTAGAAAGAATTTAATTTCAGTTTCTAAATTATTTATGGATGGATATTCTATTTCTTTTAATGACAGAGTTGTTATAAAAAGGAATAGGGAGATTATCTGTTTGGGTGCATTGATAGGAAATTTATACACACTTGAACCAAAAGCTCCCACGATGCAAATAGAAGTTAATAACTCATCTTCTAATTCCAATAAGAGAAAAGAAACTTCGAAGATGAACCAAACATATCTTTGGCATCTTAGGCTTGGTTATATTAACCTAAGCAGAATTCAAAGGTTGATAGTTGATGGACCTCTGGGTTCATTAGTGGTGGAAGATTTCCCAACCTGCGAATCTTGCTTGGAGGGTAAAATGACCAAGAGGCCTTTTAAGGCCAAGAGGTATAGAGCTAAAGATGTGTTAGAATTGGTTCATTCTGATTTGTGTGGTCCTATGTCTATCCAGGCTAGAGGTGGTTTTGAGTATTTCATCTCTTTTATAGACGATTATTCGAGATATGGATACATTTACTTGATGCGCCGCAAGTCTGAATGCTTTGACAAGTTCAAAGAATTCAAGACTGATGCGGAGAAACGTCAAGGTAAAAGTATCAAGACACTACGATCTGATCGTGGTAGTGAGTACCTCTTGGGAGAGTTTAGAAATTACTTATCAGAGGCTGAGATTCAATGCCAATTGTCTGCACCTGACACACCCCAGCAGAATGGTGTAGCAGAACGAAGGAATAGGACTCTTATGGAGATAGTTAGATCGATGATGAGTTATTCTAAGTTGCCAGTTTCGTTCTGAGGATATACTCTAGATACGACAATGTATATTCTGAACTTGGTCTCATCTAAATCAGTGCCTTCTACTCCCACAGAATTGTGGACTGGGCGAAAGCCTAGTCTAAGACATATTCGGATTTGGGGGAGTCTAGCACATGTGATGAAGGCGGATGCTGGTAAGTTGGAACCTCGTACAGAAGTATGCATGTTCGTTGGCTATCCTAGGGGAATGAAAGGTGGTTTGTTTTATAGTCCTGGAGATAAGAGGGTGATCGTTAGCATGAACGCCAGATTTCTAGAGGAAGACTATGTGATGAACCACAAACCCATGAGTAAGATTGTTCTGAAGGAATTAAAAGGGGAAGTCGCTTCTTCAGTACCACCGGTACAAGAGGATATACCACAAGTCACTGCACCGCGTGTCACAGAGGATACACAGGTGATACCTCGTCGTAGTGGGAGGGTTGTTAGACAACCTGATAGATTCATGTTCTTGGGAGAATCTTCTGATTTGGTCCCTGGCGAGCATCTTGTATGTAAGCTTAATCGGTCCATTTATGGATTGAAGCAAGCTTCGAGGTCTTGGAACATCCGCTTTGATGAGGTAATCCAATCTTATGGATTTATTCAAAGTCCGGATGAGTCTTGTGTATACAAGAGATGTGACAAAAACGTAGTGGTATTTCATGTACTATACGTAGATGACATTTTGTTAATTGGAAACAATGTCATGGTGTTATCGGACGTAAGAGTATGGTTGTCCAAACAGTTTGATATGAAGGACTTGGGACAAGTGGGACACATCCTTGGGATCAAGGTTATAAGGGATCGCAGGAAAAGGATGTTGTGCTTATCTCAAGCTTCATACATAGACACTATTATGGATCGTTTTAGCATGCAAAACTCCAAGAAAGTTTTTCAACCTTTTAGGCATGGAGTTCCTTTATCTAAGGAGATGTGTCCTAGAACATCTGAGGAGATAGAGGAGATAAAGGCAGTTCATTATGCTTCGGCGATAGGAAGCCTCATGTATGCGATGCTATGTACAAGACTAGATATCTGCTTTGCCGTGGGCATGGTCAGCAGATATCAAAGTAATCCAGGACAGGGACATTGGATTGTGGTAAAGCATATATTGAAGTATCTGAGAAGGACTAGGGATTATATGCTAGTATACCAGGCAGACCAATTACTCCCTGTGGGTTATACAGATTTTGACTTCCAATCAGATAGGGATAACAGTAAGTCTACCTCAGGTTTTGTGTTTACTTTGGGAGGTGGAGCCATTGTATGGAGGAGTGTCAAGCAGAAATGCGTGGCGGACTCTACCATGGAAGCTGAATATGTGGCGGCCTCTGAGGCGGCCAAAGAAGTTGTGTGGCTCAGGAACTTCCTGAAGGACTTGGATGTGATTCTTGGTTTGCCCAGAACTATCACAATTTATTGTGATAATAGTGGTGCAGTTGCAAACTCGAAGGAACCACGAGCCCATAAGACAAGTAAACACATAGAGCGCAAGTACCACCTGATACGAGAAATCGTAAAGGGAGGAGAAGTTGTTGTGGCCAAGATTGCATCGGAGGATAACCTGACAGATCCTTTCACTAAGGCCCTTCCGGTGAGAGCTTTTGATAGGCATGTGGAGGGAATGGGAATCATATGTATGGCAGTTTCAGGACACCATAGTCTTTTAGTATAAATGGGAGATTGTTGGGATGCATACTGAAAAGTCTATCTTTTGTATGAACATCATTATTTTGAAATAAGAATTACATGATCATCGTTTGCATATTTATGGTGATTCATATTGTCTACTACATTACATTGTAGATAACATGGTGTGTGGTGTCACACGGGAGATCATGTTATCGGATCCTAGTAAAGTATAAGTATAGGCTCACAACCGAGATGACTTTGGACAAACCATTGGCATGGTTGTAGTGTGATTTGGTATTGGTTTGTCTTGACCATAGAATCACACTAGTACACTTTGTGTGTATTGAGCAGGACCGACTTAGAGGTGATTCGATTTATTGCTGACTACATAATCGAATCGGACCTCAAATATTATATTGTACATGCTCTTAATCCCGATATAATATCGGGCACATATACTTAGTATTCATTTCTTTGATTTACCAATGGGCGAGATTTATAGATTAAATCGATAGGCTCGGTAAGTTGAGAAATGATATTATTTATATGGTGTGCCATTGATTAAAGAAGGAAACCGTGTCCTATATATTAGGATGATGATGTCCCCTTGAGGAGCTCATAAGGTTCATCATGTAAACCCTGTAGGTGGACTTGGTCCGACATGACGAAAAGGTTGAGTGGTACTACTCATGGAATTAGATGTTGATTAATTAATGGTCAGTAAATTAATTAATCGACGGACATTCGAGATCTTAAACACAGGGAGAAAATGTACATATAATATATGGAGCCCATATTAACTTATGGGGGTTGGTGAGGTAGATCAATGATAATCCTTTAGTGGATTGGATTATCATTAATGGATCGGACTTTATGTGGGCTTGATCCATTGGGTGGCCAAGATCCAACTCCTCCTCATGGTCCCTATTGTAGCCTATTAATACCTCATGAAGCCTAGATCCAATGGATGAAAACAAAACTCTAGATCCAAAGGTAGAGATTAAATCTCTAGATCCGATGGTTGAGATTAAATCTCTAGATCCGACGGTTGAGATTAAATCCCTAGAACCAATGGTGGAGATTAAAACAAGGCTTATCCCTAACTCTATAAAAAGGGGCTGAAGGGTTGGCGTGGAGATTGAATTAGAGGCAAGGGAGATTAGGGTTGGGTGGCAAGAGGCTTGGAGTTAGGGTTTGTGCTTGGGCGGCCACAAATAAAAAAGTTTTTCCTCTTCTTATTCTTCTTCCTTAAGAGTTGTCGGCGCCCCTTCTCCTTCCCTAGACCTTGGCCGGCGTCCAAACAAGTTTCTCTCCTCTCCTTGGCCGGTGGAAAGAAGTCAAGGGTCTCTTCCCTTAGAGTCTTGGGCGACATTCACTCTCCTTGATCTCCTTCTTGGCCGGCGGCAAGCACCAAGCTTGGAGCTTGGTGGTTGGTTGAAAGAAGCAGAGGTGTTTTGTTTCTTAGTCTTCCTCTTGTTCGGAGCGAGCAAGGAAGGAAGATTGGTGATCTAGGAGCTTCGACTTTTGGTAGATCGTCGCCCACACGACGTCCAAAAGGAGGAAGGACATACGATAGAAGATCGAGAGGTATAATACTTGTCTATTTTTGTATGTAACATTTTTATAATTGTTTTCAATTATATATGTATGATATATTCTATTTTGTGGCTAATATAATTTGGACTCCGAACATAAACACAAAAGCCGACGATCCGTACATTGTCTATTCCGCGGCTATTCGTAGAATAGAGGTTGGTGGCTTGAACAACAAGTTTGTTCAAGTGACTACTCTAATTCGAATAGCACGACGATGAAACGGTTGCTTGGGTAATCCCTCTTATCAAGGATAAATTTTTTTATCCAGGGACGTAGAAGGGATCGCCATGAACAAGCGACCGATTTGAAGTGGGAAGCGAAGTTTCCTACCTTCAGAAAGGTAGTTTAGTCATCTTTCCTTTTAAGCATGAAACACATGTGTCTAATGAATCTGATTCATAAGACTCCAAAATGCCAAGCCTCTACAGTTTGGATATGCGTTCATTGCTTATATAGCCAAAACAACAATGCCATAATTGCGAGGTTAATTGATTATCTAACTTAGCGGATTTACTATTTGATTCGATATTGAATATCTCATTGGATGTATCTAACGTGTAGATCTCATTATTTAATATCCCAGTAGCATAAAGAACATCATTCAACATAATATAACAACAATTATTAACTAAACATCAAATGATAACCTTTCTTATTCAAACATGAAATAGAAACAATGTTCTTTATTAAAGTAGGAATATAAAAAAAATCATCCAACTCTAAAACTAGTCCTGTAGGAAGTCGCAACGTATAAGTACCCTTGGCTACAACAACAACTTTTGCTCCATTGCTAACCCTTATATCTGCTTCTCCCTTAACCAGTTTTCTTCTGTTACTAAGCCCATGTATGTCATTACATATATGTGAGCCACACCAGGTATCCAATACCCAAGTGCTAAAAGAAACAATATGACATTCAATAACAAATATACCTAAAATAGATTGGGCATCAGATGCCTTTTTCTACTTCAGTGACTCTAGATATTGCTTGCAGTTTCTCTTCTAATGCCCATCCATATGCTCTTGTTGCTTCTGTAACTCAGGAGACATCGACGCTAGCATAATGCAACTCGCCATCTCAAAGTCAGCAACATGTTTTTGGTAAGCCAACTTTAGGTCACCAGATGCATTGTCTATAGGAGGTTTGGGAAGAATCTCTTCAAGGACATAAGCTAGATTTTTAGCCTTGAGAACAATTCTCTGGTTGAGAAGCCAGTCCAAGAAGTTTGGCCCAGTCAATTTGTTGTTGTCCAAAATCAAACGTAAATTAATGGAGGTTGACATGTTGTTCTAATTAGTACCTAGACATTCAAATAGAGGTGTATAAGAGAGATGAATTTATAGTAATGTAAACAATTTACATTAACAAGAAACTCCCACTATTTTATCAAATTCAATAGCACTCACTTTGAATTCGAGAGATGGTTGGTGATCTCTTAGTGGGTTGATATCCATTATGACTAAGAACAACCTTGGAGAGAGTCCAACAAGTCATTCATAGTCATAATGTTAGGTATCAACAGTACCCATTATATATCAAATATATAACTATCACTTTATGCTATCAACTAATTGAATGTTCACATATACATTAGGTTATTAACTCATTAACATATATACATCCAATGCATATCACCTAATTGCACCTCTATCCACATTGACCTTGGAGAGAGTCCAACAAATCAATGCTTTCAGTTAGGGCCGACCCATTAATTATGAGATCGAATTTAAATGATTTGAACACATCCAATTTACAAGCCAGGCTTGGAGAGAGTCCAACAACCCAAACTTGAAATTGAACTCTGGTCCTTACCATTTAAAATAAACATCAAATCTCATATGAATTGAACATGCTCGATGTCATGCCAGGCTTGGAGAGAGTCCAACAACCCAAACACGAAAAAGAACTCTAGTTAAACCATATTAATGGAAGGTGTTAGCCCTAATATTTGCATGAGGGATTTTAGGTTATTATGGGTCTCATCTATAAAAGAAAATAAACCTAAATATAGAAAAACCAAGGTCACATTAGGAAATAAATTTCCCAATGTGAACGTGAGCCTATGCTTAGGCTCTAACGATGTGGCCAACACATTCGGTGTTTTCAGAAGCATCCTCGCTATTTCCTTTTTAGGTTACAAACATATCCTATATGTAAAACAAGCATACTCTAATCTATCATATAGATAAACATGACACAGGTATATTAAAAGATCAAACATGATTTAAACATTCTCCTACAACATGCAATCTATGCCAAACGAACAAGGTGACTCTGATACCACTTGTTGGATATTCTGGGATCTTGCACAGCGGAATAAAGCAAATAAAAATAATTTTTATTACATTTCAGACATCTCCTGGGGGCCAAGAAGACTTGCTTTGGCATAATTGCATGAAAAACACAAAGGAGAAGGAGAAGTTGTACCTTTGGGATTCTTTTGAATCCGTCAAAACCACAAGTAAGACCAACGGGCCTTGCCTCTATCAGTATCCATAACAAAATCACTTGAGACAACTCCTAGAGTAGCAAGTCTTTGTCTCCAATTGGTGCTAGCCAACCGGCATAGACAATAGAAGAGGAGAGAGGAAGGAGCAAAAGCTACTACCAAGGGAGAAACCTAAAACCAAAACCTTAGCCAAAGATTATCAAGGGATCCTTTTATAGATCTCTTGATTAGGTCATCTTATGAGGCTTAAACGAAACATACCTTACCATAATTATCCCATAATTAAGGTAAGAACAACCCAGAAAATTTTCATAAGAGAAAATCTCCAAAATCGGCAGAGACGCGACACGACCGTATGGATTCACATGGCCTGGCCGTGTGGATTCACATGGTCGTGTGGATTCACATGGCCTGGCCATGTGTCTCTCTGGGCACATCCCAGACTTTACCAATTTGTGGCCAAAGCCAGGCATGACCCGTGCCAAGTTAGGCACAACCGTGTGAGGCTCTGTATGGTCCGTTTGACTTTGTTTAAGTGCAATATAGTTGTGCTAAGTTTGACAAGGCCATAGGAGGTTCCATAGCCTCCGTTTCACACCCCCTTGGTCTGGTCCAACCAGACATATCTTCTCTCAACGAGAATCTCAGTCTCTAACTTGTTTTACATCTCGAGATCACCCATAGTACGTGTGACCCAATAGGTTCCCGATTATGTTGTTCATTCATAATTAACGCCTTAATTATGAATAGATCATGAGTGGCACCTAGCAGTACATCATGACCCCCAATTGAACGAAAAGTCTAAATCGACTTCAGAACATTTTTTGAACCCTTCAGCAGCTTCAGTTGTTTGTGCCTTATTCCTTTCACTCATCCTATACCCACTTGGTTCAAGACATGGTCTCTGTGTTCGTCCCCACTAGGTTGACTATTGTTGGAATGTATACTAAAAGCCTAGCTCTTTTTGTATGAACAATTTTATTTTGAAATAAGAATCACATGATCATTGTTTGCACTTTATATTTATTATATGTGTGCATATTGTCTAATATTTTACATTGTAGATAACATGGTGCTTGGTGTGGCACAGAAGATCATGTTATCAGTCCCTTGTAGAATATAAGTAGAGCCTCACAACCAAGATGGTTTTGGACAAACCATTGGCATGGTTGTAGTGTAGCTTGGTATTGTTTTGTCTTGAACATAGAGTTACACTAGTACACTTAGGTGTATTGAGCAGGACCGACATAAAGGTGATTCAATTTATTACTGACTACATAATTGAATCGGACCTCGGATATTATGTTGTACATGCTCTTAATCCCAATATAATAACGGGCACATGTACTTAGTATTTATTTCTTTGATTTACCAAAGGGTGAGATTTAGATGGATTAAATCAATATGCCCGGTAAGTTGGGAAATGATATTATTTACATGGTGTGACATTGATTATAGGAGGAAACCATGTCCTATATATAGGTTGATGATGTCCCCTTGAGGAGCTCATAAGGTTCATTATGTAAACCCTGCAGGTTGACTTAGTCAACATGATGATAAGGTTGAGTGGTACTACTCGAGGAGTTAGATGTTAATTAATTGATGGTCAGCAAATCAATTAATTGACGGACATTCGATATCTTAAACACGGGGAGATGGATGTACAAATAATATATGGAGCCCATATTATCATATGGGGGTTGGTGAGGTAATTCAATGATGATCCTCTAGTGGAATGGAACATCATTGATGGATCAAGTTTGTGTGGTTCCGATCCATCGGGTGGCCAAGATCCAACTCCTCCTCATGGTCCCTATTGTAGCCTATTAACACCTCATGAAGTCTAGATCCAATGATGGAAAACAAAACTCTAGATCCGACGGTGGAGATTAAATCCCTAGATCCGACGGTGGAGATTAAATCCATAGATCCGATGGTTGGGATGAAACCCTAGATCCGACGGTTGGGATGAAACCCTAGATCCGACGGTTGGGATGAAAACCTAGATTCGACGGTTGGGATGAAACCCTAGATCCGATGGTGGAGATTAAATCCCTAGATCCGACGGTTGGGATGAAACCCTAGATCCGACGGTTGGGATGAAACCCTAGATCCGACGGTTGGGATGAAACCCTAGATCTGACGGTTGAGATTAAATCCCTAGAACCAATGGAGGAGATTAAACCAAGGCCTAAACCTAATTCTATATATATGGGCTTAGGTTTGGGCGGCAAGAAAGGATGAGGAAAAGAAAAACCTAATTGAGATAAGGTGGCTTGGGCGGCAAGAAAGAGGAGGAGGCTAGGGTTAGGGTTTGGTTCATGGTGTTGGGCGGCAACAATGAGAAGGGAGCTTCTTCTTCTTGTTCCCAATGGTGGCCGACACCCTTCTTCCTCCTTCCTCTTTGGTTTGGCCGGGGCCCAAGCTTCTCCCCTTGATCTATGGCTTGTGGTGGATGAGATGAGGGTTGCTTCCCATGGGCGGCAAGAAATAGGAGGAGGCTAGGGTTAGGGTTAGGGTTTGGTTGTTGGTGTTGGGCGGCAACAAGGAGAGGGAGATTCTTCTTCATTTTCCTTTGATGGCCGGCCCCTCTGCCTTCTTCCATCTACCTTAGCCAAAGCTCAATCTATTCTACTTCCCTTCATCCTTAGCCGGAAATTAAGGAGAGCCTAGTTTAGGGTTTGGGCGACAACAAGGAGAAGGGGTGTTTTCTTTCTTCTTCTCCAAGTGTTGGCCGGCGCCCATGCCCTTGTTGTTTCTCTTTTGGTTGGTTTCCATACTCCATTTTATCTTCCTTGGCCGGCGACAACATCGAGTTTATTGATTTGGTGGCCAGTTCTAGAAAGGAAGATGAGTTTTGTTTTAGGATCTTCCTTTGTTCCTAGTGAACAAGGAAAGGAAGATCGATGATCTAGAAGGCTTCAACTTTTGGTAGATCGTCGCCCACACGACGTCCAAAAGGAGGGAGGACATACAATAGAAGATCAAGAGGTATAACAAGAGGTATAATCTTGTTTATTTTGATTAATGTTCTTTTGTATTATGTTTATAATTGCTTTTCAATTATATGCATGTTTTGTGTGGATGGTTACTTGCTTGTATTTGTTATGAGCATGTTTACTTTATGTATGTGTTGATTATACATGTCTACATTCATATCTATTTGTATAATCATGGACCTCGGAGATAAACACAAGAACCGGCGATCCGTCCGTCGTCTCTTCCGTGGTTAACCGACTAGAAGAGTTGATTGCTTGAACAACAAGCTTGTTCAAGCGATCGCTCGAGTTGTTAGCACGACGACGAATTGGTTGAGCTTAGGAAACTCATCCCATCCGGATTAGTTTTCATTAGTGAAAATTTTAATCCGGGGATATGGGAGCAAATGAGCCTCCGAAGCCGGATACCAACAATTGGTATCAGAGCCACGGTTTCCGGTTTTGTGTGTTTTTGATTCCGTTACTTTCACGCACTTATCATATATTGTATATGTCGGATAATAGTAGGATGTGCGTAGGCTAACTTTTTGGTTGCAGGCATAAGATCCGACTATTATGGCTATATGTGTGTATGTGATTGTTTGTGTGTGATTGTATGTATATCATTTGAATCCTCGGGGTTGACGAGGCTAGATTAGTATTTAATTTTTGTAATTAAATATGGCATTGTTTAGCCACTCATTTTAGTTTACTTTCGATCTAGATTATTTGTACACTCCTTCGTGGAGTATAGGATCGATGGATGTAAATTAAAATGATATATCTCGGCTCGGATCTCTTTATGTGGCTTGCGCACAGAAAAGGTGGAGCGGACGAGGTGGCGATACGGCGGGACGCATATTGGAGAACAAAGCCATAATAGTTGGAAAAATTCTTTTTTTTCCATATTTATTGCTGATTTGTTTTATATGCAGGGAGAGGGATATTTTAATTAATTCCCGCGGCCTCCATTACAATTTGACGTGTGATGCAACAAACTTGCGTGTCGGCTCTGAGTGTCTTCCTCCCCATCGGATGAGTTTGTTTGCGAATCACTAGGTCAAATAATGGTTATAGGAAATTGTTTAGGAGCGTGTGTACTTCCACATCGGTAAGGCACATAATCCGAGATAATTCCCTTAGTATCGTGTAATGGTGCACACTTAGATGCAAATAAAAAGTATCCTCCCCATCGGAGTCACTGCTTTTATTTGTAGGGCCAAAGACGAACCAACTATTAATTTTATTTGTCAAAGAGAAGGTTGACAAGATAATAAAATTAATGGGTAAAGCCTCCTCTTACAAATATAGAATTCGTATACGTCCACACTATCGTGGCATGCGATATTCTCGGTGTTTTGAGGTGTTGGTTGATTTCGAAATTTTATTGTTTTGAGGAATCAATAATATTTGAAATGTAATATTTTGATCATTGTGATTCTTAGGATTTTCAAAAATGACTTTCAGTCCACTTACTATGATACTAAAGGAAATAAACTTACTGTTCCCAAATAATGATGATTGGAAAAGAATCTATATATTGTCTTATCTGCTAAGAAGTACAAGTATGCACTCCTCAAAGAGTGTCCTCAAGCCATGGTTTCTCAAAAAGGTTTCTACTTCTAAGCCGAAAGGCAAGAGGAAGGAGAAACAAGGTGGAGCAAAGGTGGTGGGAGGATCTCAGGGAGGAGTGAAGAAGCCGAAAGACAAGTACTTCACTTGCAAGCAGACTGGACATAAGAAAAAGGATTATCCCAATCCGAATCAAGAACAAATGTATATCCTTTGGTCCAGTCGTTGAAACATGGTTAGAGGCATTATCTACCGGCACCTGGTGTGTAGATACGAGAGCCACTAATCATGTCTACAACACTTTGCAGGGGTTCCAGGAAACTCGACGACTAGCTAAAGGGGAGATTACCATTTACTTGGGCAATGCCATGAAGGTGGCGGCTATTGCAGTGGGAGAAGTTTTATTTATCTCTTAAGAAAAATAAAATTTTGGTTCTGGAAAATTCCCTTTATTTACCTTTATTTAGAAAGAATTTAATTTCAGTTTCTAAATTGTTTATGGATGGATATTCTATTTCTTTTAATGACAGAGTTGTTATAAAAAAAGGAATAGGGAAAATATCTGTTCAGGTACATTGATAGGAAATTTGTAAACACTTGAACCAAAAACCTCCCACGATGCAAATTGAAGTTTATAACTCATCTTCTAATTCTAATAAGAGAAAAGAACCTTCGAAGATGAACCAAACATATCTTTGGCATCTAAGGCTTGGTCATATTAACCTGAGTAGAATTCAAAGGTTGATAGCTGATGGACCTTTGGGTTCATTAGTAGTGAAGGATCTCCCAACCTACGAATCTTGCTTGGAAGGTAAAATGGCTGAGAGGCCTTTTTAGGCCAGGGGTATAGAGCCAAAGATGTGTTAGGAATGGTTCATTCTAATTTGTGTGGTCCTATGACTATCTAGGCAAGGGGTAGTCTCGAATATTTCGTCTCTTTCATAGATGATTATTCAAGATATGGATGACACCACGATCTGATCGTGGTGGTGAGTACCTCTTGGGAGAGTTTAGGAACTACTTATCAGAGGCTGGGATTCAATCCCAATTGTCTGCACCTGGCACACCCCAACAGAACGGTATAGCAGGGCGAAGGAATAGAACTCTTATGGAGATAGTTAGATCGATGATGAGTTATTCTGACTTGCCAGATTCGTTCTGGGGATATGCTCTAGATACGACGGTGTACATTATGAACTTGGTTCCATCTAAATCAGTGCCTTCTGCTCCCACAGAGTTGTGGACTAGGCGAAAGCCTAGTCTAAGACATATTCGGATATGGGGGAGTCCAGCACATGTGCTGAAGGCTGATGCTGGTATGTTGGAACCTCGTATAGAAGTGCGCTTGTTTGTTAGCTATCCTAGGGGAACGAAGGGTGGTTTGTTTTATAGTCCTAGAGATTAGAGGGTGATCGTTAGTACGTATGCCAGATTTCTAGAGGAGGACTATGTGATGAACCACAAGCCCACGAGTAGGATTGTTCTTGAGGAGTTGACAGGGGAAGTCCCGACTTCAGTACCACCGGTACAAGAGGATATACCACATGTCACTACACCGCGTGTCACAGAGGATACACAGGTGATACCTCATCGTAGTGGGAGGGTTATGAGACAGCCTGAGAGATTCATGTTCTTGGGAGAATCTTCCGATTTAGTCCCTAGCGAACATGAACCTGATCCCTGGACATATGACGAGGCAATCCAAGATATAGATGCAGCATCTTTGCAAAGTGCAATGAATACTGAGATTGAATCTATGGATTCAAATCAGGTCTGGGAGCTCTTATGCATAGCAGCTCATATGGATTATGAGGTGTGGCAGAAGGATGTCAAGACAGATTTCCTTAATGGAAGTCTTGAGGAAAACATCCATATGTAGCAACCAGAGGGATTCATTGCTAAGGGCAAAGAGCATCTTGTATGTAAGCTTAATCGGTCCGTTTATGGATTGAAGAAAGCTTCGAGGTCTTGGAACATCCGCTTTGATGAGGTAAATCCAGATTTATGGATTTATTCAAAGTCCGGATGAGTCTTGTGTATACAAGAGATGTGACGGAAACGTAGTGGTATTTCTTGTACTATACGTAGATGACATTGTGATAGTTGGCAACAATATCGGAATGTTATCGGACTTAAGGGTAATGTTGTCCAAACAGTTTGATATGAAGGACTTGGGAGAAGTGGGACACATCCTTGGGATCAAGGTTAGTGTGCTAATCCCAAGCTTCATACATAGACACGATTATGGATCGTTTTAGCATGCAAAACTCCAAGAAAGGTTTTTTACCTTTTAGGCATGGAGTTCCTTTATCTAAGGAGATGTGTCCTAGATCATCTGAGGAGATTGAGGAGATGAAGGCGGTTTTTTATGCTTTGGCAGTAAGAAGCCTCATGTATACGACTATGTACGAGACCCGATATCTTCTATACCGTGGGCATGGTCAGTAGATATCAGAGTAATCTAGGACAGGGACGTTGGACTGCGATAAAGCATATATTGTAGTGCCTGAGAAGGACTAGGGATTATATGCTAGTTTACCGGGCAGACCAATTACTCCTTGTGGGTTACTTAGATTCCGATTTCCAATCTGATAGGGATAACAGTAAGTCTACCTCAGGTTTTGTATTTACTTTGGGAGGTGGAGCCATTGTATGGAGGAGTGTCCAGCAGAAATGCGTGGCGGACTCCACCTTGGAAGCTGAGCATGTGGCAGCCTCTAAGGCGGCCAAAGTAGCTGGGTGGCTCAGGAACTTCCTGATGGACTTGGATGTGATTCCTAGTTTGCCCAGAAATATCACAATTTATTGTGATAATAATGGTGCTGTTGCAAACTTGAAGGAACCACGAGCCCATAAGGTAAGTAAATACATAGAGCGCAAGTACCACCTGATACGAGAAATCGTAAAGGAGGTAGAAGTTGCTGTCGCCAAGATTGCATCAGAGGATGACCTGGTAGACCCTTTCACTAAGACCCTTCTAGCGAGAGCTTTGATAGGCATGTGGAGGGAAGGAGAATCAGATGTATGGAAGTGTGATGACAGTATAGTCTTTTAGTATAAGTGGGAGATTGTTGGAATGTATACTGAAAGCCTAGATCTTTTTGTATGAACAATTTTATTTTGAAATAAGAATCACATGATCATTGTTTTCACTTTATATTTATTATATGTGTGCATATTGTCTAATATTTTACATTGTAGATAACATGGTGCTTGGTGTGGCACAGAAGATCATGTTATCAATCCCTTGTAGAATATAAGTAGAGGCTCACAACCAAGATGGTTTTGGATAAACCATTGGCATGGTTGCAGTGTAGCTTAGTATTATTTTGTCTTGAACATAGAGTTACACTAGTACACTTAGGTGTATTGAGCAGGACCGATATAGAAGTGATTCAATTTATTGCTGACTACATAATTGAATCGGACCTCAGATATTATGTTTTACATACTCTTAATCCCGATATAATAACGGGCACATGTACTTAGTATTTATTTCTTTGATTTACCAAAGGGTGAGATTTAGATGGATTAAATCAATATGCCCGGTAAGATGGAAAATGATATTATTTACATGGTGTGACGTTGATTATAAGAGGAAATCGTGCCCTATATATAGGTTGATGATGTTAAATACTGGAAAATTTAAATAGTAAATTAAATGGCCAAATAATTGAGGAAATAATCCTGGAAATTTTTCGGGATTTTTAGGAATTTTTCCGGAATTTTTCTGGATTTAAACGGACTCAGACGAGATTTTTACGGATAAAATAGATAGGCTTTATTTAAGGGTTATTATTCTAAACCTAAACCCTAATATCTATTTTTCTATTCCTTTTCCCCGCCACAAGAACCACTCCTTCTCGCAGCCGCACTCTCTCCTTCCCCGATTCCTTTTCTCTCTGCCGACGATCTCTCCATCGCCGAATCCCTCTTCTTCGCCGACCGTTCCTTTGCCGTCCGACCTTGAGGTTGCGCTGCCGTCGACGATCGCAGTCGCCGACGCCGAGCCTTGCGGTCGCCTCTTCTTTCCCCAAGCGCCGATGCCCTTGCCGGTGCCCAGGACGTCGGCTCTTCATCTCGACCGTGCTCTCTCCGCCGTCGGCAGGTTCCTCGCACGAGCCGCCCTCGACGACTAGGTCGCCGCTTTCCTCGAGGCCAGACCACCGCATGCGACCTTCTTTCTTATCCTCCCCGAGCGCTTGCCCGACCTCACCAGTGAGCCCCTCTCCGACGCCGTGATCGTTGTATCTAGATCGTGGGTGGTGCGCAGTGCCTTCTTCCTGCGGCCAAGTTTGATTGGGGGTTTATCGAAGGGTAAATCTCAACCTATTACCTGTTTTCTTTGTTGATGGTTGATCTTGGTCGATAGTGAGGTTCCATTTAGGAATGGGTTACCGTGGAGGATTGTAAATGGTCAGGTTATGTTGGGTTCCAATTAGGGTCTATTAGATCCCTAATTTTCGCAACGATGGGTTGAAGGGTCACGCGTGGGATTCTAGGGCTGGTAAGCATGATTTTGGTGTTGTCGGCTGAGAGGGGCTGTGAGGGTTGTCTTTGGAGGGTGTGGTGCGGTTACGATTGGAGGTAGTCGTGAAAGAACGACTGTGAAAGGGTTGATTCCAGAGTTATTCGGTTGATCGGTATGGTTCTGGAGGATATGAGATTTGGGGTTTAATTGGGATATAAAGGAAATCGATTTATTTATTCGATTTGTCGGTGAATTGTATTTTTGTGCTTGACTATAGTTATGCTATATGCAGGTTTCGGTCACGAGGCAGGTCCCCAGTCGTGACGATTCAGTTCTTCTTGCGGATATATTTTCAGGCGGGTATTTTGACTTAACGTTTAGATTAAGTCAAATTGATATGCTAGTAGGATAGCTTACAATAACATTTTCATGTTTATATGCCTGATATACTTTTGGTGCCTACTAGATACATGCATGTGATAGGATATGATTATATTTTCCTGTTTGATTTGGATCATAGTATGTGGATTAGGGATATGTACATATTGGTTGTACATATCATTCGGATAGGTATATTATGAGTAGGATTTACATGCTTTAGTATCATGCACCATTTTCGCATGATTGCATGCTAGCTGGACGGGGTTCCATTATTGTTGAGCTCACTAGTTACATGGCTCGCACACACCGCCACTCATGGGTTAGTGGTACATCGAGAGGGTGTGCACTGTTGCTCAGTTCGACCGCCATGGGTAGCGAGAGGCATGGTAGCGGTAGGATCCCTCCTCCGCCTCTATGACACGGGAGATGAGAGCTTAGCTCCCCACTATGTTTGGGGCGGGAGGATAGGTGTACTCCGGCGATCCCGTCCACTCGGCCACTCGAGCAAAGTGATGGCGAGTGCACATTGTCATAGCCCTACCCACTCGGCTTCACCATTGCGTGTGGCGGTCAAGGCGTCGGGGTGACCATGTCATTGGCACGGCATGCACTTTGCACAGATTGCATTTGTATTGTGTTTACTGCATTTTTATTGATGCCTTGGATGTACATATGATTGTCATGCATCTGAGATACATGCTTATATATGATCGGGACTTTATTACTTCTAGTCGGGCACATGCTCCTATATCGGGTAGGAGATTGTAATCTGATCATTTTGTATTTCTTGCTTGCATACCCTATTTATGTGAGATCTTGGCATGTTATTTTATTATTAGCTATACCGATTTTGCATATCTACTATACATGAGTTCTTTGAACTCACCCCGTTGGTTTATATCTATTTCGGGATGAAGTCAGAGAGTGTGCATTCTTGACCCCACTCGTCGTAAAGTTTTGATTTGGATATTTGCTTTATGGTTTGGATATTTTGGTTAGAGGACATGTATAGGTTTGGAGATTGATTTTGTATTTGGATTTTTGGTGTCCTTATGGACCTTATTTGGATTTTTGGTTTGATTGGATTTTGTTGAGTATTCCCGATGGCGTAGAAGGGGTAAGTTCTATTTATTTTAGATTGCTTATCATTTATTTTGGTTGATGGCACTGAGGCCAAATTATATAATCAAGGTGTGAGTTTGGATTAGGTCGTGTTGGCCGATGTATATGGCCGTGTAGGCCTTGTATATAAATTGGGATTGTCACCGTCAGGAGAGATCTTGCCGGATTTTTTCAGTGGGGTCTCCTTCGGGCGTGACAATTTATTTGGTATCAGAGCACTTAGGTTTTTGAGTTCCTAGGGGTTTTTGGATTTTTCGGAGTTCGCCATGTTTTGGCAGGTTTTGCGAGGCAATCTGGAAATTTTGGATTGGTATGGATTTAGGCGATTTTATGTTTTGGAAATTCGAGGATTTTGCGAGATTAATATGGGGTTTTAGGCTCGGACCTCTCACGGTGAAATAGGTATGATGATAAATTTGATATGTTTTTATTTATGGTAATATCTGTATTCATTTAATGAGATATGAGGACGAGGTGGGCGTACTGGCCGAGGCGTGGTGTGGGACGGCCACGCCGGAGGACCCAGAGATCTTTGGCGATAGAGTTACCCGGAAGATCTACTGAGGATGAGCTTATTGATCAGGGTCAGATTCCACAGGGGGCTGCGGGAGTAGTGGATCCTCAGTCCTCGGCGGATCCTCCTCCCGAGATACCCATTGCTGGGTATCCGATGTACCGGTGGAGATCCTCGCTACACATCGACTCCCGCCAATGAGGACCTTCTACTACAGACCCGACAGCCCATCAGTCGGCCCCCTCACTCGATGATCGGCCCCTACTTATCCTATTGATGTAGCCGCGCACGAGCTCGGATTCGGGATTAGCTAAGTCGATGAAGAGCCGGTTCACTTTATTCTGGAGAGACTGATCCGATCGTGGCTCAGTCTTGGATCGAGACGATGGAGCGTACCTTCTACTATATGGTCTGCTCCGAGTGGGAGAAGGCAGAGTTAGCGGCCTTCCATTTACGAGGCGAGGCCGAGATCTGGTGGGATATGCAGCGCTCGATTATTGGCGAGCAGCAGGTTACCTGGGCGAGATTTAGAGAGGCTTTTGAGAGTCAGTATTTCCCGCGGGCATATCAGATGATGAGACGTCAGGATTTTCTGAGTCTAAGACAGAATAATCGCTCAGTGATGGAGTATAATACAGAATTTAATCGGTTAGCCAGGTTTTGCCCAGAGTTAGTTGCTGAGGATAGGTCACGGATGATGCAGTTTGTACAGGGACTGGATGGGCATCTACAGGTCAGGATGGCAGGATTTGGTAGTTCTTCCTACCGAGAGGCGTTGGATAGAGCTTTGTTGATCGAGTCGGCTCAACAGAGGGTCAATACAGACAGGAAGAGGAAACAGACTGAAAGATCTACAGGTCAGACCCATCAGCCACAGACTACTGGACATCAGCAGAGTGGCCGCAGTCAGTCGGGTCAGAGTCATTCTGGGGCATCTAGCCGGCCTCAGAAATCAGGACGATCTTCAGCTGGGCCCTCGCGGTCTTTTCAGCAGAGCCGGAGACCGCCCATTGGCGACACCTACTGTACTCGTTGTGGATCGAAAGAGCATATCATCTCAGCCTGCACCTTGGGCGGGTTTGCTATTATCGCAGCTGGACACATGAGCCGAGATTGTTCGTTGAAGGCTCAGCATGTGGCTTCCGGTTTTATTCAGGAGGACCGTTGCGTCGATGCAGGACTCGAGAGAGAGGCGACGGCGGACCTTCGCAACGCCGCGCAGAGGGCGGCTCCCCCTTCAGAGTCGCCTATGGTATTCATGGGCAGAGTACACCGGTGCACGGTGTGTCACAGGTTGATTCGAGGCGCGATGCGGATCTGATCCCGGCCGCATGCGATACCATTCTCGCACGACGCGATCTCGATACGCGCGCCTTCGCCACTAGTTCGAGATCGGCCGCGCCGCGATGCGATCGCGGCCATTATACCGACCTTCCTATCGGCCTTCATACGGTCTTGTATCGAGTCGGGCTCAGGCACAACCACCTTTGGCAGTGATACCACCTCCACCGCCACCGGAGACTGGGCGGATTCATGCGATTACCAGAGAGGATGCGCGATGAGCCAATCCGAATCAGTATTTCACTTTATGCATTTTCAGCTATTATGCTAGTTGATACTGGTAGTTCGCATTCGTTTATTTCTCGTACATTTATGAGAGAGATTGGTAGACTACCGGCTATTAGATCACAGAGATTAGTCGTCTCCCTACCATCTGGCTATACCTTGGATGTTACCCAGGAGGTCGAGGTTGTCCTTAGATTTTGGTAACATCATTCTTACGGTAGATTTATTGGTCTTGGACATGGTTGAGTTCGATATTATTCTTGGCATGGATTGGTTCGCGATATCATGCCACGATGGATTGTCGACGAGGGTGGTCACATTTAGACCTCCGAACCAACCCTCGTGGGATTTCACTGGCATCTGGGATGACGGTATAGCAACCATTTCTGCGATTCAGGCTCAGAAGCTTTTATTGCACGTTTGTCAGGGTTTTCTATTATCTATGATCAATGTAGAAGACAGTGGTGACTCTCAGATCGCGGACATCCCTATTGTCAGAGAGTATCCAGATGTCTTTCCAGAGGAATTCTGTCGCCTCCCGAAGGCAAGTGGAGTTCATGATTGAGTTAATACGGGGCGGCGCGCATCAGCTCCTTATCGTATGGCCCGAGAGAGTTGGATGAGTTAAAGGTTCAGCTCCGGGAACTTTTGGACAGAGGTTTTATTCGCCTAGTGCATCACCACAGGGTTCTCGGTTCTCTTCGTGAAGAAGAAAGATGGTTCGATGAGGCGTGCATCGACTACGAGGCGATTGAGCGCCGTCACTATCAAAAATAAATATCCCCTGCCACGTCTTGAGGACTTGTTTGCTCAGCTCAGAGGTCCATCCGTCTATTCTAAGATTGATCTGCGGTCCGGATATCATCAAGTACGAGTTAGAGATTCGACATTCGTAAGACACTATGAGTTTTTGGTAATGCCATTTGGGCTTACCAATGCTCCATGATATTCATGGATTTAATGAAGTGAATTTATGGATTTTCTAGATCGGTTCGTCATTGTTTTTATCGATGACATTACGGTTTATTCTCGAGGAGGAACACGCGCGATCTTCGACTTGTTCTCGATAGGCTCGACGAGCGGCTATATCGAGTTTAATAAATGCGCGTTTTGGTTACACTCAGTCGGTTTTCTGGGACATGTGGTTTCGAGTAGAGGTATTTCAGTTGACCCCCAGAAGATCGAGGCTGTCACTAGTTGGGAGCAGCCGAAATCAGTTCAGGAGGTTCGCAGTTTCCTAGGCTTGGCCGGTTATTACAGACGGTTCGTTGAGGTTTCGAGCATTTCTATGCCATTGACACGCCTTACCAGGAAGGGCGTGAAGTTCACGTGGACAGAGGCGTGCGAGACTAGTTTTCAGGAGTTGAAGAGGAGATTGGTGTCAGCACCGATCCTGGTATTACCATCAGGGGACGACGGTTTCGTTCTTTATAGAATCGTCTCTCTAGGTTTAGCGCGATATTGATGACGCAGCGGCGGTAGTCTCTTATGCTTCTCGTCAGTTGAAGGATCATGAGAAAAACTACCCAGTTCATGATTTAGAGTTTGCCGCTATTATCTATGCCTTGAAGATTTGGAGGCATCATTTATATGGTATTACGTTTGAGATTCTTACTGATCATAAGAGTCTCAAATATCTGTTTACACAGAAGGAACTCAATCTCCGACAGAGAAGATGGATGGAGTTCTGAAGGATTATGATTTGTACCATCGGCTACCACCCGAAAGCCAATGTGGTTCGATGCACTTAGCCGGAAGTCCCGAGGGACTTTAGCTTCCTTTTGAGTTTTGGTCACGGATTTGATTCAGGGTTTCTCTGAGTTGAGCTTAGAGGAGCAGGGACCAACAGAGCAGGGCGTTCTGGTTACCATGGTTGCTCAGTCGTCTATCCGGACAAGAGTCCGGGAGGCTCGAGCGATGATCGGCATTCTGATTCATTGGTAGTCGAGATAACTTGGACGCAGATGAGTTCACCCGCGATGATGAGGTGATTATATATTTCCTACGCAGATTATGTGTACCTCAGCCTCACCCATGGAGGAGTTACTACAGAGGCACATCGCTCTCGATTTGCGATCCACCAGTGGAACCCGTATGTATCGAGATTTAAAGCGTTGTATTGGTGGAGCGGTATGAAGAAAGACATCGCGGATTTTGTAGCTAGATGTCGATTTGTCGGCAGTCAGTGAGCACGAGAGACCCGGTGGATTACTTGAGGATTCCTATTCTGAGTGGAAGTGGGATCATATTACTATGGATTTTGTGATGGGATTGCCTAGGACACGTCGAGGCCATGATGCGATTTGGGTAGTCGTAGACCGACTAACCAAATCCGCACTTCTTATCGATTCGGAAGACCGACTCTCTGGATCGGTTGGCAGAGCTGTATTGTCGGGAGATCATCAGATTGCATGGTGTTCCTTTGAGCATTATATCAGATAGAGATCCCGTTTCACGTCTAGGTTACAGCAAAGTCTGCGCGAGCTTTAGGCACACGGCCGGTTTAATCGCATTCCATCCGCAGATGGGCCGATCTGCGGACCATTAGACACTAGAGGATTTCTTTGAGGTCATGTGTTATAGATTTGGAGGCAAGGGGAGGATCATTTATCGTTAGTGGAATTCGCCTACAATACTTGATTATCATTCGACTATCCAAATGGCCCGTATGAGGCATTGTATGGTAGGCGATGTCGTACACCCACCCTGCAGGAGGAGGTTAGGGGAGGCCCGATTGCTAGGACCCGAGAGCTCGGTATGAGGCGAGTTAGTCCGTCTATCGACGTAGGATGTGAGAGGCGAGATCGCCGGAAGAGTTATGCGGATCGTGAGCGGAGACCTTTGGAGTTCTCTATTGGTGATCATGTATTCTTGAGTTTCACCCACGAAAGGGGTGAAGAGGTTTGAACTCCGTGGTAAGCTAGCTCCTAGATATATCGGTCCGTTTGAGATTTTGGAGAGGATCGGGCGATTGCTTATCGTCTACCAGCGCTACCCCATCTTTGGAGTATACATGATGTATTCCATGTGTCTATCTTTGAGGAAGTATGTGCGATTCTACACATATTCTATCGGATGTATCGGGTTCCATTCAACCCTGATGCTACGTCTGTGAGAGGTTCGGTGCGGATTTTGGATTTCAAGGAGCGGTTCGGAACAAGGTTGTGCGACTTGTCAAGGTTGGGTGGAGTCACCACACCGACGAGGAGGCTACTTGGGAGCTCGAGGAAAAGATCAGAGCTCAATACCCCCACTTGTTTACTTAAGATACGTGAGGTATATTTTCGATTATGGTATTTCTTACTCGTTGTGCATCTGAGTAGGAAATTTGGGGACCAAATTTTTATTAGTAGGGGAGAATGTTAAATATGGGGATTTAAAACACTAAATTAAATGGCCCAATAATTAAGGAAATAATCTTAGAAATATCTCGGGATTTTTAGGGAATTTTAGAAAATTTTCTGGAATTTTTTCTGGATTTAAACGGACTCTGTACGAGATTTTTTCGGGGATAAAATAGATAGGCTTTATTTAAGGGGGGTATTAACCTAAATCGGAAATCCTAAGTTTTATTTTTCTATTTTCTTTTCCCCGCCGCGCCGCGACTCCTTCGGCAGTTCCCTTCCGCCGAGCCTTCTCTCCCCCGCCCGCCCTCTTCTTTCTTCCTCGCCGACCGCCTTCGCTGGTCCGACCTTGAGGTTTGCGGCCGTCGACGATCGCGATCGCCGACGCCGAGCCTTTGCGGCCGCTCTTCTTTCCCCCAGCGCCGCTTGCCGGTGCCGTGACGTCGGCTCTTCATCTCGACCGTGCTCTCTCCGCCGTCGGTAGGTTCCTCGCACGAGCCGCCCTCGCCGACGACTAGGTCGTCGCCTTCCCTGAGGCCAGGACCACCGCGCGACCTTCTTTCTTATCCTCCCCAGAGCGCTTGCGTACATGGACCCCGGAGTGAGCCCCTCTCCGACGCCGTGATCGTTGTATCTAGATCGTGGGTGGTGCGCGCAGCGCCTTCTTCCGCCGTCAAGTTTGATTAGGGGGGTTTATCGAAAGGGTAAATCTCAACCTATTACCTGCTTTTTCTTTGTTGATGGTTGATCTTGGTCGATAGTGAGGTTCCATTTAGGAATGGGTTGGTGTGGAGGATTGTAAATGGTCATGGGTTATGTTGGGTTCCAATTAGGGTTCATTAGATCCCTAATTTCGTGCAACGATGGGCTGTGAAGGGCTGCCGGTGGGATTCTAGGGCTGGTAAGCATGATTTTGGTGTTGTTACCGAGAGATGAGGGTTGTCTTTGGAGGGTGTGGTGCGTGATTGGAGGTAGTCGTGAAAGAACGACTGTGAAAGGGTTGATTCCAGAGTTATTCGGTTGATCGGTATGGTTCGGAGGATATGAGATTTGGGTTTAATTGGGATATAAAGGAAATCGATTTATTTATTCGATTTGTCGGTGAATTGTATTTTTGTGCTTGACTATAGTTATGCTATATGCAGGTTTCGGTCACGAGGCAGGTCCCCAGTCGTGACGATTCAGTTCTTCTTGCGGATATATATTCTTAACGTTTAGATTAAGTCAAATTGATATGCTAGTAGGATAGCTTACAATAACATTTTCATGTTTATATGCCTGATATACTTTTGGTGCCTACTAGATACATGCATGTGATAGGATATGATTATATTTTCCTGTTTGATTTGGATCATAGTATGTGGATTAGGGATATGTACATATTGGTTGTACATATCATTCGGATAGGTATATTATGAGTAGGATTTACATGCTTTAGTATCATGCACCATTTTCGCATGATTGCATGCTAGCTGGACGAGTTCCATTATTGTTGAGCCCGCAGACTAGTTACATGGCTGCACACACCGCCACTCATGGGTTAGTGGTACATCGGAGGTGTGTGCGATTGCTCTGTCGAGCTCATTGACCGCTCATGGGTAGCGATGAGGCGTGGTAGCGGCGAGGATCCCTCCTCCGGCCTATGACACGGAGATGAGAGCTTAGCTCCCCACTATGTTTAGGCGGGAGGATAGGTGTACTCGGCACATCACATCACTCGGTCACTCAGAGCGATGATGGCGAGTGCCATGGTTGTCATAGCCCTACCCACTCGGCTTCACCATTGCGTGTGGCGGTGTAGCGTCGGGGTGACCATGTCATTAGTACAGCATGCACTTTGCATAGATTGCATTTGTATTGTGTTTCTGCATTTTTTATTGATGCCTTGGATGTGCATATGATTGTCATGCATCTGAGATACATGCTTATATATGATCAGACTTTATTACTTCTAGTCGTGCACATGCTCCTATATCGAGTAGGAGATTCGGTAATCTGATCATTTTGTATTTCTTGCTTGCATACCCTATTTATGTGAGGCTATCTTGGCATGTTATTTTATTGTTAGCTATACGATTTTGCATATCTACTATACCCTTGAGTTCTTTGAACTCACCCCGTTGGTTTATATCTATTTCAGGATGAAGCTGTCAGGAGAGTGCAGTTGCCGGACCCCCACTCGTCGTAAAGTTTTGATTTGGATATTTGTTTTTACGGTATTTGGATATTTTGGTTAGAGGACATGTATAGGTTTGGAGATTGACTTTGTATTTGGTTTTGGTGTCCTTATGGACCTTATTTGGATTTTGGTTTGGTTGGATTTTGTTGAGTATTCCTGCCGGATGGCGATTTATTTTAGATTGTTTGTCATTTATTTTGGATGATGGCACTGAGGCCAAATTATATAATAGTGTGAGTTTGGATTCCGGTCGTGTTGACCGATGTATAGTGGCCGTGTAGGCCTTTGTATGTAAATTGGGATTGTCACCCGTACAGGGGAGATGCTGCCGGATTTTTGTCTGGTGGGGTCTCCTTCGGGGCGTGACAGATGATGTCCCCTTGAGGAGCTCATAAGGTTCATCATGTAAACCCTGCAGGTTGACTTAGTCAACATGATGATAAGGTTGAGTGGTAATACTCGAGGAGTTAGATGTTAATTAATTGATGGTCAGTAAATCAATTAATTGATGGACATTCGATATCTTAAACACGGGGAGATGGATGTACAAATAATATATGGAGCCCATATTATCATATGGGGGTTGGTGAGGTAATTCAATGATGATCCTCTAGTGGAATGGAACATCATTGATGGATCAAGTTTGTGTGGTTCCGATCCATCGGGTGGCCAAGATCCAACTCCTCCTCATGGTCCCTATTGTAGCCTATTAACACCTCATGAAGTCTAGATCCAATGATGGAAAACAAAACTCTAGATCCGACGGTGGAGATTAAATCTCTAGATCTGACGGTGGAGATTAAATCCCTAGATCCGACGGTTGGGATGAAACCCTAGATCTGACGGTTGGGATGAAACCCTAGATCTGACGGTTGGGATGAAACCCTAGATCCGACGGTGAAGATTAAATCCCTAGATCCGACGGTTGGGATGAAACCCTATATCCGACGGTTGGGATGAAACCCTAGATCCGACGGTTGGGATGAAACCCTAGATATGACGGTTGGGATGAAACCCTAGATCCGACGGTTGAGATTAAATCCCTAGAACCAATGGAGGAGATTAAACCAAGGCCTAAACCTAACTCTATATATATTGGCTTAGGTTTGGGCGGCAAGAAAGGATGAGGAAAAGAAAAACCTAATTGAGATAAGGTGGCTTGGGCGGCAAGAAAGAGGAGGAGGCTAGGGTTAGGGTTTGGTTCATGGTGTTGGGCGGCAACAATGAGAAGGGAGCTTCTTCTTCTTGTTCCCAATGGTGGCCGGCACCCTTCTTCCTCCTTCCTCTTTGGTTTGGCTGGCGCCCAAGCTTCTCCCCTTGATCTATGGCTTGTGGTGGATGAGATGAGGGTTGCTTCCCATGGGCGGCAAGAAATAGGAGGAGGCTAGGGTTAGGGTTTGGTTGTTGGTGTTGGGCGGCAACAAGGAGAGGGAGATTCTTCTTCATTTTCCTTTGATGGCCAGCCCCTCTACCTTCTTCCATCTACCTTAGCCAAAGCTCAATCTATTCTACTTCCCTTCATCCTTAGCCAGAAATTAAGGAGAGCCTAGTTTAGGGTTTGGGCGGCAACAAGGAGAAGGGGTGTTTTCTTTCTTCTTCTCCAAGTGTTGGTCGGCGCCCATGCCCTTGTTGTTTCTCTTTTGGTTGGTTTCCATACTCCATTTTATCTTCCTTGGCCGGCGGCAACATCGAGTTTATTGATTTGGTGGCTGGTTCTAGAAAGGAAGATGAGTTTTGTTTTAGGATCTTCCTTTGTTCCTAGTGAACAAGGAAAGGAAGATCGGTGATCTAGAAGGCTTCAACTTTTGGTAGATCGTTGCCCACATGACGTCCAAAAGGAGGGAGGACATACAATAGAAGATCAAGAGGTATAACAAGAGGTATAATCTTGTTTATTTTGATTAATGTTCTTTTGTATTATGTTTATAATTGCTTTTCAATTATATGCATGTTTTGTGTGGATGGTTACTTGCTTGTATTTGTTATGAGCATGTTTACTTTATGTATGTGTTGATTATACATGTCTACATTCATATGTATTTGTATAATCATGGACCCCGAAGATAAACACAAGAACCGACAATCCGTCCGTCGTCTCTTCCGCGGCTAACCGACTAGAAGAGTTGATTGCTTGAACAACAAGTTTGTTCAAGCGATCGCTCGAGTCGTTAGCACGATGAAGAATTGGTTGAGCTTAGGAAACTCATCCCATCCGGATTAGTTTTCATTAGTGAAAATTTTAATCCGGGGACATGGGAGCCAATGAGCCTCCGAAGCCGGATACCAACAACTATGTCACACCTAACCCAAGTTAATTTTCTTGTCCTATGAATTCAAGTTACTCCTACATGTTCCCAAGAAGACCATCTTCTTAACATGCTTGCTCTGGCCAGAAACTTCTGAGTAACAATCCTGACAAGAGGCCTAGGGTATACATCTCCTTTATCAGGAGTGGTGAATCCTTTGTGGGCTATTCAAACACCTTCGATTACTTTGGCTTATACCCAATCATCCCGGAGTTACACCTACTATGTAGATGACTGCGAAGAAGTCAAAGTATAAGGCACCATGATCAAGGTGACTTGAATACCTCAAGTCTAAGGAAGCTCGCACTCAAGCTGCAATGAGATCTTTAATGACATATAGAACCATATGAAGTCTCATAGCAGGCCACTCTAATGAACTAGTTACCATAACTAGCATCCACTTGTTCACTCTCAGCATCCCTATGGTTCCATTCAACCGAATGCTTGGATAAATCAAAGAGCATAACATGTGCTAGTCTCATAGAATTGATGATGTCCAATCTCATCAATTCATCGACTAGGGAAAGTTTCAATACTTGCATATTTACACATGATGAGATACCCACTAATTGTGATCCAATCACAATTTCTCTCATTATGCATTGTATTGTGGACTTCAGTACATGAGTTTAAGATCCAATAAAATACATAGATATTGTACACTCAAATAGTGAATTTTATTAATAACTTCTAAGGAGATTGGCTTAGGAAACCTCTCAATTACATCACATTGGGAAGTCGACTGCTGGTCGAGGATGCGAGCACAGAATGCTCGGTAGCCGACTGATCAGTAATGGGCAGTCGACTGTCAGTTTATCCGTTGGCCGGATGCCGATGTGGTTTAAGCCGTTGTCTCACAACGTCTATAGGTGCAGTCGACTGGGGCCTTATGGTAGTCGACTGCTAGGCGTGGAATCAGCCCAAGACAAGCATAAAAGGATGAGCTTGGGGAGGATTTCCATAGCGATTTTTGGGGAGATTTTGGATGGGAATTGCTGCTGCATTCTAGACCTTCAAGAGCAAACCAAAGCAAGCAACAAGCAAGTGATCAAAGCAAAGTGTTGTAAAGTTTTTCTTTACTTGTATTTCATATTTTCTTTGTATTTTTCTTGTACTTTTGTATTACATTTTTGTAATTTCTTATGTGAGGTTTCTCCACCTCTGACTTGTTGTCGAGAAGGAGTTTTAGCAGTGGTGTGTTCATCACTCGAGCTCGTTGAGCTCACCCCGTGGAGTAGGAACCCTAAGGTTCTGAACCATGTATATCTTTGTGTTCTTGTGTGTGATTGCATATTTTGTTTTGATTTATTATTATTTATGCTATGCACGCTAACGAGTATCATAGATAAGCTCATAAGAACGAACGATTTCCATCAAGCATGCAAAAGGCTATTCAACCTCCCCTTCTAGCCAGCCATGATCCTCCAACAGTCATATGAGATTTGAAGTTTTTTGTTTCATTTTTGTATGAATCACAAAAAAAATTACTTGTTATAATATTTTCATTTGGCTTTAATCTCCTTAGCGTCATTAGTAAACTTAATAAAGTTATCTCATATCTCACTTCTTAATTTTATTATTTTTCGCTTGATTACCTTCCCTTTAGAATCTACATATGTTTTTGTTCCCACTAAAGGACTAGATTATGGTATTGAATAATTATTATTAACATTCATATTTGAAATATAATTGCCTCCCTTTATGATTTATAATTGGCTAAAAATTTAGAATTTTTTTATGTAATTTCTAATTTTTATCAATAAAATTGGACGTTAGATATATATAGTTGATTTTTTGAATCGATGTCAATGTATCAGTAATCAAATAAACTCTTTATAATAAATCATGCAACAAATTTTTAATATTAATCACGTGTAGTCGTTTATCTTGAATGAATTTGAAACTTTGGGTATCTAATAACCATAAATGCTTTAAACCCTTCTCTTTCTACAAATTTAAAAGAAAATTCATGTATTTTAATCATTATAGCTAATGCTTTTTTAGATACATCATGATCAAATTTTCAAGAAATTAGAGGTGTCTCGCTTTCTCTTACACCTAATTGTAAAGTCAATTGTGTTTGAATTGTTTCAACAAAATGAGGTCATATGAGATCTGAAGTTTGTTGTTTCATTTTTGTATGAATCACAAAAAAAATTACTTGTTATAATATTTTCATTTGGCTTTAATATCCTTAGCATCATTAGTAAACTTAATAAAGTTATCTCATATCTCACTTCTTAATTTTATTATTTTTCACTTGATTACCTTTCCTTTAGAATCTACATATGTTTTTGTTCCCACTGAAAGACTAGATTATGGTATTGAATAATTATTATTAACATTCATATTTGAAATATAATTGCCTCCCTTTATGATTTGTAATTGGATAAAATTTTAGGATTCTTTTATGTAATTTCTAATTTTATCAATAAAATTAGACATTAGATATATATAGTTGATTTTTTGAATCGATGTCAATGTATCAGTAATCAAAGAAACTCTTTATAATAAATCATGCAACAAATTTTTTAATATCAATCACGTGTAGTCGTTTATCTTGAATGAATTTGAAACTTTGATTATCTAATAACCATAACTACTTTAAACCCTTCTCTTTCTACAAATTTAAATGAAAGTTCATGTATTTTAATCATTATAGCTACTACTTTTTTAGATGCATCATGATCAAATTTTTAAGAAATTAGAGGTGTCTCGCTTTATCTTACACCTAATTGTAAACTCAATTGTGTTTGAATTGTTTCAACAACATGAGGGTATTTTTTACATGAGGTCATATGCGATCTGAAGTTTGTTGTTTCATTTTTGTATGAATCACAAAAAAAATTACTTGTTATAATATTTTCATTTGGCTTTAATATCCTTAGCATCATTAGTAAACTTAATAAAGTTATCTCATATCTCACTTCTTAATTTTATTATTTTTTGCTTGATTACCTTCCCTTTATAATCTACATATGTTTTTGTTCCCACTAAAGGACTAGATTATTGTATTGAATAATTATTATTAACATTCATATTTGAAATATCTTTTTGCATTGACATATACAATATAATTTATATTAAAATATATACATAAAAATAGATTAACAAATTAGAATCATGATCAAATACTAGACAACCCAAATATTGAATATTCATTCATAATTTATTATGAATCATCAGTAAATCCTAAAATCCTAAAATAACTAATCTCTTTTTTATCATCGACAGTGAGGGGGAGAACGTGTCATTGTCCATGAGGGGAAGACTAAGGATCGAGGAGGATGAGCCATGAGTGCGATGAGGGCCGAAAGACTGATGGAGTGTTAGATTAAGGCTCTGTCGCAGCTAGTTTGCTAAAGAAGAGATGAGAATTAAGAAGGAGAGGAGAGGTTAGGATTTAGAATCTAGGAGAAATTACATGAGATGAGGATAGGCAGATTGAAAAGAATTGCAATTTCATAATTTTGAAGTTGCGATTCGAGATCATCAATCGACTGCCAACATATATCAATCGATTGATGATCTTCAGTCTAGTTTACTCTATTAAATCAATTTTTTAAACCCTAAATCCGAAACTGAACTGAATTAATTAATATTAAAAAAACTAAAATTTCAAATTAATTGAACCAAACTTTCAATTTCAATTGATTCAATCGGTTAATACAATTTAATCAATATTTTGCTTTTATAGATTTGGGTGGTTGTTGAAATCATTGGGCCAAGCATGTTGTGGATACAAGAATAAGAGCCCAATGGCTTTTCCTTTCTCTCCCTACTAATCTACCTCGAGTGACAATTAACCTCAAATACATTTATCTTATTTTATACTTTTAATATTTCAAAATTGATAAAAAACCATTGAAACATGAAAGTTGCATTCCCATTTATTCCATATATTTTTATATAGCAAGTCTATTAGTTGTAACTATCTTGTGTATGTTGTGGTCCTCTACTAGGAAAAATATGGAACCATGAAAAATGCTAATTTTGGATGCTGTTTGATACAGAATTGAGATGTGTTGAAATTTTGATATATTAAGCATCTTCCCTTAATGCAATTTTCTCCAAAATGATTCATACTTATATAAATGAGTGTGATAATATCATAAGATCAAGAAAAAGATCAAAGTGGTGTCATATGATTAAGTTAAAAAATTTACCTACACTTAATGTTTTGAGTTAGTACCATTAGGTGTTACGAATTATGATGTGTCTCCAATATGCATATAATGATATTATCATGATATTTCACATTGTAATTACGCATTGAAGACATTAAATATTCATATGGGGTTTATACTTAGTGTCATGATTGTGCAAATACTTATGATTTGCATTGTAAATGCATTTTTTTTAATGATATATTGTCAAGCTAGAATGTCTTATTACCAAGCACGAGAAACATGCGAATCATGTAAATGAGGTGTATGTTCGTCCAATGTGGTCGTCCCTTCTAGTGCCCATGAGGGTTCACGCGATGGGCCACATGTCATCCTGATTTAGCCTTGTCAGTCGGTGGTGCCGTAATGCCGTGGGGATAGGTCGGTTGACCCTCAGGATTAGTAGGACGCAAGTCCTGATACCTAAGGTGAATAAAAAAAAAAAAGTGAACGAGGTGTATACCTAGAATGTGCTAAGTATGTTCCAAATAGGTGCCAAATGCATAAATTATTATGAATTATCTACACCTTAACACTCATATCAATCAAACATCATTTCAAAACATATAAAGATATGAAAGTAAATAGGATTTGAGACTCATGCAGTGTAAATTAGATGTTTGCGGTGCTCGAACTACTAGTGATATTATAATATTCGCTAGGATTCATCTGCATTTTCTGAATTTATTCTGATGGTTAGTGAGAGATTTTCGTAGGACCAGACTGTCTATCTTCAAAATTTAATAGGATCATAAGACTTAAATACCTGAATTATTAAAAATATATATATGAAAGTAAACATGACTCATGAACTTTAACCTAATAACCCATCAAATTGCATAAATGTTTAACTTAAGCAAATAAAAACATGTATTATTGATAAGAATTTGCAAGGGGGAGCTTTCAAATACCCCAACTCATAAGGGATAAATTAACAATTTCTCCCTTATTTATTAGTGCAACATAACTCAATCTAAAATGATGAGATAATAGATTTTGATGCCCAAAGTAATTTCCATGATAATATTTTTCATGATAGTGTGGGGAGGAGGAGGGGACCTTCATTGCATTGGATTTTGAAGGAGTATATCAATTAAAATGATAATACCATATTGTTGAAGGAATACCATATTAGTGGGGAATAAGCTTGCACAAAGGAGTTAAGGTTAAATGTCCAAACTTTTTGAAATTTTGAGTGGATGCTCAAAGTTTTGATGTAGTTATTTGGATTTGGCGGAAAGTTCAATTAAGCTTACTTTTAGAAAAGTTTCAATCACACTTGTTGACTGATGTGTGCAAATATTATAGGATTTTAGCGGTTTTTTTGGAACACATCTCATTGTATTTTAGCGGTTTTTTTAACACATCTCATTGTATCTAGTATCCGATCAACTCAACTTACTAGGACTTTTTGTTAAGCTTTCACACTTAACACTCATATCAGAACACAAGTAAATTCTAACTTTAACTATGGTTCATACATCAAAACTAAGAAGTGGTGCTCTCTGCACTAACAATCTCCTCTTTTTTAATGTATGACAACACATCAGTTAAAGTTAGGAGAATCAATTTGCAATATTTAAATTTAACATATATCAGAAATGCATTGAGCTAAAAATGTATATGCATGAGATGCTCATATGCATGAAAAACATTCTTTACTTTAAATCTCCTCTCTCCCCCTTTGGCAAGTTAAAGAAGAGGATTAAAGCTTTTCAAATATAATGACTAAAGATTATAACACTTGCTTTACAAGCTTTATCAAAAATGCCTAAGCCTTATAAATTTCAAAGCACCAAATCTTTTAAAGGACTTAGTTTTTTTTGGAATTAGCTAAGTTTTGAAAACCATTTATAGAAGTGTTTCCTGAAAACTTTATCAATGCTCCCCCTAAATTCATGCAATAAAATTTTCTTTTAAAAATAGGATTTCCCCCTTTATATTTGGGTTTCAAGAATGACTTTTATCAAAATTTTCAAAAGTATTTAACCTTTACAAAAGATTAAATTTTTAAATCAAATTTCTAAAATATTCAATATCCAAAAGTCAATGTTTTCAAAACTCTTAATATTGCAATTTTCAAACCTCCCCCTTAAAAATATTTTTGAAATTTTAAAAATTCTCAATATCTTAAATTTCAAAACTTTTGAACTCCCCCTCAATATAAATATTTTTGAAATTCTTAAATTTCAAAACTTTTGAAACTCCCCCTCAATAAAAATATTTTTGAAAATTTTAAAATTCTTAATTTTTAAAACTTTTGAAACTCCTCAATAAAAATATTTTTGAAAATTTCAAAATTCTTAATTTTCAAAACTTTTGAAACTCCCCCTCAATAAATGCTAAAAAATTTCAAATGAAACTTAAGGTTCGAACAAGTCTAAGTGAATTAATTCAAGTATTGAGCTTGTTCGACTTTGATTAGTTAATTTATGTTGTGACTTGGTTTGTTTTCCTTGTTGGCAAGCATTACAAACTTTGTTTTCAATATGTTTAAGTTTAGGCAAAACTCTAACTAAGTTAGTTTCGCTTAACTTCATTATATTCCTAAAGTTGACATGAGCAAGTCATCTATGCCACAACCAACTTTCCTCTTGTTGTGTCAAATGCCACTTGATTGAGGATCTTTCTAAATTTATTGAATATATATTTTTATTCCTAACTACTTTAAGTGATATTTTTGAGTTTTCAATATTGTTAATCAAACATTCATTTGATAGAAATTTTACTTCATAACCAACATCACATAACTCACTTATACTAAGCAAATTGAATTTGAAATTCTCTACAAGAAAAACTTTTTGTATAATAAAATTTGATTCTAATTCAATGTTACCTAATCCAATTATCTTAAGTTTGCTATTGTTTCCAAAGGCGACTGAACCTAGATTCTTGAAGCTTAATTATGAGAATTTTTTACTATCTCCAGTCATGTGTTTGGAGCAGCCACTATCCAGAATCCATTGGTCCTGGAATCCTACATGAATTAAAAATTCTTAAGATAATTCACACTTAGAATAATATGAATTATCTTGAATTGATTTGATTGAGTTGATTAAGTCAAGTTGATTGGGTTGATCATGTTAATTAATTTGATTAATGATGCGATGGGGAAAATCTATTCACTCCCTTTTTCAATGCAGTGAAGCACTGAAGGAGATCTCAGAAGGTTCTCACCGGCCGCAATCAGTAAAGAATAAGAAGAAGAAGTAGATGAAATGCAAAAACCAACACCAGCAATTAAAACTCAGACACAAGATGTAACGTGGTTCGGAATAAGGATTCCTACTCTACGGAGGTGAGCTTTCTCACCGGGGGCAGTGCCCAAGAACTTTCACTATGAAGGTCCTCCTTTAAAGAAAAGAAATTTCTGGAGGTGGAGGAAAAGAACCTCTTACAATGATCTCACCAGACCAGAAAAAATGCAAAAGATGTAACAACAACAAATCACTACCCTTCTTCTCCGGTGAGATGGTTGTCCCCTCTCTTCCTCTAGCGTCTTCTTCCCTCTTGCTGGGTTGGAATAATTGCGGATCTCCTTTCTCCTCCTTGCTTCCTCCCTTTTATCCTCCTTTCTTCCCCCATCGTAGCGTCGTGGGCTATCTCCATCGTACACGTGGCCACCACCTCCACCTGGAGAACAATTCTATTGCAGATATGAGGAACGAAGACTCCTTGGAATATTGTGTGGGGGCCTCCCAAGCCATTGCATAACGCCTCTTCTCTACTTTCCAGGTAACTAGGTTAGACTGTCACCCTCAACCATCCACTTTAGGTGAAGCTAGCTTAGGTCTATGGCCCATGGGTTACATAGCCTTAGGGCTTCTCATCAACCCGAACCAATTCCTCTTTTTCCCGTGCCAAACTTCCTTCGGATCGATCAGGTTGAGCCGACCCCTTAGCGAAGTGCCTTCCGTCTCTTCCTGGCCATGCCAATTACTTCTGCTAACTCTCTCGTGCCAATTGCTTCTGCTAACTCTCCCGTGCCAATTGCTTCTGCTAACTCTCCCGTGCCAATTGCTTTTGCTAACTCTCCCGTGCCAATTGCTTCCGCTATTTGCGTCCGAATCATTCTTCCCTTTTTTACCTTCGTCAAGCCGAATATTTTGGATCGGATCCGGGGTTACACGTTAACCCTTTTATTTGGATTTATATGAAAAAGTTGCCAGTAGTATCATTAGTCAACCCCGAAAAATAGTCAAGCGAAGTTATAAGCTTGACTTTCCAAATATATGCTATCATTATGCCATGTCATTTCATGCATGAGCAATACGTAACCGAACGAAGTACTCTCCCTATGTATACAGGTGCCGCCATCGGGCCCATGGGCCCCGCTTCTCTTTCTCCTTTCGCGCAGTCGAATCGTCATTAAAAACCCTATATAAACCCCCGCCTTCTCCTTTTAGGTATCATTTTAGTGTGTTTAACAATCCAGTCTGTTCTTCTTCTTCTGTGATCTTCACCGGCGGTGTTTCAGCGACTCAGTCCTTCTTTTCCCACACGATTCTTCCTTAACCTCCGAGTAAGTGCTCTTCTTTGTTCACACCCATGGCTCCTAGGACCATCCCTTCACCTGCCTGGTATGAACATACCATAACTCAGTTAGATTGCAACCATTATTTCTTTACTATTAAGAACGACTACATAGACCCTTCCATAAAGTGATGTTTCACTACTAAACTACATCGGCCTAATAATCCTCCTCCCAGTTCGACGTGTTTTTTCTTTGAACAATTTCTTAATGGTCTATGTCTACCAGCGCCTTCCAGTTACCTAGATATCCTGCATTTTTACAAACTTCCTTTAAACCAATTCACCCCTAATTCCTTTCGTATCTTATCAGGAGCTTCCATGGTGTTTCGACACCTAAACCTTCCCCTAACCCCTGAAATATTCCACTGCTTTTTCTAATTGAAATCTTCCAAGGCAGGTCTCTTCTATTTATCTAGCCGTTCAGATTGCCAATTTTTAGTGAACCTGCCTACCTCCCACAAGGGATGGGAAGAATTCTACTTTTTTGCACAGCTTCAAGAATCTCTACCCTATTCTGATACTTGGAAGGTAGATCTTCCCGAATTGTCTCCTTTCCGGGAAATGAGGACCAAATGCCCCTTCCTGGAGGTTTATAGAGTATTAGGAGAGTTAAATTACTGCTCAAACCACCTGATAGAAATTCCCCTTTTGAGCCACTTTGGATTGTCTCCTCTATCTTTGACGACTTTGGTTGCTGTAGGTAGGGTGATACTTACCCTGCAATATGATTTCCTTTCTATATTATTCATCTTTCTTACCAGTATACTTTGTAGATACTCTAATGCAGAAGGCTTTAGTGGAAGGAGAGGCAATTGAGGCTGCCAAAAAGAAGAAACCCTCGACTAAAAGAGGTAAATCAATAGCCGTGCCGTCCTCCCCTCGGAAAAAATTGCGGCTCACTAAGAAAGGAGCCTCAAGTTCATCGGCTCTTCTCCCCTCATCTTTCAACCAGCCAGGGTCTCAATCCCTAGTCATTTATGAGCCTAGAAGAGGAGGCGATACCTCCCCTGTCCCTTCTCCATCTCCTCAAGGAGGGGATTCTCCCTCCCATTTTCTTCATTCCTCCCCATCTGCACAAAATTCACCCCCACCTTCTCATACGGAGTTCCTCCAAGCTCCTATACCTTCTGACTCAAGAGCTGCTCCTCCCCCCCTTCGTCGTATCAGACCCCCATCTTCCTCTGAAGGGGAGGATCCTTCCCTTCCCGTTCCTCTGAGGGCCACGTTGGGATCCCTGCTAAAGATTCGGCACCCCTCGGAGGTTAAAATTTTCAATTAGTCGGGCGTACAAGGCCCCTGCGAGCAAGTGAGCAAGCTGTTGGAGGAGGTATCTCTTATCCCTTTCTTATCTCTAACATACGTCTTTATACATCGGCATATACTAACATTGATTTCCTTCTTCCAGGCTTCATCCCAACACCACAACATGGTGGTCCAGCTGGCTCAGTTCCAATCCAGCGTGGAGACTCGCCACTTCGCCGCCGTAATGCAACAAAAAGAGCTCGTTCGACGATTAAGCGAGCAAGAGGCCAAGGATGTAGATCTAAGAGGCCAGTGTGAAGATGCAATGATGCAATTGGCCCTGGTCCGCAGTGAGAAGGAAGAGCTGCAGCGAAAAAATGAAGAACTGGAACAGCACCTCTTCTTACAATCCAGTGAGCTGCAACAGGTAGACGTCCTGACCCGGGAATTGAAGGAGTATAAGGGGTATCTGGGGGACGCCATGATCAAGGATGCTGACTCCTCGGCTACTATTATACAGCTTCAACAAGAACGCCACTAGCTTAATCTGGAGCGTCAAGCCTGGGAAGTTACCAGGAAATCCTGTACAGAGAAGTGTCAGGAGCTTTCCTCCATGGTGGCGGCTCTTCCCCAAACCTTATCGCCGGTGGCTCGGCAGCAATCTACCCTCCACCAGGAGTATTGTGAAGCTCTTTCAGCCTTAGGACAGCAAGCTATAAAGGCAGCCATCGAAAGAGATGCTTTGGCGACTAAATTGGCGGAAAGTCAAGCTCAGGTGGTTCAATATCAAGACCAACTGAAGGAGCAAGAAGCCGACCTTAAAGGACGTTATGTCAAGAAGGGGGTGGATTTATTTATACTAGGTTTTGAGGGGTCCTCAGCTCAAAATGTTGAACAAGGATACCCGCCTCCTGACACGGACACTAGCTATTTAGATCCCACGGAGGCACTAGCTAAATGTCCGCCCGAACTCTTTGAGTTGTAATTTCTGTTGGTGCAGTAGGCACCTAAGTCGAACCTGAGTTTTGATTATAGCAAACGATACAAAGTTAAGCTCATGTCATTATCTCAAGAGCTGAATCGAGTATGCAGAAGATTGATATAGCTGGAGCTGAAGGCTAGCGACACCCGGAGAAAGCCGCGGTGGTCGGGCGACACTCGAGTGACTTCGGAGGGAGCCGAAGGAATCGAGTGAAAGGCCGGAAGCAAAAGCAACATGTAAGTGTCGAGGTAAGCTCCTGTGTGCGAGCGTAAGTGAGGTCGTATCCTCTTTATGGGGATGATCTTAAGTGTAGATCCGACCAAAGACATCCTATAGATGGTCTAGGTCGAGATCGGACGGTCGACGACCGTCGAAATTATGTTTTTGTTGAGCTAACTTTGACTTGCAGCAAGCATCAGTGCCGAGGCTTGGAGGACTCGTCAATCGGGCCGATCAGATAGGAGGTCGACTCGATCGATCGCCATCGATCGATGATAGCCATCAGTCGACTGATGTTCAATGATCAGATTCGAGGAGTCAAGGCTTATCACCCCATTTCAAGGAGATTGATGCTCAATTGTGATTGGCTAGGGTTCCTCTCGAAAAGGGGCTCAAAGGCTATAAAAGGAGGGCCAAACCTAGGGTTTCTTCATCATTCTAAAGCTTCCAAAAAGCCTCCGCCAAGCTACAACTTTTCGACCACGAAGTGCTTTCTCTCCGACATCTAGGTCTTAAATTCTTTCTTATTGTAATGTCGGCTTTTTAGCTCTTATTTAAGTTCATTTCTTTTTGGAGCTTTTATCGTATACGAGGAGAGGGGGAGTGTCCCTCTACCTCAAGCTTTTTCCTTCTTGTATCGATTAACTCCTACCTCCAACGAGGAGGAGTTCCTTTAGTGCTTTTGCCCTCCGTACATGGTCAAGGACTACTAGGGCCTTGGAGTAGTAGCCGAAGGCTACGAACCAAGTAAAAACTTCATTGTCTCTTTTTACTTTACATTTCCGCTGCAATTAATTATCTCTCGAGTTTTAACGAACGTAAAAGAAAAGGAAAAGGTTTTTCGCTATTCACCCCCCCTCTAGCGAACCGCATCGATCCAACAATTGGTATCAGAGCCGGGGGCGCTTAGATTTGGTGAAACCACCAATCTAACATTTTTTACAGATTTGTTTTTCGTTCGCTTAAATTTTTTCCCGCACTACTAATCCAAGACGAAGTCTTGGTACTCTTCGTTTGGTTTTGTTTTGCAAGTATTCGCTTTTGGAGTAGCCGACGGTCAAACGGGCATAACTTTTCGTACAAGTTGACCCACGACACGGTCTACCTACCAAATCGAAGCCCTCGCAGAGATCTACACTTCTTACTGGGGTTTACCCCCGTAACAAGTTGTTTTCATCCTCAAAAATCGACGTTTATTAGCCTTTCGGGGACATCGAAGGTTGTGAGTACTTACTTTTTATTTAGGTTCTTATTTCTTTGCTTAACTTTCTATTTTTCGTTTGTTTCTTTTTATTTCCCACACTACTAATCCAAGACGCAAGTCTTGGTACTTTCGTGTGTTTTTGTCGTTGCTAGGTCTTCTTTTTAGTCTCCTTGTTTTTTGTTCTAATGGCCCATCTCGAGGGTTTTAGCACCATCCGACCTCCGTTTTACAACGGAGATGACTTCCGTTATTGGAAGGGTCGAATGGAATGCTTTCTCAAAACCCAAATCGATATGTGGATCATAATCCAAACGGATTTCACACTTCTGACTAATGATGTGGGTGACTCCTTGGATTATGATCAATGGACCATTGCGACAAAACGACAAGTCAAAGCCGACGCCAAGGCAACACAAATCCTCCAATGCGGCCTATCCAAGGAGGAGCTAAATCGCGTCGGCCCCTTCATAAGCGCAAAAGATCTTTGGACAAAACTAGTGGAGCTACACGAAGGGACCGATGAAGCCAAGGTATGTAAGCGTGATCTTCTTTTCAATAAACTATATAACCTAAAAATGCAGAAACACGAGTCCGCGACGCAACTCCACGCCCGGGTCCAAGACATAGTCAACAACCTACACGCAATCGGGCAAAAGGTCGAAAATCGCGACCTTATAAGGTATGTTCTAAACTCTTTTTCGAGGACTACCTTGTGGGCATCCATGGTCGACGCCTACAAGGTCTCCAAGGATCTTTCTAAAATTAGGTTAGATGAACTCTTTTCAGATTTCGAATTACATGAGCAGTCCAACTCAGAACCCGAGAGGGGTATAGCCTTGTTTGCAGGTTCAAAGAAGAAGAAAATCGCAAGCAAGCCACCACCAAACGAGGAGGAAGACGAGTCCGAAGAAGAAGTTGACCGAGTCGATCAGAACTAATGAACCTAGCTCGAAGGATAGCCAAGGGACGAAAGCGAACCACGACTCGACCCAACCAAGGTAAGCCTAAAAGTTCTAATATTAGGTGTTATGAGTGTAACAGGTTTGGACATATCAAGTCCGAGTGCCCCAAGCTCAACCACCAAGCACCAAGCACAAGAAGGCCCTAAACGCGACATGGGAAGAAGCGTCATCCGAAGAAGACGAAGACCACGTCTTCATGGCGAAATCGATTGAGTCAGACACGGAGACCGAACCTGAACTTGAGTCAGAACCTGAGGATGACTCGGACTACGAAGCTACCTTCAAGTCAAGCCACGGATACGCATCCGGTTCAAAAGATACCCTTAAAGTGAGTCAAACTTTATTTAATACTTTACATAATACGGTTAGGTTTTTGTCTAAGAAATTAGTTAAGTCCGAGTCCAAGGTCGAGACCCTGATTGAGGAGGTCAAACTCCTCAAACACAAGGTCTCCCTAACCTCTTCGACTAGTCAAGTTCGAGAAGAGGACCCAACTCGAGCTGAAAAGCTCAAAGTTGAGAACTCTCTCTTGAAAAGTCAAGTTGAAGATCTTAGGAACACGTTGGAAAGGTTCACTTCGGGATCCAAAGGACTTGACCTCCTACTTGGATCTCAAAGGGCCGTGTACAACAAGGCTGGACTAGGGTTTAACTCAAGCACGACTAATAGGTCGTATATGTTGATTGTAAGTCGACATAGGAAACATGTCCAAGCATGGGTCCCTAAGAACATTTTGATTTCAACTCTAGGATCCAACCCGTACTGGGTTCCCAAGGACCAAATCCACTATGTGGATAGACCGAACCGATTCAACGGTCTAGGGGGAGCCAGTACAAAACAAGTTTGTGCTTTAAAACTTGTGAACTCACTTAGAACACGTACATAACCAACTAAAATCCTTCAAAAAGATTGAGCCTCGGGGAGCCTCTTTTCAAAAATAACCAGTTAGACTAGGAAATAGTCTTAGGTGAGTCAAGTCATCATTTTCTTGAAAATGGCTTTGTCTAAGGAAGTGATCGATGATCCGATAAAAGAAGGCCCCTGTGCCTCGCCACGACCTGGAAGCCATGATCTTGAAAAGGTAAACTTGACAAGCCTAGGGTCAAATCCAAATCTAACATAAAATTACTTGAACCTAAATGCACTTAATCAACTTAATTGGAAGTCATCTCACAAAAAAAACACATAAGTATAACTTGCTTGATCATATAGACACAGGTGAGATGACCTAGGTTTAACAACTTACAACCAATTTAAAAAAAAAAAAAAAATCTAAACATCCAATCCAACCACCTTGTGTGTAGGATCAATGGATGTTGGACAGCGGTTGCTCCCGACACATGATCGGGGATCAACTCAAATTCACGAAGCTTCGATTCAAACGACAAGGATTTGTAGCCTTTGGGAATAACGGCAAGCTCAAAATCATCGGATCAGGTGATATCGAGCTTAACTCGAATTTTGTTATTAAAAATGTATTACTTGTAGAGAATTTTGAATATAACCTGCTTAGCGTAAGCCAATTATGTGACAATAACTATAAGGTCATATTTTTAGAAAATGAATGTGTAATTGAAACAAATAAAACAGCTAAAACAATACTCAAAGGAACTAGGACAAATAACATTTATACAATTAACTTAATCAAATCCTCAGCCAAATGTCTTATGACACAGGAAGAGGAATCATGGTTGTGGCACCGACGACTCGGTCACTCGCACCCAAGACTCGTCCACAAGATGAGTCAGAGTGGCTTAGTTAGAGGCTTACCCAACCTCAACAATTTGGTTAATAAAATCTGTAATGCTTGTCAACAAGGAAAACAACCTAGGACACAACACAAGTTAACTAACCAAGAACGAACCTCAAGTGTACTTGAGCTCCTGCATATGGATCTATTCGATTCACATGGAGCCAAGTCACTCAATAGAAGTCAATATTGCTTAGTAATAATTGACGACTACTCCAGGTTTACCTGGGTTAGGTTCATCAAACATAAAAATGATACCCTAGATCAATTAATTAATCTATTAAAATTAATCGAGAATAAAAAAAACCTTAAGGTTAAAAGACTTAGAAGCGATCATGGTGGTAAATTCGAAAATCAAAGCTTCACTGACTTCTGTAACCTAAATGGATACCACCATAAATTCTCTTGCCCTAGGACCCCTCAACAAAATGGCCTAGTGAAGCAGAAAAACCGAACTCTACAAGAAGCCGCTAGGACCATGTTGAACGAATACAACCTACCCGATAGGTTTTGGGCAGAAGCCGTTAGCACGGCTTGCTATGTCCAGAATAGGATCCTTATGGTAAAGAGGCACCTTAAGACCTCCTACGAGATTTATCACAATAAAGTACCCAACATCAAGTACTTTAGGGTATTTGGATGTAAAGTACATATCTTAAACACTAAGAACCACCTAGGGAAATTCAAATCCAAAACCTCCACCGGAATCTTCTTAGGATACTCAACCACGAGTAGGGCCTATAGGGTATATGTTGGTGCAGTGGACACCTAAGTCGAACCTAAGTTTTGATTATAGCAAACGATACAAAGTTAAGCTTATGTTGTTATCTCACGAGCTGAATCGAGTGTGCAGAAGATTGCTATAGTTGGAGCTGAAGGCTAGCGACACCCGGAGGAAGCCGCGGTGGTCGGGCGACACTCGCGTGACTTCGGAGGGAGCCGAAGGAATTGAGTGGAAGGCCGGAAACAAAAGCGACACGTAAGTATCGAGGTAAGCTCGTGTGTGCGAGCGTAAGTGAGGTCGTATCCTCTTTACGGGGATAATCTTAAGCGTAGATCCGACCAAAGACATCTTATAGATGGTCTAGGTCGAGATCGGATGGTCGACGACCGTCGAAATTATATTTTTGTTGTGCTAACTTTGACTTGCAGTAAGCATCACGATCATTGCCCGGCTTGGAGGACTCATTGCAACAAGTCAAGGTCGGCAGAATCGATCCAATGTCGATCGGCCGATCGTGATGATGGCCATCAGTCGACTGATGGTCAATGATCAGATTCGAGGAGTCAAGGATTATCACCAAATTTCAAGGGAAGATGTGCTCAAATTTGATTGGCTAGGGTTCCTCTCGAAAAGGGGCTCAAAGGCTATAAAAGGAGGGCCAACCCTAGGGTTTCTACAATAATTCTAAGCTTCCAAAAAGTCTCCGCAAAGCTACCGACAACAACGTGCTTCTTCTTCTCCAACGTCTAGGTTTCATTTCCTTTATTTTTGTACGTCGGTTTTTATTTTTAGTGTCGTTGCTCATTTTCATTCTTCGAAGCTATTTTTCTATCGTAATGAGGAGAGGGGGAGTGTCCCTCTACCTCAAGTTTTTTTGTATCGATTAACTCCTACCTCCAAAGAGGAGTTTGTTTAGTGATTTGCCCTCCGTGCGTGGTCAAGGACCACTAGGGCCTTGGAGTAGTAGCCTTCGGCTACGAACCAAGTAAATATCTTGTTTCTATTGTCTCCTTTACTTTTTGTTTTGCTTATCTTTCCGCTGTGTATATTTGTCTTGAAACGAATTCGAAAAAGTTTTTTCTTTTGCTATTCACCCCCCCTCTAGCAAACTGCATTGATCCAACAATTGGTATCAGAGCCGGGGGCGCTTAGATTTGGTGAAACCACCAATCTAACTTTTTTTCACAGATTTGTTTTTCGTTCGTTTAAATTTTTCTCCCGCACTACTAATCCAAGACGAAGTCTTGGTACTCTTCGTTTGATTTTGTTTTGCAAGTATTCGCTTTTGGAGTAGCCGACGGTCAAACGGGCATAACTTCTCATACAAGTTGACCCACGACACGGTCTACCTACCAAATCGAAGCTCTCGCAGAGATCTACACTTCTTATGGGGGTTTACCCCCGTAACAAGCTGTTTTCATCCTCAAAAATCGACGTTTAGTAGCCTTTCGGGGACATCAAAGGTTGTGAGTACTTACTTTTTATTTAGTTTCTTATTTCTTTGCTTAACTTTCTATTTTTCGTTTATTTCTTTTTATTTCCTCCTACTAATCCAAGACGCAAGTCTTGGTACTTTAAATGTGTTTTTGTTGTTGCTAGGTTTTCATTTTAGTCTCCTTGTCTTTTGTTCTAATGGCCCATCTCGAGGGTTTTAGCACCGTCGACCTCCGCTTTACAACGGAGATGATTTCCGTTCGAAAGGTCGGATGGAATGCTTTCTGAAAACCCAAATTGAGATGTGGATCATAATTCAAACGGGTTTCACACTTTCGACCAATGAAGTGGGTGACTCCTTGGATTATGATCAATGGACCGTTGCAACAAAACGACAAGTCGAAGCCGACGCCAAGGCGACACAAATCCTCCAATGTGGCCTATCCAAGGAGGAGCTAAATCGCGTCGGCCCCTTCATAAGCGCAAAGGATCTTTGGACAAAACTAATCGAGTTACACGAAGGATCGGATCAAGCTAAGGTTTGCAAATGTGATTTGTTATTCAATAAATTGTACACACTAAAAATGCAGGAACACGAGTCCGCGACGCAACTCCACGCCCGTGTCCAAGACATAGTCAACAACCTACATGCAATCGGGCAAAAGGTCAAAAATCGCGACCTTATAAGGTATGTCCTAAACTCTTTTCCGAGGACTACCTTATGGGCATCCATGGTCGATGCCTATAAGGTCTCCAAGGACCTTTCTAAAATTAGGTTAGATGAACTCTTTTCGGATTTTGAACTTCATGAGCAGTCTAACTCGGAGCCCGAGAGGGGTATAGCCTTGTTTGCAGGTTCAATGAAGAAGAAAATCGCAAGCAAGCCACCACCAACCGAGGAGGAAGACGAGTTCGAAGAAGAAGTTGACCCGGAGTTGACTGCCGAACTAATGAACCTAGCTCGAAGGATAGCCAAGGGACGAAAGCGAACCACGACTCGACCCAACCAAGGTAAATCTAAAAATTCTAACATTAGGTGTTATGAGTGTAACAGGTTTGGACACATCAAGTCCGAGTGCCCCAAGCTCAACCACCAAGCACCTAAGCACAAGAAGGCCCTCAACGCGACATGGGAAGAAGCGTCATCCGAAGAAGACGAAGACCACGTCTTCATGGTGAAGTCGATTGAGTCAGACACGGAGATCGAACCTGAACTTGAGTCAGAACCTGAGGATGACTCGGACTACGAAGCTACCTTCAAGTCAAGCCACGGATACGCATCCGTTTCAAAAGATACCCTTAAAGTAAGTCGAAATTTATTTAATACTTTACAAAATATGGTTAGGTTTTTGTCTAGGAAATTAGTTAAATCCGAGTCCAAGGTCGAGACCCTAGTTGAGGAAGTTAAACTCCTCAAACACCAGGTCTCCCTAACCTCTTCGACTAGTCGAGTTCAAGAGAAGGACTCAACTCGGGTTGAAAAACTCGAAGTTGAGAACTCTCTCTTGAAAAGTCAAGTCAAAGATCTTAGGAACACGTTGGAAAGGTTCACTTCGGGATCCAAAGGACTTGACCTCCTACTTGGATCTCAAAGGGCCGTGTACAACAAGGCTGGACTAGGGTTTAACTCAAATGCGACTAATAGGTCGTATATGTCGATCGTAAGTTGACATAAAAAATGTGTCCAAGCATGGGTCCCTAAGACCACTTTGATTTCAACTCTAGGATCTAACTCGTACTGGGTTCCCAAGGACCAAATCCACTATGTGGATAGACCGAACCGATTCAACGGTCTAGGGGGAGCCAGTACAAAATATGTTTGTGCTTTAACTTAGAAATTGCATGTTTTAACTTAGAAAGTTTGTGCTTTAACTTAGAAATTGCATGTTTTAACTTAGAAAGTTTGTGCTTTAAAACTTGTGAACTCTCTTAGAACACGTACATAACCAACTAAAATTCTTCGAAAAGATTGAGCCTCGGGGAGCCTCTTTTCAAATAACCAACTAAAATCCTTTGAAAAGATTGAGCCTCGGGGAGCCTCTTTTCAAAAATAACCAGTTAGACTAGGAAATGATCTTAGGTGAGTCAAGTCATCATTTTCTTGAACATGGTTTTGTCTAAGGAAGTGGTCGATGATCCGATAAAAGAAGGCCCCTGTGCCTCGCCACGACCTGGAAGCCATGATCTTGAAAAGGTAAACTTGACAAGCCTAGGGTTAAATCCAAATCTAACATAAAATTACTTGAACCTAAATCCACTTAATCAACTTAATTGGAAATCATCTCACAAAAAAAAAACACATAAGTATAACATGCTTGATCACATAGACTCAGGTGAGATGACCTAGGTTTAACAACTTACAACCAATTTAAATTTAAAAAAAAAATATCTAACATCCAATCCAACCACCTTGTGTGTAGGATCAATGGATGTTGATGCTGGTTGCTCGACACATGACCGGGATCAACTCAAGTTTTCAAAGCTTCGATTCAAACGACAAGGATCGGTAGCCGAATAGAACGCAAGCTCAAAATCATCTGATCAGTGATATTGAGCTCACTTCAAATTTTGTTATTCAAAATGTTTTACTAGTAGAAAATTTTCAATATAATTTACTTAGTGTAAGCCAATTGTGTGATAATAACTATAAGGTTATATTTCTAGAAAATGAATGCATAATTAATACCAACGAAACTGCTAAAACAATTCTTAAAGGAACTAGAAATAACAACATTTATACGATCAACTTAACTAACTCCTCAACTAAATGTCTTATGACACGGCAAGAGGAATCATGGTTGTGGCACCGACGACTCGGTCACTCACACCCAAGACTCATCCACAAGATGAGTCAGAGTGATTTAGTCAAAGGTTTGACTAACCTAAAAAAATTAGATAATAAAATATGTAATGCCCACAACAAGGTAAACAATATAGGGCACAACATCAACTAACTAATCAAGAACGAACCTCAAGAGTACTTGAGCTCCTGCATATGGATCTATTCGATTCACATGGAGCCAAGTCACTCAATAGAAGTCAATATTGCTTAGTAATAATTGACGACTACTCCAGGTTTACCTGGGTTAGGTTCATCAAACATAAAAATGATACCCTAGATCAATTAATCAATTTATTCAAATTAATCGAGAATCAAAAAGACCTTAAAGTTAAAAGACTTAGAAGCGATCATGGTGGTGAATTCGAAAATCAAAGGTTCACCGACTTCTGTAACCTAAACGGATACCACCATGAATTCTCTTGCCCTAGGACCCCTCAACAAAATGGCCTAGTGGAGCGGAAAAACCGAACTCTAGAAGAAGCCACTAGGACCATGTTGAACGAATACGACCTACCCGATAGGTTTTGGGCAGAAGCCGTTAGCACGGCTTGCTATGTCCAGAATAGGATCATTATGGTAAAGAGGCACCTTAAGACCTCGTACGAGATTTATCACAATAAAATACCTAACATCAAGTACTTTAGGGTATTTGGGTGTAAGGTACATATCTTAAACACTAAGGATTACCTAGGGAAATTTGCATCCAAAACCACGACCGGAATCTTTCTAGGATACTCGACTACAAGTTGAGCTTATAGAGTATATAACCACGACACCCTTAGAGTCGAGGAGACTATTAATGTAGCGTTCGATGAAGTACCCGAACCTACAAAACCCTTAATGACCCCAAGTGTTGAGCCCACTGATACCAAATTCGTCTCCGACCCTGAGATCGAGTCTAATCCACATCAACCAACTTCTCTTGTCGACCAAGTGACAAGTGATCCGAGTCAAACTAGTGTTCAACCAAGTCACCCCATTGATCAAGCATTAGGTGACACAAACCCAACCCAATCTAGGATTCAAACTAACCACCCTATCGATCAAGTGATAGGAGATCCTAATCTAGGAGTTCGAACTAGAGCATCCTATAGGAACCTTAGTCAAATTTCCTTAATTTCAAAGATAGAACCCAAATCATTTGAACAAGCTCTTCTTGATCCCGATTGGATTATTGCAATGCAAGAAGAGCTAGCTCAATTTACTAGGAATGAAGTGTGGGAATTAGTACCACCACCTAAAGACAAAACGATAATTGGAACAAGGTGGGTGTTTAGAAATAAGCTTGATGATAAAGGTGAAGTAGTTAGAAACAAGGCTAGGTTAGTCGCCAAAGGGTTTAGTCAAGTCAAAGGCTTAGATTACGACGAAACCTATGCCCCAGTAGCTAGACTCGAATCCATTCGAATGTTGCTAGCTTATGCCGCACATCGAGGATTTAAGCTATTTCAAATGGATGTTAAGTCGGCATTCCTAAATGGATACATTAAAGAAGAAGTTTATGTTAGCCAACCCCCCGGATTCAAAAATCTAGATAAACCCGACCATGTTCTAAAACTTAAGAAAGCTCTCTATGGACTTAAACAAGCTCCTCGAGCTTGGTACGAGAGACTTTCAATCCATCTTAAGTCAAAAGGGTTTAACCAAGGCTTAGTTGACCCAACTCTCTTCGTAAAAACCTTAGGTAAAGAAATATTTATAGCTCAAATCTACGTAGATGATATAATTTTTGGAACCTCTAACTCACCTTACTAAAGCGAGTTCGTTTCACTCATGGAAAGTGAGTTGAAATGAACTTGGTAGGTGAGTTAAGTTTCTTTTAGGTCTACAAATTAAACAAACTAAGGATGGTATATACCTATATCAACAAAAATACACTAAGGAGTTAATTAAAAGATTTGGAATGCAAGACGCTAAGGTAATAAACACCCCAATGGCGATTAATGTTAACATAGGAGAAGACCTAGAAAGTAAGTCCATTGACTTAAAGTACTATAGGAGCGATAGGAAGTCTCCTATACTTAATCATGAGTCGACCCGACATCCTATTCGCGATAAGTATGTGCACCAGTGTTCCAAACTGTGCTAAGGAGTCTCACCTAACCCTAGTTAAGCGTATCCTTAGATATCTTAAGGGTACACTTAACGCTGGTATTTGGTACCCTAGATCTACGGAGTTCGAACTAATCACCATACTCGATTTAGATTATGCCTTAGTAAACTCGATAGAAAGAGCACGAGTGGTTGTTGTCAACTACTCGGCTCAAGTCTAGTGAGTTAGTGCGGAGGAAGCAACATTGTGTTGCCTTATCTACCACCGGCCGAATACGTTGCGATGGGTGAGTGTGTAACTCAGCTTCTTTGGATGAAGCACACTCTCCGAGACTTTAGGTTGGACTTCACCAAAACTAAAATTTTTGTAGACAACATAAGTTCGATAAATCTAACTAAGAACCCTATATGCCATTCAAGGATAAAGCATATAGAGGTAAAACACCATTTCATTCGAGAACATGTAGCCAACGGCTCCATACAACTAGAATATGTTGACTCGAAGTCTAACCTAGCAGACATATTTACTAAACCACTACCCGAAGCCGAATTTAGTCTCTTGAGACGAAAATTAGGCATGTGCGTAATAGAATAGGAACTTGCAAATTATATTTTCTTACTACTATTTCTTACTTTTTCATGGAACTAGCATAGGACATACCTTAGATATCATGATCCTATAGATTTAAGGAGCCAGTATATCTCACAACACATAGGACTAATGTGTTTGTGTACTTAGCCACGTAGATGGGCATGAGATGTTAGGACCTTACTCCTGGTTCCAGATGTAGAGCTAGTGCATCGCTATGAACCACGGAGTATAATCATACATACTAACAGACTCTGACCAGGACTGGTTGATCCTTCATATCAATCAAGCCAAATATGAGTCGAACATTTCATAGATGAGCTTATTTTTAATATATTATTTTAAATAAAAAATGTGGAACATGCTTGGACTTTAAATTTAGCACTTATTTTGGTTTCCACACACTCCTTACTCTTTTTGATATACGACAAAAGGGGGAGAAAAAGACAAAAGTTAAGGGGTCAAAATTTTTTTTAACTTAACTCTTACTTCATGTTTAAACCAAAAGTTAACTTTAGGTTTTGAAAACTTATTTAACTTTTAACAAAAGGCCAAGTTAAGAGAATTCTTAACTTATTTATGTCGTTAATGCTTTACTTAAGAGGGAGAAAAGGCTTAACTAAAACGTTGTACTAAAGCTAACTTCAAGTAATGATAATTACTTAAAGCAACCCTCAAGGGGGAGGATTAAGGTCTTTCTTCAAGACTCACCCTCGGTCAAGGGGGAGGTTTCCTCAAGGGGGAGTACTTGAAGAAAATCCTTACTACTCCAACTTAATTTTTTCTCATGCACATTATTCTTCATGCTTGCTATTTTAGTTAACATTGTATGTGGGTTTGCCATAAATCAAAAAGGGGGAGATTGTTGGTGCAGTGGACACCTAAGTCGAACCTAAGTTTTGATTATAGCAAACGATACAAAGTTAAGCTTATGTTGTTATCTCACGAGCTGAATCGAGTGTGCAGAAGATTGCTATAGCTGGAGCTGAAGGCTAGCGACACCCGGAGGAAGCCGCGGTGGTCGGGCGACACTCGTGTGACTTCGGAGGGAGCCGAAGGAATCGAGTGGAAGGCCGGAAGCAAAAGCGACACGTAAGTATCGAGGTAAGCTCGTGTGTGCGAGCGTAAGTGAGGTCGTATCCTATTTACGGGGATAATCTTAAGCGTAGATTCGACCAAAGACATCTTATAGATGGTCTAGGTCGAGATCGGATGGTCGACGACCGTCGAAATTATGTTTTTGTTGTGCTAACTTTGACTTGCGAAGCATCGGTCATTGCCCGGCTTGGAGGACTCATTGCCGTCAAGCGATCATTAGAAGGTCAAGAATCGACATCATGTCGCCATCGGTCGACTGATGATGGCCATCAGTCGACTGATGGTCAATGATCAGATTCGAGGAGTCAAGGATTATCACCAAATTTCAAGGGAAGATGTGCTCAAATTTGATTGGCTAGGGTTCCTCTCGAAAAGGGGCTCAAAGGCTATAAAAGGAGGGCCAACCCTAGGGTTTCTACAATAATTCTAAGCTTCCAAAAAGTCTCCGCAAAGCTACCGACAACAACGTGCTTCTTCTTCTCCGACGTCTAGGTTTCATTTCCTTTATTTTTGTACGTCGGTTTTTATTTTTAGTGTCGTTGCTCATTTACATTCTTCGAAGCTATTTTTCTATCGTAACGAGGAGAGGGGGAGTGTCCCTCTACCTCAAGTTTTTTTGTATCGATTAACTCCTACCTCCAACGAGGAGGAGTTTGTTTAGTGATTTGCCCTCCGTGCGTGGTCAAGGACCACTAGGGCCTTGGAGTAGTAGCCTTCGGCTACGAACCAAGTAAATATCTTGTTTCTATTGTCTCCTTTACTTTTTGTTTTGCTTATCTTTCCGCTGCGTATATTTGTCTTGAAACGAATTCGAAAAAGTTTTTTCTTTCGCTATTCACCCCCCCTCTAGCGAACTGCATTGATCCAACAGTATATAACCACGATACCCTTAAAGTCGAAGAGACTATTAATGTAGTGTTCGATGAAGTACCCGAACCTACAAAACCCTTAATGACCCCAAGTGTTGAGCCCACTGATACCAAACTCGTCTCTGACCCTGAGATCGAGTCTAATCCACATCGACCTACTTCTCTTGTCGACCAAGTGACAAGTGATCCGAAACAAACTAGTGTTCAACCAAGTCACCCCATTGATCAAGCATTAGGTGACACAAACCCAACCCAATCTAGGATTCAGACTAACCACCCTATCGATCAAATGATAGGAGATCCTAATCTAGGAGTTCGAACTAGAGCATCCTATAGGAACCTTAGTCAAATTTCCTTAATTTCAGAGATAGAACCCAAATCAATTGAACAAGCTCTTCTTGATCCCGATTGGATTATTGCAATGCAAGAAGAGCTAGCTCAATTTACTAGGAATGAAGTGTGGGAATTAGTACCACCACCTAAAGACAAAATGATAATTGGAACAAGGTGGGTGTTTCGAAATAAGCTTGATGATAAAGGTGAAGTAGTTAGAAACAAGGCTATGTTAGTCGCCAAAGGGTTTAGTCAAGTTGAAGGCTTAGATTACGACGAAACCTATGCCCCAGTAGCTAGACTCGAATCCATTCGAATGTTGCTAGCTTATGCCGCACATCAAGGATTTAAGCTGTTTCAAATGGATGTTAAGTCGACATTCCTAAATGGATACATTAAAGAAGAAGTTTATGTTAGCCAACCCCTCGGATTCGAAAATCTAGATAAACCCGACCATGTTCTAAAACTTAGGAAAGCTCTCTATGGACTTAAACAAGCTCCTCGAGCTTGGTACGAGAGACTTTCAATCCATCTTAAGTCAAAAGGATTTAACCAAGGCTTAGTTGTCCCAACTCTCTTCGTAAAAACCTTAGGTAAAGAAATATTCATAGCTCAAATTTACGTAGACGATATAATTTTTGGAACCTCTAACTCAGCCTTACTAAACGAGTTCGTTTCACTCATGGAAAGTGAGTTCGAAATGAACTTGGTAGGCGAGTTAAGTTTCTTTTTAGGTCTACAAATTAAATAAACTAAGGATGGTATATACCTATATCAACAAAAATACACTAAGGAGTTAATTAAAAGATTTGGAATGCAAGACGCTAAGGTAATAAACACCCCAATGGCGATTAATGTTAACATAGGAGAAGACCTAGAAAGTAAGTCCATTGACTTAAAGTACTATAGGAGCGTGATAGGAAGTCTCCTATACTTAACTGCGAGTCGACCCGACATCCTATTCGCAGTAAGTATGTGCGCCAGGTTTCAAACCTGTGCTAAGGAGTCTCACCTAACCCTAGTTAAGCGTATCCTTAGATATCTAAAGGGTACACTTAATGTCGGTATTTGGTATCCTAGATCTGTTGGGATGTCTCGCTTCGGAGGCTCATTGGCTCCCATGTCCCCGGATTAAAATTTTCACTAATGAAAGACTTAATCCGGATGGTCTGAGCTTCCTTGGCACAACCTATTCATCGTCGTGCTAACAACTTGAGTGGTCACTTGAACAAACTAGTTGTTCAAGCAACACAACTCTTCTAGTTGGTTAGCCGCGGAAAAGACGACGGATGGATCGCCAGTTTTTGTGTTTGTCTTCGGGGTCCATGATTATACAATATATATCCATTCATACACATGCATAATCAAAATATTAAAGAACATATTCAGATCTGTAAATAAAGTTAAAAACAACTTTATACCTTACGATCTTCTATCGTATGTCCTATCCTTCTCGTGGATGACGTGTGGATGAAGATCCTCCACGAGTTGAAGCCTTCTTGATCACTTTCTTCTCTACCTTGTCCGCTACGAACAAAGAGAAGCAATCAAAAATACCTTTCCTATCTAGAACCGACCACCAAATTAGGGAATTTGGTGCAACCGCCGGCCAAGGAGCAAGTGGATGATGCGCCGGCCACCAAATGAATGGAAACCGCCGGCCACCTTGGAGAGATTGGAGGAAGATGATTGCCGGCCACCAATGGATGGAGAACCGCTGGCCAAGGAGCAAGGAAAAGGGAAGAGTGCCGCCCAAAACCAAGGAGGAGAAGAGAGAGATGACCGGCCAAACCCTAGCTTGCCGCCCAAGCAGAGCGCCCAAACCCTAGCCTTATGGAAGATGAGCCAAAACCTAACCCTAATTCGAAAACCAATCTCCTTATCTTATCCTTGCCGCCCAACCCTAAGCACCTATTTATCGAATAGGGCTTAAGCCTCCTTTAATCTCATCCGTCGGATCTAGGGATTTAACCTCCACCGTCGGATCGAGGGTTTTATCCCAACCGTTGGATCTAGGGTTTCATCTCAACCGTCGGATCTAGGATTTCATCCTAATCGTCGGATCTAGGATTTCATCCCAACCGTCGGATCTAGGGTTTTATCCCAACCGTCGGATCTAGGGATTTGATCTCAACCGTTGATTCTAGGGTTTCATCCTAACCATCGGATCTTAGGGATTTAATCCCAACCGTTGGTTCTAGGGTTTCATCCTAACCATCGGATCTTAGGGATTTAATCCTAACCGTTGGTTCTAGGTTTTGTTTTACATTCTTGGATCTAGACTTTACAAGGATTATATTAGGCTACGATAGGGACCATAAGGAGGAGTTGGGTCTTGGCCACCCGATGGATCGGAACCACACATACTTGATCCATCAATGATGTTCCATTCCACTAGAGGATCATCATTGAACTACCTCACCAACCCCCATAAATTAATATGGGCTCCATATATTATTTGTATATTAATCTCCCCGTGTTTAATATATCGAATGTCCATCAATTAATTGATTTACTGACCATCAATTAATTAACATCTAACTCCTCGAGTAGTACCACTCAACCTTATCATCATGTTGACTAAGTCAACCAGCTGGGTTTACATGATGAACCTTATGAGCTCCTCAAGGGGACATCATCAACCTAATATATAGGACACGGTTTCCTCCTATAATCAACGGCACACCATGTAAATAATATTATTTCCTAACTTACCAGGCATATTGATTTAATCCATCTAAATCTCACCCACTGGTAAATTAAAGAAATAAATACTAAGTACATGTGCCCGTTATTATATCGGGATTAAGAGCATGTACAACATAATATCCGAGGTCCGATTCAATTATGTAGTCAGTACTAAATTGAATCACCTCTATGTCGGTCCTACTCAATACACCTAAGTGTACTAGTGTAACTCTATGTTCAAGATAAAACAATACCAAGCTACACTACAACCATGCCAATGGTTTGTCCAAAACCATCTTAGTTGTGAGCCTCTACTTATATTTTACAAGGGACTGATAACATGATCTTCTGTGCCACACCAAGCACCATGTTATCTACAATGTAGAATATTAGACAATATGCACACATATATAATGAATATATAAAATGCAAACAATGATCATGTGATTCTTATTTCAAAATAAAATGTTCATACAGAAAAGAGCTAGGCTTTCAGTATACATTCTAACAATCTCCCACTTATACTAAAAGACTATGCTGTCATCACTCTGCCATACATCTGATCCCCATGTCCTCCACATGCCTATCAAACGCTTTCGCTGGAAGGGCCTTAGGGAATGGATCTGCCAGGTTATCCTCTGATGCAATCTTGGGGACTGCAACTTCTCCTCGCTTTATGATCTCTCGTATGAGGTGGTACTTGCGCTCTATGTGTTTACTCGCCTTATGGGCTCGTGGTTCCTTCGAGTTTGCAACTACACCACTGTTATCACAATAAATTGTGATAGTTCTGGGCAAACCAGGAATCACATCCAAGTCCATCATGAAGTTCCTGAGCCATACAGCTTCCTTGGCTGCCTCAGAGGCTGCCACATACTCAGCTTCCATGGTAGAGTCCGCCACGCATTTCTGCTTAACACTCCTCCATACTATGGCTCCAGCTCCAAAAGTAAACACAAACCCCAAGGTAGACTTACTCTTGTCCCTATCTGATTGGAAATCCGAATCCGTGTAACCCACAGGGACTAATTGATCTGCCCGGTAAACCAGCATATAATCCCTAGTCCTTCTCAGGTACTTCAATATATGCTTTACCGCAGTCCAATGTCCCTGTCCAGGATTACTCTGATATCTGCTAACCATGCCCACGGCAAAGCAGATATCCGGTCTCGTACATAGCATAGCATACATAAGGCTTCCTACTGCCGAAGCATAAGGAACTGCCTTCATGTCCTCTATCTCCTTTGATGTTTTGGGACACATCTCTTTAGATAAAGGAACTCCATGCCTAAAAGGTAGAAAACCTTTCTTGGAGTTCTGCATGCTAAAACGAGCAAGGATAGTGTCAATATATGAAGCTTGAGATAAGCACAACATCCTTTTCTTGCGATCCCTTATAACTTTGATTTCAAGGATGTGTCCCACTTCTCCCAAGTCCTTCATGTCAAACTGTTTGGACAACCATACCCTTACGTCTGATAACACTTTGATATTGTTGCCAACTAACAAAATGTCATCTACGTATAGTACAAGAAACACCACTACGTTTCCGTCACATCTCTTGTATACACAAGGTTCATCCGGACTTTGAATAAATCCATATGACTGGATTACCTCATCAAAGCGGATGTTCCAAGATCTAGAAGCTTGCTTCAATCCATAAATGGACCGATTAAGCTTACATACAAGATGCTCTTTGCCTTTAGCAATGAATCCCTCCGTTGCATATAGATGTTCTCCTCAAGACTTCCGCTAAGGAAAGGCATCTTGACATCCATCGCCATATCTCATAATCCATATGAGCAGCTATAGATAAGAGAATCCGGATAGAATTAAGCATAGCTACGTGAAAAGGTCTCCTCATAGTCGATACCCTCTTTACGAGTATACCCTTCGCATAAGCCGAGCTTTGAAGGTTTCACCCGTCTCGTCTACCCCTCTCGTTCTCTTGTAGCTCCACGTGCATCCAATAGTTTTTACACCCTCAGGTGGCTCGACTAGCTCCCCGACCTGATTAGAATCCATAGATTCTATCTCTGAATTCATCGCTCTTTGCCAAGATACCGCATCTCTATCTTGGATTGCCTCGTCATATGTCCAGGGATCAGGTTCATGTTCACCAGGGACTAAGTCCGAAGACTCTCCCAAAAACATGAATCTATCGGGTTGTCTAACAACCCTCCCACTACGATGAGGTACCTCCCGTGTATGCTCTGTGACACGCGGTCGATGACTTGTGGGGTATCCTCTTGTACCTGGTGACAACTCCTCAAGAACAATCCTACTCTTGGGCTTGTGGTTCATTACATAATCCTCCTCTAGAAATCTGGCGTTCGTGCTAACGATCACCCTCTGATCTCTAGGATTATAAAATAAACCACCTTTCGTTCCCTTAGGGTAGCCAACAAACATGCATACTTCTGTACGAGGTTCCAACTTACCAGCATCAGCCTTCAGCACATGTGCTGGACTCCCCCATATCCGAATATGTCTCAGACTAGGCTTTTGCCCAGTCCACAATTCTACAGGGGTAGAAGGTACTGATTTAGATGGAACCAAGTTCAGAGTATACATTGCCGTATCCAGTGCATACCCCCAGCAACGGTAACTCAGAATAACTCATCATCGATCAGACCATCTCCATAAGAGTCCTATTCCTTCGCTCCGCTACACCATTCTGCTGGGGTGTGCCAGGTGCAGACAATTGGGATTGAATCCCAGCCTCTGATAAGTAACTCCTAAACTCTCCCAAGAGGTACTCGCCACCACGTTCAGATCGTAATGTCTTGATACTTTTACCTTGACGGTTCTCCACATCAGCCTTGAATTCTTTGAACTTGTCAAAGCATTCAGACTTGCAGCGCATCAAGTAAATGTATCCATACCTTGAATAATCATCTATAAAAGAGACGAAGTATTCAAAGCCACCTCTTGCCTGGATAGACATAGGACCGCACAAATCAGAATGAACCATTTCCAACACATCTTTGGCTCTATACCCCTTGGCCTTGAAAGGCCTCTTGGTCATTTTACCTTCCAAGCAAGATTCGCAGGTTGGGAGATCCTCCACTACTAATGAACCCAAAGGTCCATCAGCTATCAACCTTTGAATTCTACTTAGGTTAATATGACCAAGCCTTAGATGCCAAAGATATGTTTGGTTCATTTGCGAAGGTTCTTTTCTCTTATTAGATTTAGAAGATGAGTTATTTACTTCTATATGCATCGTGGGAGTTTTTGGTTCAAGAGTATATAAATTGCCAACCAATGTACCAGAACAGATAATCTCCCTATTCCTTTTTATAACCACCTTGTCATTAAAAGAAACAGAATATCCATCCAAAAACAATTTAGAAATTGAAATTAAATTCTTTCTAAAAGTAGGTACATAAAGACAATTTCTCAACACCAAAAATTTATTCCTATCAAAAGATAAATAAACGTCTCCCCTATGCAATTTGCCACCTTTGAAGCATTGCCCATGAAGACGGTGATTTCTCCCTCAGCTAGTCATCGGGTTTCTTGGAACCCCTGCAAAGTATTGCAGACATGATCAGTGGCTCCTGTATCTACACACCAGGTACTGGTAGATAACACCGCTAAACATGTTTCAACAACTAAACAAGAAGATATAGCTTTATTCTTTCGGCGAGGACAATCCGCCTTCCAATGTCCAGTCTGCTTGCAAGTGAAGCACTTGCCTTTCGGCTTCTTCACTCCTGCCTGAGGTCCTCCTGCCACTTTCTCCGCTCCACCTTGCTTCTTCTTCTTCTTACCTTTCGGTTTAGAGGAAGAAACCTTCTGAGCGACCATGGCTTGAGAACTCGGCGAAAAGCCCCTCTGCCTGGAGTTACATCGGAAGCTCCGCCAACGAATACAACCTCTTGTTCATGTTGTAGTTGAGGCGAACTCAAAACTCCTAGGCGGTGGAGAATGATATCGACACAGGTTTCCCCATCGATCTCAGCTCGAGGACTTCCATCTCATTAAGATGAGCCATCATCTTGAGAACATGATCCTAAGTGTTCCCTCGACCATGGTGGTCGTCATCAAGTTTCTCATAGCCTCTGCCTAGCCACCCTACTATGTCGAAAAGTTCCTTGAGATTGAACATCATGTCATAAGTGTGGCTATGGCACGATCTTGATGTTGCGGCACATTTGACATAGATGCCAAAATGTAACACGCCATCTCATCTTAACCCATTTCTTATAATGTTCTTTCTCCTTTTCATCGAGTCATCGGTGGGCTTAGGAGGATAGACCTCGAAGAGTACAAATTTGTACTCCTCACTGATTAAGACAATATCAGTTTCTTTTCCAATCAATGTAGTTTGGACGTAAGTTTGTTTTCTTTTAAAATCACGACAAGTGGGTTGAAAGCCATTTGAAATTCCTAAAAATCACAATGATCAAAAATATTAGATTTCAAATATTATTGATTCCTCAAAACAATAAAATCCGAAATCAACCAACACCTCAAAACAAGAATTTTGTATGCCACGCTATGTGGGATATCTGAAACCTACATTTGTAAGGAGGTTTTACCCATTAATTTTATTATCTTGTCAACCTTACTTTTTGACAAATAAAATTAATAGTTGGTTCCTCTTTGGCCCTACAAATAAGCGGTGACTCGATGGGAGGATACTTTCATTTGCATCTAAGTGTGCACCATTAACGATACTAAGGAATTATTTGGATTATGTGCCTTACATGTGGAAGTACACATGCTCCTAGATAATTTCCTATAACCATTATTTGACCTAGTGATCATAAACAAACCCGTCCGCAGGAGGAAGGCACTCGAGCCAACACACAAGTTTGTTCGCATCACACGTCAAATTGTAACTGAGGTCATGAATTAATTAAAATATCCCTCTCCCACTTAGTAAATTGCAAATGAGGAATTTTAAATCACACACAACATGCATATAAAACAAATAAGCAATAAATATGTAAAAAACAGAATTTTTCCAACTATTATGGCATTGTCCTCCAATATGCATCCCGTCGTGTGGCCACCTCGTCCGCTCCATCTTTTCTCGTGCGCAAGTCACCAAAGAGTTCCGAGCCGAGATAAAACATTTTAATTTACATCCATCGATCCTATACTCCACGAAGGAGTGTACAAATAATCTAGATCGAAAGTAAACTAAAATGAGCAGCTAAACAATGCCGTATTTAATTACAAAAATTAAATACTAATCTAGCCTCGTCAACCTCGAGGATTCAAATAATAAATTTTTTACACACATCCATTCACATACACACACATGGCCATAATAGTCGGATCTTATGCCTGCAACCAAAAAGTTAAACTACGCATATCCTACTATTATCCGGCACATATAATATATGAAAAATGCATAAAAAATTAACCGAATCCAAAACACACAAAACCGGAAACCGTGGCTTTGATACCAGTTGTTGGGATGTCTCCCTTCGGAGGCTCATTGGCTCCCATGTCCCCGGATTAAAATTTTCACTAATGAAAGACTTAATCCGGATGGTCTGAGCTTCCTTGGCACAACCTATTCGTCGTTGTGCTAACAACTTGAGTGGTCACTTGAACAAACTAGTTGTTCAAGCAACACAACTCTTCTAGTTGGTTAGCCGCGGAAAAGACGACGGATGGATCGCCAGTTTTTGTGTTTGTCTTCGGGGTCCATGATTATACAATATATATCCATTCATACACATGCATAATCAAAATATTAAAGAACATATTCAGATCTGTAAATAAAGTTAAAAACAACTTTATACCTTACGATCTTCTATCGTATGTCCTATCCTTCTCGTGGACGACGTGTGGACGAAGATCCTCCACGAGTTGAAGCCTTCTTGATCACTTTCTTCTCTACCTTGTCCACTGCGAATAAAGAGAAGCAATCACAAATACCTTTCCTATCTAGAACCGACCACCAAATTAGGGAATTTGGTGCAACCGCCGGCCAAGGAGCAAGTGGATGATGCGCCGGCCACCAAATGAATGGAAACCGCCGGCCACCTTGGAGAGATTGGAGGAAGATGATTGCCGGCCACCAATGGATGGAGAACCGCCGGCCAAGGAGCAAGGAAAAGGGAAGAGTGCCGCCTAAAACCAAGGAGGAGAAGAGAGGGATGACCGGCCAAACCCTAGCTTGCCGCCCAAGCTTGTAGCCGCCCAAACCCTAGCCGCCCAATGGAAGATGAGCCAAAACCTAACCCTAATTCGAAAACCAATCTCCTTATCTTATCCTTGCCGCCCAACCCTAAGCACATATTTATAGAATAGGGCTTAAGCCTCCTTTAATCTCATCCGTCGGATCTAGGGATTTAACCTCCACCGTCGGATCTAGGGTTTTATCCCAACCGTCGGATCTAGGGTTTCATCTCAACCGTCGGATCTAGGATTTCATCCTAATCGTCGGATCTAGGATTTCATCCCAACCGTCGGATCTAGGGTTTTATCCCAACCGTCGGATCTAGGGATTTGATCTCAACCGTCGATTCTAGGGTTTCATCCTAACCATCGGATCTTAGGGATTTAATCCCAACCGTTGGTTCTAGGGTTTCATCCTAACCATCGGATCTTAGGGATTTAATCCTAACCGTTGGTTCTAGGTTTTGTTTTACATTCTTGGATCTAGACTTCACAAGGATTATATTAGGCTACGATAGGGACCATAAGGAGGGGTTGGGTCTTGGCCACCCGATGGATCGGAACCACACATACTTGATCCATCAATGATGTTCCATTCCACTAGAGGATCATCATTGAACTACCTCACCAACCCCCATAAATTAATATGGGCTCCATATATTATTTGTACATTAATCTCCCCGTGTTTAAGATATCGAATGTCCGCCAATTAATTGATTTACTGACCATCAATTAATTAACATCTAACTCCTCGAGTAGTACCACTCAACCTTATCATCATGTTGACTAAGTCAACCAGCTGGGTTTACATGATGAACCTTATGAGCTCCTCAAGGGGACATCATCAACCTAATATATAGGACACGGTTTCCTCCTATAATCAACGGCACACCATGTAAATAATATTATTTCCCAACTTACCGGGCATATTGATTTAATCCATCTAAATCTCACCCACTGGTAAATTAAAGAAATAAATACTAAGTACATGTGCCCGTTATTATATCGGGATTAAGAGCATGTACAACATAATATCCGAGGTCCGATTCAATTATGTAGTCAATACTAAATTGAATCACCTCTATATCGGTCCTACTCAATACACCTAAGTGTACTAGTGTAACTCTATGTTCAAGATAAAACAATACCAAGCTACACTACAACCATGCCAATGGTTTGTCCAAAACCATCTTGGTTGTGAGTCTCTACTTATATTTTACAAGGGACTGATAACATGATCTTCTGTGCCACACCAAGCACCATGTTATCTACAATGTAGAATATTAGACAATATGCACACATATATAATGAATATATAAAATGCAAACAATGATCATGTGATTCTTATTTCAAAATAAAATGTTCATACAGAAAAGAGCTAGGCTTTCAGTATACATTCTAACAAGATCTACCGAGTTCGAACTAACCGGCTACTCCAATTTGGACTATGCTGGTAGTAAGCTCGATAGAAAGAGCATGAGTGGTTGTTGTCAACTTCTCGGCTCGAGTCTAGTGAGTTGGTGCAGTAGGAAGTAACACTATGTTGCTTTATCTACCACCGAAGCCGAATACATCGCGATGGGTGAGTGTGTCACGCAACTTCTTTGGATGAAGCACACTCTCCGCGACTTTAAGTTAGACTTTACGAATACTAAACTTCACGTAGATAACATTAGTTCAATTAATCTTACAAAGAATCCGATATGTCACTCTAGGACCAAACATATAGAGGTCAAACACCATTTTATTCGAGAACATGTGGCCAACGGAGCCATACAACTCGAATACGTCTAATCGAAGTCTAACTTGGCAGACCTATTTACTAAACCCCTACCCGAAGCCGAATTTAGTCTATTAAGACAAAAATTGGGCATGTGCGTAATAGAATAGGTACTTGCAAATTATATGTTCTTACTACTATTTCTTTAATTTCATGGAACTAGCATAGGACATACCTTAGATATCATGCACCTATAGATTTAAGGAGCCAGTACATCTCACAACACATAGGACTAATGTGTTTGTGTACTTAGCCACGTAGATGGGCGTGAGATATTAGGACCTTACTCCTGGTTCCAGATGTAGAGCTAGTGCATCGCTATGAACCATGGAGTATAATCATACATACTAACCGACTCTGAGCAGGACTGGTTATTCCTTCATATCAATCAAGCCAAATATGAGTCGAACATTTTATAGATGAACCTATTTTCAGTATATTATTTTCAAAATAATGTGGAACATGCTTGGACTTTAAAATTTAAACTTATTTTTTATTCCACACACATCCTCACTCTTTTCGATATATGGCAAAAGGGGGAGAAAAAGGCCAAAGTTAAGGGATCATTTTTTTTTGGCCAAGGCTTACTTAACTTTAAGTTAACAAAACAAGTTAAGGGAACTCTTAACTTAAACACATTTAGTTAACTTGTTTTCGTTAACAATACAATAATTTACTTAACTCTTACTTAACTTGTTAACAAAATAGAAGTAAAGGCCAAGGTTAAGAAATCAATTTTTTCTTAACTTAAAACTTATTTTAAACACTATGGCCAATATTAAGTAATTTCGGTCACTTAATTCTTTTTTAGTAGCAAATATCAAGGGGGAGAGTTAAAACCCTTTCTCAAGTACTCACCCTCGGTCAAGGGGGAGGATTCCTCAAGGGGGAGCACTTGAAAAAGAGTTTTTACTCCTACACATTCATGCATATCTCTTGCTCATTTTACTTAATGCACTTAATTTGGTTTTTCTTAACTTTGTATGTGGGTTTGCCATAAATCAAAAAGGGGGAGATTGTTGGTGCAGTAGGCACCTAAGTCGAACCTGAGTTTTGATTATAGCAAACGATACAAAGTTAAGCTCATGTCGTTATCTCACGAGATGAATCGAGTATGCAGAAGATTAATATAGCTGGAGCTGAAGGCTAGCGACACCCGGAGGAAGCCACGGTGGTCGGGCGACACTCGAGTGACTTTAGAGGGAGCCGAAGAAATCGAGTGGAAGGCCAGAAGCAAAAGCAACATGTAAGTGTCGAGGTAAGCTCGTGTGTGCGAGCGTAAGTGAGGTCGTATCCTCTTTATGGGGATGATCTTAAGCGTAGATCCGACCAAAGACATCCTATAGATGGTCTAGGTCGAGATCGGACGGTCGACGACCGTCGAAATTATGTTTTTGTTGAGGACTCGGATCGAGCCGCCAATCACCGACCGCCGGAGAGTCGACTGATCGATGTTGCATCACGATCGATGATAGCCATCAGTCGACTGATGGTCAATGATCAGATTCGAGGAGTCAAGGCTTATCACCCCATTTCAAGGAGATTGGTGCTCAATTGTGATTGGCTAGGGTTCCTCTCGAAAAGGGGCTCAAAGGCTATAAAAGGAGGGCCAAACCTAGGGTTTCTTCATCATTCTAAAGCTTCCAAAAAGCCTCCGCCAAGCTACAACTTTTCGACCACGAAGTGCTTTCTCTCCGACGTCTAGGTCTTAAATTCTTTCTTATTGTAACGTCGGCTTTTTAGCTCTTATTTAAGTTCATTTCTTTTCGGAGCTTTTATCGTATACGAGGAGAGGGGGAGTGTCCCTCTACCTCAAGCTTTTTCCTTCTTGTATCGATTAACTCCTACCTCCAACGAGGAGGAGTTTCTTTAGTGCTTTTGCCCTCCGTACGTGGTCAAGGACCACTAGGGCCTTGGAGTAGTAGCCGAAGGCTACGAACCAAGTAAAAACTTCATTGTCTCTTTTTACTTTACATTTCAGCTTCAATTAATTATCTCTCGAGTTTTAACGAACGTAAAAGAAAAGGAAAAGGTTTTTCGCTATTCACCCCCCCTCTAGCGAACCGCATCGATCCAACAATTTCTACTATTCTCTCCTTTAGTAATTTTGTCCATAGCTTCTTTTTTGCTTCTGAATGATGAATTTATCCATCTGTGTAGTTGTCATCATCTTGTCATGTTTCTTGACGGGTTGGGAATTCTGGACCAATTTTAAACTACTCCCTTTTTATACCGTTATTTCTTTTCCCGTGTCGTATGGCGCAATCACCTTGTTAGTTTGGGAGACTTATTGGGGAGGTTTTGAATGACATTATTCATATCCGACCCGATTTTGGTTCAGGGATTTGCTTGAAGGGTTTTGCCCGATGTCATTTATATCCGTCCCGATTTTGGCTCAGGGATTTGCTTTAAATGACTCTTGCCTATTGGTTTTCCCCATTCCTTTTACTACTTCGGAAACTATATCAATCTCTTCGTCTTCTTCCCCTTCCCAAGAACTTCTGCCATCACTTCCCTTCCATTATAAATCATTGCCCTCCATGTCTTCGTCCTTCTATCTCACTATCATGGCTTCAGAGGGGCACCCCATCAAAATTTCTTCAAATTCAGAATCTTTCGAGCTGCAGGACTGGGTTTCTGAAGACACTGAAGATTCAGAGACCCGCTCAACTGCCACTTCAGCTTTTCGTCCTCTTCCTTTTCCGCCTCACACTCCAACTCCAACCCCTCCTACAGGGAGGTCCTTTCGTGCTCCCTTCCCTTCCTTCCGGGAATCCTCCCTTCACAGGAGTATACGTGGGAGACCCTCGTACATCGCTAACTTCCTCCACTTCCACAGTGATGCTTTCATCCAGTCCCAAAGCTCATCCTTCTCCATTCGATGAAGGTCCATCAGCCATTCCTCCGTCTCAAGGCGAGCGCTTCAAGGTCATCTTGGCGCCCTCTCCCCCCAAAGAGACCTCTCCCGCTTCGTCTGTTAGGAGTAATCAGAGAAAATCTGTATAGATCAAATTAATGTAATCATTTCAAATATATCAATAAAAACAAGGGAGGGAACTTGATGTTTGCTTTTGTCTTTTTCTCGTAGAAGTAAGGTTTCTGTCTTCAAAAGGACTGTGATCTGGTCCGAACATACCTTCTTCTATCATCGCCCGGGGATTCGAACCCTCTTAATTACAGTTATAGTCCCGTCGACCTTCCCCCTACTGCCCCCACATTTCCTTTTCTTTACTGGCATTTACTGGCCCTATTTCTTCTACCAATAAATGCACTCTTCCCCTTCATCGCTATAAAAACCTCCGCCCCTTACCTGATAGCTTCCATCCTTTCCCTTTTCTTTAATTTCCATGGACAGAATATCTAAACAGGGCAATAGTTCCTCTCCTGCTGAAGAACAGATAAACGAACACCGCTACATATCTAGCCTGGAGGAGCAAGTGAAGTATTTACAACAACGGCCGAAGGAAACTTCCGCCAGTAATCGCTCCCTGCGTCAACAACTGGTCAGGTTCCAAAAGGAACTGGCCAAGCAAATCTTCCTATAGCAGTCTTACTGCCGGCAATTACTGTGCCAACCTCGACTGCACAAAGGAGCTCCATCTGTTCCTCCCAACACAAAACTGTAGTACCCTAGATGTATAAGGGTTTCTTTTTGTTATTTCCCTCTTGTCAATGACTTGAAATATGTAATTTTTCCGCATCAATGGACTTTTCCCTGTTTATCTTCTTCTTCCCGTATCTTTTGAGTTGTGCCATGCTTTACTTCTTTTCGTACTGACATATAGTTGAGGCATATTTCGGTTCTCCTGCCTTTTCACCCTACCGGGAATATAGAACCATTAAATGAATTGACCCTGCTATTTCACCGAAATAAAACAATATAAAGTTAAACAAGGACTTCAACTTCTCCCACTTTACGGGGACAAAAAGTGATATATAACTGAGGAGATCTCAGTTCTTCTGTTCCGCCACTACACGGGGATATCTTCCGCTTCGCGGGGATAAATATTTAAGTATAACATACAACCGAGGTATTTCGGTTCTTCTGTTCCACCACCACACGGGGATATCTTCCGCTTCGCGGGGATAAAAATTTAAGTATAGCATACAACCGAGGTATTTCGGTTCTTCCGTTCCACCACCACACGGGGATTTCTTCCGCTTCGCGGGGATAAAAATTTTACTATAACATACAAACGAGGTATTTCGGTTCTTCCATTCCACCACCACACGGGGATTTCTTCCGCTTTGCGGGGATAAAATTTCAAGTATAACCGAATGAATTTCGGTTCTTCCGTTCCACCACCACACGGGGATTTCTTCCGCTTCGCGGAGATAAAAATTTAAGTATAACATACAACCAAGGTATTTCGGTTTTTCCGTTCCACCACCACACGGGGATATCTTCCGCTTCACGGGGATAAAAATTTAAGTATAACATACAACCAAGGTATTTCGGTTCTTCCGTTCCACCACCACACGGGGATATCTTCCGCTTCGCGGGGATAAAAATTTCAGTATAACATACAACCGAGGTATTCCGGTTCTTCCGTTCCACCACCACACGGGGATTTCTTCCGCTTCGTGGGGATAAAAATTCAAGTATAACCGAATGAATTTTGGTTCTTTCATTCCACCACCGCACGGGGATTTCTTCCGCTTCGCGGGGATAAAATTTCAACTATAACCGAATGAATTTCGGTTCTTCCGTTCCACCACCACACGGGGATTTCTTCCGCTTCATGGGGAAAAAAATTTAAGTATAACCGAATGAATTTTGGTTCTTCCGTTCTACCACCACACGGGGATTTCTTCCGCTTCACGGGGATAAAATTTCAAGTATAACCGAATGAATTTCGGTTCTTCCGTTCCACTACAACACGGGGATTTCTTCCGCTTTGCGGGGATAAAAATTCAAGTATAACATACAACCGAGGTATTTCGGTTCTTCCGTTCCACCACCACACGGGGATTTCTTCCGCTTTGTAGGGATAAAAATTCAAGTATAACCGAATGAATTTTGGTTCTTCCGTTCCACCACCACACGGGGATTTCTTCCGCTTTGCGGGGATAAAAATTTATGTATAACATACAACCGAGGTATTTCAGTTCTTCCGTTCCACCACCACACGGGGATATCTTCCGCTTCGCGGGGATAAAAATTTAAATATATATGGCTCAAAGACCATCAGCATAAAGGAGACAAGGCCTTCATATCATTCCTATTTTGGCTTTCCTCCTGAAGGGGAACACCTATACCCGTCCCTTCCCAAGCAAATGAGGGCTTTAGTACATAATGGGCCATTTATAAAAATAAACCCTTTTTTCGCTTTCACTTAGGGCCTTCTTTACCACAGATGAGGGGCCCAATAATGGTTATTGACCCATTCTTCCTTCCTTTTATAGGGGATCCTTTGTCTTCGTTTCTCTTGCTATCTTCATCCCTTCGCCTTTTCATCTCCCTTTTCTTTGCTTGTTCGTTCCTCTGCCGCCACGCTCCTTGGCTTCAATCCCTTTTTCCAGCCCTCCTTCCTTATTCTCAGGCCCTCAAAATGCATTCCTCCTTCTTCCAGGAGATAGCGGGACGTTATCCATACCACAAGAGGAGTGCCAGTCAGCCGTCAACTCCGTCTTCCTCTTCACCTCCTCCAATCACCACCACACCTGCTTCACCTAGTTTTTCTTCTCCTCCTCCTCCTGCAACCCTTGTTATCTCCTCCTCAAAGGAAACAGGGATGATTATTCCTTCCTCATTCTCTCCGGCATTCACGAACCCTAGCTCTCCTACTCTTTCTCCTTCTGCCCCCGCCGCTCAGAAGTCGCCTTCCCCTTCCCTGCAACCTGAGGACGAACCTGGGGAGGATGTACCTCCATGTCAGCCAATGACAGAGGCTGACTCATCCCTGCCTTCTCTTACCCCTGAATACAATTCCTCTTCCGAACCCATGGCGGTTGATATCCCCTTCCTTCCAACTTTCTCCTCCCCTCATCGCTTGAAGAGCTCTTCTCCTCCCATAGATATCACCCCCACTCTCTCCATTATAAGCGAGCTTCCCACCTCAGTATCATCTGTCCCATCTTCTTCCCTTTCTCCCAGGAGTCTTCGGATCCTGAACTTAGAGGAAGTGGTTCCTCGTATGGAAGGCCTACGCCATGCTCTAGATTTGGTATGTTTCCTCAATTAGCCTCCTTATCTTTATCTTATTAACCTATTTCTTTTCTACGACTGGCATGCAGGCCCTGACCAACCATCAAGAGTTGGATCGCTCCCTTCATCAATATCGAGCTTAAGCTCTGGAATGGGAGCGACAGCAAAGGGAAGATTTGGTGAAGGCTCAGAATCAAGAACGACTCCTGTTACAACAACTGCACCTGTGCTAGGAGCAATTAGCCGAGGCTCGCCAACGTATTCGAAAGGATGCTGATATCATTGTAGCATTACAGGAACAACAGCGAGTGGGTATGGAGCCACCCATTCCCCAGCGGGAAGTCCAACCGGCTCCTTTTGATGAGGGGTCTTCATCCGCTCGGGAATTAATACGTCTTCAAGGGCAGGTAGCAGAGCTCCTCCAGGGGAAGCAACAGGACTCTGACACCATTGCTCGTCTTCAAGTTCAACACCGGTAGGCACAGGATAAGATAGGGGACCTCCGCACCCGCTTATGCAAGGAGGTACAAGAAAACTCATCCCTCATAACTTCCCGGGCGCATGCTCACGCCCGTCTACGCAGGCAAGAGACTTCCCTCCAAAGACTGAGCACTAAACTCACCCGAACCAAATCTTATTCTGAAGCAGTGGAGGGAATTTCAGCCTCAATGCACCAAAATATGGTGGAGATGATGCACCTTGTACAGCAGGACCAAAGTTCCCGAGTCGACGATGTTTCCATCCTGGCCGATGCTATTATGGAGGTGTCGCGACGCTATGTGGACGTGAGCCGAAATCTTCAAGAATAACAAGAAAAATGCAAGAGGCTGCATCGGGATCGGAGCCGTAACCGTCTGAACCGCCAGGAGCGACTCGTCATTTTGTTGCGTGCTACTTATCAGGACGGATTTAATGAAGCGGTTTGGCAATATGCTGATCAAGGATTACCTCCTCCAACTTATCCTTCATTCTCTTTAAATTGGGAGACTGGCTTCCGCCGTTATCCTCCCGACAGTTTTAAGCTGTAATTCGAAATATTATTTTGAAACGGGAGTTTCCTTTCTATTTTTCTTTCTCTTTTTCAAGATTTATCAATCAGTACCACATTACACTGATAAATGACTTATTAATGAAATTCGAAGGGTACTTTGCGTCTAATTAATGCAACCAAGTCAATAAGTACACCCCTTCGGAGTCTCATAATTCCTCTTCTTCTATTCCCGAATTCTCATACAGTGTGAAAAAGCTTTAAATGAATGGCATTCCAGGGTCGCGGAAGTTCTTTGCCTTGGTCATCTTTCAGATAATATGCGGACCCAGCTACGTGGCGCGTTACTTCATAGGGTCCTTCCCAATTCGGAGCTAGCTTTCTCGGGTCTCCAACGGGATTAACTTTACGCAAAACCCAATCCCCTTCTTGAAATCTTCGAGGCATCACTTTCTTATTAAAGGCTCGCTGCACTCTTTGCTTGTAAAATTCAGCCCGCCTCCGTGCCATCTCCCGCTTTTCTTCAACCAAATCCAATTCAACGCTTCGGATAAGTTGGTTCTGATTTGGTTCGTATGCCTTTATTCGAGTGATATTTAATAGAACTTCGACTGGAATAACAGATTCCGTCTCGTACACTAAACTGAAGGGAGTTTCCCCTGTTGCTGTCTTGAGTGTTGTTCGGTAGGCCCATAGGACTCCTGGCAATTCTTCTACCCAATTTCCCCTCTGAGCCCCCAATTTGGTCTTTAATCCTTGAACGAGAATTCTGTTAGTCACTTCCACTTGTCCGTTAGCCTGAGGGTGAGCTACTGAAGTGAAAGCCTACTGGATGTTGAGACTTTGGCACCACTCTTGGATCTTTTTCCCTTGGAACTGTCGTCCGTTGTCACTGACTATTTTTCGAGGAATACCGTATCGACAAACAATATTTCTCCATAAGAACTGTATCACATCATTCTCAGTAATTTTGGCTAGGGGCTCTGCCTCCACCCATTTGGAAAAATAATCTACAGCCACCAACAAAAACTTCTTCTGTAAAGGTGCCACTGGCATCGGACCCACTATATCCATTCCCCATTGATCAAAAGGACATGAAGAGACCACAACTTTCATTAACTCAGCCGACCGTTCGGAACGATTGCTATGCTTCTGACAAGCAATGCAGGCCTGCACTATGCGAGCAGCATCTTGCTGGAGAGTAGGCCAAAAATATCCTGCTAATAAGGCCTTCCTTGCTAAAGCTCTTCCTCCTAAATGATTGTTGCAGCAACCTTCATGAATCTCTCGGAGTACTCATTCCACATCCTCACTTCCCAAGCACTTTAATAAGGGTCGTCCGAAAGAAGTCTTGTATAAGTCCCCATTTAGAAGGGTAAACCGTTTTGCTCGGCTCATTAAAATGGATGTCGCTGCTTTTTCTTCAGGGACATTCCCCTGTTGTAAATAAGATATGATGTCAGTCCTCCAATCAGGAATTAGGCTTGATTCGGGTGCATCTTCCTCCACGTTGCATACTGCGAAGGAAGTATGGATTTCCGCATGGATCGTTTCCCGGGACTTCACTCCTTCCATAGCACTGGCCATCCGAGCCAATTCATCTGCCTTCCCATTATTCTCCCGCGGGATTTGCTTTAAGAGGACTTGACGGAATTGAGCTTTTTCCTTTTCAAAAGCCTTCAAGTACCTATACAGCCTTTCCTCCCGAACCGCGAAAGAACCTTGAAGTTGTGATATTACGAACTGGGAATCCGAATGGATTACAATTGAATAAGCCCCTACTGCTTTAGCAGCCTGCAATCCCGCTAGAATGGCTTCATATTCCGCTTCATTATTGGATGCCCGATATCCCAGGCGAATGGCTAGGCGAGTTTCTTCACCATCAGGGGAAATTAATAGAACACCGACGCCGCTGCCTGTAGATTCTGAAGAACCGTCTACGAATATATTCCATGCATCTGATCCCTCATCTTTCGCTGCCGATCCATCTTCCGAGCCGCAAGGTACCTCTGCCAAAAAATCAGCGAGTGCTTGGGCCTTGATAACTGTTCGGGGTTGGTAGTGGATATCATATTCGCTTAGTTCTACCACCCATTTGGCCAATCTTCCGGAGAAATTGGGCTTAGTGATGACCTTGCCCAATTCGCTGTGAGTTAAAACGGTGATGGGATGAGCCAAAAAGTATGACCTCAGTTTGCGGGCGGTTAATACTAGGATATATGCCAGCTTCTCTAACTCGGTATAACGGAATTCAGCCCCCTTCAGGATGTGGCTGGTATAATAAATAGGCTGCTGGTGAGAGCCTTCTTGTTTCAATAAAACCGAACTAATAGCTCCCTCCGAGACAACCAAATACATCCATAATGGTTCTCCAGCTATTGGTTTGGCTAGCAATGGGAGTCCAGCCAAATATTTCTTCAACTCCTGGAAAGCTTGTTCGCATTGATCATCCCACTGAAATTTAGTAGCTTTACGCAAAATCTTGAAGAAAGGCAGCCCTTTGTCCGCCGATCTAGCTATAAATCGGGATAAAGAAATAATCCTGCTCACCAACTTTTGGGTTTCTCACAAATTAGCGGGTGATTTCATGTTGCATAATGCCTGTACCTTCTCAGGGTTGGCTTGCAACCCCTTCTCAGTCACTATGTACCCCAAAAACTTGCCACTTTTTACCCCGAATAGGCATTTGTTAGGGTTTAGCTTCATATTAAACCGTCTCAATGTAGCGAAGGTTTCATTTAAGTCCTTGACTAGATCCCGAGTGGTCTTCGATTTGACTAATATATCGTCCACATAGACTTCCATATTTTTCCCTTTTTGCTCCGCAAAGATCTTGTCCATGAGGCGCTGATAGGTTGCCCCTGCGTTCTTTAATCCGAACGGCATTACCACGTAAGCGTATAACCCTCCTGCAGTCACAAAGCTAACCCTCTTTTGATCTTCTTTGGCCAAAGGTATTTGATGATATCCTCGATAGGCATCCATTAGGGACACCACTTCATATCCCACAGTAGAGTCTACCAATTGATCAATACGAGGCAAGGGGTAGCAGTCTTTAGGGCATGCTTTATTTAAATCATGGAAATCGATACACATCCTCCACTGCCCTGTGGGCTTGGGGACCAAGACTACATTGGAAACCCACTCGGGAAACTAGATTTCTTTTACATGACCCGCTTTTAGCAGTTTTTCCACTTCTTCGGCTATGACTTTGTCCTTTTCTGATCCAAAATGTCGCCTCTTCTGTTGGACGGGTCGAGCTCCTTTGGTGATATTGAGATGGTGTTCAGCCACTCGAGGGTTGATCCCTGTGAGATCATGCACATCTCTCGCAAAGATGTCCTCGTTCTCCTTCAGGCAAGCCACACACTCTTCCTTGGCTTCCAGCTGTTGTGCTATCCGTGTGGCCTTTCCTGGGGCGATTTCCACCATTTCTCCTTCCTCCCCTTTGCCAGTCTTGGGTGGGGATTCCTCCAGGACGCAGACATCCGAAATGATAATAGCTTTGCTTTTGAGGTCATCGGTTCGGGCTTTCTTTTGATCATCCCGAACCATTTGTACGTAGCAGCTTCTGGAGGCCTTTTGTTCTCCATGAACTTCTCCCACCAATTGTCCCACCGGAAATTTCAACTTTTGGTGATACGGGGAAGCTACCGCCTGAAAAAGGGTGAGGAAAGGGCACCCAAGAATAGCATTATAAGTGGACGGAGCATCCACAATAAGGAAAGGGATTATACTAGTTTTTTGGCTGGGTTTTACACCCAGAGTCAGGGGCAATGAAATCTGCCCTGCAGGGTGGACCACATGCCCTGCGAATCCAAAGAGGGGGGGTGGCCACATCTTCTATCTGGGCATTTCCTAGCTGTATCTGTCCGAAAGCTTCCTGAAAGAGGATATTGACGGAGCTTCCCGAGTCGACCAGTACCCTAGCCACCTTATAATTGGCTAGGGAGATACGAATAACTAAGGCATCCGTGTGTGGCAGCAGGACACCTCGTAGATCTTCTGGCCCGAATGAAATGGGCGGTGCAACTTGAATAGTTTGGTTGGTGACGATGGCCAAACTCTCCATGAGGCAGGCGTAGGATTTCCTCGCCCGGTTAGAGTTCCCATCGGTAGGTTCTCCAGCTATAACATGGATAACCCCCGTGTGGGGGCGTTATCTAGATTGGACGAAGGGCCCTCACTAGATAGGCCTCCCTGAGAAACAACCTCCTGGGACGGTGTTTGGGGGAAGGTGACTTGAGGCGGTTGATTATATGGCCCTGGACGGGCTACATTGGGTCGAGGGCCTCGCCGTGCCAGTTTTCCTGCCTGGAACTGCATTTGCGGATATGCGGTGTGGAGGCGATCCAATTCCTCCTGTAACTTAAAACATTGGCCACTAGTGTGGTCATATTCCGTATGATATTGACAGAAGAATGGGGCCGGGGGGGGGGGGGGGGTTACGTGGGATCCCCCTGTACCCTAAGGGTCGTTGTAGCAGACCTTGTTGATCATAGAATTCCATCTCTCGTTCCTTCCAAGTCCTCGCAGGAGGAAGTGCTTCAGCGGCCATGATTTGTAACGGTGGCGCAGGGCGAACACCCTGCGGCATGGGACGAGGCCTCGGAGCCTCCTATCGAAAAGGTCACACATATTCCTGCCGAGGGGGCGCTTGAGGAGCAGCGGGGTGAGCTCTTTCAGTTAGGACTACTGTGACCACCCGTTCAGCTCTCCGCACCCTTAATCCTTCTTCTTTGCGGATAAATTGTTCTGCACGACTTAGTAGCTCCTCATAACTATCCACGGGTTGTCTTAACAAGGAACTGAGGAAGGGGCCCTCCTTCAACCCGTGCTGAACAGCGCCTCTGAAAGATTCAGATTTGGCCGAGGGGATTCCCCTAGCCGCAGAAGTGAATCAGTGGAGGTACCCTCTAAGGGATTCTGAGGGTCCCTGGGTGATATGCATTAACATGGAGGCGTCATGTTTATACTCCTTGCAGCTGACAAACTCCCGGCTGAACATTCCCCGAAAATCAGCGAAACAAGTGATGGATCCTGGAGGTAGAGTATTAAACCACTTTTGTGCCGAGCCGGTTAAGGTGGTCTGGAAAACTCGGCATTTGAGAGCATCGGTATAACAGTGGAGCGAGGTCGCTCCGTCGAACTGAGATATGTGCTCTTCGGGATCCGTCAAACCATCATACTTATCGATCTGAGGATTCCGGAAGTAGGACGGAGAGACTTCAGAGAGAATGTCCATTGTAAAGGGACTGGGCTCGTATACTTCTGGAGGTCTGGTTGATTGACTTTCGCCCTGTTCTTCCCTGCGCGTTTGGGTGAAGGGCATAGTCTTCTGAGGCATTCTTCCCCCAAGTCCTCCTCCAGGCAATATTTCCTCATTGATGGCTGTACGAGATGGAGGAGGTATTTCTGGGGGTGGGCCTCTGGAAGAAGGTTCACCGGAATGCGGATGCAGATACCCGGACCTTCTCCTTTCCCTAGCGAGGGGTTCTGTAATAGCGTCATCCATCAGGGCCTTCAGCTGTGATGGTAGAAGGGTGATGGGGCGCTCCTCCATTGCAGAGGTAGCAGGTTGTTGTACTTCTTCAGGTTGCATCTCGACGTCCAGCTCAATGTTCCCACAGACGGCGCCAACTGATGCGATGTTGGGTTTCCGGTACCGCGGCGTGTGTGTGTTCAATCACGGTTCGTAAACATGAGCACAGCGGAAGCAATAAAAATAATAAATCTATATTTATTACAACACACACATCACACGCATGCATAGTACAACATGTGTAGACACAACCATAAATTTAAATTTGCAATAAAAGGAAATTTAACTACGTTATACCTTTCGTATCACGTGTAGCGGGAACGGCATCAACCAGAACGATCCTCGCTAGAATCGTCTCTATCTGTATCCACACCGAGTATCCTTAGGATGACTTCGCTAAGCCACGAGCTTCGTCTTCGTACGGGTTACTAGCCTCGTGTTGAAGACGACGTGATCGAGAGATGATCACGATCCGAATCCAAATTCGGATCCAAAACCGAGTTCTCAAAACTCGCTTCTCCGGAGAGGTATTCGTCAACCAATTGACGAATCCTTCGTCCTCCACCTCAGAGGATTACCGGAGATCGAATCCCCGGTAAGTTAGCCACTGTCGGAGCTCTAACCGTCGTCCAAACGACGCTCCGACGAGAGGAGAACAAGCTGTCCAGAAAACTGGACAGCTTTGGTGGAGGAGTAGGCGCCGACCAAACAAGGGAAGATAAAGCTCACCTTGATGCCAAACCTGAAGGAGATCACTGGAGCACTAACCGACAGCAGCTCAACGCCGGCGAGGGGGAAGGAAGCAGCCTTCTGGACGCCGGTTGGAGCCTCAAGGTGGGCGGCGGCAAGGAGGAGGAGAATTAGCTCCGAATTTCTCCAAGGAGAGGTGGGCGGCAACTTAGGGTTGTGGATTAGGGCTTAATTATCCCTTAAGCCCTCTTTTATAGAGAACTAATTCTCTTAATGGTTATTTGATCATAACCATTAGGCCCATTAACCCGCTCCATTAAGATAAGTTAAAATAAACCAAACCATGATGGTTTATTTTAAGTTAAAACGAACCGAACCAACTTTTGGTTCATTCATTTAAAATAAACCAAACCCTTTGGTTTATTCTCCTCCATTGGATTAGAACCAAACCATTTTGGTTCATCCATTACGTCTTCATAAGACTCGGCCCATCCATGCTTCCATTGCGACTGAAACGATTTCATGCTCGCTTTATGTTTGGTCCAACCAAACCTAGTTTCTCTCGGTCTGAGAATCCCATTCTCAAGCTCGTTTTAAATCCTTTGGATTATGCTCGTTGTGCGTGTGACCAAATAGGTTCTCGGTTTATGTTGGCCGTCTATAATTAACCATTAATTATAGAACGATCATGAGTGGCACCTAGTAGTACATCATGATCCCCAATTAACCGAAAAAATCAACGGTTGATCGAACTATTTACGAAACCCTTGGCTCGAATGATTAGTGCCCCATTCCCTTCACTCATCTTATACCCACTTGGTTCGAGGACATGGTCTATAGTGTGATCCCTACTAGGTGACTCGTCACACCTAGCCCAAGCATCATTTCCTCGTCCTCACAGTTCTGAATTCTTGCACATGTATCGAAGAGTACCTTACTCTAAACATGTAATGCTTTGGCCAAAGACTTTAGTAACAATCCAACGAGAGGCCATGGGTATACATCTCCTCGCAAGGAGTGGTGAATCCTTTATAGGGTATTCAAACACCTTCGATCACTTCGACTTATACCCAATCATCCCGGGTCCACATCTCCTTAGAGATGTTTGCTTAAGATGTCAAAGCATAAGTCTCTATGATCAAGATGACTTGAATACCGCAAGTCAAAGGAACATCGCACTTAAGCCACAGTAAGAACTTCATTGACATATCTATATATGTAGAGAACCATATGAAGTCTTACGGCTGGTCACTCCAATGAACTAGTTACCATAACTAGCATCCACGATTAACTCCGGACATCACTATGTCTCCAGCCAGTGAGAATCAGCTGCTTGGATACACCAACGAGTATACCTTGTGCTAGTCTCGACGGAATTGATGGTGTCCAAATCCATCAATTCATCGACTAGGGATAATTCCGATACATCACAATTACACATGTAGAGATACTCACTGTTAGGGCAATCTCTTGCCGTAATATGGTTTTTATGGTGTGGCAAAGGGTTTAAGTTAGTTTGATATGTTGATTTGATATGTGCGTTGAAGTCGTGCATGACTTAGTAATTCGCACATGGAGCCATGGTCAGTTTCACATCTCATGACTCGTGCCTTGAGTCGGTGAAGGATAGCTTTGCGGAAGTCGTGCGCTTGGAGCATCCGAGGGACCACCGGACGAGGAGCTTGGAGTGAAGCCGGAGGAAGTAGACTTCGAGGCAAGAGACACGAAGGAGCATTGCAGAGCCGTGCGCCTGATGCTGCCGAGGGACGTGGCCGCGAACGAAGAGAACTTCGAAGGCGAGGGACTCCGAGAGATGAGAGTGAGCGATTGTAACCCGGGAAGGGTAGCTCTTAGGTGAAACTTGGCCATTTGGCCAAGTGTCGGATGAGTTTTCCCGACACCAGTCGACTGCCATGTCTTGGAGTCGACTGCTCTGAGTCGATGGTTCGATCGACTGGTCTAATGTGGCTGAATCAAGTTGATCGATCATTGCCGCGATGGGCGGTCGATGATGTTTGATCACCGACCGCCAAGGGCGCGGTGATCGATGGCATGCAACGCAGAATGGAGTCGACTCGATCGGGCACTCATTGATCGAGCACGGTCGATCGATGGTGCCATCTCGGTGATGCCTGCGATCGCTGGATAGTATCCAACGTGGAAAGCGGCCGTTATTGGGCAACGACTACAACACCAGTCGACTGATGGGTGCCATCAGTCGACTGATCCTGTGTCAACGGGAAGAAACTCTCTTCCTCTATAAAAAGGAAGGGGGTAAGGCTTTGGGAGGCTAATGCTTACACTCTAACACTCTCCCAAAGTTCCCTAAAGCTTTCCATCCTCTTACCCAAGCTTATTTTCATTATATTTGTAAGAGGAGTGTTGTTGTAAAGAGGTTACCTCCACCTAGCTTTGTGCAAAGGAGAGATCTAGTGGATAGATTGCGGAGTGATTCACCGTGGACGAATCGGACCGTGGATTAGCGGCGTAGCCGTGAACCACGTTACATCTCCTTGTTTGTATTGTCTTTGTTTTATTTCTATTTTCTTGTCTTAGTTTGTTGCTTCCGCTTGCGCTAACGTTTTCATAGACGAGCAAAATACGACATCCAACGAACGAGGGCTATTCACCCCCCTCTAGCCGGCCGTACCTATCCCCAACAAGTGGTATCAGAGCCAAGGAAAGCTTGTCGAGGACTAACCGCCCCAACAAGCAATTTTCAAAATGGCCGGCTCCAACATCCATCCTCCGAAGTTTGAAGGAGAATTCGCTTGGTGGAAGAAGCGAATGGAGGTATTTTTCGAAACGGATTTTGATATTATGATTACAATGGAATCCGGTTTCGTTTTGCCTAGGGATGAAGAGGGGAAGCCAATAGAGAAATCTAGGTGGACCAAAAGACAAAGGGAAGAGCACCTTGCAAATTCAAAAGCCAAGCATCATCTTTTCAATGTGCTCCCCCAACAAGAGATCAACCGAATAGGAGAATGCCTAAGTGCCAAGGAGATGTGGGAGAAGCTAATTGAGCTTCATGAAGGCACATCCGAGGCAAAGCTAGCAAGGAGAGACCTCCTCTGCTCCCAACTATCCAATATTAGATTAGAAAAGGGAGAAAAGGTAACTTCTTTGCATTCTAGATTCAAAGAAATTTTAAATGGACTAACAAGTGTAGGAGAAAGGCTCTCCAATCGCGACATGATAATGAAGGCCATAGATGCTTTCCCCCGATCATCCAAGTGGAGTTCAATGGTGGACTCATTTTACATTTCAAAGAATCTAGATGAATTTTTCTCCACTATGGAATTACATGAATCTAGGCTTGAAGGAATACAAGAAGAGCCTAGAATTCAACCTTCAAGGGGAGTAGCATTGTTGGCAAATAAGGGGAAGAAGAAGATAGAAATTCCCTCCTCCTCCGATGATGAAGCCTCCACCTCCTCTATGGATAGCACGGAAGAAGCCTACATGATAAGGAAGGTAAGACGTGCATTTAAGAATTTTAGATTTGATAAATCTCATGATAGGAATAGAAGACCAAGGGGGAAGGTCATATGCTACAATTGCCAAGGAGAGAGGAACATAAGGGACAATTGTCCCCTCCTAAATAAGAGCAAGGAAGAGAAGAAAAAGAAGGAAGAAAAGAAGAAGAAGAAGGGGAGCAAGAGAAAGGAAGAGGAGAAGAAGGCCAAGGAAAAGGGAAAGGCCATGGCACTCAAAGCGAAGACTTGGGATGACGTTGCTTCCGCCTCCTCATCCGAAGAAGAAGAGCATGTCTACTCCAACCTAGCACTAATGGCTCTTCATGACTCGGATTGCTCCTCCTCCTCCTCAAATGAAGAATCAAGCACAAGTGGGGAGAGCTCAAATGAAGGGGGAGCTTCTACATCCTGCTCATCCGAAGAAGAAGAAGAAGATTTGGAAACTATGGTAACGAATGCTTCTCCTAAGAAAATAGTTTCCATAATCTCTAGTTTAACTAAGGACTTATTTGGCATGAAAAAGAAAAATAAGAGCATGCTAGATAAAATTAAGGCATTGGAAAATAAGCTAGAAAATGCATGCTTAAATGATAATATTTCTTCTAGCTTAAATGATGCATGCTCACATGACTATATGCCTTTGGATGTTAATGATGCATGCATAGAGGAAAATAGGGCTTTAAGGGAAAAGGTAGATCATTTAACAAAAGCCCTAGAGAAATTCACTATTGGCTCCAACACATTAAATATGATCATAGGGAGCCAAAGGGCAAGCTTCAATAAAAAGGGCCTAGGCTACAAGGAAAAGAAAAATGAAAAGGCCTACAAATGCCTTATAGCTAGGGGACAAGATAAGAAGAAGGTAATAGCTAGAAAATGGATCCCCAAGGAATATCTAGTGAACCCAATAGGAAAGAACTTATTTTGGGTTCCAAAATCCATCCTTAAGGGTTAGAATAACCCTAGGGTAGTCAACCACATGGACCTAACCTATATCATATTTTGGTTGACTTAGGATGATGGGACAACATTTTTTAGATAGTGTTGGGTGATGATAACGTACCCATAAATAGATAATATTGCTTAAATCATGATGATTGATGTAATTCCTATGTATATTTGCAATCATGATTTATGCTCTTGAAATTTGGCACGTTATCATGAGAACAATAGGTTTGAATCATGCTTTAGGTGATACTTTGTTTATTATCATCATATAATACCTAATGCATGATTATAATTTGATGAAAACATGTATTTCATGATCATTATGTGAAATTGATTCATATATGTCATTATGATCATGTTAATTGTTAGGTTGATACTTAACCATGATAGAATTGCATGAATATATTGGTTAAGTATATACAAATACCCCCTAGGATGCATCTCACACTCACTATAGGCTAACTTGATTGCAAACTTAGCATGGGTGAGATGTTAGGATGATACAAATGTCCACTAATGCCTATGGCATTTAGATGGTAATTTAAAGTATCAAAATAGCAATAATAGACCAATCATGGGGAAGGCTTATGTTTAATTCATAGACATATTGCCCAAAGATCATGGTTGGATATTTCATATGTTCTCAAAACAATTTCTTACTTTAAAATACATGTATTCATGTTTTGAAACAATTGGATGCAAGACTAGGTGTTAAAATGGATACAAATATGATCAAAAACCTAGTAGTTTTTAAATCTTTTAGATTTTTGGCAAATACATGAAAATATAATGATTTTTCATGATGACCTATTTTTCACTGATAGATATACTTAAAAGAAATGTGTTCCCCAAATTTCATGATTTTTTGAATTTTCTAGAATTTTTAATGCATTTCTGAAATTCGGTCTGAAAATCAAAAAATCCCGAAATCCACGTGCCAGTCGACTGGTATCTGAACCAGTCGACTGATGGCCTGAATATCAGACCAGTAAAAGCTGAATTCCGATTTTAAATCAACCTATGGTATTTTCTTTCTATTAGACTTGATGCCATGTGTTTTTAACTTAGTAATAATCTTTTTGATGGTGTCAAGGGGGAGAAATGATTATGTTTAAGTTAATTATGATAGGGGGATAAATTAAGGGGGAGTTTCATGGATTAAGGGGGAGTTGCATGTTGCTATATCATGATTATGTTTACATGCTTTCTTTCCTTTAAAATTTATATCAAATGTTTTTACCTAACTTAAACGGATTGCCACACATCAAAAAGGGGGAGATTGTTAGGGCAATCTCTTGCCGTAATATGGTTTTGATGGTGTGGCAAAGGGTTTAAGTTAGTTTGATATGTTGATTTGATATGTTCGTTGAAGTCGTGTAGGACTTAGTAATTCGCACATGGAGCCATGGTGAGTTTCACATCTCATGACTCGTGCCTTGAGTCGGTGAAGGATAGCTTTGCGGAAGTCGTGCGCTTGGAGCATCCGAGGGACCGCCGGACGAGGAGCTTGGAGTGAAGCCGGAGGAAGTAGACTTCGAGGCAAGAGACGCGAAGGAGCATTGCAGAGCCGTGCGCCTGATGCTGCCGAGGGACGTGGCCGCGAACGAAGAGAACTTCGAAGGCGAGGGACTCCGAGGGATGAGAGTGAGCGATTGTAACCCGGGAAGGGTAGCTCTTAGGTGAAACTTGGCCATTTGGCCAAGTGTCGGATGAGTTTTCCCGACACTAGTCGACTGCCATGTCTTGGAGTCGATTGCTCTGAGTCGATGGTTCGATCGACTGGTCTAATGTGGCTGAATCAAGTTGATCGATCATTTGCCCGGCATAGGCGATCGGTGATCAATCGATCGGCTACCGAAGGGACGACAGTCGACTGATGGCACTGTGCACGGGCACAGAATGGAGTCGACTCGACTGGGCACTCGACTGATCGAGCACCAGTCGACTGATGGTGCCATCAGTCGACTGATGCCAGTACCGTTGGATAGTATCCAACGTGGAAAGCGGCCGTTATTGGGCAACGGCTACAACACGCGATCGGTGATGGGTGCCATCACGATCGATCTGTCAACGGGAAGAAACTCTCTTCCTCTATAAAAAGGAAGGGGGTAAGGCTTTGGGAGGCTAATGCTTACACTCTAACACTCTCCCAAAGTTCCCTAAAGCTTTCCATCCTCTTACCCAAGCTTATTTTCATTATATTTGTAAGAGGAGTGTTGTTGTAAAGAGGTTACCTCCACCTAGCTTTGTGCAAAGGAGAGATCTAGTGGATAGATTGCGGAGTGATTCACCGTGGACGAATCGGACCGTGGATTAGCGGCGTAGCCGTGAACCACGTTACATCTCTGTGTTTGTATTGTCTTTGTTTTATTTCTATTTGCTTGTCTTAGTTTGTTGCTTCCGCTTGCGCTAACGTTTTCATAGACGAGCAAAATACAACATCCAATGAACGAGGGCTATTCACCCCCCTCTAGCCGGCCGTACCGATCCCCAACACTCACTAGTTGTGATCCAATCACAAATTCTCTCATGCTGTGAATCGTATCGTGGACATTCAGTAAATGAGTTTAAGATCCAATCAAATACATAAAACATGTATACTCAAATAGTGAATCTTCATTTATCATATAAATGATTTATACATAAGGCGATTGCCTTAGGACATCTCTCATATATTACTAACAGACTCCCACTTGGCCTAATGCCAATCGCTACGATATCCAATACCATAAGCTCGAACTTGACCCTCAAACTTATTTTGAGGTAATGCCTTAGTCAAGGGATCCGCTAAGTTCCTTTCAGTGGGAATTTTCTCGATTTGTATTTTGTTCCTACTGATGATCTCTCTGATAAGATGATAGCGGCGAAGCACATGTTTGGATCGTTGATGAGACCTTGGCTCTTTCGCCTGTGCAATTGCTCCATTGTTGTCGCAGTAGACCGGTATTGCTTCAACAATGGCCGGAATCACACCAAGTTCATAAACGAACTTCTTGATCCAAACCGCTTCCTTTCGCCTGCCGCAATGTATTCGCCTCGGTGGTAGAATCGCTCTGATGTCTTGTTTGGAACTTTTCCAACTCACTGCGCCCCCATTCAAGGTGAACACGTATCCAGACTGAGACCTGGAATCATCCTTGTCTGTCTGGAAGTTGGCATCCGTATACCCGCGTATCACCATGTCCCCTTCTCCATATATTAGGAACACATCCTTAGTTCTTCTTAAGTACTTAAGGATCATCTTGTGACCATCCCAATGATCCATTCCTCGGATCGGCAGTATCCGCCGTGACACTCAGAGCATACAATACATCGGGCCTTGTACATAACATAACATACATGATAGATCCTATTACGGATGCATAGGGAATCTTACTCATGCAAATCCTCTCGTCTTCTGTGCGCGGACACATAGACTTCGAAAGGTGTACCCCATGCCTGATGGGTAGGTAACCTTTCTTGGATTCAGACATGCTAAACCTCTTTAGCACTCGGTCTATATATGTAGACTGTGAAAGACCAAGCAACCGTTTCGATCTATCTCTATAGATCTTAATCCCGAGGATGTAGGTTGCTTCTCCCAGGTCTTTCATGGAGAATGTCTTGGATAACCAAACCTTCACTGACTGTAAGATTGAGACATCGTTTCCTATAAGTAATATGTCATCGACATACAATACTAGGAACATGACTGCACTCCCACTAACCTTCTTGTACACACAAGGTTCGTCTGGATTTTGTGAGAAATCAAACTTTTTGATTGTCTCATCAAAATGGATATTCCAGCTCCTGGATGCTTGCTTCAATCCATAAATGGACCGTCGCAATTTGCATACCTTGGTTTTATCAACCGATGTGAAACCCTCAGGCTTTATCATATACACGTCGTCGAGCAAGTTTCCATTAAGGAAAGCTGTTTTCACATCCATCTGCCATATCTCATAATCATAATGAGCCGCTATGGCCAGGAGCATCCGAATGGATTTAAGCATAGCTACAGGCGAATAGGTTTCGTCATAATCAACACCTTGCTTTTGACGATATCCTTTCGCCACCAATCTAGCCTTATAGGTAATCACATTACCATCCATGTCGGTTTTCTTCTTGAAAACCCACTTGCACCCTATAGGCTTTATGCCTTCAGGTGGGTCAACCAAGTTCCAAACTTGGTTTTCATACATGGAATCCATTTCCGACTTCATGGCATCAAGCCACTTATCCCTTTCTGAACTTGTCAGCACTTCTTCATAACTAGTAGGCTCCTCATCATCAATGAGTAACACGTTGTTCGATTCACTTACGAGAAATCCATATCTCTCGGGAATATTGCGTGCTCTACTAGATCTACGAAGATGTGGTGCCTCAATAGGTCCAGCCGATGGCTCATCACTAAGAGTCATTGGTCTAAGTGCTTGACCAGGTATCTCTTCAATGTCTACTGAAGTCTCTTGAACCTCCTCAAGTTCAACGACACTCCCACTGTTTTCTTGTAAGAGAAACTCTTTCTCTAGAAACACAGCATTCCTTGAAACAAACACCTTTTGTTCCAAGGGATGATAGAATTGGTAACCCCTCGTTTCCTTAGGGTATCCAATAAATAGACATTTATCAGACTTAGCATCCAATTTGTCTGACACAGTCCGCTTCACATAAGCAGGACAACCCCATATCTTCAAGTAAGATAAATGAGGTTTCTTACTAGCCCATATCTCATATGGAGTAGTAGAGACTACCTTGGTCGGGACTCTGTTTAACAAGTAAACAGCTGTCTGAAGTGCATAGCCCCAAAAGGACTTGGGAAGATTCGCGTGATTCATCATTGACCTGACCATGTCCAACAAGGTCCGATTTCGCCTCTCAGATACACCATTAAGTTGTGGTGTATATGACAGAGTCCATTGAGACAATATACCATTGTTCCTCAGATAATCTAGAAACTCTTGACTCAAGTATTCACCACCTCGATCCGATCAAAGTATTTTAATACTCTTGCCAAGTTGTTTCTCTACTTCATTTCTGAATTCTTTGAACCTTTCAAAGGCTTCAGACTTGTGTTTCATCAAGAACACATACCCAAACCGTGAGTGATCATCGGTGAAGGTAATGAAGTAGCTATAGCCTCCTAAAGCTTGAGTTGACATGGGTCCACATACATCAGTATGTATTAGACCTAGCAACTCTTCCACTGCTCACCTTTTCCAGTAAAGGTAACTTAGTCATCTTGCCTTTTAAGCATGATTCGCATGTATCGTATGAATCCAATTCAAACGATTCCAGAATTCCACATCGGTGTAATTCGGACATGCATTTCTTACTTGCATGGCCAAGACGACAATGCCACATATAGGAGTCTAATTCATTATCTTTTCGAGCACGCTTGTTGCTCGCTTCGATATTGAAAATGTCACTGGATACGTCCAACGTATAAATACCATTGCTTAAAGTTCCAGTCCCATAAAGAACTCCATTCAAAGTTATGTAACAACAATTGTTACTAAAAGTCAAATGGTACCCATTTCTATTTAAACAAGAAATAGAAATGATGTTCTTTATCAACGAAGGAACATAAAAGCAATTGTCCGCTTCTAAGACAAGTCCTGAGGGAGTCTCAACAAAACGCTCGATGGCGAGGCAAAGCAACCGTTGCTCCATTCCCAACACGTAAATTTGACTCTCCCTTGACGAGTCTTCTTCTATTTCTTAGCCCATGTATGTCTTTACATATATGTGAGCCACACCCATTATCCAATACCCAAGTGTCTGAGGAAATAGAATGACAATCAATAACGAAGATATATGAGGAAGATGGGGCATCCGATGCCTTATTCTTCTTCACAGACTCAAGATAAATCTTGCACTTTCTTCGCCAATGGCTCTCCTTGCCATAATGATGGCAAGTTTCCTTTTGTGCTAGTTCTACCTTCTTAGCCCTTCTCTTCTTTCCCTTCTGCTATTCCTTTGACTTCCTCTTAGAACCTTTCTTCGAGGAATCAACTAACAAAGACTGGCCCCGCTCATGCTTCTCGGAAGGCTCCATACTGCTGATGTTGAGCAGTACCACAGATGAACCTTCTTGCATCTCAGAGGTGAAGAGGAGCTTGGAGACTTCGAACCTTTCGAATCTCACTTGCTCATCAAACAACTCATAAAGATGAAGGACTATGGTATGAGCATCCATATGCTCATGCTGCTTTCACAGCTCGGGTACCATCGCCCCTAGCATGATGTAACTCACTTGCTCAGAATCACTCACATATTTCTGATGGGCCAACAATTGGTCCGGTGTTGCATCATCACTAGGACGAGCGGGAAAAGACGCTTCGAGGACATACTCAAGCTTTTCTGCCTTGAGAACAATTCTCAAGTTTCTAAGCCAGTCCAAGAAGTTCGGCCCAGTCAATTTATTCAAATTCAAAATAGAGCGCAAATTCAAAGACATCATGATCAAGCGATTAACCTAGAAATACAAAACGAGCACATATGAGAAAGATGATTTTAAAATGCATCCACATACATTTACAAAATCCCATTCATTTTTTCGAATTCAAAAACCCTTGAAATCAATTCGGGAGATCGTAGGTCAATCTCCGAATGGGCTGATATCCAATATAGATAAGAACAACCTTGGAGTGAGTCCAACAAGCCATTCTTAACTATGATGGTGGGTATCAAGTATACCGATTACATATCATGTATATGTAACTATCACAATGTGCTATCAACTAATTGAATGTTTACACATACATTGGGTTGTTAACACATTAACAAGTATGCATCATATGCATAACACCCAACTTCACCTCTCTTCACATCGACCTTGGAGTGAGTCCAACAAATCGATGCTCCAAGTTAGAGCCGACCCATTAATCGCGAAATAGTTTTAATATGGTTAGAGCACATTCAACCAATTAGTCAGGCTTGGAGTGAGTCCAACAACCCAAACTAACGATTGACCTATGACTCTTACCATATTAGAGTTAAACTATTCCAATGATTTGAACATGTTCAGGTTCAAGCCGGGCTTGGAGTGAGTCCAACAACCCAAACAAGAAATAGAACTCTGGTTCTAACCATATTAATGGAAGGTGTAGGCTTTAATATTGAGTTAGGGTTTTATGTCTCATCCTCTTTGCATGAAAATAACTATTATCTACATGGCATGACATACATGGCATACATCTACATGTCACGACACGCATGGCATAATGTTATGCATCTAATGCAATTATATGGCATACAATTATGTCATGTACATAATTTCCTTATTTGTCATAACTATTTATGGAAATAAAATATGTTTAAGATTTGATTCTCCAAATCAAATCATGATTGAATTAGGAAACAAATTTCCAAATCTAATCACATATTTTATTTATGAAAATAATTGATTAAGGAAAATCAATTTAGGAAACCAATTTCCTAAATCATCAAAACTACTTATGGAAATAAAATATTTTAAGATTTGATTCTCCAAATCAAATCATGATTAAATTAGGAAACAAATTTCCAGAATCTAATCAAATATTTTATTTAAGAAAAAATATTAATTTCCATAAAATACTTCCAACTTTCCAAAAGTGGAAGATTTCCATAAATACTTCTAGACTTTCCAAAATTGAAAAATTTCCATAAATACTTCTAAATTTCCAAAATTAGAAAATTTCCAGAAATAACATTATGACTATCGCAAAACCATTTTACGATTATGTCGAAACACAACCTGGGCTCTGATACCACTGTTGGATTTTCGACACCGCGACGTGTGTGTGTTCAATCACGTTTCGTAAACATGAGCACAGCGGAAGCAATAAAAATAATAAATCTATATTTATTACAACACACACATCACACGAATGCATAGTACAACATGTGTAGACACAACCGTAAATTTAAATTTGCAATAAAAGGAAATTTAACTACGTTATACCTTTCGTATCACGTGTAGCGGGAACGACATCAACCGGAACGATCCTCGCTAGAATCGTCTCTATCCGTATCCACGCCGAGTATCCTTAGGATGACTTCACTAAGCCACGAGCTTCATCTTCGTATGGGTTACTAGCCTCGTGTTGAAGACGACGTGATCGAGAGATGATCACGATCCGAATCCAAATTCGGATCCAAAACCGAGTTCTCAAAACTCGCTTCTCCGGAGAGGTATTCGTCAACCGATTGACGAATCCTTCGTCCTCCACCTCAGAGGATTACCGGAGATCGAATCCCCGGTAAGTTAGCCGCTGTCGGAGCTCTAACCGTCGTCCAAACGACGCTCCGACGAGAGGAGAACAAGCTGTCCAGAAAACTGGACAGCTTTGGTGGAGGAGTAGGCGCTGGCCAAACAAGGGAAGATAAAGCTCACCTTGATGCCAAACCTGAAGGAGATCACCGGAGCACTAACCGGCAGCAGCTCGACGCCGGCGAGGGGGAAGGAAGCAGCCTTCTGGACGCCGGTTGGAGCCTCAAGGTGGGCGGCGGCAAGGAGGAGGAGAATTAGCTCCGAATTTCTCCAAGGAGAGGTGGGCGGCAACTTAGGGTTGTGGATTAGGGCTTAATTATCCCTTAAGCCCTGTGTTAGTGTGAACTAATTCTCTTAATGGTTATTGATCATAAACCATTAGGCCCGCTAACCCGCCTCCATTAAGATAAGTTAAAATAAACCAAACCATGATGGTTTATTTTAAGTTAAAACGAACCGAACCAACTTTTGGTTCATTCGTTTAAAATAAACCAAACCCTTTGGTTTATTCTCCTCCATTGGATTAGAACCAAACCATTTTGGTTCATCCATTACGTCTTCATAAGACTCGGCCCATCCACGCTTCCATTGCGACTGAAATGATTTCATGCTCGCTTTATGTTTGCTCCAATCAAACCTAGTTTCTCTCGGTCTGAGAATCCCATTCTCAAGCTCATTTTAAATCCTTTGGATTACGCTCGTTGTGCGTGTGACCAAATAGGTTCTCGGTTTATGTTGGCCGTCTATAATTAACCATTAATTATAGAATGATCATGAGTGGCACCTAGTAGTACTTCATGATCCCCAATTAACCGAAAAGATCAACGGTTGATCCAGAACTATTTCTGAAACCCTTCAGCAGCTCGAATGATTCGTGCCCCATTCCCTTCACTCCTCTTATACCCACTTGGTTCAGGACATGGTCTATTGTGTCAGTCCCCACTAGGCTGACTACGTCACACCTAGCCCAAGTATCATTTCCTCGTCCTACGGATTCTAGTTACTCCACATGTATCGAAGAGTACCTTACTCTAAACATGTAATGCTTTGGCCAAAGACTTTAGTAACAATCCGACGAGAGGCCATGGGTATACATCTCCTCGCAAGGAGTGGTGAATCCTTTATAGGGTATTCAAACACCTTCGATCACTTCGACTTATACCCAATCATCCCGGGTCCACATCTCCTTAGAGATGTTTGCTTAAGATGTCAAAGCATAAGTCTCTATGATCAAGATGACTTGAATACCGCAAGTCAAAGGAACATCGCACTTAAGCCACAGTAAGAACTTCATTGACATATCTATATATGCAGAGAACCATATGAAGTCTTATGGCTGGTCACTCCAATGAACTAGTTACCATAACTAGCATCCACGATTAACTCCGGACATCACTATGTCTTCAGCCAGTGAGAATCAGCTGCTTGGATACACCAACGAGTATACCTCGTGCTAGTCTCGACGGAATTGATGGTGTCCAAATCCATCAATTCATCGACTAGGGATAATTCCGATACATCACAATTACACATGTAGAGATACTCACTAGTTGTGATCCAATCACAAATTCTCTCATGCTGTGAATCGTATCGTGGACATTCAGTAAATGAGTTTAAGATCCAATCAAATACATAAAACATGTATACTCAAATAGTGAATCTTCATTTATCATATAAATGGTTCATACATAAGGCGATTGCCTTAGGACATCTCTCATATATTACTAACATGCGACGGGGAAAATCTGTTCACTCCCTTTTTCAATGCAGTGAAGCACTGAAGGAGATCTCAGAAGGTTCTCACCGGCCGCAATTAGTAGAGAATAAAAAGATGAAGTAGATGAAACGCAAAAACCAGCACCAGCAATTGAAACTCAGACACAAGATGTAACGTGGTTCAGAATAAGGATTCCTACTCAACGGAGGTGAGCTTTTTCACCGGGGGCAGTGCCCAAGCACTTTCACTATGAAGGTCCTCCTTTATAGAAAAGAAATTTCCGGAGGTGGAGGAAAAGAACCTCTTACAATGATCTCACCAGAACAGAAAAAACGCAAAAGATGTAACAACAACAAATCATTGCCCTTCTTCTCCGGCGAGATGGTTGTCCCCTCTCTTCCTCTGGCGTCTTCTTCCCTCTTGCTGGGTTGGAATAATTGCGGATCTCCTTTCTCCTCCTTGCTTCCTCCCTTTTATCCTCCTTTCTTCCCCCATTATAGCATCGTGGGCTATCTCCATCGTACACGTGGCCACCACCTCCACTTGGAGAAAAATTCTGTTGCAAATATGAGGAACGAAGGCTCCTCGGAATATTGTGTGGGGACCTCCCAAGCCATTGCATAACGCCTCTTCTCTACTTTCCAGGTAACTAGGTTAGACTGTCTCCCTCAACCATCCACTTTAGGTGAAGCTAGCTTAGGTCTATGGCCCACGCGATCGATTGTAAGAGGTCTATGGCCCTCAACCAATTCCTCTTTTTCCCGTGCCAAACTTCCTTCGGATCGATCAGGTTGAGCCGACCCCATAGCGAAGTGCCTTCCGTCTCTTCCTGGCCATGCCAATTACTTCTGCTAACTCTCCCGTGCCAATTGCTTCTGCTAACTCTCCCGTGCCAATTGCTTCTGCTAACTCTCCCGTGCCAATTGCTTTTGCTAACTCTCCCGTGCCTTCTGCTAACTCTCCCGTTCCAATTGCTTTCGCTATTCGCGTCCGAATCATTCTTCCCTTTTTTCCCTTCGCCAAGCCGAATATTTTGGATCAGATCCAGGGTTACACGTTAACCCTTTTATTTGGATTTATATGAAAAAGTTGCCAGTAGTATCAATTAAGTTAGTTGTGTAAAGTTGTTAAGTTTAGTTAAGTTGTGTAAATTTGTTAAGTTGTATAAATTTGTTAAGTTTAGTTAAGTTTTGTTAAGTTGTGTAAATTTGTTAAGTTTAGTTAAGTTGTGTAAATTTGTTAAGTTTAGTTAAGTTTTAGTTAAGTTGTGTAAATTTGTTAAGTTTAGTTGTGTAAATTTGGTAAGTTTAGTTAAGTTGTGTAAATTTGTTAAGTTTAGTTATGTTGAGTAAATTTATTGAGTTTAGTTATGTTGAGTTAATTAAACTATTTAAGCTTGATTAAGTTCTAATTTATCTCACCCAAGATAAGTTTTTAATACACATTAATCCTATGGGTTTTGTGAGATGAAGATTTCTTTTTATCTTAATTAATTTAAATGAATAATTTCAAAGTTTTTAAACTTATGTTAGATTCAAGCTTAGCTTGAGCTAATCAAGTAGGTTTTTCCAGCATTGACTTACAGGTTGTGGCGAGGCATATGACCTTCTTGGATATCGGATGGACAACTTCCTAGACAAAGTCAATGAATGAATCAAATACTTGACTCACTTTGGATCAAGCTTTGGTCTAACTAGTTAAAGACTTAGTGAGTTAGCTTTAGTCAGTTCCACTCGACTTAGTGCACCAGGTCGTGGCGAGGCATATGAACTTCTTGGATATCAGATGGACCACTTCCTAGACATGCACTTCAAAGAGCTTCCCAAACTTACTATCAGTTTACTTCATCTTAGTACTAGATTGTTCAAGTTTAAACTACTTTGTTTCCTATCTAATCCGTTCTAAATTAAGCAAGTAAAGTAAACTAAGACATGCAAGAATTTAACTAAACAAGGAAACAACAAAGTTTTATCTCCCCCTAAGTGATAACTTGATTGAGTTTTGTTCACTAAGTGAACTTGACTCTTGGGAACCCAAAATTGATTTGGTCCAACTTGGTTGACTAAGCTAGACTTAGGAACCCATGCTTGGACTCGATTCTTAGCATTTCTATTAAACAAGGACTTGTATGACCTATTTGTGTCCTTAGCCTTGTATCCGAGTCCGGACTTTTTGTACACAGCTCGTTGAGACCCGAGCATCATGTTGAGATACTTGGAGCTCGAAGTGAACCTTTCCAACGATCCGGTGAGATCTTTTACTTGCCTTTTTAAGACCGAGTTCTCTTCCTCAAGCTTTGCAACTTGAGTTGAGTCTCTATCCTCAATTTGGCAAGTCGAAGTCTTCGAGTTGACTTGCTCCTTAAATACTTGGACTTCCTTAAGAAGCGAGTCGACTCGATTATCAGACTTAGATAACTTCCTACCTAGGCATGTTATTATATTGTACAACTTATCTTCTAAGAGAGAAGTTACCTCGTCTAGTCCTTCGAAAATGGATGTGGATCCGTGGATTCTCTTGGACTCAGACTCGGAGTTTGTCTCGACTTTGGACTCGTTGTCTTCCATGAGTGCTACGAAGCATGTCTTTGATATATCCATGTTCGACTCTTTCGATGATGACTTGTCCAAGGTTGCCTTAGATGCTTCTTTCCTTTTCCTTTTTCTTGGTTTGGATTTCATTGTTGGATCGAAAGTGTCGCTAGAGGGGGGGGGGTGAATAGCGATACGATGTCGTTAAAAAACTTTTGCAATAAGTAAAAAGCAAGTAGAGAGTGCACAGCGGAAATATAAAGTAGACAAGATATTTTTACGTGGTTCACAATCTTTCGATTGCTAATCCACGGCCCTAGTGATCCTTGATCACGTACGGAGGGCAATTCACTAAAACCACTCCTCCTCGTTGGAGGTAGGAGCAACGATTACAAAAAGAAATCAAGGCAAAGGGACACTCCCCCTTTCCTTGTTACGATTAAAGCACAAAGACAATTTAAAGAAGTAGAACTTAAATAAATATACCGACAACTCTTATAAGTAGAAGATGTAGCTTTCGTTGTCGGCGGCACTTCGTCGTAGCAAATGTGAGTAGTAGTAGCGGCGTTACGACGGCGTGTTGAGAGCTCTTGAATTCTTGTAATTTGCTTGGCTTGAACATGTCTATTTATGGATATTGATCTATGAATTTAGACATAGGTAGTGTCCAAGGTGAGGTTCTTATCCCCCAAGACTTGTTCATCCACATCCTTTGCGCCAACTCAAGGATGAGGTGTTTCATCCAACCACCTTGTGCCACCTCCAACCTCCTTGTGCGCCAACTCAAGGATGAGGTGTTTCATCCAACCACCTTGTGCCACCTCCAACCTCCTTGGGCGCCAACTTGAGGATGAGGTGTTTCATCCAACCACCTTGTGCCACCTCCAACCTCCTTGGCGCCAACTTGTTGGAGCCATTCAACTTGTGCCACATCATGGGAGCCAACCATCTTGTGCCAACTCACCTTATTTTGGGCGCCCACCACAAGGAAGCTTGGTGATGGTTTGGATGTCCACCTTGATGCCACATCACCCTTTGTACCAAAACACGAGTCAAGTCCAAATTCACCCTTGAAATTAGCTCTTCTCGAGTGGAACTTGACTAGCGATTGGTTGTAGTCAAAGGGTTTTGGGCTGCAGATACAAGTTAGCTTAAAATATAAAAATGCGATGGTTCTAACCATCGATCTCGACCTAGACCTTCCATTGGAGGTATTGGGTGGATCTCGCTGCGACCTTGCCGCTTTCACACGAGCTTACCTTGTAGCCTCGCTTAGGTCTTCACCCGAGTACCTCGGCTTCCTCAAGTCCCTCTGGCGTTGCCCGACCACCTCGGTTCCCACCGGGTGTCGCAGCCCTTCCGCTCAACTTTAGCATTTCTGCACACTTAATTGAGCTCGTAAGATAACAAATATACCCTTAACTATTGAGCCTTTTGCCATAATCAAAATACCGGTTCGACTTTGGTGCCCACTGCAACAATCTCCCCCTTTGATTCATGGCAAACCGTAAAAGTTAAGGAAAAATTAAGCATAACGATGGCTAGCATAAAGATTAAATATGAATGAGCTAGCATAATGATTAAATATGAATGAGCTAGCATAATGATTAATTATGAATGAGCTAGCATAAAGATTAAATATGAATGAGCTAGCATAATGATTAAATATGAATGAGCTAGCATAATGATTAAATATGAATGAGCTAGCATAATGATTAAGTATGAATGAGCTAGCATAAAGATTAAGCATGAGTGAGAAATATTATTGTTTCAAGTTCTCCCCTTTGAGGTAACCTCCTTGACCGAAGGTGAGTTCTTGAAAAATAATTTTTACTCCCCTTAATAGTTGCTTAAGTAACGGAATTACTTAATATAAAAGGTAATAATTTTGTTTACTTTCTTCCTTACTTTTGTGACTTTCTCCCTTTTGCCTTAACTCAAAAGTTTGTAAATATATTTTAGGGTTTGTAAGTCCAAGCAAGTTCCCAATATAAATATATTTTTTTAAATAATAATAAGCTTGAAAATATGTTCATCTAAAATGTACAACTCGGTTGGACTTGATTGATATAGAATGATCAATAAGTCTTGAAGGAGTTGATTAATTTAAATAATTATACTCCATGGTTCATGTCGATGCAATTTGAATCTACATACGGAACCGGAGTAAGGTCCTAACATCTCACGCCGTCTCGTGGCTAAGTACACAAACACATTAGTCCTATGTGTTGTGAGATGTGTTGGCTCCTTAAATCTATAGGTATATGATTTCTAAGGTAAGACTTAGGCTAATTTCATAAAAGAAGCAAAAGTAGAGTACATATATAGAAAAATTTAAATCCTACTCTATTACGCACATACCTAACTTTCGTCTTAATAAACTAAATTCGGCGGGTAGTGGTTTGGTGAAGATGTCGCTAGGTTTGATTTGGACTCAACATACTCTAGTTGTATAGTTCCATTAGTTACATGTTCCCTAATGAAGTGGTGTTTAACTTCTATATGTTTTGTCCTAGAATGACATATTGGATTTTTAGTTAAGTTAATTGAACTAATGTTATCTATGTAGGTTTTAATGTTGTTAAAGATTAAGCTAAAGTCTTGGAGAGTGTGCTTCATCCACAGAGGAGAGACACACTCACCCATCGCATAGCGTATTCCCGGTGGTAGATAAGGCAACGCAATCGCTTCCCTCTGCACTTACTAGACTCGAGAGGATTTGACAACAACCACTCGTGCTCTTTCTATCGAGTTTACTACTAAGGCAGTCAGTCGAGTAGCCGATTAGATTAAACTCGGTAGATCTAGGGTACCAAATACCTCGTTTAGCGTGCCCTTTAGATATCTAAGGATACGCTTGACTAGGGTTAGGTGAGACTCCTTAGCGCGAGTTTGTAACCTTGCGCACATACTTCTGCATGAATAAAATGTCGGGTCGGCTCGCGGTTAAGTATAGGAGACTTCCTATTGCGCTCTATAGTATTTTAGGTCAGCGGGTTTTCCTTCTACATCTTCGTTTATATTAACATTAGTTGTCATAGGTGTATTGATTATTTTAGCATCTTGCATTCCAAATCGATTTATTAAGTCCTTAGTATATTTTTGTTGATGTAAATATATTCCATCTTTAGTTTGTTTAATTTGTAAACCTAAGAAGAAACTTAACTCTCCACTAAATTCATTTCAAATTCACTTTCCATAAGTGAGATGAATTCGTTTAGCGAGGATCGAGTTGGTAGTTCAAAAAATTATATCATCTACATAGATTTGGGCTATAAAGATTTCTTTTCCTACGGTTTTACTTGAATAAGGTTGATTGACTAAACCTTGGTTGAATCCTTTGGACTTAAGATAGATCGAAAGCCTTTTCGTACCAAGCTCTTGGGGCTTGTTTGAGTCCATATAGGGCTTTCTTAAGTCTAAGGACATGGTCGAGTTTATCTAGATTTTGAATCAGGAGGTTGGTAGCGTAAACTTCTTCCTTAATGTATCCATTCAAAAATGCTGACTTGACATCCATTTGAAACAATTTAAAACCTCGATGTGCGGCATATGCTAACAACATTCGGATGGACTCTAGTGCTCTACGAGGCGTTCATCGTAATCTAAACCTTCGACTTGACTAAACCCTTTTGCGACTAACCTAGCTTTATTTCTAACTACTTCACCTTTATCATCAAGTTTATTTGAAATACCCACCTTGTTCCAATAATTGATTTTCTTTAGGTGGTGGTACTAATTCCCGGACTTCATTTCTAGTGAATTGAGCTAGCTCTTCTTGCATAGCAATAATCGATCGGGATCAAGAAGTGCTTGTTCAATAGTTTTGGGTTCGATTTTGAAATTACGAGATTTGACTAAGGTTTCGATATGAAGCTCTAGTTGAACCCTAAATTTGGATCACCTATAGCAAATTGATAGGATGATTTGTTTGAGTCTTAGTGTGACTCGGGTTAGGGTCATCTATCACTTGGTCGATAGGATGACTTGGGTGAGTTCTAGTTTGACTTGGGTTAGAGTCATCTATCACTTGGTCGATAGGATGACTTGGGTTAGGACGAGATTCAAGTTCAAGATCAGTCGGGTTCGCTATAAGTTGATTTGCTAGTTGGTTTTGTTAAGGATTGAGCGGGTTCGTGTCCTTCGTCAAAACTATATTAATGGTTTCTTCGACTCTAAGAGTGTCGTGATTGTATACCCTATAAGCTCTTGGTGGTTGAGTATCCTAGAAAGGTTCAGAGAGGTTTTGGATTTGAATTTCTCTAGGTAATCCTTAGTGTTTAAGATATGTACCTTGCATCCAAATACCCTAAAGTACTTGATGTTCGGTATTTTATCGTGATAAATCTCGTCTGAGGTCTTTTGGTGCCTCTTTACCATAAGGATCCTATTTTGGACATAGCAAGCCGTACTAACGCCTCTCGCCAAAATCTATCGTAGGTTATACTCGCTTTAACATTGTCCTAGCGGCTTCTTGTAGGGTTCTATTTTTCCGCTCGACTAACCCATTTTGTTGTGGGGGTTCTAGGACATGAAAACTCATGGTGGTATCCGTTTAGGTTACGTAAATCAGAAACTGTGGTTTTCAATTCACCACCATGATCGCTTCTAAGTCTTTTAATCTTAAGGTTCTTTTGATTTTCGATTAACCTACAAAGATTGATTAGTTGGTCTAGGTATCATTTTTATGTTTGATAAACCTAACCCAAGTAAATCTAGAATAGTCGCCAATTATGACTAAGCAAAATTGACTACCATTGAGTGACTTAGCTCCATGTGAATCAAATAGATCCATGTGTAGGAGCTCAAGAACACTTTGGTTCGTTCTTGATTAGTTAATTGATGTTGTGTCCTAGATTGTTTACCTTGTTGACAAGCATTACATATTTTATTATCCAAGTTGTTTAGTTTAGGCAAACCTATAACCAAGCCACTCGACTCATCTTGTGGCGAGTCTTGGGTGCGAGTGTCCGAGTCTTGGTGCCATAACCAAGATTCCTCTTCTTTGTGTCATAAGACACTTGGTTGAGGAGTTGGGTAAATTTATTGTGTAGATGTTGCTACTCCTAGTTCCTTTAAGTATTATTTTAGATGTTGCATTTATTTTGATTACATTCATTTTCTAGAAATATGACCTTATAATTGTTATCACACAATTGGCTTACACTAAGTAAATTATATTGAAAGTTTTCTACTAATAAGACATTTTGAATTGTAAAGTTAGAGTTGAGCTCAATATCACGATCCGATGATTTTGAGCTTGCCGTTATTTCGAAGGCTACCGATCCTTGTCGTTTGAATCGTAACCGAAAATTTGAGTTGATCCCGGTCATGTGTCGGGAGCAACCAGCATCAACATCCATTGATCCTACACATAAGGTAGTTGGATCGGATATTGGAATTACTAAAGGGTTGTTTGTAAGTTTTAAACCTAAATCATCTCACCAATATCTACATGATCAAAACATGTTATTCCTATGTGTTATTGTGAGATGACTATCAATTTTACTTGATTAATTTTAATGAATTTAAATTAACCAACATTAGGTTAGATTCGATTTAGTCTAAGCTCATCAAGTAATCTTTTCAAGAGATTAGCTTCGGTCGTGGCGAGGCACAGAGGCCTTCTTTGATCGGAACAACGACCACTTCCTTAGACAAAGCTAATTTCAAGAAATTGATAACTCGACTTACTTGAGACTACGTCTTGGTCTAACTAGTTATTTTTGAAAGAGAGGCTCCCGAGGCTCAATCTTTTGTAGGATTTTAGTTGGTTTATTTTTGAAAAGAGGCTCCCGAGGCTCAATCTTTTGCAGGATTTTAGTTGGTTATGAGTCCTATCTAACCATTCTAAAAATAAAGGAAAAACTAAGCATGCAATTTCTAAGACTTAACAAAATACATTTTGTGGACCATTGAATCGAGTGGGTCTATTCACATAGTGAATTTGGTCCTGGGAACCCAATACATGTTAGATCCTAAAGTTGAAATCAAAGTGGTCTTAGGGACCCATGCTTGGACATTTTTCTTATGTTGGTTTACTATAGACATATATGACTTATTGGTTGTATTTGAGTTAAACCAGTCGGCCTTGTTGTACACGGCCCTTTGTGATCCAAGTAAGAGGTCAAGTCCCTTGGATCCCAAAGTGAACCTTTCCAACGTGTTCCTAAGGTCTTGACTTGTGTTTTCAAAAGCGAGTTCTCAACTTCAAGCTTTTCAACTTGAGTTGAGTCCTCCTCTTGAATACGAGTAGTCGAAGAGGTTAGGGAGACCTCATGTTTGAGAAGGTTAACCTCCTCAATTAGGGTCTCGACCTTGGACTCGGACTTAGCTAGTTTCTTATTTAAAAATTTAATTGCACCATACAAAGTATTAAGTAACGACCGACTTACCCTTAATGATTCTTTTGAACCGGATACGGATCCGTGGCTTGTCTTGAATGGAAGCTCATCATCGGATTCGGACTCGGACTCTTCTTGGTTTCGAGTCGTGCTTCGGTCGCTTAGCCATTAGAGCTTGGATATCGTCTTCTTCCTCCGACAACTCCTCCCAAGTAGCGTTTAGCGCTTTCTTGGTCTTTGATGCGTTATTCTTTAGCTTTGGGCACTCGGACTTGATGTGGCCGAACTCGCTGCACTCATAGCATCTATTATTAGAAGTATTTGAATTAGGTTTAGGCTTACCTTGAGTTGTTGGTCGTTTTCGTCTCTTGATCATCTTCCGAACTAGATTGACTAGTTCGGATTCTATTTCGGAGTCTACTTCCGATTCGGACTCGTCTTCTTCCTTCGGGGGTGGCTTGCTTGCGGGCTTCTTCTTCTTGGAACCTGCAACTAACGCAATACTCTTCTCGGCCTGGACCACGTTAGTTTGCTCATGTAATTCAAGTTCCGAAAACAATTCGTCTAACCTAATTTTAGAAAGGTCCTTGGAGACCTTGTAAGCATCCACCATGGATGCCCACAAGGTGGTCCTAGGAAACGAGTTAAGAGAATACCTGATAAGGTCGCGATTCTCGACCTTTTGTCCGATGGCATGGAGTTGGTTGACGATGTCTTGGATACGAGCATGTAGTTGAGTTGCGGTCTCGTTTTCCTGCATTTTCAAGTTATACAATTTATTTAAAAGTAAATCTCTTTTACATACCTTCGTGTCGTCGGTGCCTTCGTGTAGTTCCACTAGCTTGGTCCATAAGTCCTTTGCACTAATGAAGGGGCCGATGCGGTTGAGCTCTTCCTTGGACAACCCACATTGCAAGATTTGAGTTGCCTTGGCATCGGCTTCTACTTGTTTTTTCATGGAATTTGACCATTGATCGTAACCCAAAGATTCACCATCTTCATTAATAGGAAGTGTGAAACCGGTTTGGATTACGATCCACATCTCGATTTGGGTTTTAAGAAAGCATTCCATCCGACCCTTCCAATAACGAAAGTCATTACCGTTGTAAAACGGTGGTCGGGCGGTGCTAAACCCTTCGAGATGGGCCATTTAAAAACAAGAAGAAGAACGACGAAAAGAATCTTGCAAAACACACACGGAAAGAATATTCCAAGACTTTCGTCTTGGATTAGTAGTGCGGGAAGTAAAAAAAGATATATAAAATGTAACTTGCAAAAAGAAATAAACAATCAAATGCGAATGTCGTTGAAGTTCCGGAGGACAACCTTACTCGGGATCTAACCCGAAGGACAACCTTATCAGGATCCTAAAGCCTCTAATGCAATTCTATATGTAGGAGAAGATAAGCAAGTGAAATAATTATACGAAAACAGAAATAAATAAATAAAAAATCTGTAAAAAAAGGAAAAACAAAGCTAGATTGGTGGTTTCACCGAATCTTAGCGCCCCCGGCTCTGATACCAATTGTTGGATCGAAAGTGTCGCTAGAGGGGGGGGTGAATAGCGATACGGTGTCGTTAAAAACTTTTGCAATAAGTAAAAAGCAAGTAGAGAATGCACAGCGGAAATATAAAGTAGACAAGATATTTTTACGTGGTTCACAATCTTTCGATTGCTAATCCACGGCCCTAGTGATCCTTGATCACGTACGGAGGGCAATTCACTAAAACCACTCCTCCTCGTTGGAGGTAGCAACGATTACAAAAAAGAAATCAAGGCAAAGGACACTTTCCTTGTTACGATTAAAGCACAAAGACAATTTAAAGAAGTAGAACTTAAATAAATATACCGACAACTCTTATAAGTAGAAGTTGTCAGCGCAGACTTCGTCGTAGCAAATGTGAGTAGTAGTAAAGTAAGCGTTACGCGTGTTGAGAGCTCTTGAATTCTTGTAATTTGCTTGGCTTGAACATGTCTATTTATGGATATTGATCTATGAATTTAGACATAGGTAGTGTCCAAGGTGAGGTTCTTATCCCTCAAGACTTGTTCATCCACATCCTTTGCGCCAACTCAAGGATGAGGTGTTTCATCCAACCACCTTGTGCCACCTCCAACCTCCTTGTGCGCCAACTCAAGGATGAGGTGTTTCATCCAACCACCTTGTGCCACCTCCAACCTCCTTGGGCGCCAACTTGAGGATGAGGTGTTTCATCCAACCACCTTGTGCCACCTCCAACCTCCTTGGGCGCCAACTTGTTGGAGCCATTCAACTTGTGCCACATCATGGGAGCCAACCATCTTGTGCCAACTCACCTTATTTTGGCCCACCACAAGGAAGCTTGGTGATGGTTTGATGTCCACCTTGATGCCACATCACCCTTTGTACCAAAACACGAGTCAAGTCCAAATTCACCCCTTGAAATTGAGCTCTTCTCGAGGTCGAACTTGACTAGCAGATTGACTGTAGTCAAAGGGTTTTGACCGATACAAGTTAGCTTTAAAATATAAAGTACGATGGTTCTAACCATCCGATCTCGACCTAGACCTTCCATTGGAGGTATTGGGCCTGGGATCTACGCTTAACGACCTTGCTTCGCTTTCACACGAGCTTACCTTGTAGCCTCGCTTCCGGTCTTCACCCGAGTACCTCGGCTTCCTCCGAAGTCCCTCTGGCGTTGCCCGACCACCTCGGTTCCCACCGGGTGTCGCAGACCTTCCGCTCAACTTTAGCATTTCGCACACTTAATCGAGCTCGTAAGATAACAAATATACCCTTAACTATTGAGCCTTTTGCCATAATCAAAATACTCGGTTCGACTTTGGTGCCCACTGCAAACAATCTCCCACGATTCATGGCAAACCGACACAAAAGTTAAGGAAAATTAAGCATAACGAAGCTAGCATAATGATTAAGCATGAATGAGCTAGCATAAAGATTAAATATGAATGAGCTAGCATAATGATTAAGCATGAATGAGCTAGCATAAAGATTAAATATGAATGAGCTAGCATAAAGATTAAATATGAATGAGCTAGCATAATGATTAAGCATGAATGAGCTAGCATAAAGATTAAATATGAATGAGCTAGCATAAAGATTAAGCATGAGTGAGAAATATTATTGTTTCAAGTTCTCCCTTTGAGGTAACCTCCCCTTGACCAAGGTGAGTTCTTGAAAATAATTTTTACTCCCCTTAATAGTTGCTTAAGTAAACGGAATTACTTAATATAAAAGGTAATAATTTTGTTTACTTTCTTCCTTACTTTTGTGACTTTCTCCCTTTTGCCTTAACTCAAAAAGTTTGTAAATATATTTTAGGTTTGTAAGTCCAAGCAAGTTCCCAATATAAATATATTTTTTTAAAATAATAATAAGCTTGAAAATATGTTCATCTAAAATGTACAACTCCGGTTGGACTTGATTGATATAGAATGATCAATAAGTCTTGAAGGAGTTGATTAATTTTAAATAATTATACTCCATGGTTCATGTCGATGCAATCAATCTACATCCGAACTGTGAGTAAGGTCCTAACATCTCACGCCCATCTACGTGGCTAAGTACACAAACACATTAGTCCTATGTGTTGTGAGATGTGTTGGCTCCTTAAATCTATAGGTATATGATTTCTAAGGTAAGACTTAGGCTAATTTCATAAAAAGAAGCAAAAGTAGAGTACATATATAGAAAAAATTTAAATCCTACTCTATTACGCACATACCTAACTTTCGTCTTAATAAACTAAATTCGGCTTCGGGTAGTGGTTTGGTGAAGATGTCCGCTAGGTTTGATTTGGACTCAACATACTCTAGTTGTATAGTTCCATTAGTTACATGTTCCCTAATGAAGTGGTGTTTAACTTCTATATGTTTTGTCCTAGAATGACATATTGGATTTTTAGTTAAGTTAATTGAACTAATGTTATCTATGTAGGTTTTAATGTTGTTAAAGATTAAGCTAAAGTCTTGGAGAGTGTGCTTCATCCACAGGAGCTGAGAGACACACTCACCCATCGCAACGTATTCGGCTTCGGTGGTAGATAAGGCAACGCAATGCTGCTTCCTACTGCACCAACTTACTAGACTCGAGCCGAGGATTTGACAACAACCACTCGTGCTCTTTCTATCGAGTTTACTACCGGCATAGTCGGAGTCGGAGTAGCCGATTAGATTAAACTCGGTAGATCTAGGGTACCAAATACCTACGTTTAGCGTGCCCTTTAGATATCTAAGGATACGCTTGACTAGGGTTAGGTGAGACTCCTTGGCACAGTGTTTGTAACCTTGCGCATACTTACCGCGAATAAAATGTCCTCGGCTCATGTTAAGTATAGGAGACTTCTATTGCGCTCCTATAGTATTTTAGGTCAACGGGTTTTCCTTCTACATCTTCGCTTATATTAACATTAGTTGCCATAGGTGTATTGATTATTTTAGCATCTTGCATTCCAAATCGATTTATTAAGTCCTTAGTATATTTTTGTTGATGTAAATATATTCCATCTTTAGTTTGTTTAATTTGTAAACCTAAGAAGAAACTTAACTCTCCTACTAAATTCATTTCAAATTCACTTTCCATAAGTGAGATGAATTCTTAAAGCGAGATCGAGTTGGTAGTTCCAAAATTATATCATCTACATAGATTTGGGCTATAAAGATTTCTTTTCCTACGGTTTTAACTAATAAGGTTGGGTCGACTAAACCTTGGTTGAATCCTTTGGACTTAAGATAGATCAAAGCCTTTCGCATCAAGCTCTTGGGGCTTGTTTGAGTCCATATAGGCTTTCTTAAGTCTAAGGACATGGTCAGTTTATCTAGATTTTCAATCCGGAGGTTGACGAAAACTTCTTCCTTAATGTATCCATTCAAAAATGCTGACTTGACATCCATTTGAAACAATTTAAAACCTCGATGTGCAAGATATGCTAACAACATTCGGATGGACTCTAGTCTGCTACGGGGCGAGGTCTCATCGTAATCTAAACCTTCGACTGACTAAACCCTTTGCGACTAACCTAGCTTTATTTCTAACTACTTCACCTTTATCATCAAGTTTATTTCAAATACCCACCTTGTTCCAATAATTGATTTTTCTTTAGGTGGTGGTACTAATTCTGACTTCATTTCTAGTGAATTGAGCTAGCTCTTCTTGCATAGCAATAATCCAATCGGGATCAAGAAGTGCTTGTTCAATAGTTTTGGGTTCTGATTTTGGAAATTAACGAGATTTGACTAAGGTTTCGATATGAAGCTCTAGTTCGAACTCCCTAAATTTGGATCACCTATAACTTGATTGATAGGATGATTTGTTTGAGTCTTAGTGTGACTCGGGTTAGGGTCATCTATCACTTGGTCGATAGGATGACTTGGGTGAGTTCTAGTTTGACTTGGGTTAGAGTCATCTATCACTTGGTCGATAGGATGACTTGGGTTAGGACGAGATTCAAGTTCAAGATCAGAGTCGGGTTCGCTATAAGTTGATTTGCTAGTTGGTTTTGTTAAGGATTGAACGGGTTCGTGTCCTTCGTTGAAAACTATATTAATGGTTTCTTCGACTCTAAGAGTGTCGTGATTGTATACCCTATAAGCTCTACCGGTGGTTGAGTATCCTAGAAAGGTTCCAAAGAGAGGTTTTGGATTTGAATTTCTAGGTAATCCTTAGTGTTTAAGATATGTACCTTGCATCCAAATACCCTAAAGTACTTGATGTTCGGTATTTTATCGTGATAAATCTCGTACGAGGTCTTTTGGTGCCTCTTTACCATAAGGATCCTATTTTGGACATAGCAAGCCGTACTAACGGCCTTCCTACCAAAATCTATCTGCAGGTTATACTGCTTAACATTGTCCTAGCGGCTTCTTGTAGGGTTCTATTTTTCCGCTCGACTAACCCATTTTGTTGTGGGGTTCTAGGACATGAAAACTCATGGTGGTATCCGCTTAGGTTACGTAAATCAGAACCTGTGGTTTTCGAATTCACCACCATGATCGCTTCTAAGTCTTTTAATCTTAAGGTTCTTTTGATTTTCGATTAACCTACAAAGATTGATTAGTTGGTCTAGGTATCATTTTTATGTTTGATAAACCTAACCCAAGTAAATCTAGAATAGTCGCCAATTATGACTAAGCAAAATTGACTACCATTGAGTGACTTAGCTCCATGTGAATCAAATAGATCCATGTGTAGGAGCTCAAGAACACTTTTGGTCTGCTCTGATTAGTTAATTGATGTTGTGTCCTAGATTGTTTACCTTGTTGACAAGCATTACATATTTTATTATCCAAGTTGTTTAGTTTAGGCAAACCTATAACTAGTTTACTCGACTCATCTTGTGGACGAGTCTTAAAAGGGTGAGTGTCCGAGTCTTCTGCCATAACCAAGATTCCTCTTGCCGTGTCATAAGACACTTGGTTGAGGAGTTGGGTAAATTTATTGTGTAGATGTTGCTACTCCTAGTTCCTTTAAGTATTATTTTAGATGTTGCATTTATTTTGATTACGATTCATTTTCTAGAAATATGACCTTATAATTGTTATCACACAATTGGCTTACACTAAGTAAATTATATTGAAAGTTTTCTACTAATAAGACATTTTGAATTGTAAAGTTAGAGTTGAGCTCAATATCACCCGATCCGATGATTTTGAGCTTGCCGTTATTTCCAAGGCTACCGATCCTTGTCGCTTGAATCGTGAATTCAAAAATTTGAGTTGATCCCGGTCATGTGTCGAGTAACCACCGTCCAACATCCATTGATCCTACACATAAGGTAGTTGGATCGGATATTGGAATTACTAAAGGGTTGTTTGTAAGTTTTAACCTAAATCATCTCACCAATATCTACATGATCAAAACATGTTATTCCTATGTGTTATTGTGAGATGACTTCAATTTTACTTGATTAATTTTAATGAATTTAAATTAACCAACATTAGGTTAGATTCGATTTAGTCTAAGCTCATCAAGTAATCTTTTCAAGAGATTAGCTTCCGTGTCGTGGCGAGGCACAGAGGCCTTCTTTGATCGGAACAACGACCACTTCCTTAGACAAAGCTAATTTCAAGAAATTGATAACTCGACTTACTTGAGACTACGCCTTGGTCTAACTAGTTATTTTTGAAAAGAGGCTCCCGAGGCTCAATCTTTCGTGAGGATTTTAGTTGGTTTATTTTTGAAAAGAGGCTCCCGAGGCTCAATCTTTCGCAGGATTTTAGTTGGTTATGAGTCCTATCTAACCATTCTAAAAATAAAGGAAAACTAAGCATGCAATTTCTAAGACTTAACAAAATACATTTTGTATTGGCTCCTCGACCATTGAATCGAGTGGGTCTATTCACATAGTGAATTTGGTCCTTGGGAACCCAATACATGTTAGATCCTAAAGTTGAAATCAAAGTGGTCTTAGGGACCCATGCTTGGACATTTTTCTTATGTTGGTTTACTATAGACATATATGACTTATTGGTTGTATTTGAGTTAAACCCAGTCCGCCTTGTTGTACACGGCCCTTTGTGATCCAAGTAAGAGGTCAAGTCCCTTGATCCCAAAGTGAACCTTTCCAACGTGCCTAAGGTCTTCGACTTGTGTTTTCAAAAGCGAGTTCTCAACTTCAAGCTTTTCAACTTGAGTTGAGTCCTCCTCTTGAATACGAGTAGTCGAAGAGGTTAGGGAGACCTCATGTTTGAGAAGGTTAACCTCCTCAATTAGGGTCTCGACCTTGGACTCGGACTTAGCTAGTTTCTTATTTAAAAATTTAATTGCACCATACAAAGTATTAAGTAACGACGACTTACCCTTAATGATTCTTTTGAACCGGATACGGATCCGTGGCTTGTCTTGAATGGAAGCTCATCATCGGATTCGACTCGACTCTTCTTCGGTTTCGAGTCGCTCGGTCGGCTTGGCCATTAGAGCTTGGATATCGCCTTCTTCCTCCGACAACTCCTCCCAAGTAGCGCTTAGCGCTTTCTTGGTCTTTGATGCGTTATTCTTTAGCTTTGGGGCACTCGGACTTGATGTGACCAACTCGCTGCACTCATAGCATCTAAAATTAGAAGTATTTGAATTAGGTTTAGGCTTACCTTGAGTTGTTGGTCGTTGCCTCTTGATCATCTTCCGAACTAGATTGACTAGTTCGGATTCTATTTCGAGTCTACTTCCGATTCGACTCGCCTTCTTCCTTCTGGGTGGCTTGCTTTATGGCTTCTTCTTCTTGGAACTCGCAACTAACGCAATACTTTCTCGGCCCGACCACGCTTAGTTTGCTCATGTAATTCAAGTTCAAACAATTCGCCTAACCTAATTTTAGAAAGGTCTGGAGACCTTGTAGGCATCGACCATGGATGCCTACAAGGTGGTCCTAGCAATACGTAACTAGAATACCGATAAGGTCGCGATTCTCGACCTTTGTCCGATGGCATGGAGTTGGTTGATGTCTTGGATACGAGCATGTAGTTGAGTTGCGGTCTCATTTTCCTGCATTTTCAAGTTATACAATTTATTTAAAAGTAAATCTCTTTACATACCTTCGTGTCGCTTCGGTGCCTTCGTGTAGTTCCACTAGCTTGGTCCATAAGTCCTTTGCACTAATGAAGGGCGGTTGAGCTCTTCCTTGACAACCCACATTGCAAGATTTGAGTTGCCTTGGCATCGGCTTCTACTTGTTTTCATGGAATTTGACCATTGATCGTAACCCAAAGATTCACCATCTTCATTAATAGGAAGTGTGAAACCGGTTTGATTACGATCCACATCTCGATTTGGGTTTTAAGAAAGCATTCCATCCACCCTTCCAATAACGAAAGTCATTACCGTGTAAAACGGGGGGCGGTGCTAAACCCTTCGAGATGGGCCATTTAAAAACAAGAAGAAGAACGATTTAAAAGAATCTTGCAAAACACACACGAAAGAATATTCCAAGACTTTCGCCTTGGATTAGTAGAAGCGGGAAGTAAAAAGATATATAAAATGTAACTTGCAAAAAGAAATAAACAATCAAATGCGAATGTCGCTAGAAGTTCCGAGGAGGACAACCTTACTCGGATCTAACCCAAGGACAACCTTATCCGATCCTAAAGCCTCTAATGCAATTCTATATGTAGGAGAAGATAAGCAAGTGAAATAATTATACGAAACAGAAATAAATAAATAAAAATCTGTAAAAAGAAAAACAAAGCTAGATTGGTGGTTTCACCGAATCTTAGCGCCTGACTCGATACCAATTGTTGGATCGAAAGTGTCGCTAGAGGGGGTGAATAGCGATACGATGTCGTTAAAAACTTTTGCAATAAGTAAAAAGCAAGTAGAGAGTGCACAATGGAAATATAAAGTAGACAAGATATTTTTACGTGGTTCACAATCTTCGATTGCTAATCCACGCCCTAGTGATCCTTGATCACGCACGAGGGCAATTCACTAAAACCACTCCTCCTCGCTGGAGGTAGGAGCAACGACATAAAAAGAAATCAAGGCAAAGGGACACTCCCTTTCCTTGTTACGATTAAAGCACAAAGACAATTTAAAGAAGTAGAACTTAAATAAATATACCGACAACTCTTATAAGTAGAAGATGTAGCTTTCGTTGTCGGCACTTCGTCGTAGAGCAAATGTGAGTAGTAGTAGCGGCGTTACGGGCGTGTTGAGAGCTCTTGAATTCTTGTAATTTGCTTGGCTTGAACATGTCTATTTATGGATATTGATCTATGAATTTAGACATAGGTAGTGTCCAAGGTGAGGTTCTTATCCCCCAAGACTTGTTCATCCACATCCTTTGCGCCAACTCAAGGATGAGGTGTTTCATCCAACCACCTTGTGCCACCTCCAACCTTCTTGTGCGCCAACTCAAGGATGAGGTGTTTCATCCAACCACCTTGTGCCACCTCCAACCTCCTTGGGCGCCAACTTGTTGGAGCCATTCAACTTGTGCCACATCATGGGAGCCAACCATCTTGTGCCAACTCACCTTATTTTGGGCGTCCACCACAAGGAAGCTTGGTGATGGTTTGGATGTCCACCTTGATGCCACATCACCCTTTGTACCAAAACACGAGTCAAGTCCAAATTCACCCCCTTGAAATTCGAGCTCTTCTCGAGGCTGGAACTTGACTAGCAGTTGACTGTAGTCAAAGGGTTTTGGACTGCAGTACAAGTTAGCTTTAAAATATAAAGTACGATGGTTCTAACCATCTGATCTCGACCTAGACCTTCCATTGGAGGTATTGGGTCGGATCTACGCTTAACGACCTTGCTTCGCTTTCACACGAGCTTACCTTGTAGCCTCGCTTCCGGTCTTCACCCGAGTACCTCGGCTTCCTCCGAAGTCCCTCTGGCGTTGCCCGACCACCTCGGTTCCCACCGGGTGTCGCAGACCTTCCGCTCAACTTTAGCATTTCTGCACACTTAATTGAGCTCGTAAGATAACAAATATACCCTTAACTATTGAGCCTTTTGCCATAATCAAAATACCGGTTCGACTTTGGTGCCCACTGCACCAACATTCTTTCCTTTTTTATTCGTTCCTACCATCAAAACTATACCATCCTTGGGTTGACTCAAGTTAGCCTATTCATGCAACAAAATTAATTTATCTCATAATTCTTTTGAATTTTTGAACGATCTGACTCGATCTAGTTCCTTTTTTGTGAGCCCGCATTGCATGGTGTTTAACGCCTTATAATCGACTTGAGCTTTTTCTTTATATTGGTGGTCCATTTTTTTGGATCTAACAACTCTTCCGAGTTATTGACCGGAGCAATGAAACCTTTCATAATGCTAAACCATATACCAAGATTAGTTTTAAGAAAGCACTCTGTCTGCCTCTTCCTGTAACTAAAGTCCTCTCCGTTAAAGAGAGGAGGGAGGACGGTGCTAAAACCTTCTAAATGTGACATAATTTTTTATCAATAAAAAATTACAGATTTTTTTTATTTTTCAAAAATATTCCTAGAGTTAAAAAGTGAAGCAAGATTATACTAGTGAAAATAAATAATGAACTTATACTAAAGCAAGATAAACAAGTATTAGAATATTTATTCTTGTGCAAAAGAAAAGATTAAAACTAATGAAAAAATTGATCTAAGACAAGAATGATAAAATTAAAGAAAATTTTATTCACTCTCTTGGTGGTTGTACCAAAATTGGAGCGCCACCGCTCTGATACCAATTGTAGGATCGTAATGTTCCGAGAGAGGGGGGTGAATCTCGGAAGTTATAATTTTCTTTAGAAATTAAAAACTTATTTTTTGAAATCTTTTAGAAATGAAGAGTATGCAATGCTATTAAATAAAATAAGAAGACACGATATTTACTTGGTTCACAACCCTAGCTGGGTTGCTACTCCAAGGCACATAGCTTTTCGAGAGCTACCTCGATGGACAATGCACTTAAGACCCTTTGACTTGAGAACTCTTGACTTCGGAGGGGTTCGCTTTTTACAATGATTAAGAGATAGGTAACACTCTACCTTCTCTTTGAAATTAAGTACATAAAGCGAAATAGACAAAAATAAAATATACCGACACTTTAGAGCTATTGAATTAGGGCATGGAGTGTCGGGATTGCATCTTTGCAATGGGATGTAGCTTCTGCGGATGACGATCACTAGTAGCAGCACTTGGACGTAGTAGATGAATTGTATTCAGAGCTGGTCGTGCATTTCTTTTATAACCCTTTTCCAGTCGACTAGAATGCCCTCCAGTCGACTCCACATCAGCTCGTCGATATGGTACTTCATCATTTCCAATCGACTAGACCTATTCCAGTCGACTCCAGCTCACCTGGCTCCGCATCGAGAAGTTTGCCTTTCCAGTCGACTGGACCTCCCCAATCGACTGGAACTCTTTCTATCTGGGTTGCTAGATCCTCAATTGATCACCATCTAATCTTGCCAACTGGATATCCAGTCGACTGGGCCATTCTCAGTGGACTAGACTTCAGTCAACTGGAATCCTTTCAGTCGACTAATCCCTGCAAAATGAGATTAGTAGAAGCAAACAATATAACATCCAATAGCAGTAGTCATACTGCTCGATCTCAACTTCTATGTCCCACGTGAACTATCCGTCAGATCGACGCCTAACTTTGTCCCCTATAAAGGACTCGGTCTAACCTCTCCACTCAAGGCTTACCTATCGGCTACCCTACCAAACTTACCATTCTTGATATCCGATCTGACCCACAGGGCTTCCACCAGCTGTCCGGTCTACCTGACCCAGCTAGACTTTTTGTCGATTGTCTGGTCTCATGATCCAATCAGCCTTCATGCAGATGTCTGGTTTACTCGACCCATCTGGACTTCATGCCTGGTGTCAAGTCCTCCTGATCTGTCAAGATTTTTGCCTAGTATCCGGTCAACTCAACTTACTAGGACATTTTATTAAGCCTTCACACTTAACACTCATATCAAAACACTAGTAAATCCTAACTTTAACTATGATTCATACATCAAAACTAAGGAGTGGTGCTCTCTGCACCAACAATTTCTAAAGTTAGTTAGCGGAAGCAATACAAGCAAAACAATAATTAAAAGAAAAATCAAAGAAAACAATGCTAACACGTCAATGTAACATGGTTAGGAGATGATGCCCCAACTCTACGGAAATCCGTAAGGTGGATCAACTCTCACAAGCTTTCACTATAACCTCCTTTTGATGAGAACGCTAAGGTGGAGAAGCCTTCTTTACAATCACAATCTTCTTCTTACAAGATGATGGAGTTAAGTTTGGGAAGAAGAGGTTAGAAATACTTGAAAGCTAAGAGGAAGACTTGAGGAGCTTAGGGTGAATGTTTAGAATGAAAGCATTAGCCTCCTCTAAGCTTCCCTAGCTTCTTTTTATAGAGAATGATTGTTTTTGCCCATTGAGGGCGACATCAGTCGACTGTTGCTACTGTTGATCGGATTCAACGACTTCTGACGAAGCCTGATTGTGATCGTCACGACTCAATATCTACTTGATCAGTCGATTGGTATCATCCTAGTCGACTGAGTAGTCGGCTATCAACCATTCTGTGCCTGTGGCAATCGACTACGTATAATGTCAGTTGATTGCTAGACTTTGGCTCGGCTTCTAGATCCGAGTTTAAGTCTACCAAGGGTGAGCACCTTTGCCGATCTATAAAATTTTCACGCTTCGAGAGCGTATTTGTCCGTCAACCGGACGATACCCTCTTGTGACAATATAAGAAACAATAACAATATAAGGCCCAAATAGTTGATGGTACACATAAGCTATAAATCACAATGAAATAATACTAACAAATAATAGAAGTACAAGGACTCAAATATGCGTACTGGTATGACTTTGACAGAACAAGAAAACATAATCAAAACCAACATCCAAACCAAATCATAATAAGGGTCAAATACATAACCACATAACCATATACAAGAATGCAGAAATAATATAAAATAAGCTCTAAAACAAAAAATCCATCATAATACATCAATATGGAATAAAATACAAACACTCGGTGTGAGATGGGATTAGCTGCGGAGCTTTGAGCACACCAAGGAATCTTCTGCCTTCTACTTGGGTGACAGGAAAATTCAGGGTCTGTGGTGGTGAGTATAAGACTCAGTGGTATATGAAAGATAGTGCATGAACATTATATAATCTTATGGAGATCAATAGGCATACAGTCTTAAAGATAATAAGAAATAACTATCAGTATAAAACTAATCAATGCATATACCAACTTGATCCACCAGATATAATGTAATATACTGACATACATGAAGGTCTGCAATGACACAACTCATACTAACCCGAATAAGTATACAACAACGTAACATATACAAATAACATGCATGAACAATATCACACCAGTGATCAACTCATAATCATATGAACAATGTATAATCAAATGCATAAATAAACCTGGTCCATCCTATGCAATAACTTGATGCTGATCAAATGCGTATAATAGTCTGATCCCTCAGGTACACTGCATATACCTAAAAAATGATCCACACTGATTCTACTCATACCCAAATACACCATATACAATAGTATAGAACATGCAAATGGTATGTATAATGATGTACAAACATATGCATCAATCGTAGGCCAAACAAATTCAACACGTGCACGTGCACATGCACGCGCATGCGCACATGCACACACACACCCTAATGCATATGCATTGTCAAGCCTGAACACTTCGCTCGCTACCCCGATCCTAGTGTGGCCTAGGTGGCACGACATGACAACTGTCCCAACTCTAGCTACTACTACTCTCTAGTTGATGATGTGAGCAAACCATATAGGGTTTTAGAAGTAGTTTTCGCTCACATCTCATTTCATTTTATGTTTGTTTCATGCACATTTTACTTTGTTTTGCATGCATTTCCTATTTTCTGGTTCAAATATCTACTCATACTTTTGTGTGCAGGACAACATTATACGGGGAAAATGATGCACTTTTGGAGCGAAAAGAAGACATTTGGCAGATAGAATAGAATGATACACACCCTGGCCCTGTGAAAACACATAGCCTGTGCCACAGTGCCACACACGACCTGGCCGTGTGGATCCACATGGTCGTGTGGCACTGTGCGATTCTGACGCAATTCAGTTATTTTCTAGGTTTCGAGGAGATCCAGGCTGATGTCTATATAAAGGAGGCTACGCCCAAACCCTAGGGTGGAGGCATGATGGCTGGGAAGAAACTCCAATGCCCTAAAAAGCTTCGGGAACTCACAATGGGGAGGAAAAAAGCCATCGGAGATCCAAGTTTTGTACTTCAACGCTGGAGAGAAGAGCCACATTGCATTGTAATTTTTGTTCTTCGCATAATATCCTTTGTTTATACGAATATGATCATGCTTTGTGTTTCTCCTCTCATATTTATGGAGTAGATTATTCGATTCAATTCTAGGATTAGGGAGTAGTTTGTGTGCGTAGAACATGTTATTCCAAATTAAATTCTGTTCTTGAGTTTGTATTTGCAATTGGTATTAGTTTAGACCCGATATCTATGTGTTTTGGTTTTCTATCTATTGTGCTAGACGATAAGAGGGGTGACAACCCTTATATCTAAGATTTAGGAGAATTAAGGAGGAACCTAGGGGTTGACCTCATTTCCTGTAACTGTGGATAGAAGGGTGCGATAGAATTGGAAATGATTCGTCATAGGGATTGATTTGGCATCCTCATATCGCCTATCTCATCCTAACGCTAGGAGTCAACCTGGTAAGGCAGAGATAGCTCCCGATAGATGCGAAGGCTCATCGGGGGAGTGTATGATGTCCCTTCCACAAGGCCATAGTTAGACGTTTAGACAACACCCAATTGATAGCATGTTTTGTGAGACACAAGCGAAACTGAAATCCTAGAATTCCTTCCAAAGACTCGCAGTAAGTATTTTCTTCTTCCGTGTGACACTGTATTGAGTTAGGGTCGTCGACAACCCACGCAACCACAACCATTAGAACTGAATTCCGAACAATAACGTCCACTTAACAAATTGGTACTCGAATCTCAGTCCTTGTGGGATTGATAATCTTTTTATTACTTGATGACATTCGTGCAATTGCGGGCGTTGAGCGCGAGTGCGCACTTCGAGTCCTCGATGGTCTCCGTCGTGAGATTTGAGGGCGTGTTCATGTGCATCAAGTTTTTGGCATTGTTGCCAGGGAATTGATTGATTCGATATCGAATCAAGAAATGGATAATTGGATCGGACTTAGGATTAGATTTATTTACTTGCTTTACTTTTATTACTTTCTTTTATTTTTATTTTACTTTATTTACTTTAGTTTTAGATTTTCCATATCTAGATTTAGTTTTTTTTATTTTAGCAGTAGTTTTATGTTTTATTTTATAATTAGCTTTTCTGAATTTGATTTAGTATTTAGTTCAGTTTATTTTCTATTTTAATTAAGTATTAGGTAATACTCCTAATTTTGTGGCTCGGTTCTTCGTATACTTAGACGCCAAAGATCGGGAGGCCTGATTCTTATCAATCTAGAAATCGAACGAACCTATCATCATCGGAGAGCTGAACAGAAGAGGATGGAGAACCAAGCTGCATCCGAGGAGAATATAGGCAGCCGACCTTTGCGGGATTACACAACCCCTACTTTTGCTACTGTTGATCGGATTCAACGGCTTCTGACGAGGCCTGATTGTGATCATCACGACTCAATATCTACTTGAGCAGTCGACTGCTATTATCATCAGTCGATTGGTATCATCCTAGTCGACTGAGTAGTCGGCTATCAACCAGTCTGTGCTTGTGGCAGTCGACTACGTATAATGTCAGTCGATTGCTAGACTTTGGCTCGGCTTCTAGATCTGAGTTTAAGTCTACCAAGGGTGAGCACCTTTGCCGAGCTATAAATTTGTCACACTCCGAGAGCATATTGTCCGTCAACCGGACGATACCCTCTTGTGACAATATAAGAAACAATACCAATATAAGGCCCAAATAGTTGATGGTACACATAAGCTATAAATCACAATGAAATAATACTGACAAATAATAGAAATACAAGGACTCAAATATGCGTACTGGTATGACTTTGACAGAACAAGAAAACATAATCAAAACCAACATCCAAACCAAATCATAATAAGGGTCAAATACATAACCACATAACCATATACAAGAATGCGGAAATAATATAAAATAAGCTCTAAAACAAACAATCCATCATAATACATCAATATGGAATAAAATCCAAACACTCGGTGTGAGATGGGATTAGCTGCGGAGCTTTGAGCACACCAAGGAATCTTCTGCCTTCTACCTAGGTGACAGGAAAATCCAGGGTCTGTGGTGGTGAGTATAAGACTCAGTGGTATATGAAAGATAGTGCATGAACATCATATAATCTTATGGAGATCAATAGGTATATAGTCTTAAAGATAATAAGAAATAACTATCAGTATAAAACTAATCAATGCATATACCAACTTGATCCACCAGATATAATGTAATATACTGACATACATGAAGGTCTGCAATGACTTAACTCATACTAACCCGAATAAATATACAACAACGTAACATATACAAATAACATGCATGAACAATATCACACCTATGATCAACTCATAATCATATGAACAATGTATAAACAAATGCATAAACAAACCTGGTCCATCCTATGCAATAACATGATGCTGATCAAATGCATATAACAGTCTGATCCCTCAGGTACACTGCATATACCTAAAAAATGATCCACACAGATTCTACTCATACCCAAATACACCACATGCAATAGTATAGAACATGCAAATGGTATGTATAATGATGTACAAACATATGCATCAATCGTAGGCTAAACAAATTCAACATGCGCACGCGCACATGCACACGCACACACACACACAGACACACACACACACACACACACACAAACACACACACACACACACACAGACACACACACACACACACACACAAACACACACACACGCCATTGCATATGCATTGTCAATCCTGAACACTTCGCTCGCTACCCCGACCCTAGTGTGGCCTAGGTAGCATGACATGACAATTGTCCCAACTCTAGCTACCACTACTCTCGAGTTGATGATGTGAGCAAACCATATAGGGTTTTAGGAGTAGTTTTCGCTCACATCTCATTTCATTTTATGTTTGTTTCATGCACAATTTATTTTGTTTTGCATGCATTTCCTATTTTCTGGTTCAAATATCTTCTTGTTGTACTTTTGTGTGCAGGACAACATTATACGGGGAAAATGATGCACTTTTGGAGCGAAAAGAAGACATTTGACATCTAGAATAGAATGACACACACCCTGGCCCTGTGAAAACACACGACCTGCGCCACAGCACCACACACGGCCTGGCCATGTGGATCCACATGGTCATGTGGCATTGTACGATTCCGACGCAATTAAGTTATTTTCTAGGTTTCAAGGAGATCCAGGCTGATTTCTATATAAAGGAGGCTACGCCCAAACCCTAGGGTGGAGGCATGACAGCTGTGAAGACTCTCCAATGCCCTAAAAAGCTTCGGGAACTCACAATGGGGAGGAAGAAAGCCGTCGGAGATCCAAGTTCTGTACTTCAACGCCGGAGAGAAGAGCCACATTGCATTGTAATTTTTGTTCTTTGCATAATATCCATTGTTTATAGGAATATGATCATGCTTTGTGTTTCTCCTCTCATATTTATGGAGTAGATTATTCGATTCAATTCTAGGATTAGGGAGTAGTTTGTGTGCGTAGAACATGTTATTCCAAATTAAATTCTGTTCTTGAGTTTATATTTGCAATTGGTATTAGTTTAGACCGATATCTATGTGTTTTGGTTTTCTATCTACTGTGCTAGCCGATATGAGGGGTGACAACCCTTATATCTAAGATTTAGGAGAATTAAGGAGGAACCTAGGGGTTGACCTCATTTCCTGTAACTGTGGATAGAAGGGTGCGATAGAATTGGAAATGATTCGTCATAGGGATTGATTTGGCATCCTCGTATCGCCTATCTCATCCTAACACTAGGAGTCAACCTGGTAAGGCAGAGATAGCTCCCGATAGATGCGAAGGCTCATCAGGGGAGTGTATGATGTCCCTTCCACAAGGCCATAGTTAGATGTTTAGACAACACCCAATTGATAGCATGTTTTGTGAGACACAAGCGAAACTGAAATCCTAGAATTCCTTCCAAAGACTCGCAGTAAGCCTTTTCTTCTTCCGTGTGACACCGTATTGAGTTAGGACCGTCGACAACCCACGTAACCACAACTATTAGAACTGAATTCTGAACAATAACATCCATTTAACAAATCGGTACTCGAATCTCAGTCCTTATGGGATCGATAATCTTTTTATTACTTGATGACATCCATGCACTTGTGGGCATTGAGCGCGAGCGCGCACTTCGAGTCCTCGATGGTCTCCATCATGAGATTTGAGGGTGTGTTCGTGTGCATCAAGTTTTTAGCACTGTTGCTCGGGAATTGATTGATTCGATATCGAATCAAGAAATGGATAATTGGATCGGACTTAGGATTAGATTTATTTACTTGCTTTACTTTTATTACTTTCTTTTATTTTTATTTTACTTTATTTACTTCAGTTTTAGATTTTCCATATCTAGATTTAGTTTTTTTATTTTAGCAGTAGTTTTACATTTTATTTTATAATTAGATTTTCTGAATTTGATTTAGTATTTAGTTCAGTTTATTTTCTATTTTAATTAAGTATTAGGTAATACTCCTAATTTTATGGCTCGGTTCTTCGTATGCTTAGACGCCTAAGATCTGGAGGCCTGATTTCGATCGATCTAGAAATCGAATTAACCTATCATCGTCGGAGAGCTGAACAGAAGATGATGGAGAACCAAGCTGCATCCGAGGTGAATATAGGTAGCCGACCTTTGCAGGATTTTGCAACCCCTAGTGCTAGAGGATTTAGGCCGAGTATAGTTAGATCGTCCATTTCGGCAAACAACTTTGAGCTAAAATCGACACTCATACACATGGTCAAGCAGAGTCAATTCGAGGGAGCTGCGACTGAAGACCCGAACCGGCACCTGGAGGCATTTTTGGAAATTTTCTCGACAATGAAGATCAATGGAGTCCCTGCAGACGCGATCCGCCTGAGCCTATTCCCGTTCTCATTGTAGGATAAAGCTAAGGCATGACTTCACTCCCTGCCTTCGGGAAGCATTACTACATGGGAGCAATGTGAGCAGCAGTTCTTGAATAAATACTTCCCACCAAGCAAGATTGCTCACATGCGCCATCTAATAACGAGCTTCCGTCAGAAGGAAGGGGAGTCCCTATTTGAAGTCTGGGATCGTTACAAGGGGCTACTCTACCTATGTCCCCATCATAGATTGGAAAGGTTGCTGGTGATCAACATCTTCTATAATGAGATCACATACGCCACAAAGATGTCCCTCGATTCTGCCACAGGAGGAGAACTTATGAACAAGACTATAGAGGAAGCGGAGGAGCTAATAAAAGTGGTGGCCCAGAACCACCATCAATGGGCTTCCGAACGTAGTCACCCAACTCCTGCAGCGGGACGATATGTTGTTAACTTCGTGGACCACCTAGCAGCGAGGATGGATGTGCTTAACAGACGGTTTGACTCTTTAAATCCTGTTTTTGCATGTGCAGCCAACGACTTTGGAGAGGGAGTAGCAGCGTATCGGGAGGACCACTATGGAGGGCAAGGTGGCTTAGAAGAGCAGATTGAGCATGTCGATGCGGTTGGGGATTATAATCAAAGGCCCAACAACCCATACTCTCGTACTTACAATCCCGGATGGAGGAACCATCTGAATTTTTCCTATTGGAATAACTCAGGGAATTTCTAACCATCATGAGGGTATGGGCAACAACAAGGCAATGGGCAGCAATAACCACAGAAGTTTAGGCTAGAATTGATGATGGAAGACTTCATTGCTACCCAAACAAAGGCCAATGAAGAGTTTTGATGCCAACATCAGAAGACAAAAGAGTCACTTAAGGATTTGAAGGCCACTGTTGATGGTCTTGCAAGTCACACGAGGATGTTGGAAACACAAGTGGTCCAGATAGCCCAAACCGTGTCACAACCTATAGATAGTTCTCCATCATTACTTGAGCCAAGTCAAGTCAAGGAGGAGGGAGTGTGCAGCGAGAGAGTAGCACAGAGAAACAAATTCACCAAGGGGTGTGCAACCATGATTTCCAACCCTACCCGATCTCTTGGCAATCGTGCTAATCCTCGGAATGCTCATCGGCTCCCATGTCCCCGGATTAAAATTTTCACTAATGAAAACTAATCCGGATGGGATGAGTTTCCTAAGCACAACCAATTCATCGTCGTGCCAATGACTCGAGCAATCGCTTGAACAAACTAGTTGTTCAAGCAACCAAACTCTTCTAGTCGATTAGCCACGGAAGAGACGACGGACGGATCGCCGGTTTTTGTGTTTCTTATTCGGGGTCCTTGATTATACAAATACATACAAATGTAAACTAGTATAATCAACATATACTAACATAAAGAACATAAGCTAGCATATCAATAAGAACATGCAAAGAACAATAATAAAAGTTGTAAAACTTTTATACCTCTTGATCTTCTATCGTATGTCCTAACCTCCTTGTAGACTTCGTGTGGGCGAAGATCCTCCACAAGTTGAAGCTTCCTAGATCTTCTTCAATCCAAAGAAAGAAGAACTCTCTTTCCCTTCTTGCTTGAGCCAACCACCAATCCACAAAGGATTGATCCTGTCGGCCCCAAGAATAGAGAGAACAAAATGGAAACCACCAAGGTACCGAACTAGGGACAAACCCTTGTTTTGGTGCCGCCGGCCAAGATAGAGTGAAGAGGATAAAGGGAATATGTTGGGCGCCGGCCACGGTGGAGGGAATAGAGGAAGGAGCCGGCCACAACCTAGGAAGAGGAAGAGCTCCTCTCCTATAGTTGCCGCCCACCTTCCTTGCATACCCTAGCCGCCCAACCATAGGAGCCAAACCCTAATTAGGGTTTCCTCCTTAGGTCTTCTTGCCGCCCAACCAAGGAGGAAGGAGGAGATCTAAACTGGCCACCTTTCCTAGGAAGAAGAACTCTTCCACAAGATGCCACTTACCCTCCTTCCAAACCTTGGCCGCCCAACCCTAAAGGAGCCAAACCCTAACTAGGGTTTCCTCCTTAGGGTTGCTTGCCACCCAAGCCATCCAACTCCATCAACTATGCGCCAGCCATGGAAGAGGGGATAGAAGAATAGAATGTGGACCAACCAAGGTAGAAGGGTAGAAGGAAGGGACCGACCATGCCTTAGGAAGAAGAAGAAACTCTTCTTCCACTTGTTGCCGCCCCATACCATTCTCCCAAACCCTAGCCGCCCAAAAGATTCTAAACCAACTAGGGTTCCTTGCCTCCAAAGGAAGCAAACCCTAATCCCCTAAACCATCCATGATTAATTAAAAAACTTAGTTGCCGCCCAACCCATGCTCCCTTATATATAGAGTTAGGTTTAGGCCTTGGTTTAATCTCCACCATCGGTTCTAGGGTTTTAATCTCAACCGTCGGATCTAGAGATTTAATCTCAACCGTCGGTTCTAGGGTTTTAATCCCAACCGTCGGATCTAGAGATTTAATCTCAATCGTCGGATCTAGGGATTTAATCCCAACCATCGGATTTAGAGATTTGTTTTCCATCATTTGATCTAGAGTTCATGAGGTTTATATTAGGCTACGATAGAGACCATGAGGAGGAGTTGGGTCTTGGCCACCCGATGGATCGGAACCACACAAACTTAATCCATCAATGATGTTCCATTCCACTAGAGGATCATCATCGAACTACCTTACCAACCCCCATAAATTAATATGGGCTCCATATATTATTTTTACATCCATCTCCCCGTGTTTAAGATATCGAATGTCCGTAAATTAATTGATTTACTAACCATCAATTAATTAACATCTAAATCCTCGAGTAGTACTACTCAACCTTATCATCATGTTGACTAAGTCAACCTGCAGGGTATACATGATGAACCTTATGAGCTCCTCAAGGGGACATCATCAACCTAATACATAGGACACGGTTTCCTCCTATAATCAACGGCACACCATGTAAATAATATCATTTCCCAACTTACCGAGCATATTGATTTAATCCATAGAAATCTCACCCTCTGGTAAATCAAAAAAATAAGTATTAAGTACATGTGCCCGTTATTATATCGGGATTAAGAGCATGTACAACATAATATCCGAGGTCCGATTCAATTATGTAGTCAGCAATAAATTGAATCACCTCTATGTCGGTCCTGCTCAATACACCTAAGTGTACTAGTGTAACTTTATGTTCAAGACAAAACAATACCAAGCTACACTACAACCATGCCAATGGTTTGTCCAAAACCATCTTGGTTGTGAGCCTCTACTTATACTCTACAAGGGACTGATAACATGATATTCTGTCCCACACCCAAGCACCATGTTATCTACAATGTAAAGTATTAGATAATATGCACATATATCATAAATATAAAGTGCAAACAATGATCATGTGATTCTTATTTCAAAATAAATATGTTCATACAAAAGAGCTAGGCTTTCAGTATACATCCCAACACGATCAAGCCGAAATTGAAGATAAAATTCCACCCCAGCTTGAGGACCCTGGTGAATTTGTTATCCTCTGCTCGATTTATGGGAAAAGCTTTGATGAAGCACTGTGCGACTTGGGGTTATTAGTAAGTGTGATGCCCTACGCATACTATTTGAAGATGGGACTGAATGAGATCCAACCAGCGAACCTTGGTATTTGTATGGGGGGCGACTCAGTCAAGGAATCCATCGGCATGCTAGCACATGTGCCTGCGATCATTGAGAATTTTGTGATACACACGGATTTTAGTATACTCGACACAGGACCAAATCCTCATAATCCCATCATCTTAGGAAGGCCCTTTTTGGCGATTGCGAGGGCATACATAGACGTAAAGGCGCAAAAGATCTCCTTGGAGGTAGACGGGGAGATCATCCTATTCAATTTTTCAGTGTGTAGAGCCCCCTTCCTAGATGGATACACTGTTAGTAGGGTAAAGTCGAACCCACCAGATGTCAACTCTGAGACGGATGAATGGAGGTTTACAGAACCTCCGGAGCCAAGTTGAGACAATGGAGTAGGGTTGAGCTAAAAAACCTTAAACAAAGCGCTCCTTGGACCCAAGTTTAGTTTTTATGTTTTCTTTCATTTGTTTAATTTTAACTTTGGATTCCATTCATTTAGCATTTCTAACATGAATTAGGACTAGAAAGAATCTGCTAGGTAAAAATAAAAATTACTTTGAACCTACACGACTGAGCGAGTAAGGAGAAGTCAACCGTTGTTTACCATGAGAAGGAAACAGGGGGCACAGGGCCTGGCCATGTGTTTTCACACGGCCATGTCCCACCTTCCAGCGGCACACACGGCATGGCCGTGTGTTTTCACACGACTGTGTCGCGCAAGGGTTAAATAGAATTCACCATGTGTTTTCGCCCCAAATGCGTCGTATGCTTTGATTCCTTTTGCCTTAGCCGTGTGAATCCCTCTTCCCCACCACCTAGAAGCCTTTCCAACCTTCAAGGAAGCCCAAAAGAAGTAAGGATGAGGAGGATCAAGCAAGTGGCATCTCGATCCAATGCTTCAGAGCGAAGAACAAGGAGAACGGACGACCCTCAAGCTCCGGAGGAAGGTAACACTCTTCCAACCCTTTTTTTCAAAATAATGAGCATAGGGATAGATATGACATGCTTGCTACTAGAAGAATCACCACAACTAGGTATCTTGATGAAGATTTATTAGAATCCCTAGGTTTGCTGGGTGATATTCAATCCCTATTTGTAAAAATAGGGTGGAGAGAGATAATGGCGATAAGACACCCAACCTACCCTAGGATAGTTTTAGAGTTTTTAAGTTCTCTAGAAGCTGAGGTTGTTGGGTTGATCTTCGAGTCCGTGAGGTGAAACTTCACTTCCCACTTCAGCTCGGTCGCTTGTTCATGGCGATCCCTTCTACGTCCCTGGATAAAAAAAATTTATCCTTGACAAGAGGCATTGCCCAAGCAACCTTGTCATCGTCGTGCTATTCGTTTAGAGTGGTCACTTGAACAAACTTGTTGTTCAAGCGACCAACCTCTATTCTACGAGTAGCCGTTGAATAGACGATGTATGGATCGCCGACTTTTGTGTTTATGTTCGGGATCCAAGTATTATTTAGCCACAAAACAGAATATATCATGCACATAATTGAAAAACAAATATAAACATGATACAAGAGAAAATAGAGAATCGATATACCTCTCGATTTTCTATTGTATGACCTTCCTTCTTTTGGACGTCGTGTGGGCGACGATCTACCAAAAGTTGAAGCTTCTAGATCACCAATCTTCCTTCCTTGCTCGTTCCAAGCAAGAGGAAGAATATAAACAAGATCCTTCTCCTTCCTTTAGCCAACCAACAAGCAACAAGCACCTTGCTTGCCGCCGGCCAACAAGGAGAAGGGAAACAATGGTTGTCGGCCAAAAGCTCCAAGGGAGGACCCTAAGCCTTGGTTCCACCGCCCAAGGAGAAGGAGAGGAGGGAGTTTGGACGCAGGCCAAGGGCTGGAAATGCTTCAATGGGCACCGACCACCAATGGAGAAGAAGAAGACAAGGAAAGTCTTTCCTTATTTGGTGCCACCAAGCCCAAACCCTAGCTCCAACTCCTTGCCGCCAACTCCAAGCCTGCCCTTGCTTCTTAATTCTTCTCCACGCCAACCCTAGCCTCTCCTTTTATAGAGTTAGGGATAAGCCTTATTTTAATCTCCACCATTGGTTCTAGGGATTTAATCTCAACTGTCGGATCTAGAGATTTAATCTCAATCGTCGGATCTAGAGATTTAATCTCTACCTTTGGATCTAGAGTTTTGTTTCCATCCATTGGATCTAAGCTTCATGAGGTATTAATAGGCTACAATAGGGACCATGAGGAGGAGTTGGATCTTGACCACCCAATGGATCAAGCCCACATAAAGTCCGATCCATTAATGATAATCCAATCCACTAAAGGTTTATCATTGATCTACCTCACCAACCCCCATAAGTTAATATGAGCTCCATATTTTATATGTACATTTTCTCCCCGTGTTTAAGATCTCGAATGTCCATCGATTAATTAATTTACTGACCATTAATTAATCAACATCTAACTCCATGAGTAATACCACTCAACCTTTTCATCATGCCGGACCAAGTCTACCTACAGGGTTTACATGATGAACCTTATGAGCTCCTCAAGGGGACATCATCATCCTAATATATAGGACACAGTTTCCTCCTATAATCAATGGCACACCATATAAATAATATCATTTCCCAACTTACCGAGCCTATCGATTTAATCTATAAATCTCGCCCATTGGTAAATCAAAGAAATGACTACTAAGTATATGTGCCCGTTATTATATCGGGATTAAGAGTATGTACAATATAATATCTGAGGTCTGATTCGATTATGTAGTCAGTAATAAATCGAATCACCTCTAAGTCGGTCCTGCTCAATACACACAAAGTGTACTAGTGTGATTTTATGGTCAAGACAAACCAATACCAAATCACACTACAACCATACCAATGGTTTGTCCAAAGCCATCTCGGTTGTGAGCCTATACTTATACTCTACAAGGAGCCGATAACATGATCTCCCATGTGACACCACACACCATGTTATCTACAATGTAATGTATTAGACAATATACATAACCATAAAAATATGCAAACAATGATCATGTGATTCTTATTTTAAAATAAAGATATTCATACAAAAGATAAACTTTTCAGTATACATCCCAACAATCTCCCACTTATACTAAAAGACTATGCTATCCTCAAACTGCCATACATCTGATCCCCATTCCCTCCACATGCCTATCAAAAGCTCTCGCCGGAAGGGCCTTAGTGAAAGGATCTGTCAGGTTATCCTCGGATGCAATCTTGGCCACAACAACTTCTCCTCTCTTTACGATTTCTCGTATCAGGTGGTACTTGCGCTCTATGTGTTTACTAGCCTTATGGGCTCATGGTTCTTTCGAGTTTGCAACTGCACCACTATTATCACAATAAATTGTGATAGTTCTGGGCAAATCAGGAATCACATCCAAGTCCATCAGGAAGTTCCTGAGCCACACAACTTCTTTGGCCACCTCAGAGGTTGCCACATACTCAGCTTCCATGGTGGAGTCCGCCACACATTTCTGCTTGACACTCTTCCATACAATGGCTCCACCTCCCAAAGTAAACACAAAACCTGAGGTAGACTTACTGTTATCCCTATCAGATTGGAAGTCAGAATTCGTGTAACCCACAGGGAGTAATTGGTCTACCTGGTAAACCAGTATATAATCCCTAGTCCTTCTCAGGTACTTCAATATATGCTTTACCGCAGTCCAATGTCCCTATCCTGGATTACTCTGATATCTGCTGACCATGCCCATGACATAGCATATATCTGGTCTCGTATATAGCATCGCATACATGAGGCTTCCTACCGCTGAAGCATAAGGAACCACCTTCATCTCCTCTATCTCCTCAGATGTTCTAGGACACATCTCCTTAGATAAAGGAACTCCATGCCTAAAAGGTAGAAAATGCTTCTTGGAGTTCTGCATGCTAAAACGATCCATAATCGTGTCTATGTATGAAGCTTGGGATAACCTTGATCCCAAGGATGTGTCCCACCTCTCCCAAGTCCTTCATATCAAACTGTTTGGACAACTATACCCTTACGTCCGATAACACCTTGATATTGTTGCCAATCAACAAAATGTTATCTACGTATAGTATAAGAAATACCACTACATTTCCGTCACATCTCTTGTATACACAAGACTCATCCGGACTTTGAATAAATCCATAAGACTGGATTACCTCATCAAAGTGGATGTTCCAAGACCTCGAAGCTTGCTTCAATCCATAAATGGACCGATTAAGCTTACATACAAGATGCTCTTTGCCTTTCGCAATGAATCCTTCTGGTTGCTTCATATAGATGTTTTCCTCAAGACTTCCATTAAGGAAAGCTGTCTTGACATCCATCTGCCACACCTCATAATCCATATGAGCTGCAATGCATAAGAGAATCCGGATAGACTTAAGCATGGCTACCGGCGAAAAGGTCTCATCATAATCGATACCCATTTTCTGAGTATACCCCTTCGCAACAAGCCTCGCTTTGAAGGTCTCAACCTTCCCATCTATTCCTCTCTTTCTTTTGTAGATCCACTTGCATCCAATGGTTTTTACACCATCGGGTGGTTCTACTAGCTCCCAGACTTGATTTGAATCCATAGATTCAATCTCAGTATTCATTGCACTTTGCCATGATGTTGCATCTATATCTTGGATTGCCTCGTCATATGTCCAGGGATCAGGTTCATGTTCGCCAGGGACCAAATCAGAAGATTCTCCCAAGAACATGAATCTATTAGGCTGTCTAACAACCCTCCCACTACGACGAGGTATCACCTGTGTATCCTCTGTGACACGCGGTGCAGTGACTTATGGTATATCCTCTTGTACCGGTGGTACTGAAGAAGTGACTTCCCCTTTTAATTCCTCCAGAATAATTTTACTCTTGGGCTTGTGGCTCATCACATAGTTTTCCTCTAAAAATCTGGCGTTCGTGCTAATGATCACCTTCTGATCTCTAGGACTATAAAACAAGCCACCCTTCGTTCCTCTAGGATAACCAACGAACATGGGTACTTCTATACAAGGTTCCAACTTACCAGCATCTGTCTTCAGCACATGTGCTGGACTCCCCCAAATCCGAATATGTCTTAGACTAGGCTTTCGCCCAGTCCACAATTCTATGGGAGTAGAAGGCACTGATTTAGATGGAACCAAGTTCAGAATGTACACCGTCGTATCTAGAGCATATCCCCAGAACGAATCTGGAAACTCAGAATAGCTCATCATCAATCTAACCATCTCCATAAGAGTCTTATTCCTTCGCTCTGCTACACCGTTCTGCTGGGGTGTGCCAGGTGCAGACAATTTGGGATTGAATCCCAGCCTCTGATAAGTAATTCCTAAACTCTCCCAAGAGGTACTCACCACTACGATCAGATCGTAGTGTCTTGATACTTTTACCTTGATGTTTCTCCACATCAGCCTTGAATTCTTTGAACTTGTCAAAACATTCAGACTTACAGCACATCAGGTAAATGTATCCATATCTCGAATAATCATCTATAAAAGAGATGAAATACTCAAAACCACCTCTATCCTGGATAGACATAGGACCACACAAATCAAAATGAATCAATTCTAACACATCTTTATCTCTATACCCCTTGGCCTTAAAAGGCCTCTTGGTCATTTTACCCTCCAAGCAAGATTCACAGGTTGGGAAATGCTCCACCACTAATGAACCCAAAGGTCCATCAGCTATCAACCTTTGAATTCTGCTTAGGTTAATATGACCAAGCCTAAGATGCCAAAGATATGTTTGGTTCATCTTCGAAGGTTCTTTTCTCTTATTGGAATTAGAAGATGAGTTATTAACTTCAATTTGCATCGTGGGAGCTTTTGGTTCAAGTGTGTACAAATTTCCTATCAATGCACCCGAACAGATAATGTCCCTATTCCTTTTTATAACAACTTTATCATTAAAAGAAATAGAATATCCATCCATAAATAATTTAGAAACCGAAATTAAATTCTTTCTAAATAAGGGTACATAAAGGCAATTCTTAAGAACCAAAACTTTATTTTTCTCAAAAGATAAATGAATGTCTCTCATTGCAATTGCTGCCACCTTCGTGGCATCGCCCAAGTACATGGTAATCTCCCCTTCAGCCAGTCGTCTGGTTTCCTGGAACCCCTACAAAGTATTGCATACATGATCAGTGGCTCTCGTATCTACACACCAGGTGCCGATAGATAACACCGCTAAACATGTTTCAACGACTAGACCAAAAGATATACCTTTGTTCTGCTTGCGGTTGGGGCAGTCCTTCTTCCAGTGTCCAGTCTTCTTACAAGTGAAGCACTTTCCTTTCGACTTCTTCACTCCTCCCTGAGTTCCTCCCACCGTCTTCACCCCAGTTTGTTTCTTCTTCTTCTTGCCTTTCGGCTTAGAAGTAGAAACCTTTTGGGTCACCATGGCATGCGCCTGAGCACTCTGACGAAATAGCCCCTTTGTCGCCTGGAGTTCTGTCAGAAGCTCCGCCAGCGAATACAACCTCTTGTTCATGTTGTAGTTCAAGCAAAACTGCTCAAAACTCCTAGGTAGAGACTGGAGAATGATATCGACCTGGGTTTTCCCATCGATCTCATCTCCGAGGACTTCCAACTCATTCAAATGAGCCATCATCTTGAGAACATGATCCCTCACGGGTGTTCCCTCGATCATGGTGGTCGTCATCAAGTTTCTCATGGCTTCCTGCCTTGCATCCCGATTCTGGTGTCCGAAAAGCTCTTTGAGATTGAGCATCATGTCATAAGTAGTGGGCATGGCTTGATGCTGATGTTGCAGTACATTTGACATAGATGCCAAAATGTAACACCGCACCATCTCATCGGCCTTGATCCACTTCTTATAACTCTCTCTCTCCTTTTCCCCAGAATCATCCGCAGGCTTAGGAGGGCAATCTTCGAAGAGTACATATTTGTATTCCTCAGCAGTCAAGACAATGTCAAGATTCCTCTTCCAATCAACATAGTTGGGTCCAGTAAGTTTATTCTCTTTCAGTATCACAGCAAGCGGGTTGAAAGTCATTTTGAAAGAAAACCTAAGAATCACATAGATCAAAACATTAGATTTCAAAAAATTATTGATTCCTCAAACAATAAAATTTTAAAATCAACCAACACCTCAAAACACCGAGAATATCGTATGCCACGATAGTGTGGACGTATACGAATTCTACATTTGTAAGAGGAAGTTTTACCCATTAATTTTACTATCTTGTCAACCTAATTTTTTGACAAGTAAAATTAATAGTTGGTTCCTCTTTGACCCTACAAATAAAAGCAGTGACTCCGATAGGGAGGATACTTATATTTGTATCTAAGTGTTCACCATTACTCGGTATCAAGGTAATTATCTCGGGTTATGTGCCTTCCGATGGGGAAGTACACACGCTCCTTAATAATTCCCTATAACCATATTTGACCTTGTGATCCACAAACAAACTCATCCGATAGGGAGAAAGGCACTCAGAGTCGACGCGCAAGTTTGTTTGCATCACTTGTCAAATCGTAATGGAGGCCGTGGGAATTTATAAAAATATCCCTCTCCCACTTAGTAATTTGAAATTGAGGAATTTTCTAGCCTACGACATGCATATCAAACAATAAGCAATAAATATGAAAAATAAATTATTTTCCAACTATTATGGCTTTTGTCTTCAATATGTCTCCCGTCGCATCGTCATCTCGTCCGCTCCTCCTACGCCATGTACGAGCCATCCGGAGATCTGAGCCGAGACTAAAATCTATTTTAATTTACATCCATCGATCCTATACTCCACGAGGGAGTGTACATGAAATCTAGATCAAAAGTAAACTAAAATAAAAAAGAGTGGCTAAACAATGCCGTATCTAATTTACAAAAAAGTAAATACTAGCCTCGTCAACCCCGAGGATTCAACAAAATATACTATTACACACATACAATCACATACACACATATGGCCATAATAGTCAGATCTTATGCCTGCAACCAAAGAGTTAACCTACGCATATCCTACTATTATCCGACACATATAATATATGAAAAAATGCATAAGAGTAACTGAATCCTAAACACACAAAATCGAAACCTTGGCTCGATACCAATTGAAGGGTTTTGATCGAGTCCGTGAGAAACTTCTTCACCTCGGTTAGCTTGTTCATGGCGATCCCTTGATGTCCCGGATTAAAAAATTTAATCCTAGACAAAGAGGATTGCCCAAAACAACCAAGTCATCGTCGTGCTATTCGTTTAGAGTGGTCACTTGAACAAACTTGTTGTTCAAGCGACCAACCTCAATTCTATGAGTAGCCGCGGAATAGACGATATACGAATCGCCGATTTTTGTGTTTATGTTCGGGATCCAAGTATTATTTAGCCACAAAACAGAATATATCATGCACTTAATTGAAAAACAAATATAAACATGATACAAGAGAAAATAGAGAATCGATATACCTCTCGATCTTCTATTGTATGACCTTCCTCCTTACAGATGTCGTGTGGGCGACGATCTACCAAAAGTTGAACCTCCTAGATCACCAATCTTCCTTCCTTGCTCGTTCTGAGCAAGAGGAAGAATAGAAACAAGATCCTTTTCCTTCCTTTAGCCAACCAACAAGAAACAAGCACCTTGCTTGCCGCCGGCCAACAAGGAGAAGGGAAACAATGGTTGCCGGCCAAAAGCTCCAAGGGAGGACCCTAAGCCTTGGTTCCACCGGCAAAAGAGAAGGAGAGGAGGAAGTTTGGATGCCGGCCAAGGGTTGGAAAAGCTTCAATGGGCGCCGGCCACCAATGGAGAAGAAGAAGACAAGGAAAGTCTTTCCTTATTTGGTGCCGCCAAGCCCAAACCCTAGCTCCAACTCCTTGCCGCCAACTCCAAGCCTCCCCTTGCTTCTTAATTCTTCTCCACGCCAACCCTAGCCTCTCCTTTTATAGAGTTAGAGATAAGCCTTGTTTTAATTTCCACCATTGGTTTTAGGGATTTAATCTCAACCGTCGGATCTAGAGATTTAATCTCAACCGTCGGATCTAGAGATTTAATCTCTACCTTTGGATCTAGAGTTTTGTTTCCATCCATTGGATCTAAGCTTCATGAGGTATTAATAGGCTACAATAGGGACCATGAGGAGGAGTTGTATCTTGGCCACCCAATGGATCAAGCCCACATAAAGTCCAATCCATTAATGATAATCCAATCCACTAAAGGTTTATCATTGATCTACCTTACCAACCCCCATAAGTTAATATGGGATCCATATATTATATGTACATTTTCTCCCCGTGTTTAAGATCTCGAATGTCCATCGATTAATTAATTTACTGACCATTAATTAATCAATATCTAACTCCATGAGTAGTACCACTCAGCCTTTTCATCATGTCGGACCAAGTCCACCTGCAGGGTTTACATGATGAACCTTATGAGCTCCTCAAGGGGACATCATCATCCTAATATATAGGACATGATTTCCTCCTATAATCAACGGCACACCATATAAATAATATCATTTCCCAACTTACCGAGCTTATCGATTTAATTTATAAATCTCGCCCATTGGTAAATCAAAGAAATGACTGCTAAGTATATGTGCCCGTTATTATATCGGGATTAAAAGTATGTATAATATAATATCTGAGGTCTGATTCGATTATGTAGTCAGCAATAAATCGAATCACCTCTAAGTCGGTCCTGCTCAATACAAACAAAGTGTACTAGTGTGATTTTATGGTCAAGACAAACCAATACCAAATCACACTACAACCATACCAATGGTTTGTCCATAGCCATCTTGGTTGTGAGCCTATACTTATACTCTAGAAGGAGTCGATAACTTGATCTCCCGTGTGACACCACACGCCATGTTATCTACAATGTAATGTATTAGACAATATGCATAACCATAAAAATATGCAAACAATGATCATGTGATTCTTATTTCAAAATAAAGATATTCTTACAAAAGATAGACTTTTCAGTATACATCCCAACAGAGGTTTTAATGGGTAGAGAGAGCGAAGAGGGTAGGATTACCTTTAGGTTATTTAACACTGAGCATGAATGGACATTACACCAATGGAACACATGTTTTGGCTTGCCTAGTGGGGGAGAGAGAAGAACCCCTATTGGGTTTAACTCTCGGATCTTTTAGACCGAATTGACAGGAGAACACGCTTACAACCCTTCTAGGGACAAAGCATTGCGCCTCCAAAAACCCATTTTCCGGTACCTGCACTGAATCATGGCAAGTACTATTTTTGGTCATGGGGAGAGTGACGGTGTAGTGCGAGCTAATGAGCTGCTTTACTTGTGGGACATGATACAAGAAAGGATTAGCATTGATGTAGGGTCCTATTTCATTAGACACCTAGTGAAAATGGGCAAAGCGGCAAGAGGAGAGATTATTGTGGAGGGCCTACTTACCCACATTTGCCATAGGATGGGGTACGACTACACCGTACTAGATAGCATAGAGGGGAGCCCTAGGATCGATCTGGGAGTGTGTATGACCATGAAGATTATTGTAAGAGAGGGACACTCCTTGTGCTTTGTAAGGAAAAATCTAACAGCCGTTAGGATCCCCGACCCTGATCGTACCACCATCACCACACGCACCAATTGCCATTTAGACCTGATAGTGGAGTCCCCACCATATGAGGGACCATCCACTTCGGTACCTATCTCTCCCCTGTACATCACTCTTCCTCCAGTCCACGTCAACATGAGCTTGCACCACCACTTTTTTCTACTTTTGAGCAGGATGCAGGTACATATGCCTATGATTTTTCAGAGTTTCGATCGCGCCTCGACGATATATATGCCGAGCAGCAGACACATAGGTAGCGATGGGAGGAGCAGAGCACTTACATGCAGGTAGAGTTTCAAGGCTTCCAGGAGCACTTCTAGCAGGCTGAGGAGTTCTACGACGAGGCCTGCGTCTACTTCCAAGAGGAGGCTGCCCATCGCCAGAAGGAGGCCACCTACCACCAGGAGATGCGGCAGCACATGCGTGCCCAGCAGACACAGTGGGCTAGGGAGGAGGAGCACCGAGCAGCCGCTGCATCCACCAGCTCTCAGATCGACCACATGTACATGTGACATCAGTGGCTCAACACCAGATTCTCCCAGGACCCCGAGATACCAAGGCTACCGGACTTTCCACCTCGTCCACTATACTAGAGGTATGCTTCACTTAAGTTTGGGGGGACCCCAAGTATTGTAGTAGTTTCTTTCCTGATATTTGCATTATTGTTAGCATTCATTTGATCATGCATAGGTTGTTTAGTTTCATTCAACACTTAGTTTTTGCTATCTATAAGTTGCCTCAGTAGTATCTTTAAAAGTTTTCTTCATGAGTTGTTTACATGGGTAGCTTAACTTCATTTACCTTGTGGTATTTTATTTTATTTACTCTAATGAATATTCTAGACTTACACTGGTTAGCTTTTATTTTTACACCTACACATGACGAACATTCTGAAAGGGAAAATTTAGTACGTACCTAGTTATGATTCATCTCAGTAGTCTAGTACTTTGGAATCCACAAGTGACTCTAGATTTAGCATTTTAGTTATTGGAGATGCTCGGATTGTGGAAGTCCATTCGAAAAAATCAAAATCCCAAGAGAGAGAGAAAAGAAAGAAAGAAAAAAAATGGAATAAAAAAAAAGATTATGAGGGATAAAAAAAACAGTTGTCGTGGGTGGAAATGGTTAGGTGCCCCTTTGAGATCGAGTTAGGTTAATGGGGAAACACCTACCAATTTCTTTTAATACCGAGCATGCCTTTGAGACTTTGTGCTAGATCTAGGGAACGACCCTCGCTTTGGGTAGGTAAGTGCCTAAGAGCCAAAGACCTTAGGAAAGCTATAGGATGACGACTTAACTTACCATGGAACATGTATCCTCTAAGAAGATTCGCTTGGCATGTGCACGAGGAGCTAACTTAGTGAATTTTTAGAACATATATATTTTGCTTTTATTGCAAATATCACTTGATAAATTTAGTTAACATGCTAAGTATGAAACAATAACTTTTTAAAATTTTATGGCACTGAGGTTTGCTTGAGGATAAACAAAGATCTAAGTCTGGGGGAATTGATGTGAGCAAAACATATAGGTTTTTAGGAGTAGTTTTCGCTCACATCTCATTTCATTTTATGTTTGTTTCATGCATATTTTACTTTGTTTTGCATGCATTTCCTATTTTTTGGTTCGGAGATCTGCTCGTTGTACTTTTGTGTGCAGGAAAATATTATACGGGGAAAATGGCGCACTTTTGGAGCGAAAAAAAAACATTTGGCAGCTAGAACAGAATGACACACACCCCGACCCTATGAAAACACACGGCCTGCGCCACACACGACCTAGCTTTGTGGATCCACACTATCGTGTGGCACTGTGCCATTCCGAAGTGATTCGGTTATTTTCCAGGTTTTGGGGAGATCCAGGCTGATGTCTATATAAAGGAGGCTACGCCCAAACCCTAGGGTGGAGGCACGACGGATGGGACGACACTCTGACACCCTAAAAATCTTCGGGAACTCGCAACAGGGAGGAAGAAAGCCGTCGGAGATCCAAGTTCTACACTTCAACGCCGGAGAGAAGAGCTCCATTGCATTGTAATTTCTATTCTTTACATAATATCAATTGTTTATACGAATATGATTGTGCTTTGTGTTTCTCCTCTCATATTTATGGAGTAGATTCTTCGATTCTAGGATTAGGGAGTAGTTTGTGTGCATAGAACATGTTATTCCAAATTAAATTCTTTTCTTGAGTTTGTATTTGCAATTGGTATTAGTTTAGACTGATATCTATTTGTTTTGGTTTTCTATCTATTGTGCTAGCCGATACGAGGGGTGACAACCCTCGTATCTAAGATTTAGGAGAATTAAGGAGGAACCTAGGGGTTGTCCTCATCTCCTGTAAATGTGGATAGAAGGGTGCGATAGAATTGGAAACGATTCGTTGCAAGGATTGATTTGGCATCCTCGTACTGCCTATCCCATCCTAACACTAGGGGTTGACCTGATAAGGTAGGGATAGCTCCCGATAGATACGAAGGCTCATCGGGGGAGTGTATGATGTCCCTTCCAGAAGGCCATAGTTAGATGTTTAGACACCACCCAATTGATAGCATGTTTTATGACACAAGTGAAATCGAAATCCTAGAATTCCTTCCAAAGACTCGCAACAAGCCTTTTCTTCTTCCGTGTGACACCATATTTAGTTAGGACCACTGACAACTCTCGCAACCCAACCATTAGAACTGAATTCCGAACAATAACATCCACTTAACAAATCGGTGCTCGAATCTCAGTCTCTGTGGGATCGATAATCTATTTATTACTTGACAACATCTGTGCACTTGTGGGCATTGAGCATGAGCGTGCGCTTCGTGTCCTCGACGGTCTCCATCGTGAGATTTGCGCATGCATCAGTTGTTGAATGGGCAGTATGAGTAAGTAGCTAGCTACAAGCTACACAACGGGGGTCCCTGCTGCGAGCCACTCCGATTGTCACTACCTTTGAGTGGTCGAGTGCCACACAACAGGACAAATTGTGCGCAACTCCAACTACCACCATCAACAGTGGATGAGTACGGCACAATAGATGAACTGCACTCAACACCAACTACGACTACCTCGAGTGGCCGAGGAGGCAGTGATGACTGACGACCCTCTCAACTACAACAGAGACCAAGTCGACAGCATGCATATAATGTAATGATGCACAACTCCATACACATAAACACACATCATACTCTCTATCCTACAAAGAGTCATATGCAACAAACAACCAACCATGCTGGGACCTCCAGTCCGTAAAAAAAACCCTATCGACAACCCACTCAACCATATACAAAAAACATGATCCACAATAGATACACAATGCAAAATAATATGATACGACAATCAAATCCACATTTAGATCCATCATTGATAACTACCATTTTATTGCATTATTTTGTTCCTTACTATCAATGTTTTATCCACTCAAGTGATTATTTATTGATCATTATCATGTTTTATGAGTTGGATTTATTTTTGGACCTTATTGTAAATTCTCCTAAATTTTGGGCTTATATGCAAATTTTACATATTAATTGTAAAAGATCGAGATGAGCCAAAGGATTAGACTCGAGTTGGATCAAATATGGTTTCATCTAAGGGCATAAAGGACATTCTAAGCTGGAAGAATCTAAGCCCTTTATCCAGATCAGAAGCAGTTTAATCAAAGGGTTCAGATCTATTTAATCCTGACCGTGCGATGAGATCTGATTGATCTAAGCCATCCATCTAAATCTGGAGAGATCCGGTCCATACATTTAGATCTGGACATCTTGACCGTTCATCTGGACCATTTGATCGTGACCATCCATTCAGATCTAATCATATCCGTCCATCGTAAATCAGAGTAATTTTAGCCATTGGATGCGCAACCTGCTTAATCATTAATCAAAGCAATTGACCTAGCTACAATCTGACGGTTGGGATTAGATCTTGCTTCAAATGGACGGCCAAGGAAATTCCCTTTAAAAACCAACATTTCCCTAATCTGCAGCTATCGCGCGACACACAGAAGGCTTCTTCCATCACGACGCTGGCCTTCGTCTACGCGTGAGCGGAGGAAGTAGGAGTTGGGATCACAGCTGCTGCTCATCGGAGTTAGTCGTCGTCGGTCATCTCCCATCAAGAGCCCACGAGCACGCCATCAACACTTTCCACCGCCATCTTCTTCCTCGGATCTGATGAAGAGGCCATTCCATCTGAAAGCTTCGATGAGTTTTCCACACCACAACCGGTTGTTCCCTCCTTCTGTGGATTCACGGAGGAGTTTCACCTTGATGACAATCTCCTAGCTGCATCGGATTCGAGCGAGCAAGGAGACACACGAGATTTCCATATTGGGAATTTACGCCATCCGCACCATCTGTTCGTTCCTAAAACTTGATTGAGCTTCGTTCAATTCGTTGGAGTTTTCTGATCATTACTCAGGCGTTCATTGTTGGGAGAATCACTTATTTACTATTTCAAGCATTAAGTTGATAGTTGTCGATTTCTTCTACTTGATTTTGAATGAATTGTTAGTTATGTGGTGGTTTGGTTAACTAGCATTTCTATTGTGTGATGAATTGCTACTTAGAATAGTTTGTTCTATTCACTTTCAGTTTTCAATTGTTGAATACAAAATTTATCTTTATTGTTATGGTTTATCTCCTTAATTATTGTTATCAGTGTAGTTGCGTAATCTTCAAAGGCAAACTTCCATCTTATTAAGAAAAACCTTAACTCTAGCATTGACTTACACCGTTACCTTTCGTGGGAGATGATCTGGGTCATTCCCTATGTTATTTTGGCATAGAGAGGGTTTGGTAACTAAATTGTTGGGCTTCACTTGTCAATTTTTGGCACCGTTTCTGGGAAAGTTGTTAGTGGTGTTAGTTAGTTGTTAGAGTTGCAATAATATCTTTTAGATATTCTTGTGTTTGAGCTTTTTAATCTTTTACTTTTGCGCAGTTCATGACAAGATCATCCAATGAGGATTTACTTGAGCTTGACCCAGAAATTGATCGGACTTTTCACGCACTGCAGTGAGCACATCGGATTTCAACTGCAAGTGAGAGTGCTAGTCTCATGCGACTTGATTCGGATATGGCAAACAATCGAACACTTAGGGAGCTCGCAGTGCCAGATGTTTCTTACCATTCATTGTGCATTTAGTATTCAGACCTTGATGTAGATTTTGAGTTACAATCTGGGATCATTCATCTTCTACCCAAATTTAATGGATCAGCTGGAGAAGACCCTACCCAACACTTACAAGAGTTCCATGCGGTTTGTTCCACTATGAAACTGCATGGCATCCATGAGGAGGATATTAGCTTGAGAGCTTTTCCATTTTCATTAGCGGGAGGAGCAAAGGATTGGCTTTATGCTTTACCACCCGGATCTATCACATGTTGGGCTAAGAAGTAGAGATCATTTCTAGAGAAATTCTTTCCAGCTTCACGATTTACAGCCATCAGAAGAAGTATCTGTGAAATTCAACAGTTGACAGGAGAGACATTGCATGAGTATTGGGAGCGTTTTGAAAAGCTATGTACAAGTTGTCCTCATCACCAGCTCAGTGAGCAGATACTCATTCAGTCATTCTAGGAGGGACTACTCCCTATGAATCGATGTATGATTGATGCAGCTAGTGGGGGAGCATTGGTAAACAAGACACCCGCAGAAGCAAGGGAGCTCATCTCAATTATGGAAGCCAATGCACAACAGTTTGGGAGCAGACAGTTGCTTACCAGATGGGTGAATGAGATTCTAGTGCCCAGAACAGATAACCAGGAGCTTAAGATTGAATTGCAGGAGCTAACTTCTATGGTTAGATAGATAGCTCTGAAGCAGGCTCAACAACCATTGATGCAGTCTATTCAGCTAGTGAGCACCTGTGGGATTTGTTCTAGTTCCATTCATTTGACTGATGTTTGCCCCATGCTACAACAAGAGGGGAGTTCTAACTTTACGAATTATGTAGCTGCAGCAAATGTTTTTCAACCTAGGTCTCAATTTTATCAGTCGCAACCTGGGTATAGGCAGTATGATCCCATGACTCCCACTTACAACCCAGGATGGAGACATCACCCAAATTTGAGGTATGGGAATGTGCATCAGTAGCAGCAGCAGTCATATCAGCCACCTCCAGCTTTTCAGAGGTCGTTGGTTGTTCATCAGAATGTAACTCCAGTTAAGGCATAGCAGTCTCAACCTACCAGACCAGAGTCTTCAGTGCAAAAGTTGGAGGAGCCTGTGCAGCAGATGCAGCAGTAACAGAATATGAAGAGATAGCTTAGTCAGATAACGTCCGGCATTATGTAGTCTCAGTCACAGGGGTCCAGTCAGTTACCTTTGCAAACCATTCCGAACCCCAGAGGGAATGTCAGTGCCATCACATTGCGGAGTGGTAAGACTACTTCTGACTCAGCAACATCTGCACCAGTGCCAGTTCCAGATTCAGTATATGAGGAGTAGAGAGATGCTTCACGGACCATATTGGATGCCCCAGTGTCTTTACCCTTTCCTCAGAGGCCCGTACCTTCAAGAAGAAACACTGAAGCAGAAAAGGCAGAGGAACTTCAGGAGCTTGTGGACACATTTAGCAAAGTTGAAGTGAACATTCCATTATTGAGAGTCATTAAGCACATCCCAAAATATGCCAAGTTTCTGAAGGATCTGTGCATTTATAAGAGGAAGCTTAAGGGTAATGAGTTGGTCAACATAGGGAAGAATGTATCAAGTATGATTCAGTCAATTCCTCTGAAGTGCAAAGATCCTGGTGTATTTATCGTGCCATGTGTGATTGGAGACAACACTTTTGGTGATGCTATGCTAGACCTAGGAGCTTCTATTAATGTTATGCCTAAGTCTATTTTTTAGGCACTCGGTATTGGCCCACTTCAGTCCACTAGAGTTGTTATACAGTTGGCTAACCGTAGTTTCGCACATCCAGTAGGAGTGATAGAAGATGTATTAGTCAGGGTAAAGGAGTTAATTTTTCCAGCGGATTTCTATAATTTGGATATGGAGGGAGATGCAGCTTCAGGCCAACCTCCATTGATTCTTACACAACCGTTCCTAAAGACAGCGAGGACAAAAATCAATGTACACACAGGAACGCTTACCATGGAGTTTGGCGACACATTTGTGTTGGTGCAATCCGCCCAGGTCACGATTGACCATACTCGAGTTTGACTCGAGTGATGTTTTGATGTTTGACATAGGATGTTTGACAAAGTGGTTTGACATTGATGTCGGTTAATATGTTGAGGAGATTGTTGGAGCAATCGACCCAGGTTATAATTGACAAGACTCGAGTTTGACTCGAGGGAGATCTTGATGGTTGACTAGGGTTGACCATGTGATTAAGGGAAAGTCCAAGCATGGGTCTTGGCAAGGTAAAGTCTGAGTCATGGGTACTTGGCATGGAAAGTCCAAGTGGGACACTTGGCATTTGGGAAAGTCCAAGTCTTGAGTACTTGGCACAAGGAAAGTCCAAGCATGGGTCTTGGCATGGAAAGTCCAACATGGGTTGGCAAGGGAAGTCCAAGCTTGAGTCTTGGCATTTGAGAAGTCCAAGGGGTTTGATATTGGCGGCGTAAAGTCCAAGCGGAGTCTTGGAGGCGTAAGTCCAATGTGCCTTGGCGGTGTAGACACCGTTAGCATGACATAGCCGATGGAAGCACCTGAAGGCTAGCGCGATGGATGAACAAGTCATGGATGACTTGGAGAGATCCAAGAGGCGTGAGGCTGATGGAGGTGGCTAGAAGGTTTAGGTCTAGGCTAAGGGTGGTCTAGCAAGTATGGGGGGCACCATACTTGGGTTAAAACCTCATTCTTGAAATGCCGATTGAGTGTCGGCAAGATCGGCCGACGCTATCGATCGCTATCGGCGCAAAATCGGCCGATCATTGCCGGTTCAATGTCGAGCATAAACGCTCGTAGCCGGTCGCGCCGGCTGACCGAACGCTACGTCGGCCGATCGCCAATGTTGGCGCCGATCGCAAGAGATCCGTTGGAGTTTTTTCCAGCGTGGATCGAGCCGTTGTCTCACGACAACAGTGGCATCAGTCGACTGGTGACTTATGACAGTCGACTGATAGGCGGAAATCCAGCCCGATGTAGGTTAAAAGCAGCTATTCGTGGAGGATTGAAGCAAGGTTTTTCTTGGGCGATTTGAAGGGAAATTGTTGGTGCTCTTCCAGTCCTTCAAGGCTAGTCCAAGGCAACCAAAGATCAAGCAACCAAAGTGCTCTTGTAAAGTAGTTTTCTTTACTTGCATTGTATTTCACTATTGTATTTGCTTGTATCCATTTAGATTATTGTTGTAATCGTTTGTACGAGGTTTCTCCGCCTCCGACTTGTTGTCGAGAAGGAGTTTATTGATTAGTGAGTGCATGTGCATCACTAGAGCTCTTTAGAGCTCGATCCGTGGAGTAGGAACCGTTCGGTTTCGAACCACATTATATGCTTGTGTTGTGTTTGTGTTTATCCTGTTTCGTTATTGTATTATTTCTATTTCCGTTGTACTAACGAAATTGTAGAGACAAACGTAACGAATTCCATCGACGCACATAGTACGACGCTATTCACCCCCCTCTAGCGGGCTCAAATCTCCAACAAGTGGTATCAGAGCATGGTGGCTCTTCAACGGATTAACAACCGGGAGCAAGACGCTAAAGGATAAAAGATGGAAGTCCAAGATCAATTAGGTTGGGACATCAACACATCGGTGCTCTACACCCTATACGGACGAGAAGGCTTCAATTCTTGGAAGGCGAGAATTGAAGATTTTTTGATGATGAGAGACCTTGAGGAATGGTCCTTGTTAATGGAAGGATTTGAGTATCCAAGAGGACCAAAAGGTGGTTTTCTCAAGAAGAAGAAATGGAGTGAAAATCAACTCCAAAGATTTGATAAAAACAAGAAGGTAATCAAATTCATTTTTGATTTAATTCCTAATGAATTCTTGTGTAGCCTAGGTGAATGCATGGATGCCAAGAAGCTATGGAGCGATTTGGCCAAGCTTCATGAAAATTCACCATCAATTCAAGAAGATAAGGAGGATGAAGAAGAGAGCTCATCCTCAAGTGAAAGTGAGGAGTCGGAAGTTGAGATGGAGTCAACTTCCGGATCGGAGAAGGAAGGAGAGGAAGTGGAAGAAGCATCCACTTCTAGGATTGAGGAGGAGAGACCATCCTCAATACCGGAGCAACAAGAAGAAGCTTCGACATCCGGTCAAGATGAAGAAGCTCAAAATACAACTCCAGCATCTACCACCGAACTAAGTAACTCAAACACTCTAATTTCAAATAAAATCCATATAATGTGTTTTGAGTGTAGGGAGTATGGGCACTACAAGAGCAAGTGCCCAAGGAAGGTTAAGAAGACTCCTCCGGCACCAAAAGTCAACAAAAATTCAATTGATGCCGGTGCCTCAATTAGGAGGGGCAAAGAGCTTGTAGTATGTTTCAAGTGCCATCAAAAGGGGCACTATAGAAGTCAATGCCCAAAGGGGGAGAAGAAGGGGCAAAGGGGAGCATCACAAGTAGGGGGAGCTACTAAGGCTAACCCTAAGGTATATTTTAGTAATGATCTTTCTAATTCTTATAGTCAAAAGCATGCTAGGAATAATTTTAATAGTCTTGCTATTTATCATAAAGAGCATGCTAGAAGTAAGGAATTGTGCTTAGGAGCCAAGAGGGTAAATTTTTCAAGAAAGGAGAAATTTGGGACTAATGTCCCTAGAAAAACCTTACCTAAGGAATCTATTAGGAAAATACAAGAACACTTAGGTTTTGACCCTAAATGGACTAGGCATATGCCTAGAAAGGATGCCCATGTTTTAAATCAAAACTCAAAAATTGGGCAATTAGAAAAGGAAAATCAAGTCTTGAGGTCAAGACTTGAAAAACTAGAAAAGACCCTTAGGAATATACAAAACCAATTTAAAGGGTCAAATGATCAAAAGTCTAGGTCCAAATCTCAAAGTCAACACTTAGGACCTAAGGGTCAAAAGTCAACCAAGGGAAAGAATGGTTTGGGTCACAAATCTAAGCCTAAGGTGGCTTATCATAGTGTTCCATTAGATTATGGAACACTAACTAGGTCTAGGAAGACCAAGGTCAATAGGGAAGTCATCCCTAAGGTTGACCAAAGGTTGTGCCTAGTGGCTTGGGTTTCTAGGAAACCTAGGGTGGCCACCAAGAAGGTTGCAAGGGGAGTTACCCCTAGAGTCAACCTAGGCAAGACCCAAGTGACCAAGGCTAATAAGCCTAGAAGGGTCATTAGGAAGGTATCTAGGGAGGTTATCCCTAAGGAATACCTAATTAACCCTAGGAGCTCAAATCGATTTTGGGTTCCTAAGAGCGTGATTGATTCACGCTAAGATGGGTTTAGGGTGTGCCAACCTTGATTGGATGGGTAGTTAACTCAACCATGGCAAAGGTGGCATTTTAGGTCATTTTCAAGGTTATGGTTACCTTGGGATGTGGTTAGATTTGAATTTTAAAGGATTTTAGGATGTGCCAATATTAATTGAGAAGTTTTGATAAAATGATCAAATTGGCACAAGTTGGGTTTAGAGGTTAGTGTGCCATTTTGGGTTTTTAGCACACTAGGGAGATTAGGTTAATATGGCAAAATATGATTAATCTCAACACATGACAATTTATATTAAAATTTAGGTATTATTATACCTATATATTTTATATGTCATGCTTTGTTTGCTATATAACATGCCATGACATCATGCTTACTTTTAATCATTTTATATGTCATGTTCATGTTTTAGGATTAAGGTTTTTAAATGTCATGTGTTTTTAGATTTCATCTTATGTCATGACATCATGATTATGAGCATATGCTTATTTATATCATCATTAATGCCATAATCATTCATGCATTTAAGAAAATTTCGATTGAAATTGATTTAAGGACTATGACATGACTTGGAGTCCCATTCATAAGGGAATCAAGTAGGGTTGCCTTAGAAGATGCATGAAACCCTAGTTTAAATGAACCAAAACCCACATCTCACATCCAATTGACATGTATGTGTATTTATACACCCTAGATACATGTGAGATGCTAGGATATGAGTTAAGTTCAAGGTGCATAGTGTTTGCATCTAGATGAACTAAAACTCATCTAATTTCAATTGTGGATCATTGGGAGAGTATGTGTACAAGTCATGTACATAGAGCCCAAGGAATATGATCCAAAATAAGGTTTTGAAAACATTTTAAAATCATTTTGAAAAACCTTGGTGAAGTCTATCTTTTGATAGCAATCACCATTGATAGAGTTGATACAAAATAGGGCTAAAACATTGAAAATTTCAATGGTTTTGAGTTTTGTATCAAACTCACTATTTTATGGGTAAAATAATTTTTAAATATTTTTCACCCATTGTATTGACTATAAGTAATATACGTATCAAGTTTCGTGATTTTTCAAAATACGTAGAATTACTTATAATATCACCGATCGCCTTTGTGGGCCGATCGATGAGAGGCGATCGATCGTTACCGATAGAGTCATCAGTCTGATTTTGGGTTAACAAGGTTTGTTTAGCCCATTTTCAGCCATGGTAAAGGTCCCTAACCACTTCTAACCCTAGGATATACTTTGGGAAGCATTATAAAGGGTGAAAATCCATTGGATATGGATTAGGAGAAGTGTTAGGTCAAAGTATCAAATTTAGGGTATGGAAAGTTCATGTTTGAACTTAGAACCTTAAATTTGATGGTTTAGAGTTTCTATTGGCTTAGGGACTTCCCAAGGACATTGTTGGTGCAATGGTCAAGGGGGAGCAAGCCTTTAGGGGGAGTTATCCATCTTGGGATGATGGATGTGTTTCTCCTCTTGAAGGGAGAAGTTATTGGGAGAATATCATCAATTGGGAAATTTGATGGGATGTTTGAGAAACCCAATTTGGAAATTGGGAGAGAGTATAGGATTGCCTCTTTTGAGTGATATGGGACTTATCACTAGGAAGATGGTAGGCATCCTAGGTGTTTATTTTTTGATCAAGGGGGAGATTGTAAGATCTCATTAGGATATGAGACATTGACCTCCTTGGAAAGATAATCTTTTTGATGTATGTCAAAAAGGGGGAGAAGGTAAAACTACCAATTTGAGATAATTGGTAAGGGAATTTGAGTTAGAGGAATAACTCAAGGTTTGTTTTGTCAAACATCAAAAAGGGGGAGATTGTTGGTGCAATCGGCCCAGGTCACGATTGACCATACTCGAGTTTGACTTGAGTGATGTTTTGATATTTGACATAGGATGTTTGACAAAGTGGTATGACATTGATGTTGGACATTAATGTCGGTTAATATGTTGGGGAGATTGTTGGAGCAATCGACCCAGGTTATAATTGACAAGACTCGAGTTTGACTCGAGGGAGATCTTGATGGTTGACTAGGGTTGACCATGTGATTAAGGGAAAGTCCAAGCATGGGTCTTGGCAAGGTAAAGTCCGAGTTATGGGTACTTGGCATGGAAAGTCCAAGTGGGACACTTGGCATTTGGGAAAGTCCAAGTCTTGAGTACTTGGCACAAGGAAAGTCCAAGCATGGGTCTTGGCATGGAAAGTCCAACATGGGTTGGCAAGGGAAGTCCAATCTTGAGTCTTGGCATTTGAGAAGTCCAAGGGGTTTGATATTGGCGGCGTAAAGTCCAAGCGGAGTCTTGGCGACGTAAGTCCAATGTGCCTTGGCGGTGTAGACACCGTTAGCATGACATAGCCGATGGAAGCACCTGAAGGCTAGCGCGATGGATGAACAAGTCATGGATGACTTGGAGGGATCCAAGAGGCGTGTGGCTGATGGAGGTGGCTAGAAGGTTTAGGTCTAGGCTAAGAGTGGTCTAGCAAGTATGGGGGGCACCATACTTGGGTTAAAACCACATTCTTGAGGTTGGCAGTCGACTGGCATTATGGCCGGTTTGACTGCCAAGAGTCGACTACCGCTTAGAGCCGAAATGCTCGATGGGCCGATCATTGGAGCAGCCGATCGCTAAGGGCCTGCAATGACCGCCAGCTCAATGTCGAGCACGTAACGCCCAGAGCCGACCGCTAATCGGCCACGCGCATCGGCAATGACGATCACAATGTTGGCAATGATCGCTAAGAGATCCGTTGGAGTTTTTTCCAGCGTGGATCGAGCCGTTGTCTCACGACAACAGTGGCACCAGTCGACTGGTGACTTATGGCAGTCGACTGATAGGCGGAAATCCAGCCCGATGCAGGTTAAAAGCAGCTATTCATGGAGGATTGAAGCAAGGTTTTTCTTGGGCGATTTGAAGGGAAATTGTTGGTGCTCTTCCAGTCCTTCAAGGCTAGTCTAAGGCAACCAAAGATCAAGCAACCAAAGTTCTCTTGTAAAGTAGTTTTCTTTACTTGCATTGTATTTCACTATTGTATTTGCTTGTATCCATTTAGATTATTGTTGTAATCGTTTGTACGAGGTTTTTCCGCCTCTGCCTTGTTGTCGAGAAGGAGTTTATTGATTAGTGAGTGTGGTGCATCACTAGAGCTCTTTAGAGCTCGATCCGTTGAGTAGGAACCGTTCGGTTCCGAACCACATTATATGCTTGTGTTGTGTTTGTGTTTGTCCTGTTTCGTTATTGTATTATTTCTATTTCCGCTGTGCTAACGAAATTGTAGAGACAAACGCAACAAATTCCATCGACACACATAGTACGACGCTATTCACCCCCCTCTAGCGGGCTCAAATCTCCAACAATTTTTTCAGTTCAGTATTCCAAATGCGATGAGATATCCTGCTAAGGATCATTCACTTTTGAGCATTGACATGCTGGATGTGTTAGATTGCAAGGAGGATGAGTTTTTTAACACAGATTGGGTGAGCAGGTTTGACAGTGCAGATATTTCATTGGGAGACATTGGTTGCAATGCAGGTGATGCAGAGGATGATGTTGGTGGCTTAGATTTACTCTGTGAGGCTATTTTTGCCAAGGAAATAGATGTATCTACAGAGGAAGCAGATTCTGAAAAATTGCTTCCAAGGACTGTTCAGCCACCGAGAATGGAATTGAAGGCATTGCCTGAGCACCTTAAGTATGCCTACGTAGGTGAAGACGAGCAGAGACTAGTAATTATTGCTAGAGATCTTGAGCCAGAAAAGGAGCAGCATCTATTAGATCTTCTTAGGCAGCATCAGAAAGCTATTGGGTGGACGATTGATGATATACCTAGTATTAGCCCTACTTTGTGTATGCATCGGATTTTCTAGGAGGACGGAATGAAGCCAGTGTGGCAGCCACAACGTAGACTGAACCCACTTATATCAGAGGTTGTTAAGACAGAGATAACCAAGCTTCTTCAGGCTGGTATCATATACCCCATTTCCGATAGTCAGTGGGTCAGTCCCGTGCATGTGGTGCCAAAGAAGTCCGGTATCACCATGGTAGCAAACCGTCACGATGAGATGATCCCCACATGACCACAAAATGCATGGAGAGTTTGCATTGATTATCACAAGCTAAACCAGGCCACCAGGAAAGATCACTACCCCCTACCATTTATTGATCAGATGTTGGAGAGGTTTGCAGGGAAGTCCTATTATTGCTTCTTGGATGGCTACACAGGCTATTTTCAGATTCCCATAGCACCAGAGGATCAGGAAAAGACTACCTTTACGTGCCCATTCAGGACTTTCACATATCGATGTATGCCATTTGAGCTTTGCAATGCTCTAGGTACCTTCCAGTGATGTATGGTAAGCATTTTTTCTGATCTATTAGAGCATTGCATGGAAGTTTTCATGGATGATTTCACTGTATATGGCACCTCATTTGATACTTGTTTGGACAGTTTGTCACGAGTCTTGCATAGGTGTATAGAGACTGACCTGATATTAAATTTTGAAAAATGTCATTTCGTGGTTACACATGGCATAGTCTTAGGTCATATAGTCTCTAGGAAGGGTATTAAAGTAGATCCTACAAAAATTGATACTATTTCTTTGCTATCTTACCCCACATGCATGCAAGTAGTGCGTTCTTTGTTAGTGAAAGCCCTAGAGCCAATCATGTGATGAATGTTGTATGGACTTAATTGTATCATATTCCTATTTATAAAGGCAAGGTTATTATATTTACTTGTATTAGTGCCAAATAACTAAGTATAATAACGTCCTTGAGTAGTAGGGTTCTTATCTATATCAATCGATTGGTAGAATCGATAATGAGATGATATAGAGAACACTACTCTTAATCATTCCTAGTCAAGTATTAACATTCAGGGACAATGCTAATGCATAGAGACTAGCATGTATGTCAACATGATGATTTGATTTCACAAGTCATGGATATGAGATATCAAGTTGACACATGGGTATGCATTGGAGAATGTATACTGAATGACCCGCCATGAGAAAGTATCATGGATCGTTATATGAGTGTCATATACTTTCTCATGTGACTATTAGTATGACTATTATTTCTTGGACCTGAAGTCACCATGGTTCCCTACATAAGGAGTTGCATACTTTGGCTTCGTCAAACATCACCCGTAAATGGGTGGACTATAAAGGCGATTACTGGGTATGTAACAAATTATGCGGAGGGATGTGAGTGATGTAGATGGGATCTATCCCTCTTATATGACGAGAGTGACATCGTTATTCTTGATAGAGTGAGACCACGAAGTGCATGACCATGCCCAAATGAGTCAATATGAGATATTGAGCTCATTTGATTAGAATGAGTCTACTTAGAGTTCAAGATATAGATTGTACCGAGGATGACACAGTCTATACCTCAATTGGTCAATCTAGATGTCAAGGATAGAAGGACTATTATGAGAGTCACAATTAGTAGTCACAAAGGTGATGTTGGAGCTCAACATTCTTGTAACTTGGGTAGCAATGATGTGTTGCTAGATACCGCTCATTGCTTATGTTCCTAAATCAGTTTAGGAGCATTTCCAACATTACAAGAACCTATAGGGTCACACACAAAGGGCAATTAGATGGAGATTAGGTTCATATGATGAACCATGAGGATTAGGTTCATGGGATGAACCAAATTGGATTAAGAGTAATCCAAATTAGACTAATTGAGTTAGACTCAATTTGATTCAAGTGTTGAATAAGTCTAATTTAGATTTGATTCATTGAGTCAATTTAAATTAATGAATAGAGATTCATTAAATCAAATTGACTAGAATCAAGTGGTTAGATTTGATCAACCATGGGAGATAAGAGGTCAAGTTAGACTTGACTTGAGAGGGAAGATGAATGGTCAATTTTGACTTGACCATTTGCCATGTCATGGTGACATGGCATGGGGGCCGGCCAATGATGGTGTTCCACATCATCATGGACTTATCATGTGGTGCCACCTCATGAGGGAGACCAAGAGCCATTGGCTCTTGGAGTTACATGCATGCATGTAACCCCCCAAAACAAAGTGGCCGACCACTTGATGGTGATTCATGGGTAATTCATTTTGTGGTAACTTCATCATCTTCTTCCTAGCTCTCCTTCTTGCTCTCCCAAGACTTCCTTGGCCGAAATACCTAAAGGGTGCTAGCACACTCTAAGGTGTTTTTCTCCACCATTTGTCCGTGTGGATAATTGTAGAGGAGTGTACACTTGACACTCTTGAGTTCCGGCAAAACATTTGGACGAGCGGGATAAGAGAAGGGCATCGCTACGAGGGTAATGCTCTCACATTTTAGATCTAAGGTAGATCTAGGTTTACTTAAGCACATACATGTTTTATTTTTATAAATCTTTGCACGGATCTGTGGTCGGGCATTCCAAGGTTTCCGCAACGCAAAAAGCGGATTTTGCTGCTCGGAAAGTCCAACAGTGGTATCAGAGCCACGTGCGAAGCATGTATGTGTTTCATATTTGTAGTTTTTGTATTAGATATAAAAATTACAGATTTTTAAGTTTCTATAAATTTCCTATTTTTATAGAATTTTTGGGTATTTTTCTCGAAGAGGCGAAGCAACGAGTGTTGGGACACTTGTAGGCTTCAACCACCGAGAAAAACTCTCCGAAACGGCAAGTTCTCGCTTTAGGTTTTTGGGACAGCGACTTAAGTCACTGTAAGATCATAGTAGGGACACTCACAAAGTTTATTTTGCGAGTAGAGGCACTGCCCCTATCCCCGAAAGGGACCTTGTCCCGCGATCGCGCCCGGAAACCGCTTAGCGGGACCGTTACGGAGAGGTGACTCATAAAATTGAAAAAAATAGGAAAAATTATAGAAATTTTCTGTAAAATATAAAATTTAGAATTATGTATAATTCTATGATGGTCATGGCCCAAGAACCCCAATATGATTGGATGATGATGTGTTGTAATTCATAATATGGTCTGCGTGCCATTTTTGTTTTTGATGAAATGTAAATATATATATCATCAAGAAAAGCACAATTATACAAAATCCTGGAGTGCACACTCATGTCATGTCTGACGATGTGTCAGATCTGAGATGCATCCATAGGGGTGTACATGTATGCGTGCCATTTTTGTGATTGTGCTTGTTGTATAGGGTATGCGACCTGCACGTCGTGCCTCTTCTTTTAAAATTCTAGATGTAAATAGTTTTAGACTCGAATGTAACTCGATTTTCATGTTTGTAATGTATAAAATGGAGCGGTGGAAGGTCCACTTGTGAACGGAGTTACGAGGAGGGTGCCGACGACACATGGCGGTCAAAGGAGGCGCTTGGAGAAGCCGCTAACCCTAGGTTGACCGTCCGATCTTCTCATTGGCTTGAGAAGATCTTAGTAGGGTCATGACCTAATCACAATTAATTTATATAGATATATATATGTTGATATATATATATATATATATATATATATATTAGTTATGCTTGTATGTATGTGATGCATGCTAGTAGAATAATGCTTGTATGTATATGATGCATGCTAGGATATTTTTCTTGTATGTATATGATGCATGCTAGAATAATGCTTGTATGTATGTGATGCATGCTAGTGTAGGATAATAAAGACCTTAATGCGTATATGATACACATTACGATTAGATTAGATCTTAATCGAATCAACTCGAAAATGCCTACCAAGTCCTTGATACCCATCACTACCTCAATCATTTGTAGTTCTTGAATCTGTCAAAGCAGAGCAACACATATTATCTTGGTAGGGTGCGGAGGGACAATCTTGGTCCCGCCTATCACGGCTTGGGTTAGAGTAAGCTCAATTAGATTGAGTAAAACTAGTTAACTCAATTGGATCCAGTGGAACTATAGGCATATTCCAACCGTTGGAAAGATAGGATAAGATCGCATTTAGACTAAATCTTGGGCGATTTAGGCAAAGCTAACTCAAGGTCTTTTGTAAATGTGGGTCTTCATCCTATAAACAAGAGTTGTTAGTAATATATGAGAGATGTCCTAAGGCAATCGCCTTATGTATGAACCATTTATATGATAAATGAAGATTCACTATTTGAGTATACAGTGAGTATCTCTACATGTGTAATTGTGATGTATCGGAATTATCCCTAGTCGATGAATTGATGGATTTGGACACCATCAATTCTGTCGAGACTAGCATGAGGTATACTCCTTGGTGTATCCAAGCAGCTGATTCTCACTAGCTGGAGACATAGTGATGTCCGGAGTTAATCGAGGATGCTAGTTATGGTAACTAGTTCATTGGAGTGACCAGCCGTAAGACTTCATATGGTTCTCTGCATATATAGATATGTCAATGAAGTTCTTACTGTAGCTTAAGTGTGATGTTCCTTTGACTTGCGGTATTCAAGTCATCTTGATCATGGAGACTTATGCTTTGACATCTTAAGCAAACATCTCTAAGGAGATGTGGACCCGGGATGATTGGGTATAAGTCTAAGTGATCGAAGGTGTTTGAATAGCCTATAAAGGATTCACAACTCCTTGCGAGGAGATGTATACCCATGGCCTCTCGTCGGATTGTTACTAAAGTCTTTGGCCAAAGCATTACATGTTTAGAGTAAGGTACTCTTCGATACATGTGCAGTAACTAGAATCTGTAGGACGAGGAAATGATACTTGGGCTAGGTGTGACATAGTCAGCCTAGTGGGGACTGACACAATAGACCATGTCCTGAACCAAGTGGGTATAAGATGAGTGAAGGGAATGGGGCACGAATCATTCAAGCTGCTGAAGGGTTTCAGAAATAGTTCTGGATCAACCGTTGATCTTTTCGGTTAATTGGGGATCATGATGTACTACTAGGTGCCACTCATGATCGTTCTATAATTAATGGTTAATTATAGACGGCCAACATAAACCGAGAACCTATTTGGTCACACACACAACGAGCATAATCCGAAGGATTTAAAACGAGCTTGAGAATGGGATTCTCAGACCGAGAGAAACTATGTTTGGTTGGACCAAACATGGAGCGAGCATGAAATCGTTTCAGGCGCAATGGAAGCGTGGATGAGCCGTGTCTTATGAAGACATAATGGATGGACCAAAATGGTTTGGTTCTAATCCAATGGAGGAGAATAAACCAAAGGGTTTGGCTTATTTTAAAACGAATGAACCAAAAGTTGGTTCGGTTCGTTTTAACTTAAAATAAACCATCATGGTTTGGTTTATTTTAACTTATCTTAATGGAGCGGGTTAACGGGCCTAATGGTTATGATCCAATAACCATTAAGAGAACTAGTTCTCTATAAAAGAGGGCTTAAGGGATAATTAAGCCCTAATCCACAACCCTAAGTTGCCGCCCACCTCTCCTTGGAGAAATTCGGAGCCAACTCTCCTCCTCCTTGCCGTCGCCCACCTTGAGGCTCCAACCGGCGTCCAGAAGGTGCTGACCTTCTCCCTCGCCGGCGTCGAGCTGCTGTCGGTTAGTGCTCCGGTGATCTCCTTCAAGTTTGGCATCAAGGTGAGCTCTATCTCCCTTGGTTGGCCGGCGCCTATCACCTCCACCAAAGCTGTCCAGTTTTCTGGACAGCTTGTTCTCCTCTCGTCGGAGCGTCATTTGGACGACGGTTAGAGCTCCGACAGCGGCTAACTTACCGGGGATTCGATCTCCGGTAATCCTCTGAGGTGGAGGACGAAGGATTCGTCAATTGGTTGACGAATACCTCTCCGGAGAAGCGAGTTTTGAGAACTCGTATTAGGATCCGAATTTGGATTCGGATCGTGATCATCTCTCGATCACGTCGTCTTCAACACGAGGCTAGTAACCCGTACGTAAGACGGCTCGGCTTAGCGAAGTCATCCCGAGGAACTCGGCGTGGATACGGATAGAGACGATTCTAGCGAGGATCGTTCCGATTGATGTCGTTCCCGCTACACGTCATACGAAAGGTATAACGTAGATAAATTTCCTTTTATTGCAAATTTAAATTTACGGTTATGTCTACACTTGTTGTACTATGCATGCATGTGTTGTGTGTGTTGTAATAAATGTAGATTTATTATTTTTATTGCTTCCGCTGTGCTCATGTTTATGAAACGTGATTGAACACACACACGCCATGACCGAAACCCAACAAAGGGTATCAGAGCCCAGGTTGTGTTTCGACATAATCGTAAAAATGGTTTTGCGATAGTCATAATGTATTTCTGGAAATTTTCTAATTTTGGAAATTTAGAAGTATTTATGGAAATTTTTCAATTTTGGAAAGTCTAGAAGTATTTATGGAAATCTTCCACTTTTGGAAAGTTGGAAGTATTTATGGAAATTGATATTTTCCATAAATAAAATATTTGATTAGATTCTGGAAATTTGTTTCCTAATTTAATCATGATTTGATTTGGAAAATCAAATCTTAAAATATTTTATTTCCATAAGTAGTTTTAATGATTTAGGAAATTGGTTTCCTAAATAGATTTTCCTTAATCAAATAATTCCATGAATAAAATATGTGATTAGATTTGGAAATTTGTTTCCTAATTTAATTATGATTTGATTTGGAGAATCAAATCTTAAATATATTTTATTTCCATAAATAGTTATGACATATAAGGAAACATATACATGACATAATTGTATGCCATGTAATTGCATTAGATGCATAACATTATGCCATGCGTGTCGTGACATATAGATGTATGCCATGTATGCCATGCCATGTAGATAATAGTTATTTGCATGCAAAGAGGATGAGACATAAAACCCTTAAACAATATTAAAGCCTACACCTTCCATTAATATGGTTAGAACCAGAGTTCTGTTTCTTGTTTGGGTTGTTGGACTCACTCCAAGCCCTACCAACCTGAACATGTTCAAATCATTGGAATAGTTTAACTCTAATATGGTAAGAGTCAGAGGTCAATCGTTAGTTTGGGTTGTTGGACTCACTCCAAGCCTGGCTAATTGGTTGAATGCGCTCTAACCATATTAAAGCTATTTCGCGATTAATGGGTCGGCTTTAACTTGGAGCATCGATTTGTTGGACTCACTCCAAGGTCGATGTGAAGAGAGGTGAAGTTGGGTGCTATGCATATGATGCATACTTGTTAATGTGTTAACAACCCAATGTATGTGTAAACATTCAATTAGTTGATAGCACATTGTGATAGTTACATATACATTGTATGTAATCGGTATACTTGATACCCACCATCATAGCTAAGAATGGCTTGTTGGACTCACTCCAAGGTTGTTCTTATCTATATTGGATATCAACCCATTCGGAGATTGACCTACGATCTCCCGAATTGATTTCAAGGGTTTTTGAATTCGAAAAATGAATGGGATTTATAAATGTATATTGATGCATTTTAAAAATCATCTTTCTCATATATGCTCGTTTTGTATTTCTAAAATTGATCATGTTGTCTTTTAATTTGTGTTCCATTTTGGATTCGAATAAATTGACTGGGCCGAACTTCTTGGATTGGCTTAGAAACTTGAGAATTGTTCTCAAGGTGAAAAGCTTGCGTATGTCCTCGAAGCGCCTCTTCCCGCCCATCCTAGTGACGATGCAACTCCGGACCAATTGTTGGTCTATCAGAAACATGAGACTGATTCTGAACTGACAAGTTGCATCATGCTAGCTGCGATGGAACCCAAGCTACGAAAGCAAAATGAGCATATGTATGCTCATATCGTAGTCCTTCATCTTTATGAGTTGTTTGATAAGCAAGTGAGATTCGAAAGGTTCGAAGTCTCCAAGCTCCTCTTCACCTCTGAGATGCAAGGAAGTTCATCTGTGGTACTGCTCAACATGCTGAAGACTGTGGAGCCTTCTGAGAAGCATGAGTAGGGGACGGTGTTGTTAGTTGATTCCTCGAAGAAAGGTTCTAAGAGGGAGTCAAAGGAACAACAGAAGGGGAAGAAGAAAAAGGGCAGAACCAGCTCAAAAGGGCACTTGCCATCATTATGGCAAGTAGGGCCATTTGCGAAGAAAGTGCAAGATTTATCTTGAGTCCGTGAAGAAAGATAAGACATCAGATGCCCCATCTTCTTCAGAAATCTTCTTTATTGATTGACATTCTATTTCCTTAGACACTTGGGTATTTGATACTGGGTGTGGCTCACATATATGTAATGACATACATGGGCTAAGGAATAGAAGAAGACTCGTCAAGGGAGAGTCAAATTTACGTGTTGGGAATGGAGCAACGGCCTGTCGCACTCGCCATCGGAACGTATTTGTTGGAACTCCCTGTAGGACTTGTCTTAGAACTGGACAATTGCTTTTATGTTCCTTCATTGATAAAGAACATCATTTCTATTTCTTGTTTAAATAGAAATGGGTACCATTTGACTTTTAGTAATAATTGTTGTTACATAACTTTGAATGGAGTTCTTTATGGGACTGGAACTTTAAGCAATGGTGTTTATACGTTGGACGTATCCAGTGATGTTTTCAATATCGAAGCGAGCAACAAGCGTGCTCAAAAAGATAATCAATTAGACTCCTACATGTGGTATTGTCGTCTTGGCCATGTAAGCAAGAAACGCATGTCCGAATTACACCGATGTGGAATTCTGGAATTGTTTGAATTGGATTCATACGATACATGCGAATCATGCTTAAAAGGCAAGATGACTAAGTTACCTTTTACTGGAAAGGGTGAACGAGTGGGAGAGTTACTAGGTCTAATACATACTGATGTATGTGGACCTATGTCAACTCAAGCTTTAGGAGGCTATAGCTACTTCATTACCTTCACCGATGATCACTCACGGTTTGGGTATGTGTTCTTGATGAAACACGAGTCTGAAGCCTTTGAAAGGTTCAAAGAATTCAGAAATGAAGTAGAGAAACAACATGACAAGAGTATTAAAATACTTCGATCGGATCGAGGTGGTGAATACTTAAGTCAAGAATTTCTTGATTATCTAAGAGACAATGGTATATTGTCTCAATGGACTCCGCCATATACACCACAGCATAATGGTGTATCTGAGAGGCGTAACCGGACCTTGTTGGACAAGGTCAGGTCAATGATGAATCATGCAACTCTTCCCAAGTCCTTTTGGGGCTATGCACTTCAGACAGCTATTTACTTGTTAAATAGAATGCCTACCAAGGTAGTCTCAACTACTCCATATGAGATATGGAATGGTAAGAAACCTCATGTATCTTACTTGAAGATATGGGGTTGTCCTGCTTATGTGAAGCGGACTGTATCAGACAAATTGGATGCTAAGTCTGATAAATGTCTATTTGTTGGATACCCTAAGGAAACAAGGGGTTACCAATTCTATCATCCTGTGGAACAAAAGATGTTTGTTTCAAGGCATGCTGTGTTTCTAGAGAAAGAGTTTCTCTTGCAAGAAAACAGTGGTAGTGTCGTCGAGCTTGAGGAGGCTCGAGAGACTCAAATAGACATTAATGAGATACCTGGTAAAGCACAACAGCCGACAACTCATAGTGATGATCAATCAGTTGGACCTATTGTAACACCACATCTTCGTAGATCTGGTAGAACACGCAATATTCCTGAGAGATATGGATTTCTCGTAAGTGAATCGAACGACGTGTTACTCATTTATGATGAGAAGCCTACCAGTTATGAAGAAGTGCTGACAAGTTCAGAAAGGGATAAATGGCTTGGTGCCATGAAGTCGGAAATGGATTCCATGTATGAAAACCAAGTTTGGAACTTGGTTGACCCACCTGAAGGCATAAAGCCTATAGGGTGCAAGTGGGTTTTCAAGAAGAAAACCGACATGGATGGTAATGTGATTACCTATAAGGCTAGATTGGTGGCGAAAGGATATCATCAAAAACAAGGTGTTGATTATGACGAAACCTATTCGCCTGTAGCTATGCTTAAATCCATTCGGGTGCTCCTGGCCATAGCGGCTCATTATGATTATGAGATATGGCAGATGGATGTGAAAACAACTTTCCTTAATGGAAACCTGCTCGAGGACGTGTATATGATACAACCTGAGGGTTTCACATCGGTTGATAAAACCAAGGTATGCAAATTGCGACGGTCCATTTATGGATTGAAGCAAGCATCCAGGAGCTGGAATATCCGTTTTGATGAGACAATCAAAAAGTTTGATTTCTCACAAAATCCAAACGAACCTTGTGTGTACAAGAAGGTTAGTGGGAGTGCAGTCGTATTCCTAGTATTGTATGTCGATGACATACTACTTATAGGAAATGATGTTTCAATCTTACAGTCAGAGAAAGTTTGGTTATCCAAGACATTCTCCATGAAAGACCTGGGAGAAGCAACTTACATCCTTGGGATTAAGATCTATAGAGATAGATCGAAACGGTTGCTTGGTCTTTCGCAGTCTACATATATAGACCGAGTGCTAAAGAGGTTTAGCATGTCGGAATCCAAGAAAGGTTTCTTACCCATCAGGCATGGGGTACACCTTTCGAAGTCTATGTGTCCGCGCACAGAAGACGAGAGGATTTGCATGAGTAAGATTCCCTATGCATCCGCAATAGGATCTATCATGTATGCTATGTTATGTACAAGGCCCGATGTATCGTACGCTCTGAGTGTCATGAGAAGATACCAGTTCGATCCAGGAATGGATCATTGGGCGGCTGTTAAGATGATCCTTAAGTACTTGAGAAGAACTAAGGATACGTTCCTAATATATGGAGAAGGGTACATGGTGATACGTGGGTATACGGATGCCAGCTCCAGACAGACAAGGATGATTCCATGTCTCAGTCTGGGTATGTATTCACCTAGAATGGAGGCGCAATAAGTTGGAAAGGTTCCAAGCTTGACACTATAGCGGATTCTGCCACTAAGGCAGAATACATTGCAGCTTTGGAAGCAGCAAAGGAAGCGGTTTGGATCAAGAAGTTCATCTTTGAACTTGATGTGGTCTCATCAATGATCCAAACATGTGCTTCGTCGCTATCATCTTATCAGAGAGATCATTAGTAGGAACGAAATACATATCGAGAAAATTCCCACTGAAAGGAACTTAGAGGATCCCTTGACTAAGGCATTACCTCAAAATAAGTTTGAGGGTCATGTTCGAGCTTATGATATTGGATACTGTAGCGATTGACATTAGGCCAAGTGGGAGTCTGTTAGTAATATATGAGAGATGTCCTAAGATAATCGCCTTATGTATGAACCATTTATATGATAAATGAAGATTCACTATTTGAGTATACATGTTTTATGTATTTCATTGGATCTTAAACTCATTTACTGAATGCCCACGATACGATTCACAGCATGAGAGAATTTGTGATTGGATCACAACTAGTGAGTATCTCTACATATGTAATTGTGATGTATCGGAATTATCCCTAGTCGATGAATTGATGGATTTGGACACCATCAATTCTGTCGAGACTAGCATGAGGTATACTCCTTGGTGTATCCAAGCAGCTGATTCTCACTAGCTGGAGACATAGTGATGTCCGGAGTTAATCGAGGATGCTAGTTATGGTAACTAGTTCATTGGAGTGACCAGCCGTAAGACTTCATATGGTTCTCTGCATATATAGATATGTCAATGAAGTTCTTACTGTAGCTTAAGTGTGATGTTCCTTTGACTTGCGGTATTCAAGTCATCTTGATCATGGAGACTTATGCTTTGACATCTTAAGCAAACATCTCTAAGGAGATGTGGACCCGGGATGATTGGGTATAAGTCAAAGTGATCAAAGGTGTTTGAATAGCCTATAAAGGATTCACCACTCCTTGCGAGGAGATGTATACCCATGGCCTCTCGTCGGATTGTTACTAAAGTCTTTGGCCAAAGCATTACATGTTTAGAGTAAAGTACTCTTTGATACATGTGCAGAACTAGAATCCGTAGGACGAGGAAATGATACTTGAGCTAGGTGTGGCGTGTAGTCGGCCTAGTGAGGTGACACAATAGACCATGTCCTGAACCAAGTGGGTATAAGATGAGTGAAGGGAATGGGGCACGAATCATTCGAGCTGCTGAAGGGTTTCAGAAATAGTTCTGGATCAACCGTTGATCTTTTCGGTTAATTGGGGATCATGATGTACTACTAGGTGCCACTCATGATCGTTCTATAATGAATGGTTAATTATAGATGGCCAACATAAACCGAGAACCTATTTGGTCATACGCACAACGAGCGTAATCCGAAGGATTTAAAATGAGCTTGAGAATGGGATTCTCAGACCGAGAGAAACTATGTTTGGTTGGACCAAACATGGAGCGAGCATGAAATCATTTCAGGCGCAATGGAAGCGTGGATGAGCCGTGTCTTATGAAGACATAATGGATGGACCAAAATGGTTTGGTTCTAATCCAATGGAGGAGAATAAACCAAAGGGTTTGGTTTATTTTAAAACGAATGAACCAAAAGTTGGTTCGGTTCGTTTTAACTTAAAATAAACCATCATGATTTGGTTTATTTTAACTTATCTTAATGGAGCGGGTTAACGGGCCTAATGGTTATGATCCAATAACCATTAAGAGAATTAGTTCTCTATAAAAGAGGGCTTAAGGGATAATTAAGCCCTAATCCACAACCCTAAGTTGCCGCCCACCTCTCCTTGGAGAAATTCGGAGCCAACTCTCCTCCTCCTTGCCGCCGCCCACCTTGAGGCTCCAACCGGCGTCCAGAAGGTGCTGACCTTCCCCCTCGCCGGCGTCGAGCTGCTGCCGGTTAGTGCTCCGGTGATCTCCTTCAAGTTTGGCATCAAGGTGAGCTCTATCTCCCTTGGTTGGCCGACACCTATCACCTCCACCAAAGCTGTCCAGTTTTCTGGACAGCTTGTTCTCCTCTCGTCGGAGCATCGTTTGGACAACGGTTAGAGCTCCAACAGCGGCTAACTTACCGGGGATTCGATCTCCGGTAATCCTCTGAGGTGGAGGACAAAGGATTCGTCAATTGGTTGACGAATACCTCTCCGGAGAAGCGAGTTTTGAGAACTCGTATTAGGATCCGAATTTGGATTCGGATCGTGATCATCTCTCGATCACGTCGTCTTTAACACGAGGCTGGTAACCCGTAGGAAGACGAAGCTCGTGGCTTAGCGAAGTCATCCCAAGGAACTCAGCGTGGATACGGATAGAGATGATTCTAGCGAGGATCGTTCCGGTTGATGTCGTTCCCGCTACACGTCATACGAAAGGTATAACGTAGATAAATTTCCTTTTATTGCAAATTTAAATTTACGATTATGTCTACACTTGTTGTACTATGCATGCGTGTGTTGTAATAAATGTAGATTTATTATTTTTATTGCTTCCACTGTGCTCATGTTTACGAAACGTGATCGAACACACACACGCCGCGGTGCCGGAAACCCAACAAGAGTTGCATAGAGATGTAATCGGTAATGTGTTACCCGCCGATCATACTAAGTCTTGGGCGATTTAGCCAAAGCTAACTCATGGCTTAGTATGATGTGGATCTTGTCCCGCAGGAATTATAGGTAGTTTGTATGGATCTAGTAATGTGGTTTGACCACATCCATAACTCGATTCTACAAAATTCCTATAATTCAGTGGGAGTATCATTTGATTCAAGGCCTAATTAAATGATAAAAGGAATATGATAATAATTTTCTGCATTGTGTATGTTGTAGATAACTATGTCGACAAACACGAACACTCTCTCCCTGTGTTCTGTCCTCGAGAAGGACAAGCTCAATGGATCAAATTTCCTGGACTGGTACAGGAACCTGAGAATCGTTCTCACCTAAGAAAGGAAACTCTACGTCCTGGAGCAGCCCATTCCGGAGGCATCTCCTGCCACTGCCTCACGAGCTGACAAAGATGCTTACAAGAAGCGTCAAGATGATGCATTAGATGTGTCATGTCTAATGCTCGCGACCATGAACTCTGAACTTCAGAAGCAACACGAGTTCATGAATGCTTATGATATGATTGAACATCTTCGTCAACTATATCAAGGACAAGCAAGGCACGAGAGATATGAAGTCTCTAAGGCATTGTTTGGGTCCAAAATGCAAGATGGGACTCCCGTAGGTCCATATGTACTCAAGATAATTGGGTACGTAGAAAACCTACAGAGATTGGGATTCCCACTTGGCCAAGAGCTGGCCACTGACTTGATCTTTCAGTCTTTGCCACAAAGCTACAATCAATTTGTCATGAATTACAACATAAATGAAATTGATAAGCCACTGCCTGAGATGCTTAGCATGTTGAGAACTGCTGAGCTCAACCTTAAGAAGGGAAAATCTGACTCCATTTTGATGGTGCAAAAGAAGAAAGGCAAGGGCAAACCTAAAGGTAAGGGAAAGTCCCAAGCCAAGGGCAAAGGAAAAGAACTTAAACCCAAAGGAGGGGTGGCCAAGGAAGGGGCTTGCTTCCACTGCAAGAAAGCTGGACACTGGAAGCGTAACTGCAAAGCTTACCTGGAAGATCTTAAGGAGAAGAGAAGTGAGACTTCTACTTGAGGTATAAATGTTATAGAAGTCAATCTATCTATTTCTTCATCATGGGTATTAGATACCGGATGTGCATCTCACATTTGTATCAAAGTGCAGGCACTGAGAAATAGCAGGGCATTGACAAAGGGCGAGGTGGACCTACGAGTAGACAATGGAGCAAGAGTTACCACTGTTATTGTAGGAACTTATGATATATCTTTGCCCACTAGGCTTGTACTAGAATTAGATGAATGTTGTTATGTGCCTGCTTTAACTAAGAACATAATTTCAGTTTCTTGTTTGGACAAGAAAGGATTTATATTTATAATAAAGAACAAATGTTGTTTAGTTTATTTAAATGATATGTTCTATTGTAGTGCAACTCTAATGAACGGACTCTACTTTCTAAACTTAGAGAGCCCCATCTATAAAATAAGTACCAAGAGATTCAAGTCAAATGAGTTGAACCAAACCAATCTCTAGCATTGTCGATTAGGTCACATAAATGAGAGTCGCTTATCTCAGCTCCATAAGGATGGGCTACTAGACTCATTTGATTTTGAATCATATGAGACATGTGAATCTTGCCTTTTAGGCAAGATGACCAAGACTCCCTTTAGTGGACACAACGAAAGAGCAACAAATTTGTTAGGACTTATACATAGTGATGTATGTGGCCCTTTCACTGTTGCTGCTAGAGGTGGTTACAGGTACTTCATTATATTTACTGATGACTTCAGTAGATATGGTTATGTGTATCTCATGACACATAAATCAGAATCCTTTGAAAAGTTCAAAGAATTCAAGAATGAAGTACAAAACCAGCTTGGCAAGAGTATTAATATACTTCATTAGATCGAGGTGGTGAATACCTTAGCCATGAGTTTCGTGACTATCTAGCTGAGTGTGGGATTCTATCCCAACTCACTCCTCCTGGAACACCACAGTGGAATGGTGTATCCGAAAGGAGGAATCGTACCTTATTAGATATGGTACGATCTATGATGAGTCACACAGATCTTCCTATATACTTTTGGGAATATGCTCTAGACACAGCAGCCTTCACCCCTAACCGTGTACCATCTAAGGCTGTGATAAAGACACCATATACGAAATGGATAGGGAGAAATCCCAAGATGTCTTTCATGAGGATTTGGGGTTGTGAGGCTTACATTCGACGTCAAGTCTCAGACAAACTGGGACCCAAATCCGATAGGTTCTATTTTGTTGGATATCCCAAGGATACGAAGCGATATTACTTCTATATTCCCAGTCAGCACAAAGTGTTTGTGGCAAAGACTGGGGTTTTTCTAGAAAGGAAATTTGTTTCTAGAAAAACTAGTGGGAGTACATTCGATCTTGAAGAAATTCAAGATAAGGACCATAGCACTGAGGCCTTGATGGAGGTTGAACAAGAACCACAAAGTGTTGTGGGTGATGAGGTTGTTGCACAAAGACTTGTGGAACAACCACCTATTCAGGTAGACCTACCTCTTCGCAGGTCTGATAGGGTATGTCATCAGCCTGAGAGATACTCATTTCTCTTGTCTGACCATGATGACGTTATGCTCATTGAGAATGAGCCTACCTCCTATCAGGAAGCTGTGATGATCCCAGACTCTGAGAAATGGCTAGAGGCCATGAGATCCGAGATGGAATCCATGTACACCAACCAAGTATGGACTTTGGTTGATCCACCTGAAGGGGCCAAACCCATTAGGTGTAAGTGGGTCTTTAAGAGAAAGATTGACATGGATGGACTTACGCATACCTATAAGGGTCGATTGGTGGATAAAGGTTTCAAGCAAATTCATGGTATTGACTATGATGAAACCTTTTCTCCAGTGGCAATGTTTAAGTCCATTCGGATCATGCTTGCTATTGCAGCATACCACGATTATGAGATCTAGAAGATGGATATCAAAACCACATTTCTGAATGGAAACTTGCTCGAGGATGTGTACATGACACAACCTGAGGGTTTTGTAGATCCACAACATACTGGGAAAGTATGCAAGATGCAAAAGTCCATTTATGGGCTAAAGCAAGCTTCTCAGAGCTGGAATCTTCGATTCGATGATGCGATCAAACAGTTTGGTTTCATCAAGAATGAAGATCAACCCTGTGTCTACAAGAGGGTTATTGGGAATACAATTATCTTCCTTGTATTGTATGTGGATGACATACTACTCATTGGGAATGACATCCCTTCGCTATAGTCTGTGAAGACTTGGCTGGGGACATGCTTCTCAATGAAGGACTTAGGTGAAGCAGCCTGTATTCTAGGCATCAAGATCTATAGAGATAGATCTAAGAGATTGCTTGCCCTAAGTCAGAGTTCATACATTGACACGGTATTACTATGGTTTTCCATGCAGAATTCCAAGAAGGGACTTCTGCCGATGTCACATGGTGTGAGTCTTTTGAAGACTCAAAGTCCCTCTTCTAGAGAGGAGAGAGACCGCATGGATAAGATCTCTTATGCATCTGCTATAGGATCTATCATGTACGCTATGCTGTGTACTCGTCTTGATGTCTCGTATGCTTTGAGCATGACGAGTAGATACCAGTTAGATCCAGGTGAGCATCACTGGATAGCAGTCAAGAATATTCTTAAGTACTTGAGAAGGACTAAAGAATATTTCTTAATATTTGGAGGCGATGAGGAGCTAACTGTAAAGGGTTACAGCGATGCCAGCTTCCAAACTGACCAGGATGATTATAGATCATAGTCAGGGTTCGTGTTTTGCTTTAATGGTGGCGCTGTGAGCTGGAACAGTTCGAAGCAGGACACAATTGTTGATTCTACAACAGAAGCCGAGTATATTGCTGCATCTAAAGCAGCAAAGGAGGTAGTTTGGAACCACAAGTTCATTGTTGAGCTTGGGGTGGCTCCTAGCATAGCAGATCCCATAGAGCTCTATTGTGACAATAATGGAGCGATTGCACAGGCTAAGGAACCTCGCTCACACCAACGGACCAAACACATACTACAACGCTTCCATATCATTCGAGAGATTATCGATAGAGGAGATGTGAAGATTTGCAAAGTACCCATAGAGGTTAACATCGCAGATCCCTTGACCAAAGCTTTGACACAGAAAAAGCATGATGGTCACACTAGGTCATTGGGTATTAGATAATACGGTGATTGTCACTAGTGCTAGTGGGGGATTGTTAGTGAAAGCCCTAGAGCCAATCATGTGATGATTGTTGTATGAACTTTATTGTATCATATTCCTATTTATAAAGGCATGGTTATTATATTTTCTTGTATTGGTGCCAAATAACTAAGTATAATAATGTCCTTGAGTAGTTGGGTTCTTATCTATATCAATTGATTGATAGAATCGATAATGAGATGATATAGAGAATACTACTCTTAATCATTCCTAGTCAAGTATTAACATTCAGGGATAAAGTTAATGCGTAGAGACTAGCATGTAAGTCAACACGATGAATTGATCTCACAAGTCATGGATATGAGATAACAAGTTGACACATAGGTATGCATTGGAGAATATATACTGAATGACCCGTCATGAGAAAGTATCGTGGATCGTTATATGAGTGTCATATACTTTCTCATGTGACTATTAGTATGACTATTATTTCTTGGACCTGAAGTCACCATGGTTCCCTACATAAGGAGTTGCATACTTTGGCTTCGTCAAACGTCACCCGTAAATGGGTGGATTATAAAGGCGATTACTGGGTATGTAACAAATTATGCGGAGGGATGTGAGTGATGTAGATGGGATCTATCCCTCCTATATGACGGGAGTGACATCGTTATTTTTGATAGAGTGAGACCACGAAGTGCATGGCCATGCCCAAATGAGTCAATATGAGATATTGAGCTCATTTGATTAGAGTGAGTCTACTTGGAGTTCAAGATATAGATTGTACCGAGGATGACATGGTCTATGTCTCAATTGGTCAATCTATATGTCAAGGATAGAAGGACATTGTCACATATTATGAGAGTCACAATTAGTAGTCACAAAGGTGATGTTGGAGCTCAACATTCTTGTAACTTGGGTAGCAATGATGTGTTTCTAGATACCGCTCATTGCTTATGTTCCTAAATCGGTTTAGGAGCATTGTCAATGTTACAAGAACCTATAGGATCACACACAAAGGGCAATTAGATGGAGATTAGGTTCATATGATTAACCATGAGGATTAGGTTCATGGGATGAACCTAATTGGATTAAGAGTAATGCAAATTAGACTAATTGAGTTAGACTCAATTTGATTCAAGTGTTGAATGAGTCTAATTTAGATTTGATTCATTGAGTCAATTTAAATTAATGAATAGAGATTCATTAAATCAAATTGACTTGAATCAAGTGGTTAGATTTGATCAACCATGGGAGATAATAGGTCGAGTTTGACTTGACTTGAGAGGGAAGATGTGTTTGACTTTCTGAGCCGCAAAAACCGCTTTTTGCGTTGTAGAAACCCCGGAAGTCTGGCCATAGATCTGTACGAAGATGTATTAAAACTAAAACATGTATGTGTTTACTAAAAACCCTAGATCTACCTTAGATCTAGAAGGTGAGATCATTACCCTCGATGCGACGCCCTTCGCAAATTCCACTTGTCCAAAAGCTTCGCCGGAACTCAAGAGCGTCAAGTACACACTCCTCTATTGGTATCCACACAAGAAATAGGTGGAGAAAACACACCCTTGAGTGTGCTATCACCCTATGGATGGTTCGGCCAAAGAGAGGGATGGGAGAGCAAACTTGAGAGGAAGATGATCCAAGGAAGAAGATGAAGTTGTGTAACTCACACAAAAATAATTCTCATCTAATGAGAATAGTGGCCGACCACTTTTCTTAGGGGGGTTACATGCATGCATGTAACTCCTCCAAGAGCCAATGGCTCTTGGTCTCCCTCATGAGGTGGCACCACATGTTAAGTCAATGATGATGTGGAGCATCATCATTGGCCGGCCATGCCAAGTCATCATCATGACATGACATTTGGTCAAGTCAAACTTGACCTTTCATCTTCCCTCTCAAGTCAAGTCAAATTTGACCTCTTATCTCCCATGGTTGATCAAATCCAACCATTTGATTCAAGTCAATTTAATTTAATGAATCTCTATTCATTAATTTAAATTGATTTGTTGAATCAAATCTAAATTAGACTCATTCAACACTTGAATCAAATTGAGTCCAACTCAATTAGTCTAATTAAGATTACTCTTAATCCAATTTGGTTCATCCCATGAACCTAATCCTCATGGTTCATCATATGAACCTAATCTCCATCTAATTTCCCTTAGTGTGTGACCCTATAGGTTCTTGTAACGTTGGCAATGTCCCTAAACCGATTTAGGAACATAAGAAATGAGCGGTATCTAGCAACACATCATTGCTACCCAAGTTACAAGAATGTTGAGCTCCAACATCACCTTTGTGACTACTAATTGTGACTCTCACAATATGTGATAATGTCCCTCTATCCTTGACATCTAGATTGACCAATCGAGGCATAGACCGTGTCATCCTCGGTACAATCTATATCTTGAACTCTAAGTAGACTCACTTTAATCAAATGAGTTCAATATCTCATATTGACTCATTTGGGCATGGCCATGCACTTCGTGGTCTCACTCTATCAAGAATATCGATGTCACCCCCGTCATATAGGTGAGATAGATCTCATCTACATCATTCACATCCCTCCGCATAATTTGTTACATACCCAGTAATCGCCTTTATAGTCCACCCATTTACGGGTGACGTTTGACGAAGCCAAAGTATGCAACTCCTTATGTAGGGAACCATGGTGACTTCAGGTCTAAGGACTAATAGTCATACTAATAGCCACATGAGAAAGTATATGACACTCATATAACGATCCATGATACTTTCTCATGGCGGGTCATTCAGTATACATTCTCCAATGCATACCCATGTGTCAACTTGATAACTCATATCCATGACTTGTGAGATCAAGTCATCGTGTTGACCTACATGCTAGTCTCTACACATTAACATTATCCCTGAATGTTAATACTCGACTAGGAATGAAGAGTAGTGTTCTCTATATCATCTCATTATCGATTCAACCAATCGATTGATATAGATAAGAACCTACTACTCAAGGACATTATTATATTTAGTTATTTGACACCAATACAAGTAAATATAATAACCATGCCTTTATAAATAGGAATATGATATAATAAAGTTCATACAACAATCATCACATGATTGGCTCTAGGGCTTTCACTAACAAGATGAATGGTCAATTTTGACTTGACCATTTGCCATGTCATGGTGACTTGGCATGGGGGCCGGCCAATGATGGTGTTCCACATCATCATGGACTTATCATGTGGTGCCACCTCATGAGGGAGACCAAGAGCCATTGGCTCTTGGAGTTACATGCATGCATGTAACCCCCCAAAACAAAGTAGTCGGCCACTTGATGGTGATTCATGGGTGAATTCATTTTGTGGTAACTTCATCATCATCTTCCTAGCTCTCCTTCTTGCTCTCCCAAGACTTCCTTGGCCGAAATACCTAAAGGGTGCTAGCACCCTCTAATGTGTTTTTCTCGACCATTTGTCCGTGTGGATACTTGTAGAGGAGTGTACACTTGACACTCTTGAGTTCCGGCAAAGCATTTGGACGAGCGGGATAAGCGAAGAGCGTCACTACGAGGGTAATGCTCTCACCTTTTAGATCTAAGGTAGATCTAGGTTTACTTAAGCACATACATGTTTTATTTTTATATATTTTCGCACGGATCCGTGGTCAGGCATTCCGAGGTTTCCGCAACGCAAAAAAGCGGTTTTTGTAGCTCGGAAAGTTCAACTGTCTTTTCTTTGACATGCAAATTTCTACAGGCAATTTATCAAAAATTTCAGTAAGATTGCCCTTCCATTGTCCAGATTGCTACAAAAAGATGTGGAATTCCATTTTGATCAGCAATGTAAGGATGCATTTGACCAGTTGAAGAGTGCTCTTACCTCAACTCCTATTATCCAACCACCGGATTGGACTTTGCCATTCGAGGTGATGTGGGATGCCTCGAATCAAGTAGTAGGAGCAGTTCTAGCTCAGAGAGTGGGTGGAGCAATGCATGTCATATGCTATGCATCAAAGACTCTGGATTCCACACAAGCCAACTAGACAACGACAGAAAAAGAATTTTTGGCTATTGTTTTTGCTTTAGATAAATTTTGATCTTATCTTTTATGTTCTCATGTGATCATTTTTTCTGATCATGTAGTTCTCAGGTAGCTACTAAAGAAGCAAGACGCAAAGACAAGATTGATACGATGGATGCTTTTGCTCCAAGAATTCGATTTCGAGATACGTGATAGGACCAGTAGGGAGAACCTGGTACCTGATCACTTGAGTAGGATTGAGAGAGAGTTGGACTCTATACCGATCAGAGATTCATTTCCTGAGGAGCATATTTTACAGCTACAGGGTAAGATGCCATGGTATGTTAATCTTGTTAACTATTTGGTTGCTCGTGTTTTTCCTACACAGTTCTCTAAGGCTCAACGTGCAAAACTGAAAAGTGATGCAAAATATTATGCGTGGGATGATCCTTATCTGTGGAAATTTTGTAGTGACCAAGTAGTTAGGAGATGCATTTCTGATGATGAGTTTCACTCTGTACTTTCCTTTTGTCTTTCACTTGCATGTGGGGGTCATTTCGGTCCCCAACGTACAACTAGGAAAGTATTAGATGCAGGATTATATTGGCCTACTTTATTTCGAGATGCATCTTTATTTTTCAAAACTTGTGACCGTTGTCAACGGGTAGAGACTTTAGGCCAGAGGAATGAAATGCTCTAACAACCAATATTGTTTTGTGAAATTTTTGATGTGTGGGGTATTGATTTTATGCGTCCTTTTCCTAGTTCATCTGGCTTTATTTAAATCCTTCTAGCTGTTGATTATGTTTCTAAATGGGTGGAGGCTATCCCTACCAGGACTGATGATGCTGCAGTTATTGTAGATTTTGTCAGGTCACAGATATTTTACATGTTTGGGGTACCCAGGGCGATCATCAGCAATCAAGGATCCCACTTTTGCAACTGACACTTGAAGGCACTCTTGAGCAGCTACGGCGTAGTACATAAGGTGTCCACCCCATACCACCCTTAGACAAATGGTCAGGCTGAAATTTCAAATAGGGAGATTAAATTAATTCTTGAGAAGATAGTATGATCGGATAGGAAGGATTGGAGCAAAAGATTGATCGATACATTATGGGCCTACCGGACCGCTTACAAGACTCCAATTAGAATGTCTCCTTATCGGATTGTATTTGGAAAGGCTTGTCATTTACCAGTGGAGGGGGAACACAAAGCATATTGGGCCGTGAAAGCGTGCAATATGAGTTTGGAAGAAGCTGGTTGCAAAAGAAAACTGCAATTGCAAGAATTGGAGGAATTGAGATTGGAAGCGTACGAGAACTCTCGTACCTACAAAGAAAAGACCAAGGATTTCCATGACAAACATATTCTACGCAAGAACTTTCATGCTGGAGAGAAGGTGTTATTGTACAATTCTAAATTCAAATGGTCTGCAGGTAAGTTGAAGTCTAAATGGGAAGGTCTGTTCATTATTATTGATGTTTCCCCGTATGGTGTCATTGAGATACAGGATCCTACTTCGGGAAAAGCATTCAAAGTCAATGAGCACAAACTCAAACAATTTCATGAAAGCCTGCGAGGAATAATGGAGGAGGCATCGACGTTTATCGACGCCATTTACCCGACTTGAGGGGAGTTTGTTTCTCTTCACTTCTTTCTTTTTGTACATATGCACTTTTCTTTGGTAGTTCTATTACGCAGTTTTGTTTCTTTCGTGAGTTTTGAATAATCGATTCTTGAGTTTTATCAAATATTGAGTTCAATTTCGTAAGCATTCTTCACCGAGACTTTGATGTCGTAAAAGCTAGTTAAGTTTGGTTGTCGAACCTGGAGATCAATTGGACATGATTGATTGTATTGATTGCATTTTGTTACTTGTGTGGTGTTGAATTTTATCTTGAATAGACCAAGATTGATTATTTCATACACCTGTGAGGATTTGAGCCTTCATGATTATTATTCTCCTTGTATGTGGGTAGCACTCATGCTTGTAACACTTTAGAACTTGCTTTGCTCTATTGAGATCACATTACCATATGTTGCATGATTATGATGAAGGCCATTGTGTTAGTCCTTATTGATACTCTTGTTGATACATGTGCTCTTAATGAATATACTCTTCCATGTAGATAGACATTGCTTGTCCTTTTTCATTTCTCTTTCTTCTATGACATGTCTTGTTATTCTTTTGTTGTTGAGACATTTGAACTTTATCATGTTGAATCTATTGCCCGAGATGGTCAAATTTAAGTGTGGGGGAGGAAATGATTGGGAGAGTCATAGTTGAGGAATTATTGTGGAAAGACTAGATTTAAATGGTGCATGAGTGAACCATGCTTGATCACCATGGTTGAGCCATATTTTATTTGCCTATGAGTGTATATTTGCATTGAAAGACCATTAAGAAAAGAGCACGTCATAAAAAAAATTTCTTGATGATAGGGCGTCCATAATAATAATAATAAAAAAAAATTTGAAAAAAACTGACTTGAAAAAAAGTGGATATTTTTAGATGATGTGCTATTTTCTTCAATAGAGAATACTTCTTGTTGATGAGCTTTATTTATTTCTTGCATGAGATTCACAATTTTGTGTTTCTTGTGGACAAACATGGATGTGGAAAACGATAATGGTTGTTAGTTTTAAGAATAGAAGGAGATGTGCATGGGCATTGTTTCATTGAATGCAACATGATAGTATTTCAATTGCCTTTTGTCCTCATTGCTTTCTATTCCTATATTTGTGCCATTCTTATATCTTGTGCTTGTTCTTCATTTCAATTCTTGAAAGTCCTTCTGAATCATGCATTCATGTGGTTGAAGTGGTGGATAGTAGGAAATAAGCAAGCATATAGTAGTGTAACATCTTGAGTAGCCTTGAGTGAGCTCTACCTTTGCAATGCTTATGAGAATGAGAGCCACCTTTATTGATTCCGTAAGGTTTATCATTCTTGGTTTATTTAGGATTTATTGAAGCCACCATACTTGTTAACTAATGCAAGAACTAAGTGCATGAATGTCGTGATTTTTGTGGATTGACAACCCTAAGTAACTACCTTTTTCGATTTTCATGATATTAGGAGGAATTGCTTGGGGAAAATGGATTTGATTATTCGTTGTTTTTGATACTTGCCCGAGACGTGCAAGAATAAGTGTGGGGCAATTGATAACTACCATTTTATTGCATTATTTTGGTCTTTACTATCAATGTTTTATCCACTCAAGTGATTATTTATCGATCATTATCATGTTTTATGAGTTGGATTTATTTTTAGATCTTATTATAAATTTTCCTAAATTTTGGACTTATATGCAAATTTTACATCTTAATTGTAGGAGATCGAGATGAGCCAAAGGATTAGACTCGAGTTGGATCAAATATGGTTTCATCTAAGGGCATAAAGGGCATTTTAAGCTGGAAGAATCTGAGCCCTTCATCCAGATCAGAAGTAGTTTAATCAAAGGGTTCAAATCTATTTAATCCTGACCATCCGATGAGATCTGATTGATCTGAGCCAACCATCTAAATCTGGAGAGATCCGGTCCATACATTTAGATCTGGACATCTTGATCGTTCATCTAGACCATTTGATCGTTACCATCCATTCAGATCTGATCAGATCCGTCCATCGTAAATCAGAGTAATTTCAACCGTTGGATGCACAACCTACTTAATCATTCATCAAGGCAATTAACCTAGCTTCAATCAGACAACTAGGATTAGATCTTGCTTCAAATGGACGACCAAGGAAATTCCCTTTAAAAACCAACATTTCCCCAATCTGCAGCTATCGTGCGACGCACAGAAGGCTTCTTCCATCGCAACGCCGACCTTCATCTACGCACGAGCGGAGGAAGTAGGAGCTGGGATCGCAGCTGCTGCTCGCCGGAGTTAGTCATCGCCGATCATCTCCCATCGAGAGCCCACGCACATGTCGTCAATGCTTTCCACCGCCATCTTCTTCCTCGGATACGACGAAGAGGCCATTCCATCTGAAAGCTTTGACGAGTTTTCCACACCACAGATGGTTGTTCCCTCCTTTTGTGGATTCACAGAGGAGTTTCACCTCGATGATAGTCTCCTAGCTGCATCAGATTCGAGTGAGCAAGGAGACACGTGAGATTTCCAGATTGGGAATTTATGCCATCCGCACCATCCGTTCGTTCCGAAGACTCGATTGAGCTCCATTGAATTCGTTGGAGTTTTCTGATCATTACTCGGGCATTCATTTTTTGGAGAATTGCTTATTTACTGCTTCATGCATTAAGTTGATAGTTGTCGATTTCTTCTACTTGATTTTGAATGAATTGTTTGTTAAGTGGTTGTTTGGTTAACATGCATTTCTATTGTGCGACGAATTGATGCTTAGAATAATTTGTTCTATTTACTTTTAGTTTTCAATTGTTGAATGCAGAATTTATCTTCATTGTTATGTTTTATCTCCATAATTCTTGTTATCAGTGTAGTTGCATAATCTTCAAAGCCAAACCCTCATCTTATTAAGAAAAACCTTAACTCTAGCATTGACTTACATCGTTACCTTCCGTGGGAGACAATCCGGGCCGTTCCTTGTGTTATTTTGGCATAGAGAGGGTTTGGTAACTAAATTGTTGGGCTTCGCCTGTCAATCACCTACCCCCACTAATACAATATGATAACCCAAACCAAGACTATAACTGGTCTCAGCTACATGCACTTATACAACATCTATAAATCAAACATATATAGAATCTGTAATCAACAATAGTGATGAAACGAGACTGTATAGATATCGAATAGAGCATCTCGAAGTTCAACAACTAAATATCAAGCACAAGAATAAAAGAGTGGAGTCAAGGTAATATTATTATCATCATAACAAAGCTCATCCACTGAGATCATTGATCTACTAAATCAAAGGAAGGAAATACCCACCTAATATGTAGTTCGTACTAACCATCTACACGTCCAAGAATTTATCACAATCAAAGTCTTGCAAGAAAGAACATGGAATCCAATTATCCTAATCAAATATCCACATAAATCCATCAATATGATCTCTACTAAATAAACTCCGTCCATCAACTATTAATCAGTAAATCCAATAACCTAACTAGTTATAGCTCTAACATCACATCCATAACAACACTAGATCAACTGTATAATAGTGTACATCTATATCTAAGCTTACCTAACAATTGCTTCAATCACACAACTAGTTAATCCTATACAATTTATCAACTACTAATTAGTTCCATTAATCAGATTCAACTTCATAAATCTAATCTCAACTAATCAATCGTATCATCTCCAAATTTTAAATCAATTACTATTTGTTGGGATCCTACTATGCGTGTGAACCGATTCGCAAAACCGCAGTGGAAACAAAATTTTGGATCCCACCAGAGATCCAAGCGAAAACATATAAATTGTTTTTAACCATCTAGATCCTATTTAGAAGAAGTATTATACCTTTGAAGCTAGCCCTTCGCAATCCTGCTAGTCCAAAGTTATCGGATCTAAATATGGTAAGAATAATCGTATCTCTAAAGTATCCATACTGACACTCAGCCCTTTTGGAAATATGGTTGTGCTAGCAACCATTGTAGAACAACTAGCCAAAATTAGGAGGATGAAGAAGTGAAGAAGAAGACAGAACACCCAACTCTTAGATCTCTCTTTGGCTCTTCTTCCACCCTTATATATTATCATGCTTGAATTCCAAAATCAATGCATCAAATGCATCATTGAAAATCCACTAGCCTCTCCCATTCTAAACGTTGAAATCCAATGCATCAAATGCATTATTGAAAAGCCACTTCCAATTCAAAGCCACTTCCAATTCTTCACGTTGAAATCCAATGCATTTTTAATGCATCATGCATGCATTAAAACCTTTTGCATGTGACTTGGGTTTAACTCAAGTCTAACTTGAGTTTTGCATGTGATTTGGGTTTAACTCAAGTCTAACTTGAGTTTTGCATGTGACTTGGGTTTAACTCAAGTCTAACTTGAGTTTTGCATGTGATTTGGGTTTAACTCAAGTCTAACTTGGGTTTTGCATGTGACTTGGGTTTAACTCAAGTCTAACTTGAGTTTTGCATGTGATTTGGGTTTAACTCAAGTCTCACTTGATTCTAACTCAAATATAGTCTTCATCCATCTAATTTAGTTTGAGTCTAACTCAAATGTAACCCACTTGAGTCTAACACAACCAACTTGATTTTGACTCGAGCCTTGACCATCCATTATTCTCATTGTTCTTTTAGTCAAACTAAAAGAACCGATTTTCAAAATAGAATGTCATTTGTGTGTGACCCTATAGGCTCTTGTAACGTTGGCAATGTGTCTAAAATCCCTTTTAGACACATAAGCAATGAGTGGCATCTAGCAATACATCATTGCTACCCAAGTTACAAGAAAGTCGAGATCCGACAATCTTTCCGTGACTATTATTATGTATGACGGTGTCCTTCTATCCTTGATATCTTAGATCGATCAATGACACATAGACCGTGTCATCCCCTTATCGATCTTTGTGTTTCTTGATCCCCAAGTAGACTCACTCAAACAAATGAGCTCAATATCTCATATTGACTCATTTGAGCATGACCATGCATTTCGTGGTCCTACTCTATCAAGAGGCCAAAGATATCACTCCTGTCATATAGGAGAGATAGATCTCATCTACATCACTCACATCTCTCCGTATAATTCATTACATACCCAGTGATCGACGTTATAGTGCACCTTGTTACGGTGTGACATTAGACGATACCAAAGTACATAACTCCTTATGTAGGGAACGGTAGTGACTTCAGGTCTAAGGACTATTCATACCAATAGTCACATGAGAAAGTATATGACACTCATATAACGATCCATGACACTTTCTCATGGCGGGTCAATTCAGTATATATATTCTCCAATATATATACCCATGTGTCAATGTGATATCTCATATCCATGACTTGTGAGATCAAGTCATCCATTGACCTACATGCTAGTCTCAATGTATTAATATTGTCCTTTTGTCTATTAATACTTGACTAGGAATATCAAGAATAGTGTTCTCTACAACTTCTCATAATCAATTCTACCAATTGATATACTGTAGATTAGAACCTATTCAAGGGCATTATTATATTTATTTAGCTGTCACATGCATAAAGTAAATATAATAACCAATGTTTGCCTATATTAATATAAGATATGATACAAAAGTTTCCCTCACCAATCATCTCATAATTGACACTAAGGACTCATACTAACACTATTCATATAACCACAACACTTACCTCATTTGCTCCAGCACAATCCAGGTGCCACACCGACAAATCCACATATCTCATGTTGCCTCAACCGCCCACAACCTATCCAGAAAATCAACGCACTGTCGATCACCTGCATAGTATACAAATTTATCTTTGATCTCCTAATTGACAAAGCAAAATCTCTAAGAACAGATGAAATCTTACTATAACTTGAAGGTATCATCCATAACACACCCTCCTCCCCCTAATCTGTAGATTGGAGCATTCAGACCATCGCGAGCTATAGTTGTGTCATGCTTCCCGATCACAATGGCAATGCGCAGCTACACCCCCACAAATCGCAGATCACTGGTTCTACTTCTTGGAGTAGCAATCAATTCAGGAAAGCAATGACAAATCCGAATATGGAAGCTCTTCCTCTTAGCCTCAAGGTCAGCTCGCTAGGCAGCGATGCTCCAAATGAAAACTCACTGTCAAGCAGAAAGCGGAGAAGAGAAATAGAGATAGCTCAAGATGCTGGCACACCATATCATGTCGTTGCTGAGTGTAGGGAATTGCTTCGGAGGCTCATTGGCTCCCATGTCCCCGGATTAAAATTTTCACTAATGAAAACTAATCCGGATGGGATGAGTTTCCTTAGCACAACCAATTCGTCATCGTGCTAACAACTTGAGCGATCGCTTGAACAAACTAGTTGTTCAAGCAACCTAACTCTTCTAGTTGTTTAGCCGCGGAAGAGATGACGGACGGATCGCCGGTTTTTGTGTTTATCGTCGGGGTCCATGATTATACAAATACATACAAATTCAAACTAGTATAATCAACACATACTAACATAAAGATAAGAACATGCAAAGATCAATAAAAGTTGTAAAACTTTTATACCTCTCGATCTTCTACCGTATGTCCTATCCTCCTCATGGACGTCGTGTGGGCGAAGATCCTCCACGAGTTGAAGCCTCCTAGATCACGTTCTTCCTTTCCTTGCTCGCTCCGAGCAAAAAGAAGAACCAAACAAAACTCCTTCTCCTATCTAGAACTGGCCACCAAGCCAAAGAGCTTGATATAACCGCCGGTCAAGGAGTAGCTTCTTGAGCACCGGCCAACCCTGTAGCAATGTTGCCGTTGACCACCAAGGTGGGATATGGATGAACGCCGACCAACCTTGAAGCAATGTTGCCGCTGGCCACCAAGGAGAAAGGGAGGAGGAAGAGCGCCGACCAAGGATGAGAATAGAGAGAGGGGCGCCGGCCAAAACCCTAGGGAGAACAAAGCTTTGCCGCCCACTTCTAGCCGCCCAAAAACCCTAACTTCTCTAGGGTTTGTTGCCGCCCACTTTTAGATAGGCAAAACCCTAATCCACAAGCATTAGTTGCCTCCCAAGCCTTAGCCCTCTATTTATAGAGTTGGGCTTAAGCCTCCTTTAATCTCAACCGTCGGATCTAGGGATTTAATCTCCACCGTCGGATCTAGGGTTTCATCCCAACCGTCGGATCTAGGGTTTCATCCCAACCGTCGGATCTAGGGTTTCATCCTAACCGTTGGATCTAGGGTTTCATCGCAACCGTCGGATTTTGGGTTTTATCCCAACCGTTGGATCTAGGGTTTTATCCCAACCGTCGATTCTAGGGTTTTATCCCAACCGTCGGATCTAGAGATCTAATCTCAACCATCGGTTCTAGAGTTTTGTTTTCCATCCTTGGATCTAGACTTCATGAGGATTATATTAGGCTACGATAGGGACCATGAGGAGGAGTTGGATCTTGGCCACCCGATGGATCGGAACCACACAAACTTGATCCATCAATGATGTTCCATTCCACTAGAGGATCATCATTGAATTACCTCACCAACCCCCATAAATCAATATGGGCTCCATATATTATTTGTACATCCATCTCCCCGTGTTTAAGATATCGAATGTCCGTTAATTAATTGATTTACTGACCATCAATCAATTAACATCTAACTCCTCGAGTAGTACCACTCAACCTTATCATCATGTTGACTAAGTCAACCAGCTGGGTTTAAATGATGAACCTTATGAGCTCCTCAAGGGGACATCATCAACCTAATGTATAGGACACGGTTTCCTCCTATAATCAACGACACACCATGTAAATAATATCATTTCCTAACTTACCGGGCATATTGATTTAATCGATCTTAATCTCACCCTTTGCTAAATCAAAGAAATAAATACTAAGTACATGTGCCCGTTATTATATCGGGATTAAGAGCATGTACAACATAATATCCGAGGTCCGATTCAATTATGTAGTCAGCACTAAATTGAATCACTTCTATGTCGGTCCTGCTCAATACACCTAAGTGCACTAGTGTAACTCTATGTTCAAGACAAAACAATACCAAGCTACACTACAACTATGCCAATGGTTTGTCCAAAACCATCTTGGTTGTGAGCCTCTACTTATAACAAGATCTTCTGTGCCACACCAAGCACCATGTTATCTACATTGTAAAATATTAGACAATATGGACACATATAATAAACATATAAAGTGCAAACAATGATCATGTGATTCTTATTTCAAAATAAAAATGTTCATACAAAAAGATCAAGGCTTTCAGTATACATTCCAACAATCTCCCACTTATACTAAAAGACTATGCTGTCATTACACTTCCATACATCTGATCCCCATGTCCTCCACATGCCTATCAAACGCTTTCCCTGGAAGGGCCTTAGTGAATGGATCCGCCAGGTTATCCTCTGATACAATCTTGGCGACAGCTACTTCTCCTCGCTTTACGATCTCTCGTATCAGGTGGTACTTGCGCTCTATGTGTTTACTCGCCTTATGGGCTCGTGGTTCCTTCGAGTTTGCAACTGCACCACTGTTATCATAATAAATTGTGATAGTTCTGGGAAAACCAGGAATCACATCCAAGTCCATCAAGAAGTTCCTGAGCCATACAACTTCCTTGGCTGCCTCAGAGGCTGCCACATACTCAGCTTCCATGGTGGAGTCCGCCACGCATTTCTGCTTGACACTTCTCCATACTATGGCTCCACCTCCAAAAGTAAACACAAACCCCGAGGTAGACTTACTATTATCCCTATCTGATTGGAAATCAGAATCCGTGTAACCCACAGGGACTAATTGATCTGCCCGGTAAACCGGCATATAATCCCTAGTCCTTCTCAGGTACTTCAATATATGCTTTACTGTAGTCCAATGTCCCTGTCCAGGATTACTCTGATATCTGCTAACCATGCCCACGATAAAGCAGATATCTGGTCTCGTGCATAGCATAGCATACATGAGGCTTCCTACTGCTGAAGCATAAGGAACCGCCTTCATCTCCTCTATCTCCTTTGATGTTTTGGGACACATCTCTTTAGATAAAGGAACTCCATGCCTAAAAGGTAGAAAACCTTTCTTGGAGTTCTGCATGCTAAAACGAGCTTGGACCGTGTCTATATATGAAGCTTGAGATAAGCACAACATCCTTTTCTTACGATCCCTTATAACTTTGATCCCAAGGATGTGTCCCACTTCTCCCAAGTCCTTCATGTCAAACTGTTTGGACAACTATACCCTTACGTCTGATAACACTCTGATATTGTTGCCAACTAACAAAATGTCATATACGTATAGTACAAGAAATACCACTACATTTCCATCACATCTCTTGTATACACAAGGCTCATCCTGACTTTGAATAAATCCATATGACTGGATTACCTCATCAAAGCGGATGTTCCAAGATCTAGAAGCTTGCTTCAATCCATAAATGGACCGATTAAGCTTACACACAAGATGCTCTTTGCCCTTTGCAATGAATCCCTCTGGTTGCTTCATATAGATGTTTTCCTCAAGAATTCCGTTAAGGAAAGCTGTCTTGACATCCATTTGCCAAATATCATAATCCTCATGAGCAGCAATAGATAAGAGAATCCGGATAGACTTAAGCATAGCTACCGGTGAAAAGGTCTCCTCATAATCGATACCCTCTTTCTGAGTATACCCTTTCGCAACAAGCCTAGCTTTGAAGGTCTCAACCTTCCCATCTACTCCTCTCTTTCTCTTGTAGATCCACTTGCATCCAATGGTTTTCACACCATCGGGTGGTTCTACTAGCTCCTAGACATGATTAAAATCCATAGATTCTATCTCTGAATTCATCGCTCTTTGCCAAGATACCGCATCTTTATCTTGGAGTCCCTCGTCATATGTCCAGGGATCAGGTTCATTTTCACCAAGGACTAAGTCCGAAGACTCTCCCAAGAACATGAATCTCTCGGGTTGTCTAACAACCCTCCCACTACGACGAGGTGACTCCTGTGTATGCTCTGTGACACGCGGTGCAGTGACTTGTGGTATCTCCTCTTGTACCGGTGGTACTGAAGTCGGGACTTCCCCTGTCAACTCTTCAAGAACAATCCTGCTCGTGGGCTTGTGGTTCATCACATAATCCTCCTCCAGAAATCTAGCATTTGTACTCACGATCACCTTATGATCTCTAGGACTATAGAACAAACCACCCTTCGTTCCCTTAGGGTAGCCAACAAACAAGCGTACTTCTGTACGAGATTCCAACTTACCAGCATCTCCCTTCAGCACATGTGCTGGACTACCCCAAATCCGAATATGTCTTAGACTAGGCTTTCGCCCAGTCCACAATTCTGTGAGAGTAGAGGCACTACAACAAAAATGCTAAAAGACAACGGTTTTAGGAGAAACCGTTGTCTTTTTGTTAAAAGACAACGGTTTTTGACAAAACTGTTGTCTTTGAGCGCCCATATAACACAAAAGACAACGGTTTTACAGTATCCGTTGTCGTTGAGCATATTTTTTTTTTAAATCAACAACACATTTTACAACGGTTTTCCAGAACTGTTGTCTTTAAGGTTTTTTTTTATCTTAACAACAGTTGGGACAACGGTGCAATCAATCGTTGTCAATGAGAATTTTTTTGTTGTCGTTGTGATAATATTACAATGGTTTTAAACCGTTGTCAATGAAATTTTAAAAGTTTATAATATTATTTTTTTAATTATTTTTACTATTTTTTAAAAATTATTGGAAATAATACAACGGTGATTTTTTTTAATACTATTAATACTATTTTTTTTATTATAATACAATGGTGAAATTATTTTTTTAATTATTAATACTATTTTTTTAAAATTATTGGAAATAAGTTTTTTTTAAAATATAAATATATACGTTTACAACAATATATTTAAAAATTTATATAAATTTTTTAAACAATATATTACAACAATAATTTTTTTAAAAGTTTATATATATTTAAAAATTTGTTAGGTTAAATAATGCTTCCCTAAACTTCTCTTCCTACTTCCCAAAAACCTCTGCCGTTCCTACTTCCCAAAAAACCTCCGCCGTTCGTTCTAGGTTGCGCGCTCGTCCATCCCTTCTTCTTCTGCGCCACATTCTCACGGTTGCTCGCCCTCTATTCGTTCTCTTCCTTTTCCGTCGGTCATCCGCCACCGCTTGCCTCGTCGGCGAGCTGTTGCCCTTTCTTTCTCATCGTCTCAACCCTCACTCCGTACGCGACACTGCCGCCCCATCGCCGTATCTTCTCTTCCGCCAGTGGTCGTTGCTCCATTGTCGTCCTCTTCGCACGAGCAAAGGATTCGATGCTAGTGGTGTCACCGATTCGATTTCCATTGTCGGTAATCCCTTCCTGCTCTTTGTCGTGAGGGTAGATTCACCACTGTCGATTTTTCCTCCATCCATCGCATCATCGGACCAGCCTTCACAGTGAGCTTGGTTTCACCATCACCGTGATTGCGCGTTGGGCGGTGACAGTCTTCAATACAGTGCCACCATCACTAATTGTTGATGGTGTCTTGATTCTATTGCGTTGCAGAAGTGGGTAAGCCATATGCAACAGCGAAAGCGAGTGAGTGCCTCGAGAAGCTTGCTTTGCATGAGACAATGGTCATGGTGTTTCTCTTATGCAGATCTTTGATTTCTATTCAAATTGAGAAGAAAATTCTTTTAGCAAAACTGGTTTGCTAAAACTCTTTGCATTTACTCGTTGCATTTCAATTTTATTATATTAACTTTTGTCTCTTTGTAGAATTTGATGCAGTAGGATGTCTTCATGCCACCATAGTAATTCCTTAATGTGTGCAATATGTCTAGACTTGAAAGTTTTGTTTGAATTTCACCTACATGTTGAATTTTCCGAAGTTCCCTTTAGTAATAGACTTACATGATCTATCATTTTAGCAATTTGTTTCATTTGAAACTCTAGTGCGGGTAAAAGTTGCTAACAAGTTATTAGCACTTCATAACACTTTTTTCTGTTCTTATAATTTTACCATTGAGGATTTAAAACTTAAATCTAAGGCTACTTATCTTGAGAAATACTTTAAAAGAACTTTTGTCAATTATTTGGAAGGTTTCTTCAAGAGCCTTTTCTTACATTTGGGATTACAGGAGTATATTTATTGAAATATTCAGCACACTCATAGTCATAACCATTAACTGAAAATTTGGCAGTTGTATTTGATCAAATTCTTACCATGATTTTAATCATAGTGTTAATTTAGTGACACCTTTTGTCATGTAAAGTTGGACATTTTTAAAATCGACCAATATGTTCTATATCTAGAGGAGCTTAATTGATTAGAGTATAAGCTTTAATAGGTACAAGGTAATCAAAGAAATTTAGGGAATGTAATTAATATAATTTAATTGATTTGAATATTAGTAGTGATATAGTCTTACATAGAGCTCATTGGAGGAATAAAATATCTGTAGCTGACTTCAAATACTTGGGACAAATATGACTTGATGTGTTTGCTGACTTTAGCTGAAGCCAAATTGAGTATGCTTCTCAAAACACTGCTTGATATAAGAAGCCAATGTTAAGCAAACATTTGGAAAGAGTTGACATGCTACACCTTATCTGATCAGTATACTTGTATAAAAACTTAAAAAACCTAAATTAACTTTGCAAATTTTCTTTTGTCTATTAAATGGATTTTCTTTGCAATACTCTAAGTTATTCCACCTTTATAATGTAGGTTACTGAAGCTCTTTCAAATCTTTGGTCTTGAATCTTGAATCGATAGTTGGTATTGATTTTACAAAGAGCAATGAGTGGACAGTTTGTTTGTATTCTTAAATAACCATTCTTGTTGGTTTGATACATTGTTTAGAAATGCCACTAATTTTGTGAAGAAGTAAGTTTCCAAATAATTATCTCTCCTAAAAAAATTGGTTGCAAACAAGGAATTATATAGCCTGAATCAATTACTTGGAATTTAGTAGCTTGAAGAAATTTCACACTCTGCATCTTATATTAAATATTGCACTTTTTATTCTTGTAATGTTGTGTGAACAATTAATCTTTTATGATGCTATTGCTAATCCAGTCTTTGGGTGGCTATCCGAGTTGCAAGGTCTCAGATTTCTGGTTGTGCAAGCATACTAAGAAGTATATAAGATATGGTCATATTTAAATCCTCATGAACTTTAGCATGAATTAGCAAGCAAACTTAATGAAGCACAACCATCTTTCGAATCCTGAATTACAAGAACAAATCTGGTCTATATTCAGAAAGTGAGTATTATACTTGTTTTTTCCTATTTTGCTTAGTTATGTATAATAATTTATTATGTCTATATTTTTGTATGTTCGTTTCATAGTCATAGTGGGAAATGTTTTTGTGCATTCTGGCAGATATGAAAGTTATATTGAAGTTGAAATCTAGCAAAGATCCGTTAAATATTTTGTACTTTGTAGGAAATGAGAAGCTTTGTGAAAATCTTTGCATAACTGCTATAATTTTTTTCATCACAGGTTCCTTTTCAACCGGATAGAGTTAAATGCGGTTATTTTTTTTACGATATATGAGAGAGATAATTGAAGGCGTCGCATCCTTTGACAAGTCTTCCCTACGATCAATAGTAATATTAGATATATTTTCAAATTTTCTTATTGATACCATAGTGTTTAATTACATTTTCATTCATTTATTCACATGCAGTTCGCAAAATCTGTGATAGCGGCAAAGGAAATTGATGAAGTACGTTGAGGGTGAATGCATACAAGATCACATATCAGATGATTAGGAGAGATTTAAGTGTACTTAACTCTTTTGGTTACATGTGGTAATCTATATGTGTTTTGCATATTATGCATAATACTTTTGGTGCATATGATGTGTAGTTGTTTTGCCACAGTACTTTTTAATATATATCGGTAAGAGTGATCATTTAAAATGTGATGTGACCTTGTACTTTACATTGCTACAAGTGCGCGTGTATATATGTGTTTTCTATAATTCTTTTTGATGTTGTATGATTTATATTAAAAACGCAACACTATAAATCTACAACGGTTTATTGTGTTCTAGAGTAACCGTTGAGAAATGACAACGGTGAAAAACCGTTGTCTATAAGAAAAAAAATCCATGGTAAATCGGTGGTCGGTCAAAGACAACGGTGAAAGACCATTGTAGATTTAAGGAAAAGACAACGGTGAAAAACCATTGTCTATTAGCAAAAACATCTGTGGTAAATCGACCCGTTGTGAAAAGTGGTTCGCTCAAAGACAACGGGTAAAAACCGTTGTCTTATCCTTGAAACCACAATGGTTTTTCACCGTTGTCTTTGCTCGAACCACTTTTCACAACAGGTCGATTTACCACAGATTTTTTTGCTAATAGACAACGGTTTTTCACCGTTGTCTATTCGATTTTTTGTTGTAGTGAGGGTACTGACTTAGATGGAACCAAGTTCAGAATGTGTGCTATCATTTCTAGAGCAAACCCCCAGAACGAATCAGGTAACTCAGAATAACTCATCATCGATCTAATCATTTCCATAAGAGTCCTATTCCTTCGCTCCGCCACACCATTCTGCTGGGGTGTGCCAGGTGCGGACAATTGGGATTGAATCCCAGCCTCTGATAAGTAACTCCTAAACTCTCCCAAGAGGTACTCGCTACCACGATTAGATTGTAGTGTCTTGATATTTTTACCTTGACGGTTCTCCACATCAGCCTTGAATTCTTTGAACCTGTCAAAGCATTCAGACTTGCGACGCATCAAGTAAATGTATCCATACCTTGAATAATCGTCTATAAAAGAGACGAAGTATTCAAAGCCACCTCTAGCCTGGATAGACATAGGACCGCACAGATCAGAATGAACCAATTCTAACACATCTTTGGCTCTATACCCCTTGGTCTTGAAAGGCCTCTTGGTCATTTTACCTTCCAAGCAAGATTTGCAGGTTGGGAGATCCTCCACCACCAATGAACCCAAAGGTCCATCAGCTATCAACCTTTGAATTCTACTCAGGTTAATATGACCAAGCCTAAGATGCCAAAGATATGTCTGGTTCATTTTTGAAGGTTCTTTTCTCTTATTAGACTTAGAAGATGAGTTATTTACTTCTATATGCATCGTGGGAGTTTTCGGTTCAAGAGTGTACAAATTGCCAACCAATGTACCAGAACAGATAATCTCCCTATTTCTTTTTATAACCACTTTGTCATTAAAAGAAACAGAATATCCATCCATAAATAATTTAGAAACTGAAATTAGATTCTTTCTAAAAGTAGGTACATAAAGACAATTTCTCAAAACCAAAACTTTTATTCCTATCAAAAGATAAATAAACGTCTCCCACTGCAATAGCCGCCACCTTTGAAGCATTGCCCATGAAGACGGTAATCTCTCCCTCATCTAGTCGTCGGGTTTCCTGGAACCCCTGCAAAGTATTGCAGACATGATCAGTGGCTCCTGTATCTACACACCAGGCACTGATAGATAACACCGCTAAACATGTTTCAACAACTAAACAAGAAGATATACCTTTATTCTTTTGGCGAGGACAGTCCGCCTTCTAATGTTCCGTCTGCTTGCAAGTGAAGCACTTGCCTTTCAGCTTCTTCACTCCTGCCTGAGGTCCTACCGCCACTTTCTTTGCTCCACCTTGCTTCTTCTTCTTCTTACCTTTCGGTTTAGAAGAGAAAACCTTCTTAGCAACCATGGCTTGAGCGCTTTGATGAAAAAGCCCCTTTGCTGCCTGGAGTTCTGTCAGAAGCTCCGCCAACGAATACAACCTCTTATTCATGTTGTAATTGAGGCAGAACTACTCAAAACTCCTAGGCAGAGACTGTAGAATGATATTGACCTGGGTTTCCCCATCGATCTCAGCTCCAAGGACTTCCATCTCATTAAGATGAGCCATCATCTTGAGAACATGATCCCTGACGGGTGTTCCCTCGATCATGGTGGTCGTCATCAAGTTTCTCATAGCCTCCTATCTAGCCGCCCTACTCTGATGTTCGAAAAGTTCCTTGAGATTGAACATCATGTCATAAGTTGTGGCCATGGCCTGATGCTGATGTTGCAGCACATTTGACATAGATGCCAAAATGTAACACAGCGCCATCTCATCTGCCTTGATCCATTTCTTATAACTTTCTTTCTCCTTTTCATCAGAGTCATCGGTGGGCTTAGGAGGACAGACCTCAAAGAGTACAAATTTGTACTCCTCTGTAGTTAAGACAATATCCAAGTTTCTTTTCCAATCAATATAATTTGTTCCAGTAAGTTTATTTTCTTTTAATATCACAGCAAGTGGGTTGAAAGCCATTTGAAAAACCTAAGAATCACAATGATCAAAATATTAGATTTCAAATATCATTGATTCCTCAAACAATAAAATTTCGAAATCAACCAACACCTCAAAACACCGAGAATGTCGCATGCCACGATAGTGTGGACGTATACGAATTCTACATTTGTAAGAGGAGGTTTTACCCATTAATTTTATTATCTTGTCAACCTTACTTTTTGACAAATAAAATTAATAGTTGGTTCCTCTTTGGCCCTACAAATAAAAGCAGTGACTCCGATGGAGAGGATACTTTTATTTGCATCTAAGTGTGCACCATTACACGATACTAAGGGAATTATCTCGGATTATGTACCTTACCGATGGGGAAGTACACACGCTCCTAAATAATTTCCTATAACCATTATTTAACCTAGTGATCCGCAAACAAACCCATCCGATGGGGAGGAAGGCACTCAAAATCGACGCACAAGTTTGTTGCATCACACGTCAAATTGTAATGGAGGTCGTGGGAATTAATTAAAATGTCCCTCTCCCACTTAGTAAATTGACAATGAGGAATTTTCAAGCACACACAACATGCATATAAAACAAATCAGCAATAAATATGGAAAAAATAGAATTTTCCCAACTATTATGGCATTGTTCTCCAATATGCGTCCCGTCGTGTCGCCACCTCATCCGCTCCATCTTTTCCTGTGTGCAAGTCACCAAAGAGATCCAAGCCGAGATATATCATTTTAACTTACATTCATCGATCCTATACTCTACGAAGGAGTGTACAAATAATCTAGATCGAAAGTAAACTAAAATGAGTGGCTAAACAATGCCGTATTTAATTAGAAAAATTAAATACTAATCTAGCCTCGTCAACCCCGAGGATTCAAATAATATACATACAATCACACACAAACAATCACATACACACATATAGCCATAATAGTCGGATCTTATGCCTGCAACCAAAAAGTTATCCTACGCACATCCTACTATTATCCGGCATACTCAATATATGATATGTGCATGAAAGTAACCGAATCCAAAACACACAAAACCGGAAACCGTGGCTCTGATACCACTTGTAGGGAATTGCTTCGGAGGCTCATTGGCTCCCATATCCCTGGATTAAAATTTTCACTAATGAAAACTAATCCGGATGGGATGAGTTTCCTTAGCACAACCAATTCGTCGTCATGCTAACAACTTGAGCGATCGCTTGAACAAACTAGTTGTTCAAGCAACCTAACTCTTCTAGTTGTTTAGCTGCGGAAGAGACGACGAACGGATCGCCGATTTTTGTGTTTATCTTCGGGGTCCATGATTATACAAATGCAAACTAGTATAATCAATACATACTAACATAAAGATATGAACATGCAAAGATCAATAAAAGTTGTAAAACTTGTATACCTCTCGATCTTCTACCGTATGTCCTATCCTCCTTGTGGACGTCGTGTGGGCGAAGATCCTCCACGAGTTGAAGCCTCCTAGATCATGTTCTTCCTTTCCTTGCTCCTCCAAGCAAAAAAAAGAACCAAACAAAACTCCTTCTCCTATCTAGAACCGGCCACCAAGCCAAAGAGCTTGATATAACCGCCGGTCAAGGAGTAGCTTCTTGAGCACCGGCAAACCTTGAAGCAATGTTGCCGCTGGCCACCAAGGTGGGATATGGATGAACGCCGGCCAACCTTGAAGCAATGTTGCCACCGGCCACCAAATAGAAAGGGAGGAGGAAGAGCGCCGGCCAAGGATGAGAATAGAGAGAGGGGCGCCGGCCAAAACCCTAGGGAGAACAAAGCTTTGTCGCCCACTTCTAGCCGCCCAAAAACCCTAACTTCTCTAGGGTTTGTTGCCGCCCACTTTTAGATAGGGAAAACCCTAATCCACAAGCATTAGTTGTCGCCCAAGCCTTAGCCCTCTATTTATAGAGTTGGGCTTAAGCCTCCTTTAATCTCTACCGTCGAATCTAGGGGTTTAATCTCCACCATCGGATCTAGGGTTTCATCCCAACCGTCGGATCTAGGGTTTCATCCCAACCGTCGGATCTAGAGTTTCATCCCAATCGTTGGATCTAGGGTTTCATCCCAACCGTCGAATTTAGGGTTTTATCCCAACCGTCAGATCTAGGGTTTTATCCCAACCGTCGGTTCTAGGGTTTTATCCCAACCGTCGGATCTAGAGATCTAATCTCAACCGTCGGTTCTAGAGTTTTGTTTTCCATCCTTGGATCTAGACTTCATGAGGATTATATTAGGCTACGATAGGGACCATGAGGAGGAGTTGGATCTTGGCCACCCGATGGATCGGAATCACACAAACTTGATCCATCAATGATGTTCCATTCCACTAGAGGATCATCATTGAATTACCTCACCAACCCCCATAAATCAATATGGGTTCCATATATTATTTGTACATCCATCTCCCCGTGTTTAAGATATCGAATGTCCATTAATTAATTGATTTACTGACCATCAATCAATTAACATCTAACTCCTCGAGTAGTACCACTCAACCATATCATCATGTTGACTAAGTCAACCAGCTGGGTTTACATGATGAACCTTATGAGCTCCTCAAGGGGACATCATCGACCTAATGTATAGTGTTGGTGCAGTGAGGCACCGAAATCGAACCTATGTTTTGATTATAGCAAAGACACAAAGTTAAGCCTATTTTGTTTTCTCACGAGCTGAATCGAGTGTGCAGAAGATTGATATAGCTGGAGCTGAAGGCTAGCGACACCCGGAGGAAGCCGCGGTGGTCGGGCGATACTCGAGTTACTTCGGAGGGAGCCGAAGGAATCGAGTGGAAGGCCGGAAGCAAAAGCAACACGTAAGTATCGAGGTAAGCTCGTGTGTGCGAGAGTAAGTAAGGTCGTATCCTCTTTACGGGGATGATCTTAAGCGTAGATCCGACCAAAGACATCTTATAGATGGTCTAGGTCGAGATCGGATGGTCGACGACCATCGAAATTATGTTTTTGTTGAGCTAACTTTGACTTGCAGCAAGCATCAGTTGACTGCCAGCTTGGAGGACTCGATTGCCGTGTATCGATCGTGAGAAGGTCATCAATCGATCGATGTCGCCATCGATCGTGATGATGGCCATCAGTCGACTGATGGTCAATGATCAGATTCGAAGAGTCAAGGCTTATCACTCCACCTCAAAGCGGTTTGGTGTCCATTTGTGATTGGTTGAAGACCCACTCGAAAAGGGGCTCAAAAGCTATAAAAGGAGGGCCAAACCTAGGGTTTTGACAACAATTCTAAGCTTCCAAAAAGTCTCCGCAAAGCTACCGACAACAACGTGCTTCTTCTTCTCCGACGTCTAGGTTTCATTTCCTTTATTTTTGTACGTCGGCTTTAATTTTAGTGTCGTTGCTCATTTACATTCTTCGAAGCTTTTTTATCGTAACGAGGAGAGGGGGAGTGTCCCTCTACCTCAAGTTCTTTTTGTATCGATTAACTCCTACCTCCAACGAGGAGGAGTTTGTTTAGTAATTTGCCCTCCGTACGTGGTCAAGGACCACTAGGGCCTTGAAGGGCTACGAACCAAGTAAATCTCGTGTCTATTGTCTCCTTTACTTTTTGCTTATCTTTCCGCTGCATATAAGTTTTCTTTTAAAACGAGTTCGTACGAGAAAAATTTTCTTTCGCTATTCACCCCCCCCCCTCTAGCGAACCGCATCGATCCAACATATAGGACACGGTTTCCTCCTATAATCAACGACACACCATGTAAATAATATCATTTCCCAACTTACCGGGCATATTGATTTAATCCATCTAAATCTTACCCTTTGGTAAATCAAAGAAATAAATACTAAGTACATGTGCCCGTTATTATATCGGGATTAAGAGCATGTACAACATAATATCCGAGGTCCGATTCAATTATGTAGTCAGCACTAAATTGAATCACCTCTATGTCGGTCTTGCTCAATACACCTAAGTGCACTAGTATAACTCTATGTTCAAGACAAAACAATACCAAGCTACACTATAACCATGCCAATGGTTTGTCCAAAACTATCTTGGTTGTGAGCCTCTAATTATATTCTACAAGGGACTAATAACATGATCTTCTGTGCCACACCAAGCACCATGGTATCTACAATGTAAAATATTAGACAATATGCACACATATAATAAACATATAAAGTGAAAACAAGGATCATGTGATTCTTATTTCAAAATAAAAATTTTCATACAAAAAGAGTTAGGCTTTCAGTATACATTCCAACACTGAGAATGCTAGGTCGCCAGTTCCTCCTCTCAGATGCTAGGTTGTCTCGAGCTGGCAATGAGGAGCGGCACTCGATCGGAAGCCTAGGAGAAATGAAAAACGAAGGAGAAGAAAAGGGGATCAAGAATGTGGAGGAGTCGAGAGAAATGAGAGGAAATAAGGAACTTAGGTTTTGATATTAAACCTGTTAGGGCAATCTCTTGCCATGATAAGGTTTTGATGTGTGTGGCAAAGGGTTTAAGTTAGTTTGTTATGTTGATTTGATATGTGCGTTGAAGTCGTGCCAGACTTAGTAATTCGCACATGGAGTTGTGGCGAGTTTCACATCTCATGACTCGGTCCTTGAGTCGGTGAAGGATTGCTTTGCAGAAGTCGTGCGCTTGGAGCATCCGAGGGACCGTCGGACGAGAAGCTTGGAGTGAAGCCGGAGGAAGTAGACTTCGAGGTAAGAGACGCGAGGAGCATTATAGAGCCGTGCACCTGATGCTGCCGAGGGACGTGGCCACGAATGAAGAGAACTTCGAAGGGGAGGGACTCCGAGAAATGAGAGTGAGCGAATGTAACCTAGGAAGGGGTAGCTCTTAGGTGAAACTTGGCCATTTGGCCAAGTGTCGGATGAGTTTTCCTGACACCAGTCGACTGCCATGTCATGGCAGTCGACTACTCTGAGTCGATGGTTCGATCATTCGGTGGTTTAAGTCGGTGAATCAAGTTGATCGATCATTGACATGAGAAGTCGACTGATGGCTTGATCAGTCGACTGCCAAGGGACGACAGTCGACTGATGACACTATGCACGGGCACAGAATGGAGTCGATCTCGTGGAGCACTCGACTGATTGACATCAGTCGACTGATGGGTGCCATCAGTCGACTGATGCCAATACCGTTAGATGGAATCCAACATGGAAAGCAGCCATTATTGGGCAACGGCTACAGGACCAGTCGACTGATGGGTGCCATCAGTCGACTGCTCCTGTGTCAACGGGAAGAAACCCCCTTCCTCTATAAAAAGGAAGAGGATGGGGCTTTGGGAGGCTAATGCTTGAGCTCTAAACTTCTCCCAAAGTGCCATACACGATTCCCTACTCTTCTTACTTGCTTTTACTTCAATCTCATTGTAAGAAGAGTGATCTTGATTGTAAAGGTTACCTCCACCTAGCTTGGTGCAAAGGAGAGACCAATAGTGATTGGCTTTGGCGGAGTGATTCACCGTGGACGAATCAGACCGTGGATTAGCGGCGTAGCCGTGAACCACGTTACATCTCGTGTTTGTATTGTTTTGTTTATCTTTTACTTAGTCTTTATTTATATTTGCATATTCCGCTTGCACTAACGTTTTGTAGATGAGCAAAATACGACATCCAACGAACGAGGGCTATTCACCCCCCTCTAGCCGGCCATTTCGATCCCCCAACAAGTGGTATCAGAGCCAAGGAAAGCTTGTCGAGGACTAACTGCCACAACAAGCAACTTTCAAAATGGTCGGCTCCAACATCCATCCACCGAAGTTTGAAGAAGAATTCGCTTGGTGGAAGAAGCGAATGGAGGTATTTTTCGAAACGGATTTTGATATCATGATTATAATGGAATCCGGTTTCGTTTTGCCTAGGGATGAAGAAGGGAAGCCAATAGAGAAATCTAGGTGGACCAAAAAGCAAAGGGAAGAACACCTTGCAAACTCAAAAGCCAAGAATCATCTTTTCAATGTGCTCCCCCAACAAGAGATCAACCGAATTGGAGAATGCCTAAGTGCCAAGGAGATGTGGGAGAAGCTAATTGAGCTTCATGAAGGCACATCCGAGGCGAAGCTAGCAAGGAGAGACCTCCTCCACTCCCAACTCAACAACATTAAACTAGAAAAGGGAGAAAAGGTAATTTCCTTACATTCTCGTTTCAAGGAAATTATAACCGGTTTGTCAAGTGTAGGTGAGAAGCTATCAAACCGGGATATGGTTATGAAGGCTATAGATGTCTTTCCGTGATCCTCAAAATGGAGCTCCATGGTGGACTCATTTTATATCTCCAAGAACTTAGAAGTAAGCACCTTGGAGGAATTCTTCTCAACCATGGAGCTTCATGAAACAAGGCTTGAAGGTATACAAGAAGAGCCTAGAATCCAACCTTCAAGGGGAGTAGAATTGTTGGCAAACAAGGGGAAGAAGAAGATAGAGATTCCCTCCTCCTCCGATGACGAAGCTTCCTCCTCCTCCTCCATGGATAGCACGGAAGAAGCCTATATGGTAAGGAGGGTAAGGCGTGCATTAAAAGGTTTTAGATTTAACAAATCAAATGATAGGAATAGAAGACAAAGGGGGAAGATCATTTGTTACAATTGCCAAGGAGAGGGACACATAAGGGACTATTGTCCCCTCCTAAACAAGAGCAAAGAAGAGAGGAAGAAGAAAGAAAAAAAGAAAAAGAAAAAGGGGAGTAAAAAGAAGGAAGAAGAAAAGAAGGCCAAGGAAAAATGAAAGGCCATGGCTCTCAAAGCAAAGACATGGGATGACCTTGCTTCCTCTTCCTCATCCGATGAAGAAGAGCATGTCTACTCCAACCTTGCATTGATGGCCTTCGACGACTTGGATTGCTCCTCCACCGAAAATGAAGAATCAAGCTCAAGTGGAGAGAGCTCAAGTGAAGGGGGAGCTTCTACATCCTCCTCATCTGAAGAAGAAGAAGAGGACATGGAAACTATGGTAACGAATGCCTCTCCTAAGAAAATAGTTTCCATAGTTTCTAGCTTAACTAGGGATTTATTTAGAGCAAAGAAGAAAAATAAGAGCATGCTAGATCAAATTAAGGACTTAGAAAATAAACTAGAAAAAGCATGCTTAAATCAAAATGAAAATATTTCTTCTTGCCATGATGATGCATGTTCACATGATAAATATATGCCATTTGATGTTAATGATGCATGCATAGAAGAAAATAGGGCTTTAAGAGAAAAGGTAGATTATTTAACCAAAGCCCTAGATAAATTCACAATTGGCTCCAACACATTAAACATGATCATAGGGAGCCAAAGAGCAAGCTTTAATAAGAAAGGCCAAGGATACAAAGAAAAGAAAAATGAAAAGGCCTATAAATGGCTAATTGCTAGGGGACAAGATAAGAAGAAAGAAATAGCTAGGAAATGGATTCCTAAGGAGTATCTAGTGAACCCCATAGGCAAGAACTTATTTTGGGTTCCAAAATCCATCCTTAAGGGTTAGAAAACCCCTAGGGTAGTCAACCATATGCAATTGACCTATATCATATTTTGGTTGACTTAGGATGGCGGGACAACATTTTTTTTAAATAGTGTTAGGTGATGATAACGTGCCTATAAATAGTTAATAATTCTTAAATCATGATGATTAATGTAATTGCTATGTATGTTTGCAATCATGATTTATGATTTTGAAATTTGGCACATCATCATGAGAAATAGGGTTAAATCATGTTTTTGGTGATACTTTGCTTATTATCATGATATAATACCTAATGCATGATTACAATTTGATGAATACATGTATTTCATCATCATAATGTAGAATTAATTGATATATGCCTTAATGATCATGTGGATTGTTAGGGTGACACTTAACCTTGATAGAATTGCATGAATATAATGGTTAAGTATATACAAATACCTCTAGGATACATCTCACACTCACTATAGGCTACCATGATTGTAAACTTAGCATGAGTGAGATGTTAGGATGATACAAATGTCCACTAATGTCTATAGCATTTAGATGGTCATTTAAAGTATCAAAATAGCAATAATAGACCAATCATGGGGAAGGCTTATGTTTAATTCATAGACATATTGCCCAAAGATCATGGTTGGATATTTCATATGTTTTCAAAACAATTTTTTAATCTAAAATCTATGTATTCATGTTTTGAAACAATTGGAACCAAAACTAGGTGTTAAACTTGATACTAGAATGATCAAAAACCTAGTGGTTGTTAAAGCTTTTGGATTTTTAGAAAATATCAGAAAATATAATGATTTTTCATGAAAAACTATTTTTCATTTATAGATATACTTACAAGAAATATGTTCCCCAGATTTTATGATTTTTCGAATTTTCTGGAATTTTTAATGCATTTTTGAAATTCAGTCCGAAAATCAGAAAGTTCTAAAATTCGCGTGCCAGTCGACTGGTAGTCTGAACCAGTCGACTGATGGCTTGAAAATCAGAACAGTAAAGGCCAAATTCAGGTTTTAGACTAATTTTTGTTATTTTCCCTCTATTAGACTTGATGTCATAAGTTTATAACTTAGTGTTAATCTTTTTGATGGTGTCAAAGGGGGAGAAAATATTATGTTTAAGTTAATTATGATAGGGGGAGAATTTGTAGAGAGAGTTTCATGGATTAAGGGGGAGTTGCATGTTGCTATATCAATGTTTATGTTTACATGCTTTCTTTCCTTATAAATTTTTATCAAATGTTTTTACCTAACTTAAACGGATTGCCACACATCAAAAAGGGGGAGATTGTTAGGGCAATCTCTTGCCATGATAAGGTTTTGATGTGTGTGGCAAAGGGTTTAAGTTAGTTTGTTATGTTGATTTGATATGTGCGTTGAAGTCGTGCAGGACTTAGTAATTCACATATGGAGCCGTGGCGAGTTTCACATCTCATGACTCGGTCCTTGAGTCGGTGAAGGATTGCTTTGCGGAAGCCGTGCGCTTGGAGCATCCGAGGGACCGCCGGATGAGAAGCTTGGAGTGAAGCCGGAGGAAGTAGACTTCGAGGCAAGAGACGCGAAGGAGCATTGCAGAGTCGTGCGCCTGATGCTGCCGAGGGACATGGCCGCGAACGAAGAGAACTTCGAAGGCGAGGGACTCCGAGAGATGAGAGTGAGCGAATGTAACCCGGGAAGGGGTAGCTCTTAGGTGAAACTTGGCCATTTGGCCAAGTGTCAGATGAGTTTTCCCGACACCAGTCGACTGCCATGTCATGGCAGTCGACTGCTCTGAGTCGATGGTTCGATCGACTGGTTTAAGTCAGCTGAATCAAGTTGATCAGTCGACTGCCGGCATGGGCAGTCGACTGATGGCTTGATCAGTCGACTGCCAAGGGACGACAGTCGACTGATGACACTGTGCACGGGCACAGAATGGAGTCGATCTCGCGGAGCACTCGACTGATTGACATCAGTCGACTGATGGGTGCCATCAGTCGACTGATGCCAATACCGTTGGATGGAATCCAACGTGGAAAGCAGCCGTTATTGGGCAACGGCTACAGGACCAGTCGACTGATGGGTGCCATCAGTCGACTGCTCCTGTGTCAATGGGAAGAAACCCTCTTCCTCTATAAAAAGGAAGAGGATGGGGCTTTGGGAGGCTAATGCTTGAGATCTAAACTTCTCCCAAAGTGCCATACACGATTGCCTACTCTTCTTACTTGCTTTTACTTCAATCTCATTGTAAGAAGAGTGATCTTGATTGTAAAGGTTACCTCCACCTAACTTGGTGCAAAGGAGAGACCAATAGTGATTGACTTTGGCGGAGTGATTCACCGTGGACGAATCGGACCGTGGATTAGCGGCGTAGCCGTGAACCACGTTACATCTCGTGTTTGTATTGTTTTGTTTATCTTTTGCTTAGTCTTTATTTATATTTGCATATTCCGCTTGCGCTAACATTTTGTAGACGAGCAAAATACGACATCCAACGAACGAGGGCTATTCACCCCCTCTAGCCGGCCGTTTCGATCCCCCAACAAAACCTAGGTTAATCAAAATTATTAACCCCTCATTAATTGATAACTTAAACTAGCCCTATAAAAGCCTATTCATTTTATCCCCATAAAATGTCATATAGATTCCGTTTAAAATTAGAAAATTTTTCTAAAAATCTCTGAAAAATTCCATAAGATAATTTCTTAATTAACCAGGGGTATTTATTATTATTATTTTATTTTTCGATATCTCATATTCTCCCCTACTAATAAAAATTTAGTCCCCAAATTTCCTACTCAAGTGCAAGTAAATAATGTTACACTAATCAACTCAAGTACTTTGAGAAAAGTCACACACTTCAAGTAACTAAGTGGGGGTATTGAGCTAGAATATTATTTTTCAACTCTCACATAGCCTCTAAAACCTATCACATATAATCTCAACAAACCTTCCAAAGTCTGAATAATACGCTTAATCTAACCATCTACATGAGGGTGAACAACCGTACCCAAGGCTTTTTGGAAACTTTGCCAGAATCATAAGGTGAATCCTGAATCACTATCAGATATGATACTCAAGGATACTCCATGAAACTGGAAATCTCCTAACAATATAAATCTATCAAGCGATCCAACAAATTCATCTTACGGATCGAAAGAAAATGAGCAGACTTGGCTAATCGATCACTAATTACCCTAAATCGCATTAAGTCCTTTCCAAATTCTAGATAATCTCCCAATGCAATCCATCGTATTAGGCTACCACTTTCATCTCGATATGTAACCCTGCTAATCACTAATATTCCACCTTTACTAGTTAACACACCAAACTACGAAATCAACCATGTCCCACATGTCATTCCACCACTAAGAACATTTCAAAACACGCTATTTTCATATACACTCCAAATAAATCACCAATATCGAATGATGAGTCTCCTGAAACAACTCTTCCTAAATCTAAGGCAACTTTAGAACCCACTATCCTCCTCAGAGACGAAGAATTATTTCTCACAAGAGAAATCAATCTACTGTCCAAAATCCACTCTACCATATAGAAACTGCAGGTGTTGGTTACCAACTTGTATCTCCTTAATCTTCTCCATGATGAGTAACTGAGCACTCCTCAAAATCAATATTCCTTGTTGCATCTGACTGCGTTTCCAACAATTCTATTTCTGAGAATTTCTAAATCAACTCTGTAATAGCTACCAGTAGCTAGCTAAAACTCCATGAGAACACCTGCTCAATGCATCTACAAAACAAGATCATAACTGCTAAATCTACGTCATGTATATGAAAGCTTATCTCGTAGTTCCTCAGCTGACGTAAGCATAAGATACGTCTCATTCAACTACATCGGAATCACTGCAATCCCTGAAATGATGCTTCTGTGTACAATACCCTTCCATCCACACTGAAAGGATTAACTAACACTAGTGCAAAAGTCAGCCACCATCTGGGCCCTGAAAACTGGTTTAGCAAGCTTCTGACCAAGTGAATTCCATCATCTTCTTGGTCAAACAAGTCAGTGGTATAGTAATGCTAGAAACATCCTATCCACACTTGCGGTAATAACCAAATCAATCTAAGGAAACCACAAACTTTCATTAAGATTGTGAATATATCCAAAAATATGTCATCCACAAAGACGATGACAACCGATCCCAAATACTCTAAGAATACTTGATTTACCAAATTGATGAACACGACTAGAGCACTAGTAAGTCTAAACATGATCACCAACAACTCATAATATCCAAGCCAAGTGTGGAATATCATCTTTTGCACATATATCTTTTACTCTAAGTCGATGATATACTGATCATAAATCAATCAGAGAGTATACATAAATATCTCTGAGCCGATTAAACAAATCTTCTATCCATAGCAAAGGATATTTGCTCTTAATGGTCAGTGCATTGATTGCCAGTAGTCCATGCATAATCTCAATGATTCATCTTTCTTCTTAACCAGAAAGTACTAGAAACTCTCCTAGTGAAAACACTGGGATAGATAAGTCATCATTCCAGCAACTCCTGCAATGCAACCAAACATTCTTCCAACCCTTTTGGTGTCATCCGGTATAGGGTATTAGAGTTGTTACCAGACTATCTCAATCTCTAATTGATTCGAATCAGTTTATTAATAGATACACTACTCATGCCTAATCATCACACCGTCAATGATAATTGTATGACACTAAGCCAATACAATATCAACACTCCAATTAATCACATGAGAATAATCCACAAAAATAGTATTCTACTCACTCTAATGATCATCCCATCATCATCCAAATCTAAGGCAGTATCACCACATAGTCAAGACTAATGACCAAAATCTCCAAATCATCATCATATATAATAAATTCCAAATCACCAAAACATACATAATCCGCTAATAATCAAATCAACATCATAACATTCAAAGTTAATATTAGGATATCCATATCCACACCATATCAACCAAGTCAATAATATAGCAGCTAAGTCAACTCTCCAACAATAAGATAACATCTCCACCAATCAACCTCTAAATATCAGAATCAATATCATGACACTCTAATAATCATCACAGCAGTCAAATCAACATCTCAACTATCCTATCATAGTAGTATGTTCACCAAAGTTTAAGGGCATTCTTTAACTTCTTATTTGGTGGTCAACATCTCACCTGACAGTAGAGATACCACCAACCCACAAAGTCGATGTCCAGGAACTCTCCTAATTGTTAGGATGTATATTGAAAAGTCTATCTTTTGTATGAACATCTTTATTTTTGAAATAAGAATGACATGATCATTGTTTGCATATTTATGGTTATGCATATTGTCTGATATATTACATTGTAGATAACATGGTGTATAGTGTCACATAGGAGATCATGTTATCGGTTCATTGTAAAGTATAAGTAAAGGCTCACAACCGAGATGGTTATGGACAAACCATTGGAATGGTTGTAGTGTGATTTGGTATTGGTTTGTCTTGACCATAGAATCACACTAGTACACTTTGTGTGTATTGAGCAGGACCGACTTAGAGGTGATTCGATTTATTGCTGACTACATAATCGAATCGGACCTCAGATATTATATTGTACATGCTCTTAATCCCAATATAATAATGGACACATATACTTAGTATTCATTTCTTTGAGTTACCAATGGGCGAGATTTATAAAGTAAATCATCGGTAAGTTGGGAAATGGTATTATTTATATGGTGTGCCGTTGATTATCGAAGGAAACCGTGTCCTATATATTAGGATGATGATGTCCCCTTGAGGAGCTCATAAGGTTCATCATGTAAACCCTGCAGGTGGACTTGGTCTGGCATGATGATAAGGTTGAGTGGTACTACTCATGGAGTTAGATATTGATTAATTAATTGTCAATAAATTAATTAATCGAGGAACATTCGAGATCTTAAACACGGGGAGAAAAATGTACAAATAATATATGGAGCCCATATTAACTTGTGGGGGTTGGTGAGGTAGATCAATGATAATCCTCTAGTGGATTGGATTATCATTAATGGATCGGACTTTATGTGGGCTTGATCCATTGGGTGGCCAAGATCCAACTCCTCCTCATGGTCCCTATTGTAGCCTATTAAAACCTCATGAAGCCTTGATCCAATGATGGAAAACAAAACTCTAGATCCGACGGTAGAGATTAAATCTCTAGATCCGACGGTTGAGATTAAATCTCTAGATTCAACGGTTGAGATTAAATCCCTAGAACCGACGGTGGAGATTAAAACAAGGCTTAAGCCTAACTCTATAAAAGGAGGGATTAGGGTGGGCGGCAAGAAGAACTAGAAGCAAGATAGGATTAGGGTTTGGGCAGCTAGGTCTTGGAGGCTTGGGCGGCCACAATTAAGGAAAGTTTTTCCTTTTTTTTTTCTTCTTCTTCTTGGTCGGCGCCCAACAAGCCTCTCCTCTTCCTTGGCCGGCATCCAACCTCTTCATCCTCTTCTCCTTGGTCTATGGAAACAAAGCCTAGGGTCTCTTCCCTTGGAGTTTTGGCTGGCGTCCACCATCCTTCTTCTCCTCTTGGCCAGCGGCAAGCATCAAGGTTGGTGCTTGGTGGTTCGTTAAAGGAAGGAGAAGAGTTTTGTTTCTACACTTCCTCTTTTTCGGAGCGAGCAAGGAAAGGAAGATTGCGATCTATGAGGCTTCTACTTTGGGAAGATCATCGCCCACACGACGTCCAAAAGGAGGAAGGACATACAATAGAAGATCGAGAGGTATAAATTTTATTTTGTTTTCCTTTTGTTCCTTTGTATGTTGCATGTTTTGTTATGTGGCTAAATTAACTTGGACCCCGAATACAAACACAAAAGTCGGCGATCCGTACATCGTCTATTCCGCGGCTAATCATAGAATAGACGTTGGTTGCTTGAACAACAAGTTTGTTCAAGTGACTACTCTAATCGAATAGCACGACGATGAAACGGTAGCTTGGATGATCCTTCCTTGTGAAGGATAAATTTTTTTTGTCCGGGGACATAGAAGGGATCGCCATGAACAAGCGACCGAGTTAAAGTGGGAAGCGAAGTTTCCTACCTTCACAAATCTCCTCCAAAATTGCTCTAAACTTGACGAACATGAACTACCTATATCAATCAATATATCTGCTAAAGTGGAGTAACTAAAATAATACTTCTGATGACTGATTCGTCGATCCACTGTACCTCCTCTGAAGTAATAACGTAAACTCACCCAACTTCTATACTTTATGACTTAGTTCCTGTAGGTGCAAAAGACTGCAATGAAGAAAACTGAAATCCACTACTAAAGCTGAGATGCAAATCGAAATGACTACAATGGAGGTGGGAAACATTGTTGTGCTTGAAAAGAGTACACCACCGAATGTAAAGTACTGAATAACTGTCAACATCGTAGCACGCTCCAACTCCGTAAATGGTATAGCTGCAACTGGAGAATACAAAATAGATACGATACTCCCTCCTATGTACAAAGTATAACCAACGCTGGGTGTAAGTGAAAGCCCTAAAGTCGATCATGTGATGATTGTTGTATTGACTTGTTGTATCATATTCCTATATATATTTATAAAGGCATTTCTTTATGATTATTATACTTACTTGTATTGGTGCCAAATAACTAAGTATAATAGCATCCTTGAGTAGAATGTTCTTATCTATATCAATCGATTGGTAGAATCGATAATGAGATGATATAGAGAAAACTACTCTTAATCATTCCTAGTCAAGTATTAATATTCAGGGACAATATTAATGCGAAGAGACTAGCATATAGGTCAACTCGATGACTTGATCTCACAAGTCATGGATATGAGATATCAAGTTGACACATGGGTGTGAATTGGAGAATGTATACTGAATGACCCGAAATGAGAAAGTATCATGGATCGTTATATGAGTGTCATATGCTTTCTCATGTGACTATTAGTATGACTATTAGTCCTTGGACCAGAAGTCACCATGGTTCCCTACATAAGGAGTTGCATACTTTGTCTTCGTCAAACATCACCCGTAAATGGGTGGACTATAAAGGCGATTACTGGGTATGTAACAAATTATGTAGAGGGATGTGAGTGATGTAGATGGGATTTATCCCTCCTATATGACGGGAGTGATATCATGATTCTTGATAGAGTGAGACCACTAAGTGCATGGCCATGCCCAAATGAGTCAATATGAGATATTGAGCTAATTTGATTAGAGTGAGTCTACTTGGAGTTCAAGATATAGATTGTACAGAGGATGACACGGTCTATGCCTCAATTGTTCAATCTAGATATCAAGGATAAAGGGACATTGTCACATATTGTGAGAGTCACAATTAGTAGTCATAATGGTGATGTTGGATCTCAACATTCTTGTAACTTAGCAATGATGTGTTGCTAGATACCGCTCATTACTTATGTTTCTAAATCAGTTTAGGAGCATTGCCAACATTATAAGAACCTATAGGGTCACATACAAAGGGGAATTAGATGGAGATTAGGATCATATGATGGACCATGAGGATTAGGTTCATGTGATGAACCAAATTGGATTAAGAGTAATCCAAATTAGACTAATTGAGTTGGACTCAATTTGATTCAAGTGTTGAATGAGTCTAATTTAGATTTGATTCATTGAGTCAATTTAAACTAATGAATAGAGATTCATTAAATTAAATTTACTTGAATCAAAGGTTAGATTTGATCAACCATGGGAGATTACAGTTCAAGTTTGACTTGACTTGAAGGGAAGATGAAGGGTCAAGTTTAACTTGACCAAATGCCACTTCATGGTGACTTGGCATAGGGCTGGCCAATGATGATATGCCACATCATCATGGACACATCATGGTATGCCACCTCATGAGGAAGACCAAGAGCCATGGCTCTTAGTATTACATGGATTTTTTTAAACTCCATTAAGTGGCCGACCAAAGGCAATTAAGTGAGGAATTCAAGTCTTCTTCTTCCTTCTCCTCTCCTCTTCTCTCCCTCTCCTCCATTGCCGAGACCTACCAAGGGTGCTAGCACACTCTAAGTGGTTCTCTCCACCTTTTTTCTGTGTGGATACGTGTAGAAGAGTGTACATTTGACACTCTACGAGATCTAGCAACCTTTTGGACGAGCGGGATAAGCGAAGGGCATCGCTACAAGGGTAATACTCTTCCCATGTAGATCTAAGGTAGATCTAGTGTAGATAAACATGTACATGAAATTTTTATTTCTCTTCTCACAGATCCGTGGCCGACTTCCGAGGTTTCCACAACGCAAAAAGCAGTTTTTACGGCTCGGATAGTCTAACAGTGGTATCAGAGCCACGTGCTAAGCATGTACATGTTTATATTTGTAATTTTTGTATTAGATACGAAAAGTTATAGATCTGTAAGTTTCTGTAATTTTCCTAATTTTATAGATTTTGTGAGTATTTTTCTCATAGAGTCAAAGCAACAAGTGTTTGGACACTTATAGGCTTCAACCACCGAGAAAAACTCTCCGAAATGGAAAAATATCATTTTTGTTTCTTGGGATAGTGACTTAAGGAACTGTAAGATCAGTATGAGACACTCGCGAGATTCATTTTGCGAGAAGGGGTGCTGCCCCTAACCCCGGAAGGGGCATTGTCCCGCGATCACCCCCGAAAATCACTTAGCGGGACCGCTGCGGAGTTGTGACTCATAAAATTGAAAAAAAAGTAGAAAAATTATAGAAATGTATGTAAAATACATAATTTAGAATTATGTATAATATTGTGATGGTCATGACCTAAAAAACCCAATGTGATTTGATAAAATTGTGTTGTAATTCATAATACAGCTTGTGCGTCGTTTTTAGTGTTGTGCATGTTGTATATGATATGCGACCTGTGCATCGTGCCTCCCTTATTATTTTCCTATTGTAAATAGATTTTAGACTCGAATGTAACTCGAGTTTCATGTTTGCAATGTACAAAATGAAGCGGTGGAAGGTCCACTCGTAGACGGAGTTACGAGGAGGGTGCCGACGACACATGGCGGTCAAAGGAGGTGCTTGGAGAAGCCGCTAACCCTAGGTTGACCATCCGATCTTCTCATTTGCTTGAGAAGATCGTAGTAAATCCATGACCTCATCACAAATTAATTAATTAATTAATATATATATATATATATATATATATATATATATATATATATATATATATATATATATATATATATATATATATATATATATATATATATATATATATATTTGTTTTTTCTTGTATGTATGTGATGTATGCTAGTATAGGGTAATTAATGCCTTAATGTGTATATGATACACATTCACGATTAGATTAGATATTAATCAAGTCAAATCGAAATGCCTACCAAGTTTTGATATCCATCACTACCTCGATCATTTGTTGTTGTTGAATCTGCCAAAGTAGAGCAACACATATTATCTTGGTAGGGTGCGGAGGGACAATCTTGGTCCAGCCTAGTTATCAAAGCTTGGGTGAGAATAAGCTCAATTAGATTGAGTGAAACTAGTTAACTCAATTGGATCGGGTAAAACTATAGGCATATTCCAACAGTTGGAAAGATAGGATAAGATCACATTTACACTAAATCTTGGGCGATTTAGCCAAAGCTAACTCAAGTTTTTGTAAATGTGGATCTTGATCCTATAAACAAGAGTTGCATAGAGATGTAATTGGTAATTTGTTACCTACTGATCATACTAAGTCTTGGATGATTTAGCCAAAGCTAACTCAAGGCATAGTATGATATGGATCTTGTCCCACAAGAATTATAGCTAGTTGGTATGAATCTAGTAGTGTGGTTTGACCACATCCAACACTCGATTCTTCAAAAGTTCGATAATTTAGTGGGAGCATCATTTAATTAAAGGCCTAATTAAATGATAAATGGAATATGATATTTACTTTCTGCATTTTTTCTGCTATAGATTGCCATGTCATCAAACATGAACACTCTCTCCCTGCGTTCTGTCCTTGAGATGGACAAGCTCAATGGAGCTAATTTCCTGGACTGGTATAGGAATCTGAGAATTGTTCTCAAACAAGAAAGAAAATTGTACGTTCTGAAGCAACCCATTTCGGAAGCACCTCCTACTACTGCCTCACGAGCTGACCGAGATGCTTACAAGAAGCATCAAGATGATGGATTAGATGTGTCATGGCTCATGCTCGTGACCATGAACTTTGAGCTTCTGAAGCAACACGAGTTGTTGAATGCTTTTGATATGGTTGAACATCTTCGTCAACTGTATCAAGGACAAGCAAGACACGAGAGATTCGAGATCTCTAAGGCACTATTTCAATGCAAGATGCAAGATGGGACTCCCGTAGGTCCATATGTACTCAAGATGATTAGGTACATAGAAAACCTACAGAGGTTGGGATTCCAACTTGGCCAAGAACTGGCCACTGACTTGATCTTCCAATCCTTGCCAGAAAGTTACAATCAATTTGTCATGAATTACAACATGAATGAAATTGATAAGCCACTTCCTGAGATGCTTAGCATGTTGAGAACTGCCTGAGATGCTTAGCATGTGCAAAAGAAGAAAGTCAAGGGCAAGCCTAAAAGTAAGAGAAAGTCCCAAGCCAAGGGAAAAGGCAAGGCACTGAAACCTAAAGGAGGGGTTGCCAAGGAAGGTGAATGCTACCTTTGCGGTCAGACCGATCATTGGAAGCGGAATTGTAAAGGATACTTGGAAGATCTTAAGAAGAAGAGAAATGAGACTTCTACTTCAGGTATATATATTATAGAAGTCAATCTATCTATTTCTTCATTGTGGGTATTTGATACCGGATGTGCTTCTCACATTTGTACTAATGTCTGGTGTGAGAAATAGCGGGGCATTGTGAAGGCGAGTGGACCTCTGAGTAGGCAATGGAGCAAGGGTTCTTTGTTGTTCTTTGTAGAACTTATTTCTATCTACGCCCTCTGGCTTGTACTAAATTAGATATAGATGTTGTTATGTGCCTATTCTCACAAAGAACATCATTTCAGTTTCTTGTTTAGATAAGAAAGGCTTTTCATTTATAATAAAGAACAAATGTTGTTCAGTTTATTTAAATGATATATTCTATTGTAGTGCACCTCTGATGAACGGACTCTACATTCTAGACTTAGAGAACCCCATCTATAACATAAGTACCAAAAGGTTCAAGTCAAATGAGTTGAACCAAACCTATCTCTGGCATTGTCACTTAGGTTACATAAATGAGAGTCGCTTATCCCAGCTCCATAAGGATGGGTTGCTGGACTCATTTGATTTTGAATCATATGAGACATGCGAGTCTTGCCTTCTAGGCAAGATGACCAAGACTCCCTTTAGAGGACATAGCAAAAGAGCAACAGACTTGTTAGGACTTATACATAGTGATGTGTATGGCCCTTTCAATGTCGTTGCTAGAGATGGTTATAGGTACTTCATTACATTTACTGATGACTTCAGTAGATATGGTTATGTGTATCTGATGACACATAAGTCAGAATCTTTTGAAAAGTTCAAAGAATTCAAGAATGAAGTACAAAACCAGCTTGGCAAGAGTATTAAGATACTTCGATCAGATCGAGGTGATGAATACCTTAGCCATGAGTTTCGTGACTATCTAGCTGAGTGTGGGATTCTATCCCAACTTACTCCTCCTGGAACACCACAGTGGAATGGTGTATCCGAAAGGAGGAATCGTACCCTATTAGATATGGTACGATCTATAATGAGTCACACAGATCTTCTTATATCCTTTTGGGGATATGCTCTAGACACAGCAGCCTTCACACTTAACCGTGTTCCATCCAAAGCTGTGATAAAGACACCATATACGATATGGACAGGGAAAAATCCCAAGATGTCTTTCATGAGAATTTGGGGTTGTGAGGCTTACGTTCGACGTCAAGTCTCAGACAAACTGGGACCAAAATTCGATAAGTGCTATTTTGTTGGATATTTCAAGGAAACGAAGGGATATTACTTCTACATTCCTAGTCAGCACAAAGTGTTTGTGGCAAAGACTGGGGTATTTCTAGAAAGAGACTTTGTTTCTAGAAAAACTAGTGGGAGTACGTTCGATCTTGAAGAAATTCAAGATATGGACCATAGCACTGAGGCCTTGATGGAGGTTGAACAGGAACCACAAAGTGTTGTGAATGATGAGATTGTTGCACAAAGAGTTGTGGAACAACAACCTGTTTAGGTAGACCTACCTCTTTGCAGGTCTGATAGGGTACGTCGTCAACCTAAGAGATACTCATTTCTCTTGTCTGACTATAATGATGTTATGCTTATTGAGAATGAGCCTACCTCTTATCAAGAAGCTGTGATGAGCCCAAATTCTGAGAAATGACTAGAGGCCATGAGATCCGAGATGGAATCCATGTACACCAACCAAGTATGGACTTTGGTTGATCCACCTGAAGGCGTCAAATCCATTGGGTGTAAGTGGGTCTTTAAGAGAAAGACTAATATGGATGAAATTACATATACCTTTAAGGGCCGATTGGTAGCTAATGGTTTCAAGCAAATTCATGGTATTGACTATGATGAAACCTTTGCTCTAGTTGCGACGTTTAAGTCCATTCGGATCATGCTTGCTATTGCAGCATACGATGATTTTGAGATCTGGCAGATGGATGTCAAAATCACGTTTCTCAATGGAAACTTGCTTGAGGTTGTGTACATGTCACAACCTGAGGGTTTTGTAGATCCACAGCATACTGGAAAAGTATGCAAGCTGCAAAGGTCCATTTATGGGCTAAAGCAAGCTTCTCGGAGCTAGAATCTTTGATTCGATGATTCGATCAAACAGTTTGGTTTAATCAAGAATGAAGAAGAACCCTGTGTCTACAAGAGGGTTAATGGGAAAACAGTTGTCTTCCTTGTATTGTATGTGGATGACATACTACTCATTGGGAATGACATCCCTTCGCTACAGTCTATGAAGACTTGGCTGGGGAATTGTTTCTCAATGAAGGACTTAGGTGAAGCAGCCCGTATTCTAGGCATCAAGATCTATAGAGATAGATCTAAGAGATTGCTTGGCCTAAGTCAGAGTACATATATTGACACGGTATTACTACGGTTTGCCATGCAGAATTCCAAGAAGGGATTTCTGCCGATGTCAAATGGTGTGAGTCTTTCGAAGACTTAAAGTCCCTCTTCTAGAGAGGAGAGAAGCCGCATGGATAAGATCCCTTATGCATCTGCCATAGGATCTATCATGTACACCATGTTATGTACTTGTCCTGATGTCTCGTATGCTTTGAGCATGACGAGCAGATGCCAGTCAGATCCAGGTGAGCATCACTGGATAATGGTCAAGAATATTCTTAAGTACTTGAGAAGGACTAAAGAATATTTCTTGATATTTGGAGGTGATAGGGAACTAGCTGTAATGGGTTACAGTGATGCTAGCTTCCAAACTAACCAAAATGATTATAGATCACAGTCAGGGTTCGTGTTTTGCTTGAATGGTGGGGCTGTGAGCTGGAAGAGTTCGAAGTAGGACACAGTTGCTGATTTTACAACAGAGGCGGAGTATATTGCTGCATCAGAGGCAGCAAAGGAGGTAGTTTGGATCTGCAAGTTCATTACTGAGCTTGGGGTGGTTCCTAGCATAGCAAATCCTATAGAGCACTATTGTGAGAACAACGGAGCAATTGCGCAGGCTAAGGAACCTCGCTCACACCAGCGTACCAAACACTTACTACGATGCTTCAATCTCATTCGAGAGATTATCGATAGAGGAGATATGAAGATTTGCAGAGTACCTACAGAGGCTAACATCGCAGATCCCTTGACCAAGGCTTTGGCACAGAAAAAATATGATGGTCACACAAGGTCATTGGGTATTAGATACTACAGTGATTGACACTAGTGCTAGTGGGAGATTGTTAGTGAAAGCCCTAGAGTCGATCATGTGATGATTGTTGTATCATATTCCTATATATATTTATAAAGGCATTTATTTATGGTTATTATACTTACTTGTATTGGTGTCAAATAACTAAGTATAATAGCATCCTTGAGTATAAGGTTCTTATCTATATCAATCGATTGGTAGAATCGATAATAAGATGATATAGAGAAAACTACTCTTAATCATTCCTAGTCAAGTATTAATATTCAGGGACAATATTAATGCAAAGAGACTAGCATGTAGGTCAAATCGATGACTTGATCTCACAAGTAATGGATATGAGATATCAAGTTGACACATGGATATGCATTGAAGAGTGTATACTGAATGACCCACCATGAGAAAGTATCATGGATCATTATATGAGTGTCATATACTTTCTCATGTGACTCTTAGTATGACTATTAGTCTTTGGACCTGAAGTCACCATGGTTCCCTACATAAGGAGTTGCATACTTTGGCTTCGTCAAACTTCACCCGTAAATGGGTGGACTATAAAGGCGATTACTGAGTATGTAACAAATTATGCTGAGGGATGTGAGTGATGTAGATGAGATCTATCCCTCCTATATGACGGGAGTGATATCATGATTCTTGATAGAGTGAGACCACTAAGTGCATGGCCATGCCCAAATGAGTCAATATGAGATATTGAGCTCATTTGATTAGAGTGAGTCTACTTGGAGTTCAAGATATAGATTGTACAGAGGATGACACGGTCTATGCCTCATTTGTTCAATCTAGATGTCAAGGATAGAGGGACATTGCCACATATTGTGAGAGTCACAATTAGTAGTCACAATGGTGATGTTGGATCTCAACATTCTTGTAACTTGGGTAGCAATGATGTGTTGCTAGATACCGCTCATTGCTTATGTTTCTAAATTAGTTTAGGAGCATTGCCAACATTATAAGAACCTATAGGGTCATACACAAAGGGCAATTAGATGGAGATTAGGTTCATATGATGGACCAAGAGGATTAGGTTCATGTGATGAACCAAATTGGATTAAGAGTAATCCAAATTAGACTAATTGAGTTGGACTCAATTTGATTCAAGTGTTGAATGAATCTAATTTAGATTTAATTCATTGAGTCAATTTAAACTAATGAATAGAGATTCATTAAATTAAATTTACTTGAATCAAAGTTTAGATTTGATCAACCATGGGAGATAAGAGGTTAAGTTTGACTTACTTGAGATGGAAGATGAAGGGTCAAGTTTGACTTGACCAAATGCCACTTCATGGTGACTTGGCATAGGGCCGGCCAATGATGATGTTCCACATCATCATGGACACATCATGGTAAGCCACCTCATGAGGAAGATCAAGAGCCATGACTCTTGGTATTACACGGATGTTTTTAAACTCCATTAAGTGGCCGGCCAAAGGCAATTAAGTGAGGAATTCAAGTCTTCTTCTTCCTTCTCCTCTCCTCTTCTCTCCCTCTCCTCCATTGTCGAGACCTCCCAAGGGTGCTAGCACACTCTAAGTGGTTCTCTCCACCTTTTGTCTGTGTGGATACGTGTAGAGGAGTGTACACTTGACACTCTACGAGATCCGATAACCTTTTGGATGAGCGGGATAAGTGAAGGGCATCGCTACAAGGGTAACACTCTTCCCATGTAGATCTAAGGTAGATCTAGTGTAGATAAACATGTACATGAAATTTTTATTTATCTTCTTACGGATCCATGGTCGGCTTTTGAGGTTTCCGTAATGCAAAAAGCTATTTTTACGGCTCGGATAGTCTAACAATTGTTAGTGCATATAAGATCCACATATCTCCACAATGGTATGATATTGTCCACTTTGAGCCCAAGCCCTCATGGTTTTTTTTGGGTTTTACCCAAAAGGCCTATTTCAATGGAGATGTCTTTTTCATCTTATATGCACATGATCTTTTTCATGTCTTACCAATATGGGACTTTGATTGTATTCCCAATACTCCAACAATCCCCCCTCAAACGAAGGACCACACTGACCCTCCCTCAAGCTTATCCGTCCTCGAAGGACATCCTCTGCTTGATGTTTGATCCTCAACCCACCAGGACTTCCTGCCAACTGTCTGGTCCTCCTGACCCAGCTGGACTTCCTACCAATTGTTCAGTCCTCCCGACCCAACTGAACTTCCTGCCTGGTGTATGGTTCTCTTGATCCAGACATGGGAGCTCAACTTCCTTCGTTCAAGGTTCATGGCTTGACATGGACCATGGTTATGATCCCAATTGTTAGTTCCTATAAGATTCACATATCTCCATAATGACATGATATTGTCCACTTTGGGCCCAAGCCTTCATGGTTTTGTTTTTGGGTTTTACCCAAAAGGCCTCAGACCAATGAAGATGTATTTTTCATCTTATAAGCACATGATCTTTTCCATGTCTTACCAATGTGGGACTTTGATTGTATTCCCAATACTCTAACACTGGGGAGGTAACAGTTGCTGTTGTTTAGACGTTTGAGTCTTCTGAGATGTCTTCTGCTGATGCTACTGAGTAAATTGTTTCCCCTAAATGGAAATATCAAAGAGCTCCAACTGTACTCGTTAATCACAGTTGGTTTAGCAATACGTAACCGAACGAATCAATGGTCTACAATGCAAGTATATAATCCCATGGGTGTCATTCTTCTAATTTTGCTGATAGACATGAGAAGGTCCTGATGATTTGTAGTCAGTCTTCTATGGTTGGAAAGTAGCTCATGTCCCATGACTCCAATCTTGCTCCTTTTGTCCAACATTCGAAGGCTTCTAATTCCAATATTTGACTTGCAAAATTTGCTTATCGATCTCCAACTCTTAAACACTTGCTACAGAGTCATTTCTATAAACATGACTCGATCTAGTGCCTTCTGGTAGGTGTTGATAGAAGATCCAAACATCCTCATCCAAATGTAAGCCAATAAACCCTGGGTGGCTTAAGACATTCATTCACATTCTTGAGTTATTAGGTGGGCATAAACTCTGCAAGTATAACGACTTTGCATGATACTCCCATTACCGAATGATCACCCTACTTGAAGCTCAAGAATTCCCTGACAATGAGTCAAAGAAAATGACGCGGGGAAATACTCTCTCACAACATCCTGAAATCGTGACCAAGTGATGTGCTATTCCCCGAAGATTATAACGAAAGCACTATAACCAAACTAGATATAGCCCTGACATCACATCCATAACAACACTAGATCAGTTGTATAATAGTATACATTCGTATCTAAGCTTACCTAACAATAGCTTAAATCACACAACCAATTAATCATATACAATTTATCAACTACTAATTAGTTTCGTTAATCAGATTCAACCCCATAAATCTAATCTCAACTAATCAATCGTATCATCTCCAAATTATCTTAAATCAATTACTATCATAATACCACAACACTTACCTCATTTACTCTAGCACAATCCAGGCACCACATCGACAAATCCACAGATCTCTATTGGTACAGGGGCACCAGATAATCGAACCTATGTTTTGATTATGGCAAAGATACAAAGTTAAGCCTATATCGTTATCTCACGAGTTGAATCAAGTATGCAGGGATGTTAAGCTAAGCTAAAGGTCAGGGATACTTGGAGGGAACCGTGGTGGTCAGGCAACACCGGGAGGACTTCAGAGGGAGCCAAAGAAATCAGGTGGAGACTGGAAGCAAAGCTTCAAAGATAAAGGTTGAGGTAAACTTGTGTGAGTGAGTGTAAGTAAGGTCGTGTCTTACTTTCCAATGCAGTCGAAAACCCTAGCCAGCTGTCGATTGCTGGCTATTAGCAGTCGACTACTGATCATCAGTTCGATTGATAAGGGTGGCAGTCGACTGCTGTTCAAATTCCAGCCTCGAAGAGAGTCAAAACTTCACCTCCTTATCTTAGGGTGAGGTGGACTTTGATGAAAAGGATTGAGCTCAACATCTAGGGTTCTCAAAGGCTATAAAAGAAGGGATATTCTTCACCATTTCATCAATCCCAAGTGCTCTCAATTGCTCCCGCAACACCGCTACTCTATGACGATCCTACGATGATGAAGCGCTACCGAAACGATGACAATCCGGGCTCAAATTCCATCTCTTAGGTCGTCAGTAAAAGCTTTACTTTAAGTTCATTTCAAATCTTGTAAACTTTACTTTTATCGGAGCTTTAATCGCAACGAGGAGAGGAGGAGTGCCCCTCTACCTCGAGTCTTTGCTATTTCTTGTACTCGCTTACTCCTACCTCTAACGAGGAGGAGTATTTTAGTGATTTTCCCTCCGTACATGGTCTAGGAACGTTAGAGCCTTGGATTAGTAGCTGGAAGGCTATGAACCAAGTAAAATTGCATTTGTCTTGTTTTATTTTCCGTTGCACTTTACTCTTCTTGCTTATCGAATCGACAAACGAACGAAAAAATATTTTACGCTATTCACCTCCCCTCTAGCACTCATATCGAACCAACAAATGGTATCAGAGCCGGGGGCACTACGATTTGGTGAAACCACCAATCTAGCAACTTTTTACAGATTTTTCTTGTTTATTTTTGGTTTTCCGACTTTTTCGTTTCATTTGATTTCATTCTCCAGCACTACTAATCCAAGACGAAAAGTCTTAGTACATTTGGTTGTTTTTGTTTTTGCAAGGTATTGTTTTTTGTCTAAATGACTCGTCTCGAAGGCTTTAGCACCATCCAACCTTCATTTTACAATGGAGATGACTTTCGTTACTTGAAGGGTCGGATGGAGTGCTTCTTAAAGACCCAAATCGAGATGTGGATCGTAATCCAAACTGTATTCACGCTTCCTACTAATGAAGTGGGTGAATCGTTGGATTATGATCAATGGATGAACGCCATGAAAAGACAAGTGGAAGCCGACGCCAAGGTGACCCAAATCCTTCAATGTGGCCTGTCCAAAGAAGAGCTAAACCGCGTCGGCCCCTTCATCAGTACGAAAGATCTATGGAACAAACTCATAGAACTACATGAAGGAACCGACGACGCGAAGGTGTGTAAATGCGACTTACTTTTCAATAAGTTGTATAAACTTAAGATACAAGAACACGAGATGGCAACACAACTACACGCTCGTATACTAGACATTGCAACAACCTGCACTCCATCGGACAAAAGGTCGAAAATCGAGACCTTATAAGGTATGCACTTAATGCTTTTCCTTGGACTACCTTGTGGGCATTCATGGTCGATGCCTAGAAGGTTTCTAAGAACCTTTCCAAACTTAGATTAGATGAAATATTTTCAAAATTCAAACTTCACGAACAAACTAATGTGGTCCGGGCCGAGAAAGGAGTTGCCTTGCTTGCAGGTCAAAGAAGAAAAGGAAAGAGCAAGCCATCTCTCGAGCAAGAAGATGGATCCGAACCCAAAGGTGAATCCAAGTCCGAATCCAAAGAGGAGGCCGTGATAGTGAACATGGTGCGGAGGATTATTCGAAAATAAAGAGAGCTATCAAAGAACAAAAAGAGGACGCAATTCAAACCAAAGCAAAAGGGAGCAAAGAAAGCTTTTCATGTAACTTGGGACAACGAAGAAGAAGGCGTCGGCATAGAATACATGGCAAGACTGGAAGAGTCCGAGTCAGAGTCCAAAGTCGAATATGAATCTAACTCCGACTCCGACCCCGAAGACGACTTCGAGAAGAGACTCAAAGCTGAGCTGAAAGAGAAAGTTAAGGTTAGCCGTTCTTTAATTAGTACGCTTTATCATACTATTAAAATGCTAAGTAGGAAACTAACTAAGTTAGAGTCTAGGGTTGAATCCTTGCTTGAGGAGGTTGAAACCCTCAAGCAAGAGGCCACCCTAACCTCTTCGACTAGTCAAGTTTAAGAGGAGGACTCAACTCGAGTTGAAAAACACGAAGGTGAGAACTCACTCTTGAAAGGACAAGTCCAAGAGCTCGAGGCTCAATTAGACAAGTTCTCAACGGGATCCAAGAATCTTAACTGACTTCTTGGAACTCAGAGAGTTGTGTATAACAAAGCCAGACTCAGGTTTAGTCCAAAGACTATGAATAGATCTTATATGTCTATCATAAATCGTAGTCATCAACGAGTCCAAGCTTGGGTCCCTAAAATTCTCTTAAATTCAGATATAAGAACCAATAGGTATTGGATTCCCCAGGATCAAGTTCATTTTTTGACTAGACCATATTGGTTCAATGTTCCAGGGGGAGCTAATACCAAAATAGTATACCCACTACCTTAGCATGATCAAACTTTTATTTTACTTTTTAGAATGGCTAGATAGGACAAGTAGTTAGTCAACTCTTGATAACATAGTATCAAGACGCGGCGAGATAATAGTACATTAGGAAAACAAAGTCTCATGTAATCGAGCTAAATAAGGCGTATCTAGCTTGGTGCACTTGACCGAGTGGAACTAGCTAAAGCTACCTCACCGAATCCTAAACTAGTTAACCAGAAAGTAATCTTGAGTGACTCAAGTTATCATTTTCCTGAACTTGGCTTTGTATAAGGAAGTGGTCATTGTTCCAATCAAAGAAGGCCCCTGTGCCTCGCCACGGCCTGGAAGCCAATTTCTTGAAAAGGTTACTTGACGAGCTTAGGGTTAAATCCGAATCTAACTCAAGGTTGACTAACTTAATTGAGTTCAAATCATCTCACAAAACATATAAGGTGAACATATTTTAAGACACATAGAATGGGTGAGATGATTAAGGAATAATTATAAAATATACTTGACATAACTTTTTTAAAAAGTTACCTATTCATTCAATTATTACGATTAAACAAATAATTATAATTGGCCAATACTAACTATACAACTCTTTAGGCCAAAGTTTAGCGCCCCCTAACTCTCTTATACCTTATATATTTGACTAAGGGGGAGAGTAAACTAATCCTAAGGGTTATATCACAAAATCTTTAAAGTTTTCCTTGAAAATTCACTTATAAGTATTTTGTAAATATAAAATGTTTAAAAAAAAACACCTATTGTTGGTGCAGAGGGATAAACCTCGAACCAATTTAACCAAGTTAGAGAAGCATGCTTGGACTCAATTTCGTTTTTTTATACATGCTATACTATTATGTTTTTCAAACCCCTTATTTTTTATAAAAACCCCGACCTTATTTTTGATTTATGGCAAAAGGGGGAGAAGAGCGTAAGTTAAGGGGGAGTACCACAACAATTTAAATTTAAACAATTATCTCTTTCAAAACTCACCTAGGGTTAAGGGGGAGTTCTCTAAAGTGAGTTTATCATTTACTTTACTTTGTCTTATGCTTCAAATTTCCCTTAACTTTGCATCGATTTGCCATAGATAAAAAATGAGGAGATTGTTGGTGCAGGGGCACCAGATAATCGAACCTATGTTTTGATTATGGCAAAGACACAAAGTTAAGCTTATATGATTATCTCACGAGTTGAATCAAGTATGCAGGGATGTTAAACTAAGTTAAAGGTCAGTGACACTCAGAGGGAACTGTGGTGGTCAGCCGACACCGGGAGGACTTTGGAGGGAGCTGAAAAAATCAGGTGGAGACCGAAAGAAAAGCTTCAAAGGTAAAGGTTGAGGTAAGCTCGTGTGAGTGAGTGTAAGTAAGGTCGTGTCTTCCGTACATGACGTCCTTAGGTGATGATGCGACTAAGACATCTCATGGAAGTTCTATGTCGAGATCTGACGGTAAGTGGCCATCGAACTCACTTATATATGTTTCATTTTCGAGCAAACTTTCCAATGCAGTAGAAAACCTTAGCTAGCAGTCGACTACTGGTCATCAGTTCGACTGATAAGGGTGGCAGTCAACTGCTGTTCAAATTCTAGCCTCAAGGAGAGTCAAAACTTCACCCCCTTATCTTAGGTTAAGGTGGCCTTTGATGATAAGGATTGATCTCAATGTTTAGGGTTCTCAAAGGCTATAAAATAAGGGGCATTCTTCACCATTTCATCAATCCCAAGTGCTCTCAATTGCTCCTGCAACACTGCTACTCTACAATGATCCTACGACGATGAAGCGCTGTCGAAAAGACGATAATCTGGGCTCAAATTTCATCTCTTAGGTCATTGGAAAAAGCTTTACTTTAAGTTCATTTCAAATCTTGTAAACTTTACTTTTATCGGAGCTTTAATCGCAATAAAAAAAGGGGGAGTGTCCCTCTACCTTGAGTCTTTGCTATTTCTTGTACTTGCTTACTCCTACCTCCAATGAGGAGGAGTATTTTAATGACTTGCCCTCCGTACACGGTCTAGTACTGTTAGGGCCTTGGATTAGCAGTTGGAAGGTTGTGAACCAAGTAAAATTACATTTGTCTTGTTTTATTTTCCGATGCACTTTACTCTTCTTGCTTATCGAATCGACTAACGAACGGAAAATTGTTTTGCGCTATCCACCCCCCTCTAACGCTCATATCGATCCAACAATCTCATGTTGCCTCAACCACCCACAACCTATCCAGAAAATCAATGCACTGCCGATCACCTGTATAGTATACAAATTTATCTTTGATCTCCTAATCGCCAATCAAAATCTCTAAGAACTGATGAAATCTTACTATAACTTGATGGTATCATCCATAACACACCATCCTCCCCCTAATATGCCGATCAAGCATTCATACCACTGCGAGCTACAACTATATCGTGCTTATCGATCATAATGGTAGTGCAACTGCACCCCCACAAATTGTAGGTCACTGGTTCTACTTCTTGGAGTAGAAATCAATTCAGGAAAACAATGGCAAATCCGAATATGGAAGCTCATTCCTCTTAGCCTCAAGGTTAGCTCACGAGGCAGCGATGCTCCAGATCAAAACTCATCGTCAAGCAGAAAGTGGAGAAGAGAAACAAAGATAGCTCAAGATAGTGGCGCACCGTATCGTGTCATCACTGAGAATGCTAGGTCGCCAGCTCCTCTCGGATGCTAGGTTGTCCGGAGCCGATGATGAGGAGCGACTCTCGATCGGAAGCTTAGGAGAAATGAAAAATAAAGGAGAAGAAAAGGGGATCGAGAATGAGGAGTTGGGAGAAATGAGAGGAAATAAGGAACTTAGGTTTTGATATTAAACCTAGGTTAATCGAAATTACTAACCCCTCATTAATTGATAACTTAAACTGGCCCTATCAAAGCTTATTCATTTTATCCCCATAAAATCTCATGTGAATTCTGTTTAAAATCAAAAAAATTTCTAAAAATCTTTGAAACATTTCATAAGATAATTCCTTAATTAACCAGGGGTATTTACTATTATTATTATTTTATTTTCTGATATCTCACAATATATATTAGTCGACTGGTGTTATATGCCAGTCTACTGCCAAGCTTAAGTTCGACAGTTGGATCCATAGTTGACTACTTAACCAGTCGAATGGGGCATAACCCCAGTCGACTGATCAAGTCTTTCGGATCCTCGAGTGCTTCACACTTGAGACCAGTCGATTGGTATAACATGCCAGTCACCTGACACACCTCAAGTATTACTAATTCATACTTGAAAACATACCCTAAGCCTTGACTTAATGTTCTAGCTTTTCCATCAGTCTTGCATCTTTAGAATTCCTCTGAGTCCATGACTCCTTCATCCTTGCGCTTGCCTTCAAAAGCTTCCCTCGGTTTCATCATGCTTTGGGTTTCTTCTTTGCTAAAGTCCTCTTGGACTTTATGCCACCAAGACTACATTCTTAGACTTACACTGCTAAGACCTTGCCTTTGAACTTCCTTTGCTAAGGTCCACTTGGACTTTACGCCATCAAGACTACATGCTTGGATTTATACTGCCAAGAACTTCCCTTGAACTTTTCTTGCCAAGATTCACACTTGGACTTCTCTTTTCCAAGTCTTCATACTTAAATTTTCCTATCACTTAAACATTCGTGGTTAGACCACAATTATTTCTTGACTTCAAATGATTATCCAAACATCAAAACATATTAATGATTTGGAGCATTCTTGCACCAACAAGATCCTCCTTTTTTATGTTTGGCAATCATTTAAGTTAGGTCTTGAAATATACAATAAAAAAACAATATGAATCTATTTTCAATTATCCTTCTCCCCTTTTGACACACATCACAAAGAGAAAGATAAATATCAAATGAAGACAAGGTTGAATAAGATTGTTCATGCCTTGAACTAAGATATACAATGCACATAGAGCTCCTCCTTAATCCAAGACATACTTTATTAGGTGTGAATAACATGTTGAGAAAAGCTTGAAAGCATAAGTAATGGTAATTCCTAACTTTTCGCCAGCAATCAACCATATGCATATAGGTTTTTGGGTTTAGAAAGATATCATAGGAAGGTCACCCCAAAACCAATGCATCGATTAGACCTAATCTCCCTAATTGTCATGCTATGTCATGCTAATCATACCATAGGGTTAGGACAACTCAGGTTGGGCTCTTAAAAGATGAACTCAAGTTAATCTGCCCAAACAGTGCCATCAGTCAACTAAGGCAATCGCCAGTCAACTGAAGGCCCCGACAGTTGATTGATATCTAATTGTTCAGAAATCAATGACTTTTAGATGAGTTTAAAAAATGCGTAAGTAATTCTACGTATTTGTAAAATTCATGAATCTTTGAATATGAATTACTTATGTCCAGTACAATGGGCAAAAAATAGAAGGATAAAGAAAGACCCATTATATTAATGGATTGAAACCGAATTTAAAACTATAAAAATCGTTAATGGTTTGGTTAAATTTGTATCAAAATCATCAATGATGATTGCTATCAAGTGATAGACTTCATCAAAATTTTCAAAAATAATTGTCAAATTGTGTTCAACCTTTAATTTTAATTAAAGCCTATTGGGACATCAAACAAGAATACACACATATAATGAAATTTGCATTGCATTCCAAAAAGAAAAAATAACATAGTGTCAAGGACTTGTTAGAGGATTGTGGCCCGGCTAGAAGAGGGGTTGAATAGCCTTGATCGTGCTCGATGGAATTCATTCGTCTTAATCATCTACAATTGTGGTTAGTGTAGTGGAATAATGAAACCAAAGATAATTAAGCTAATAAAAAAGATAAATAAAGAGCAATGTAACGTGGTTCACAACCCTTGCCGCTATTCCACGGACGATTCGTAAAGTGAATCACTCCCTCAATCCAATCTACTAATCTCTCCTTTAGCTCAAGACAAGGTGGAGGTAACCTCTTTACACCAACTCCTCTTCTCACAAAATAATATGAGTAAAACTAGATAAGAAAGGAGTAGAAAGACGTAGAAAATGTGAGAGCCCTTGGAGGATGATTAGGAGTTAAAGCATTAGCCTCTCCAAGGCCTCGAGCCCTTATTTTTATAGAGAAGAAGGGTTTCTTCCCATTGGGCATGTAACAGTCGACTGCTGCATGCCAACAGTTGACTGCTGTTGTAGTCGTTGTCTCACAATGGCTTCATCCACGTTGGCATCCCAACCAACGGATAGACAATAAGTCGACTGCCAAGCCCTAGCAGTCGATTGATGCCCGTGCAATCGAGCCGCTGGTCGAGATGCCTCACTTTTGTGGTCGTTTCCACCTATAGTAGTCGATTGCCATCCCTTGGTAGTAGACTAATGGTGGAGCAGTCGACTGCCAACCCTTGGTAGCCGACTTTGTTAGGGTAATTAACCCATGTATGATGTGGTTTTGATGTGTGTGGCAAAAGATTTAAGTTAGGTTGTTATGGATTTAATGTGTGTTGAAGTTGTGCATGACTTAGTAATTCACACATGGTGAAAGCATTGGTGAGTTCACCATCTCATGACTCGGTCCTTGAGTTGGTGAAGGATGGCATTGTAGAAGTCGTGCGCTTGGTGCATCTGAGGGACCGCCGGACGAGGAGCATTGGAGTGAAGCCAAGGAAGCATACTTCAGGGTGAGACGCGAAAAATGAAATTGCAAAGTCGTGCACTTGGTGCATCCGAGGGATGTGGCCGATCGAAGAGAGCTTCGAGGCGAGGGACTCCAAGGGAGATGAGTGTGAGCGATTGTAACTCGGGACGAGGTAGCTCATAGGTGAACTTAGCCAAATGGCTAAGTGTCGGATGCTCAACCAAGGTTGGTTTGATGTTTTACCTGACATTAGTCGACTACCATGATATTGTCGATCATTGCTCCAAGTTGATCGTTTGCACCACGGTCATTGACCGCAAGGGATGATGATGAAGGTGGTCAGATGTATGCTAAAAGCCTAGCCTTTGTATGAACATCTTCATTTTGAAATAAGAATCACATGATCATTGTTTGCATTTTATATTTATGTATATTGTCTGATACTTTAAATTGTAGATAACATGGTGTGTGGTGTCGCACAGAAGATCATGTTATCAGTTCCTTGTAGAGTATAAGTAGAGGCTCACGACCAAGATGGTTTTGGAGAAACCATTGGCATGGTTGTAGTGTAATTTGGTATTGGTTTATCTTGACCATAGAATTATACTAATACACTTTGTGTGTATTGAGCAGGACCGATTCAGAGGTGATTCAATTTACACTGACTATATAATTGAATCAGACCTCAGATATTATGGTGTACATGCTCTTAATCCCGATATAATAACGGGCATATGTACTTAGTATTTATTTCTTTGATTTACCAATGGGCGAGATTATGTGTTAAATCGATAGACCTAGTAAGTTGGGAAATAATATTATTTACATGGTGTGTCGTTGATTATAGGAAGAAATCGTGTCCTATGCATTAGGATGATGATGTCCCCTTGAGGAGCTCATAAAGTTCATCATGTAAATCCTGTAGGTGGATATAGTCCAACATGATAATAAGGATGAGTGGTACTACTCAAGGAGTTAGATATTAATTAATTAAATTATCAGTAATTTAATTAATTAATGGACATTCAATATCTTAAACATGGGGAGATATTTTGTACAAATAATATGTGGAGCCCATATTTAATTATGGAGGTTGGTGAGGTAGATCAATGATGATCCTCTAGTAGAATGGATCATCATTAATGGATTGGGTTATATGTGGTTCGGATCAATTGGGTGGCCAAGATCCAACTCCTCCTCATGGTCCCTATTGTAGCCTATTATAAATACCTCATGAAGCCTAGACCTAAGGATGGTTTTTTTGGCTTTGGGTTGGCGTTGAGAGGCTTGGACGGCAAGGCTTGGGTGTGCTAGGGTTTGCTCCTAGTGCCGGCGGCAAGGTTTGGAGTTCTAGGGTTTTTCCTTCTCCATTGCCGGTGCCTCTTCTCCTTCTCCAAGGGCCGGCGACATCAAGGGTTTAGGGTTAACCTTCTCTCTTGGTCGGTGCCACCTTCTCCCTCTCCTTAGGGCCAGCGGACACCAAGGACTTGGTGTTTGGTGGTCGGCACAAGCAAGGAGAAGAAGGGAGGGTTTTCTTCCCTTGTTCGGAGCGAGCAAGAAAGGGAAGATACGTGGTCTAGGAGGCTTCAACTCTTGGAAGATCGTCGCCCACACGATGTCCAAGAAGAGGTTAGGAATATAATAGAAGATCAAGAGGTAAAACAAGAGGTATAATCTTGTTTAATTTTGATTCTTGTTCTTTTGTATTTGTATGTTATTGGTTGACATGGACCCCATTGATAAACACAAAAATTGGAGATCCTTACATCATCTATTTCGTGGCTAATCGATGAAAAGAGTTAGGTTGCTTGAACAACAAGTTTGTTCAAGCGACCACTCAAATCGAATATCATAATGTGTTAGTTAAAGCCCTAGAACCAATCATGTGATGGTTGAATAGGGAACATTTTGTATCATATTCTATAAAGGCAAAGGATTGGTTATTATATTTACATCTTGCTTGTGCCAGCTAATTTAAATATAATAATGCCCTAGAAAAGTAGGTTCTTATCTACAGCACATCAATTGGCAGAATTGATTATGAGAGGCTGTAGAGAACACTTTCCTAAATGTTCCTAGTCGAGTATTAATATGCAAGGGCAATATTAATACATAAAGACTAGCATGTAGGTCAATTGATGACTTGATCTCACAAGTCATGGATATATGATATCAAGTTGACACATGGGTATATATTGGAGAATATATACTGAACTGACCCGCCATGAGAAAGTTTCATGGATCGTTATATGAGTGTCATAAACTTTCTCATGTGACTATTGGTATGAATAGTCCTTAGACCTGAAGTCACTACGGTTCCCTACATAAGGAGTTATGTACTTTGGTATCGTCAAACGTCACCCGTAACAGGGTGGACCATAAAGGCGATTACTGGGTATGTAACAAATTATGCGGAGGGATGTGAGTGATGTAGATGGGATCTATCCCTTCCATATGACGAGTGATATCGGTGGGCCCCTTGATTGAGTAGAACTACTAAAACGCATGGCCATGCTCGAATGAGTCAATATGAGATATTGAGCTCATTTGTTTGAGTTAGTTTACTCAGGGATCAAGAAACACATAGATTGATCGAGGATGACACGGTCTATGCCTCATTGATCAATCTGATATCAAGGATAGAAGGACACGGTCATATATTATAGTAGTCACGGAAAGGTTAGTCGGATCTTGACTTATCTCGTAACTTGGGTAGCAATGATGTATTGCTAGATGTCGCTCATTGCTTGTGTATCTAAAAGAGTTTAGGTCCACTGCCAACGTTATGAGAGCCTATAGGGTCACACACAAATAGCATGATAATTAGAGGAATTAGAGTATTATAGTTTGACTAGAATAATATGGGAATAAGCTTAAGTACAAAATGGTTTTTGGACTTTAAGCTTAATGAGAATTTTAGCTAATTGATTTAATGAGATTAATTCAATATGTTACCTTATTGATTTAATAAGATTAATTCAATATGATAACATAAGCTTAATTGAATTAATAAGATTAATTCAATATGATAACATAAGCTTAATTGAATTAATAAGATTAAATCAACATGCATGAATGCCACATAAGAATGCCACATAAGCATGCCACATAAGCATGCCACCTAAGCATCCACCTAAGCTAGATAAGGTGGAAGGAAACAAAATGGTTTTGTCTCCTTAAGTGGCCGGCCAAACAAATGTCCCAATGCAATGGATTGCATTGAATGGTAGGAGGTGAAAGGGTTTTTCCAACCCTATAAAAGACCATGAAGTGGCCGGCCATTCCATAGCAATTGTTGTTGTGGTTGTGGAGTGTGGTTGTTGGGAGCTTGAGGCTTGGAGAGAGCTTGAGAGCTTATTGTTGTGTGGCTTTTTGTGAGTAGCAAGAAGAGTAGTCTTCTTCTTCCCTTCTCTTTTCCCTAGCTTCCTCTCCTTTAGGGACTTCTCTAGCAAGAAGTAAAGGAGAGCTCCTCTAGTTTTCTTTTGTGAGACAAGAGCGTGCTCGTGTGGATACGTATAGAGGCACGGACACTTGAACGTGCTAAAGATCCAACAAACCGAAAGGAAAAGCGGGATTGCAAAGGGCACGCAACAAAGGTAGAACTCTCCTATAAGATAGGTTTGGTTTAGAGAAATTTATTTTGTACGAGTTTGCTTTCGCATGGATCACTTGGAAGGGATCCTATTTTCCGTTGCGCATATGCCATTTGGCATACGAGAATTCCCTACATAATGATGAGTCGGTTGCTTGGGTAATCCATATCCATCCGGATTAGTTTTAATTAATAAAATTTTAATCCGGGGATGCGAGATAGGATTGCCATGAACAAGCGACCGAAGCGAAGAAGCGAAACGCAACTTTTCCCTTCAAGTGGTATCAGAGCCACAGTTTCTGATTTTGTGTGTTTTGGATTCGGTTACTTTCACACATTTATCATATATTGTTTATGCCAGATAATAGTAGGATGTGCGCAGGCTAACTTTTTTCTTGCAGGCATAAGATCCAACTATTATGACTATGTGGATGTATGTGATTGTGTGTGTATGATTGTAATTAATTGTTTGAATCCTCGGGGTTGATGAGGCTAATTAGTACTTAATTTTTATAATTAAATACGACATTATTTAGCCGCTCATTTTAATTTACTTTCGATCTAGATATGTTGTACACTCATTCGTGGAGTATAGGATCGATGGATGTAAATTAAAATAGTTTATCTCGGCTCAGATCCCCTTGTGGCTTGCACATGGTAAAGGGAGGAGCGGACGAGGTGGTGACACGACGGAAAGCATATTGGAAAAAAAAAGCCATAATAGTTGGATTTTTTTTATAATTATTGCTTATTGTTTGATATCCATGTTGTGTGTGTTTGAAAATTCCTCAATTTTAAATTACTAAGTGGGAGAGGGATATTTTTTAATTCCTGGACCTCCATTACAATTTGACATGTGATGAGAACAAACTTGCGCATTAGCTCTGAGTGCCTTTCTCTGTATCGGATGACATGTGCTGAAGGGAGATGCTGGTAAGTTGGAATCTCATACAGAAGTGCGCTTGTTCGTAGGCTATCCCAGAGGAACGAAAGGTGGTTTGTTCTATATTCCTAGAGATCAGAGGGTGATCGTTAGCACGAACGCTCGATTTTTAGAGGAAGACTATGTGATGAACCACACGCCCATGAGCAAGATTGTTCTGGAGGAATTAAGAAGGGAAGTCACTACTTTAGTACCAATGGTACAAGAGGACATACCACAAGTGACTGCACAGCGTGTCATAGAGGATACATAGGTGATACCTTGTCGTAGTGGGAGGGTTGTTAGACAACCTGATAGATTTATTTTCTTGGGAGAATCTTCTGATTTGGTCCCTGGCGAATATGAACCTGTTCCCTGGACATATAACGAGGTAATGCAAGATAAAGATGCGGTATCTTGGCAAAGGGTGATGAATTCTGAGATAGAATCTATGGATTCAAATCAGGTCTGGGAGCTAGTAGAACCACCTAATGGTGTAAAAGTCATTGGATGCAAGTGGATCTACAAAATAAAGAGAGGATCAAACGGGAAGGTAGATACCTTCAAAGTAAGGTTTGTTGCGAAAGAGTATACTCAGAAAGAGGGTATCGATTATGAGGAGACCTTTTCGCCAGTAGCCATGCTTAAGTCTATCCGGATTCTCTTGTCTATTATTGCTCATGTGGATTATGAGGTTTGGCAGATGGATGTCAACACTATAGAGGAAATGTTGACCACTAGAGGGGGGGGGGTGAATAGCGTCATGCTCGTAAGTCGATGGAATTCATTTCGTATTAATCTACAAACTTTGTTAGCACACAGATGAATAATAATAAAGCAATAACGAAATAGAACAAACACAAATACACCAATACACAAGTATTTAATGTGGTTCGGAACCGAATGGTTCCTACTCCATGGATCGAGCTCTAAAGAGCTCTAGTGATGCACACGCAACCACTAATCACAAATAACTCCTTCTTGGAACAATCCGAAGGTGAAGAAACCTCGTACAATGTATACAACAGTAATACAATAAAAATACAATGGAATGTAAGTAAAGAAAACTTTACAAAGAGCTTTGGATTGCTTGATCTTGGTTGCTTGAAGAATAGCCTCGGAGACCCTGATTTGCAGCAACAAATCACCCCAAAATAGCTCAAGAACCATGGTTGATTTCTTCCTCTAGGAGCTCCATTTAAATCTGCTGCCTGGGCTAGAAATCGCCGATCAGTCGACTACTCGGGACCATCAGTCGACTGATGATACTGTTGTCATGAGACAATGGCTAGATCCACGCTGGAAAAATCCAACGGATCCATCATCAGTCGACTGATGGAGCCTTCACTCGACTGCTTTATCAGTCGAGTACTCGCGCCAGCAATCGACTGCCCTCCTTTGGCTGTCGACTGCTGGGACACTTTCCGCAGTCAAACCCTAGTTGACTCACACCAGTCGACTGTCACATGGCACCAGTCGACTGACACACCTCAAACATGAGGTTCTAACCTCAAACATGAGATTTAACCCAAGTATGGTGCCTCCATATTTGCTAGACCACCCGTAGCCTAGACCTAAGCTTTCTAGCCACCTCCGTTAGCCTCGCGCCTCTCGGATCCCTCCAAGTCATCCATGACTTGTTCATCCATACGCTAGCCTTCAGGTGCTTCCATCGGCTATGTCATACTAACGGTGTCTACACCGCTAAAGCACATTGGACTTAGGCTTCCAAGACTCCGCTTGGACTTTACACCGCCAATATCAAACCCCTTGGACTTCTCAAATGCCAAGACTCAAGCTTGGACTTTCCCTTGCCAACCCATGTTGGACTTTCCATGCCAAGACCCATGCTTGGACTTTACATGCCAAGTACTCAAGACTTGGACTTTCCATGACATGGTCAACTCCAGTCAACCATCAAAATCTCCCTCGAGTCAAACTCGAGTCCGGTCAATCATGACCCGGGGTCGATTGTGCTAACAATCTCCCCAAAACAATATCAGACATCAATGTCAAACATCGATGTCAAACTCTCATGTCAAACATCAAAACATCACTCGAGTCAAACTCGAGTCCGGTCAATCGTGACCGTAGCCGATTGCACCGACAATCTCCACCTTTTTGATGTTTGACAAAAACACAAACCTTTGAGTTAGAACACTAACTCAAATTCCCTTACCAATTATCCCAAATTGGAAATTTCACTTTCTCCCTAATTCTCTGAATTAACAATTGATAACATCAATTGATGACACTCTCTATAATATTCTCTCCCAAAACATTCTTCCCCTTTTTGACTAACATAAAAAATGTTTACTCTCCAAGGAGATCAATGTCTCATATCCAATGAGATCTTACAATCTCCCCCTTGGTCCAAAAATACCTAGGATGCCTACAATCTTCCTAGTGATAAGTCCCATATCACTCAAGAGAGGCAATCCTATACACTCTCCCAATTTCCAAATTGGGTATCTCAAAATCCCATTTTCCCCCTCATGAGGAAAACTACCATCCATCATCTCATGATGGATACCTCCCCCTAAAGGCTTGCTCCCCCTTGACCATTGCACCAACAATGTCCTTGGGAAGTCCCTAAGCCAATAGGAACTTTAAACCATAAAAAATAAGGTTAGAAATTCAACATTGAACTTTCCAACACCTTAATTTGATACATTATCCTAACACCTCTTCTAATCCATATCCAATGGATTTTCACCCTTCATAATGCTTCTCAAAGCATATCCTAGGGTTAGAAGTGGTTAGGAAACTTTACCATGGTTGAAAACGGGATAAACAACCTTGTTTTTCCTGAATCACTGGCGATGAGTCCTTCGTAAATCAATCGATCGTGTCCATCGATCGATTGCCACGAAGGCGCCGATCGATAATCAAAAAATCTGATTTTTAATTATCAGAAATGGATTTTAAAAATTCATAAATAATTATACATATATCAAAAAATCATAAAAATTCATACGTATAATACTTATGACCAGTACAATGGGTGAAAAATGATAGAAAAATATTTTACCCATAAAATATCAAAATTAATACAAAATTCAAAAGTGATGAAAAACTTCAATGTTTTAGCTCACTTTGTATTAACTTCATCAATGATGATTGCTATCAAAAGATAGACTTCACCAAGGTTTATAAAAGTATTTTAAAATGTTTTTAAAACCTTATTTTGGATCATATTCCTTGGGCTTAATGTACATGACTTGTACACAAGCTTTCCCAATGATCCACCTTTAGTTAAAGATGAGTTTTAGTTCATCTAGATGCAAAAACTATGCACCTTGAACTTAACTCATATCCTAGCATCTCACATGTATCTAGGGTGTATAAATACACATACATGTCAATTTAATGTGAGATGTGGGTTTTGGTTTATTTTAAACTAAAGTCTCATGCATTTTCTAAGGCAACACTACTTGATTCCCTTATAAATGGGACTTCAAGTCATGCCATTGTCCTTAAATCAATTTTAAACAACTTAAATGCATGAATGATCATGACATAAATGATAGCGATAATTAAGCACGACCAATGATCATGATTTCATGACATATGATATAATCTAAAAACACATGACATTAAACCTTAATCCTAAACATGATTATGACATATTAAATGATAAAAATAAATATGATGTCATGACATGTTATATGGCAAATCAAGCATGGCACATAAAATGTATAGGTATAATAATACCTAAATTTTAGTATTAATTGCCATTTGTTATTATTAATTGTATTTTTCCATATTACTACTTTTCTCCCATGTGTGCCAAAAACCCAAAATGGCACACTATGACTTCTAAACCTAAATTGTGTCAATTTTAATTGATTTTTCATAATTATAAAAATGTATTGGCACATCCTAAAATCTTTTAGGATCATAATATCAAATCTATTTCCATGTATCCATAACCTTGAAAATTACCTAAAGTGCCACCTTTACCATGGTTAGGTTAACTACCCATCCATTTAAAGTTGGCACACCTAAACCTATCTAGCGTGAATCAATCACGCTCTTAGGAACCCAAAACCTATTTTAGCTCCTAGGGTTTACTAGGTATTCCTTAGGGATAACCTCTCTATATATCTTCCTAATGACCCTCCTAGGCTTAGAAGCCTTGGTCATTTGGGTCTTGCCATGGTTAACTCTAGGGGTGACTACCCTTGTAACCTTCTTAGTGGCCACCCTAGGTTTCTTCAAAACCCTAGACACTAGGCACATTCCTTGGTCAACCTTAGGCATGACTTCCCTATTGACCTTGGTCTTCCTAGACCTAGTTTGTGTTCCATAATCAAATGGAACACTATGATAAGCCACCTTAGGCTTAGGTTTATGACCCAAACCTTTCTTGCCCTTGGTTGACTTTTGTCTCTTAGGCCCTAGGTGTTGACTTTGACTTCTAGACCCTATAGTTTGATCATTTGACCTTTGCATTTGATTTGTCATTTTTGCAAAGGTCTTTTCCAACTTATCAAGCCTTGACCTCAAGGCTTGGTTCTCTAATTCTAATTTCTCTAATTTTGTGGGCCCATTGTTTCTATGATCATTTTTGCCCTTCCTAGGCATGTGTCTAGAATTCTTGAAGTTAAAACCTAGATGATCCTCAATTTTCTTAATGCTTGTCCTAGGTAAAATATTTTTAGGGACATTAGTCCCAAATTTCTTCTTATTTTCAAAATGAACATTCTTAGCTCTTAAACAAAAGTATTTGTTATCTCAAGCATGCTTTTCATGATGGATGAAAAGTGAATTGAAATTCCTAGCATGCTTTTTGACATTTAAATTAGAAAGAGTATTACTAAAATATACCTTAGGGTTAGCCTTAGCTCCCCCTACATGTGATGCTCCATTTTGGGTCTTTTTGCTCCCCCTAGAGTATTGCCTCCTATAATGCCCCGGTAGCCGACATTTGAAGCAAATCACTTGCTCCTTGCTCTTGATTGTTGGACGACCGACATCCTTGACCTTGGTGCTGGTGGAGCTTTCCTTATTCTCTTTGGCCACTTGCTCTTATAGTGCCCGGATTCCCTACACTCAAAGAAAATTATATGATTTTTATTTAAACCTAAATTGCTTGAGTTACCTAGGGTACTTGTGGTGGTGATCGGAGTGGGTTCTTCATCCCTCCCGGAGGTTGAGGCTTCTTCTTGATTTTGCTCCGGCTCCGGTGTGGATGGTCTTTCCTCCCCATCAATCCTTGAAGTGGAGGCTTCTTCCACTTTTTCCTCTCCTTCCACCTATTCGGAGGTTGACTCCCTATCAACTTCCGAATCCTCACTCGCTTGTGAGGGTGAGGATTCATCTTCGGCCTCCTCTTCTTGAGCCGGTGTCTTCATGGAGCTTGGCCAATTCCCTCCAAAGCTCCTTGACATCTATGCAATCACCTAGGCTACACAAGAAGTCATTAGGAATTAAATCAAAAATAAATTTGATTACCTTCTTTTTTTTCTCGAATTGTTGGAGTTGCTCCTCACTACATCTCTTCTTTTTGAGGAAGCCACCTTTTGGTCTTCTTGGATATTCAAATCCTTCCATTAAGATGGACCACTCCTCAAAATCTCTCATCATGATAAAATCTTCAATTCTTCTCTTCCATGAATTGAAGCCTTCTCATCCATATAGGGCGTAAGGCACCGGTGTGTTGATGTCCCAACCTAGTTGTTCTTCCAACTCCATCTTCACCCTCTAGCGTCTTTGTCTTAGCTCCCAGCGGTTAGTCCATAGAAGAGCCCCGGGCTCTGATATCAATTGTAGAGGAAATGTTGACAGCTAGAGGGGGGGTGAATAGCATTGTGCTCGTAAGTTGATGGAATTCGTTTCGTGTTCGTCTACAAACTTTGTTAGCACGCAGCGGAATAATAATAAAGCAATAACAAAATAGAACAAGCACAAATACACCAATACACAAGTATTTAACATGGTTTGGATCCGAATGGTTCCTACTCAACGGATCGAGCTCTAAAGAGCTCTAGTGATGCACATGCAACCACTAATCATAAATAACTCCTTCTCAGAACAATCCGAAAATGGAGAAACCTCGTATAATATATACAATAGTAATACAATAAAAATACAAAAAAATACAATGGAATGCAAGTAATGAAAACTTTACAAAGAGCTTTGGATTGCTTGATCTTGGTTTCTTGAAGAATAGCCTTGGAGAACCTGATTTGCAGCAACAAATCGCCCCAAAGTAGCTCAAGAACTATGGTTGATTTCCTCCTCCATGAGCTCCATTTAAATCTGCTGCCTGGGCTAGAAATCGCTGATCAGTTGACTGCTCGGGACCATTAGTTGACTGATGGCACTGTTGTCGTGAGACAACGGCTAGATCCATGCAGGAAAAATCTAATGGATTCATCATCAGTCGACTGATCATACCCATTAGTCAACTTATGGAGCCTTCACTCGACTGCTTCCCCCGCAGTCGAGTCTCGACTCCATTTTGTGCCTAAATTCTCGATCACTAGTCGACTGATCACACGATCAGTCGACTGCCCTCCTCTGGCAGTCAACTGCTGGGACACTTCCCGCAGTCAAACCCTAGTTGACTCACACCAGTCGACTGCCACATGACACCAGTCAATTGGCACACCTTAAACATGAGGTTCTAACCTCAAACATGTGGTTTAACCCAAGTATGGTGCCCCAATACTTGCTTGACCACCCATAGCCTAGACCTAAGCCTTCTAACCACCTCCGTCAGCCTCAGACCTCTTGGATCCCTCCAAGTCATCCATGACTTGTTCATCTATACGCTAGCCTTCAGGTGCTTCCATCGGCTATATCATGCTAACGGTGTCTACACCGCCAAGGCACATTGGACTTACTCTGCCAAGACTCCACTTGGACTTTACGCAGCCAATATCAAACCCCTTGGACTTCTCAAATGCCAAGACTCAAGCTTGGACTTTCCCTTGCCAACCCATGTTGGACTTTCCGTGCCAAGACCCATGCTTGGACTTTCCATGCCAAGTACTCAAGACTTGGACTTTCCATGACATGGGCAACTCCAGTCAACCATCAAAATCCCCCTCGAGTCAAACTCGAGTCTGGTCAATCATGACCCAGGGTTGATTGTGCCAACAATCTCCCAAAAACAATATTAGACATCGATGTCAAACTTCCATGTCAAACATCAAAACATCACTCGAGTCAAACTCGAGTCCGGTCAATCGTGACCTGGGTCAATTGCACCAAAAAAGACAGCTTTGCTTAATGGAAGTCTTGAAGAAAACATCTATATGGAGCAACCAGAGGGATTCATTGCAAAGGGCAAAGAACATCTTGTGTGCAAGCTTAATTGGTCCATTTATGGAGTGAAGCAAGCTTCTAGATCTTGGAATATCCGCTTTGATGAGGTAATCCAATTATATGGATTTATTCAAAGTCCGAATGAGTCTTGTGTATACAAGAGATGTGACGGAAATGTAGTGGTATTTCTTGTACTATACGTAGATGACATTTTGCTCATTGACAACAATGTCAAAGTGTTATCAGACGTAAGGGTATGGTTGTTTAAACAATTTGATATGAAGGACTTGGGAGAAGTGGGACACATCCTCGGGATCAAGGTTAAAAGGGATCGCAAGAAAAGGATCTTGTGCTTATCTCAAGCTTCATACATAGATACTATTCTAGCTCGCTTTAGAATGCAGAACTCCGAGAAAGGTTTTCTACCTTTTTGGCATGGAGTACCATTATCTAAAGAGATGTGTCCTAGAATATCAAAGGAGATAGAGGAGATGAAGGCAGTTCCTTATGCTTCGACGGTAGGAAGCCTCATGTATGCTATGTTATGTACGAGACCGGATATCTGCTTTGCCATGGGTATGGTTAGCAGATATCAGAGTAATCCAGGACAGGGACATTGGACTACGATAAAACATATATTGAAGTACCTGAGAAGGACTAGGGATACCAGGTAGATAAATTACTCCCTATGGGTTACACAGATTCTGACTTCCAATCAAATAGGGATAACAGTAAATCTACCATGAGTTTTGTGTTTACTTTGGGAGGTGGAACCATTATATGGAGGAGTGTCAAGCAGAAATGCATGGCAAACTCTACCAAGGAAGCTGAGTATGTGGCAGCCTCTGAGGCAACCAAAGAAGTTGTATGACTCAGAAACTTCTTGATGGACTTGGATGTGATTCCTGATTTGCCCAGAACTATCACAATTTATTGTGATAACAGTGGTGCAGTAGCAAACTCAAAGGAACCACGAGCCCATAAGGCAAGTAAACACATAGAGCGCAAGTACCACTTGATACGAGAGATCGTAAAGCGAGGAGAAGTTGTTGTCACCAAGATTGTATCAAAGGATAACCTGGTAGATCCTTTCACTAAGGCCCTTCCAGCGAGAGCTTTTGATAGGCATGTGAAGGGAATCCTTTCCTACTCTACGGGCGAGCTCACCGAGCTTTAGTTATGCGCACAACACTAACTAAACCACTCCTTCTCGGCAACACATGGGAGGTGGAGAAACCTTGTACAAGCTATTACAACAAGTAATATGAAATACAAACAAGAATACAAATACAATACAAAGAATACTTTTCACCGATTGCTTTTGATCGCTTGTTTGTTGCTTCCTTTGGTTGGCTCTTGAAGGTTTGGAATGCAACAGCAATTCCCCTCCAATGTCACCCTTAAAGTCTTGGCGAAATGCTATCTCTTGAGCTCCATTTATGACCTGCATCAAGATTATTTCGCGCCCATCAGTTGACTGATTGTGACCATCAGTCGACTGGTCCTGTAGCCGTTGTCTCACAACGACCAGATCCATATTGGTTAAGTTTCAACGGATCACACATCAGTCGACTGATGGTACCCATCAGTCTACTGGTAACACCATCAGTCGAGTGCTGGCGCGAGAACTCGACTGGAAACAATTCTGTGGCTGAAAACACCCCGATCAGTCGATTGATCTCCCTCACTAGTCGACTGATGGTGTCAACATTAGACTGACATCCCTCGACAATCGACCGATCAGCCAAACCATGTTCAGTCAAACACTAGTCAAACCCTAGTTGACATAGAGCATTCGACTGACACCTATGCCAGTCGACTGATGTCGGGTAAAACCTCAAACACCAAGTTGTTTGAGCATCCGACACTCAGTCTTAGCCACTTGGCCAAGTCCACCTCATCCCTCATAGAGTTCCCCCACCGAAGCTTTCTTCACTCGGACTACGTCCCTCAGATTCGCCAAGAACACGGCTTCGCAACGCCATCCTTCACGTCTCTTGCCCTCGAAGTATGCTTCCCTTGGTCCTCACTCCATTCGCTCCCCGTCCGACGGTCCCTCGGATGCACCAAGTTCACGGCTTCACAATGCCATCCTTCACTGACTCAAGGACCCCGAGCCTAGTGAACTTGCCAAGTCCTCAAGACTTCCCACATGCACCAAGCGCATGACTTCACAATGCATTTCTCACCAAGCACCAAGCGCACGACTTCGCAATGCTTTAGACTTTTCAACACCAAGCCCCATGCTTGGATTTTCCATGCCAACTCCATGTTGGACATTTCGACAACAAGCCCCATGCTTGGATTTTCCATGCCAACTATATGTTGGACTTTCCTATGACAATCCCATGTCATAAGTTTTATCTATCATCAAAATACTGCTCAAGTCAAACTCGAGTCAACCTGGGCCGATTGCACCAACAATCTCCCCCTTTTTGATGATTGACAAAACTACCATCTCAAGTTTACCAATTCTCCCATATTGGCAATTCTCACATCCCAATGAGAATTCCAACGAACCCTAATTGGTAACTTGATAACTTCTCCTCCTTTTTGACATTACATCAAAAAGGTCCTCAAGGGTGTCAATGTCTCATATCCCAATGAGATCTTACAATCTTCCCCTTGGCATGCCCTCAATCTTTCTAGTGATAATCCCATATCACTTAAGAGAGGCTCAATCCCTCAATTTTCCTCCCATGAGAAAAAATACACATTCATCTTCCCATGATGGATACCTCTCCCTAAAGACTTGCTTCCCTTTGACCATTGCACCAACAATGTCTTTGAAGAGTCCCTAAGCCAATAGGAACATTTAACCAATCAAAATTAAGACAAAGTTCAACAATGAACTCGCATCCACCTTAAAATTGATACTCTCCCTAAACACTTCTTCTAATCCATGTTTAATGGATTTCCACCCTTTCTAATGCTCACCCAAGCATGTCCTAGGGTTAGGAGTAGTTAGGGGACCAAAACATAGCTGAACATGGGCCTAACCACCATGGTTTACCCGAAATCAGCAGTATCAGTCGACTCTCTTGGCTGCACTGACTCCTTACATCGATCGATGGCCTCCTGGCGATCATTGATAATATTTTCTAATTTTCAGAAACAAATTTCTGAAAATCATAAGTAAATATACATACGTTGATAAATCATGAAATTTTGTACGTATATTACTTATTATAATCATATTGGGTGAAAAATATTGGAAAATTATTTTACCCACAAATTAGTGAGATTGACACAAAGTTCAAAAGTTTAGAAAAGCTTCAATATTGAGCCCTCTTTGTATCATCCCATTCAATGGTGATAGCTATCAAAAGATAGACTTCACCAAGGTTTTTCAAAATGTTTTTGAAACCTTTAATTTCTTTTTCCTAAGCATCTCACTTGTATCTAAATGTGCAAAACACATTGAAGTCAAATATTCTAGTGAGATGTGGGTTTTTGTTTTTTAATGGTCTCATGCATATTCTAAGGCAACTCTACTTGATTCCTTTATGCATGGGACTTCAAGTCATGCCAATGGTCCTTACATCAATTTTATTTTATGCATGATATGATTATGGAATATATATGATATAACTAAGCATGTGCCAAAATCATGATGTCATGGCATGTGAATGAAATGTTAGCATACATGACATATAAAAATAAGTCTAAACATGATCATGACATTTTTAGAGATAAAAATGAAAATGATGTCATGACATGACAAGGCAAACAAAGCATGGAAATTATAAGATACTATGGTATGGGATACCTAAGTGTTAAATTCAAATTGTCATTTTTAGGAATTAATTCCATTTTGCCTTAATACCATTATATCTCAAGTGTGCCATAAATCAAAAATGGCACACCCATACCTCTAAGACCTATTTGTGCCAATTTAATTATTTTTCAACTTCTCAAAGCATATTGGCACATCCTAATGTGTCAACTCATCATGTCTAGGTTAACTACCCATCCACTTAGGGTTGACACACCCTAACCCATCTAGCGTGAATCGATCACGCTCCTAAGAACCCAATACCTATTGGAGCTCTTTGGGTTAACAAGGTATTCACTAGGGATAACTTCCCTAGATACCTTCCTAATGACCCTTTTAGGCTTTGAAGCCATAGTCTTTTGGGTCTTTCCTAAGTCAAACCTAGAGATAACTCCCCCTTTGACTTTCTTAGTGACTTTCTTGGTTTTCCTTAAGTCCTTAGCCACTAAGAAAACACCATGGCTAGTCTTAGGGATAGCTTCCCTATTAGCCTTGGTTTTTCTAGACCTAGAAATTGTTCCATAATTAAATGGAACATTATGATAAGTCTTCTTGAGCTTAGATTTGTGACCCAAACCTTCCTTGCCCTTAGACCGTTCTTGAACCCTAGGTCTTGACTTTTGGGTATTTGACCCTTGAATAGAATTTTCTATAATCCTAAGGGTCTTTTCCATTCTTTCAAGTCTTGACCTCAAGACTTGGTTTTCTAATTCTAATTTTTTCAATTTTGATTTTTCGTTAATCTTTTGGGAATTGGTTTTCTCCTTAGGCATATGCCTAGATTTCTTGGGGTTAATGCACAAGTTTTCTTCAATTCTCCTAATTGACTCCCTAGGTAAAATAGTTCTAGTATTATTGGTCCTGAAGGGTTTTGCTTATTGAGTCCGTGAGGAGAAACTTCGCTTCCCACTTCACCTCGGTAGCTTGTCGATGGTGATCCCTTCGATGTCCCCGGATTAAAAAAATTTAATACTAGACAAAAGGGATTGCCCAAACCACCAAGTCATCGTTGTGCTATTCGTTTAGAGAGGTCACTTGAACAAACTAGTTGTTCAAGCGACCATCCTCTATTCTACGAGTAGCCGTGGAATAGACAATGTCCGGGAAGCCGGTTTTCGTATTTATCCTTGGGATCCAAGTATTATTTAGCTATTTACAGATTTATAACATGCTTATAATTGAAAAACAAAAACAAGCAACAAACAAAAGAGAAAAGAGAATAGATATACCTCTTGATCTTCTAATGTATGTCCTTCCTCCTTTTGGACGTCGTGTGGGCGACGATCTACCAAAAGTCGAAGCTCCAAGATCGCAAATCTTCCTTCCTTGCTCTTCCAAAGCAAGAGGAAGAATAGAAACAATGTTTTTCTCCTCTCTAGAAACAACCAACAAGGAACTAAAACTATCCTTGCCGCCGGCCAACTAGGTGAAGGAGAAGATGGTGGAAAACAACCAAGACACCAAGGGAAGCCCTATATCTTGTTTCCACCACCTAAGGAGAAGGAGAAAGGAGCTTTTGGGTGCCGTCCAAGGCTGGAAAAGAGGCTGGAGAGGTGCTGGATGTTGGCCAAAAGAGGAAGAATAAGAGAAGAATACCTTCCTTATTTGGTGCCACCCTTGCCTCCAAACCCTAATCCTAATCCTATCTCAACTAGGATTCCTCTTCCTTGCCGCCCAAAAACCCTATCTCTCATCAATCATTGTCATGCCAACTCCCTTGACATCCTTTTATAGAGTTAGGGATAAGTCATGAATTAATCTCATCCATTGGTTCTAGGGATTTAATCTCAACCGTCGGATCTAGAGATTTAATCTCAACCGTCGGATCTTAGAGATTTAATCTCTACCTATGGATCTTAGAGTTTTGTTTCTATCCATTGGATCTAAGCATCATGAGGTGTTAATAGGCTACATTAGGGACCATGAGGAGGAGTTGGGTCTTGGCCACCCATGGATCAAGCCCACATAAAGTCCGATCCACTAATGATGATCCAATCCACTAAAGGTTCATCATTGATCTACCTCACCAACCCCCATATGATAATATGGGCTCCATATATTATTTGTACATTTTCTCCCCGTGTTTAAGATCTCGAATGTCCATCGATTAATTAATTTACTGACCATTAATTAATCAACATCTAACTCCTTGAGTAGTACCACTCAACCTTTTCATCATGCCGGACCAAGTCCACCTGCAAGGTTTACATGATGAACCTTATGAGCTCCTCAAGGGGACATCATCGTCCTAATATATAGGACACGGTTTCCTACTATAATCAATGACACAACATATAAATAATATCATCTCCCATCTTACCGAGCCTATCGATTTAATCTATAAATCTCACCCATTGGTAAATCAAAGAGATGAGTACTAAGTATATGTGTCCGTTATTATATCGGGATTAAGAGCATGTACTAGATAATATTTGAGGTCCGATTCGATTATGTAGTCAGCAATAAATCGAATCACCTCTAAGTCGGTCCTGCTCAATACACACAAAGTGCACTAGTGTGATTCTATGGTCAAGACAAATAAATACCAAATCACAATACAACCATTCCGATGGTTTGTCCAAAGTCATCTCGGTTGTGAGCCTTTACTTATACTTTTCAAGGGGCCGATAACATGATCTCCTATGTGACACTACACACCATGTTATCTACAATGTAAAGTATTAGACAATTTTGCATAACCATAAAAATATGCAAACAATGATCATGTGATTCTTATTCCAAAATAAAGATGTTCATACAAAAGATAGACTTTTCAGTATACATCTCTACAGGTCCTAGGTGTATCCTTAGATAATTCTACATGCTTGGCACCTAGACAAACATATTTCTTCCTACTAGCATGCTTTTCATTAATAATTGCAAGAGAGCTAAAATAATTTTTTGCATGCTTGTTAACCCTAGGAATTGAAGGTGCATTAACTAAATTTACCTTAGGGTTAGCTTTAGAAGCTCCACCTACATGAGATACACCTTCTTGCCCTTTCTTCCTCCCCCTAGGGCATTGACTTCAGTTGTGCCCTCTTTGGTTGCATTTGAAGCACACAATGTGCTCTTTGCTTTTAATTGTGGGGACTCCGGCATTTTTGACTTTTGGTGCCGGTTGAACCTTCTCCTTAGCCAATTTAGGACATTTACTCTTGTAATGCCCTTTCTCCCTACACTCAAAGAATATTATATGATCTTTATTTAAAATCAAAATACTTGAGTTACCTAGGGAGATGGTGGAAGCCTCTTGATCACATCTTCCGGAGGTAGATGCTTCATTTTGACTTTGCTCCGGAATGGAGACCCTTTCCTCCCCCTCAATGCTAGAGGTGGAGGTTTCCACCAAGTCATCAACATCTTCAAATGTGGTGGGTGCTTCTTCCTCGGCAATCTCCTCTACTTGTGCCGATTGGGAATTTTCTTGGAATTTCATTACCATATCCCATAGGTCCTTAGCATCCCTAAAATTACCTAGCCTAGAAAAATGTTGTTAGGAATCAAATCACTAAGTAATTCGATTACCTTGAGATTTATCTCGAAGTCCTTGATTTGGTCTTGGGTCCACCTTGACTTTTCAATTTACCTATTGCTTTTATCCCTAGGCAATTCGAAACCATTTTCTAAGATTAGCATAAAATCAAAATCGGTTTCTAGATATACCTCCATTTTTCTTCTCCACCATTGAAAATCTCCTTCGAATTTTGGTGGTTGGAGGTTGTAGTCAGCCATCTTGTAGTGCTTGTGTCGGTGGTTAGTCCTCGACAAGCTCCTTGGCTCTGATACCACTTGTAGGGAATCGAAGGTTGGAGTTGGCCGGCTAGAGGGGGGTGAATAGCCTTCTATCGTCGTATGGTGGAATACGATCATTCTTCTTGCATCGCTTGTCTACGATTGTCGTTAGCGCACCGGAATAACAATAATAATGAAAATACTAACAACAACGCAAGCACACGACAAAACACAAGATATATGTTGTTCGGAACCGAATGGTTCCTACTCCACGGGCGAGCTCACCGAGCTCTAGTTATGTGCACGACACTAACTAAATCACTCCTTCTCGACAACACATCGGAGGTGGAGAAACCTCGTACAAGCTATTATAACAAGTAATATGAAATACAAACAAGAATACAAATACAATACAAAAAACACTTTTCGCCGATTGTTTTTGATCGCTTGTTTTTTGCTTTCTTTGGTTGGCTCTTGAAGGTATGGAATGCAACAACAATTCCCCTCCAATTTCACCCTTAAAGTCTTGGCGAAATCCTCCCTCTCGAGCTCCATTTATAACCTGCATCAAGATAATTTCGCACCCATCAGTCGACTAATCGTGACCATAACTCGACTGGTCCTATAGCCATTGTCTCACAACAACTAGATCCATGTTGGTTAAGTTCCAATGGATCACACATCAGTCGATTGATGGTACCCATCAGTCGACTGGTAACACCATCAGTCGAGTGATGGCGCAAGCACTCAACTGGAAACCATTCTGTGGCTGAAAACACCCCGATCAGTCGACTGATCTCCCTCATCAGTCGACTGATGGTGTTAACAGTCGACTACCATCCCTCGACAGTCAACTGATCAGCCAGACCATGTTCAATCGAACCCTAGTCGACTTAGAGCAGTCGACTGGCACCTATCCCAGTCGACTGATGTCGGGTAAAACCTCAAACACCAAGTTGTTTAAGAATTCGACACTTAGTCTTAGCCACTTGGCCAAGTCCACCTCATCCCTCATGGAGTTCCCCACCGAAGCTCTCTTCTCTCGGCCTACGCCCCTCGGATGCGCCAAGCGTACGGCTTCGCAATGTCATCCTTCGCGTCTCTTTCCCTCGAAGTATGCTTCCCTTGGGCCTCACTCAATTCGCTTGGCCTACGTCCCTCGGATGCGCCAAGCGCACGGCTTCGCAATGCCATCCTTCGCATCTCTTTCCCTCGAAGTATGCTTCCCTTGGGCCTCACTCTATTCGCTCCCCATTCGGCGGTCACTCGGATGCACCAAGCGCACGGCTTCGCAATGTCATCCTTCACCGACTCAAGGACCCCGAGCCTAGTGAACTTGCCAAGTCCTCAAGACTTCCCACATTCACCAAGCGCACGACTTCGCAATGCATTTCTCACCAAGCACCAAGGGCACGACTTCACAATGCTTTGGACTTTTCAACACCAAGCCCCATGCTTGGATTTTCCATGCCAACTCCATGTTGGACTTTCCACACCAAGCCCCATGCTTGGATTTTCCATGCCAACTCTATGTTGGACTTTCCTATGACAATCCCATGTCATAAGTTTTGTCTATCATCAAAATATTGCTCAAGTCAAATTCGAGTCAACCTGGGCCAATTGCACCAACAATTGTTGGGATGTATACTGAAAGCCTAGCCTTTGTATGAATATATTCATTTTGAAATAAGAATAATATGATCATTGTTTGCATTTTATATTTATGCATATTGTCTAATACTTTACATTGTAGATAACATGGTGTGTGGTGTCGCATAGAAGATCATGTTATCAGTTCCTTGTAGAGAATAAGTAGAGGCTCACGACCAAGATGGTTTTGGACAAACCATTTGCATGGTTGTAGTGTAATTTGGTATTGGTTTATCTTGACCATAGAATTACACTAGTACACTTTGTGTGTATTGAGCATGACCGATTCAGAGGTGATTTAATTTATACTGACTATATAATTGAATCAGACCTCAGATATTATAGTGTACATGCTCTTAATCCCAATATAATAATGGGCACGTATACTTAGTATTTATTTCTTTAATTTACTAATGGGCGAGATTTATGTGTTAAATCGATAAGCCTAGTAAGTTGGGAAATAATATTATTTACATGGTGTGTCATTGATTATAGGAGGAAACCATGTCCTATGCATTAGGATGATGATGTCCCCTTGAGGAGCTCATAAAGTTCATCATGTAAATCTTGCAGGTGGACTTGGTCCAACATGAAGATAAGGATGAGTGGTACTACTCATGGAGTTAGATATTAATTAATTAAATTGTCAGTAATTTAATTAATTAATGGACATTCAATATCTTAAACATGGGGAGATATTTTGTACAAATAATATGTTGAGCCCATATTTAATTATGGGAGTTGGTGAGGTAGATCAATGATGATCCTCTAGTGGAATGGATCATCATTAATGGATCGGGTTATATGTGGTTCGGATCCATTGGGTGACCAAGATCCTACTCCTCCTTATGCTCCCTATTGTAGCCTATTATAAATACCTCATGAGGCCTAGACCTAAGGATGGTTTTTTTGGTATTGGGTTGGCGTTGGAGAGGCTCAGGCGGCAAGGCTTGGGTGTGCTAGGGTTTGCTCCTAGTGTCGGTGGCAAGGTTTGGAGTTCTAGGGTTTTCTCCTAGTGCTGGCGGCAAGGTTTGGAGTTCTAGGGTTTTTCCTTCTCCATTGCCGGCGCCTCTTCTCCTTCTCTAAGGGCTGGAGGCATCAAGGGTTTAGGGTTATCCTTCTCTCTTGGTCGACGCCACCTTCTCCCTCTCCTTAGGGCCTGTGGACACCAAGGACTTGGTGTTTGGTGGTCGACACAAGCAAGGAGAAGAAGGGAGGGTTTTCTTCCCTCTTTCGGAGCGAGCAAGAAAGGGAAGATACGTGGTCTAAAAGGCTTCAACTCTTGGAAGATCATCGCCCACACGATGTCCAAGAAGAGGATAGGAATACAATAGAAGATCAAGAGGTAAAACAAGAGGTATAATCTTGTTTAATTTTGATTCTTGTTCTTTTGTATTTGAATGTTATTGGTTGACATGGACCCCGATGATAAACACAAAAATCGGCGATCCGTACATCATCTATTCCATGGTTAATCGAGGAAAAGAGTTAGGTTGCTTGAACAACAAGTTTGTTCAAGCAACCACTCAAATTGAATAGAACGATGATGAGTCGGTTGCTTGGGTAATCCATATCCGTCCGGATTAGTTTTAATTAATAAAATTTTAATCCAGGGACACGAGATAGGATCGCCATGAACAAGCGACCGAAGTGAAGAAGTGAAATGTGACTTTTCCCTTTAAGAGGGTTTGAAAGTCGATTGATCGCTTCGATCACTCGACTGTTGGCTCCATCAATCGACTGATGGGAATTATCAGTCGACTGATATGGGAGTCGTTGGTTGGAAGCCAACGTGGATAAGGCCGTTGTGAGGCAATGGCTACAACAGCAGTCGACTGATGACTGCATCAGTCGACTGTTCGGTGCCCAATGAGATGAATGACCTCTTCCCTATAAGAAGAGGCCTTGGGTCACTTTGGGAGGGTAACGCTTAACCTCTAAATGTCTCCCAAGTGCCCAATATGATTTCTACTCCTCTTCCTTGTGTTTAATTCAATCTTATTGTAAGAGGAGTGTTTATATAAGAAAGGTTTACCTCCACCTTAAAGGAGAGAGCTAGCGGATTTGGTTAGGCGTGATTCACCTGGAACGAATCGGGTCGTGGACTAGCGGCAAGGGTCGTGAACCACGTTACACACTTGTGTTCGCGTTTGCCTTCTCTTTACTTTGTGTTTTGCTCTTAATAATCTTTAGCTTTATTATTCCGCTGTGCTAACTTTGTTTGTAGACGATTAAGAGTGATCGACTTCCATTGTACACGATAAAGGGCTATTCACCCCCCTAGCCGGCCACCAATCCTCCAACAAGTGGTATCAGAGCGAGGAGCTTGTCGCGGACTAGTCGCCAACACAAGCACGACAAAAGATGGCCAGCTCCAACATTCATCTGCCTAAGTTCGAAGGAGAATTCCCTTGATGGAAAAAGCGAATGGAGGTATTTTTTGAAACCAACTTCGATATTATGTTAATAATGGAAGACGATTTCGAGATGCCTAGGGATGAAGAGGGGAGACTACTAGAGAAGTCAAGGTGGACTAAGAAGTAAAGGGAGGAGCACCTTGCAAATTCAAAGGCCAAGCATAAGCTTTTCAATGTGCTCCCCAAACAAGAGGTAAACCAGATAGGAGAATGCTCTAGCGCCAAAGAGATGTGGGAGAAGTTAGTGGAGCTTCATGAAGGCACATCCGAAGCCAAGCTAGCAAGAAGAGACCTCCTCCGATTGCAATTAAGCAATATCAAATTAGAAAAGAGGGAAAAGGTACTCTCACTTCATTCATGTTTTAGGGAAATAATAACCAGTTTATCAAGTGTAGGTGAAAAATGAAGGGGGGAAGCTTCGCTTCCCACTTCAACTCGGTCGCTTGTTCATGGTGATCCCGTCTACGTCCCCGGATAAAAAAAATTTATCCTTGACAAAGAGGGATTACCCAAGCAACCGTTCCATCGTCGTGCTATTTGATTAGAGTGATCACTTGAACAAAATTATTGTTCAAGCAACCTACCTCTATTCTTCAATTAGCCGCGGAATAGACGATGTACGGATCACCGATTTTTGTGTTTGTATTCGGGGTCCAAGTAAATTAGCCACATACAAAATATACAACATGCATAGAATAAGAAAAGATTCGTAAACAAGAATTATACCACTTGTTATACCTCTTGATCTTCTATTGTATGTCCTTCCTCCTTTTGGACGTCGTGTGGGCGATGATCTTCCAAAAGTCGAAGCCTCCTAGAACACACTCTTCCCTGCCTTGCTCGCTTCGAACAAAGGGAAGAATGAAATGAAACTCTTCTTCCTATCTAGAACTGACCACCAAGTCAAAGGACTTGATGTTGCCACCGGACAAGGAATAGATGATGGAGCGCCAGCCAACCTTGAAGAAGGGTTGTCGTCGGGGAAAGGAGAGGAGAGGGCGCCGACCAAGGATGAATAAAGGAAGGGGATGAGCGCCAGCCAAGGATGAGAGGATGATGATGGGCGCCGGCTACACCTTAGGAAGAGAAAGGAAGCAAACCTTAACCTTCCACCTTGTTGCCGCCCAAGCCAAAACCCTAACCCTAGTCGCCCAAAGCTTGCCGTCCCAAACCCTAGAAGCCTTGCCGCCCAACTCCAAAACCTAATCTCTCAAGATAATACACGCCCAAGACTTGGCCCTCCTTTTATAGAGCTAGGCTTAAGCCTCCTTTTAATCTCCACCGTCGGATCTAGGGATTTAATCTCAACCGTCAGATCTAGAGATTTAATCTCCACCGTCGGATATAGAGATTTAATCTCCACCGTCGGATCTAGAGTTCCCTTTTCCTCCATCGGATCTAGGCTCCATGAGGGTTTTAATAGGCTACAATAGGGACCATGAGGAGGAGTTGGATCTTGGCCACCCAATGGATCAAGCCCACATAAAGTTCGATCCATTAATGATAATCCATTCCACTAGAGGATTATCATTGATCTACCTCACCAACCCCATAAATAAATATGGGCTCCATATATTATTTGTACAAATGTCTCCCCATTTTAAGATCTCGAATGTCGTTCAATTAATTAATTTACTGACAATTAATTAATCAACATCTAACTCCATGAGTAGTACCACTCAACCTTATCATCATGTCGGACTAAGTCCACCTGCAGGGTTTACATGATGAACCTTATGAGCTCCTCGAGGGGACATCATCATCCTAAAATATAGGACACGGTTTCCTCCTATAATCAATGGCACACCATATAAATAATATCATTTCTCAACTTACCGAGCCTATCGATTTACTCTATAAATCTCGCACATTGGTAAATCAAAGAAATAAATATTAAGTATATGTGCCCGTTATTATATAGGGATTAAGAGCATGTGCACCATAATATCCGAGGTCCGATTCAATTGTGTAGTCATCAATAAATCGAATCACCTCTAAGTCGATCCTGCTCAATACACAAAAAGTGTACTAGTGTAATTCTATGGTCAAGACAGACCAATACCAAATTACACTACAACCATTCCAATGGTTTGTCTATAACCATCTCGGTTGTGAGCCTTTACTTATACTTTACAAGGAATTGATAACATGATCTCCCATGTGAAACTACACACCATGTTATCTACAATGTAATGTATTAGATAATATGCATAACCATAAATATGCAAGCAAAGATCATGTGATTCTTATTTCAAAAATAAAGATGTTCATACAAATGATAGACTTTTCAGTATACATCCCAACAATCTCTCACTTATACTAAAAGACTATGTTGTCCTCATACTGCTATACATCTGATTCTCATTCCCTCTACATGCCTATCAAAAGCTCTCACTGGAAGGGCCTTTGTGAAAGGATCTGCCAGGTTATCCTCTGATGCAATCTTAGCCACAACAACTGTTGGGAGTTGCTTCGGAGGCTCATTGGCTCCCATGTCCCCGAATTAAAATTTTCACTAATGAAAAAACTAATCCGGATGGGATGAGTTTCCTAAGCACAACCAATTCATCGTCGTGATAACAACTTGAGTGATCGCTTGAACAAACTAGTTGTTCAACCAACACAACTCTTCTAGTTGGTTAGCCGCGGAAGAGACGACGGACGGATCATCGTTTTTTGTGTTTGTCTTCGGGGTCCATGATTATACAAAATATATACAAATGCACACTTGTATAATCAACACATAAAAGAACATGCTAAGATCAGAAAATAAAGTTGTAAAACTTTTATACCTCACGATCTTCTACCGTATGTCCTATCCTCCTCGCGGACAATGTGTGGGCGAAGATCCTCCACGAGTAGAAGCCTTCTAGATCGCGTTCTTCCCTTCCTTGTTCGCTTGAAGAGAGGTTGCCGCCGGCCAAGGAATGAGAGAGGGAACAAAGAGGATGGGCGCCGACCACAACTTGATGGAAGAAGATGGACGCCGGCCACACTTTGTTGGAAGAAGATGGGCGCCGGCTTCTTGTCCAAGAGTTGCCGCCCAAGCCAAAGCTTCAAAACCCTAGCCGCCCAACCTAAAACCCTAACTCCAATTGAACCATTATTGCCGCCCAACCTAAGCCCTCTATTTATAGAATTGGGCTTAAGCCTCCTTTAATCTCCACCATCGGATCTAGGGATTTAATCTCCACCGTCGGATCTAGGATTTTATCCCAACCGTCGGATCTAGGGTTTCATCCCAACCATCGGATCTAGGATTTCATCCCAACCGTCGGATCTAGGGTTTCATCCCAACCGTCGGATCTAGGGTTTCATCCCAACCGTCAGATCTAGGGATTTAATCCCAACCGTTGGTTCTAGAGTATTGTTTTACATCCTTGGATCTAGATTTCATGAGGATTATATTAGGCTACGATAGGTACCATAAGGAGGAGTTGGATCTTGGCCACCCGATGGATCAGAACCACACAAACTAGATCCATCAATGATGTTCCATTCCACTAGAGGATCATCATTGAAATACCTCACCAACCCCCATAAATTAATATGGGCTCCATATATTATTTGTACATCCATCTCCCCGTGTTTAAGATATCGAATGTCCGTCAATTAATTGATTTACTGACCATCAATTAATTAACATCTAACTCCTCGAGTAGTACCACTCAACCTTATCATCATGTTGACTAAGTCAACCAGCTGGGTTTACATGATGAACCTTATGAGCTCCTCAAGGGGACATCATCAACCTAGTATATAGGACACGGTTTCCTCCTATAATCAACAGCACACCATGTAAATAATATCATTTCCCAACTTACCGGGCATATTGATTTAATCCATCTAAATCTCACCCTCTGGTAAATCAAAGAAATAAATACTAAGTACATGTGCCCATTATTATATCGGGATTAAGAGCATGTACAACATAATATTCGAGGTCCGATTCAATTATGTAGTCAGCAATTAATTGAATCACCTCTATGTCGGTCCTGCTCAATACACCTAAGTGTACTAGTGTAACTCTATGTTCATGACAAAACAATACCAAGCTACACTACAACCATTCCAATGGTTTGTCCAAAACCATCTTGGTTGTGAGCCTCTACTTATATTTTACAAGGGACTGATAACATGATCTTCTGCCCCACACCAAGCACCATGTTATCTACAATGTAAAATATTAGACAATATGCACACACATATAATAAATATATAAAGTGCAAACAATGATCATGTGATTCTTATTCCAAAATAAAATGTTCATACAAAAAGAGCTAGTCTTTCAGTATACATTCCAACAATCTCCCACTTATACTAAAAGACTATGCCGTCATCACACTGCCATACATCTGATCCCCATGTCCTCCACATGCCTATCAAACGCTTTCGCTAGAAGGGCCTTAGTGAATGGATCCACCAGGTTATCCTCTGATGCAATCTTGGCGACAGCAACTTCTCCTCGCTTTACGATCTCTCGTATAAGGTGGTACTTGCGCTCTATGTGTTTACTCACCTTATGGGCTCGTAGTTCCTTCAAGTTTGCAACTGCACCACTGTTATCACAATAAATTGTGATAGTTCTGGGCAAACCAGGAATCACATCCAAGTCCATCAAGAAGTTCCTGAGCCATACAACTTCCTTGGCTGCCTCAGAGGCTGCCACATACTCAGCTTCCATGGTAGAGTCCGCCATGCATTTCTGCTTGACACTCCTCCATACTATGGCTCCACCTCCAAAAGTAAACACAAACCCCGAGGTAGACTTACTCTTGTCCCTATCTGATTAGGAAACCAACTGTAACCCATGTGGACTAATTGATCTACCCAGAAACCAAAGATATAATCCCTAGTCCTTCTCGTACTTCAATATATGCTTTATCAGTCCAATGTCCTCGTCTCAGATTACTCGATATCTCGCTAACCATGCCCAGTAGAAAGTAGATATCCGGTCTCGCATATAGCATAGCATACATAAGGCTTCCTCGCCAAGCATAAGGAACTGCCTTCATGTCCTCTATCTCCTTTGATGTTTTGGGACACATCTCTTTAGATAAAGGAACTCCATGCCTAAAAGGTAGAAAACCTTTCTTGGAGTTCTGCATGCTAAAATGAGCTAGGACCGTGTCTATATATGAAGCTTGAGATAAGCACAACATCCTTTTCTTGCGATCCCTTATAACTTTGATCCCAAGGATGTGTCCCACTTCTCCCAAGTCCTTCATGTCAAACTGTTTGGACAACCATACCCTTACGTCTGATAACACTTTGATATTGTTGCCAACTAACAAAATGTCATCTACGTATAGTACAAGAAATACCACTATGTTTCCGTCACATCTCTTGTATACACAAGGCTTATCCGGACTTTGAATAAATCCATATGACTGGATTACCTCATCAAAGCGGATGTTCCAAGATCTAGAAGCTTGCTTCAATCCATAAATGGACCGATTAAGCTTACATACAAGATGCTCTTTGCCTTTAGCAATGAATCCCTCTGGTTGCCGCATATAGATGTTCTCCTCAAGACTTCCGTTAAGGAAAGCTGTCTTGACATCCATCTACCAAATCTCATAATCCATATGAGCAGCTATAGATAAGAGAATCCGGATAGACTTAAGCATAGCTACCGGCGAAAAGGTCTCCTCATAATCGATACCCTCTTTCTGAGTATACCCTTTCGCAACAAGCCTAGCTTTGAAGGTCTCAACCTTCCCATCCACTCCTCTCTTTCTCTTGTAGATCCACTTGCATCCAATGGCTTTTACACCATCGGGTGGTTCTACTAGCTCCCAGACTTGATTAGAATCCATAGATTCTATCTCTGAATTCATCGCTCTTTGCCAAGATACCACATCTCTATCTTGGAGTGCCTCGTCATATGTCCAGGGATCAGGTTCATGTTCACCAAGGACTAAGTCCGAAGACTCTCCCAAAAACATGAATCTATCGGGTTGTCTAACAACCCTCCCACTACGACGAGGTGCCTCCTGTGTATGCTCTGTGACACGCGGTGCAGTGACTTGTGGTATCTCCTCTTGTATCGGTGGTACTGAAGTCGGGACTTCCCCTGTCAACTCCTCAAGAACAATCCTACTCTTGGGCTTGTGGTTCATTACATAATCCTCCTCTAGAAATCTGGCGTTCGTGCTAACGATCACCCTCTGATCTCTAGGATTATAAAATAAACCACCTTTCGTTCCCTTAGGGTAGCCAACAAACATGCACGCTTCTGTACGAGGTTCCAACTTACCAGCATCAGCCTTCAGCACATGTGTTGGACTCCCCCATATCTGAATATGTCTCAGACTAGGTTTTCTCCCAGTCCACAATTCTACAGGGGTAGAAGGTACTGATTTGGATGGAACCAAGTTCAGAGTATACATTGTCATATCGGATACCCCCGTAACGAAACAGTAACTGGAATAACTCATCATTGATCTGACCATCTCCATAAGAGTCCTATTCTTTCGCTCCGCTACACCATTCTGCTGGGGTGTGCCAGGTGCAGACAATTGGGATTGAATCCCAGCCTCTGATAAGTAATTCCTAAACTCTCCCAAGAGGTACTCGCCACCACAATCAGATCGTAATGTCTTGATACTTTTACCTTGACGGTTCTCCACATCAGCCTTGAATTCTTTGAACCTGTCAAAGCATTCAGACTTGCGGCGCATCAAGTAAATGTATCCATATCTTGAATAATCATCTATAAAAGAGACGAAATATTCAAAACCACCTCTTGCCTGGATCGACATAGGACCGCACAAATTAGAATGAACCAATTCTAACACATCTTTGGCTCTATACCCCTTGGCCTTGAAAGGCCTCTTGGTCATTTTACCTTCCAAGCAAGATTCGCAGGTTGGGAGATCCTCCACCACTAATGAACCCAATGGTCCATCAGCTATTAACCTTTGAATTCTGCTTAGGTTAATATGACCAAGCCTTAGATGCCAAAGATATGTTTGGTTCATTTGCGAAGGTTCTTTTCTCTTATTAGACTTAGAAGATGAGTTATTAATTTCTATATGCATCGTGGGAGTTTTCGGTTCAAGAGTATATAAATTGCCAACCAATGTACCAGAACAGATAATCTCCCTATTCCTTTTTATAACCACTTTGTCATTAAAAGAAACAGAATATCCATCCATAAACAATTTAGAAACTGAAATTAAATTCTTTCTAAAAGTAGGTACATAAAGACAATTTCTCAAAACCAAAACATTATTCCTATTAAAAGATAAATAAATGTCTCCCACTGCAATAGCGCCACCTTTGAAGCATTGCCCATGAAGATGAAGGGTTTTGCCCGGAAGCTCTGATACCAATTGTTGGGGATTTCCCTTGTCGAGTCCGTGAGGGGAAACTTCGCTTCCCCTTCACCTCGGTTGCTTGACCATGGTGATCCCTTCGATGTCTCCAGATTAAAATTTAATCCTAGACAAAAGGGATTCCCAAAGCAACCAAGTCATCGTCGTGCTATTCGTTTAGAGAGGTCACTTGAACAAACTAGTTGTTCAAGCGACCATTCTCTATTCTACGAGTAGCCGCGGAATAGACGATGTCCGGATCGCCGGTTTTTGTGTTTATGCTCGGGATCCAAATATTATTTAGCCATTCACAGAAATATATCATGCTCATAAATGAAAAACAAATATAAACATGTAACATATAAAATTAGAGAATCGATATACCTCTCGATCTTCTAATGTATGTCCTTCCTCCTTTCGGACGTCGTGTGGGCGACGCTCTACCAAAAGTCGAAGCTCCTAGATCACACATCTTCCTTCCTTGCTCATCCAAAGCAAGAGGAAGAATAGAAACAAGGCTCATCTCCTTCCTATGGCCAACCAACAAGCAACAAAAGAAATGCTTGCCGCCGGCCAACAAGGAGAAGGAGATAATGGTGGAAACCGACCAAGACATCAAGGGAAACCCCTTAGTCTTGTTTCCACCACCCAAGGAGAGGGAGAAGGGGTCTTTAGATGCTGTCCAAGGGTTGGAGAAGGTGATATGGGTGCCGGCCACCAAACCATGAAGAAGAAAGGAAGAAACTTTCCTTATTTGGTGCCACCCAAACCTCCTAAACCCTAAGCTTCCAAACCCTAATCCAAGCTCACCTTGTGGCTGGCCATGGAAGTGAGGAAGAAGATTAGGATGAGCTCAAGCCAAGGTAAAGAGGAGAACCATAGTGGCCGGCCAACCCTTAGGAAGAAGAAGAACATCTCCTATAGTTGCCGCCCACCCTTTTCTCCCAAAAACCTAGCCACCAAACCCTAATCCTAACTTACCTTATATCCGACCATGGAAGAGGGGAAGAAGAATAGGATAAGTTCAAGCTAAGGTAGATAGGAGCAGCATAGTGGCCGGCCAACCCAAGGAAGAAGAAGAATAACCTCCATTAGTTGTCGCCCACCCTTGCTCCAAAACCCTAGCCACCAAACCCAATCCTAAACCAACTAGGATTCCTAGCCACCAAAGGAAGCAAACCCTAATCCCTTCATCCCTTGTGTTCTCCACGCCAACAATCCCTAAGCCACCCTTATATAGAGTTTAGGGATAAGTCTTGGTTTAATCTCCACCATTGGTTCAAGGGATTTAATCTCAACCGTCGGATCTAGAGATTTAATCTCAACCGTCGGATCTTAGAGATTTAATCTCTACCAATGGATCTTAGAGTTTTGTTTCTATCCATTGGATCTAAGCATCATGAGGTGTTAATAGGCTACATTAGGGACCACGAGGAGGAGTTGGGTCTTGGCCACCCATGGATCAAGCCCACATAAAGTCCGATCCACTAATGATGATCCAATCCACTAAAGGTCCATCATTGATCTACCTCACCAACCCCCATATGATAATATGAGCTCCATATATTATTTGTACATTTTCTCCCCGTGTTTAAGATCTCGAATATCCGTCGATTAATTAATTTACTAACCATTAATTAATCAACATCTAACTCCTTGAGTAGTACCACTCAACCTTTTCATCATGCCGGACCTAGTCCACCTGCAGGGTTTACATGATGAACCTTATGAGTTCCTCAAGGGGACATCATCATCCTAATATATAGGATACGGTTTCCTCCTATAATCAACGGCACACCATATAAATAATATCATCTCCCAACTTACCGAGTCTATCGATTTAATCTATAAATCTCGCCCATTGGTAAATCAAAGAGATGAGTACCAAGTATATGTGCCCGTTATTATATCGGGATTAAGAGCATGTACTAAATAATATCTGAGGTCCGATTCGATTATGTAGTCAGCAATAAATCGAATCACCTCTGTGTCGGTCCTGCTCAATACACACAAAGTGCACTAGTGTGATTCTATGTTCAAGACAAACCAATACCAAATCACACTACAACCATTCCGATGGTTTGTCCAAAGCCATCTCGGTTGTGAGCCTTTACTTATACTTTACAAGGAGTCGATAACAAGATCTCCCGTGTGACACCACACACCATGTTATCTACAATGTAACGTATTAGACAATATTGCATAACCATAAAAATATGCAAACAATGATCATGTGATTCTTATTTCAAAATAAAGATGTTCATACAAAAGATAGACTTTTCAATATACATCCCTACAATCTCCCACTTATACTAAAAGACTATGCTGTCCTCATACTGCCATACATCTGATTCCCCTTCCCTTCACATGCCTATCAAAGCTCTCGCTAGAAGGGCCTTAGTGAAAGGGTCTACCAGGTTATCCTCTGATGCAATCTAGGCGACAGCAACTTCTACCTCCTTTACGATTTCTCGTATCAGGTGGTACTTGCACTCTATGTGTTTACTAGCCTTATGGGCTCGTGGTTCCTTCGAGTTTGCAACTGCACCATTATTATCACAATTAATTGTGATAGTTCTGCGCAAACCAGGAATCACATCCAAGTCCATCAGAAAGTTCCTGAGCCACACAGCTTCTTTGGCTGCCTCATAGGCTGCCACATACTCAGCTTCCATGGTGGAGTCCGCCACGCATTTATGCTGGCCACTCCTCCATACAATGGCTCCACCTTCCAAAGTAAACACAAACCCTGAGGTAGACTTACTATTATCCCTATCAGATTGGAAATCAGAATCCGTGTAACCCACAGGGAGTAATTGGTCTGCCCGGTAAACTAGCATATAATCCCTAGTCCTTCTCAGGCACTACAATAAATGCTTTACCGCAGCTTCAATGTCCCCGTCCCGATTACTCGATATCGCCGCTAACCATGCCCAAAGCAGATATCTTGTCTCGCACATAGCATACATGAGGCTTCCTCACAGAAGCATAAGGAACCGCCTCCAGCTCCTTTATCACCTCAGATGATCTAGGACACATCTCCTTAAATAAAGTAACTCCATACCTGAAAAGTAGAAAACCCTTCTTGGAGTTCTGCATGCTAAAATGATCCAAAATCATGTCTATGTATGAAGCTTGGGATAAGCACAACAACCTTGATCCCAAGGTTGTGACCCACTTCTCTCAAGTCCTTCAAAACTTTTTGGACAACCATACCCTTACGTCTGATAACACTCTGATATTGTTGCCAACTACCAAAATGTCATCTACGTATAGTACAAGAAATACCACTACGTTTCCGTCACATCTATTGTATACACAAGACTCATCCGGACTTTGAATAAATCCATAAGTCTGGATTTACCTCATCAAAGCAGATGTTCCAAGACCTCAAAGCTTGCTTCACCCATCAATGGACCGATTAAGCTTACATATACAATACGCTCTTTGCCTTTAGCAATGAATCCTCTGTCGCTTCATGTAGATGGATTCCTCAAGACTTCCACTAAGGAATCTTTGTCTTGATATCCATCCTGTCACACCTCATAATCCATATGAGTTGCTATGCATTAGAGCTCCCGCACTGTCTTGAATCCATAGATTCAATCTCGATTCATTGCACTTTGCAAAGATGCCGATTTATATCTTGGATTGCCTTGTCGTATGTCTAGGATCAGTTCATGTTTGCTAGACCAAATCGAAGATTTGTCCAAAAACATGAATCTAAGAGGTTGTCTAACAACCCTCCCACTACGACGAGGTATCTTCCGTGTATCCTCTGTGACACGCGGCGTGCATTGACATGTGGTATGTCCTCTTGTACCGGTGGTACTAAAGAAGTGACTTCCCTTTTTAACTCCTCCAGAACAATTTTACCTTTGGGCTTGTGGCTTATCACATTGTCTTCCTCTAGAAATCTGGCATTCGAGTTAACGATCACCCTCTAATCTCTAGGACTATAAAACAAGTCAGAATAACTCATCATCGATCTAACCATCTCCATAAGAGTCCTATTCCTTCGCTCTGCTACACCGTTCTGTTGGGGTGTGCCAGGTGCAGTCAATTTGGGATTGAATCCCAACCTCTGATAAGTAGTTCCTAAACTCTCCCAAGAGGTTGTCACCACCACAATCAGATCGTAGTGTCATCCACATCTTGAATAATCATCTACAAAAGAGACAAAATATTCAAGATTACCTCTTGCCTAGATAGCCATAGGACCACACAAATCAGAATGAACCATTTCTAACACATCTTTGGCTCTATACCCCTTGGCCTTAAAAGGCCTCTTGGTCATCTTACCCTCCAAGCAAGATTCACAGGTTGGGAGATCCTCCACCACTAATGAACCCAAAGGTCCATCAGCTATCAACCTTTGAATTCTGCTTAGGTTAATGTGACCAAACCTAAGATGCCAAAGATATGTTTGGTTCATCTTCGAAGGTTCTTTTCTCTTATTGGAATTAGAAGATGAGTTATTAACTTCAATTTGCTTCGTGGGAGCTTTTGGTTCAAGTGTGTACAAATTTCCTATTAATGTACCTGAATAGATATTCTCCCTATTCCTTTTTATAACAACTCTGTCATTAAAAGAAATAGAATATCCATCCATAATAATTTAGAAATCAAACTAAATTCTTTCTAAATAAAGGTACATAAAGGAATTTTCAGAACCAAAGTTTTATTATTTTCAAGAGATAAATAAAACTTCTCCGCAATAGCCGCCATCATCATGGCATTGCCCAAGTAAATGGTAATCTCCCTTTAGCTAGTCATCGGTTTCCTCGAACCCTCGCAAATTGTTGCAGACATGATTAGTGGCTCTGTGATCTACTCACCAGTGCCGAGATATCACCGCTAATCATGTTTCAATGACTAGTCCAAAAGATATACCTATGTTCCGCTTTTGGATTGGGACAGTCCTTCTTCCAATGTCCATCCCGCTTGCAAGTGAAGTACTTGCCTTTCGCTTTCTTCACTCCTCCCGAGATCCTCCCACCATCTTTGCTTCACCTTGTTTCTTCTTCTTCTTGCCTTCGCTTAGAAGTAGAGAAACCTTTGAGCAACCATGACTTGAGGACATTCTTCAAGAGTGCATACTTGTACTCTTTAGATAAGACAATATCTAGATTCTTTTCCAATCAACATTGTTTTGGGTACAAGAAGTTTATTTCCTTTAGTATCATAGTAAGTGGATCAAAGTCAATTTTGAAAATCCTAAGAATCACATAGATCATTACTTTAGATTTCAAAAATTATTGATTCTCAAACAATAAAATTTCAAATCAACCAACACCTCTAAAACACCGAGAATATCGCATGCCACGATAGTGTGGACGATACGAATTCTACATTTGTAAGAGGAGGTTTTACCCATTAATTTTACTATCTTGTCAACCTAACTTTTGACAAGTAAAATTAATAGTTGGTTCCTCTTCGCCCTACAAATAAAAGCAAAGTGACTGATGGGGAGGATACTTATATTTGCATCTAAGTGTTCACCATTACTTAGTACTAAGGTAATTATCTCGGGTTATGTGTCTTACGATGGGCAAGTACACACGCTCCTTAATAATTACCTATAACCATATTCGACCCTGTGATCCACAAACAAACTCATCCGATGGGGAGGAAGGCACTCAGAGCTGACGCGCAAGTTTGCTTGCATCACATGTCAAATCGTAATGGAGGCCATGGGAATTTATAAAAATATCCCTCTCCCACTTAGTGATTTTAAAATGAGGAATTTTCTAGGCTACGACATGCATATCAAACAATAAGCAATAAATATGAAAAATAAATTATTTTCCAACTATTATGGCTTTTGTCTTCAATATGTCTCCCGTCGCGCCGCCTTCTCGTCTGCTCCTCCTACGCCATGTACAAGCCATCCGGAGATCCGAGCCGAGACCAAATCCTATTTTAATTTACATCCATCGATCCTATACTCCACGAGGGAGTGTACATGAAATCTAGATCGAAAGTAAAATAAAATAAAGAGCGGCTAAACAATGCCGTATTTAATTTACAAAAACTAAATACTAGCCTCGTCAACCCCGAGGATTCAACAAAATAAACATTTACACACATACAATCACATACACACATATGGCCATAATAGTCGGATCTTATGCCTGCAACCAAAGAGTTAAACTACGCATATCCTACTATTATCCAGCACATATAATATATGAAAAAGTGCATAAAAATTAACCGAATCCTAAACACACAAAACTGGAAACCTTGGCTCTGATACCAATTGAAGGGTTTTGCCCGGAAGCTCTGATACCAATTGTTGGGGATTTCCCTTGTCGAGTCCGTGAGGGGAAACTTCGCTTCCCCTTCACCTCGGTTGCTTGACCATGGTGATCCCTTCGATGTCTCCAGATTAAAATTTAATCCTAGACAAAAGAGATTCCCAAAGCAACCAAGTCATCGTCGTGCTATTCGTTTAGAGAGGTCACTTGAACAAACTAGTTGTTCAAGCGACCATTCTCTATTCTACGAGTAGCCGCGGAATAGACGATGTCCGGATCGCCGGTTTTTGTGTTTATGCTCAGGATCCAAATATTATTTAGCCATTCACAGAAATATATCATGCTCATAAATGAAAAACAAATATAAACATGTAACATATAAAATTAGAGAATCGATATACCTCTCGATCTTCTAATGTATGTCCTTCCTCCTTTCGGACGTCGTGTGGGCGACGCTCTACCAAAAGTTGAAGCTCCTAGATCACACATCTTCCTTCCTTGCTCATCCAAAGCAAGAGGAAGAATAGAAACAAGGCTCATCTCCTTCCTATGGCCAACCAACAAGCAACAAAAGAAATGCTTGCCGCCGGCCAACAAGGAGAAGGAGATAATGGTGGAAACCGACCAAGACATCAAGGGAAACCCCTTAGTCTTGTTTCCACCACCCAAGGAGAGGGAGAAGGGGTCTTTAGATGCTGTCCAAGGGTTGGAGAAGGTGATATGGGTGCCGGCCACCAAACCATGAAGAAGAAAGGAAGAAACTTTCCTTATTTGGTGCCACCCAAACCTCCTAAATCCTAAGCTTCCAAACCCTAATCCAAGCTCACCTTGTGGCCGGCCATGGAAGTGAGGAAGAAGATTAGGATGAGCTCAAGCCAAGGTAAAGAGGAGAACCATAGTGGCCGGCCAACCCTTAGGAAGAAGAAGAACATCTCCTATAGTTGCCGCCCACCCTTTTCTCCCAAAAACCTAGCCACCCAAACCCTAATCCTAACTTACCTTATATCCGGCCATGGAAGAGGGGAAGAAGAATAGGATAAGTTCAAGCTAAGGTAGATAGGAGCAGCATAGTGGCCGGCCAACCCAAGGAAGAAGAAGAATAACCTCCATTAGTTGCCGCCCACCCTTGCTCCAAAACCCTAGCCACCAAACCCAATCCTAAACCAACTAGGATTCCTAGCCACCAAAGGAAGCAAACCCTCATCCCTTGTGTTCTCCATGCCAACAATCCCTAAGCCACCCTTATATAGAGTTTAGGGATAAGTCTTGGTTTAATCTCCACCATTGGTTCAAGGGATTTAATCTCAACCGTCGGATCTAGAGATTTAATCTCAACCGTCGGATCTTAGAGATTTAATCTCTACCAATGGATCTTAGAGTTTTGTTTCTATCCATTGGATCTAAGCATCATGAGGTGTTAATAGGCTACATTAGGGACCATGAGGAGGAGTTGGGTCTTGGCCACCCATGGATCAAGCCCACATAAAGTCCGATCCACTAATGATGATCCAATCCACTAAAGGTCCATCATTGATCTACCTCACCAACCCCCATATGATAATATGGGCTCCATATATTATTTGTACATTTTCTCTCCGTGTTTAAGATCTCGAATGTCCGTCGATTAATTAATTTACTAACCATTAATTAATCAACATCTAACTCCTTGAGTAGTACCACTCAACCTTTTCATCATGCCTGACCTAGTCCACCTGCAGGGTTTACATGATGAACCTTATGAGCTCCTCAAGGGGACATCATCATCCTAATATATAGGACACGGTTTCCTCCTATAATCAACGGAACACCATATAAATAATATCATCTCCCAACTTACCGAGTCTATCGATTTAATCTATAAATCTCGCCCATTGGTAAATCAAAGAGATGAGTACCAAGTATATGTGCCCGTTATTATATCGGGATTAAGAGCATGTACTAAATAATATCTGAGGTCCGATTCGATTATGTAGTCAGCAATAAATCGAATCACCTCTGTGTCGGTCCTGCTCAATACACACAAAGTGCACTAGTGTGATTCTATGGTCAAGACAAACCAATACCAAATCACACTACAACCATTCCGATGGTTTGTCCAAAGCCATCTCGGTTGTGAGCCTTTACTTATACTTTACAAGGAGCCGATAACAAGATCTCCCGTGTGACACCACACACCGTGTTATCTACAATGTAACGTATTAGACAATATTGCATAACCATAAAAATATGCAAACAATGATCATGTGATTCTTATTTCAAAATAAAGATGTTCATACAAAAGATAGACTTTTCAGTATACATCCCTACAGAAGACGGTAATCTCTCACTCAGCTAGTCGTCAGGTTTCCTAGAACCCCTGCAAAGTATTGCAGACATGATCAGTGGCTCCTGTATCTACACACCAGGCACTGGTAGATAACACCGCTAAACATGTTTCTACAACTAAACAAGAAGATATACCTTTGTTCTTTCGGCGAGGACAGTCTTCCTTCCTATGTCCAGTCTGCTTGCAAGTGAAGCACTTGCCTTTCGGCTTCTTCACTCCTGCCTGAGGTCCCACTGCTACTTTCTTCGCTCCACCTTGCTTCTTCTTCTTCTTACCTTTCGGTTTAGAAGAAGAAACCTTCTGAGCGACCATGGCTTGAGCGCTTTGACGAAAAAGCCCCTCTGTCGCCTGGAGTTCTGTCAGAAGCTCCGCCAACGAATACAACCTCTTGTTCATGTTGTAATTGAGGTGGAACTGCTCAAAACTCCTAGGCAGAGACTGGAGAATGATATTGACCTGGGTTTCCCCATCGATCTCAGCTCTGAGGACTTTCATCTCATTAAGATGAGCCATCATCTTGAGAACATGATCCCTAACGGGTGTTCCCTCGATCATGGTGGTCGTCATCAAGTTTCTCATCGCCTCCTGTCTAGCCGCCCTACTCTGATGTCCGAAAAGTTCCTTGAGATTGAACATCATGTCATAAGCTGTGGCCATGGCCTGATGCTGATGTTGCAGCACATTTGACATAGATGCCAAAATGTAACACCGCGCCATCTCATCTGCCTTGATCCATTTCTTATAACGTTCTTTCTCCTTTTCATCAGAGTCATCGGTGGGCTTAGGAGGACATACATCGAAGAGTACAAATTTGTACTCCTCCGCAGTTAAGACAATATCCAGATTTCTTTTCCAATCAATATAGTTTGGTCCAGTAAGTTTATTTTCTTTTAATATCACAGCAAGTGGGTTGAAAGCCATTTGAAAATCCTAAAAATCACAATGATCAAAATATTAGATTTCAAATATTATTGATTACTCAAAACAATAAAATTCCAAAATCAACCAACACCTCAAATCACCGAGAATATCGCATGCCACGCTGTGTGGACGTATACGAATTCTACATTTGTAAGAGGAGGTTTTACCCATTAATTTTATTATCTTGTCAACCTTACTTTTTGACAAATAAAATTAATAGTTGGTTCCTCTTTGGCCCTACAAATAAAAGCAGTGACTCCGATGGGGAGGATACTTTTATTTGCATCTAAGTGTGCACCCTTACACGATACTAAGGGAATTATTACGGATTATGTGTCTTACCGCTGTGGAAGTACACATGCTCCTAGATAATTTCCTATAACCATTATTTGACCTAGTGATCCGCAAACAAACTCGTCCGCAGGGAGGAAGACACTCAGAGCCGACACACAAGTTTGTTGCATCACACGTCAAATTGTAATGGAGGCCGCGAGAATTAATTAAAATTTCCCTCTCCCACTTAGTAAATTGAAATTGAGGAATTTTAAAGCATACACAACATGCATATAAAAACAAATCAGCAATAAATATGGAAAAAACAGAATTTTTCCAACTATTATGGCATTGTTCTCCAATACGCATCCCGTCGTGTCGCCACCTCGTCCGTTCCATCTTTTCCCATGCGCAAGTCACCAAAGAGATCCGAGCCGAGATAAACTATTTTAATTTACATCCATCGATCCTATACTCCACAAAGGAGTGTACAAATAATCTAGATCGAAAGTAAACTAAAATGAGCGGCTAAACAATGTCGTATTTAATTACAAAAATTAAATACTAATCTAGCCTCGTCAACCCCGAGGATTCAAATAATATACATACAATCACACACAAAACAATCACATACAACCAAATAGCCATAATAGTCGGATCTTATGCCTGCAACAAAAAAGTTAGCCTACGCACATCCTACTATTATCCGACATACTCAATATATGATATGTGCATGAAAGTAACCGAATGCAAAACAGACAAAACCGGAAACCGTGGCTCTGATACCACTTGTAGGTTGTTGCTTCGGAGGCTCATTGGCTCCCATGTCCCCGGATTAAAATTTTCACTAATGAAAAAACTAATCTAGATGGGATGAGTTTCCTAAGCACAACCAATTCGTCGTCGTGCTAACAACTTGAGTGATCGCTTGAACAAACTAGTTGTTCAAGCAACACAACTCTTCTAGTTGGTTAGCCGCGGAAGAGACGACGGACGGATCGCCGGTTTTTGTGTTTGTCTTCGGGGTCCATGATTATACAAAATATATACAAATGCACACTTGTATAATCAACACATAAAAGAACATGCTAAGATCAGAAAATAAAGTTGTAAAACTTTTATACCTCACGATCTTCTACCGTATGTCCTATCCTCCTCGCGGACGACGTGTGGGCGAAGATCCTCCACGAGTAGAAGCCTTCTAGATCGCGTTCTTCCCTTCCTTGTTCGCTTGAAGAGAGGTTGCCTCCGGCCAAGGAATGAGAGAGGGAACAAAGAGGATGGGCACCGGCCACAACTTGATGGAAGAAGATGGGCGCCGGCCACACTTTGTTGGAAGAAGATGGGCGCTGACTTCTTGTCCAAGAGTTGTCGCCTAAGCCAAAGCTTCCAAACCCTAGCCGCCCAACCTAAAATCCTAACTCCAATTGAACCATTATTGCCGCCCAACCTAAGCCCTCTATTTATAGAATTGGGCTTAAGCCTCCTTTAATCTCCATCGTTGGATCTAGGGATTTAATCTCCACCATCGGATCTAGGGTTTTATCCCAACCGTCGGATCTAGGGTTTCATCTCAACCGTCGGATCTAGGATTTCATCCCAACTGTTGGATCTAGGGTTTCATCCCAACCGTCGGATCTAGGGATTTAATCCCTACCGTTGGTTCTAGAGTTTTGTTTTACATCCTTGGATCTAGATTTCATGAGGATTATATTAGGCTACGATAGGGACCATAAGGAGGAGTTGGATCTTGGCCACCCAATGGATCGGAACCACACAAACTAGATCCATCAATGATGTTCCATTCCACTAGAGGATCATCATTGAACTACCTCACCAACCCCCATAAATTAATATGGGCTCCATATATTATTTGTACATCCATCTCCCCGTGTTTAAGATATCGAATGTCCGTCAATTAATTGATTTACTGACCATCAATTTATTAACATCTAACTCCTCGAGTAGTACCACTCAACCTTATCATCATGTTGACTAAGTCAACCAGCTGGGTTTACATGATGAACCTTATGAGCTCCTCAAGGGGACATCATCAACCTAGTATATAGGACACGGTTTCCTCCTATAATCAACGGCACACCATGTAAATAATATCATTTCCCAACTTACCGGGCATATTGATTTAATCCATCTAAATCTCACCCTCTGGTAAATCAAAGAAATAAATACTAAGTACATGTGCTCGTTATTATATCGGGATTAAGAGCATGTACAACATAATATCCGAGGTCCGATTCAATTATGTAGTCAGCAATTAATTGAATCACCTCTATGTCGGTCCTGCTCAATACACCTAAGTGTACTAGTGTAACTCTATGTTCAAGACAAAACAATACCAAGCTACACTACAACCATTCCAATGGTTTGTCCAAAACCATCTTGGTTGTGAGCCTCTACTTATATTTTACAAGGGACTGATAACATGATCTTCTGCGCCACACCAAGCACCATGTTATCTACAATGTAAAATATTAGACAATATGCACACACATATAATAAATATATAAAGTGCAAACAATGATCATGTGATTCTTATTCCAAAATAAAATGTTCATACAAAAAGAGCTAGGCTTTCAGTATACATTCCAACAACAACTTCTCCTCGCTTTATGATTTCTCGTATCAGGTGGTACTTGCACTCTATGTGTTTACTTGCCTTATGGGCTCGTGGTTCCTTCGAGTTTGCAACTGCACCACTATTATCACAATAAATTGTGATAGTTCTGGACAAACCAGGAATCACATCCAAGTCCATCAAGAAGTTCCTGAGCCACATAGCTTCTTTGGCCGCCTCAAAGGCTACCACATACTTAGCTTCCATGGTAGAGTCCACCACCATTTCTGCTTGACACTCCTCCGTACAATGGCTCCACCTCCTAAAGTAAACACAAAACCTGAGGTATACTTACTGTTATCCTTATCTGATTGGAAGTCGGAATCTGTGTAATCCACATGGGGTAATTGATCTGCCTGGTAGACCAGCATATAATCCCTAGTCCTTCTCAGGTACTTCAATATATGCTTTACCGCAGTCCAATGTCCCTGTCCTGGATTACTCTGATATCTGCTAACCATGCCCACGACAAAGCAGATATCCAATCTCGTACATAGCATGGCATACATGAGGCTTCCTACTGCTGAAGCATAAGGAACCACCTTCATCTCCTCTAACTCCTTAGATGTTCTAGGACACATCTCCTTAGATAAAGGAACTCCATGCCTGAAAGGTAGAAAACCTTTCTTGGAGTTTTGCATGCTAAAACGATCCATAATGGTGTCTATGTATGAAGCTTGAGATAATCACAATATCCTTTTCCTGCGATCCCTTATAACCTTGATCCCAAGGATGTGTTCCACTTCTCTCAAGTCCTTCATATCAAACTGTTTGGACAACCATACCCTTACGTCCGATAACACTTTGACATTGTTGCCAATTAACAAAATGTCATCTACGTATCGTACAAGAAATACCACTACGTTTCTGTCACTTCTCTTGTATACACAAGACTCATCTGTACTTTGAATAAATCCATAAGACTGGATTACCTCATCAAAACGGATGTTACAAGACCTCGAAGCTTGCTTCAATCAATAAATGGACCGATTAAGCTTTCACACAAGATGCTCTTTGCCCTTTGCAATGAATCCCTCTGGTTGCTCCATATAGATGATTTCCTCAAGAGTTCCATTAACGAAAGTTGTCTTGACATCTATCTGCAACACCTCATAATCCACATGAGCAGTAATACATAAGAGAATCTGAATATACTTAAGCATGGCTACCGGCAAAAAAGTCTCCTAATAATCGATACCCTCTTTCTGAGATACCCTTTCGCAATAAGCCTGGCTTTGAAGGTCTCAACCTTCCCATCTATTCCTCTCTTTCTTTTGTAGATCCACTTGCATCCAATAGTTTTTACACCATTGGGTGGTTCTACTAGCTCCCAGACTTGATTTGAATCCATAGATTCTATCTCAGAATTCATCGCACTTTGCCAAGATACTGCACCTTTATCTTGAATTGTCTCGTCATATATCCAGGGATCAGGTTCATGTTCGCCAGGGACCAAATCAGAAGATTCTCCCAAGAACATAAATCTATCGGGTTGTCTAACAACCCTCCCACTACGATGAGGTATCACCTATGTATCCTCTATGACACGCAGTGCAATCACTTGTGGTATATCCTCTTGTACCTGTGGTACTGAAGTAGTGACTTCCCCTCTCAATTCCTCTAGAACAATCTTACTCATGGGCTTGTAGTTCATCACATAGTCTTCCTCTAAAAATCTGGTGTTCGTACTAACGATCACCCTTTGATCTCTAGGACTATAGAATAAACCACCTTTCGTTCCTCTAGGATAGCCTACGAACATGTGCACTTCTGTATGAGGTTCCAACTTACCAGCATCTCCCTTCAGCACATGTGTTGGACTCTCCCAAATCCGAATATGTCTCAGACTAGGCTTTCGCTCAGTCCACAATTCTGTGGGAGTAGAAGGCACTGATTTAGATGGTACCAAGTTCAGAATATACACTGTCGTATCCAGAGCATACCCCCAGAACAAATATGGTAACTCAGAATAACTCATTATCGATCTAACTATCTTCGTATGAGTCCTATTCATTCGCTCCACTACACCATTCTGTTGGGGTGTGCCAGGTGCAGACAATTGGGATTGAATCCTAGCCTCTGATAAGTAATTCCTAAACTCTCCCAAGAGGTACTCACCACCACGATAAGATCGTAGTGTCTTGATACTTTTACCTTGACATTTCTTCACATCAGCCTTGAATTCTTTGAACCTGTCAAAGTATTCAAACTTGCGGCGCATCAAGTAAATGTATCCATATCTTGAATAATCATCTATAAAAGAGATGAAATATTAAAAACCACCTCTAGCCTGGATAGACATAGGACCGCATAAATCAAAATGAACCAATTCCAACACATCTTTGGCTCTATACCCCTTAGCCTTAAAAGACCTCTTTGTCATTTTACCTTCCAATCAATATTCGCAGATTGGGAAATCTTCCACCACTAATGAACCCAAAGGCCCATCAGCTATCAACCTTTGAATTCTACTTTGGTTAATATGACCTAACCTTAGATGCCAAAGATATGTTTGGATTATTTTTGAAAGTTCTTTTCTCTTCTTTTCTCTTATTAGATTTAGAAGATGAGTTATTTACTTCTATTTGCATCATGGGAGCTTTTGGTTCAAGGATATATAAATTTCCTATCAATGCACCAGAACAGATAATCTCCTTATTCCTTTTTATAACAACTCTGTCATTAAAAGAAATAGAATATCCATCCAAAAAAAATTTAGAAAATGAAATTAAATTCTTTCTAAATAAAGGTACATAAAGGCAATTTCTTAGAACCAAAGTTTTATTCCTATCAAAAGATAAATAAACATCTCCCACTGCAATAGCCGCCACCTTAGTAGCATTGCTCAATTAAACGGTAATCTCCCCCTCAACTAGTCGTCTAGTTTCTTGGAACCCCTGCAAAGTATTGCAGACATAATCAGTGGCTCCCGTATCTACACACCGGGTGCCGGTAGATATCACCGCTAAACATGTTTCAATGACCAGACCAAAAGATATACCTTTGTTCTGCTTCCGGTTGGGGTAGTCCTTCTTCCAATGTCCAGTCTGCTTGCAAGTGAAGCACTTGCCTTTCGGCTTCTTCACTCCTCCCTGAGATCCTCCCGCCACCTTTGCTCCACCTTATTTCTTCTTATTCTTGCCTTTCGTCTTAGAAGTCTAAACCTTCTGAGTAACCATGGCCTGAGCCTGAGCACTCTAACGAAAAAAGTCCTAAGCCACCTGGAGTTCTGTTAGAAGCTCCGCCAACGAATACAACCTCTTATTCATGTTGTAATTTAGGCGAAACTGTTAGTAATATATGAGAGATGTCCTAAGGCAATCGCCTTATATATGAACCATTTATATGATAAATGAAGATTCACTATTTGAGTATACATGTTTTATGTATTTGATTGGATCTTAAACTCATTTACTGAATGTCCACGATACGATTCACAGCATGAGAGAATTTGTGATTGGATCACAACTAGTGAGTATCTCTACATGTGTAATTGTGATGTATCGAATTATCCTAGTCGATGAATTGATGGATTTGGACACCATCAATTACGCCGAGAAGACGAGGTATACTCCTTGGTGTATCCAAGCAGCTGATTCTCACTGGCTGGAGACATAGTGATGTCCGGAGTTAATCGTGGATGCTAGTTATGGTAACTAGTTCATTGGAGTGACCAGCCGTAAGACTTCATATGGTTCTCTGCATATATAGATATGTCAATGAAGTTCTTACTGTGGCTTAAGTGCGATGTTCTTTTGACTTGCGGTATTCAAGTCATCTTGATCATGGAGACTTATGCTTTGACATCTTAAGCAAACATCTCTGAGGAGATGTGGACCCGGGATGATTGGGTATAAGTCGAAGTGATCGAAGGTGTTTGAATAGCCTATAAAAGATTCACCACTCCTTGCGAGGAGATGTATACCCATGGCCTCTCGTCGGATTGTTACTAAAGTCTTTGGCCAAAGCATTACATGTTTAGAGTAAAGTACTCTTCGATACATGTGGAGTAACTAGAATCGTAGGGCGAGGAAATGATACTTGGGCTAGGTGTGGCGTAGTCGACCTAGTGGAGGTGACACAATAGACCATGTCACAGAACCAAGTGGGTATAAGATGAGTGAAGGGAATGGGGCACGATTCATTCGAGCTACTGAAGGGTTTCAGAAATAGTTCTGGATCAACCGTTGATCTTTTCGGTTAATTGGGGATCATGATATACTACTAGGTGTCACTCATGATCGTTCTATAATTAATGGTTAATTATAGACGGCCAACATAAACCGAGAACCTATTTGGTCACACGCACAACGAGTGTAATCCAAAGGATTTAAAACGAGCTTGAGAATTGGATTCTCGGAGAGAAACTAGGTTTGGTTGGACCAAACATAAGCGAGCATGAAATCGTTTGATCGCAATGGAAGCGTGGATGGGCTGCGTCTTATGAAGACGTAATGGATGGACCAAAATGGTTTGGTTCTAATCCAATGGATAAGAATAAACCAAAGGGTTTGGTTTATTTTAAACGAATGAACCAAAAGTTGGTTCGGTTCGTTTTAACTTAAAATAAACCATCATGGTTTGGTTTATTTTAACTTATCTTAATGGAGCGGGTTAACGGGCTTTATGGATATGATCCATTAACCATTAAGAGAATTAGTTCTCTATAAAAGTGGGCTTAAGGGATTGTTAAACCCTAATCATCCAAAACCCTAAACCTTGGCCGCCCAACATAGTTGCCGCCCACCTCCTTGGTGATTTCGGCGCCCAGCTTTGTGCCGCCGTCCAAGACCCTTGCCGGCGTCCAAGCTCCAGCCGGTGAACCTCCGGCGACCCTCCGGTGATCTCCTATAGGTTCGACATCAAGGTGAGCTTTTTCTCTCCTTGTTTAGGCCGGCGCCTACTCCTCCACCAAGCTGTCCAGTTTTCTGGACAGCTTCTCCTCCTCTCGTCGGAGCGTCGTTTGGATGACGGTTAGTGCTCCGACAGCGGCTAACTTACCGGGGATTTGATCTCCGGTAATCCTCTGAGGTGGAGGACGAAGGATTCGTCAAACGGTTGACGAACACCTCTCCGGAGAAGCGAGTTTTGAGAACTCGTTTTGGATCCGAATTTGGATTCGGATCGTGATCATCTCTCGATCATGTCGTTTTCAACACGAGGCTAGTAACCCGTACGAAGATGAAGCTCGTGACTTAGCGAAGTCATCCCGAGGAGCTCGGCGTGGATACGGATAGAGACGATTCTTACGAGGATCGTTCCGGTTGATGCCGTTCCCGCTACACGTCATACGGAAGGTATAACGTAGTTTAATTTCCTTTTATTGCAAATTTTAATTTACGGTTATGTCTACACTTGTTGTAAAATGCATGCGTGTGTTGTGTGTGTTGTAATAAATAGGAGTATTTATTATTTTATTGCTTCCGCTGTGCTCATGTTTACGAAACATGATCGAACACACACGCCACGCGGTCAAACCCAACAAAGTATCAGCCCAGTTGTGTTTTGACATAATCGTAAAAATGGTTTTGCGATAGTCATAATGTATTTCTGGAAGTTTTCTAAATTTTGGAAATTTAGAAGTATTTATGGAAATTTTTCTATTTTGGAAAGTCTAGAAGTATTTATGGAAATCTTCCACTTTTGGAAAGTTGGAAGTATTTATTGAAATTGATATTTTCCATAAATAAAATATTTGATTAGATTCTGGAAATTTGTTTCCTAATTTAATCATGATTTGATTTGGGAAATCAAATCTTAAAATATTTTATTTCCATAAGTAGTTTTAATGATTTAGGAAATTGGTTTCCTAAATAGATTTTCCTTAATCAAATAATTCCATGAATAAAATATGTGATTAGATTTGGAAATTTGTTTCCTAATTTAATTATGATTTGATTTGGAGAATCAAATCTTAAACATATTTTATTTCCATAAATAGTTATGACATATAAGGAAATATATACATGACATAATTGTATGCCATGTAATTGCATTAGATGCATAACATTATGCCATGCGTGTCGTGACATGTAGATGTATGCCATGTATGCCATGCCATGTAGATAATAGTTATTTGCATGCAAAGAGGATGAGACATAAAAACCCTTAATCAATATTAAAGCCTACACCTTCCATTAATATGGTTAGAACCAGAGTTCTGTTTCTTGTTTGGGTTGTTGGACTCTCTCCAAGCCCACTCGAAGAATATGTTCAAACCATGGAATAGTTTAATACTAATATGGTAAGAGTCAGAGGTCAATCGTTAGCTTTGGTTGTTGGACTCTCTCCAAGCTGGGCTAATTGGTTGAATGCGCTCTAACCATATTAAAACTATGTCTTGATTAATGGGTTGGCTTTAACACAGAGCATCGGTTTGTTGGACTCTCTCCAAGGTCGATGTAAAGGGAGGTGAAGTTGGGTGCTATGCATATGATGCATACTTGTTAATGTGTTAACAACCCGATGTATGTGTGAACATTCAAATAGTTGATAGCACATTGTGATAGTTGCATATACGTGATATGCAATCGTTATAGATGATACCTACCGTCGTAGTTATGAATGGTTTGTTGGACTCTCTCCAAGGTTGTTCATAACTATGATGGATATCAGCCCATTCGGAGATGACCTACGATCTCCCGAAGTGATTTTGGGGTTTTTGAAATTCGAAAAATGAATGGGATTTATAAATGTATATTGATGCATTTTAAAATCATCTTTCTCATATATGCTCGTTTTGTATTTCTAAGTTAATATATTGATCATGATGTGTTTGAATTTGCGTTCCATTTTGGATTCAAATAAATTGACTGGGCCGAACTTCTTGGACTGGCTTAGAAACTTGAGAATTGTTCTCAAGGTGAAAAGCTTGTGTATGTCCTTGAAGTGCCTCTTCCCGCCCGTCCTAGTGACGATGCAACTTTGGACCAATTGTTGACCTATCAGAAACATATGAGTGATTCTGAACAAATAAGTTGCATCATGCTAGCCGCGATGGAACCCAAGCTACGAAAGCAGCATGAGCATATGGATGCTCATATCGTAGTCCTTCATCTTTGTGAGTTGGTTAATGAGCAAGTAAGATTCGAAAGGTTCGAAGTCTCAAAGCTCCTCTTCACCTCTGAGATGCTAGAAGGTTCATCTATGGTCGCTTAATATCTTTGAAGGCATGGAGTCTTACGAGAAGCATGAGGGGCAGTGCGTTAGTTGATTCCTCGAAGAAAGGTTCCAAGAGAAAGTCAAAGGAACAACAGAAGGGAAAGAAGAGAAGGGCTAAGAAGGTAGAACTAGCTCAAAAGGGCACTTGCCATCATTATGGCAAGTAGGGCTATTTGCGAAGAAAGTGCAAGATTTATCTTGAGTCCGTGAAGAAGGATAGGGCATCGGATGCCTCATCTTCTTCAGAAATCTTCTTTATTGATTGTCATTCTATTTCCTCAGACACTTGGGTATTTGATACTGGGTGTGGCTCACATATATGTAATGACATATATGGGCTAAGGAATAGAAGAAGACTCGTCAAGGGAGAGTCAAATTTACGTGTTGGGAATGGAGCAATGGTTGCTGCACTCGCCATCAGAACGTATTTGTTGGAACTCCCTGTAGGACTTGTCTTAGAACTGGACAATTGCTTTTATGTTCCTTCGTTGATAAAGAACATCATTTCTATTTCTTGTTTAAATAGAAATGGGTACCATTTGACTTTTAGTAACAATTGTTGTTACATAACTTTGAATGGAGTTCTTTATGGGACTGGAACTTTAAGCAATGGTGTTTATACGTTGGACGTATCCAGTGATATTTTTAATATCGAAGCGAGCAACAAGCATGCTCGAAAGGATAATCAAATAGACTCCTACATGTGGCATTGTCGTCTTGGCCATGTAAGCAAGAAACGTATGTCCGAATTACACCGATGTGGAATTCTGGAATCGTTTGAATTGGATTCATACGATACATGCGAATCATGCTTAAAAGGCAAGATGACTAAGTTACCTTTTACAGGAAAAGGTGAACGAGTGGGAGTTGCTAGGCCTAATACATAGTGATGTATGTGGACCTATGTCAACTCAAGCTTTAGGAGGCTATAGCTACTTCATTACCTTCACCGATGATTACTCATGGTTTGGGTCTGTGTTCTTGATAAAACACAAGTCTGAAGCCTTTGAAAGGTTCAAAGAATTCAGAAATGAAGTAGAGAAACAACATGACAAGAGTATTAAAATACTTTGATCGGATTGAGGTGGCGAATACTTAAGTCAAGAGTTTCTTGATTATCTAAGAGACAATGACATATTGTCTCAATGGACTCCGCCATATACACCACAACATAATGGTGTATCTGAGAGGCGTAACCGGACCTTGTTGGACATGGTCAGGTCAATGATGAATCATGCGACTCTTCCCAAGTCCTTTTGGGATTATGCACTTCAGACAGCTGTTTACTGTAGGATCGAAGTGAGCGCTAGAGGGGGGGGGGGTGAATAGCGCAAAACCTTTTTCTTCTTTTACGAGTTCGTATCAAAACAAATAAGTGCAGCGGAAAGATAAATGAAACAAAAAGAGACAAGTTTATTTTTTTACTTGGTTCGTAGCCTTCGGCTACTACTCCAAGGCCCTAACGGTCCTAGACCGTGTACGGAGGGCAATTCACTAAAACACTCCTCCTCGTTGGAGGTAGGAGTTTGACGATTACAAAAAAAACTTTCGAAGAAAAATGATAGAGAGACACACCCTCTCTTCTATTAAAAGTAAAATGCAACGATAGAAAACTCTCGAGTAAAATAATTGCAATATTGAAAACAAGGATTATACCAACAACTAAAAGAAAGAACTTAAGCTAGGGTTGTTGGCGGCCCGTTATGTCGTAGAGTTGTCGAGAGTCGCGTTGTGGAAGCTTTTGAGCACTTAGAAATTCATGAAAAACCCTAGGTTTGGCCCTCCTTTTATAGCCTTTAAGCCCCTCAACGAATGGGTCTTCAACCAATCACAAATGGGCACAAAACTCCTTGAAAAATGGTGATAAAGCTTGACTCCTCGAGGCTGATTTTTGACCACCGGTTGAACGATTTCTTGGCGGTTGAGCGATGGCTCGGCCAGTTGAACTGATTTTTGGCGGTTGAACTGATGGCTTAGCTTGAACTGATTTTTGGCGGTTGAACTGATTTTTAGACTTTTACAATAATAAAGAGTTACCTCAAAATATAAGTGGATTCGACGGCCACTTGCGGTCCGATCTCAACATAGACCTTCCATGGGAAGTCTTGGGTCGGATCGTCGCCTAAGATCATCCCGTAAAGAGGATTCGACCTCACTTACGCTCGCACACACGAGCTTACCTCGATACTTATGTGTCGCTTTTGCTTCCGGCCTTCCACTCGATTCCTTCGGCTCCCTCCGAAGTCACTCGAGTGTCGCCCGACCACCGCGGCTTCCTCCGGGTGTCGCTAGCCTTCACTCAAACTTTTACGCACACTTGATTTGGCTCGTGAGATAACAATATATGCTTAACTTTGTATCGTTTGCTATAATCAAAACTTAGGTTCGACTTAGGTGCCTCTTGCACCAACAATCTCCCCTTTTGATTTATGGCAAACCCACATACAAAGTTAAGTAAATAGCAAGCATGAAGAATAATAATGTGCATGAGAAACAAAAATATGAAGATTAAGTTGGAGTAGTAAGGATTTTCTTCAAATACTCCCCTTGAGGAAACCTCCCCTAGGACCGAGGGTGAGTCTTTGAAGAAAGACCTTAATCCTCCCCTTGAGGGTTGCTTTAAGTAATTAACATTACTTAAAGTTGGCCTTAACAAAACATTTTAGTTAAGCCCTTTCTCCCCTTAAGTAAAACATTAATGACATAAAGTTTTGTTAAAAGTTATAGAATACGTTTAAGTAAGCGTGAAGCGGCACAAATACGTTTAAGTTAAGAATTATTTAACTTTTGTCAAAAGTTAAATAAGTTTAACTTTTGGTAAAAAATTGTTTTGACCCCTTAACTTTGGCCTTTTTCTCCCCTTTTTATAGTATATCGAAAGAGTAAGTGTGTGTGGAAAAAGTTAATTTTAGAATCAAGCATGTTCCACATTATTTTGAAAATAATATACTAAAAATAAGTTCATCTATAAAATGTTCGACTCATATTTGGCTTGATTGATATGAAAGATCAACCAGTCCTGGTCAGAGTCGGTTAGTATGTATGATTATACTCCATGGTTCATAGCGATGCACTAGCTCTACATCTGGAACCAGGAGTAAGGTCCTAACATCTCACGCCCATCTACGTGGCTAAGTACACAAACACATTAGTCCTATGTGTTGTGAGATGTATTGACTCCTTAAATCTATAGGTGCATGATATCTAAGGTATGTCCTATGCTAGTTCCATGAAAAAAAGTAAGAAATAGTAGTAAGAAAATATAATTTGCAAGTTCCTATTCTATTACATGCCCAATTTTTCTCAAGAGACTAAATTCGGCTTGGGTAGTGGTTTAGTAAAAATGTCGCTAGGTTAGACTTAGTCAACATATTCGAGTTGTAATGAAACATTGGCTACATGTTCTCGAATGAAATGTTGTTTACCTCTATATGCTTTGTTCTTGAATGACATATAGGGTTCTTAGTTAGATTTATCGAACTTATGTTGTCTATGAAAATTTTAGTTTTGGTGAAGTCCAACCTAAAGTCTCGGAGAGTGTGCTTCATCCAAAGAAGCTGAGTTACACACTCACCCATCGCAACGTATTCGGTGGTAGATAAGGCAACACAATGTTGCTTCCTACTGCACCAACTCACTAGACTCGAGCCGAGTAGTTGACAACAACCACTCGTGCTTTTTCTATCGAGCTTACTACCGGCATAGTCCGAATCGGAGTAGCCGGTTAGTTCGAACTCGGTAGATCTAGGATACCAAATACCGACATTAAGTGTACCCTTTAGATATCTAAGGATACGCTTGACTAGGGTTAGATGAGACTCCTTAGCACAGGTTTGAAACCTTGCGCACATACTTACTGCGAATAGGATGTCGGGTCGACTCACAGTTAAGTATAGGAGACTTCCTATCACGCTCCTATAGTACTTTAAGTCAATGGACTTACTTTCTAGGTCTTCTCCTATGTTAACATTAATCGCCATCGGGGTGTTTATTATCTTAGCGTCTTGCATTCCAAATCTTTTAATTAACTCCTTAGTGTATTTTTGTTGATATAGGTATATACCATCCTTAGTTTGTTTAATTTGTAGACCTAAAAAGAAACTTAACTCGCCTACCAAGTTCATTTCGAACTCACTTTCCATGAGTGAAATGAACTCGTTTAGTAAGGCTGAGTTAGAGGTTCCAAAAATTATGTCGTCTACGTAAATTTGAGCTACGAATATTTCTTTACCTAAGGTTTTTACGAAGAAAGTTGGGTCAACTAAACCTTGGTTAAACCCTTTTGACTTGAGATGGATTGAAAGTCTCTCGTACCAAGCTCGAGGAGCTTGTTTAAGTCCATAGAGAGCTTTCTTAAGTTTTAGAACATTCCTAGTAATAATCCAATCGGGATCAAGAAGAGCTTGTTCAATTGATTTGGGTTCTATCTTTGAAATTAAGGAAATTTGGCTAAGGTTCCTATAGGATGCTCTAGTTCGAACTCCTAGATTAGGATCACCTATCACTTGGTCGATAGGATGATTCGTTTGAGTCCTAGTTGGATTTGGGTTTGAGTCTACAACTTGATCCATAGGATGACTCGTTTGAGTTCTAGTTTGGTTGGAGTCATCTATCACTTGATCAATAGAGTGATTTGGTTGACTTAGGTTAGGATTAACACTAGAGCTAATCTCCGGATCAGAGTAAGGTCTAGTATGAATCGGCTCGCTAATTGGGGTTGTCGGGGGTTTTGTAGGTTCATGTCCTTCATCGAATACTACATTTATAGTCTCCTCGACTCTAAGGGTGTCGTGGTTATATACTCTATAAGCTCTACTTGTAGTCGAGTATCCTAGAAAGATTTCGGTCGTGGTTTTGGATGTAAATTTCCCTAGGTAATCCTTAGTGTTTAGGATATGTACCTTACACCCAAATACCCTAAAGTACTTGATGTTAGGTATTTTATCGTGATAAATCTCGTACGAGGTCTTAAGGTGCCTCTTTACCATAAGGATCCTATTTTGGACATAGCAAGCCGTGCTAACGGCTTCTGCCCAAAACCTATCGGGTAGGTCGTATTCGTTCAACATGGTCCTAGCGGCTTCTTGTAGAGTTCGGTTTTTCCGCTCCACTAGGCCATTTTGCTGAGGGGTCCTAGGGCAAGAGAATTCATGGTGGTATCCGTTTAGGTTACAGAAGTCGGTGAACCTTTGATTTTCGAATTCACCACCATGATCACTTCTAAGTCTTTTAATCTTAAGGTCTTTTTGATTCTCGATTAATTTGAATAGATTAATTAATTGATCTAGGGTGTCATTTTTATGTTTGATGAACCTAACCGTAAAACACGGAGTAGTCGTCAATTATGACTAAGCAATATTGACTTCTATTGAGAGACTTGGCTCCATGTGAATCGAACAGATACATATGCAGGAGCTCAAGTACACTTGAGGTTCGTTCTTGGTTAGTTAACTTGTGTTGTGTCCTAGGTTGTTTTCCTTGTTGACAAGCATTACAGATTTTATTAACCAAGTTGTTGAGGTTGGGTAAGCCTCGACTAAGCCACTCGACTCATCTTGTGGACGAGTCTTGGGTGTGAGAGTGAGTCGTCGTGGTGCCACATGACCATGATTCCTCTTCTTAGTGTCATAAGACACTTAGTTGAGAGTTGGTTAAATTGATCGTATAAATGTTGTTATTTCTAGTTCCTTTAAGAATTGTTTTAGAGGTTTCGTTGGTATTAATTATGCATTCATTTTCTAGAAATATAACCTTATAGTTATTATCACACAATTGGCTTACACTAAGTAAGTTATATTCAAAATTCTCTACAAGTAATACATTTTTAATAACAAAATTTGTGTTAAGCTCGATATCACCTGATCCGATGATTTTGAGCTTGCCGTTATTCCCAAAGGCTACCGATCCTTGTCGTTTGAATCGAGCTTTGTGAATTTGAGTTGATCCCGGTCATGTGTCGAGCATATCACATCCATTGATCCTACACACAAGGTGGTTGGATTGGATGTTAGATTTTTGTGATATGATTTCCAATTAAATTGATTAAGTAATTTTATGTTGAGATAATTTCCAATTAAATTGATTAAGTGGATTTAGGTTCAAGTAATTTTATGTTGAGATGATTTTCAATTAAATTGATTAAGTGGATTTAGGTTTAAGTAATTTTATGTTAGATTTGGATTTGACCCTAGGCTTGTCAAGTTTACCTTTTCAAGATTATGGCTTCCAGGTCGTGGCGAGGCACAGGGGCCTTCTTTTATCGGATCATCGACCACTTCCTTAGACAAAGCCATTTTCAAGAAAATGATTACTTGACTCACCTACGACTATTTCCTCGTCTAACTAGTTATTTTTGAAAAGAGGCTCCCCGAGGCTCAATCTTTTCGAAGGATTTTAATTGGTTATTTGAAAAGAGGCTCCCCGAGGCTCAATCTTTTCGAAGGATTTTAATTGGTTATTTGCGTGTTCTAAGTGAGTTCAGAAAAAAAAACAAAACAAAACAAAAAAAATCTAAGCATGCAATTACTAAGTTAAAACACAAACATGTTTTGTACTGGCTCCCCCTAGACCGTTGAATCGGTTCAGTCTATCCACATAGTGGATTTGGTCCTTGGGAACCCAGTACGAGTTGGATCCTAGAGTTGAAATCAAAGTGGTCTTAGGGACCCATGCTTGGACACGTTTTTTATGTCTACTTACGATTGACATATACGACTTATTGGTCGTGTTTGAGCTAAACCCTAGTTCGGCCTTGTTGTACACGGCCCTTTGCGATCCAAGTAGGAGGTCAAGTCCTTTGGATCCCAAAGTAAACCTTTCCAACGTATTCCTAAGATCTTCGACTTGACTTTTCAAGAGTGAGTTCTCAACTTCGAGTTTTCAACTTTGAGTTGAGTCCTTCTCTTGAACTCGACTAGTCGAAGAGGTTAGGAGACCTCGTGTTTGAGGAGTTTAACTTCCTCAACCAGGGTCTCGACCTTGGACTCGGACTTAGCTAACTTCCTAGACAAAAACCTAACCGTATTATGCAAAGTATTAAATAAAGCTCGACTTACTTTAAGGGTATCTTTTGAACCGGATGCGTATCCGTGTCTTGACTTGAAGGTAAGCCGTGGTCGAGTCATCCTCGAGTTGACTCAAGTTCAGGCTCGGTCTCCATGTCCGACTCAATTGATTTCGCCATGAAGGCGTGGTCTTCATCTTCTTGGATGACGCTTCTTCCCATGTCGCGTTGAGGGCCTTCTTGTGCTTAGGTGCTTGGTGGTTGAGCTTGGGGCACCGGACTTGATATGTCCAAACTGTTACACTCATAACACCTAATGTTAGAACTTTTAGACTTACCTTGGTTGGGTCGAGTCGTGGTTCGCTTTCGTCCCTTGGCTATCCTTCGAGCTAGGTTCATTAGTTCGGCAGTCAACTCCGGGTCAACTTCTTCTTCGGACTCGTCTTCCTCCTCGGTTGGTGGTGGCTTGCTTACGATTTTCTTCTTCTTTGAACCTGCAAACAAGGCTATACCCCTCTCGGGTTCCGAGTTGGATTGTTCATGTAATTCGAAATCCGAAAAGAGTTCATCTAACCTAATTTTAGAAAGGTCCTTGGAGACCTTGTAGGCATCGACCATGGATGCCCACAAGGTAGTCCTCGGAAAAGAGTTTAGGACATACCTTATAAGGTCGCGATTTTCAACCTTTTGCCCGATTGCGTGTAGGTTGTTGACTATGTCTTGGACACGGGCGTGGAGTTGCGTCGCGGACTCGTGTTCCTGCATTTTTAGTGTATACAATTTATTGAACAACAAATCACGTTTGCAAACCTTAGCTTGATCCGATCCTTCGTGTAACTTTCGATTAGTTTTGTCCAAAGATCCTTTGCGCTTATGAAGGGCCGCGCAATTTAGCTCCTCCTTGGATAGGCGCGCATTGGAGAATTTGTGTTGCCTTGGCGTCGGCTTCGACTTGTCGTTTTGTTGCAACGGTCCATTGATCATAATCCAAGGAGTCACCCACTTCATTAGTCGGAAGTGTGAAACCCGTTTGGATTATGATCCACATCTCGATTTGGGTTTTGAGAAAGCATTCCATCCGACCCTTCCAATAACGGAAGTCATCTCCGTTGTAAAACGGAGGTCGGACGGTGCTAAAACCCTCGAGATGGGCCATTAGAACAAAAAACAAAGAGACTAAAAAGAAGACCTAGCAACAACAAAAACACGAAAGTACCAAGACTTGCGTCTTGGATTAGTAGTCTTGAAATAAAAAGAAATAAATGAAAATAGAAAGTTAAGCAAAGAAATAAGAAACTAAATAAAAAGTAAGTACTCACAACCTCCGATGTTCCCGAAAGGCTACTAAACGTCGATTTTTTAGGATGAAAACAGCTTGTTACGGGGGTAAACCCCTGTGAGAGGTGTAGATCTCTGCGAGAGCTTCGATTTGGTAGGTAGACCGTGTCGTGGGTCAACTTGTACGAAAAGTTATGCCCGTTTGACCGTCGGCTACTCCAAAAGCGAAAACTTGCAAAACAAAATCAAACGAAGAGTACCAAGACTTCGTCTTGGATTAGTAGGAGAAAAATTTAAGCGAGCGAAAAACAAATCTGAAAAAATGTTAGATTGGTGGTTTCACCAAATCTAAGCGCCCGACTCTCGATACCAATTGTAGGATCAGTGAGCGCTAGAGGGGGTGAATAGCAAAACCTTTTTCTTCTTTACGAGTTACGAGTTCAAAACAAATAAGTGCAGCGGAAAGATAAATGAAACAAAAAGAGACAAGTTTATTTTTTTACTTGGTTCGTAGCCTTCGGCTACTACTCCAAGGCCCTAACGGTCCTAGACCGTGTACGGAGGGCAATTCACTAAAACACTCCTCCTCGTTGGAGGTAGGAGTTTGACGATTACAAAAAACTTTGAAGAAAAATGATAGAGAGACACACCTCTCTTCTATTAAAAGTAAAATGCAACGATAGAAAACTCTCGAGTAAAATAATTGCAATATTGAAAACAAGGATTATACCAACAACTAAAAGAAAGAACTTAAGCTAGGGTTGTTGGCGACTTCGTTGTCGTAGAGTTGTCTGAGAGTCGCAGCGTTGTGGAAGCTTTTGAGCACTTAGAAATTCATGAAAAACCCTAGGTTTGGCCCTCCTTTTATAGCCTTTAAGCCCCTCAACGAATGGGTCTTCAACCAATCACAAATGGGCACAAAACTCCTTGAAAAATGGTGATAAAGCTTGACTCCTCGAGGCTGATTTTTGACCACCGGTTGAACTGATTTCTTGGCCGGTTGAACTGAGGCTCAGCAGTTGAACTGATTTTTGGCGGTTGAACTGATGGCTTAGCATTGAACTGATTTTTGGTCGGTTGAACTGATTTTTAGACTTTTCGACAATAATAAAGAGTTACCTCAAAATATAAGTGGATTCGACGGCCACTTGCGGTCCGATCTCAACATAGACCTTCCATGGGAAGTCTTGGGTCGGATCGTCGCCTAAGATCATCCCCGTAAAGAGGATTCGACCTCACTTACGCTCGCACACACGAGCTTACCTCGATACTTATGTGTCGCTTTTGCTTCCGGCCTTCCACTCGATTCCTTCGGCTCCCTCCGAAGTAACTCGAGTGTCGCCCGACCACCGCGGCTTCCTCCGGGTGTCGCTAGCCTTCAGCTCCAGCATTGAGACTTTTCTGCACACTTGATTTAGCTCGTGAGATAACAATATATGCTTAACTTTGTATCGTTTGCTATAATCAAAACTTAGGTTCGACTTAGGTGCCTACTGCACCAACATTTACTTGTTAAACAGAATGCCTACCAAGGTAGTCTCTACTACTCCATATGAGATATGGGCTAGTAAGAAACCTCATGTATCTTACTTGAAGATATGGGGTTGTCCTGCTTATGTGAAGCGGACTGTATCAGACAAACTGGATGCTAAGTCTGATAAATGTCTATTTATTGGATACCCTAAGGAAACAAGGGGTTACCAATTCTATCATCCTGTGGAACAAAAGGTGTTTGTTTCAAGGCATGCTGTGTTTCTAGAGAAAGAGTTTCTCTTGCAAGAAAACAGTGGGAGTGTCGTCGAGCTTGAGGAGGCTCGAGAGACTCAAATAGACATTGATGAGATACCTGGTGAAGCACGACAGCCGACAACTCATAGTGATGAGCAATCGGCTGGACCTATTGTAACACCACATCTTCGTAGATCTGGTAGAACACGCAATATTCCTGAGAGATATGGATTTCTCGTAAGTGAATCGAACGACGTGTTACTCATTGATGATGAGGAGCCTACCAGTTATGAAGAAGTGCTGACAAGTTCAGAAAGGGATAAGTGGATTGGTGCCATGAAGTCGGAAATGGATTCCATGTATGAAAACCAAGTTTGGAACTTGGTTGACCCACCTGAAGGCATAAAGCCTATTGGGTGCAAGTGGGTTTTCAAGAAGAAAACCGACATGGATGGTAATGTGATTACCTATAAGGCTAGATTGGTGGCGAAAGGATATCGTCAAAAGCAAGGTGTTGATTATGACGAAACCTATTCGCCTGAAGCTATGCTTAAATCCATTCGGATGCTCCTGGCCATAGCGGCTCATTATGATTATGAGATATGGCAGATGGATGTGAAAACAGCTTTCCTTAATGGAAACCTGCTCGAGGACGTGTATATGATACAGCCTGAGGGTTTCACATCGGTTGATAAAACCAAGGTATGCAAATTGCGACGGTCCATTTATGGATTGAAGCAAGCATCCAGGAGCTGGAATATCCGTTTTGATGAGACAATCAAAAAGTTTGATTTCTCACAAAATCCAAACGAACCTTGTGTGTACAAGAAGGTTAGTGGGAGTGCAGTCGTATTCCTAGTATTGTATGTCGATGACATACTACTTATAGGAAACGATGTTTCAATCTTACAGTCAGTGAAGGTTTGGTTATCCAAGACATTCTCCATGAAAGACCTGGGAGAAGCAACCTACATCCTCGGGATTAAGATCTATAGAGATAGATCGAAAAGGTTGCTTGGTCTTTCGCAGTCTACATATATAGACCGAGTGCTAAAGAGGTTTAGCATGTCGGAATCCAAGAAAGGTTTCCTACCCATCAGGCATGGGGTACACCTTTCGAAGTCTATGTGTCCGCGCACAGAATACGAGAGGATTTGCATGAGTAAGATTCCCTATGCATCCGCAATAGGATCTATCATGTATGCTATGTTATGTACGAGGCTCGATGTATCGTATGCTCTGAGTGTCACGAGCAGATACCAGTCCGATCCAGGAATGGATCATTGGGCGGCTGTTAAGATGATCCTTAAGTACTTGAGAAGAACTAAGGATGTGTTCCTAATATATGGAGAAGGGTACATGGTGATACGTGTGTATACGGATGCCAGCTCCAGACAGACAAGGATGATTCCATGTCTCAATCTGGGTATGTATTCACCTAGAATGGAGGCGCAATAAGTTGGAAAGGTTCCAAGCTTGACACTATAGCGGATTCTGCCACTAAGGCAGAATACGTTGCAGCTTTGGAAGGAGCAAAGGAAGCGGTTTGGATCAAGTAGTTCATCTATGAACTTGATGTGGTCTCATCAATGATCCAAACATGTGCTTCGCCGCTATCATCTTATCAGAGAGATCATAAGTAGGAACGAAATACAAATCGAGAAAATTCCCACTGAAAGGAACTTAGCGGATCCTTTGACTAAAGCATTACCTCAAAGTAAGTTTGAGGGTCATGTTAGAGCTTATGGTATTGGATACCGTAGCGATTGGCATTAGGCCAAGTGGGAGTCTGTTAGTAATATATGAGAGATGTCCTAAGGCAATCGCCTTATGTATGAACCATTTATATGATAAATGAAGATTCACTATTTGAGTATACATGTTTTATGTATTTGATTGGATCTTAAACTCATTTCTTGAATGTCCACGATCGATTCACGGCATGAGAGAATTTGTGATTGGATCACAACTAGTGAGTATCTCTACATGTGTAATTGTGATGTATCGGAATTATCCTAGTCGATGAATTGATGGATTTGGACACCATCAATTACATCGAGACTAGCACGAGGTATACTCCTTGGTGTATCCAAGCGGTGATTCTCCGGTGGAGACATAGTGATGTCGGAGTTAATCGTGGATGCTAGTTATGGTAACTAGTTCATTGGAGTGACCAGCCGTAAGACTTCATATGGTTCTCTGCATATATAGATATGTCAATGAAGTTCTTACTGTGGCTTAAGTGCGATGTTCCTTTGACTTGTGGTATTCAAGTCATCTTGATCATGGAGACTTATGCTTTGACATCTTAAGCAAACATCTCTCAGGAGATGTGGACCCGGGATGATTGGGTATAAGTCGAAGTGATCGAAGGTGTTTGAATAGCCTATAAAGGATTCACCACTCCTTGCGAGGAGATGTATACCCATGGCCTCTCGTCGGATTGTTACTAAAGTCTTTGGCCAAAGCATTACATGTTTAGAGTAAAGTACTCTTCGATACATGTGGAGTAACTAGAATCCGTAGGACGAGGAAATGATACTTGGGCGAGGTGTGACGTAGTCAGCCTAGTGGGGACTGACACAATAGACCATGTCCTGAACCAAGTGGGTATAAGATGAGTGAAGGGAATGGGGCACGAATCATTCGAGCTACTGAAGGGTTTCAGAAATAGTTCTGGATCAACCGTTGATCTTTTCGGTTACGTGGGGATCATGATGTACTACTAGGTGCCACTCATGATCGTTCTATAATTAATGGTTAATTATAGACGGCCAACATAAACCGAGAACCTATTTGGTCACACGCACAACGAGTGTAATCCAAAGGATTTAAAAACGAGCTTGAGAATTGGATTCTCAGACCGAGAGAAACTAGGTTTGGTTGGACCAAACATAAAGCGAGCATGAAATCGTTTCAGTCGCAATGGAAGCGTGGATGGGCTGCGTCTTATGAAGACGTAATGGATGGACCAAAATGGTTTGGTTCTAATCCAATGGATAAGAATAAACCAAAGGGTTTGGTTTATTTTAAACGAATGAACCAAAAGTTGGTTCGGTTCGTTTTAACTTAAAATAAACCATCATGGTTTGGTTTATTTTAACTTATCTTAATGGAGCGGGTTAACGGGTTTTATGGATATGATCCATTAACCATTAAGAGAATTAGTTCTCTATAAAAGTGGGCTTAAGGGATTGTTAAACCCTAATCATCCAAAACCCTAAACCTTGGCGCCCAACATAGTTGCCGCCCACCTCCTTGGTGATTTCGGCGCCCGACTTTGTCTTGCCGTCCAAGACCCTTGCCGGCGTCAAGCTCCGGCCGGTGAACCTCCGGCGACCCTCCGGTGATCTCCTATAGGTTCGGCATCAAGGTGAGCTTTTCTCTCCTTGTTTAGGCGGCGCCTACTCCTCCACCAAGCTGTCCAGTTTTCTGGACAGCTTCTCCTCGTCGGGCGTCGTTTGGGCGGCGGTTAGTGCTCCGACAGCGGCTAACTTACCGGGATTTGATCTCCGGTAATCCTCTGAGTGGAGGCGAAGGATTCTTCAAGCGGTTGTGAACACCTCTCCGGAGAAGCGAGTTTTGAGAACTTCGTTTTGGATCCGAATTTGGATTCGGATCGTGATCATCTCTCGATCACGTCGTCTTCAACACGAGGCTAGTAACCCGTACGAAGACGAAGCTCGTGGCTTAGCGAAGTCATCCCGAGGAGCTCGGCGTGGATACGGATAGAGACGATTCTTACGAGGATCGTTCCGGTTGATGCCGTTCCCGCTACACGTCATACGGAAGGTATAACGTAGTTTAATTTCCTTTTATTGCAAATTTTAATTTACGGTTATGTCTACACTTGTTGTAAAATGCATGCGTGTGTTGTGTGTGTTGTAATAAATAGGAGTATTTATTATTTTATTGCTTCCGCTGTGCTCATGTTTACGAAACATGATCGAACACACACACGCCGCGGTGCCGGAAACCCAACAGAAACTGCTCAAAACTCCTAGGTAGAGATTGGAGAATGATATCGACCTAGGTTTCCCCATCGATCTCTGCTCCAAGGACTTCCAACTCATTCAAATGAGCCATCATCTTGAGAACATGATCCCTCACGGGTGTTCCCTCGACCATGGTGGTCGTCATCAAATTCCTCATGGCTTCCTGTCTCGCAGCCTGATTCTGGTGTCCGAAAAGTTCCTTGAGATTGAGCATCATGTCATAAGCAGTAGGCATGAATTGATGCTAATGTTGCAATACATTTGACATAGAAGCCAAAATGTAACACTGCGCCATCACATCAGCTTTAATCCACTTTTTATAACATTCTTTCTTCTTTTTCCCAGAATTATCTGCAGACTGAGGAGGACACTCTTCGAAGAGTACATACTTGTACTCCTCAGCAGTCAAGACAATATCTAGATTCCTTTTTTAATCAACATAATTGGGTCCAGTAAGTTTATTTTCCTTTAGTATCACAGCAAGTGGGTTGAAAGTCATTTTTGAAAAACCTAAGAATCACATAGATCAAAACATTAGATTTCAAAAATTTATTGATTCCTCAAACAATAAAATTTTAAAATAACCAATACCTCAAAACATCGAGAATATCGTATGCCACGATAGTGTGGACGTATACAAATTCTACATTTGTAAGAGGAGATTTTACCCATTAATTTTATTATCCTGTCATCCTTACTTTTTGACAAATAAAATTAATAGTTGGTTCCTCTTCGACCCTACAAATAAAAGTAGTCACTCCGATGGAGAGGATACTGTTATTTGCATCTAAGTGTTCACCATTACCCAATGCTAAGGCAATTATCTCGGATTATGTGCCTTCCAAGGGGGAAGTACACACGCTCCTAAATAATTTTCTATAACCATATTTGACCTTGTGATCCGCAAAACAAACTCATCCGATTGGGAGGAAGGCACTCAGATTCGACGTGCAAGTTTGTTTGCATCACATGTCAAATTGTAATGGAAGCCATGGGAATTTTAAAAAAATATCCCTCTCCCACTTAGTAATTTAAAATGAGGAATTTTCCTAGCACACAACATGCAAATCAAACAAGAAGCAATAAATATGAAAAAATATTTTCTAACTATTATGGCTTTTGTTTTCCAATATGCCTCCCATTGTGTCGCCATCTCGTCCACTCCTCCCTACGCCATGTACAAGCCATCCGGAGATCCGAGCCGAGAATAATTATTTTAATTTACATCCATCGATCCTATACTCCATAAAGGAGTGTACATGAAATCTAAATTGAAAATAAACTAAAATAAAAGAGTGGCTAAACAATGTCGTACTTAATTACAAAAATTAAATACTAGCCTCCTCAACCCCGAGGATTCAAATAATATTATAATTACACACATCCAATCACATACACACACATATGGCCATAATAGTTGGATCTTATGCCTACAACCAAAAAGTTATCCAACGCACATCCTACTATTATCTAGCACACATAATATATGATAAGTGCATAAAAGTAACCGAATCCTAAACACATAAAATCGGAAATCATGGCTCTGATACCACTTGATGGTCGGAAGCTTCGCTTCTCACTTCGCCTCTTCGATCGCTCGTGCATGGCGATCCTATCTACATCCCCGGATTAAATAAAATTAATCCTTGATGAAGACGGATTACCCAAGCAACCGATCCATCATCGTGCTATTCAATTCGAGTGGTCTTTTGAACAAACTTGTTGTTCAAGCAACCCAACTCTTTTCTTCGATTTGTCGCGAAATAGATGATGTACAGATCGCCGATTTTTGTGTTTATCTTCGGGGTCTAAGTAAATTAGCCACATGCATTATACAAAAGAACTAAATCAAAATAAACAAGATTATACCTCTTGTATACCTCTTGATCTTTTATTGTATGTCATATCCTTCTCTTGAACGTTGTGTGGGCAACAATCCTCCAAGGGTTGAAACCTCCTAGATTGCATATCTTTCTTTTCTTGTTCGCTCCGAACAAAGGAAGATAATCAAAGACTTCTTCTCCTATCTAGAGCCAACCACCAAGCTCCTAGCTTGATCCTTGCCACTGGCCAAGGAGAGGAAGAAGAAATATGGGCGCCGACCAAGAGCTCTAAAGGAAAAAACCTTAACTCTTGTCGTAGGCCAAAGAGAAATAAAGGAAGAAGAACCGCTGACCAAGCTTCAAAGATGAGTGCCGAGCCTAAAGGGATGAATAAGAGGTGCCGACAACCCTTAGGAAGAGAAGGAAAATGAAACCCTAATCTTTTCCACCTCTTGCCGCCGTCCAAGCCAACTCCAAACCTTAATCTCTCTTCTTTCCAAGCCGCCCAAGCCTTTGGAAGGAAACCCTAGAATCCAAACTTATGTTGCCGCCCAAGCCTTGAACTCCTATTTATAGATTTTTCCCAAACCTCCTTTTAATCTTGTCCGTTGGATCTAGGTTTCATGAGGGTTTTAATAGGCTACAATAGAAACCATGATGAGGAGTTGGATCTTGGCCACCCAATGGATCTAGCCCACATAAAATCCGATCGATTAATGATAATCTATTCTACTAGAGGATTATCATTGATCTATCTCACCAACCCCCATAAATAAATATGGGCTCCATATATTAATTGTACAAATATATCCCTGTGTTTAAGATATCGAATGTCCATCAATTAATTAATTTACTAACAATTAATTAATCAAAATCTAACTCCATGAGTAGTACCGCTCACCCTCATCATCATGCCGGACCAAGTCTAACTGTAGGGTTTACATGATGATCCATATGAGATCCTCAAGGGGACATCATCATCCTAATACATAGGACACGGTTTCCTCCTATAATCAACGACACACCATGTAAATAATATCATTTCTCAACTTATCGAGCCTATCGATTTAATCTATAAATCTTGCCCATTAGTAAATCAAAGAAATAAATACTAAGTACATGTACCCGTTATTATATCGGGATTAAGAGCATGTACACCATAATATCCGAGGTCTGATTCAATTATGTAGTCAGTAATAAATCGAATCACCTCTAAGTCGGTCCTGCTCAATACACACAAAGTGTACTAGTGTAATTCTATGGTCAAGACAAACCAATACCAAATTACACTACAACCATACCAATGGTTTGTCCAAAACCATCTCGGTTGAGAGCCTCTACTTATACTCTACAAGGAACTGATAACATGATCTTCCGTGTGACACCACACACCATGTTATCTACAATGTAATGTATCAGACAATATGCATAACCATAAATATGCAAACAATGATCATGTGATTCTTATTTTAAAAATAAAGATGTTCATACAAAATATATACTTTTTAGTATACATCCCAACAGTTATCCACGTGTGGTGGTGGAACGGAGGAGTTGGGTCTAATTGCACTTTCGAAGAAATACAGTGGCATAGTAAAAAATTCTTTCGACCTTACCATGTGAAGCCCTAGTTTAGGTCATCACTATTCTTATTGTTTGCCAGTAAGACAAGAAAATATCCCCATATGGTGGTTGATCGGAGGAGTTGTGTTTAAGGTAGATGCACTTTCGAAGAAATACAACGGTGGAGTAAAAAATTCTTCCGACCTGACCCGGTGAAGCCCTAGTTCTGGTCGTCACTCTTCTTATTGTTTGCCTGCAAGACAAGCATATATCCCCGTACGATGGTGGATCAGAGGAGTTGGGTTCAAGGTAGAGGCATGAAAGAAGATATAGCGGCATATGGGAAGAGCTAAATCTGTGCGCAATTATATACATTATTTTTATCCCCGTGTTGTGGTGGATCGGAAGAGATGAGTTTTACCTCAACAATATACATTATTTTTATCCCCGTGCAGTGGTGGATCTGAAGACCTACATTTTACCTCAGCTATATGTTAGTAATATATGAGAGATGTCCTAAGGCAATCGCCTTATGTATGAACCATTTATATGATAAATGAAGATTTACTATTTGAGTATACATGTTTCATGTATTTGATTGGATCTTAAACTCATTTACTGAATGTCCACGATATGATTCACAACATGAGAGAATTTGTGATTGGATCACAACTAGTGAGTATCTCTACATGTGTAATTGTGATGTATCGGAATTATCCCTAGTCGATGAATTGATGGATTTGGACACCATCAATTCTTTCGAGACTAGCACGAGGTATACTCCTTGGTGTATCCAAGCAGCTGATTCTCACTGGCTGAAGACATTGTGATGTCCGGAGTTAATCGTGGATGCTAGTTATGGTAACTAGTTCATTGGAGTGACCAGCCGTAAGACTTCATATGGTTCTCTGCATATATAGATATGTCAATGAAGTTCTTACTGTGGCTTAAGTGCAATGTTCCTTTGACTTGCGGTATTCAAGTCATCTTGATCATGGAGACTTATGCTTTGACATCTTAAGCAAACATCTCTAAGGAGATGTGGACCCGGGATGATTGGGTATAAGTCGAAGTGATCGAAGGTGTTTGAATAGCCTATAAAGGATTCACCACTACTTGCGAGGAGATGTATACCCATGGCCTCTCGTCGGATTGTTACTAAAGTCTTTGGCCAAAGCATTACATGTTTAGAGTAAGGTACTCTTCGAAACATGTGGAGTAACTAGAATCCATAGGACGAGGAAATGATACTTGGGCTAGGTGTGACGTAGTCAGCCTAGTGGGGACTGACACCATAGACCATGTCCTGAACCAAGTGGGTATAAGATGAGTGAAGGGAATGGGGCACGAATCATTCGAGCTGCTGAAGGGTTTCAGAAATAGTTCTGGATCAACTGTTGATCTTTTCGGTTAATTGGGGATCATGATGTACTACTAGGTGCCACTCATGATCGTTCTATAATTAATGGTTAATTATAGACGGTCAAAATAAACCGAGAACCTATTTGGTCACACGCACAACGAGCGTAATCCGAAGGATTTAAAACGAGCTTGAGAATGGGATTCTCAGACCGAGAGAAACTAGGTTTGGTTGGACCAAACATAAAGCGAGCATGAAATCGTTTCAGTCGCAATGGAAGCGTGGATGGGCCGTGTCTTATGAAGGCATAATGGATGAACCAAAATGGTTTGGTTCTAATCCAATGGAGAACAAACCAAAGGGTTTGGTTTATTTTAAACGAATGAACCAAAAGTTGGTTCGGTTCGTTTTAACTTAAAATAAACCATCATGGTTTGGTTTATTTTAACTTATCTTAATGGAGCGTGTTAACGGGTCTAATGGTTATGATCCAATAACCATTAAGAGAATTAGTTCTCTATAAAAGAGGGCTTAAGGGATAATTAAGCCCTAATCCAAGAGCCCTAAACCTAGTTGCCGCCCACCTCCTCTCCTTGGAGTTTTCTGCGCCAACTCCATTGCCGCCCAGCCCTTGTGCTGCCGTCCAGCCCTTGTGCCGCCATCCAGCTCCTTGCCGGCATCCAAGCTTCAGCCGGTGATCCTCCGGCAACTCTCCGGTGATCCTCCTAGGCTTTGGTGAGAAGGTGAGCACTTGGCTTCCTTTGTTGGCCGGCGCCTATCTCCTCCACCAAAGCTGTCCAGTTTTCTGGACAGCTTGTTCTCCTCTCGTCGGAGCGTCGTTTGGACGACGGTTAGAGCTCCGATAGCGGCTAACTTACCGGGGATTCGATCTCCGGTAATCCTCTGAGGTGGAGGACGAAGGATTCATCAATCGGTTGACGAATACCTCTCCGGAGAAGCGAGTTTTGAGGACTCGTCTTAGGATCCGAATTTGGATTCGGATTGTGATCATCTCTCGATCACGTCGTCTTCAACACGAGGCTAGTAACCCGTACGAAGACGAAGCTCGTGGCTTAGCGAAGTCATCAAGAGGATATTCGGCGTGGATACGGATAGAGACGATTCTAGCGAGGATCATTCCGGTTGATGTCGTTCTCGTTACACGTCATACGAAAGGTATAACGTAGTTAAATTTCCTTTTATTGCAAATTTAAATTTACGGTTATGTCTACACTTGTTGTACTATGCATGCGTGTGATGTGTGTATTGTAATAAATGTAGATTTATTAATTTTATTGCTTCCGCTGTGCTCATGTTTACGAAACGTGATTGAACACACACACGCCGCGGTGCCGGAAACCCAACAGTGGTATCAGAGCCCAGGTTGTGTTTCGACATAATCGTAAAAATGGTTTTGCGATAGTCATAATGTTATTTCTGGAAATTTTCTAATTTTCGAAATTAGAAGTATTTATGGAAATTTTTCAATTTTGGAAACTCTAGAAGTATTTATGGAAATCTTCCACTTTTGGAAAGTTGGAAGTATTTTATGGAAATTGATTTTTTCCATAAATAAAATATTTGATTAGATTTTGGAAATTTGTTTCCTAAATTAATCTTGATTTGATTTGGGAAATCAAATCTTAAAATATTTTATTTCCATAAGTAGTTTTAATGATTTAGGAAATTGGTTTCCTAAATAGATTTTCCTTAATCAAATAATTCCATAATTAAAATATGTGATTAGATTTGGAAATTTATTTCCTAATTTAATCATGATTTGATTTGGAGAATCAAATCTTAAACATATTTTATTTCCATAAATAATTATGACAAATAAGGAAATTATGTACATGACATAATTGTATGTCATGTAATTGCATTAGGTGCATATCATTATGTCATGCGTGTCGTGACATGTAGATGTATGCCATGTATGCCATGCCATGTAGATAATAGTTATTTGCATGCAAAGAGGATGAGACATAAAAACCCTTAAACAATATTAAAGCCTACACCTTCCATTAATATGGTTAGAACCAGAGTTCCGTTTCTTGTTTGGGTTGTTGGACTCTCTCCAAACCCGGCTCGAACCCGAACATGTTCAAACCATGGAATAGTTTAATACTAATATGGTAAGAGTCAGAGGTCAATCGTTAGCTTTGGTTGTTGGACTCTCTCCAAGCTGGGCTAATTGGTTGAATGCACTCCAACCATATTAAAACTATTTCTCGATTAATGGGTTGGCTTTAACCTGGAGCATCGGCTTGTTGGACTCTCTCCAAGGTCGATGTAAAGGGAGGTGAAGTTGGGTACTATGCATATGATGCATACTTGTTAATGTGTTAACAACCCGACGTATGTGTGAACATTCAATTAGTTGATAGCACATTGTGATAGTTGCATATACATGATATGCAATCGGTATAGATGATACCTACCGTCGTAGTTATGAATGGCTTGTTGGACTCTCTCCAAGGTTGTTCATAACTATGATGGATATCAACCCATTCGGAGATGGACCTACGATCTCCCGAAGTGATTTTGGGGTTTTTGAAATTCGAAAAATGAATGGGATTTATAAATGTATATTGATGCATTTTAAAATTGTTTTCTCATATATGCTCGTTTTGTATTTCTAGGTCAATAAATTGATCATGACGTCTTTGAATTTGCGCACTATTTTGGATTCGAACAAACTGACTGGGCCTAACTTCCTGGATTGACTTAGAAACCTGAGAATTGTTCTCAAGGCATAAAAGTTTGCATATGTCCTTGAAGAGCCTCTTCCTAACCGTCCTAAGGACGATGCAACTCCAGACCAAATGTTGGTCTATCAGAAGCATGTGGTAGATTCTGAGCTGGCGAGTTGCATCATGCTAGCAGCGATGGTACCTGAGCTACAAAAGCAGCATGAGCATATGGATGCTAATACTATGGTCTTCCATCTTCATGAGTTGTTCGATGAGCAAGCGAGATCCGAAAGGTTCGAGGTCTCTAGGCTCCTCTTCACCACGAAGATGCAAGAAGGTTCGTCTGTAGTGCAGTTTGTGCTAATGATGAACGGGTACATCGAGCGGCTAGCCACCCTCGGATTTGTGATGGATCATGAGTTAAGTATTGACTTAATTCTGCATTGTTTGCCCAAGAGTTTCTCACAATTTGTGATGAACTATCGGATGAACAAATTAGAATCCACTATTCCCGAGCTCCTCAATATGCTGAAGACTGTGGAGCCTTCTGTGAAGCATGAGGAGAAGGCGGTTCTGTTAGTTGATTCCTCAAAGAAAGGTTCTAAGAGGAAGGCAAAAGAACAGAAGAAAGGAAAGAACAAAAAGGCGAAGAAGGCAGAACCAGCGCAAAAGGGCACTTGCCATCACTGTGGCAAGGAAGGCCACTGGCGAAAAAACTGCAAGATTTATCTTGAGTCCATGAAGAAGAAGAAGGAATCCGATGCCTCATCCTCTTCAGGTATCTTCGTTATTGATTGTCATTTTATTTCCTTAGACACTTGGGTATTGGATACTGGGTGTGGCTCACATATATGTAATGACATACAGGGGCTAAGGAATAGAAGAAGACTTGTCAGAGGGGAGTCAAATTTGCGAGTTGGCAATGGAGCAAAGGTTGTTGCGGTCGCCATCGAAACTTATTTGCTGAAGCTCCCTAGTAGATTAGTCTTGGAACTGAACAATTGTTATTATGTTCCTTCTCTAATTCTGGAAAGACTATTCGAGTTTCACGAAAGCGGTAAAAGTGAAGACTGCTTAGATAAGGTTGCTGTCGTCGAAGGTTTTTTAATTAAAATAGTTTGGAGTCTGCAACAAAGTGACAAAAACAAGTACAAGTATTCATTCCTTTTTACTAGTATGCCCAGCGGCAGTTACAATAATTAAACTATGGATCATACAGGCTTCTTATTTTTATTATTACTAGGGGAGCTGGCGAAGGACTCCTCTAAAGGGGGAGGCCCCAGAACGACCCTGTAGAGGTCACCTTGAGCCCGAGGTGCAATGATGAGAGCTCCGGTGAGGGGGAGCGGAGGAATCTCAGCGTGAGGGACTTGAACGAAAGCTAGGGTCGGAGGAAGAGGAGGAAGTTCAACGGAGGCTCGAGGATCCCCCACTGTATATTCCCAGGTCATTGGGGGGTTCCAAGCCCGGTTGCGAAAGGAAGGGAAGGGAGCTCGAAAGGACCTCCCCACATTGGCGCAGAAGGAGGAAGAGGCCGGTATGCTGAGGTTGCAGTAGATTGAGTGGCAGATTCCTCAGTGGGTCCTGCATTAAGATCATATAGATTAAAGGAGTCATAATCCAAAGATATACTAATGGGGTGTTCAGCGGAAGCCATGGAGGTGGGATGGAAAATAGATAACATTCGCAGTGAAAATTTATAATCAAAAGAGGGAGATTCGCATGCGTCCTTGGGAAGGGAGAGAAGATGAAAGGGCGAGGGAAGTGATGACATCAACATGGGAAATAATCGAGATATTCGTACTGAAGGAGGCAATTACCTTCTTCAATTGGTAGAATTGATTATGAGAAGCTGTAGAGAACACTATTCTTAATATTCCTAGTCAAGTATTAATAGACAAAAGAGCAATATTAATACATTGAGACTAGCATGTAGGTCAATGGATGACTTGATCTCACAAGTCATGGATATGAGATATCACATTGACATATGGGTATATATATTAGAGAATATATATACTGAATTGACCCGACATGAGAAAGTTTCATAGATCATTATATGTGTATCATATACTTTCTCATGTGACTATTGGTATGAATAGTCCTTAGACCTGAAATCACTACGGTTCCCTACATAAGGAGTTATGTACTTTGGTATCGTCTAACGTCACACCATAATAGGGTGCACTATAACGGCGATCACTGGGTATGTAATGAATTATGCGGAGGGATGTGAGTGATGTAGATGAGATCTATCCCTCCTATATGATAGGAGTGATATCTTTGGCCTCTTGATAGAGTAGGACCACGAAATACATGGTCATGCTCAAATGAGTCAATATGAGATATTGAGCTCATTTGTTTGAGTGAGTCTACTTGGGGATCAAGAAATGCAAAGATCGATAAGGGAATGACACGGTCTATGCCTCATTGATCGATCTAAAATATCAAAGATAGAAGGACACTATCATACATTATAATAGCCACAGAAAGGTTATCGGATCTCGACGATCTTGTAACTTGGGTAGCAATGATGTATTGCTAGATGTCGCTCATTGCTTATGTGTCTAAAAAGGGTTTTAGACACATTGACAACGTTACAAGAGCCTATAGGATCACACACAAATGACATTCAATTTTGGAAATCGATTCTTTTAGTTTGACTAAAAGAACAATGAGAATAATGGATGGTCAAGGCTTGAGTCAAAATCAAGTTGGTTGAGTTAGACTCAAGCGGGTTACATTTGAGTTAGACTCAAACTAAATTGGATGGATGAAGACTATATTTGAGTTAGAATCATGTGAGACTTGAATTAAACTCAATTCTCATGCAAAACTCAAGTTAGACTTGAGTTAAACCCAAATCACATGCAAAACTAAAGTTAGACTTGAGTTAAACCCAAGTCACATGCAAAACTCAAGTTAGACTTGAGTTAAACCCAAATCACATGCAAAACTCATGTTAGACTTGAGTTAAACCCAAGTCACATGGAAAAGGTTTTAATGCATGCATGATGCATTAAAAATGCATTGGATTTGAACGTGAAGAATTGGAAGTGGCTTTTCAATAATGCATTTGATTACAATTCAATGCATTTGATGCATTGGATTTCAACGTGTAGAATGGGAAGAGGCTAGTGGAATTTCAATGATGCATTTGATGCATTGATTTTGGAATTCAAGCATGATAATATTTAAGGATGGAAGAAGAGCCAAAGTGTGATCCAAGTGTCAGTGTTCTTTCTTCTTTTTCACTTCTTCATCCTCCTAATTTTGGCTAGTTGTTCTACAAAGGTTGCTAGCACAACGATATTTCCAAAAGGGCTGAGTGTCAGTGTGGATACCTTAGAGATACGGTTATCCTTACCGTATTTATATCCGACAACTTTGGACTAGCGGGATTGCGAAGGGCTTGTTTCAAAGGTATAATACTTCTTCTAGATAGGATCTAGATTGTTAAAAACAATTTATATGTTTTCGCTTGGATCTCTGGTGGGATCCAAAATTTTTGTTTCCGCTGCGATTTTGTGAATCGGTTCGCATGCATAGAAGGATCTCAACACCTGGAAGCACGGACACCTTCAAAGATAGGTCTTCTTGGTGGTATCAGCATGACTCCAAAGTGGCCTTTGAAATTTGGCATTCCTGTCGAAGCTGGAGTATAGTTATAGAAGACTCAGAAGCTCGGAGCTCGGCCTCTGCAAGCTATACTTTCTGTTCTTCTAGTTCTTGAGTGAGGAGGGGGATCTACTAAAGCTGGCTAGATTGTAGGAATAGCTGCTACTGGAGGTCCTCAATCTTTTTCTAGAGTTCCTCTTGCTCACTCCGGGCCACAGCTAGTTGGGTCATTAAATTGTCGCATTGGGCAACTAGGGTAGACTCTTTTTGCTTGCCCTCTTTTAATTGTTGAGCTAGTTTCTTCTGTTGAGTAAGGGAGGTAGTATGACGAGCAGACATGGTGGACTGATAATTCACTATGTCTGGCATTGTTTCGTTGCAAGCTTTAACTGCCTAGAACCAAAAATAGGGCATTATGGGAATACATGGTAACCTAGATGCCCTAAGGGTGAAATAGGGGAGAGCTTACTTCCACTAGCGATCTGCACAAGCGTTCATAGGGGCTCTGCATTTGCGACTGATTGAAGAGTCGCACTTCCTCGGTACTACGAATTCTGAGGGAGGATCCTAAAGAAGTAGAGGGGGTCTAGGGGGGATGTTGGGAAAATTTCAGATCTGATGTTCACAACATCACAGGCGAATACTTTGCACAACCGCAGCGGAAATAATAATTATAAATCGGATCACACCAGAGATCCATGCAAAACTATATACGTCGTTTCGTACCCTACTTTTCTAGATCTTATCTAGAAGGATAAGTATAGCTTCGGTGTGTGCCCTTCGCAATCCCACTTTTCCAAACACTGTCGGATCTCAATACGGTAAGGATAACCATATCTCTAAGGTATCCACACTGAGACCCACCCGTTTTAGAGTCACGTTGTGCTAGCAACCCCTAGAAAAATGTCAAAAACCCTTTGAAAGAAGAAGGAGAGGAAGGAGAGGGATGAGAGAACCCTTCTCTTCTTTTCTTTGGCTTACACGCCCAAAATGATCTTTTTCAATTGCATTGCACGTTCAAAGCTTCTTAATCCATTACAACCCTTGCCATTAATTCCCATTATCTCCTCATTAAGAAAACTCTTAATACCAAGACCCTTGGTATTCTCCTTCATGAATTCTCATCATGAATACCAAGGCCCTTGATATTCCTATGCGTGATTAATCAAATTAATCATGCATGCTGATGATTCTGTCAGGGATCGATCGGCCGGCTAGAGGGGGGGGTGAATAACCCTCTTTCGTTGGATGATGGAATTATCTCGTTCTCGTTGCATTGCTTGTCTACGATTGTTGTTAGCGCAGTGGAATAACAATAATAATACTAATAACACATAACAATCACAAGCAATACACAAGCATATACGTGGTTCGGAACCGAATGGTTCCTACTCCACGGGCGTGCTCACCGAGCTCTAGTTATGCGCACGACACTAACTAAACTCCTTCTCAACTACACGTCGGAGGTGGAGAAACCTCTCACAAGCTATTACAACAAGTAATATGAAATACAACAAGAAATACAAAGACAATACAAAAGAGAACTTTTACGCAATTGTTTTGATCGCTTTCTTGTTGCTTTCTTTTGCTTGCTCTTGAAGGTCTGGAATGCAACAGCAATTCCCCTCCAAAGTCACCTCAAAAGCCATGGCGAAATCCTTTCACTTGAGCTCCATTTATAACTTGCATCAAGCTGATTTCGCGCGCATCAGTCGACTGATTGTGACCATCAGTTGACTGGTCCTGTAGCCATTGTCTCACATCGGCCAGATCTATGTTGGTTAAATTCCAATGGATCACACATCAGTCGACTGATGGCACCCATCAGTCGACTGGTCCCCATCAGTCGAGTGTTAGCGAGCTCGACTCCATTCTGCGTCTGCGCGCGTGATCGATCGATCATTGCTACCATAAGCGATCGGTGATAGTGTCGATAATCGATCGTGCCCTCCCATGACGGATCGATCGGCCAGATTTCTATTGATCGAACACCGGTCGAACCCATAGACCTAGAGATCACCTATGCCGATCGGTGATGTCGGGTAAAATCTTAAACATCAAGATGTTTGAGCATTCGACAACCAGTCTTAGCCACTTGGCAAAGTCCACACCATCCCTCATGGAGTTCCCTACCGAAGCTCTCTTCCCTCGGCCTACGTCCCTCGGATGCGCCAAGCGCACGACTTCGCAATGTCATCCTTCTCGTCTCATGCCCTCGAAGTATGCTTCCCTTTGGTCTCACTCCATTCGCTCCCCGTCCGGTGGTCCCTCGGATGCACCAAGCGCATGACTTCGCAATGCTATCCTTCACCGACTCAAGGACCCCGAGCCTAGTGAACTTACCAAGTCCTCAAGACTTCCCACATGCACCAAGCGCATGACTTCGTAATGCATTTCTCACCAAGCACCATGCTTGGATTTTCCATGCCAAACCCATGTTGGACTTTCCCATGACAATCCCATGTCATGAGTTTTTTCTATCATCAAAATATTATCAAGGTACTGCTCGAGTCAAACTCGAGTCAACCTGGGCTGATTGCACCAACAATCTCCCCCTTTTTGATGATTGACAAAACTACCATCTCAAGTCTACCAATTCTCCGATATTGGCAATTCTCACATCCCAAATGAGAATTCCAAACCTAATTGGTAACGTGGTAACTTCTCCCCCTTTTTGACATTACATCAAAAAAAAGTCCTCCCCAAGGGTTATGAATGTCTCATATCCCAATGAGATCTTACAATCTCTCCCTTGGAGGAAACACATGCCTACAATCTTTCTAGTGATCCCATATCACTTAAAGAGAGGCAACCCAAATTTCCTCCCATGAGGAAATACACATCCATCTTCCCATGATGGATACCTCCCCCTAGAGGCTTGCTCCCCTTTGACCATTGCACCAACAATGTCCTTGGAGAGTCCCTAAGCCAATAGGAACATTTAGCCAATCAAAATTAAGGCAAAGTTCAACAATGAACTCTCTTCCACCTTAAAATCGATACTCTCTTTAAACCCATCTCCTAATCCATGTCCAATGGATTTCCACCCTTTCTAATGCTCTCCCAAGCATATTCTAGGGTTAGGAGTGGTTAGAGGATCTTAACCTAGCTGAACATGAGCCTAATCAACAAGATTTACTCGAAATCAGCTTGTGCCAGTCGACTCCGTCAGATATCAGTTGACTGGACTTACCATCGATCATTGCCATTGCGAGCGATCGTGTACGATCGATAACAAATGGATTTTCGAAATCCATAAGTAAATATACATAGGTTCAAAAATCTTGAAATTTGGTATGTATATTACTTATCACAATCATTATGGGTGAAAAATATTAGAAAATTATTTTACCCATTAAATTAATAGATTGACACAAAGTCCAAAAGTTGAGAAAAGCTTCAATAAGGAGCCCTCTTTGTATCATCCCATTCAATAGTGATAGCTATCAAAAGATAGGCTTCACCAAGGTTTTTCAAAATGTTTTCAAAATGTTTTTGAAACCTTTAATTCCTTTTTCCTAAACATCTCACTTGTATCTAGATGTGTAAAACACATACAAGTCAAGTTTTTAGTGAGATGTGGGTTTTTGATCTTTTAATGGTTTCATGCATATTTCTAGGCAATATTATTTGATTCCCATCAAATCATGCCATAGTCCTTAATTTCATTTTAGTTATATGCATGAAGATGATTATGACACAAATATGATATAGATAAAAACATATGTCAAAATAATGATGTCATGGAATGTAAGAGACATCTAAGCATACATGACATCTAAAAATAATTCAAAACATGATCATGACATTTTTATAGATAAAAATGAAAATGATGTCATGACACGGCAAGGCAAATAAATCATGGCAAGTAAAATATACTAAGGTATGGAATACCTAAGTGTTAAATCTAAGTTGCCATTTCTAGGAATTAATTCCATTTTGCCTTAAAACCATTATCTCCCAAGTGTGCTATAAACCCAAAATGGCACACCAATACCTCTAAGATCTAATTGTGCCAATTTGATCCTTTTTAACTTCTCAAACCATGTTGGCACACCCTAATGTGTCAACTCACAATGGTTAGGTTAACTACCCATCCACTTAGGGTTGACACACCCTAACCCATTTAGCGTGAATCGATCACACTCTTAGGAACCCAATATCTATTGGAGCTCCTTGGGTTAACAAGGTATTCTCTAGGGATAACTTCCCTAGATACCTTTCTAATGACCCTTTTAGGCTTTAAAGTCATAGTCTTTTGGGTATTTCCTAAGTCAACACTAGAGGTGACTCCTCCTTTGACCTTCCTAGTGGCTACACTTGATTTCTTTGAGGTCTTAGCCACTAAGCAAACACCATGGCTAGACTTAGGGATAACTTCCCTATTAGCCTTGGTTTTTCTAGACCTAGAAATTGTTCCATAATCAAATGAAATATTATGGTAAGTCTTCTTGGTCTTAGGTCTGTGACCCAAACCTTCATTGCCCTTAGACCATTTTTGAACCTTAGGTCTTGATTTTTGAGCATTTGACCCTAGAATTGAATTTTCTATGAGTCTAAGGGTTTTCTCCATTCTCTCAAGTCTTGACCTCAAGACTTGATTTTCTAGCTCTAATTTCTTCAATTTTGAATTTTCATTATATTTTTGGGAAGGCCTCTTGTTCTTAGGCATGTGCCTAGACTTTTTGGGATTAATACCCAAATTTTCTTCTATTCTCCTAATGGACTCCTTTGGTAAAATATTTCTAGAATTATGAGTCCTAGGTTTGTCCTTAGTTACATGAACATGCTTAGCACCTAAACAATAAACCTTATTATTTCTACTAGCATGCTTTTCATTAATAATGGCAAGAGAACTAAAATAATTCTTAGCATGTTTTTTAATTCTAGGAATTGTAGGTGCATTAACTAAATGTACCTTAGGGTTAGCTTTTGAAGCTCCCCCTACTTGAGATACACCTTCTTGCCCTTCCTTCCTCCCCCTAGAGCATTGGCTTGGGTAGTGCCCCTTTTGATTGCATTTAAAGCACACAATGTGCTCTTTGCTTCTAGTTGTGGGGACTTTGGCATCCTTTGACTTTGGGTTGACTTTTGGTGCCGATACCTTTTCCTTAGCCAATTTAGGGCATTTGCTCTTGTAATGCCCTTTCTCCCTACACTCAAAGCATATTATGTGATTTTTATTTAAAATAATAACACTTGAGTTACCTAGGGAGGTGGTGGAGGCCTCTTCACTTCTTCCGGAGGTAGAAGCTTCATTTTGATCTTGCTCCGGAATAGAAATCCTTTTCTCCCCCTCAATGCTAGAGGTGGAGGTCTCCACCAAATCATCCACATTTTCGAATGTGGATGCCAATTCTTCCATGGCAATTTTCTCTACTTGTGTCGGTTGGGAATTTTCTTGGAATTTCATTATTTTCTCCCATAATTCCTTTGCATCCCTAAAATTACCCAACCTAGACCAAAGGTTGTTAGGAATCAAATCACTAAGTAATTCGATTACCTTGCGATTTGTCTTGAAGTCCTTTATTTGGTCTTGGGTCCACCTTGACTTCTCAATTTGCCTATTTCTTTCATCCCTAGGTAATTTGAAATTGTTTTCTAAGATTAGCATAAAATCAAAATCGTTTTCTAGGTATACCTCCATTTTTCTTCTCCACCATAGGAAATCTCCTTCGAATTTTGATGGTTGGAGGTTGCAGCCGACCATCTTATAGTACTCTCGGGTAGTTAGGCCTTGAAGAGCATCCTCGGCTCTGATACCACTTGTCAGGGATCGATCGGCCGGCTAGAGGGGGGTGAATAGCCCTCTTTCATTGGATGATGGATTTTGCTCGTTCTCGTTGCGTTGCTTGTCTACGATTGTTGTTAGCACAGCGGAATAACAATAATAATACTAACAACACATAACAATCACAAGCAATACACAAACATATACGTGGTTCAGAACCGAATGGTTCCTACTCCACGGGCGAGCTCACTAAGCTCTAGTTATGCGCACGACACTAACTAAACTCCTTCTCGACTACACGTCGGAGGTGGAGAAACCTCTCACAAGCTATTACAACAAGTAATATGAAATACAAAGACAATACAAAAGAGAAATTTTACACAATTGTTTTGATCGCTTTCTTGTTGCTTGCTTTTGCTTGCTCTTGAAGGTCTGGAATGCAACAGCAATTCCCCTTCAAAGTCACCTCAAAAGCCTTGGCGAAATTCTCCCACTTGAGTTTCATTTATAACCTGCATCAAGTTGATTTTGCGCGCATCAGTCGACTGATCGTGACCATCAGTCGACTGGTCCTGTAGCTGTTGTCTCACAACGGCCAGATCCACGTTGGTTAAGTTCCAATGGATCACACATCAGTCGACTGATGGCACCCATCAGTCGACTGGTCCCAATCAGTTGAGTGCTGGCGAGCTCGACTCCATTCTATGTCCGTGCACAGTGTGATCGATCACCATCGCTATCCATGGCGGTCGGATCGATAGTGTTCAATATCGATCGTAAAACCTCAAACATCAAGTTGTTTGAGCATCCGATAACAAGTCTTAGCCACTTGGCCAAGTCCACACCATCCCTCATGGAGTTCCCTATCGAAGCTCTCTTCCCTCGGCCTACGTCCCTCAGATGCGCCAAGTGCACGGCTTCGCAATGCCATCCTTCTTGTCTCATGCCCTCGAAGTATGCTTCCCTTTGGTCTCACTCCATTCGCTCCCCGTCCGGCGGTCCCTCGGATGCACCAAGCGCACGACTTCACAATGCTATCCTTCAACAACTCAAGGACCCCGAGCCTAGTGAACTTACCAAGTCCTCAAGACTTCTCACATGCACCAAGCGCACGGCTTCACAATGCATTTCTCACCAAGCACCATGCTTGGATTTTCCTTGCCAACCCCATGTTGGACTTTCCCATGACAATCCCATGTCATGAGTTTTGTCTATCATCAAAATATTATCAAGGTACTGCTCGAGTCAAACTCGAGTCAACCTAGGCTGATTGCACTAACAGAATCATCTTTCATGGTTTAACTTGAGTCTATCTCAAGTTTAACCAGTTTGAGTCTAACTCAAGTCTTGGCCATATGCTCAATTGTCCTTTTAGTCCAACTAAAAGAAACCATCTTCAAAACATAATGTCATTTATGTGTGACCCTATAGGCTCTTGTAACGTTGGCAATGTATCTAAAATAATTTTAGATACATAAGCAATGAGCGGCATCTAGCAATATATCATTGCTACCCAAGTTACAAGATCGTCGAGATCCGACAACCTTTCCATGACTATTATCATGTATGACAGTGTCCTTCTATCTCTAATATCTTAGATCGATCAATGAGACATAGACCGTGTCATCCCCTTATTGATCTTTATGTTTCTTCATCCCCAAGTAGACTCACTTAAACAAATGAGCTCAATATCTCATATTGACTCATTTGAGCATGACCATGTATTTTGTGGTCTTACTCTATCAAGAGGCCAAAGATATCACTCCCGTCATATGGGAGAGATATATCTCATCTACATCACTCACATCCCTCCGCATAATTCATTACATACCCAGTGATCGCCATTATAGTGCACCCTATTACGGTGTGATGCTAGACGATCCCAAAGTACATAACTCCTTATGTAGGGAACCGTAGTGACTTCAGGTCTAAGGACTATTCATACCAATAGTCACATGAGAAAGTATATGACACTCATATAACGATCCATAACACTTTCTCATGGCGGGTCAATTTAGTATATATATTCTCCAATATAATACTAATGTGTCAATGTGATATCACATATCCATGACTTATGAGATCAAGTTATCCATTGACCTACATGCTAGTCTCAATGTATTAATATTGCCCTTGTCTATTAATACTTGACTAGTAATATTAAGAATAATGTTCTCTACAGCTTCTCATAATCAATTCTATCAATTTATATACTGTAGATTAGAACCTACTATTCAAGGGCATTATTATATTTATTTTAGATGGCACATGCATAAAGTAAATATAATAAACAATCTTTGCCTTTTATTAATGAAATATGATACACATGATCCCTAATCAATCATCTCATGATTGACACTAAGGGATGACACTAACAGGGGAGATCCCCTCCCACCAAAAAAGGCTCCGTTGCGGACATGGAATGTATGCAAGGGTCCATGGCCCGAATTGGAGTGGGAGAAGAAGGTATGTCCATAGGGGTATCTACAGGGAAAGAACTGACTGGAGAATCAATCTTTGGGTCAGGTTAAAAGGGGGATGAAACAACAGAAGGAGAAGGGGAAAGTTTTTCTCGTGGGGAAGAAATATGGGCGACTAAGGCGGTTTCTTCCTCGCGTTGTTCATGGATGATTAGGCTCCGGTGCCTATTTAATAGTAGGGGAGAAGGGGGAGGAGAAGAATACGAAGAAGAGGATACAGGAATAGAAGAGGAACTGGCAGTGCCCCCCTTATGGGGGTGAGGTTTCTTGCGAGGAGAAGAAGGAATAGTTGGGGATTTACCCTTGCTGTGTTTCTTGGAAGGCTTCTTCTTCTTGGCTACTAAAATTTCCTCCCCTTTGATGATGGTGTCTTGCATTAGGTTATCTGCAGAATCAACTGTTAGAAAATATGCTAGCCATAAAAGTTATTTGTGTCAAAGTATGAACAACATCCTACCTATGGCGTCCGGGTCGGTAAGTGGAAAAGGGGACAACTTGTAGCAACTAAAGAGGGTGTTGGAATGTATACTGAAAGCCTAGCTCTTTTTGTATGAACATTTTTATTTTGAAATAAGAATCACATGATCATTGTTTGCACTTTATATTTATTATATGTGTGCATATTGTCTAATATTTTACATTGTAGATAACATGGTGCTTGGTGTGGCACAGAAGATCATGTTATCAGTCCCTTGTAGAATATAAGTAGAGGCTCACAACCAAGATGGTTTTGGACAAACCATTGGCATGGTTGTAGTGTAGCTTGGTATTGGTTTGTCTTGACCATAGAGTTACACTAGTACACTTAGGTGTATTGAGCAGGACCGACATAGAGGTGATTCAATTTATTGCTGACTACATAATTGAATCGGACCTCGAATATTATGTTGTACATGCTCTTAATCCCGATATAATAACGGGCACATGTACTTAGTATTTATTTCTTTGATTTACCAAAGGGTGAGAATTAGATGGATTAAATCAATATGCCCGGTAAGTTGGGAAATGATATTATTTACATGGTGTGTCGTTGATTATAGGAGGAAACCATGTCCTATATATAGGTTGATGATGTCCCCTTGAGGAGCTCATAAGGTTCATCATGTAAACCCTACAGGTTGACTTAGTCAACATAATGATAAGGTTGAGTGGTACTACTCGAGGAGTTAGATGTTAATTAATTGATGATCAGTAAATTAATTAATTGACGGACATTCGATATCTTAAACACGGGGAGATGGATGTACAAATAATATATGGAGCCCATATTATCATATGGGGGTTGGTGAGGTAATTCAATGATGATCCTCTAGTGGAATGGAACATCATTGATGGATCAAGTTTGTGTGGTTCCGATCCATCGGGTGGCCAAGATCCAACTCCTCCTCATGGTCCCTATTGTAGCATATTAACACCTCATGAAGTCTAGATCCAATGATGGAAAACAAAACTCTAGATTCGACGGTGGAGATTAAATCCCTAGATCCGATGGTTGGGATTAAATCCCTACAATCGACGGTTGTATGAAACCCTAGATCCGACGGTTGGGATAAATCCCTAGATCCGACGATTGGGATGAAACCCTAGATACGACGGTTGAGATTAAATCCCTAGAACCAATGGAGGAGATTAAACCAAGGCCTAAACCTAACTCTATATATATGGGCTTAGGCTTGGGCGGCAATAAGAATGAGAAAAAGAGAAAAACCTAATTGAGATAAGGTGGCTTGGGCGGCAAGAAAGAGGAGGAGGCTAGGGTTAGGGTTTGGTTCATGGTGTTTGGTGGCAACAAGGAGAAGGGAGCTTCTTCTTCTTGTTCCCAATGGTGGCCGACACCCTTCTTCCTCCTTCCTCTTTGGTTTGGCTGGCGCCCAAGCTTCTCCCCTTGATCTATGGCTTGTGGTGGATGAGATGAGGGTTGCTTCTCATGGGCGGCAAGAAATAGGAGGAGGCTAGGGTTAGGGTTTGGTTGTTGGTGTTGGGCGGCAACAAGGAGAGGGAGATTCTTCTTCATTTTCCTTTGATGGCCGGCCCCTCTTCCTTCTTCCCTCTACCTTGGCCAAAGCTCAATCTATTCTACTTCCCTTCATCCTTAGCCGGAAATTAAGGGGAGCCTAGTTTAGGGTTTGGGCGGCAACAAGGAGAAGGGGTGTTTTCTTTCTTCTTTTCCAAGTGTTGGCCGGCGCCCATGCCCTTGTTGTTTCTCCTTTGGTTGGTTTTCATACTCCATTTTATCTTCCTTGGCCGGCGGCAACATCGAGTTTATTGACTTGGTGGCCGATTCTAGAAAGGAAGATGAGTTTTTTTTTAGGATCTTCCTTTGTTCCTAGTGAACAAGGAAAGGAAGATCGGTGATCTAGAAGGCTTCAACTTTTGGTAGATCGTCGCCCACACGACGTCCAAAAGGACGGAGGACATACAATAGAAGATCAAGAGGTATAACAAGAGGTATAATCTTGTTTATTTTGATTAATGTTCTTTTGTATTATGTTTATAATTGCTTTTCAATTATATGCATGTTTTGTGTGGATGGTTACTTGCTTGTATTTGTTATGAGCATGTTTACTTTATGTATGTGTTGATTATACATGTCTACATTCATATGTATTTGTATAATCATGGACCCCGAAGATAAACACAAGAACCGGCGATCCGTCCATCGTCTCTTCCGTGGCTAACCGACTAGAAGAGTTTTGTTGCTTGAACAACTAGTTTGTTCAAGCGATCGCTCAAGTCGTTAGCACGACGACAAATTGGTTGAGCTTAGGAAACTCATCCCATCCAGATTAGTTTTCATTTGTTGAAAATTTTAATCCGGGGACATGGGAGCCGACGAGCCATGCCATCAGAGGGGAGGTTTCATCAGATGGTCCGAGCTATAGTGGTACTCTTTTGACACTTGGTAGACCTCTGGAAAGGGACATTGAGTCCTAACCTTATGAAAGGAGGGTAGCTCAGGGAGATCTAATTTCCAGGTATCAGAATGGGGAAGGGGCATCGGAAGTTGAGCGAAGAAGTAGAGAGCTTCCCATCCCTTATGGGAAGAGGGCATGTTTTCTAGAAATTGACAATCTGGACGACTAGATAGATAGAAAAGGCCCTCCTTGGAAGATTTTAGCTGGAAGAAGCAATGGAATAGCTGCGGGGATAAAGGGAGACCTAAATGTCGGAACACTATGATTGCCCCTGATAATATGCGAAAGAAATTAGTGTAAATTAGTTGATGGGCAACTTGAAAAGTCCAAAATTTCTAGGTAGGCAGGGGGCACAAGCAAACATAAGCTATTCAGTAGTTGTTCGGAGAAGAAGCAGTGTAAGCCTGGCGAAGGAAGGTGGGGTCGATAAGATTGGTGTTGAAATGGCAAAATACAGAAGGGTCTATGTGTTGGTGCCTAAGGTTGAAGAAATAATGATGGCTATTTAGCTGAGTGACAATATGTTCATAACAAGGGTGTGAGGTTGGGTTCTTCGGGGCTATAGGTGCGGAAGAAGGAGAAGCACTTATTTGTGGGCTGAAGATGGAACGCTTGTGAAAGAGGAAGTTATGGCACTTGGCCACAGTCGAAGAAAATTGTCAGGAGAGGGAGAAGAAAAGGCTAAATCACTAAGAGCATTAAGTTGTTCATAAAGAGGGGAAGAGAGGGATTTTTATAGAGTTTTGTGACTTTTCAACTACCTAATAGAAAAAGAAAAGCAGGGCCCATGGGCCCAATAAGCCGCTTCAAGCATATGAAGGAAATGGGAAAAGCTAAATTCGAATTGATAAGGGAAGGATAGATGAGAGACGTTATACTTATAAAGTCAAACTCAGTGCTTCGTTTGATTATTTTTAGGGGGTGGCTAATGATACTGCTGCTACCTTGTCCTGTAAGTGAAATGAAGGGATCCGTGTGGAAGACATTGCCTTAATCGGTTTGGTAAAGTAGGTCTAGGAAAATTGGCTCGGCGAAGAAGGTCTGGGAGAACCTGTTCGACGGAATGGGTCTGAAGATTGGCTCTATACAGGGAGTATAGGGGTTGGCTCGGGCTATTATAGGAAGTCTGAGGTAGGGAGTCTAAGAGCTATACTAAACCTAGGCGATAGGTTTATGCTAGCTTCACGAAGGGCAAGAGGGTGAAAAGGAAAGGTTAGAATCTTTCCCAAAATGTTTATGAGAGTTTGTTACATAACGGATTAGGATCCCACATAATATTCGGAGGAGTCTCCACTCTTCATTTCTGTAACAGAATGATTCTCCAGGTAAGCAAGGTGGCCACGTGTACGGTGAGGGAAGATATTTGTTACGTGACAGCTGCCTAGGAAAGAGGAGGAGGATAAAAGATAGAGGAGGGGTGAGAAGAAAGAGGATCCACAACTTCCAAAAGCAAGAGACGAAGGCACACTTGAAGGGGAGAGCAACCACATCGCCGGAGAAGGGGAAGGAGAAGGCAGGAAGAAGGAGACGGAGAGAGTAGGGAACTCCATTCTTTCGACATTTATATATTGAGCTAATTGTAAGAGGTCTTTCCCTCCACCTCTGGAAGCTTTTTCCATGAAGGAGAGAGTTCATAGTGAAAGTGCTTTGGCACCGTAGCTCGTGGGAGAGCTCACCCCCATAAAGTAGAAATTCTCATTCTAAACCACGTAAAACTCTGTGTCTCAGTTCTCTGCTTTGGTTGTTCGCACTTTTCATTCGTATTTTATTACTTTTACGGTTGGACAGAACCCCAAGCTTCCTACTCATACCTTGGCGTTGAAAGGAGGCTAGAAAATCCATCTACGATCGCATCAATCGCTATTTCAAATTTTGCAATAAAGAAACTAATCTATGTATACCTGAGGAATTACGTGAAGCGGAAATGACATCAACCAAGTGACCCTCGTGAGTTTCACCTCTATCCGTATCCACGCCGAGTAACGTCAGGATAGCTTCACAAAACCACGAGCTATGACTTCACGAGAGGTACTAGCTTCGCGTTGATGTCATTGTAATCCGAGAGACGATCACAATCCGAATCAAATTCGGATACAAAAATTGAGTTCCACTAACTCGCTTCTCGAAAGAGGTTTTCATCAACCAATTGACAAAAGCTTGGTCCTCCACCAAAGGGGATTTCCGAAGATCCAATCCCCAGTAAGTAGGTCACTGTCAGAGCACAAAACGTCGACCAAATGACCTCTCCATGAAGAGGAAAGCAAGCTGTCCAAAACTGGACAGCTTGTTTTGGTAGAGGAGATGGTCGGCCAAACAAGTGGTCGGCTGCTCCATGGTCACCGGTGGCCAAGGGAGGTTTGCCAGTGGATGAGGATGGTCAGAGGGCTGCCGACGGCTAGTGGTTGGCCGGCGACAAGGAGAAGGGGCGGCCACAACAAGTTGGGCGGCACCAATGGGTTGGGCGGCAAGGAGTAAGGAGAAGAAGGAAAAAACGGCTAGGGTTTCCAAAACCTAAGTCGTCATGAACCGGAGTTTTTTCTCAAAACCCTTAAGCTGTGTTTTTATAGGAACACATTCTTTTAACGGTTAATGGTTCATAACCAAATTCCATTAACCAGCTCCATTAACTTAAGTTAAAATAAACCAAACCGCATTGGTCTATTTTAAGTTAAAACGAACAGAACCAATTTCGGTTCATTTGTTTAAAAAAACCAAACCCCTTTGGTTTATTTTGCACCATTGGATTAGAACCAAACTTGTTTAGTTCATCCATCATGTCTTCATAAGACTCAGCCCATCCATGCTTTCAATGCGACTGAAACAATTTCATGCTCGCTCCATGTTTGGTCCAACCAAACCAAGTCTCTCTTGATCTAAGAGTCCTATTCTAAAGCTTGTTTTAAATCCTTCGGATTACACTCGTAGTATGTGTGACCAAATAGGTTCCCAGTTTATATTGGTCATCTATAATTAATCATTAATTATAAAATGATCTTGAGTGGCATCTAGTAGTACATCATGATCCCAATTAATTATAAAATCAAAGGTTGATCCAAGAACACTTCTGAACCCCTTCAACAGTTACAGTGAGTCGTGCCCCGTTCCCTTCACTCATCTTATACCCACTTGGTTCAGGACATGGTCCATTGTGTCAGTCCCCACTAGGCTGATTACATCACACCTAGCCCAAGTATTACTTCCTCATCCTACAGATTCTAGTTATTGTACATGTATCCAAGAGTACTATACTCTAAACATGTAATGCTTTGGCCAAAGACTTTAGTAACAATCCGATGAAAGGCCATAGGGTATACATCTCTTCGCAAGGAGTGGTGAATCCTCTGTTGGCTATTCAAACACCTTCAGGCACTTCGACTTATGCCCAATCATCCTAGGTCCACATCTCCTCGGAGATGCTTACTTAAGATGTCAAAGCATAAGTCTCCATGACCAAGATGACTTGAATACCTCAAGTCGAAGGAATATCACACTTAAGCTGCATTAAGGACTTCATTGACATATCTGTATATGTAGAGAACCATATGAAGTTTTACAGCTAGTTACTCCAATGAACTAGTTACAATAACTAACATCCATGATCAACTCTGGACATCCCAATGTCTCCAACCAGTGAGGAACAATTGCTTGGATAAACCAAAGAGTATAACTCGTGCTAGTCTCAACAGAATTGATGGTGTCCGAATACATCAATTCATTGACTAGGGATAATTTCAATACATCACAATTACACATGTAGAGATACTCACTTATTGTGATGCAATAAAAAATTCTCTCATGCTATGAATCGTATTGCGGACATTCAGCAAATGAGTTTAAGATCCAATCAAATACATGAAAACATGTATACTCAAATAAGGCTATTGCCTTATGACATCTCTCATATATCACTAACAGTTGGACTCTCTCCAAGTCTGGCATGACATCAAGCATGTTCAATTCATATGAGATTCGATATTTATTTTAAATGGTAAGGACCAGAGGTCAATTTCAAGTTTGGGTTGTTGGACTTTCTCCAAGCCTGGCTTGTAAATTGGATGTGTTCAAATCATTTAAATTCGATCTCATGATTAATGGGTCAACTCTAACTGAAAGCATTGATTTGTTGGATACTCTCCAAGGCCAATGTGGACAGAGGTGCAATTAGGTGATTTGCATTGAATGTATATATGTTAATGAGTTAACAACTTAATGTATATGTGAACTTTCAATTAGTTGATAGCATAAAGTGATAGTTATATATTTGATATATAATAGGTACTGTTGATACCTAATATTATAACTATGAATGACTTGTTCGACTCTCTCCAAAGTTGTTCTTAGTCATAATGGATATCAACCCACTAAGAGATCACATACCATCTCTCGAATTCAAAGTGAGGGCTATTGAATTTGATAAAAATAATGGGAGTTTCTTGTTAATGTAAATTGTTTATATTACTATAAATTCATCTCTCTTATACACCTCTATTTGTATGTCTAGGTACTAATTAGAACATCATGTCAACCTCTATTAATTTACGTTCGATTTTGGACAACAACAAATTGACTGGGCCAAACTTCTTGGACTGGCTTTGAAACTTAAGAATTGTTCTCAAGGCTAAAAAGCTAGCTTATGTCCTTGAAGAGGTTCTTCCCAAACCTCCTGTAGACAATGCCTCTTGTGACCAAAATTTGGCTTACCAGAAACATGTTGTTGACTCTGAGATGGCGAGTTACATGATGCTAGCGTCGATGTCTCCTGAGTTACAGAAGCAACATGAGCATATGGATGGGCATTGGAAGAGAAACTTCAAGCAGTATCTGGAATCATTGAAGCAGAAAAAGGCATTTAATGCCCAATCTACATCAGGTATATTTGTTATTGAATGTCATACTTGTTGGGTTTCCAGCACCGCGGCGAGTGTATGTTCGAACATGTTTCGTAAACATGTGCACAGCGGAAGAAATAAAAAACAATAAATCTAATTTATTACATCGCACACACCACACACATGCATAGTATAACATGTGTAGACACAATCATAGTTTCAAATTTTGCAATGAAAAGAAATTACTCTACGTATACCTGACGTATCACATGTAGCGGGAAAGGCATCAACCGGAGCGACTCTCGCTAGAATCGCCTCTATCTATATCCACGCCGAGTATTATCAGGATGACTTCACAAAGCCATGAGCCTCATCTTCGTACGAGTCACTAGCCTCATGTCAAAGACGATGTGATCGAGAGAAGATCACAATCCGAATCAAAATTCGGATTCAAAACCGAGTCCTCAAAACTAGCTTCTCCGGAGAGGTATTAATCAACCGTTTGACGAATCCTTCGTCCTCCACCTTTGATGATTACTAGAGATCGAATCCCCGGCAAGGTATCCGCTGTCGGAGCTCCAAACATCGTCCAAACGACGCTCCGACAAGAAGGAAACAAGCTGTCCAGAAAACTGGACAGCTTTGGTGGAGAACTTGCGCCGGCCAAATAAGGAAGGCTAGGTGCTCACCTTGTTGCCGGAGCCAAGGAAGATCACCGGAGCTCCTCCGGCAGCAGCTAGATGCCGGAAGGTGGGGAGGACGGCAGCTGGACTGCGTGGAACCCTTGGGTGGCGGCAAGGAGAAGAGAGGGAGAGGGTGGTTAGGTTTTCCAACACCAAAAGTTATCCACGAAAAACCCTTAAGCCATGTTTTTATAGAGAACACATTCTCCTAATGGTTATATGTTCATAACCAAAACTCGTTAACCCGCTCCAATAACTTAAGTTAAAATAAACCGAACCGAGTTGGTCTATTTTAAGTTAAAACGAACCAAATCATCTTTGGTTCATTTGTTTAAAACAAACCAAACCCCTTTGGTTTATTCTTCACCATTGGATTAGAACCAAACCAATTTGGTTCATCCATCATGTCTTCATAAAACACGGCCCATCGACGCTTCCATTGCGACTAAAATGATTTCATGCTCGATCCTTGTTTGGTCCAACCAAACCTAGTTTCTCTCGGTCTAAGAATCTTATTCTCAAGCTCGTTTTAAATCCTTCGGATTACGCTCGTTGTGCGTGTGACCAAATAGGTTCTCGGTTTATGTTAGCCATTTATAATTAACCATTAATTATAGAATGATCATGAGTGGAACCTAGTAGTACATCATGATCTCCAATTAATCGAAAAGATCAACGGTTGATCTAGAACTATTTCTGAAACCCTTCAGCAGCTACAATGAATCGTGCCCCGTTCCCTTCACGCATCTTATACCCACTTGGTTCAGAACATGTTCTATAGTGTCAGTCCCCACTAGGTTGACTATGTCACACCTAGCCCAAATATTATTTCCCCGTCCTACGGATTCTAGTCACTGCACATGTATCCAAGAGTACCTTACTCTAAACATGTAATGCTTTGGCCAAAGACTTTAGTAACAATCCGACGAGAGGCCATGGTTATACATCTCCTCGCAAGGAGTGGTGAATCCTTTATAGGCTATTCAAACACCTTCAATCACTTCGACTTATACCCAATCATCCCGGGTCCATATCTCCTCAGAGATGCTTGCTTAAGATGTCAAAGCATAAGTCTTCATGACCAAGATAACTTGAATACCGCAAGTCAAAGGAACATCGCACTTAAGCTGTAGTAAGAACTTCATTGACATATCTATATATTTAGAGAACCATATGAAGTCTTACATCTAGTCACTCCAATGAACTAATTATCATAACTAGCATCCATAATTAACTCCAGACATCACATTGTCTCCAGCCAGTGAGAATCAGTTGCTTGGATACACCAAGGAGTATACCTCGTGCTAGTCTCGACAGAATTGATGGTGTCCAAATCTATCAATTCATCGACAAGGGATAATTTCGATACATCACAATGACACATGTAAAGATACTCACTAGTTGTGATACAATCACAAATTCTCTCATGCTGTGAATCATATCGTGGACATTCAGTAAATGAGTTTAAGATCTATCCAAATACATGGAAACATGTATACTCAAATAGTGAATCTTCATTTATCATATAAATGGTTCAACCATAAGGCGATTGCCTTAGGACACCTCTCATATATTACTAACAAACTCCCACTTGGCCTAATGTCAATCGCCACGGTATCCAATACCATAAGCTCTAACATGACCCTCAAACTTACTTTGAGGTAATGCCTTAGTTAAAGGATCCGCTAAGTTCCTTTCAGTGGGAATCTTCTCGATTTGTATTTCCTTCCTACTAATGATCTCTGAGATCAAATGATAGCGGCAAAGCACATGTTTGGATCATTGATGAGACCACATCAAGTTCAGAGATGAACTTCTTGATCCAAACTGGTTCATTTGCTGCTTCTGAAGCTGCAATGTATTCTGCCTTAGTGGTAGAATCTGCTACAGTGTCTTGTTTGTGTTGGGTTTTCCGAGCCGCAAAAACCGCTTTTTGCGTTGCGAAAACCTTGGAAGCCCGGCCACGGATCCATGCAAAATATAACAAATAAAACTAACATGTATGTGTTTAATACCTTTAGATCTACATGATAAGAATTTACCCTTGAAGCGATACCCTTCGCTTATCCCGCTCATCCAAATGGATTGCCGAAACTCGAGAGTGTCAAGTGCACACTCCTCTATTGGTATCCACACAAGCAATAGGTGGAGAAAAGACAATCTTGAGTGTGCTAGCACTCCTTGAAGGTCTCGGCAAAATGGAGGATTAGGAGAGAACTTGAGTGGAGCAAGGAAGAAGATGAAGTTCCAACCAAATGAATCAATTAACCTCTAATGGAGTGGCCGACCACTTCAATACTTGGGGGGTTACATACATGCAACTCCAAGAGCCAATGGCTCTTGGTCTCCCTCATGAGGTGGCACCACATGATAAGTCAATGATGATGTGGAACATCATCATTGGCCAGCCCCCATGCCATGTCACCATGACATGGCAATTGGTCAAGTCAAAATTGACCATTCATCTTCCCTCTCAAGTCAAGTCAATCTTGACCTCTTATCTCACATGGTTGATCAAATCTAACCACTTGATTCAAGTCAATTTGATTTAATGAATCTCTATTCATTAATTTAAATTGACTCAATGAATCAAATCTAAATTAGACTCATTCAACACTTGAATCAAATTGAGTCTAACTCAATTAGTCTAATTTGGATTACACTTAATCCAATTTGGTTCATCCCATTAACCTAATCCTCATGGTTGATCATATGAACCTAATCTCCATCTAATTGCCCTTTGTGTGTGACCCTATAGGTTCTTGTAATGTTGGCAATGTCCTTAAACCGATTTAGGAACATAAGCAATGAGCGGTATTTAGCAACACATCATTGCTACCCAAGTTACAAGAATGTTGAGCTCCAACATCACCTTTGTGACTACTAATTGTGACTCTCATAATATGTGACAATGTCCCTCTATCCATGACATCTAGATTGACCAATTGAAGCATAGACCGTGTCATCCTCGGTACAATCTATATCTTGAACTCCAAGTAGACTCACTCTAATAAAATGAGCTCAATATCTCATATTGACTCATTTGGGCATGACCATGCACTTAGTGGTCTCACTCTATCAAGAATAACGATGTCACTCCCGTCATATAGGAGGGATAGATCCCATCTACATCACTCACATCCCTCTGCCTAATTTGTTACATACCCAGTAATCGCCTTTATAGTCCACCGATATATTCGACCTCTGTTGTAGAATCAGCAACTGTGTCGTACTTGGAACTCTTCCAGCTCACAGCGCCACCATTCAAGCAAAACACGAACCCTGACTGTGATCTATGATCATCCTGGTCAGTTTGGAAGCTGGCATCGCTGTAACCCTTTACAGCTAGCTCCTCATTGCCTCCAAATATCAAGAAATATTCTTTAGTCCTTCTCAAGTACTTAAGAATATTTTTGACTGCTATCCAGTGACGTTCACCTGGATCTGACTGGTATCTACTCATCATGCTCAAAGCATACGAGATAACAGGACGAGTACAGAGCATGGTGTACATGATAGATCCTATAGCAGATGCATAAGGGAAGTTATCCATGCGGTCTCTCTCCTCTCTAGAAGAGGGACTGAGTCTTCGAAAGACTCACACCATGTGACATCGGCAGAAGTCCCTTCTTGGAATTCTGCATGGCAAACCGTAGTAATACCGTGTCAATGTATGTACTTTGACTTAGGCCAGACAATCTCTTAGATCTATCTCTATAGATCTTGATGCCTAGAATACAGGCTGCTTCACCTAAGTCCTTTATTGAGAAGCACGTCCCCAGCCAAGTCTTCACAGACTGTAGCGAAGGGATGTCATTCCCAATGAGTAGTATGTCATCCACATACAATACAAGGAAGACAACTGTGTTCCCATTAACCCTCTTGTAGACACAGGGTTCATCTTCATTCTTGATGAAACCAAACTGTTTGATCGCATCATCGAATCGAAGATTCTAGCTCCGAGAGGCTTGCTTTAGCCAATAAATGGACCTTTGCAGCTTGCATACTTTCCCAGTATGCTGTAGATCTTCAAAACTCTCAGGTTGTGTCATGTACACATCCTCAAGTAAGTTTCCATTCAGAAATACGGTTTTGACATCCATCTGCTAGATCTCATAATCATGGTATGCTGCAATAGCAAGCATGATCCGAATGGACTTAAACATCGCCACTGGAGAAAAGGTTTCATCATAGTCAATACCATGAATTTGCTTGAAACCTTTAGCAACCAATCGACGCTTATAGATATGCGTATGTCCATCCATGTCAGTCTTTCTCTTAAAGACCCACTTACACCCAATGGGTTTGACCCCATCTGGTGGATCAACCAAAGTCCATACATGGTTGGTGTACATGGATTCCATCTCGGATCTCATGACCTCTAGCCATTTCTCAGAATCTGGGCTCATCACAACTTCTTGATAGGAGGTAGGCTCATTCTCAATGAGCATAACGTCATCATGGTCAGACAAGAGAATGAGTATCTCTCAGGCTGACGACGTACAATATCAGACCTGTGAAGAGGTAGGTCTACTTGAACAGGTGGTTGTTCCACAACTCTTTGTGCAACAACCTCATCACCCACAACACTTTGTAGTTCTTGTTCAACCTCTATCAAGGCCTCAGTGCTATTTTTCTTATCTTGAATTTCTTCAAGATCGAACGTACTCCCACTAGTTTTTCTAGAAACAAAATGCCTTTCTAGAAAAAACCCAGTCTTTGCCACAAACACTTTGTGCTGACTGAGAATGTAGAAGTAATATCCCTTCGTGTCCTTGGGATATCTAATAAAATAGCACTTATCGTATTTAGGTCCCAGTTTGTCTGAGAATTGACGTCGAACGTAAGCCTCACAATCCCAAATCCTCATGAAAGACATCTTGGGATTTCTCCCTGTCCATATCGTATATGGTGTCTTTATCACAGCCTTGGATGGTACACGGTTAAGGGTGAAGGATGTTGTGTCTAGAGCATATCCCCAAAAGGATATAGGAAGATCTGTGTGACTCATCATAGATCGTACCATATCTAATAGGGTATGATTTCTCCTTTCGGATACACCATTCCACTGTGGTGTTCCAGGAGGAGTGAGTTGGGATAGAATCCCACACTCAGCTAGATAGTCACGAAACTCATGGATAAGGTATTCACCACCTCGATCTGATCGAAGTATCTTAATACTCTTGCCAAGCTAGTTTTGTACTTCATTCTTGAATTCTTTGAACTTTTCAAAGGATTCTGATTTATGTGTCATGAGATACACATAACCATATCTACTGAAGTCATCAGTAAATGTAATGAAGTACATGTAACCACCTCTAGTAGCAACATTGAAAGGGCCACATACATCACTATGTATAAGTCCTAACAAGTCTGTTGCTCTTTCGCTATGTCCACTAAAGGGAGTCTTGGTTATCTTGCCTAAAAGGCAAGACTCGCATGTCTCAAATGATTCAAAATCAAATGAGTCTAGTAGCCCATCCTTATGGAGCTGAGATAAGCGACTCTCATTTATGTGACCTAAGCAACAATGCCAGAGATAGGTTTGGTTCAACTCATTTGACTTGAACCTTTTGGTACTTATGTTATAGATGGGGCTCTCTAAGTCTAGAAAGTAGAGTCTGTTCATTAGAGGTGCACTACAATAGAACATATCATTTAAATAAACTGAACAACATTTGTTCTTTATTATAAATGTAAATCCTTTCTTGTCCAAACAAGAAACCAAAATTATATTCTTAGTTAAAGCAGGCATATAACAACATTCATTTAATTCTAGTACAAGCCCAGTGGACAGAGATAGATCATAAGTTCCTACAGCAACAACAACAACTCTTGCTCCATTGCCTACTCATAGGTCCACCTCACCCTTTGTCAATGTCCTGCTATTTCTCAGCGCCTGTACATTGGTACAAATGTGAGATGCACATTCGGTATCTAATACCCATGATGAAGAAATAGATAGATTGACTTCTATAACATTTATACCTGAAGTAGAAGTCTCACTTCTCTTCTTCTTAAGATCTTCCAGGTATGCCTTGCAGTTACGCTTCCAATGTCCAGCTTCCTTGCAGTGGAAGCAAGCCCCTTCCTTGGCCACCCCTCCTTTGGGTTTAAGTTCTTTGCCTTTGCCCTTGGTTTGGGACTTTCCCTTACCTTTAGGCATGCCCTTGCCTTTCTTCTTTTGCACTATCAAAATGGAGTCAGATTTTCCCTTCTTCAAGTTGAGCTCAGCAGTTCTCAACATTCTGAGCATCTCAGGCAGTGGCTTATCAATTTCATTCATGTTATAATTCATGACAAATTGATTGTAGCTTTGTGGCAAAGACTGCAAGATCAAGTCAGTGGCCAGCTCTTGGCCAAGGGGGAATCCCAATCTCTGTAGGTTTTCTACGTACCCAATCATCTTGAGTACATATGGACCTATGGGACTCCCATCTTGCATTTTGGACCCAAACAATGCCTTAGAGACTTCATATCTCTCGTGCCTTGCTTGTCCTTGATATAGTTGACGAAGATGTTCAACCATATCATGAGCATTCATGAACTCGTGTTGCTTCTGAAGCTCAGAGTTCATGGTCGCGAGCATTAGACATGACACATCTAATTCATCATCTTGATGCTTCTTGTAAGCATCTTTGTCAGCTCGCGAGGCAGTGGCAGGAGGTGCCTCTGGAATGGACTGCTCCAAGACGTACAATTTTTTTTCTTGGGTGAGAATGATTCTCAGGTTCCTGTACCAGTCCAGGAAATTTGCTCCATTGAGCTTGTCCTACTCAAGGACAGAATGTAGGGAGAGAGTCTTCGTGTTTGTCGACATAGTAATCTACAACATACAATGCAGAGAATTAATATCATATTCCTTTTATCATTTAATTAGGCCTTTAATCAAATGATGCTCCCACTTAATTATAGAAATTTTGTAGAATCGAGTTATGGATGTGGTCAAACCACATTACTAGATTCATACAAACTAGCTATAATTCCTGCGGGACAAGATCCACATCATACTAAGCCTTGAGTTAGCTTTGGCTAAATCACCCAAGACTTAGTATGATCGGTGGGTGACACATTACCGATTATATCTCTATGCAACTCTTGTTTATAGGATCAAGACCCACATTTACAAAAGACCTTGAGTTAGCTTTGGCTAAATCGCCCAAGATTTAGTGTAAATGCGATCTTATCCTATCTTTCCAACAGTTGGAATATGCCTATAGTTCTACTCGATCCAATTGAGTTAACTAGTTTTACTCAATCTAATTGAGCTTACTCTAACCCAAGCCGTGATAGGCGGGACCAAGATTGTCCCTCCGCACCCTACCAAGATAATATGCGTTGCTCTGCTTTGGCAGATTCAACAACTACAAATGATCAAGGTAGTGATGGGTATCAAGGACTTGGTAGGCATTTTCGAGTTGATTCGATTAAGATCTAATCTAATCGTCTTATGTATCATATACGCATTGAGGCCTTTATTATCCTACACTAGCATGCATCACATACTTACAAGCATCATTCTAGCATGCATCATATACATACAAGAAAAATATCCTAGCATGCATCACATACATACAAGTATTATTCTACTAGCATGCATCACGTACATACAAGCATAACAAATATATATATATATATATATATATATATATATATATATATATATATATATATATATCAACATATATACATATATATAAATAAATTGTGATTAGGTCATGGCCCTACTACGATCTTCTCAAGCCAATGAGAAGATCGGATGGTCAACCTAGGGTTAGCGGCTTCTCCAAGCGCCTCCTTTGACCGCCATGTGTCATCGGCACCCTTCTCGTAACTCCGTCTAGAAGTGGACCTTCCACTGCTCCATTTTGTACATTATAAACATGAAACTCGAGTTACATTTGAGTCTAAAACTATTTACAACAAGAATATTAAAATAAGAGGCACGACGCTCAGGTCGCATACCCTATACAACAATCACAATCACAAAAACGGCACGTAGGTCGTATTATGAATTACAACACATTATCATCCAACTATATTGGGGTTCTTGGGCCATGACCATCACAGAATTATACATAATACTAAATTATGTATTTTACAGAAAATTTCTATAATTTTTCCTATTTTGTTTTCAATTTTATGAGTCACCTCTCTGTAATGGTCCCGCTAAGCGGTTTCCGGGCGCGATCGCGGGACAAGGCCCCTTTCGGGGATAGGGGCAGCGCCCCTACTCGTAAAAATAAACTTTGTGAGTATCTCTACTAGATCTTACAGTGACTTAAGTCACTTCCCCAAAAACCTAAAGCGAGAACTCGCCGTTTCGGAGAGTTTTTTTCGATGGTTGAAGCCTACAAGTGTCCCAAAACTCGTTGCTTCGACTCTTCGAGAAAAATACCCAAAAAATTCTATAAAATAGGAATTTTACAGAAACATAAAAATGTGTAATTTTTATATCTAATACAAAAACTATAAATATTAAACACATACATGCTTCATACGTGGCTCTAATACCACTGTTGGGTTTTCCGAGATGCAAAAACTGCTTTTTGCGTTGCGGAAACCTCGGAAGCCCGGCCACGGATCCATGCAAAGTATAACAAATAAAACTAACATGTATGTGTTTAATACCTTTAGATCTACTCTAGATCTACATGATAAGAAATTACCCTTGAAGCGATGCCCTTCGCTTATGTCGCTCATCCAAATGGATTGCCGGAACTCGAGAGTGTCAAGTGCACACTCCTCTATTGGTATACACACAAGCAATAGGTGGAGAAAAGACAATCTTGAGTGTGCTAGCACTCCTTGAAGGTCTCGGCAAAATGGAGGATTAGGAGAGAACTTGAGTGGAACAAGGAAGAAGATGAAGTTCCAACCAAATGAATCAATTCACCTCTAATGGAGTGGTCGACCACTTCAATACTTCGGGGGTTACATGCATGCATGTAACTCCAAGAGCCAATAACTCTTGGTCTCCCTCATGAGGTGGCACCACATGATAAGTCAATGATGATGTGGCCAGGCCCCATGCCATGTCACCATGACATGGCAATTGGTCAAGTCAAAATTGATCATTCATCTTCCCTCTCAAGTCAAGTCAAACTTGACCTCTTATCTCCCATGGTTGATCAAATCTAACCACTTGATTCAAGTCAATTTGATTTAATGAATCTCTATTCAATAATTTAAATTGACTCAATGAATCAAATCTAAATTAGACTCATTCAACACTTGAATCAAATTGAGTCTAACTCAATTAGTCTAATTTGGATTACACTTAATCCTATTTGGTTCATCCAATGAACCTAATCCTCATGGTTCTCATATGAACCTAATCTCCATCTAATTGCCCTTAGTGTGTGACCCTATAGGTTCTTGTAACGTTGGCAATGTCCCTAAACCGATTTAGGAACATAAGTAATGAGCGGTATCTAGCAACACATCATTGCTACCCAAGTTACAAGAATGTTGAGCTCCAACATCACCTTTGTGACTACTAATTGTGACTCTCACAATATGTGACAATGTCCCCCTATCCTTGACATCTAGATTGACCAATTGAGGCATAGACCGTGTCATCCTCGGTACAATCTATATCTTGAACTCCAAGTAGACTCACTCTAATCAAATGAGCTCAATATCTCATATTGACTCATTTGGGCATGGCCATGCACTTAGTGGTCTCACTCTATCAAGAATAACGATGTCACTCCCGTCATATAGGAGGGATAGATCCCATCTACATCACTCACATCCCTCCGCATAATTTGTTACATACCCAGTAATCGCCTTTATAGTTCACCCATTTACGGGTGACGTTTGACGAAGCCAAAGTATGCAACTCCTTATGTAGGGAACCATGGTGACTTCAGGTCTAAGGACTAATAGTCATACTAATAGCCACATGAGAAAGTATATGACACTCATATAACGATTCACGATACTTTCTCATGGTGGGTCATTCAGTATACATTCTTCAATGCATATCCATGTGTCAACTTGATATCTCATATCCATGACTTGTGAGATCAAGTCATCGTGTTGACCTACATGCTAGTCTCTACGCATTAACATTGTCCCTGAATGTTAATACTTGACTAGGAATGATTAAGAGTAGTATTCTCTATATCATCTCATTATCGATTCAACCAATCGATTGATATAGATAAAAACCTACTACTCAAGGACATTATTATACTTAGTTATTTAGCACCAATACAAGTAAATATAATAACCATGCCTTTATAAATAGGAATATGATACAATAAAGTCCATACAACAATCATCACATGATTGACTCTAGGGCTTTCACTAACAGTTTGGAACTTTTCCAACTCGCTGCACCCCCATTCAAGGTGAACACGTACCCAGACTGAGACCTGGAATCATCCTTGTCTATCTAGAAGCTGGCATCCATATACCCGCGTATCACCATCTCCCCTTCTCCAAATATTAGGAATACATCCTTAGTTCTTCTCAAGTACTTAAGGATCATCTTAATAGGCGCCCAATGATTCATTCCTGGATCAGACTGGTATCTACTCATGACACTCAGAGCATACGATACATCGGGCCTCGTACATAACATAGCATACATGATAGATCCTATTACTAATGCATAGGGAATCTTACTCATGCGAATCCTCTTATCTTTAGTGCGCGGACACATAGACTTCGAAAGGTGTATCCCATGCCTGATGGGTAGGAAACCTTTCTTGGATTCTGACATGCTAAACCTCTTTAGCACTCGGTTTATATATGTAGACTGCGAAAGACCAAGCAACCATTTCGATCTATCCCTATAAATCTTAATGTTGTTACAATCGACCCAGGTCACGATTGACCAGACTCGAGTTTGACCCGAGTGATATTTTGATGTTTGACATAGTATGTTTGACATTGATGTCGGTTAATATTTTGGAGAGATTATTTATACAATCGACCTAGGTTATAATTGACCAGACTCGAGTTTGACTCGAGGGAGACTTTGATGGTTGACTAGGGTTGACCATGTGATTATGAGAAAGTCCAAGCATTGGTCTTGGCAAGGTAAAGTCCAAGTCATGGGTACTTGGCATGGAAAGTCCAAGTGGGACACTTAGAATTTGGGAAAGTCCAAGTCTTGAGTACTTGGCACAAGGGAAGTCCAAGCATGGGTCTTGGCATGGAAAGTCCAACATGGGTTGGCAAGGGAAAGTCCAAGCTTGAGTCTTGGCATTTGAGAAGTCCAAGGGGTTTGATATTGGCAGCATAAAGTCTAAGGGTGGAGTCTTGACAACATAAGTCCAATGGTTAGTGGCGTAAAGTTCAAGCGGAGTCTTGACGGCGTAAGTCCAATGTACCTTGGCGGTGTAGACACCATTAGCATGACATAGCCGATGGAAGCACCTGAAGGCTAGCGCGATGGATGAACAAGTCATGGATGACTTGGAGGGATCTGAGAGGCGTGAGGCTGATGGAGGTGGCTATAAGGCTTAGGTCTAGGCTAAGGGTGGTCTAGAAAGTATGGGGACACCATACTTGGGTTAAAACCTCATATTTGAGGTTGGCAGTCGACTGGCATTATGGCCGATTCGACTGCCGTGAGTCGACTAGAGCTCAACTTCCATTTAGGGCTAAAATTACCTTGGCAGTCGACTGCTCATTGGAGAAGTTGACTGTTGGCAGTTAACTGTCATGGATGGCGATCGCCACGATTGAGTTCTGAAACCTGACGAATGCTCGTAGTCGCCAGGCGATTGACTACGGAGCGATCGCCAATGTTGGCGATCGGTGGTGAGTCCGTTAGAACTTTTCCAACGTGGATTGAGCCATTGTCTCACAGCTACAATGTTGGCAGTCGACTGGAGCCTTATGGCAATCGACTGCCAGGCGGAAATCCAGCTCGATGGAGGATAAAAGTAGCTGTTCGTGGAAGGCTCAAAATAAGGTTTTTCTTGGGTGATTTGAAGGGGAATAGTTGGTGCTTTTCCAGTCCTTCAAGGCTAGTTCAAGGCAACCAAAAGCAAGCAAATCAAAAGCTCTTGTAAAGTAGTTTCCTTTACTTACATTGTATTTCTCTCTTATATTTTGCTTGTATTCATTTCTTATTGTTATAAGAATGTTTGTACGAGGTTTCTCCACCTCCAACTTGTGTCGAGAAGGAGTATTTTTGATTAGTGAGTGTGTGTGCATCACTAGAGCTCTTTAGAGCTCGATCCGTGGAGTAGGAACCGTTCGGTTCCTAACCACGTTATATCCTTGCGTTTGTGTGTTTGTGCTTTCGTTATTACTTTATTATCTTTGTTTCCGCTGCGCCAACAAAAATTGTAGACGCGATCACGAACGATTTCCATCAACGAACGGTAACGCGCTATTCACCCCCCTCTAGCGTCCAATCGATCCCCTACAAGTGGTATCAGAGTGAGGACGCTCTTGAAGTTTAACAACAAAGGAAGCACGCTAGAGTGTAAAGATGGAAGTCCAAGAACAACTAGGATGGGATATCAATACACCGGTCCCATATGCTTTCTATAGACGAGAAGGCTTCAATTCTTAGAAGAGAAGAATTGAAGATTTTTTGATGATGAAGGATTTTGAGGAATGGTTCATATTAATGGAAGGATTCGAATATCCAAAAGGACCAAAGGGTGACTTCCTCAAGAAGAAGAAATGGAGTGAAGATCAACTCCAAAGATTTGAGAAAAATAAGAAGGTAATCAATTTCATTTTTGATTTAATTCCTAATGACTTCTTGTGTAGCCTAGGTGAGTGCATGGATGCCAATGAGCTATGGAGCGATTTGGCCAAGATTCATGAAAATTCATCATCAATCCAAGAAGAGGAAGAAGAAGAGGAGTGTTCACCCTCTCAAGCTCACGCAAGTACATCATCATCTAAAGAGCTTGAGGAATCGGAGGTTGATAGGGAATGAACATCCGAATCGAAAAAGGTGGAAGAAGTGGAAGAAGCATCCACTTCTAGGATTGAGGAGGAGAGACCAACCTCAACACCGGAGCAATACCAAAAAGAAGCTTCGACATTCGGTCAAGATGAAGAAGCCCAAAATCCAATTCCGGCCTCCATTAACCTAGGTAATTGAAACACTCTAATTTCAAATAAAATCCATATAATGTGTTTTGAGTGTAGGGAGTATGGGCACTACAAGAGAAAGTGCCCAAAGAAGGTTAAGAAGACTCCTCCGGCACCTAAAAGTCAAGAAAAATCAAAGGAAGACGGTCCCCCAACCATCAAAAACAAGGAGCGCGTGGTATGCTTCAAGTGCCATCAAAAGGGGCACTATAGAACCCAATGCCCTAGGGGGAGCAAAAAGACCCAAGAAGAAGCATCACAAGTAGGGGGAGCTAAGGCTAACCCTAAGGTATATTTTAGTAATGCATTTTATAGTTTAAATGTCAAAAATCATGCTAGAAATTTTAATTCTCTTGCAATTTATCATAAAGAGCATGCTAGGAATAGAGACTTTTGTTTAGGAGCTAAGAAAGTCAACCTTAGTGATGCGACGAGGAAAATATGTTCACTCCTTTCCAATGCAGTGAAGCATAGAGGGAGATCTTAGAGGGTTCTCACAGGCCGCAATCAGTAAAGAATAAGAAGGTGAAGTAGATGAAACGCAAGAACCGATACCAACAATCGAAACTCAGACACAAGATGTAACGTGGTTTGGAATAAGGATTCCTACTCCACGGAGGTGAGCTTTCTCACCGAGGGCAGTGCCTAAGCACTTTCACTATGAAGGTCCTCCTTTACGGAAAAGAAGTTTCCAGAGGTGGAGGAGAAGAACCTCTTACAATGATATCCTCAGACGAGAAAAAATACAAGAGATGTAACAACAACAGATCACTGCCCTTCTTCTCCGTCGAGGTGGTTGTCCCTTTTCCTCTCCTCTTGCATCTTCTTCTCTCTTGCTGGGTTGGAATAATTGCGGACCTCCCTCTCTCTCCCTTGCTTCCTCCCTTTTATCTCCCTTTTTCCCCCCATCGTAACATCGTGGGCTGCCTCCATCGTCCACGTGGCCACCACCTCCACCTGGAGAATAATTTTGTTACAGATATGAGGAACGAAGGCTCCTCAGAATATTGTGTGGGGGCCTCCCAAGCCGTTGCATAATGCCTCTTCCTCTACTTTTCAGGTAACTAGGTTAGACTGTCTCCTTCAACCATCCACTTTAGGTGAAGCTAGCTTAGGTCTATGGCCCACGGGTGACCTAGCCTTAGGGCTCCTCATCAACCCGAACCAATTCCTCTTTTTCCTGTGCCAAACTCCCTTCAGATCGATCAGGTTGAGTCGACCCTTCATCCCTCCCATCTGCTTCTGGAATTATCTAGCTGAACCAATTCCTGTTCCGCCCTTAGCGAAGTACCTTCCATCTCTTCTTTGCCGTGCCAATTGCTTTTGCTAACTCTCCCGTGCCAATTGCTTCTGCTAACTCTCCTGTTCCAATTGCTTCTGCTAACTCTCCCGTGCCAATTGCTTTTGCTATTCGCGTCCGAACCATTCTTCCTTTTCTCCCTTCGCGCTGAGCTGAATATTTTGGATCGGATCATGGGTTACATGCTAACCCTTTTATCTGGAGTTATATAGAAAAGGTACCAGTAGTATCATTAGTCAACCCCAAAAAATAGTCAAGCGAAGTTATAAGCTTGACTTTCCAAATGTATATAAAGTTTCTGCCCTATTCTTTATTTCTTAACTTGAATTTACTCCTTCCCTTATAGCTTCCCTATGTATACCCGAGGCGGCCCGACGGGCTCATGGGCCCCGCTTCTCCTTCTCCTTTCCGGCAGTCGAATCGTCACTAAAAAACCCTATATAAACCCCCGCCTCCTCCTTTTAGGTATCATTTAGTGTGTTTAACAATCCAGTCTGTTCTTCTTCTTCCGTGATTTTCACCGGCGGCGTTTCGGCGACCCAGTCCTTCCTTTCCCACACGATTCTTCCTTAACCTCCGAGTAAGTGCTCTGCTTTGTTCACACCCATGGATCCTAGGATCATCCCTTCACCCACCTGGTATGAACATACCATAACTCAGTTAGATTGCAACAATTATTTCTTTAATATTAAGAACAACTACATAGACCCTTCTATAAAGTGTTGTTTCACTACTAAACTGCATCGACCTAATAATCCTCCTCCCGGTTCGACGTGTTTTTTCTCCGAACAATTTCTTAATGGCCTATGTCTACCAGCACCTTCTGGTTATCTAGATATTTAGCATTTTTACAAACTTCCTTTAAACCAATTCACCCCCAATTCCTTCCGCATCTTGTCAGGAGCTTCTATGGTGTTTCGACACCTAAACCTTCCCTTAACCCCTGAAATATTCCATTGCTTTTTTCAATTGAAATCTTCCAAGGCAGGTCTCTTCTATTTATCTAGCCATTCAGACTGTCAATTCTTAGTGAACCTGCCTACTTCCCACAAGGGATGGGAAGAACTATACTTTTTTGTACAACTTCCAGAATCTCTACCCTATTCTGATACTTGGAAGGTAGATCTTCCCGAATTGCCTCCCTTCCGGGAAATGAGGACCAAATGCCCCTTCCTGGAGGTCTATAGAGTATTAGGAGAGTTACATTATTGCTCAAACCACCTAATAAAAACTCCCCTGTTTAGCCACTTTGGATTGTCTCCTCTACTTTTGATGACTTCGGTTGCTGTAGGTAGGGTGATACTTACCCTGCAGTATGACTTCCGCCCTATATTATTCATCTTTCTTATTAGTACACTTTGCAGATAATCTAATGCAGAAGGCTTTGGTGGAAGGAGAGGCAATTGAGGCTGCCAAAAAGAAGAAACCCTCAACTAAAAGAGGTAAATCAATAGTCGCGCCGTCATCCCCTCGGAAAAAGTTGTGGCTCACTAAGAAAGGAGCCTCAAGTTCATCTACTCTTCTCCCCTCGTCTTCCGACCAACCAGGGTCTCAGTCCCTAACCATTTATGAGCCGAGAAGAGGAGGCAACACCTCACCTATCCCTTCTCCATCTCCTCAAGGAGGGGACTCTCCCTCCCATTTTCTTCATTCCTCCCCATCTGCACAAAATTCGCCCCCACCTTCTCATACTGAGTCTCTCCGAGCTCCTATTCCTCCCGACTCAAGAGCTGCTCCTACCCCCCTTCGTCGTATCAGACCCCCACTTTCCCCCGAAGGGGAGGATCCTTCCCTTCCCGTTCCTCCGAGGGCCACGTTGGGATCCCTGCTGAAGATTCAGCATCCCTCGGAGGTGAAAATTTTCAATCAGTCGGGCGTACAAGGCCCTTGCGAGCAAGTGGGCAAGCTGTTGACGGAGGTATCTCCTATCTCTTTCTTATCTCTAACATACGTCTTTATACATTGGCATATACTGACATTGATTTCCTTCTTCCAGGCCTCCTCCCAACACCACAACATGGTAGTCCAGCTGGCTCAGTTCCAATCCAGCGTGGAGACCCGCCACTTTGCCACCATAGCGCAACAAAAAGAGCTCGTTCGGCGGTTAAGGGAGCAAGAGGAGAAGGAGGCGGACATAAGGGGCCAGTATGAAGATGCAATGATGCAACTGGCCCTGGTCCAAAGCGAGAAGGAGGAGCTGCAGCGAAAAAATGAAGAACTTGAACAGCGCCTCTTCTTACAATCCAGTGAGCTGCAACAGGTAGACGTCCTAACCCGCGAACTGAGGGAATATAAAGGGTATCTTGGGGACGCTATGATCAAAGCTGCTGACTCCTCGACTGCCATTATACAGCTTCAGCAAGAATGCCACCGGCTTAAACTGGAGCATCAAACCTAGGAAGCTACCAAGAAATCCTGTACAGAGAAATGTCAGGAGCTTTCCTCCATGGTGGCGGCTCTTCCTCAAACCTTATCGCTGGTGGCTCAGCAACAGTCTACCCTTCACAAAGAGTACTTTGAAGCTCTTTCAACTCTAGGACAGCAAGCTATATAGGCAGCCACCGAAAGAGATGCCTTGGCGGCTAAATTGGCGGAAAGTCAAGCTCAGGTGGCCCAATGTCAAGACCAGCTGAAGGAGCAAGAAGCCGATCTTTAATGACGCTATGTCAAGTAGGCAGTAGATTTATTCATACTAGGTTTTGAGGGGTCCTCGGCTCAAAATTCCGAACAAGGATACCCGCCTCCTGGCACGGACACTAGCTATTTGAATCCTGTGGATGCGCTAGCTAAGTGTCCTCCAGAATTCTTTGAGTTGTAATTTCCACTATTCTCTTTTTTAGTAATTTTGTCAATAGCTTCTCTCTTGCTTCTAAATAATAAATTTGTCCATATGTTTAGTTGTCATCATCTTGTCATGTTCCTTGACGGGTCGGGAATTCTGGACCAATTTTAAACTACTCTCTCTTTATACCGTTATCTCTTTTCCCGTGTCATATGGTGCCATCACCTTGTTGGTTTTGGAGACTTATTTAGGAGGTCTTGAATGACATTATTCATATCCAATCCAATTTTGGTTCAGGGATTCGCTTGAAGGGTCTTGCCTGATATTATTCACATCCGTCCCGATTTTGGTTCAGGGATTTGCTTGAAGGGTCTCGCCTGATATTATTCACATCCGTCCCGATTTTGGTTCGGGGATTTGCTTGAAGGGTCTCGCCTGATATTATTCACATCCCTCCCGATGTTGGTTCGGGGATTTGCTTTAAATGACTCTTGCCTATTGATTTTCCCTATTCCTCTTACTACTTCGGAAACGATATCAGTCTCTTCGTCTTCTTCCCCTTCCCAAGAACTTCTGTTGCCGCTTTCCTTCCATTATAAATCCTCGCCCTCCATGTCTTCATCCTTCTATCTCACTATCATAGCTTCAGCGGGGCACCCCATCGAAATCTCTTCAGAATTAGAATCTTTTGAACTACAAGACTGAGTTTCTGAAGACCCGGAAGACTCGGATACCCGCTCAACCGCCACTTCAGCCTTCCGCCCCCTTCCTTTTCTACCTCCTACTCCAACTCCAACCCCTCCTACAGGGAGGTCCTTTCGTGCTCCCTTCGCCTCCTTCCGCAATAGGGTGTGGAATCCTCCCTTCACATGGGAGTATACAGTGGGAGACCCCCGTGCCGCTGCCGAACTTCCCCCACTTCTACCAGCGCTGGCTTTCATCCCAATCCCCTCGACGGAAGCTCATCCTTCTCCTTTTGATGAAGGTCCATCAGCCATTCCTCCGTCTCAAGGCGAGCGCTTCAAGGTCATCTTTGCGCCTTCTCCCCCCAAAGAGACCTTTCCCGCTTCTTCTGTTAGGAGTAATCAGAGAAGATCTTCATAGATCAAGTTAATGTAATCATTTCAAATATATTAATAAAAATGAGAGAGGGAACGGATGTTTGCTTTTGTCTTTTTCTCATAGAAGTAAGGTTTCTGTCTTCAAAAGGACTGTAATTTGGTCCAAATATACCTTCTTCTATCATCGTCCGGGGATTCGGACCCTCTTAATTACAGTTATAGTTCCGTCGACCTTCCACCTACTGCCCCCACGCTTCCTCTTCTTTACTGGCATTTATTGTCCCTATTTCTTCTGCCAATAAATGCGCTCTTCTCCTTCATCGCTATAAAGACTTCCGACCCTTACCTGATAGCTTCCATCCTTTCCTTTTCCTTTCATTTGTCATGGACAGAATATCTGAACAGGGCAGTAGTTCCTCTCCTGCTGAAGAACAAATAAATGATCACCGTTACATAGCTAGCCTGGAGGAGCAAGTGAAGTATTTACAACAACGACTGAAGGAAGCTTCCACCAGTAATCGCTCTCTGCGTCAACAAATGGTCGGGTCCCAAAAGGAGATGGCCAAGCAAATCTTCCTACAGCAGTCTTACCGTCGGCAATTACTGTGCCAACCTCGATCGCACAAAGGAGCTCCATCCGTTCCTCCCAATAAAGAACTGTAATACCCTAGATGTATAAGGGTTTCTTTTTGTTATTTCCCCCTTGTAAATGACTCAAAATATGTAATTTTTCAGCATCAGTGAACTTTCCCTGTTTATCTTCTTCTTCCAGTATCTTTTGAGTTGTGCCGTGCTTTACTTCTTTTCGCACTGACATATAGTTGAGGCATATTTCAGTTCTTCTGCCTTTTCACCCTACCGGGAATAAGGAACCATTAAATGAACCAACTCTGCTATTTTACAGGAATAAAACAATATAAAGTCAAATAAGGACTTCAACTTCTCCCGCTTTACGGGGACAAAAATGATATATAATTGAGGAGACCTCAGTTCTTCCGTTCCGCCACCACACGGGGATTTCTTCCGCTTCGCGGGGATAAAAATTTAAGTATAACCGAATAAATTTCGGTTCTTCCGTTCCGCCACCACACGGGGATTTCTTCCGCTTCGTGGGGATAAAAATGATATATAACTGAGGAGACCATAGTTCTTCCGTTCCGCCACCACACGGGGATTTCTTCCGCTTCGCGGGGATAAAAATTTAAGTATAACCGAATAAATTTCGATTCTTCCGTTCTGCCACCACACGGGGATATCTTCCGCTTCGCGGGGATAAAAATTTATATATAATATATAACCGAGGAATCTCGGTTATTCTGTTCCGCCACCACACGGGGATAAAAATTTATATATATAATATATAACTGAGGAATCTCGGTTCTTCCGTTCCGCCACCACACGGGGATTTCTTTCGCTTTGCGAGGATAAAAGTTTGAGTATAACCGAATAAATTTTGGTTCTTCCGTTCCGCCACCACACGGGGATATCTTCCACTTCGCGGGGATAAAAATTTATATATAATATATAACCGAAGAATCTCGATTCTTCTGTTCCGCCACCACACGGGGATTTCTTCCGCTTCGCGGGGATAAAAGTTTGAGTATAACCGAATAAATTTCGGTTCTTCCGTCCCGCCACCACACGGGGATATCTTCTGCTTCGCGGGGATAAAAATTTATATATAATATATAACCGAGGAATCTTGGTTCTTCCGTTCCGCCACCACACGGGGATTTCTTCCGCTTCGCAGGGATAAAAGTTTGAGTATAACCGAATAAATTTCGATTCTTCCGTTCCGCCACCACACGGGGATATCTTCCGCTTCGCGGGGATAAAAATTTATATATAATATATAACCGAGGAATCTCGGTTCTTTCGTTCCGCCACCACACGGGGATTTCTTCCGCTTCGTGGGGATAAAAGTTTTGAGTATAACCAAATAAATTTCGGTTCTTCCGTTCCGTACACTAAACTGAAGGGAGTTTCCCCTGTTGCTGTCTTGGGTGTTGTTCGGTAGGCCCACAGGACTCCTGGTAATTCTTCTACCCAGTTTCCCCACTGAGCCCCCAATTTGGTCTTTAATCCTTGAATGAGAATTCTGTTAGTCACTTCCACTTGTCCGTTAGCCTGAGGGTGAGCTACTGAAGTGAAAGTCTGCTAAATGTTGAGACTTTGGCACCACTCTTGGATCTTTTTCCCTTGGAATTGTCATCCATTGTCACTGACTATTTTCCGAGGAATACCGTATCGACAAACAATATTTCTCCATAAGAACTGTATCACAGCATTCTTAGTAATTTTGGCTAGGGGCTCTGCCTCCACCCATTTGGAAAAATAATCTACGGCCACCAACAAAAACTTCTTCTGTAAAGGTGCCACTGGCATCGAACCCATTATATCCATTCCCCATTGATCAAAAGGACATGAAGAGACCACGACTTTCATTAACTCAGCCGGCCATTCGTAACGGTTACTATGCTTCTGACAAGCGGTGCAGGCTTGCACTATACGAGCAGCATCTTGCTGGAGAGTAGGCCAAAAATATCCTGCTAACAAGGCCTTCCTTGCTAAAGCTTTTCCTCCTAAATGATTGTTGCAGCAACCTTCATGAATCTCTCGGAGTACCCATTCCGCATCCTCACTTCCCAAGCATTTCAATAAGGGTCGTCTGAAAGAAGTCTTGTATAAGTCTCCATTTAGAAGGGTAAACCATTTTGCTCGGCTCATTAAAATGGATGCCGCTGCTTTTTCTTCAGGGACCTTCCCGTGCTGTAAATAAGCTATGATGTCATTCCTCCAATCATGAATTAGGCTTGATTCGGGTGCATCTTCCTCCACGTTGTATATTGCTAAGGAAGTATGGATTTTCGCATGGATCGTTTCCAGGGACTTCACTCCTTCCATAGCACTAGCCATCCGAGCCAATTCATCTGCCTTCCCGTTATTCTCACGCGGGATTTGCTTTAAGAGGACTTGACGGAATTGAGCTTTTTCTTTTTCAAAAGCCTTCAAGTACTTATGCAGCCTTTCCTCCCGAACCGCGAAAGAACCTTACAATTGTGATATTACCAACTGGGAATCCGAATGGATTACAATTGAAGAAGCCCCTACCACTTTAGCAGCCTACAATCCCGCTAGAATGACTTCATATTCCGCTTCATTATTGGATGCCCGATATCCCAAGCGAACGGCTAGGCAAGTTTCTTCACTATCAGGGGAAATTAATAGAACACCGACGCCGCTGCCTGTAGATCCTGAAGAACCGTCTACGAATATATTCCATGCATATGATCCCTCATCTTTTGCTGCCGAACTATCTTCCGAGCCGTACGGTACCTCTGCTAGAAAATCAACGAGCGCTTGGGCCTTGATAACCATTTGGGGTTGGTAGTGAATATCATACTCGCTTAGTTCTACCACCCATTTGGCCAAACTTCCGAAGAAATTGGGCTTAGTGACGACCTTGCCCAATTCGCTGTGAGTTAGAACGGTGATGGGATGAGCCAAAAAGTATGACCTCAATTTGCGGGCGGTTAACACTAGGATATATGCCAGCTTCTCTAACTCTATATAACGGAATTCAGCCCCCTTCAGGATGTGGCTGGTATAATAAATAGGTTGTTGGTGAGAGCCTTCTTGTTTCAATAAAACCAAACTAATAGCTCCCTCCGAGACGGCCAAATACATCCATAATGGTTCTCTAGCTATTGGTTTGGCTAGCAGTGGGAGTCCAGCCAAATATTTCTTCAACTCCTGGAAAGCTTGTTCGCATTGATCATCCCACTGAAATTTAGTAGCTTTACGCAAGATCTTGAAGAAAGGCAGCCCTTTGTCCACCAATCTGGCTATGAATCGGGATAAAGAAACAATCCTGCTCACCAACTTTTGGGTTTCTCGTAAATTAGCGGGTGATTTCATGTTTCATAACGCCTGCACCTTCTCAGGGTTGGCTTGCAACCCCTTCTCAGTCACTATGTACCCCAAGAACTTGCCACTTTTTTCCCCGAACAGGCATTTGTTAGGGTTTAGCTTCATATTAAACCGTCTCAATGTAGCGAAGGTTTCATTTAAGTCCTTGACTAGATCCAGAGTGGTCTTCGATTTGACTAATATATCGTCCACATAGACTTCCACATTTTTCCCTTTCTGCTCCGCAATGATCTTGTCCATAAGGCGCTGATAGGTTGCCCCTGCGTTCTTTAATCCGAATGGCATTACCACATATGTTGGGTTTTTCCGAGCCGCAAAAACCGCTTTTTGCGTTGCGGAAACCTCGGAAGCCCCGGCCACGAATCCGTGCGAAGTATAAAAAATTATAATTACATGTATGTGCTTACAGAAATCCTAGATCTACCTTAGATCTAAGAGGTTAGAACGTTACCCTCGTAGCGACGCCCTTCGCTTATCCCGCTCATCCAAAAGTTCGCCGGAACTCGAGAGTGTCAAGTGCACACTCCTCTATGGTATCCACACAAGCAATAGGGGGAGAGAAATGCCTTAGAGTGTGCTAGCACTCCCTTAGGAATTTCGGCAAGATGAGGTTTGGAGAGGTAGAGCTTGAGAGAAAAGGTTCCAAGGAAGAAGATGAAGTTGGAATTAACTCACCCAAATGAATTTCATCTAATGAAACCCCTAAAGTGGCCGGCCACTTCATGGAGGGGGGGTTACATGCATGCATGTAACTCCCATGACCCTTGGTCTCCCTCATGATGTGGCACCAATTGACCAAGTCAATGATGATGTGGAGCACCATCATTGGCCGGCCATGCCTAGTCATCATCATGACATGGCATTTGGTCAAGTCAAACTTGACCTTTCATCTTCCCTCTCAAGTCAAGTCAAACTTGACCTCTAATCTCCCATGGTTGATCAAATCTAACCACTTGACTCAAGTCAATTTAATTTAATGAATCTCTATTCATTAATTTAAATTGATTTGATGAATCAAATCTCAATTAGACTCATTCAACACTTGAATCAACTTGAGTCTAACTCAATTAGTCTAATTTGGATTACTCTTAATCCAATTTGGTTCATCCCATGAACCTAATCCTCATGGTTCATCATATGAACCTAATCTCCATCTAATTGCTCTTATGTGTGTGACCCTATAGGTTCTTGTAACGTTGGCAATGTCCCTAAACCGATTTAGGAACATAAGCAATGAGCGGTATCTAGCAACACATCATTGCTACCCAAGTTACAAGAATGTTGAGCTCCAACATCACCTTTGTGACTACTAATTGTAACTCTCACAATATGTGACAATGTCCCTCTATCCTTGACATCTAGATTGACCAATCGAGGCATAGACCGTGTCATCCTCGGTACAATCTAAATCTTGAACTCCAAGTAGACTCACTCTAATCAAATGAGCTCAATATCTCATATTGACTCATTTGGGCATGGCCATGCACTTCGTGGTCTCACTTTATCAAGAATATCGATGTCACCCCCGTCATATAGGAGGGATAGATCCCATCTACATCACTCACATCCCTCCGCATAATTCGTTACATACCCAGTAATCGCCTTTATAGTCCACCCATTTACGGGTGACGTTTGACGAAGCCAAAGTATGCAACTCCTTATGTAGGGAACCATGGTGACTTCAGGTCTAAGGACTAATAGTCATACTAATAGCCACATGAGAAAGTATATGACACTCATATAACGATCCATGATACTTTCTCATGGCGGGTCATTCAGTATACATTCTCTAATGCATACCCATGTGTCAACTTGATATCTCATATCCATGACTTGTGAGATCAAGTCATCTTGTTGACCTACATGCTAGTCTCTACGCATTAACATTGTCCCTGAATGTTAATACTCGACTAGGAATGATTAAGAGTAGTGTTCTCTATATCATCTCATTATCGATTCAACCAATCGATTGATATAGATAAGAACCTACTACTCAAGGACATTATTATATTTAGTTATTTGGCACCAATACAAGTAAATATAATAACCATGCCTTTATAAATAGGAATATGATACAATAAAGTCCATACAACAATCATCACATGATTGGCTCTAGGGCTTTCACTAACAACATAAGCATATAACCCTCCTGCAGTCACAAAGCTAACCCTCTTTTGATCTTCTTTGGCCAAAGGTATTTGATGATATCCTTGATATGCATCCATTAGGGACACCACTTCATATCCCACAGTAGAATCTACCAATTGATCAATACGAGGCAAGGGGTAGCAGTCTTTAGGGCACGCTTTATTTAAATTACGAAAATCGATACACATCCTCCACTGCCCTGAGGGCTTGGGGACCAAGACTACATTGGAAACCCACTCGGGAAACTGGATTTCCTTTACATGACCCGCTTTTAGCAGTTTTTCCACTTCTTCGGCTATGACCTTGTCCTTTTCCGGTCCAAAATGTCGCCTCTTCTGTTGGACGGGTCGGGCTCCTTTAGTGATATTGAGATGGTGTTCAGCCACTCGAGGGTTGATCCCCGTGAGATCATGCACATCTCTCGTAAAGATGTCTTCATTCTCCTTCAGGCAAGCCACCAGCTCTTCCTTGGTTTCCAGCTATTGTGTTATCCGTGCGGCCTTTCCTGGGGCGATTTCCACCAGTTCTCCTTCCTCTACTTTGCCAGCCTTGGGTGGGGATTCCTCCAGGATGCAGACATCCGAAATGATGATAGCTTTGCCTTTGAGGTCATCGGTTCGGGCTTTCTTTTGATCATCCCGAACCATTTGTACATAGCAGCTCCTGAGGCTTTTTGTTCTCCATGAACTTCTCCCACCAATTGTCCCACCGGAAATTTCAACTTTTGGTGATACGGGGAAGCTACCGCCTGAAAAAGGGTAAGGAAAGAGTGCCCAAGAATAGCATTATAAGTGGACAGAGCGTCCACAATAAGGAAAGGGATTATACTGGTTTTTTGGCTGGGCTTTATACCCAGAGTCAGGGGCAATGAAATCTGCCCTATAGGGTGGACCACTTGCCCTGCGAATCCGAAGAGGGGGGTGGCCACATCTTCTAACTGAGCATTTCCCAGCTGCATCTGTCCGAAAGCTTCCTGAAAGAGGATATTGACGGAGCTTCCCAAGTCGACTAGTACCCTGGCCACCTCATAATTGGCCAGGGATATACGAATAACTAAGGCATCCGTGTGTGGCAGCAGGACACCTTGTAGATCTTTTGGCCTGAATGAAATGGGTGGTGCAACTTGAATAGTTTGGTTGGTGACGATGGCCAAACTCTCCATGAGACGGGCGTATGACTTCCTCGCCCGGTTAGAGTCCCCGTCGGTAGGTCCTCCAGCTATAACATGGATAACCCCCCGTGTGGGAGCATTATCTAGATTGGATGAAGGGCCCTCACCAGATGGGCCTCCCTGAGAGACAACCTCCTGGGATGGTGTTTGGGGGAAAGTGACTTGAGGTTGTTGATTTTATGACCCTGGATGGGTTATATTGGGTCGGGGGCCTCGCCGTGCCGGTCCTCCTGTCTGGAACCGTACTTGCGGATATGCAGTGTGGAGGCGATCCAATTCCTCTTGTAACTTGAAACATCGGCCACTAGTGTGGCCATATTCCGTATGATATTGGTAGTAGAATGGGGCAGGGGGGTTACTTGGGATCCCCCTGTATCCTAAAGGTCGTTGCAGCAGACCCTGTTGGTCATAGAATTCCATTTCCCGTTCCTTCCAAGTCCTCACGGGAGAAAACACTTCAGCGGCCATGATTTGTAATGGCGGTACGGGGCAAACACCATGCAGCATTGGACGAGGCCTCGGAGCCTCCTGTCGAAAAGGTCGCGCATACTCCCACCGAGGGGGTGTTTGAGGAGCAGCGGGACGAGCTCTTTCAGTTGGGACTACTGTGGCTGCCCGTTCAGCTCTCCGCACCCTTAATCCTTCTTCTTCGCGGATAAATTGTTCCGCACGACTTAGTAGCTCCTCATAACTGTCCGCAGGTTGTCTTAATAAGGAACTGAGGAAAGGACCCTCCTTCAGCCCGTGCTGAATAGCGCCTCTGAAAGATTCGAATCTGGCCGAGGGGATTCCCCTAGCTGCAGAAGTGAATCGGTGGAGATACCCTCTAAGGGATTCTGAGGGTCCCTGGGTGATATGCATTAACATAGAGGCATCATGTTTATACGCCTTGTAGCTGACAAACTCCCGACTGAACATTCCCCGGAAATCAGCGAAACAAGTGATGGATCCTGGGGGCAGAGTATTAAACCACTTTTGTGCCAAACCTATTAAGGTGGTCCGAAAAACTCGACATTTGAGAGCATTGGTATAACAGTGGAGTGAGGACGCTCCGTCAAATTGAGATATGTGCTCTTCGGGATCCGTTGAACCATCATACTTATCGATCTGAGGATTCCGGAAGTAGGACGGAGGGACTTCAGAGAGAATGTCCATTGTAAAGGGACTGGGCTCGTATACTTCCGGAGGTCTGGTTGATTGACTTTTGCCCTGTTCTTCCCTGCGCGTTTGGGTGAAGGGCATAGTGTTCTGAGGTGTTCTTCCCCCAAGTCCTCCTCCAGGCAATATTTCCACATTGACGGCTATACGAGATGGGGGAGGCATTTTTGGGGACGGGCCTCGGGAAGAAGGTTCACCGGAATGCGGATGTAGATATCCAGTCCTTCTCCTTTCCCTAGCGAGGGCTTCTGTAATAGCGTCATCCATTAGGGCCTTCAGCTGTGATTGTAGAAGGATGATGGGGCGCTCTTCCACTGCAGAGGTAGCGGGTTGTTGTACCTCTTCAGGTTGCATCTCGACGTCCAGCTCAATGTTCCTACAGACGGCGCCAACTGATGCGACGAGGAAAATCTGTTCACTCCTTTCCAATGAAGTGAAGCATAGAGGGAGATCTCAGAGGGTTCTCATAGGCCGCAATCAGTAAAGAATAATAAGGTGAAGTAGATGAAACGCAAGAACCGATACCAGCAATCGAAACTCAGACACAAGATGTAACGTGGTTCGGAATAAGGATTCCTACTCCACGGAGGTGAGCTTTCTCACCGGGGGTAGTGCCTAAGCACTTTCACTATGAAGGTCCTCCTTTACGTAAAAGAAGTTTCCGGAGGTGGAGGAGAAGAACCTCTTACAATGATATCCTCAGACGAGAAAAAATACAAGAGATGTAACAACAACAGATCACTGCCCTTCTTCTTCGACGAGGTGGTTGTCCCTTTTCCTCTCCTCTTGGGTCTTCTTCTCTCTTGCTGGGTTGGGATAATTACGGACCTCCCTCTCTCTCCCTTGCTTCTTCTCTTTTATCTCCCTTTTTTCCCCCATCGTAACGTCGTGGGCTGCCTCCATCGTCCATGTGGCCACCACCTCCACCTGGAGAATAATTTTATTACAGATATGAGGAATGAAGGCTCCTTAGAATATTGTGTGGGGGCCTCCCAAGCCGTTGCTTAACGCCTCTTCCTCTACTTTTCAGGTAACTAGGTTAGACTGTCTCCTTCAACCATCCACTTTAGGTGAAGCTAGCTTAGGTCTATGGCCCACGGGTGACCTAGCCTTAGGGCTCCTCATCAACCCGAACCAATTCCTCTTTTTCCCGTGCCAAACTCCCTTCAGATCGATCAGGTTGAGTCGACCCTTCATCCCTCCCATCTGCTTCTGGAATTATCTAGCTGAACCAATTCCTATTCCGCCCTTAGCGAAGTGCCTTCCGTCTCTTCTCTGTCGTACCAATTGCTTCTGCTAACTCTCCCGTGCCAATTGCTTCTGCTAACTCTCCTATGCCAATTGCTTCTGCTAACTCTCCCGTGCCAATTGCTTCAGCTATTCGCGTCCGAACCATTCTTCCTTTTCTCCCTTCACTGAGCCGAATATTTTGGATCGGATCATGGGTTACATGCTAACCCTTTTATCTGGAGTTATATAGAAAAGGTACCAGTAGTATCACTTAGGAAAAAGGAGAAATTTGGGACTAATGTCCTTAGAAATATTTTACCTAAGGACAACCCTAGGTCAAACAATTCTAGACAAATCCTACCTAGGGAAACCATTAGAAAGGTACAAGAGCATATAGGTCTCAACCCTAAATGGACTAGGCATATGCCTAGGAAAAATAATGCCCAAAGATTAGATCAAAATTCAAAAATTGGGCAATTAGAATTAGAAAACCAAGCCTTGAGGTCAAGGCTTGAGAAACTTGAAAAGACCCTAAATATGATACAAAATCAATTTCAAGGGTCTAATGGTCAAAGTCAAGGGTCAATATCTCAAAGTCAACATCTATGACCCAAGAAACAAAAGTCAACCAAGGGCAAGAATGGTTTGGGTCACAAACCTAAGCCTAAGGTGACTTATCATGTTCCATTAGATTATGAAACACAATCTAGGTCTAGAAAGACTAAAGTTACTAGGGAAGTTATCCCTAAAAGTAACCAAGGTTTGTGCCTAGTGGCTAGGGTTTCAAGGAAACCTAGGATGGCCACTAAGAGGGTTATTAGGGAGGAAATCCCTAAGGTTAACCTAGACAAGACCAAAATGACCAAGGCTACCAAGCCTAGGAGGGTCATTAGGAAGGTATCTAGGGAGGTCATCCCTAAGGAATATCTAATTAACTTAATGAGCTCAAATAGATTTTGGGTTCCTAAGGGCGTGATTGACTCGCGCTAGATGGGTTAGGTCGTGTCAACCATGATTGGATGGGTAGTTAACTCAACCATAGCAAAGTTGATATTTTAGGTCATTTCCAAGGTTATGGATATCTTGGAAATAGATTTGATGATAAATCCTAAAAGATTTTAGGATGTGCCAATATCATTTAAGAAGATTGAAAAATCAATTAAATTGGCACAATTTAGGTTTAGAGGTTTGTGTGCCATTTTGGGTTTTTGGCACACATGGGAGATTAATAGTAATATGGTCAAATAAACCTAATTATATCAAATGGCAACTAATATTAAAATTTAGGTATTATATACCTTTATATCTTATTTGCCATGCTTTGACTTGCCATATGACATGTCATGACATCATGCTTATTTCTATCACTTATATGTCATGATCATGTTTAGAAATTAGGATTAAATGTCATGTGCTTTAGTTTTATATCATATGCCATGACATCATGATTATTGGCCATGATTTATTTTGCTATCATTATGCCATGATCATTTCATGCATCTAAATTGATTAAAATTGAGTTAAGGACAATGGCATGACTTGAAGTCCCATTTATAAGGGAATCAAGTAGGGTTGCCTTAGAAAATGCATGAAACCCTAGATTAAATAAACCAAAACCCACATCTCACATCTAACTTGATATGTATGTGTATTTATACACCCTAGATATATGTGAGATGCTAGGATATGAGTTAAGTTCAAGGTGCATAGTTTTTGCATCTAGATGAACTAAAACTCATCTAAAATCATATGTGGATCATTGGGAAAGCTTGTGTACAAGTCATGTACATAGAGCCCAAGGAATATGATCCAAAATAGGTTTTCAAAAACATTTTGAAATCAATTTAGAAAACCCTGATGAAGCCTATCTTTTGATAGCAATCACCATTGATAGAGTTGATACAAAATAGGGCCAAAACATTGAAAATTTCAATGGTTTTGAGTTTTGTATGAAACTCACTCTTTTATGGGTAAAATAATTTTCAAATATTTTTCACTCATTGTATTGCTTATAAGTAATATACGTATGAATTTTCATGATTTTTCAAAATACGTAGAATTACTTATGCTTTTTCAAAATTCGATTCTGATAGCTAAAATTCGGGAATTTCGAATATCTTATCGATCACACTGATGGCGTCGATTAATGAAGGGCGCTCGATCGATTACTATCAGAGTCGATCGCTAAGTCATTCGGGTTAACAAGGTTTGTTTAGCCCGTGTTCAGCTATGGTAAAGGTTCCTAATCACTCCTAACCCTAGGATATGCTTTGGGAAGCATTATAAAGGGTAAAAATCCATTGGATATGGATTTGGAGAGGTGTTAGGTCAAAATATCAAATTTAAGGGTGGAAGAGTTCATGTTTGAACTTTGAGCCTTAATTTTGATGGTTTAGAGTTCCTATTGGCTTAGGGACTTCCCAAGGATATTGTTGGTGCAATGGTCAAGGGGGAGGCAAGCCTTTAGGGGGAGTTATCCATCTTGGGATGATGGATGTGTTTTTTTCTTCTTGAAGGGGAGAAGTTATGGGAAGAATGTTATCAATTGGGAAAATTGATGGGATCTTGAGAAACCCAATTTGGAAATTGGGAGAGAGTATAGGATTACCTCTCTTGAGTGATATGGGACTTATCACTAGGAAGATGGTAGGCATCCTAGGTATTTTTGGGCCAAGGGGGAGATTGTAAGATCTCATTGGGACATGAGACACTGACCTCCTTGGTGAGATAACCTTTTTGATGTATGTCAAAAAGGGGGAGAGTAAAATTACCAATTTGGGAAATTGGTAAGGGAGTTTGAGTTAGGGGCCTAACTCAAGGTTTGTTTTGTCAAACATCAAAAAGGGGAAGATTGTTGGTGCAATCGGACCAGGTCACGATTGACCAGACTCAAGTTTGACTCGAGGGAGACTTTGATGGTTGACTAGGGTTGACCATGTGATTATGAGAAAGTCCAAGCATGGGTCTTGGCAAGGTAAAGTCCAAGTCATGGGTACTTGGCATGGAAAGTCCAAGTGGGACACTTGGCATTTGGGAAAGTCCAAGTCTTGAGTACTTGGCACAAGGGAAGTCCAAGCATGGGTCTTGGCATGGAAAGTCCAACATGGGTTGGCAAGGGAAAGTCCAAGCTTGAATCTTAGCATTTGAGAAGTCCAAGGGGTTTGATATTGGCAGTGTAAAGTCTAAGGGTGGAGTCTTGGCAGCATAAGTCCAATGGTTGACGGCGTAAAGTCCAAGCGGTGTAAGTCCAATGTACCTTGGCGGTGTAGACACCGTTAGCATGACATAGCCGATGGAAGCACTTGAAGGCTAGCGCGATGGATGAACAAGTCATGGATGACTTGAAGGGATCCGAGAGGCGTGAGGCTGATGGAGGTGGCTAGAAGGCTTAGGTCTAGGCTAAGGGTGGTCTAGCAAGTATGGGGACACCATACTTGGGTTAAAACCTCATATTTGAGGTTGGCAGTCGACTGACATTATGGCCGGTTCGACAGCCGTGAGTCGACTAGAGCTCGACTGCCATTTAGGGCTGAAATTTCCTTGGCAGTCGACTGCTCATTGGAGAAGTTGACTACTGGCAGTCGATTGCCATGGATGACAGTCGACTGCCAGTTGAGTTGTGAGCACAGAATGCTCCGTAGCCGACTGGGCAGTTGACTACAGGGCTAGCAGTCGACTGCCAATGTTGGAAGTCAACTGGTGAGAGTCCCGTTGGAACTTTTCCAACGTTGATTGAGCCGTTGTCTCATAGCTACAGTGTTGGCAGTCGACTGGGGCCTTATGGCAGTCGACTGCCAAGCGAAAATCCAGCCTGATGGAGGATAAAAGCAACTGTTCGTGGAAGGCTCAAAACAAGGTTTTTCTTGGGCGATTTGAAGGGGAATAGTTGGTGCTTTTCCAGTCCTTCACGGCTAGTTCAAGTCAACCAAAAGCAAGCAAATCAAAAGCTCTTGTAAAGTAGTTTCCTTTACTTACATTGTATTTCTCTCTTTTATTTTGCTTGTATTAATTTCTTATTATTGTAATAACATTTGTACGAGGTTTCTCCGCCTCCGACTTGTGTCGAGAAGGAGTATTTTTTATTAGTGAGTGTGTGTGCATCACTAGAGCTCTTTAGAGCTCGATCCGTGGAGCAGAAACCGTTCGGTTCCGAACCACATTATATCCTTGCGTTTGTGTGTTTGTGTTTTCGTTATTGCTTTATTATCTTTGTTTCCGCTGCGCCAACGAAAATTGTAGACACGATCATGAACGATTTCCATCAACGAACGGTAACGCGCTATTCACCCCCCTCTAGCATCCAATCGATCCCCTACACTTAATCCCCAGGATGTAGGTTGCTTCTCAAAGGTCTCTCTTGGAGAATGTCTTGGACAACCAAATTTTAACTGACTATAAGATAGAAATATCATTTCCTATAAGTAATATGTCATCGACATACAATACTAGGAACATGACTGCACTCCCACTAACCTTCTTGTACACACAAGGTTCGTCCGGATTTTGTGAGAAATCAAACTTTTTGATTGTCTCATCAAAATGGATATTCCAACTCTTTGATGCTTGCTTCAGTCCATATATGGACCGTCGCAGTTTGCATACCTTGGTTTTATCAACCGATGTGAAACCCTTAGGTTGTATCATATACATGTCCTCGAGTAGGTTTCCATTAAGGAAAGCTGTTTTCACATCCATCTACCATATCTCATAATCATAATGAGCCACTATGGCCAAGCGCATTCAAATAGATTTAAGCATAGCAACAGGTGAATAGGTCTCGTCATAATCAACACCTTGCTTTTGACGATATCCTTTCGCCACCAGTCTAGCCTTATAGGTAATCACATTACCATCCATGTCGGTTTTCTTCTTAAAAACCCACTTGCACCCTATAGGCTTTATGCCTTCAGGTGGGTCAACCAAGTTCCAAACTTGATTTTCATACATGGAATTCATTTCCGACTTCATGGCGTTAAGCCATTTATCCCTTTCTGAACTTCTTCATAACTGGTAGGTTCCTCATCATCAATGAGTAACACGTCCTTCGATTCACTTATGAGAAATCCATATCTCTCAGGAATGTTGCATGTTTTACTAGATCTACGAAGATGTGGTGTCACAATAGGTCCAACCAATGGCTCATCACTATGAGTCATCGGTTGTGGTGCTTCACCAGGTATCTCATCAATGTCTATTTGAGTCTCTCGAGCCTCCTCAAGCTCAATGACACTCCCACTATTTTATTACAAAAGAAACTCTTTCTCTAGAAACACAACATGCCTTGAAATAAACACTTTTTGTTCCAAGGGATGATAGAATTGGTAACCCCTCGTTTCCTTAGGGTATCCAATAAATAGACATTTATTAGACTTAGCATCCAATTTATCTAACATAGTCCGCTTCACATAAGCAGGACAACCCCATATCTTCAAGTAAGATAAATGAGGTTTCTTACTAGCCTAAATCTCATATGGAGTAGTAGAGACTACCTTGGTCGGGACTCTGTTTAACAAGTAAACAGCAGTCTGAAGTGCATAGCCCCAAAAGGACTTGGGAAGATTCGCGTGATTCATCATTGATCTGACCATGTCCAACAAGGTCTGATTTTGCCTCTCAGATACACCATTAAGTTGTGGTGTATACGGCGGAGTCCATTGAGACAATATACTATTGTCCCTCAGATAATCTAGAAACTTTTGACTCAAGTATTCACCACCTTGATCCGATTGAAGTATTTTAATACTCTTGCCAAGTTGTTTCTCTACTTTATTTCTGAATTCTTTGAACCTTTCAAAGGCTTCAGATTTGTGTTTCATCGAGAACACATACCCAAACCGTGAGTGATCATCGGTGAAGGAAATGAAGTAGTTTTAACCTCCTAAGGCTTGAGTTGACATAGGCCCAAATACATTAGTATGTATTAGACCAAGCAACTCACCCACCAGTTAACCTTTTCCAGTAAAAGGTAACTTGGTCATCTTGCCTTTTAAGCATGATTCGCATGTATTGTATGAATCTAATTCAAACGATTCCAGAATTCCACAACGGTGTAATTCGGACATGCGTTTCTTGCTCACATGGCCAAGACGACAATGCCACATGTAAGAGTCTAATTGATTATTTTTTCGAGCATGCTTGTTGCTCGCTTTGATATTGAAAATGTCACTGGATACGTCCAACATATAAATACCATTGCTTAAAGTTTCAGTCCCATTAAGAATGTCATTCAAAGTTATGTAACAACAATTGTTACTAAAAGTTAAATGGTATCCATTTCTATTTAAACAAGAAATAGAAATGATGTTCTTTATCAACGAAGGAACATAAAAGCAATTGTCCAGTTCTAAGACAAGTCTTGTAGGGAGTTTCAATAAATATGTTCTGATGGCGAGTGCAGCAACCTTTGCTCCATTCCCGACATGTAAATTTGACTCTCCCTTGACGAGTCTTCTTATATTCCTTAGCCCATGTATGTCATTACATATATGTGAGTCACACCCAGTATCCAATACCCAAGTGTTTAAGGAAATAGAATGACAATCAATAACGAAGATATCTGAAGAAGATGGGGCATCTGATGCCTTATTCTTCTTTACGGACTCAAGATAAATCTTGCAGTTTCTTCGCCAATGACCCTCTTTGCCATAATGATGGCAAGTGCCCTTTTAAGCTGGTTCTGCCTTTTTAGCCTTTTTCTTCTTTCCCTTCTGCTGTTCCTTTGACTCCCTCTTAGAACCTTTCTTCGAGGAATCAACTAACAACACCGTCCCCTGGTCATGCTTCTCAGAAGGCTCCACAGTCTTCAGCATGTTGAGCAGTACCACAGATGAACCTTCTTGCATCTCAGAGGTGAAGAGGAGCTTGGAGACTTCAAACCTTTCGAATCTCACTTGCTCATCAAACAACTCATAAAGATGAAGGACTATGGTATGAGCATCCATATGCTCATGCTGCTTTCGTAGCTCAGGTACCATCGCGATTATCATGATGCAACTCACATGCTCAGAATCACTCACATGTTTCTGATGGGCCAACAATTGGTCCGGTGTTGCATCATTACTAGGACGGGTAGGAAGAGACACTTCGAGGACATACTCAAGCTTTTCCACCTTGAGAATAATTCTCAAGTTTCTAAGTCAGTCCAAGAAGTTCGGCCCAGTCAATTTATTCGAATTCAAAATAGAGCGCAAATTGAAAGACATCATGATCAAGCGATTAACCTAGAAATACAAAACGAGCATATATGAGAAAGATGATTTAAAATGCATCCACATACATTTACAAAATCCCATTCATTTTTCGAATTCAAAAACCCTCAAAATCAATTCGAGAGATCATAGGTCAATCTTCGAATGGGCTGATATCCAATATAGATAATAACAATCTTGGAGTGAGTCCAACAAGCCATTCTTAGCTATGATGGTGGGTATCAAGTATACCAATTACATATCACGTATATGTAACTATCACAATGTGCTATCAACTAATTGAATGTTTACACATACATTGGGTTGTTAACACATTAACAAGTATGCATCATATGCATAGCACCCAACTTCACCTCTCTTCAGATCTACCTTGGAGTGAGTCCAACAAATCGATGCTCTAAGTTAGAGCCGGCCCATTAATCGCAAAATAGTTTTAATATGGTTAGAGTGCATTCAACTAATTAGTCAGGCTTGGAGAGAGTCCAACAACCCAAACTAACGATTGACCTCTGACTCTTACCATATTAGAGTTAAACTATTCCAATGATTTGAACATGTTCAGGTTCGAGACGGGCTTGAAGTGAGTCCAACAACCCAAACAAGAAACAGAACTCTAGTTCTAATCATATTAATGGAAGGTGTAGGCTTTAATATTGTATAAGAGTTTTAAAGTCTCATCCTCTTTGCATGCAAATAACTATTATCTACATGGCATGACATACATGACATACATCTACATGTCACGACACACATGACATAATGATATGCATCTAATACAATTATATGACATACAATTATGGCATGTACTTAATTTCCTTATATGTCATAACTATTTATGGAAATAAAATATGTTTAAGATTTGATTCCCAAAATCAAATCATGATTAAATTAGGAAACAAATTTCCAAATCTAATCACATATTTTATTTATGGAAGGTCTCAATTAAAGAAAGTCAAATTTAATTTAAGAAACAAATTTCCTAAATTGTCAAAACTATTTATGGAAATCAAATATATTTTAGATTTGATTTCCCAAATCAAATCATAATTAAATTAGGAAACAAATTTCTAAATCTAATCAAATATTTTATTTATGAAAAGTGTTAATTTCCATAAATACTTCTAAATTCCCAAAAGTAGAAGATTTCCATAAATACTTCTAGAATTTCCAAAATTAGAAAATTTTCATAAACACTTCTAAACTTCCAAAAGTAGAAAATTTCCATAAATACAATTATGACTATCACAAAACAATTTTACGATTATGTCGAAACACAACCTGGGCTCTGATACCACTGTTGGATTTCCGACACCGTGGAAAGTGTGTGATCGAACATATTTCGTAAACATGTGCGCAACGAAAGAAATAAAAAGCAATAAATCTAATATATTACAGCGCACACACCACACGCATGCATAGTACAACATGTGTAGACACAATCGTAATTTCAAATTTTGCAATGAAAGGAAATTACTCTACGTATACCTGACGTATCACGTGTAGCGGGAAAAGCATCAACTGGAGCGACTCTCGCTAGAATCGCCTCTATCCATATCCACGTCAAGTATCATCGGGATGACTTCACAAAGCCACGAGCCTCTTCTTCGTACGAGTCACTAGCCTCGTGTCGAAGACGATGTGATCGAGAGAAGATCACAATCCGAATCAAAATTCGGATTCAAAACCGAGTCCCCAAAACTTGCTTCTCCGGAGAGGTATTCATCAACCGTTTGATGAATCCTTCGTCCTCCACCTTTGAGGATTACCAGAGATTGAATTCCCGGCAAGGTAGCCATTGTTGACGCTCCAAACGTCATCCAAATGACGCTCCGACAAGAAGGAAACAAGCTGTCCAGAAAACTGGACAGCTTTGGTGGAGAACTTGCACCGGCCAAATAAGGAAGGCTAGGTGCTCACCTTGTCGCCAGAGCCAAGGAAGATCACCGGATCTCCTCTGGCAGCAGCTTGATGCCGGCAGGTGGGGAGGATGGCAGCTGGACAGCGTGGAACCCTTGGGCGGCGGCAAGGAGAAGAGAGGGAGAGGGTGGCTAGGTTTCCAACACCAAAAGTTATCCATGAAAAACCCTTAAGCCATGTTTTTATAGAAAACACATTCTCCTAACAGTTATTGGTTCATAACCAAAACCCGTTAACCCACTCTAATAACTTAAGTTAAAATAAATCGAACCGAGTTGGTCTATTATAAGTTAAAATGAATCGAACCAACTTTGGTTCATTCGTTTAAAACAAATCAAATCCCTTTGGTTTATTCTTCACCATTAGAATAGAACCAAACGAATTTGGTTCATCCATTATGTCTTCATAAGACACGACCCATCCACGCTTCCATTGCGACTGAAATAATTTCATGTTCGATCCTTGTTTGGTCCAACCAAACCTAGTTTCTCTCGGTCTAAGAATCTTATTCTCAAGCTCGTTTTAAATTCTTCGGATTACGCTCGTTGTGCGTGTGACCAAATAGGTTCTCGATTTATGTTGGTCATCTATAATTAACTATTAATTATAGAATGATCATGAGTGGCACCTAGTAGTACATCATGATCCCTAATTAACTGAAAAGATCAACGGTTGATCTATAACTATTTCTGAAATCCTTCAGCAGCTATAATGAATCGTGCCCTGTTCCCTTCACGCATCTTATACCCACTTGGTTCAGAACATGGTCTATAGTGTCAGTCCCCACTAGGTTGACTACGTCACACCTAGCCCAAGTATCATTTCCTCGTCCTATGGATTCTAGTTACTGCACATGTATCCAAGAGTACCTTACTCTAAACATGTAATGCTTTGCCCAAAGACTTTAGTAACAATCCGACGAGAGGCCATGGGTATACATCTCCTCGCAAGGAGTGGTGAATCCTTTATAGGCTATTCAAACACCTTCGATCACTTCGACTTATACCCAATCATCCCGGGTCTACATCTTCTCAGAGATGCTTGCTTAAGATGTCAAAGCATAAGTCTTTATGACCAAGATGACTTGAATACCGCAAGTCAAAGGAACATCACACTTAAGCTGCAGTGAGAACTTCATTGACATATCTATATATTCAGAGAACCATATGAAGTCTTACAGCTGGTCACTCCAATGAACTAGTTACCATAACTAGCATCCACAATTAACTCTGGACATCACAATGTCTCCAGCCGGTGAGAATCAGCTGCTTGGATACACCAAGGAGTATACCTCGTGCTAGTCTCGACAAAATTGATGGTGTCCAACTCCATCAATTCATCGACTAGGGATAATTTCGATACATCACAATGACACATGTAGAGATTCTCACTAGTCATGATCCAATCACAAATTCTCTCATGCTGTGAATCGTATCATGGACATTCAGTAAATGAGTTTAAGATCTAATAAAATAATTGAAACATGTATACTCAAATAGTAAATCTTTATTTATCATATAAATGGTTCAACAATAAGGCGATTGCCTTAGAACACCTCTCATATATTACTAACAATACTATTTCTTCTAGCACTTGGGTATTGGATACCAGGTGTGGCTCACATATATGTAATGGCATACATGGGCTTAGAAATAGAAGAAAACTGGTCAAGAGAGAAGAAGATCTAAGGGTTAGCAATGGAGCAAAAGTTGTTGCAATATCCAAGGGTACTTATATGTTGCGACTTCCTACAGGACTAGTCTTAGAGTTGGATGATTGTTTTTATATTCCTGCATTAATAAAGAACATTGTTTCTATTTCATGTTTGAATAAGAAAGGTTATCATTTGACATTTAGTAATAATTATTGTTACATTATGTTAAATGGTGTTATTTATGCTACTGAGATATTAAATAATGGAATCTACACATTAGATACATCCAACGAGATATTCAATATCGAATCAAATAGTAAACACGCTAAGTTAGATAATCAATTAACCTCGCAACTATGGCATTGTCGTCTTGGCAACATAAGCAATGAACACATGTCCAAACTGCAGATGCTTGGCATTTTGGAGTCTTATGAATCAGATTCATTAGAAACATGTGTTTCATGCTTAAAAGGAAAGATGACTAAACTACCTTTCAGAGGAAAGAGTGAACGAGTAGTTGAGGTATTGGGCCTTATACATACCAATGTATGCGAACCAATGTCAACTCATGCCATAGGAGGTTATAGCTACTTCGTTACCTTTATCGATGATTATTCATGATATGGATATTTGTATCTGTTAAGATACAAGTTTGAAGTCTTTGAAAGGTTTAAAGATTTTATAAAGGAAGTAGAGAAACAACTTGGGAAAAGTATTAAAGTACTTCGATCTGATCGAGGTGGTGAATACTTAAGCCAAGGGTTTCAAGATTATCTAAGGGATAATGCCATCTTGTCCCAAAGGACTCACCTTACATGCCACAACATAATGGTGTGGTCGAAAGGCGAAACCGAACCTTGTTGGACAGGTTAGGTCAATGATGCAACATGCAAGTCTTCCAAAAACCTTTTGGAGTTATGCACTCGAGACTGCTATTTACTTGTTAAATAGAGTCTCGACTAAGGCAATCTCTACTACTCCATATGAGATGTGGAAAATTAGAAAATTGCATTTATCTTATTTGAAGATATGGGGTTGTCCTGCTTATGTGAAGAGGATAGTATTAGACAAGCTAGAGGCTAAGTCTGATAAGTGTCTATTTATTGGTTACCCTAAGGAAACGAGGGGTTACCAATTCTGTCATCTCTTGGAACAAAAGGTATTTGTTTCAAGACATGTTGTACTCCTAGAGAAGGAGTTTCCCTTACAAAAAAAATAGTGGGAGTGAGGTTGAACTAAGTGTAGTTCAAGAGGCTCCGGTAGACACAGAAGAGATGCCTAGTCAAGAACTACAACTGATTACTCATTTAGATGAGGTAATAGCTGAACCTAATAATACACCACCTCCTTGTAGATCTAGTAGGACATGTAGGGTTCCTGAGATATATGGATTTCTCATAAGTGAATCTAATGACGTGTTGCTTATAGATGATGAGGAGCCTACTAGTTACGAAGAGGCACTGAATAGTTTCGACAGGGATAGATGGCTAATTGCCATGAAATCGGAAATGAATTCAATGTATGAAAACCAAGTTTGGAACTTGGTAGACCCACCCGAAGGCATAACGCCTATAGGGTGCAAGTGGGTTTTAAAGAAGAAAACCGATATGGATGGTAATATTATTACCTATAAAGCTAGATTAGTGGCAAAAGGCTATCGTCAAAGGCAAGGTGTTGACTATGATGAAACATTTTCACCAGTAGCTATGCTTAAATCCATTCGGATACTCCTAGCCATGGCAACTCATTTTGATTATGAGATATGGCAGATGAATATGAAAATAGCTTTCTGTAATGGAAACCTATTTGAGGATGTATATATGATACAACTTGAGGGTTTCACATTCATTGACAAAAACAAAGTATGCAAGCTTCAACGTTCTATTTATGGATTGAAGCAAGCATCCAGGAGTTCGAATATCCGTTTTGATGAGGCAATCAAACAGTTTGATTTCTCACAAAATCCTGAGGAGCCCTGTGTGTATAAGAAGGTTAGTGGGAGTGCAGTTGTGTTCCTAGTATTGTATGTCGATGACATATTAATTATAGGAAACAATATTCCTGTTTTGCAAACAGTCAAGGTTTGGTTGTCTAAAATGTTCTCCATGAAAGACATGGGAGAAGCAACCTATATTTTGGAGATTAAGATCTATAGAGATAGATCGAATCGGTTGCTTGGTCTTTCACAGTCTACATACATAGACAAAGTGCTAAAACAGTTTAGCATGGAAGAATCCAAGAAAAGTTTTATTCCCATGAGGCATGACATTCACCTTTCGAAGTCTATGTGCCCGTGCACTGAAGATGATTGGATTCGCATGAGTTAGATCCCATATGCGTCAGCTATAGGATCGATCATGTATGATATGTTATGTACGAGGCCCGATGTATCGTACGCTTTGAGCGTTACGAGTAGATACCAGTCGAATCTTCGTATGGCTCATTGGGTGCTGTCAAGACAATCCTTAAGTACTTGAGAAGGACTAAGGATTTGTTCTTGGTATATGGAGGAGGTGATATGGTAGTAACTGGGTATACTGATGTCAATTTCCAGATAGATAAGGATGATTCCAAATCTCAGTCTGGATACATATTCATCATGAATGGAGGTGCGGTGAGTTGGAAGAGTTCCAAACATGATATCGTTGCTGATTCTACTACGGAGGCAGAGTACATTATAGCTTCTGAAGTAGAAAAGGATCTGGATCAAGAAGTTCATTACTGAACTTGGAGTAGTTCCGAGCATTGTTGAAGCATTATCGATTTACTGCGATAACAATGGAGCCATTGCACATGCGAAGGAACCACGGTCTCATCAGCGATCCAAACATGTACTACTTCATTACCATCTGATCAGAGAGATCATTGGTAGAAGAGACATACAAATAGAGAAAGTTCCCACAGATAGGAATCTAGCAGATCCCTTGACAAAGCCTCTTCCCCAAGAAAAGTTCGAGAGGCATATAAAGGCCTACGTTATTAGACATCAAGGCGATTGGCTGTAGACCAAGTGGGAGTTTGATGTAATTGAGAGGTGTCTTAAGGCAATCGCCTTAGAAGTTATTAAAAAAATTCATTATTTGAGTATACATTATCTATATATTTGATTGGATCTTAAACTCATATATTGAAGTCCACAATACGATGCATAGCATGAGAGAAATTGTGATTGAATCACAATTAGTGGGTATCTCATCATGTGTAAATATACAAGTATTGAAACTATCCCTAGTCGATGATTTGATGAGATTGGATATCATCAATTTTGTGAGACTAGCGCATATTATGCTCCTTGATTTATCCAAGCATTCGGTACTCACTGAATGGAAGCATAGGGATGCTGAGAGTGAACATGAGGATACTAGTTATGGTAACTAGTTCATGAGATTTTATATGGTTCTATATGTCATTGAAGATCTCATTGTGGCTTGAGTGTGAGCTTCCTTAGACTTAAGGTATTCAAGTCACCTTGATCATGGCGCCTTATACTTTGACTTCTTCGCAGTCATCTACATAGTCGGTGTAACTCCAGGATGATTGGGTATAAGCCAAAGTGATTGAAGGTGTTTTAATAGCCCATAGAGGATTCACCACTCCTAATAAAGGAGATGTATACTCTAGGCCTTTTGTTAGGATTGTTACTCAGAAGTCTTTGGCCAGAGCAAGCATGTTAAGAAGATGGTCTTCTTGGGAACATGCAGGCGTAACTTGAATCCACAGGACAAGAAAACTAACTTGGGCTAAGTGTGACATAGTCAGCCTAGTGGGGGCAAACACAAAGACCATGTCCTAAACCAAGTGGGTATAGGATGAGTGAAAGGAACAAGGCATGAATAACTGAAGCTGCTGAAGGGTTCAAAAAATGTTCTGAAGTCGATTTAGACTTTCTGGTCAATTCAGGGTCATGATGTACTACTAGGTGCCACTCATTATCTATTCATAATTAAGGCATTAATTATGAATGGCCAACATAACCGGGAACGTATTGGGTCACACGCACTACGGGTGATCTCGAGATGTAAAACAAGTCTGAGAATGAGATTCTCATTGAGAGAGGATATGTCTGGTTGGACCAGATTAAGGGGGTGTGAAACAGAGGCTATGGAACCTCCTATGGGCTTGTCGGACTTAGCACGGCTATATCACACTTAAACGAAGTCAAACGGATCATACAGAGCCTCACACGGTCATTCCAAACTTAGCACCGATCGTGCTTGGCTCTGGCCGCAAATTGACAAATTCTAGGCTGCACCCAGAGAGACACATGACCAGGCTATGTGAATCCACAAGGTCAGGCCATGTGAATCCACATGGCCAGGCCATGTGCATCCACATGGTCGTGTCATGTCTCAGTCGATTTTGGAGATTTTTCCTTATGAAAATTTCTTGGGTTGTTCTTACCTTAATTATGGGTTAATTATGGTAAGATATGTTCCACTTAAGCCTCATAAGATGATCTAATCAAGAGATCTATAAAAGGATCCCTTGATAATCTTTGGCTAAGGTTTTAGTTTTAGGTTTCTCCCTCGGTAGCCCCTTTTGCTCCATCCTCTCTCCTCTTCTATTGTCTCTGCCGGTTGGCTAGCACCAATCGGAGATAAAGACTTGCTGCTCTAGGAGTTGTCTCAAGCAATCCCGGCGTGGATACTGATAGAGGAAAGGCCCATTGGTCTTGCTTATGGTTTGGACATATTAAAAAGAATCCCGAAGGTATAACTTCTCCTTCTCCTTGTGTGTTTTTCATGCGATTATGCCAAAGCAAGTTTTCTGGCCCCCAAAGGATGTCTGGGATGTAATAAAAAATATTTTTATTCTCTTTATTCTGTTGTACAGTATCCCGAAATCTCCAACATCTTCATCCTTCGCATTAGCCTTCAGGTGCTTCCATCGGCTATGTCATACTAATTGGATACCCTTAGCCTAGACCTTGGCCTTCTAGCCACTTCCATCAGCCTCATGCCTCTTGGATCCCTCGAGTCCATGACTCTTCATCCTCGAGCTAGCCTTCAAGGGCTTTCATCAGCCTAGTCATACTAACCAAGTCTACGTTTACAAAAGTTCACTTGGACTTTATGCCGCCAAGACTACACACTTGGACTTACACTACCAAGACTTCACCTTTGGACTTTTCCCTTGCCAAGTATCCATATTTGGACTTTCCTTGCCAACTCCATGTTGGACTTTCATTCCAAGACCATTCTTGGACTTTCCATGTCAAGTACCCATGACTTGGGCTTTCCAATTGCTAAGACTCATGCTTGGACTTTCATTGTCAAGTACCCATGACTTGGACTTTCCTTTGACAATCACATTGTCAAACATCAAAACACTACTCGAGTCTGATCAATCGTGACTTGGGCTGATTGCACTAACAAAGATGACCGTGAGGATGGGGAATCCTCTGAAGGGTCGTCAAAAGAAATCAATACTTAAGGGGACTAAGGGGTAAAATAGCTATGGAGGGAAGGGTAATGAGACGGGAGGAGCGATGAGAGGGGAGCTAAGGGGTGCTCTTGGACAGGGAACAGGGGTATATGGAATTAGGGGCCATGTTTGTTGGTGTGAGACAAGAAGACAGTGCAACCAAGGCTAAGATGATGGAAAGGGGATTTTGGTCGAAGGGGTTCTCAAAAGATGCCATGGACAGAGTAGGGGACATGCAGAGATGGCGGTCAGAAGGATGAAGGAAGGAATGTCTCATGTGGGGCAACATGGAGGGGCTATTTGTAGCAGCATTTGGAAGGTTCTCGAAGCAAAAAGGATGAGAGTAGCAGGTAGCCCACTCTTGGCATCTCCAAACCCAAGGCGGCTAGAGATAGAGGACCTTGTAACAAATTAACCACTTCTAAGGAGCCGAAGGGGCAGGCAACAAGCCATGGGAAAACAAATGTCTCTCAAGGAGGGGGATGATTTGAGTTGTGTAAGCAATAGAAATTGGGAAGTGCTTTTATTAATAGTAGACAAGGGTACATGTAGCAAAGGAGGAAAGTGGGGGTACAACTCATCCCTTCCTTGGCACAGGAAAAGGATGCTCTAATCGCTATATTTGGATCTCGTGCCTAGAACACAAATTGTCAATGCAAAAAGGAAGGAACCACACTAAAGATCAATGTCAAGTCTAGGGGACGCAACACCATCACCTCCTATTTTGTGGTCGCTGATGGTCTCTGCCTATTTCTTGGCTAATGGCTCCGTGGAATTGACCTTGTCTCCTTGAGTATGTGGCACGGAGGCAGCTGGTAGCACCCTTAGTTCATGGAGAATCACCCCGGGCTCATGCCTGGTGCCTTCGTGTCGAAGGGACCCTAATCTCCCCACGCAAACCTTCATTATACCTCGTCGAATGCTTGATTCTAGAACTCGAGTAAAGGGAGGTGGACCTTTAGAAGATGCATCATCGTCGACCTCAGCATGCTCTAGGCCCTATAATATAAGGGTCGATAACAATACTTGCACATTTTTCAAAGAGGCCCCCACGGGAATAAAAGAGAGTGATGCGATGTCTTCCGTGAGGACCTTCGAAGGAGGCTTTGAAATAGAACTTTCGAAAGAAGTTCCCAAAGACAGTATTATAGGGGGAAGGCTCCCCGAAGGAACATCGTTCTTAAGTCGCACTGAGAGGAGAGCCGAGTGATGATGGGAAGGAACAAGAGACAACCGTGTCATTCTACTCAAACAAGATTGAAGATACCCAAGCATGGGGGGGGGGGGGGCAAAGTCATCAATCGATGATTAAACGAAGGACATGGGTTGTGTCCCCAGAGCTAAGATGTAGACAGGGATGGAAGGAGTGGAAATCATTTTTATAAATTTCCAACCTCCAACAAAGCCCCTAGGAGATGGAGAAGAAGATACGAGATAGGGGAAAGAGGCTAGGGATGGATGACTGATAAGAGGTGAAATGTCGCAATACCGTTCCCAAATTATTTACCGAACCCCCTAACTACACTAATGCAGTATAGGACTGACTCGGGTCATCTCCCAACGAACCTAATGGCTGGACGTTTATTTTTAAATAGAAGTAAATACTGGGGGTTTTTATAATTATCAAAACAATTATTCAAAGCTAACCTAATGTAAGAACGATTCAACCTTGCACCGCACTGTCACTATACCATGCAATGTTGAATCAATTCTGCTAAACAAACATAGAAATTAAATCTGCAGGAAGTAAATCTAACTAATACGCAAAAGTAAGTAATCAAGCACAGCACTGTCACTATACAGTACGATGATCACGAAACAAAGGTGAACAATTTAACCATGTACCGCACTGTCACTATACGACACAGTAGTCAAACAATCACTAAAAATTGCAATAAACGAAATGCAATAAACGAAAGCAATTCGACCGTGCACACTTGATGTCACTATACGGCAACTGGTCGAATGTAAATGAAATCTAATCTAATAATGAAAGCACTCCAACCAGGCACCGCACTGTCACTATACGATGCATGGATTGGACAATTTTAATTGATGGGGTTAGTACGTCAGCAACAAGAAATTAAACTAACCTACAAATGCACGACGAACAAAATTACACAACTAAGCAATAATCAAACCTATAGAAATAACATTGCAAGTAAACAAACAAACATAGCAAAATAAATATCCAATTAAATGGACTGAATCAAATATAAGTAATCGGTAACCCCACGATGGCGACAATAACCCGAACAACCCTCTCCGACGGTGAAACCGAAGCTGTCCAATCGGTGCAGCAGGAAGGACGGACATACGGAGGAATGCGATCACTGTTCCAGCGATCTGGAGTCACCGGACAGTGAAATGGAATCTTCACCGGCGATGGAGATGGAGCTGTCCAATCGGCACAGCTTGTGGGTGACTCCGGCGAGAGGGAACGACCTATCCCAGCCGCCGGAATGAAGTGGATTCGCCAGAAAAGTGAATCACCGGAATCCTGCCTCGCCCCGCTTCGGATCAGCTACTGCAATCAGCGCATCTGGATCTGCCGTCGAGGATCGGTTGGGATTGCCGCCGGATCTCGGAAGGGAGGTCGCCGGAAGAAGCGGCCAGATTGTCACCGCCGCTCGTAGGGAAGAAGACACTCTGCCACGAGTGAAAAAGGGAAAAAAACGCTGAGGCTCGAGTTGTGCTGCTCTTCGCGATGTGGAAGGACTGTTAGTGCTTATAAGATTCACATATTTCCACAATGGTATGATATTGTCCACTTTGGGCCTAAGCCCTCATGGTTTTGTTTTTGGGCTTTACCCAAAAGGCCTCATACCAATGGAGATATCTTTTTTCTTATAAGCACATGATCTTTTTCCATGTCTTACCAATGTGGGACTTTGATTGTATTCCCCATACTCCCAACAATCCCCCCCTCAAACGAAGGACCACATTGGGCCCCCCCTCAAGCCTATCCCTCCTCGAAGGATTTTCTCTGCTTGATGTCCGATCTTCAACCCACCAGGACTTCCTGTCAGTTGTTCGGTCCCCCCGACCCAACTAGACTTCCTTCCTGATGTCTGGTTCTCTTGATCCGGACGTGGGAGCTCAACTTCCTTCGTTCGAGGTTCATGGCTTGACATGGACCATGGCTCTGATACCAATTGTTAGTGCTTATAAGATTCACATATTTCCACAATGGTATGATATTGTCCACTTTGGGCCTAAGCCCTCATGGTTTTGTTTTTGGGCTTTACCCAAAAGGCCTCATACCAATGGAGATATCTTTTTTCTTATAAGCACATGATCTTTTTCCATGTCTTACCAATGTGGGACTTTGATTGTATTCCCCATACTCCCAACAAGGACCTCCTTCTGCGCGTCGCCGCCGGTTGCCTGTGCGATCCCGCCGCCGCTCGCACGGAAGCGGAAGAGGACGCCGCTGTCGCTCGCGAGGAAGAAGACGCCATTCTTGTGAAGTTCTGCTGTGATCTTCCATCTGCGCGTCGCCGCCGGCTGCCTGTGCAATCCCGCTGCCGTTCGCACGACTGCGGAAGAAGCCGCCGGCGTTTGCTCGCGAGGATGAAGACCGCCGCCGCGCGATTTTGCTCTTCTTTTCTCTTCTGCCAATTCTGTGGAGTTTAGGAAAGGTAGGTTATTAAATGAATTCTTTGAGCCGTCCGATTATTTTTCCCTTTCAATCTCAGCCGTTCCATAGAGCTAGGGCTTGATTAATAAATTAAGTTGGCTTCATTTGGTTGCTCAATCCAACGGTTGTAATCAATCTGATTTCAAACGGACAGATCTGATCCATCTGAAGGGATAATCGAAATCCAACGGTTTGGATGAACAGACAAGATGTGTAGATCACAATGCATGGGCCGGATCGCTCCAGATTCAGATTAATGGCTCAGATCGAGCCATCACATTGGACGGTTCAGATTGCTTCGATCTCTAATGAATGGAACTAATTGAATCTGAATAGAAAATCATGATCGACCGGATCTAAATGAAAGGATAAGATGTCCAGATCTAAATGTACGGACCAGATCTCTTCAGATCTAGATAGATGGCTCAGAATCGATCAGATCTCATCGGACGATCAGGATTGACTAGATCTGAACTCTTTGATTAAGCTGCTTCTGATCTTGATGAAAGGTCCAGATTAATTACGTTTGAAATAATACTTCTAGTCCTAGATGAAGCCATATTCGATTCAACTTGAGTCTAGTCCAGTGGCTCATCTCGATCTCCTACAAACAAAGATAAAATTTGCATATAAGTCCAAAAATTAGGAGAATTTACAATAAGGTCCAAAAATATATCCAACTCATAAAACATGTAAATAATCAATAATAAATCACTTGAGAGGATAAAAACAGTGATATTAAGGACCAAAATAATACAATAAAATGGCAGTTATCACTTCCCCCACACTTATTTTTGTGCGTCCCGAGCAATAATGAAAATAAAGAAACACTAACTCCCTAACTCATTCCCCTAGCAATACCTAGATCAATAATTCAGAGACAGAAAAAATAAGTTACTTAGGATCACCAAATTCATTAGGATCTAGTGTATTCAAAAGATCCGACTCCTACAACAGTCAACATGTATGATGATTTACAGTCAAATCAAATAGACTGTTGGAATGTATACTGAAAGCCTAGCTCTTTTTGTATGAATATTTTATTTTGAAATAAGAATCACATGATCATTGTTTGCATTTTATATATTCATTATATATGTGTGCATATTGTCTAAATATTTTACATTGTAGATAACATGGTGCTTGGTGTGGCACAGAAGATCATGTTATCAGTTCCTTGTAAAATATAAGTAGAGGCTCACAACCAAGATGGTTTTTGGACAAACCATTGGCATGGTTGTAGTGTAGCTTGGTATTGTTTTGTCTTGAACATAGAGTTACACTGGTACACTTAGGTGTATTGAGCAGGACCGACATAGAGGTGATTCAATTTAGTACTAACTACATGATTGAATCGGACCTCGGATATTATGTTGTACATGCTCTTAATCCCGATATAATAACGGGCACATGTACTTAGTATTTATTTCTTTGATTTACCAGTGGGTGAGATTTAGATGGATTAAATCAATATGCCCGGTAAGTTGGGAAATAATATTATTTACATGGTGTCTTAGATTGATTATAGGAGGAAGCGTGTCCTATATATTAGGTTGATGATGTCCCCTTGAGGAGCTCATAAGGTTCATCATGTAAACCCGGTGGTTGACTTAGTCAACATGATGATAAGGTTGAGTGGTACTACTCGAGGAATTAGATGTTAATTAATTGATGGTCAGTAAATCAATTAATTGACGGACATTCGATATCTTAAACACGGGGAGATTAATGTACAAATAATAAATGGAGCCCATATTAATTTATGGGGTTGGTGAGGTAGTTCAATGATGATCCTCTAGTGGAATGGAACATCATTGATGGATCAAGTTTGTGTGGTTCCGATCCATCGGGTGGCCAAGACCCAACTCCTCCTTATGGTCCCTATCGTAGCCTAATATAATCCTTGTGAAGTCTAGATCCAAGAATGTAAAACAAAACCTAGAACCAACGGTTGGGATTAAATCCCTAGATCCGATGGTTGGATGAAACCCTAGAACCAATGGTTGGGATTAAATCCCTAGATCCGATGGTTAGGATGAAATCCTAGAATCGACGGTTGGAATTAAATCCCTAGATCCGACGGTTGGGATAAAACCCTAGATCCGACGGTTGGGATGAAACCTTAGATCCGACGGTTGGGATGAAATCCTAGATCCGACGGTTGGGATTAAACCCTAGATCCGACGATTGGGATAAAACCCTAGATCCGACGGTGGAGATTAAATTCCTAGATCCGACGGTGGAGATTAAAGGAGGCTTAAGCCCTATTCTATAAATAGATGGCTAGGGTTGGGCGGCAAGATGTATCAAAGAATTGGAGTTAGGGTTTTGGGCGGCTAGGGTTTGGAGCAAAGTGGGCAGCAACCTCTTCCATCTTGTTGATTGCCGGCGCCCACTTCCATTGAGAATTCCTTGGCCGGCGCCCATCCTAGAGGCTTCCCCCTTCTTCCTTGGCCGGCGGTTCTCCTCCCATTGGTGGCCGGTTCTCTTCCTCCTCCCTATTCTCCAAAGTGGCAGGCGGCAACACTTCTTGAAGTTGGCCGGCGCATCATCCATTGCTCCTTGGCCGGCAGTTGCACCAAATTCCCTAATTTGGTGGCCGGTTCTAGATAGGAAAGGTATTTGTGAGTTCTTCTCTTTGTTCGCAGCGGACAAGGTAGAGAATAAAGCAATCTAGAAGGCTTCTACTCGTGGAGGAACTTCGTCCACACATCATCCACGAGAAGGATAGGACATACGGTAGAAGATCGTGAGGTATAAAGTTATTTTAACTTTATGTACAGATCTGAGTATGTTCTTATTTGTTTTGATTATGCATGTGTGTGTAATAATATATATTGTATAATCATGGACCTCGAAGACAAACACAAAAACCGGCGATCCATCCATCGTCTCTTCCGCGGCTAACCAACTAGAAGAGTTGTGTTGCTTGAACAACTAGTTTGTTCAAGCGACCACTCAAGTTGTTAGCACGACGACGAATAGGTTGTGCTAAGGAAGCTCATCCCATCCGGATTAATTCTTTCATTAGTGAAAATTTTAATCCGGGGACATGGAAGCCAATGAGCCTCTGATGCGGCCTCCCTACAATAGACTAAGCCTGATACAAAACCTCTCAAAATGGATAAATGCACTGATGCTCACATAATAACGTAGGAGTGGGGCGCCCTCAAAACAACATGCAATTTTGTACTACCATATGCTTTCTTCTCATCTACTTCTCTACTGCTATCAATACATCTCATACATGAATCAAAAGGATTTATCATGAATCAGAATAAGATCAAAAGTAGAGTGCAGATAAAGTATGCAAAGAGAAGTACAAGACAAAGGTACAAATGAATAGGGAACAAGAGAAGAATTGGAGAAATAAACCTAATGAGTTGCTCTGTGAAATACTCAGTAACCAGCAATATGGGAAGAGGCTAGGACAATTGAAAACTTTAGAATTGGATTCAGGATCAAATGACTCTATCCAACACATTGCAATCTCATTTGCCTGCATTACAATTGCACTTTTTTTTTTTACAAAAGAAACATCAATGACGCCATTTTTTTTTCCTTTTCCTTTTCCTTTTTGTTTTTTGTGTGCAGAAACTCAAGTACTAATCACAGACAAATATATCTCAGAACCAATGACCTCTGAAAACTATATCTTCCATATCATATTTCCAACAAAAATAATATAGCTCCTCCCCCACACTTAAAATTTTGTCTGTCTCAGACAATACAACCCATCAAACTATTCCTCCAACATGGAAAGCAATATATATGAAAAAGATAATCCACAAAGATACAAAGACAATGAATAGCAAATGAAGAGATATGACAAGACATGGAATAAGTAAGTATCACGTGGATTAGACAAGCAAACTAAGTCAGAAAAAGAGTCAAGAAGGAAATCCTTCATCATATTCATGCAAGTAAATGTTACTGCAGTTTTGAAAAGACTCAAAGCAAGTTCTAGAGTAACAAGAATCACCTGTGTTATCACACAAAAGTGGGTAGATGATAAAAATGGCTTGCAACCTCACTAGGTGAATAAACATCAAGCTTAGACTATCAATAAAAAGTTCACCATCATAACAAGTGACTGCATGCAAGTGAAGTCTCCTATCATACACAAAAATCCATAATTTGATGATCAAACTTAACTAATTTTTACCACCTCTGAAATGATACTAAGGCATGCATAGAGAATATTATTTGACTCAACAACAGACAAATAAACCTAGGTAAACAGGCAAACACGCAATCAACCACACAAATTATTTCGAACATGAAAGGAAGAAAATAAATGCATTAAATAAAAGAACACACTCCCCTTTCAAGTCGGAGAAGAAGCATCATCATGTCTGACCCCACCGTAATCTCTAGTATAGACTTGATCTCTCTGCTTAAAATGACCTGCGTCTATTGCCAAAGTGAGACCCTTGATCACTAATGATCGCCCTGGGTACTCCAAATCTGCAAAATATGTGAGACCTAACAAAATCCACAACTAGAGAATTATCAGTCCTGGTGGGGATGACCTCCACCCATTTAGAAACATAATCATATGCCAACAGAATATATGGAAATCCAAAAGATACAGGAAAAGGACCCATACAATCAATACCCCAAATATCGAAAATCTCACAGAATAACAAAAGTTGTTGAGGCATTTCATTTCTACGTTCTATGTTCCTTGTTCGTTGACATCGCTCACAAGACTTGTAGAATTCAGAGGCATCATGAAATAAGGTAGGCCAATACAAATCAGACTCTAAAACTTTCCTAGCAGTTCTTTAGGGTCCAAAATACCCTCCCACAAGCCAGAGAATAACAAAAACTAAATACATATGGAATGAAACTCATAATCAAGTGCACATCATCTAATAATCTGATCACTACAAAATTTTCAATGATAAAGATCATCCCATACATAATACTTGGCATCACTTTTCAATTTCTGGACTTGTGCATGAGTAAAATGTGAAGGTACAACATGGCAACTAAATAAATAGCAAGATCTGCATACCATGGTGTCTTACCCTACAGGTGAAAAAGTTGCTCATCTGGAAAAGAATCTGCTATGGAGGTGGGCTCGATCTCCCTCACAATCCTGGTCAAAATGAAATACCACCTCCTTCAGCAACAAGTTGGTCAAGGTTATGGTTAATCTTGCTAAAGTCTCTGATAAAACATTTGTAGAAACTTGCATGACCTAGAAAAGTACAAATTTCCCGCACAGAAGCGGGGTAAGATAAAGAAGGTATAACCTGAATTTTAGCAGGATCTACTTCAATACCATACAGAGAGATAATATAACCTAAGATATCCCATACTTGACTATGAAATGACATTTCTTACAAACATCTGATGGAAATGATCCTTGGGGCGTCACCTGAAGCGTGCAAGTCCCTACACATTCCATATCCCTGTCTACAATAAAGAGGGCCCACAGATAGGTCCTAACAACAAATCATCATCAACATCAGAATCAATAAAATCACAATGAAATATAGAAGGTGTAGAGATATCCAAATGAAAAATAGACTAAGAAATAAAGTTCATGCAGTCCAACTCATCAGCTATAACCACGCTAAGAATATAATGATTCTCCATCGGGTACCTCCTAGCGTCCAAAATACTGAACCGAACTACAGTATCTCCTACCTCCATAGAAAGAGTACAACTTCTCGTGAAACAAAACCTTGGCATACTTGGGAATCTGCTTCCCTAGCCTTTTCTTCAACAACCCCCTTCCTAGGCTGGGCCTCTGAGGGAAGAGAAAAACTGGTGCAAAAACTCAAGTAGATTATCACCTGAAGACCTAGTCATCAACACAAACAAATACAATGAGAAACAAATATAAATGATAAGAAAGACAATAATAACAAAAGAAAAAGAAAACAAACAAACAAACTACAGTTTAAAGACAAACAAACCCATTAGAGTTCCCCAGCAACGACGCCAAAATTTGATAAGCGGTGAATTGTTGCAATACCGTTCCCAAATTATTTACCGAACCCCCTAACTACACTAATGCAGTATAGGACTGACTCGGGGCATCTCCCAACGAACCTAATGGCTGGATGTTTGTTTTTAAACAGAAGTAAATACTGGGGATTTTTATAATTATCAAAATAATTATTCAAAGCTAACCTAATGTAAGAACGATTCAACCTTGCACCGCACTATCACTATACGATGCAATGTTAAATCAATTCTGCTAAACAGACATAGAAATTAAATCTACAGGAAGTAAATCTAACTAATGCGCAAAAGTAAGTAATCACGCACCGCACTGTCACTATACAGTACGATGATCACGAAACAAAGGTGAACAATTTAACCATGTACCACACTGTCACTATATGACACAGTAGTCAAACAGTCACTAAAAATTGCTATAAACGAAAGCAATTCGACCAGGCACCACACTGTCACTATACGACAACTGGTCGAATGTAAATGAAATCTAATCTAATAATGAAAGCACTCCAACCAGGCATCGCACTGTCACTATACGATGCATGGATTGGAGAATTTTAATTGATGGGGTTAGTACGTCAGCAACAAGAAATTAAACTAACCTACAAATGCACGACGAACAAAATTACACAACTAAGCAATAATCAAACCTATAGAAATAACATTGCAAGTAAACAAACAAACATAGCAAAATAAATATCCAATTAAATGGACTGAATCAAATATAAGTAATCAAGAACTAATGATGGCGACATAATAACCCGAACAACCCTCTCCGACGGTGAATGCAAAGTCGCCAATCCACGCAGCAGAAGGACTGACATACGGAGGAATGCGATCACCGCTCGCGATCCGAGTCACCGGACGGTGAAATGGAATCTTCACCGCGATGGAGATGGAGTGGATTCGCGAAAAGTGAATCACCGAATCTGCCTCGCCCGCTTCGGATCACCGCCGCACCGCATTTGGATCTGCCGTCGAGGATCGGTTGGGATTGCCTCCGGATCTCAGAAGGGAGGTCACCGGAAGAAGCTGCCGGATTGTCGCCGCCGCTCGTGGGGAAGAAGACACTCTGCCGAGCGTGAAAAAGGGAAAAAACGATGAGGCTCGAGTTGCACTGCTCTTCACGATGTGGAAGGACCTCCTTCTGTGTGTCGCCACGGCCGCTCAGGCGATCTGCCACGCCGCAGCGAAGCAAGAGGACGCCGCCGCCGCCGCGAGGAAGAAGATGCCGTTCGTGATGTTCGCTACAACCGCTCGCATCACGGGCCATCTATCCCGCCGCCGCATGGTCGCAAGAAGCCGTCGGCATTTGCTCGCGAGGATGAAGACCGCCGCTACGCGATTCTGCGCTTCTTTTCTCTTCTGTCTATTCTGTCGAGTTTAGGAGAGGTAGGTTATTAAATGAATTCTTTGAGCCGTCCGATCATTTCTCCCTTTCAATCTCAGCTGTTCCTTAGAGCTACGTCTTGATTAATAAATTAAGTTGGCTTCATTTGGCTGCTCAATCCAACGGTTGTAATCAATCTGATTTCAAACGGACGTATCTGATCCATCTGAAGGGATAATCGAAATCCAACAGTCCAGATGAACAGACAAGATGTGTAGATCACAATGCATGGGTCGGATCGCTCCAAATTCAGATTAATGGCTCAGATCGAGCCATCACATTGGACGGTCCAGATTGCTCCGATCTCTAATGAATGAAACTAATTGAATCTGAATGGAAAATCATGATCGACCGGATTTAAATGAAAGGATAAGATGTCCAGATCTAAATGTATGGACCGGATCTCTTCAGATCTAGATAGATGGCTCAGAATCGATCAGATCTCATCGGACGATCAGGATTGACTAGATCTGAACTCTTTGATTAAGCTGCTTCTGATCTTGATGAAAGGTCCAGATTAATTACGTTTGAAATAATCCTTCTAGTCCTAGATGAAGCGATATTCGATTCAACTTGAGTCTAGTCCAGTGGCTCATCTCGATCTCCTACAAACAAAGATAAAATTTGCATATAAGTCCAAAAATTAGGAGAATTTACAATAAGGTCCAAAAATATATCCAACTCATAAAACATGTAAATAATCAATAATAAATCACTTGAGAGGATAAAAACAGTGATATTAAGGACCAAAATAATACAACAAAATGGCAGTTATCAATGACTTATAGAGCTCTTTCGAAGGGTTGCCTTTATAGCCCTGTAAAGGGGATCCATCTAGGCGATGGACAAAAAATTTAAAGAGAACAATAGATGCCCCACCCACTCCACCTTTATGAAGGGGAAGGATGGACATAAATGAGAAAAATAAAGGAAGCCGACCAACCTGTCTTAACAAATAATAATGGCAGAAGTTCACGGCTACGACAAGTTGGTACAGCTCAAATGGGGCCCTTCAGAGCCAGAGGTTCTTCGTGGGGCCCCAATAATATTTAGCAAGTACTAGGACGTGCAGATTTTCCCAACCTTTGCTCCTGTGCCACCTCATCTATTCGCCTGGCTGGGTGGGTAGACATCGTACAACTCTAGGCCCTCTAACCACCCGGGTGCATAAGGCAAAGCAATCCTTATGGTTACTTAGTAAGGCTATGTGCGGGATTCAAATATCAAGGTTGGAAGAAACAAAGTAGTCAACACCTATCGTCGCCCCTAGAAAGTAATTACATCTCCCTAGGAGGTGGTTACACCTCAAAGGCTTCCTCGAGATATTTGGCTATAGCCTTTTGATGATAGCTATGGAAGGTGATGTAATTGAGAGATGTCCTAAGGAAATCACCTTAGATGTTATTAATAAAAATCACTATTTGAGTATATATTTTATATGTATTTAATTGGATCTTAAACCCATTTAATGAATTCTACAATACGATGCATAATATGAGAGAAATTATGATTGGATCATAATTAGTGGGTATCTCATCATGTGCAATTATGTAAGTATTGAAACTTTCCTAGTCAATGAATTAATGAGATTGGACATCATCAATTCTATAAGACTAGCACAAGTTATGCTTCTTGGTTTATCCAAGCCTCTAGTGCTCACTAGATGGAAGCAAAAGGATGTTGAAAGTGAACATGTGGATTCTAGTTAGGGTAACTAGTTCTTTGGAGTAACCTGCTATGAAACTTCATATGGTTCTTTATATTGATGAAGTTTCATTGCATCTTGAGTGTAGGGTTCCTTAGACTTGAGGTATTCAAGTCACCTTAATCATGACACCTTATACTTTGACTTCTTTGTAGCCATCTCTATAGGAGGTGTGACTCCGGGATGATTGGGTATAAACTAAAGTGATATAAGATATTTGAATAGCTCAGAGAGGATTCACCACTTCTGTTAAAGGAGATGTATACCCTAGGCTTATTGTCAGGATTGTTACTTAGAAGCCTTTGGCTAAAGAAAGCATGTCAAGAAGATGGTCTTCTTAGGAACATGTATCGAGTAATTTGAATCCACAAGATAAGAAACAAACTTGGGCTAGGTGTGACGTTGTCAGGCTAATGGAGATGATCACTATAGACCATGTCCTGAACCAAGTGGGTATAGAATGAGTTAAAGGAACATGACATGAAACAACTATAGTTGTTGAAGGGTTCAAAATTGTTCTGAAGTCGATAAAAACTTTTCGGTCTATTGGGAGTCATGATGTACTACTAGGTGTCATTCATGATCTATTCGTAACTAAGGGTTAGTTATTGTGCCATCGTTCGTGATAGGCACCCAACATGCCCATGCCACGAGGTACGGTATGATCATTCAATGCCTCAGGGCACACGACACGACCATGCCACCTAGCACGGCCAAGTCATGCTGCATCCCAACTCTTCGTCGTCTCTGTTTTTGGCATGTCATTTCATATCCTAATCACAAAATTATAAATAGGGTTTGAGAGGAAACCCTAAGAGAGCTTTTTGAACGTTTTGGAACTCCAAAAACCTTATGTCGTCACTTCCTATTCTTAATCATCACTATACATAGAGGAGGGCTTGTTAGCCTATGGAAGGTTATCTCGTGAAGATCTGATGTGGATACCGGTAGAGGTAAGACTCGTTAGTCTTGCTCTAGTTTCTACAAATCTGAGAAAGATCACGAAGGTATGAGATCTACTCTCCTATGTTATCATATTTTGTATGGTTATGTCAAAGTCAAGTGCTCTTGGGTGAAGGATCTTTGGGATAAATGCAAAATTTTTATTTTCTACTGCGCTTGCATCTCAAAGAATCCAACAGAATGAAGTATCTTCACCCGCAAGAATATGCGTCCGATGCACCAGCTATTCCACCACTCCATCGAAGCCCATCTTGAAGAGGGTGGCCACCTTTGGAGCCAAGTTCTTCAGCATTTGACTCTGTTAACCTCAACATCGCGCTTCCTCCAACTCTCTTTACAAGGTTAAAGAAGCCCGAAGTTCATCATGCTCCTCGCACATCCTCTTCAATCCTTAATTTAGCCTCCCTAGATCCTCATCTTGAGCCAATTGTAGGGAGTGGAGGCAGGCAGAAAGGTCGACAATGTCCCTAGAGAGACCAATGACCACCTATTGAAGGTAGGCCACCTGAGACCGAGTCATAGTGTGAGCATCATGGAGTTGGTTTAGGAAGACCTCATAAGCACAACATCGGGATAAGGCTTGATCTCTCTCTTCCTTGACCCTAAGCCTCTATCTGACCTTCAAGGATATTTGTTCGTTTAAGAGGCTCTTCTCTAATTGGACATCGACCTTTGCTACTTTAGCTCCCTACAAGCAAGCCTGGAGCACAACCAACTTAGTGGTCAGTAAATCATTCTGGCGACAAATCGCTTCTCGGCTCTGCCGCTCTGTAATAATGAAATCCTCCCATTGCCAAGCCTATGCCCTTGCTACTTTGGCCTCATAAAGGAAGGCCCAACAATGCGTCAACTCAGCGACCAATGAGTTATTCTACCAATGCATTTCTTCCTGTCCCTGTAGCTCAACAATCACAGAGTCGGCTCATTGTTGAGCATCATCCCTACTGACACACAATATGGTCAGCTACACCTTCATCTCTAAGCAAGTATATTGCAGGGCCACCAGGTTCACCTTCAACTTAGCCTCCCATTGCAACAACTCAGAGAATTGTTGTGTTGTTTTCTTCAAATGAGCTCCAGAGGCTTTATGTCGCTAGTTGATGGATTAACTCATCATAATTAGTGGCCACCTATATGAAGGATAGCCGAGTGAAGGCGGGGATGCTAAATTCAAGGAAGGGAGCTCATAAGTTGGTAGTCCACTCACCGATGTGATGTCGTGGCATAGACATTCCAAAGGAGCTTGTAGTCTTGCTTGATTTAAAAGTTGTACCTCCTTAGAAGAGCGAGCACGCACGACGAAACGAAGGGAAATTAGTGGGAGATTATGTTGGTGCAGGGCCACCAGATAATCAAACCTAGGTTTTGATAATGGCAAAGATTCAAAATTAAGTTATCTTGTTATCTCATATGTTATGTTGAGTGTACAGGCAATGTATTATGCTTTGCTAAGGTCAACGATACCAGGAGAATCTTGGAATGAGAAACCTCGGTGGTCGGGTGACGCCAAGAGAATCTCGAAAGGAGAACCCTCGGTGGTCAAGTGACCAAAAGCTAAGCAATAGGTTAGGAGGACCAAAGCTAAGCTCCGAGTGTGAAGCAATGGGTAAGGATGCGTCCTCGATAAGAGGACAATCCTAGGCGTCGATCCGACCAAGGCTTCCAGAGGAATGCCGAAGTTGAGATCGAATAGTCAAAGGACTGTCACACTGCATGACATTATGCATCTCTTGTGCTAACCTTGTGTTGTAGGTATCAGGTTAAATTCTCAAGAGTAGTAGTCGACTGGAGGTCTTAGCAGTCCACTGGAGACAGTCGATTGCTGATAGGATCAGTCGACTAATGTCGATGAATAATCCCAAAGCACAAGGTCAAAGAGTTATCAATCTATGTCGCCACCTCATGATAAGATAAGCTGCCACCTCGAGATAAAGTCCATGAGTTTTGGATTTGGATCTGGACATATTCCAAGGTGTCAATCTATAAAAGGCGGGGAGGACTCAAACCCTAGATCTATCAATGAATTCCTAAAGTGCGCTTGCTCTCTGATCGTATCTCTATGTGCTACAATGCAACTCTGACCGAGCATCCTCTACAATTCAGTTATCGGTATTATTTCTTATTTATTATTTGCTAAGAGGAGAGGTAGGTTTGTTACCTCTTCCTCTACATTGTTGTAATCGTTTGTCTCTTACCTCCAACGAGGAAGAGATATTTAGTGTTTTTCCCTTCGGAAGCGATCAAGGATTGCAAGGCCTTGGATTAGCAGTCGATGGGTTATGAACCAAGTAAAAGATACTTGTGTCTTTTGTTGTGTGTTTCCGCTGCGTACTTTGTTTTAATCGATGAAAAGAAAGTTTTTTGAACGATATTCACCCCTCTCTAGCATTTACTCGATCCAACATATTCGAGGAAAGGGGTATTAACACCCCTGCAGTGGTAGATGGAAGGATAGTTGGGGAGGTAGTGGGAGAATTAGGAGGGGGTACATTCATGATAAAGGGACTCATGGGGAAATGGAGGAAGAGATAGGAAGATCCGCTTGGGTAAGAACAGAGGTTTCTATATCCTCAGCCATCAGACTGGATGAGGATGAAATGTGGGGAAAAGTGGTTGGAAAGGGGAAAGAATGTTGTGGAGGGAAGGAAGGGGTGTTCGGAGGAAGGCGAAGAAGGTGGGAATATGGAAAGTGGGGGCTAAAGGAGTTCAAGGAAAGGAAAAGAGGTGCCCTACCCCTCTGGTGGTGAGAGGACTACAAAAGTGAAAGGTACCTCACTTAGAAAAGAGGATGGGGTTCCAGAAGGCGAGGGCAATGGTGCCAAATCAAGGGAGCATCGTCGTCGGAAGAAGGGGAGGCCACAAGAGAATAAGGGGGAGGTGCCGAGGCGGGTACCAAGACCTTATTCTCTTTTCTATTACGCATTTTAGCAGTCATTTTTTCCTCTCTTCCACTTACCCTAGGTCAAAGGAACCGAGGTTGTAGCCATCTGAGCAAAGGAAGAGAGACCAACCCTAGCAGAGGTCCATGGAGAATTTGTCGCCAAGCCTACAATCGGGGCCAATTGAGTGAGAAGATTGGAGGCCCCTGGTTTATTTTTCTTCTCTTCACATTCTAACTATGAGAAGGCCTCCACCATGGCCTCCTGCATGATGTCATCTGCCAAATAACAACCCATTGCTAAGTAATTCCTAGCTTTGCTAATACATAAAAATCGAGAGGTTGTTTAGATACCTGTTAGGATAGGGTCATCTGAGATGAATGGAGATGGCTTGAAACAGCTGAGTGGCCATTCATATATCAAAATCTAAAGGTTGTAGAGATGATCTTGGAGAAGGCGTTGCACGTCCTCAAAAGGGAATCACAAATGACACTCTTTTAGAGGAGGAAGAGTAGGAAGGTCGGTCCTCCATGTATTGGAGTATGGTAAGGGATTAGGTACCTAGGTGAAGAAATACAACCTTTTCCAACCTTTGTTGGAAGAGGCATTTCTCGCAGGAAGAGGCAGTCAGGCTCCCGACTAAGTAGAATACATCCGACTCTAACATCTTCAAGTGAAATAGACTGTGAAATATGAGGGGAGAAAGGGGAAGGTTCATATGTTCAAAAATGACAATCGTCCCTACAAGAATACAAAAAGTGTTGGGAGCTAATTGGTTCATGGCTATTTGGTAGAAATCTAAGATTTCAAGGTAGATAGGGAGAATAGGTAAACGAAGACTTCCTTCAAGTTAGCCTACAAATAAAGAATGATAGCGGGGAGGAGGACAATGAGGTCGGTCAGTAGGTTTGGCAAATAGCAAGGGGACGACGTTCGAAACATATTGAGATTTTTATTGGCAGAAGAGGTGGGCCAGAGTCAGAGAGGATGACTCGGTTTCGAACCACGAAAGATCGCTCGACCTAGTGTATTTCTTACACTAGGAGGCCATAATCAAAGGGGAGAAGGGTGATAGAGGACACTACTTGCTGAAGGACTAAGAATATGTTGGATCGAGAAGCGTCGCTAGAGGGGGGGGGGGTGAATAGCGAGCGTAAATTTCTTTTCGTTCGTTTACATTCGTTAAAACACGAGTAGACACAGCGGAAAAATAAGAAGACAAGTTTATTTTTACTTGGTTCACAACCCAACGGTTGCTACTCCAAGGCCCTAACGGTCCTAGACTGCGTACGGAGGGAAAAGCACTATAACGTCTCCTCCTCGTTAGAGGTAGGAGACAACGATCACAAAATCGGAAGTACGAGGATGAGGCAACAAGCCTACCTCACCTCGTTATGAATAAAAATAAAGAATACAATAATAAAAGAAATTACTTGCTACTGTTGCCGACGAAGAGGATTAGAACTTGTTGTCGCGTCGGCGTTATGATGGTGTTGGAGCTTTGGCATTGTAGGAGTGTAGGGGATCGAACGGCCGGCTAGAGGCGGGTGAATAGCCCTCTTACGATGGATGTCGGAATTCTCTCGTTCGTTTGCTCGTCTACACAATCGTTAGCGCAAGCGGAAGCATAAACAATAAAGACAAAGCAATAAATGAAAATATAAATGCTAACAAAGAAGATGTAACGTGGTTCACGGCTACGCCGCTAATCCACGGTTTGATTCGTCCAAGGTGAATCACTCCTCCAAAGCCAATCACTATTGGTCTCTCCTTTGCACCAAGCTAGGTGGAGGTAACCTTTACAATCAAGATCACTCTTCTTACAATAAGAATGGAGTAAAAACAAGTAAGAAGAGTTTAGAGCTTGTGGGGCACTAGGAAGATCACTTAGAGCATAAGCATTTGCCTCTCAAAGGCTCACACCCTCTCTTTTTATAGAGAGGGCTGATTTCTTCTCGTTGGGCGCCACCAGTCGACTGCTGCCCTTGGCAGTCGACTGCCGTCACTACAACAGCCTCCGAACATGTCGGATCCTGACCGTTGTAGTTCAACGAAACTCTTGGCAGTCGACTGATGGACCTCACCAGTCGACTGTTGCCTCCGTAGTCGACTGCCCAGTCGGTTACGAGCGGTTCTGTGCTCGCGATATCCTTTGGCAGTCGACTGCTGGGCATAAACCCATTAGTCGGATACCAGTCGAACCCACTCGACTCAGAGCAGTCAACTGCCATTACATGGTAGTCGACTGGTGTCGTGTGAAACTCAAACTTAACATATGTTTGAGCTTCCGACGGTCGGGTAAACCTTAACCCTTGCGGTCAAGTCTCCGACACTCGGCCATTCAGCCATGTTCACCTAATGAGCTACTTACATTTCACTCATTCTCTCATCTCACTCGAAGTCCCTCGCCGAATCTCTCTTCGTTCGCGGCCACGTCCCTCGACAGCATTAGGCGCACGGCTCTGCAATGCTCCTTCGCGTCTCTTGCCTCCGAAGTCTGCTTCCTTGGCTTCACTTCAAGTCATCTTGTCCGGCGGTCCCTCGGATGCTCCATACGCACGGCTTCCGCAAAGTCATCCTTCACCGACTCAAGGACCGAGGTTGTGAGGGTGAACCCGCCAAGGCTCCATGTGCTAATTACTAAGTCCTACAAGACTCCAACGCACATATCAAATAACAATATCATTCTAACTTAAACCCTTTGCCACACACATCAAAACCTTATCATGGCAAGAGATTGCCCTAACAATCTCCCTCTTTTTGATGTGTGGCAATCCGTTTAAGTTAGGTAAAAACATTTGATGAAAATTCTAAGGTAAGAAAGCATGTAAACATAAGCATGATATAGCAACATGCAACTCCCCCTTAATCCATGAAACTCCCCATAAAAAAAAATTTCTCCCCCTATCATAAGTATGATCATTTCTCCCCCAAAATATATTCCCCGTTACTTAAACATAATTATTTCTCCACCTTTGACACCATCAAAAAGATTAATACTAAGTTATAAACCCATGACATCAAGTCTAATAGAAGGAGAACACCAAAAACATGATTAAAATCTGAAATCAGAAAATATTGGGCTATTTTTAGTGAGCAATCATTGCTATCGATATGGCAATGATCGGGCACAATGGATTCAAATTCGATTTTAGTAATTTCGTAAATGCATTAAAAATTCCAGAAAATTCGAAAAATCATGAAATTTGAGGAACATATTTCTTTTAAGTATATATATCAATGAAAAATCATTATATTTTCCTAGATTTGCCAAAAATCCAAAGGCTTTAAGAACCACTAGTTTTTGAGCATGTTAGTATCCATTTTAACACGTAGTTTTGTATCCAATTGTTTCAAAATATGAATACACAGATTTTAAAGTAAGAAATTGTTTTGAAAACTCATGAAATATCCAACCATGATCTTTGGGCAATATGTCTATGAATTAAACATAAGTCTTCCCCATGATTGGTCTATTATTGCTATTTTGATACTTTAAATGACCATCTAAATGTCATAGGCATTAGTGGACATTTGTATCATCCTAACATCTCACTCATGCTAAGTTTTCAATCAAGGTAGCCTATGGTGAGTGTGAGATGCATCCTAGGGGGTATTTGTATATACTTAACCATTATATTCATACAATTCTATCATGGTTAAGTATCAACCTACATGATCATAATGACATATATGAATTGATTTCACATTATGATCATGAAATACATGTATTCATTAAATAATAATCATACATTAGGTATTATATGATGATAATAAACAAGATATCACCTAAAGCATGATTCAACCCTATTTCTTATGATGATGTGCCAAATATCAAAATCATAAATCATGATTGCAAACATGTGTAGCAATTACATTAATCATCATGATTTAAGCATTATTATCTATTTATGGGCACATTATCATCACCCAACACTATTCTAAAAATGTTGTCCCGCCATCCTAAGTCAACTAAAATATGATATAGGTCAATTGCATATGGTTGACTACCCTAGGGGTTTTCTAACCCTTAAGGATGGATTTTGGAACCCAAAATAAGTTCTTGCCTATTGGGTTCACTAGATACTCCTTGGGGATCCATTTCCTAGCTATTACCTTCTTTTTATCTTGTCCCCTAACAATTAGGCATTTATAGGCCTTTTCATTTTTCTTTTCTTTATACCTAGGCCCTTTTTGTTGAAGCTAGCTCTTTGGCTCCCTAAGATCATGTTCAATGTGTTGGAGCCAATTGTGAATTTTTCTAGGGCTTTTGTTAAATAATCTACCTTTTCCCTTAAGACCCTATTTTCATTTATACATGCATCACTAACATCTAATGGCACATAAAGATCATGTGAGCATGCATCATTTAAGCTAGAAGAAATATTATCATTTAAGCATGCATTTTCTAGCTTATTTTCCAATGCCTTAATTTGATTAAGCATGCTTTTATTTTTCTTTTTCATTCCAAATAAGTCCTTAGTTAAACTAGAAATTATGGAAACTATTTTCTTAGGAGAGGCATTCGTTACCATAGTTTCCATATCCTCTTCTTCTTCTTCGGATGAGGAGGATGTAGAAGCTCCCCCTTCACTTGAGCTCTCTCCTCTTGAGCTTGATCCTTCATTTTTGGAGGAAGATCAATCAAAGTCATCAAAGGTCATCAAGGCCAAATTGGTGACAAAGGCATTCTCCTCATCCGATGATGATGAGGAGGATGAGGATGAGTCATCCCAAGTCCTTGCCTTTAGAGCTTTGGTCTTCCCCTTTTCTTTTGTCTTCTTCTCCTCTTCCTTCTTTTTCTTGCTCCCCTTTTTCTTCTTCTTTTCTTCTTTCTTTTTCTTCTCTTCCTTGCTCTTGTTTAGAAGGGGACAATTATCCCTTATGTGCCCCTCTCCTTGGCAATTGTAGCATATGACCTTCCCCCTTGGTCTTCTATTCCTATCATTTGATTTATGAAAATGAAAACCTTTTAAAGCACGTCTTACCCTCCTTACCATATAGGCTTCTTCGGTGCTATCCATGGAGGAGGAGGAAGACGCTTCGTCATCGGAGGAGGAGTAGATCTCTATCTTCTTCTTCCCCTTATTTGCCAACAATGCTACTCCCCTTGAAGGTTGTATTTTTGGCTCTTCTTGTATTCCTTCAAGCCTAGATTCATGTAATTCCATAGTGGAGAAAAATTCATCTAGAGTACTTACCTCTAGATTCTTTGAAATGTAAAATGAGTCCACCATTGAACTCCACTTGGATGATCGGGGGAAAGCATCTATGGCCTTCATTATCATATCGCGATTGGAGAGCCTTTCTCCTACACTTGTTAGTCCATTTAAAATTTCTTTGAATCTATAATGCAAAGAAGTTACCTTTTCTCCCTTTTCTAATTTAATGTTTGATAGTTGGGAGCGGAGGATATCTCTCCTTGCTAGCTTCGCCTCGGATGTGCCTTCATGAAGCTCAATTAGCTTCTCCCACATCTCCTTGGCACTTAGACATTCTCCTATTCGGTTGATTTCTTGTTGGGGGAGCACATTGAAGAGATGATGCTTGGCTTTTGAATTTGCAAGGTGCTCTTCCCTTTGCCTTTTGGTCCACCTAGATTTCTCTATTGGCTTCCCCTCTTCATCCCTAGGCAAAACGAAACCGGATTCCATTGTAATCATAATATTAAAATCCGTTTCGAAAAATACCTCCATTCGCTTCTTCCACCAAGCGAATTCTCCTTCAAACTTCGGAGGATGGATGTTGGAGCCGGCCATTTTGAAATTTGCTTGTTGTGGCGGTTAGTCCTCGACAAGCTTTCCTTGGCTCTGATACCACTTGTAGGGGATCGAACGACTGGCTAGAGGGGGTGAATAGCCCTCTTACGATGGATGTCAGAATTCTCTCGTTCGTTTGCTCGTCTACACAATCGTTAGCGCAAGCGGAAGCATAAACAATAAAGACAAAGCAATAAATGAAAATACAAATGCTAACAAAGAAGATGTAATGTGGTTCACGGCTACGCCGCTAATCCACGGTCCGATTCATCCAAGGTGAATCACTCCTCCAAAGCCAATCACTATTGGTCTCTCCTTTGCACCAAGCTAGGTGGAGGTAACCTTTACAATCAAGATCACTCTTCTTACAATAAGAATGGAGTAAAAACAAGTAAGAAGAGTTTAGAGCTTGTGGGGCACTAGGAAGATCACTTAGAGCATAAGCATTTGCCTCTCAAAGGCTCACACCCTCTCTTTTTATAGAGAGGGCTGATTTCTTCTCGTTGGGCGCCACCAGTCGACTGCTGCCCTTGGCAGTCGACTGCCGTCACTACAACAACCTCCGAACACGTCGGATCCCGACCGTTGTAGTCCAACGGAACTCTTTCGGGCCGATCGATGGACCTCACCGATCACGCTTCTGAGTCGGCTATGAGCGCTTCGCGCCGATATCCTCCGGCGCGATCATTATTCCATGATGGCGATCACGGGTATAAACCCATCACGGATACCAATGAACCCACTTGATTAGAGCAATGATCGCCATTACATGGCGATCGGTGCCGCGGTGAAACTCAAACTTAACATAAGTTTGAGCTTCCAATGGCCGGGTAAACCTTAACCCTTACGCGGCCAAGTCTCCGACACTCACCATTCGCCAAGTTCACCTAATGAGCTACTTACATTTCACTCATTCTCTCATCTCACTCAAGTCCTCGCCAAGCTCTCTTTGTTCGCGGCCACGCCCCTCGACAAAGATCGCACGACTGCAATGCTCCTTCGCGTCTCTTGCCTCCGAAGTCTGCTTCCTTGGCTTCACTTCAAGTCATCTCATCCGGTGGTCCCTCGGATGCTCTAAGCGCACGACTTCCGCAAAGTCATCCTTCACCGACTCAAGGACCGAGGTTGTGAGGGTGAACCCGCCAAGGCTCCATGTGCGAATTACTATGTCCTGCAATACTCCAACACACATATCAAATAACAATATCATCCTAACTTAAACCCTTTGCCACACACATCAAAACCTTATCATGGCAAGAGATTGCCCTAACAAGGAGCACTTGAGAATAATCTTGATGATATTTGGAGATGAAATCCTCCCCTCCTTTTATAGATTTTGGCCTCTGAATATGTCTCCTAATGTTTTGGAACAGATCCCGAAGTTGTACAAAATTTTATCGCAAAGTGGCCGCGTCAAACGTTATTCGTTTTGACCAAGCGCAAAGGCTAATTCGTCACCATCAGTCGACTAATGCCTCCCATCAGTCGACTGATGAGCATCAGTCGACTGATGAGCATCAGTCGACTGCCCCATGTCCAAAAGTCGACTGCCAGCCTGGCCACTTTCCTGCAGTAAGAGGTTAGCACGGAAAATGGTAAATACGATGGTTTCTAACCGTCCGATCTCGACCTAGACCTTCCACAGGAAGTCTTAGTCGGATTGCCGCCTACGGTCATCCCCGTAAAGAGGACATGACCTTACCATCTCTCACTCACACGAGCTTACCTTGATACTTACATTGTAGCTCTCGCTTTCGGCCTTCCACTCGATTCCTTCGGCTCCCTCCGAAGTCACTCGAGTGTCGCCCGACCACCGCGGCTTCCTCCGGGTGTTGCTAGCCTTCAGCTCTAGCTTTAGTACTTTTCTGCACACTCGATTTAGCTCATGAGATAAGGATGTAAACTTAACTTTGTGTCTTTGCCATAATCAAAACACAGGTTTGATTATCTAGTGCCCCTGCACCAACAAAATAGAGGCGGCGGACAAAGGAAGGAGACAAGGGGTGAGGGAGGGGCATGAACCAACCCTTCATAATAAGCACTTTTGTTGACACGATAATTAAGCTAGGTGATGATGGTGACACGCCATGAAGATGTGTTTGCACTAATATCTAAGGGAAAAAAGCAAAAACCTTCAAGGGTGATAGAAAAAGGGGCCCATAAACTCTTAAAAGATAGCGGGGCATGACCACCAGAGTTACTGATTTGGCAACTATATGTTGATGTCAGGACCTAGGGATATCCTGACTGCTTTGGAGGGGTGGCTAATGATACTTCCAAGAACGCTTATGCGGCCAAATCAATGGTAAAAGAGGGCCCTCAAAGAGCCATCCCAATAGAAATAGTCACGAGGGCCGGAGGAAGCGAATTGGAGGTGCTTCAGACTCTGACATGTGAGATAATGAGTAATAGGAACACCAAACTCAAGGTTAAAGAGAGGCAAGGAACTATACCTTTGGGTGGAGGGACAAGCTTGCCACTCAGTCCTACTAAGAGCTAGCCACTCCCTGCACCAGAGGTACAGGTCACTCGGCTACTCTACTTGTTAGCCACTCGACTACACCAAAGGTATAGACCACTCTGCTCATTAGCCACTAGAGGTACATGCCACTATGCCACTCTACTTGTTAGCCACTCAGTTGCATCAAGAGTCGACCACTCAACCATATTTGAAGTCCAACACTGGGCTACCCTTGGAAGTAGAGTTGTGGAGATGAAAAGATTGAACATTATTAAACTCATCTACACAGGTCATTATCGGGGATGAGAGCTTGGGGGGCCACTGGAAAAATTCCTCCCAGTCACGGTTGTTACATCCGGTCCCCTAACAGCTCGCTCTAATGATAATATTTGCCCACGTGACATTCCACATGAAGGGTTTGAGCAGAGGTTGTCTCCTAACAACTTATCAGAAAGTATCTCAGGGGTATTTTGAGAGCAAACTGATTCTATAAGGGCAAGGCAAAGGTAAGAGAAGGAGGTTTAGAGTTTCCCATACTTTTCTAACTATTACTACATTTCGTTTCGCTTTTGCTCTTTCCTCTTCTGTAGCTGTCTAACAAAGACATCATAGGGTTGTTAATCGGAACCCCAGCAATCATCTGATCTATGTTGAAATTGGCAAGAGAAGGTGAAGATAGAAGATCTACTGCATCGGACTCGTCCTGGGCAAAAGAAGTCTAGAATCTAACCACATCAGTACTAATAAAAAAATAATTTTAACTACAATTTTAGTCAAAACTATATTATAATTTTTAAAAGAAATAACAAAAGAAAAACTTAAATAGAAAATAAAATGATATAAACTCTACCATACAAATTTAAAATCATTCCATGATTCATACATTTTTAAATAATTATTAAAAAATATATTTATTTTCTAATTTTTACTGATTTAGGGATATGTGATAGTCTTGCTCAAAATTATTACATGGACTTAAATTACTTTAAATTTAAATAATCACTCCTAGATGTTCCTTGGATTCACTATTGATGGACGCGAGCCCGACCCCAAGTCTCTGGCTGAGATTGGCAAGGATTTGAAGCGCGCGCTCGTGCTCAAGGCTCGCAAGTGCACGATTGTCGTCAAGTAATAATTTTTGTATCGATTCAGTAGAGATTGTGATACGAGTATCGTTTGTCCAATGATTTCTATTTGTTCAGAATAAATCTCTTGCGAGTCAGGTGTGTGAGGTCGATGATAGTCCTAGCTTAGTTACGGTGTCACTAGGAGAAAGCGAAGGTGGACTCAAAGTTCCTTAAAGGATTCTAGGGGTTCAATTTCACTTGTGCATTGTTGAATATGCTATCAATTTAATGCTCCAAGGATCTCCAGTTATGATCTTGTGGGAGAATCATTGTATGTCTTCCCAATGAACTTTTGCTTCTACCAGAAACTATCTATTCCTAACCAAGTTTCTCTTTCGAATCGTCAGAGCTCTGGGGGTTGATATCTTTGGGAGCCCCCTGTCACTGGGGTCTCTCAACCCTTCTATTAGGGTAATCAACCCATGAATGATGTGTTTTGATGTGTGTGGAAAAGGTTTAAGTTAGGTTGTTTATGGATTTGATATGTGTGTTGAAGTCATACCGGACTTAGTAATTCACACATGGTTAACTTGACAAAGCATTGGCAAGATCACCATCTCATGACTCGGTCCTTGATTCGGTGAAGGATGACTTTGCGAAGTCGTGCACTTGATGCATCCGAGGGACCGCCGGACGAGGAGCATTGGAGTGAAGCCAAGGAAACAGACTTCAGGGCGAGACACGAAGGATGGCATTGCAAAGTCGTGTGCTTGGTGCATCTGAGGGGCATTGGAAGGACCAAGAGAGCTTCAAGGCGAAGGACTCCAAGGGAGATGAGAGTGAGCGATTGTAACCCGGGACAGGGTAGCTTATAGGTAAACTTGGCCGAATGGCTAAGTCAAGTGTTGGATGCTCAACCAAAGGTTGGTTTGAGGTTTTACTTGACACCAATCGACTTCCATAGATGGCAGTCGACTGCTTTAGGTCTATGGACTCGACCGGTGTTCGACTGAACCATTTCTGGCCCAACAGCCGACTGCTAGGGTTTGACAGTCGACTGCTAGACCATCAGTCGACTACCAAGGGATGGCAGTTGATTGATCGCAGCAAGTTTGGGCACAGAAGGTTGATCAATTGAGTTATCACTTCGGTCACTCGACTGATGGCTCCATCAGTCGACTGATGGGGATGATTAGTCAACTGATGTGGAAGTCGTTGGTTGGAATCGAACGTGGATGAAGCCGTTGTGAGGCAACGACTACAGTAGCAGTCGACTGTTGGCGTCATCAATTGACTACCCGGTGCCTAACGGGAAGAATGACCTCTTCCCTATACGAAGAGGCCTTGGGTCACTTGGGATGGTTAATGCTTAACCTCTAAATGTCTCCCAAGTGCCCAATACGATTTCTACTCCTCTTCCTTGAGTTTATTTCAATCATATTGTAAGAGGAGTGATTCTTGTAAAGACAGGTTTACCTCTAGCTTGCTTAGTTCAAAGGAGAGACTAGTGGAATTGGTTTAGGCGTGATTCACCTAGAACGAATCGGGTTGTGGACTAGCGTCAAGGGTCGTGAACCACGTTATATGTCTTGTTAGCGTTTGTATTCTTTGTCTCTATGCACTGTCTTAATTGTTTTACTTTAGTATTATATTTCCGTTGTGCTAACTCTAATTGTAGATGATTAAGCAAGCAATTTCCATCATCGTATACGAAGGGCTATTCACCCCCCTCTAGCCGGCCACCGATCCTCCAACAAGTGGAATCAGAGCGAGGAACTTGTCGCGGACTAATCGCCAATATAAGCACGACAAGAGATGGTCGACTCCAACATTCATCCACCTAAATTCGAATGAGAATTAGCTTGGTGGAAAAAGAGAATGGAGGTGTTCTTCAAGACCGACTTTGATATAATGCTTATTATGGAAAATGATTTTGAGTTGCCTAGGGATGAATAAGGGGAGCCATTAGAGAAGTCAAGATGGACAAAGAAGCAAAGAGAGGAGCACCTTGTGAATTTAAAGACCAAGCACCATCTACACAACGTGCTCCCTCAACAAGAAATTAATGGAATTGAAGAATTCTCTAGCGCCAAGGAAATGTGGGAAAAACTTGTAGAGCTTCATGAAAAAACTTCCGAGGCAAAGCTAGCAAGAACGGACCTTCTCCGACCACAATTAAGCAACATCAAATTAGAAAAAGGAGAAAAGGTACGTTCTTTATATTCTCGATTCAAGGAAATAATAACCGGTTTATTAAGTGTAGGAGAAAAACTTTCAAACCAGGACATGATCATGAAAGCCATAGACACCTTCCCCCGATCTTCAAAATGGAGTTCCATGGTAGATTTATTCTACATCTCCAAGAATCTAGAGGTAAGTACTCTAGAAGAATTCTTTTCAACTATGGAACTTCATGAAACTAGGCTTGAAGGCATAGTAGAAGATTCAAGCACAAAGCCAAGGGGAGTAGCATTGGTGGAAGAAAAAGGAAAGAAGAAGAAGAAGGAGACTCCACCCTCATCATCCGATGAATCATCTTTCACCTCCATGAATAGTAATGAAGAAGGCTACATGGTAAGGAATGTGAGACGTGCTTTAAAAAGCTTTAAATTTAATAAATCTCATGATAGGGGAAGAAGGGCAAGGAGAAAGATCATTTGTTACAATTGCCAAGGAGAGGGACACATAAGGGATGATTGTTCCCTCTTGAACAAAAGAAAGGAAGAAAGGAGAAATAAAGAAGACAAGAAGAAGGGGAGCAAGAAGAAGGAAGAAGAAAAAAAAACTAAAGAAAAAGGGAAGGCCATGGCACACAAGGTGACATGGGATGATCCATCATCCTCATCGGAGGAAGAACAAGCCTTCACAACCCTTGCACTAATGGGGATTGATGATGTAGAGTCAACCTCCTTCGAAAGAGAAAATGCAAGCACTAGTGAGGAGGAGAGCTCAAGTGAAGGGGGAGTGTCCTCATCTTCATACTCATCATTGGAAGGGGATTGGATAAGTAAGGTAACGAAACTACCCTCCCAAGATGTTATTTATATGATTACTAGCCTAACTAAGGATTTATTTAAGGCTAAGAAGAAAAATAAATGCATTATTGATCAAATTCAAAAACTAGAAGAAAAATTGAAAATTGCATGCTCACATGTTAATGAGAATTCTTCTAGTGTTAATGATGCATGTTTAGAAGAAAATAGGGTTTTGAAAGAAAAGGTAGATTTTCTAACTAAGGCCCTAGAAAAATTTACAATTGCCTCCAAAACATTGAACATGAACATTGGGAGCCAAAGGGCTAGTTTTAACAAGAATGGCTTAGGTTATAAGGGATCCAAAAATAAGAAGGCCTACCATTGTTTGATTGCTTGGGGTCAAGCTAAAACCACAATGGTAGCTAGGAAATGGATCCCTAAGGAGTATTTGCTGAACCCTATTGGAAAGAATCTATATTGGGTTCCCAAGTCCATCCTTAAGGGTTAGGAAAACTCTAGGATAGTCAACCATTAGTGGACTTATTTTGTATCATATAAAATGGTTGACTTATAAGGAGGTGGGTGATGATTTTTGATTTAGTGTTGGGTGATGATAATGTGTAACCCATAAATTGAATGCTTAAATCATGATTTATGCTTGATTTTATACTTGATAAATAATCATGATTTATAATTTGGATGATAATATTTGGTTTATGATCATAATATGCAAATTAAATGATAATATTGTGTTATGATCATAAAGGGGGTTTATGCATGATACTTATCCTTGGGTAGAATTGCATGAAATTTTGGTTAAGTATTAATACCTTTAGGTACATCACACACTCACTATATGCTAACTTAATTGAAAACATAGCATGGGTGAGATGTTAGGATGATACAAATGACTCACTTATGATTATAACATTTTGATGAGTCATTATAGGTATCATGATAGCAATAATAGACCGATCATGGGGAAAGCATATGTTTAATTCATAGACATATTGCCCAAAGATCATGGTTGTATATTTCAAATGTTTTGAAAACATTTCTTGTTTCATAATCTGTGCATTCATGCTTTAAAACAATTCTAGGGCAAAACTAGCTTTCAAGTTGATACAAAATTGAGTTATTTTCAAACTTTTGAGTTTTTGCCTAATTTTTGAAAATAGAATGAATTTTCATGAAAAACTATTTTTCACTGATAAAGGAACTTATTAGAATTATGTTCCTCAAGTTTCACGATTTTTCAAATTTTCTGGAATTTTTAATGCATTTCTGAAGTTGGACTTCGGAAATCAGAAATTCTAAAATCTAGGTGCCAGTCGACTGGTGCTCTGATTCAGTCGATTGATCTACTGTGCATGAGCATAGTAACCTATTTTATCAGGTTTTAAGCCTATTTTTGGAGATTTTCTTCCATAGACTTGATGTCATGCTTATATAACTTATGTTAGATGTTTTTGATGGTGTCAAAGCGGGAGAAATTGTTAAGTTTAAGTTAATCATGCTAGAGGGAATTAGCATGTGTTAAGGGGGAGTTGCATGTATTAAGGGGGAGTTGATATTCATGTTTGATATCCATGTTTTACATGCGTTCCTTCCTTATGTATTTTGATTAATGTTTCACCTAACTTAAACATGGTTGCCACACATCAAAAATGGAGAGATTGTTAGGGTAATAAACCCATGAATGATGTGTTTTGATGTGTGTGGCAAAGGTTTAAGTTAGTTTGTTTGTGGATTTGATATGTGTGTTGAAGTCGTGCAGGACTTAGTAATTCACACATGGTTAGCTTGACAAAGCATTAGCAAGATCACCATCTCATGACTCAGTCCTTGAGTCGGTGAAGGACGACATTGCGTAGCCATGCGCTTGATGCATCTGAGGGACCACCGGACGAGAAGCATTGGAGTGAAGCCAAGGAAGTAGACTTAAGGGCGAGATGCGAAGGTTGTCATTGCGAAGCCGTGCACTTGGTGCATTCGAGGGATGTGGTCAGACAAAAAGAGCTTAAAGGCGAAGGACTCCAAGGGAGATGAGAGTGAGCAATTGTAACCCGGAATAGGGTAGCTCATAGGTGAACTTGGCCAAATGGCTAAGTCAAGTGTCGGATGCTCAACCAAAGGTTGGTTTGAGGTTTTACCCGACACCAGTCAACTGCCATAGATGGCAGTCGACTGCTCTAGGTCGATGGGCTCGATTAGTGTTCGATTGAACCGTTTCTAGCCCAACAGTCGACTACTAGGGTTTGGCAGTTGACTGCTTGACCATCAGTCAATTGCCAAGGGACGACAGTCGATTGATTGAGACAAGTTCGGGCACAGAAGGTTAATCAGTCGAGTGATTGCTTCGGTCACTCGACTGATGGCTCTATCAGTCGACTGATGGGGATGATCAGTTGACTGATGTGGGAGCTATTGGTTGGAATCCAACGTGGATGAAGCCATTGCGAGGCAACGACTCTGGTGATCGTGATGATGGCTTCATCGATCGCCAATGGCCTCTTCCCTATAAGAAGAGGCCTTGGGTCACTTGGGATGGTTAATGCTTAACCTCTAAACGTCTCCCAAGTGCCCAATACGATTTCTACTCCTCTTCCTTGAGTTTATTTTAATCATATTGTAAGAGGAGTGATTCTTGTAAAGAAAGGTTTACCTCCACCTTGCTTAGTGCAAAGGAGAGACTAGTGGAATTGGTTTAGATGTGATTCACCTGGAATGAATCGGGTCGTGGACTAGCGGCAAGGGTCGTGAACCACGTTATATGCTATGTTAGCATTTGCATTGTCTCAATTGATTTACTTTAGCATTATATTTCCACTGTGCTAACTCTAATTGTAGATGATTAAGCAAGCAATTTCCATCATCGTATACGAAGGTCTATTCACCCCCTCTAGCCGACCACCGATCCTCCAACACCTTCTAGAGTTGATGTCTCCTACTTTGGGCCTTCTGCTAGAATACATTCTTGGGGTATGAGGATGTTCTAGTTATCCCTATAAAAAGATGGATCATATTTTATATCCTACTCTATCATATTCTACCTTCTATGGTTATGGGAGGGATGATGACCGCGAGATTCCTTCTTGGTTCTCCTAGATTTTTGATACAAATGCTTTCCACCCTTGTATCGGCTATTTACAATAGAAGTAGAATCAAAATACAACTTTCATGAATCTCAATAGCCTAAATTGCAAATATATATTCAAGATCAAAGAATAAACATTTAAACTAGCATATCCAACATACACAAGCTACTCCCTAATCCTAGAATCGAAGTATCTATTCCATGAGTAAAGGAGAATAAACATAAGACATTTTAATATAAATCATTACAATGCAAATAGAGTTTAGAATAATGGCAGTACACTCTGTTCATTCTGTTATTGTGTCTTAGATGTTCTCTGAGGTGTTGCAGCATTGATTAGGGTCTTCGACTGCTTCCTCTCTCCCCTTTGCAAGCTTTCAGTGCTTCTTAGGGCACATTCTTGTCATCCCAGCCGTCGGGACTCCCCCTAGTGAAGGTAGGAAACTTCGCTTCCCACTTCAACTCGGTCGCTTGTTCATGGCGATCCCTTCTACGTCCCCGGATAAAAAAATTTATCCTTGACAAGAGGGATTGCCCAAGCAACCTTGTCATCGTCGTGCTATTCGATTAGAGTAGTCACTTGAACAAACTTGTTGTTCAAACGACCATCCTCTATTTTACGAATAGCCACGGAATAGACGATGTACGGATCGCCGGATTTTGTGTTTATGTTCGGGGTCCAAGTATATTTAGCCACAAAACAGAATATAACATTTATATAATTGAAAAACAAATATAAACATGTTACACATGATGATAGATAAGTGATATACCTCTCGATCTTCTATTGTATGACCTTCCTCCTTTCGGACGTCGTGTGGGCGACGATCTACCAAAAGTTGAAGCTCCTAGATCACCAATCTTCCTTCCTTGCTCGTTCCAAGCAAGAGGAAGAATAGAAACAAGACCCTTCTCCTTCCTTTACCCAACCAACAAGCAACAAGCAACAAGCAAATTGCTTGCCGCCGGCCAACAAGGAGAAGGAAAAAGATGGATTCCGGCCACAAGCTCCAAGGGAAGACCTTAAGCTATGTTTCCACCGGCCAAAGAGAGGAAGAAGGGATGCTTTGGAAGGCGGCCAAGGGCTGGAAAGGGTTGTATGGGCACCGACCACCTTGAGGAAGAAGAAGATAAGGAATAAGTTTCCTTATTTGGTGCCGCCAACTCCAAACCCTAACCCTCAAGCTTGCCGCCCACCTTAACCCTAATCCTATCTCTAATGGGATTCTATTGCCGCCCACCCCCTCCTCTCCTTTTATAGAGTCAGGGATAAGCCTTGTTTTAATCTCCACCATTGGTTCTAGGGATTTAATCTCAACCGTCGGATCTAGAGATTTAATCTCAACCATCGGATCTAGAGTTTTGTTTCCATCCATTGGATCTAGGCTTCATGAGGTATTAATAGGCTACAATAGGGACCATGGGGAAGAGTTAGATCTTGGCCACCCAATGGATTAAGCCCACATAAAGTCCGATCCATTAATGATAATCCAATCCACTAAAGGATTATTATTGATCTACCTCACCAACCCCCATAAGTAAATATGGGCTCCATATATTATTTGCACATTTTCTCCCCGTGTTTAAGATCTCGAATGTCCGTCGATTAATTAATTTACTAACCATTAATTAATCAGCATCTAACTCCATGAGTAGTACCACTCAACCTTTTCATCATGCTGGACCAAGTCCACCTATAGTGTTTACATGATGAACCTTATGAGCTTCTCAAGGGGACATCATCATCCTAATATATAGGACACGATTTATTCCTATAATCAATGACACACCATATAAATAATATTATTTCCCAACTTACTGAGCCTATCAATTTAATCTATAAATCTCGCCCATTGGTAAATCAAAGAAATGAATAATAAGTATATGTGCCCGTTATTATATCGGGATTAAGAGTATGTACAATATAATATCCGAGGTCTGATTCGATTATGTAGTCAGCAATGAATCGAATCACCTCTAAGTCGGTCCTGCTTAATACAACAAAGTGTACTAGTGTGATTCTATGGTCAAGACAAACCAATACCAAATCACACTACAACCATTCCAATGGTTTGTCCAAAGCCATCTCGGTTGTGAGCCTTTACTTACACTTTACAAGGAGCCGATAACATGATCTCCCGTGTGACCCCACACACCATGTTATCTACAATGTAATGTATTAGATAATATGCATAACCAAAAAAATATGCAAACAATGATCATGTGATTCTTATTTCAAAATAAAGATGTTCATACAAAAGATAGACTTTTCAGTATACATCCCAATAATCTCCCACTTATACTAAAAGACTATACTATCCTCAAACTGCCATACATCTGATCCCCATTCCCTCCACATGCCTATCAAAAGCTCTCGCCGAAAGGGCCTTAGTGAAAGGATCTGCAAGGTTATCCTCCGATGCAATCTTGGCCACAACAACTTCTCCTCTCTTTACGATTTCTCGTATCAGGTGGTACTTGCGCTCTATGTGCTTACTTGCCTTTTGGGCTCGTGGTTCCTTCGAGTTTGCAACTGCACTACTATTATCACAATAAATTGTGATAGTTCTGGGCAAACCAGGAATCACATCCAAGTCCATCAGGAAGTTCCTGAGCCACACAACTTCTTTGGCCACCTTAGAGACTGCCACCTACTCAGCTTCCATGGTGGAGTCCACCACGCATTTCTGCTTGACACTCCTCTATACAATAGCTCCACCTCCCAAAGTAAACACAAAACCTGAGGTAGACTTACTGTTATCCCTATTTGATTGGAAGTCGAAATCTGTGTAACCCACAGGGAGTAATTTGTCTGCCTGGTAAACTAGCATATAATCCCTAGTCCTTCTCAGGTAGTTCAATATATGCTTTACCGCAGTCCAATGTCCCTGTCTTGGATTACTCTGATATCTACTGACCATGCCCACGACAAAGTAGATATCTGGTCTCGTACATAGCATCGCATACATGAGGCTTCCTACTACCGAGGCATAAGGAACTTCCTTCATCTCCTCTATCTCCTCAGATGTTCTAGGACACATCTCCTTAGATAAAGGAACTCCATGCCTGAAAGGTAGAAAACCTTTCTTGGAGTTTTGCATGCTAAAACGTTCCATAATCGTGTCTATGTATGAAGCTTGGGATAAGTACAACATCCTTTTCCTGCGATCCCTTATAACCTTTATCCCAAGGATGTGTCCCACTTCTCCCAAGTCCTTCATATCAAACTATTTAGACAACCATACCCTTACGTCCGATAACACCTTGACATTGTTGCTAATTAACAAAATGTCATCTACATATAGTACAAGAAATACCACTATGTTTTCGTCACATCTCTTGTATAAACAAGACTCATCCGGACTTTGAATAAATCCTTAAGACTGGATCACCTCATCAAAGCGGATGTTCAAAGACCTCGAAGCTTGCTTCAATCCATAAATGGACCGATTAAGTTTACATACAAGATGCTCTTTGCCCTTCGCAATGAATCCCTATGGTTGCTTCATATAGATGTTTTCCTCAAGACTTACATTAAGGAAAGCTGTCTTGACATCCATCTGTCACACCTCATAATCCATATGAGCTGCAATGCATAAGAGAATCCGGATAGGCTTAAGCATGGCTACCGGCAAAAAGGTCTCCTCATAATCGATACCCTCTTTCTGAGTATACCCCTTCGCAACAATCCTCGCTTTGAAGGTCTCAACCTTCCCATCTATTCCTCTCTTTCTTTTGTAGATCCACTTGCATCCAATGGTTTTTACACCATCGGGTGGTTCCACTAGCTCCCAGACCTGATTTGAATCCATAGATTCAATCTCAGTATTAATCGTACTTTGCCAAGAAACTGCATCTTTATCTTGGATTGCCTTGTCATATGTCCAGGGATCAGGTTCATGTTCGCCAGGGACAAAATCAGAAGATTCTTTCAAGAACATGAATCTATCAGGCTGTCTCACAACCCTCCCACTACGATGAGGTATCACCTGTGTATCCTCTGTGACACGCGGTGTAGTGACTTGTGGTATATCCTCTTGTACCGGTGGTACTGAAGAAGTTACTTCCCCTTTTAATTCCTCCAAAACAATCTTACTCATGGGCTTGTGATTCATCACATAGTCTTCCTCTAGCAATCTGGCATTCGTGCTGACGATCACCCTCTGATCTCTAGGACTATAAAACAAACCACCTTTCGTTTCTCTAGGATAGCCAACGAACATGCATACTTCTGTACAAGGTTCCAACTTACCAGCATCTGCCTTCAGCACATGTGCTGGACTCCCCCATATCCGAATATGTCTTAGACTAGGCTTTCTCTTAGTCCATAATTCTGTGGGAGTAGAAGGCACTGATTTAGATGGAACCAAGTTCAGAATGTACACTGTCGTATCTAGAGCATATCCCCAGAACGAATCTGGCAACTCAGAATAACTCATCATCGATCTCACCATCTCCATAAGAGTCGTATTCCATCGCTCTGCTACACCATTCTACTGGGGTGTGCCAGGTGCAGATAATTGGGATTGAATCCTAGCCTCTGATAAGTAATTCCTAAACTCTCCCAAGAGGTACTCACCACCATGATCAGATCGTAGTGTCTTGATACTTTTACCTTGACGTTTCTCCACATTAGCCTTGAATTCTTTGAACTTGTCAAAACATTCAGACTTGCGGCGCATCAGGTAAATGTATCCATATCTCGGATAATCATCTATAAAAGAGACGAAATACTCAAAACCACCTCTAGCCTGGATAGACATAGGACCACACAAATCAGAATGAACCAATTTTAACACATCTTTGGCTCTATACCCCTTGGCCTTAAAAGGCCTCTTGGTCATTTTACCCTCCAAGCAAGATTCGCAGGTTGAGAAATCTTCCACCACTAATGAACCCAGAGGTCCATCAGCTATCAACCTTTGAATTCTGCTTAGGTTAATATGACCAAGCCTAAGATGCCAAAGTTATGTTTGGTTCATCTTCGAAGGTTCTTTTCTCTTATTGGAATTAGAAGATGAGTTATTAACTTCTATTTGCATCGTGGGAGCTTTTGGTTCAAGTGTGTATAAATTTCCTATCAATGCACTCGAACAGATAATCTCCCTATTCCTTTTTATAACAACTCTGTCAATAAAAGAAATAGAATATCCATCAATAAAAAATTTAGAAACTGAAATTAAATTCTTTCTAAATAAAGGTACATAAAGGCAATTCTTAAGAACATAAACTTTATTTTTCTCAAAAGATAAATAAACGTCTCCCACTACAATAGTCGCCACCTTCATGGCATCGCCCAAGTATATGGTAATCTCTCCCTCAGCTAGTCGTCTGGTTTTTTTGGAACCCCTGCAAAGTATTGCAGACATGATCAGTGGCTCCTGTATCTACACACCAGGTGCCGGTTGATAATACCGCTAAACATGTTTCAACGACTAGACCAAAAGATATACCTTTGTTCTGCTTGCGGTTGGGGCAGTCCTTCTTCCAGTGTCCAGTCTGCTTACAAGTGAAGCACTTGCCTTTCAGCTTCTTCACTCCTCCCTGAGTTCCTCCCACCTCCTTTGCCCCAGTTTGTTTCTTCTTCTTCTTGCCTTTCAGCTTAGAAGTAGAAACCTTTTGGGTCACCATGGCATGCGTCTGAGCACTCTGACGAAATAGCTCCTCTGTCGCCTGGAGTTCTGTCAGAAGCTCCACCAATGAATAAAACCTTTTGTTTATGTTGTAGTTCTGGCGAAACTGCTCAAAACTCCTAGGTAGAGATTGGAGAATGATATCGACCTGGGTTTCTCCATCGATCTCAGCTCCGAGGACTTCCAACTCATTTAAATGAACCATCATCTTGAGAACATGATCCCTCACGGGTGTTCCCTCGATCATGGTGGTCGTCATCAAGTTCCTCATGGCTTCCTGCCTAGAAGCCTAATTTTGGTGTCCGAAAAGCTCTTTGAGATTGATCATCATGTCATAAGCCGTGGGCATGGCTTGATGTTGATGTTGTAGTACATTTGATATAGATGCCAAAATGTAACATCGCACCATCTCATCCGCCTTTATCCACTTCTTATAACTTTCTTTCTCCTTTTCTCCAGAATCATCCGCAGGCTTAGGAGGGCTCTCTTCGAGGAGAACATATTTGTATTCCTCAGCAATCAAGACAATATCTAGATTCCTCTTCCAATCAACATAGTTGGGTCCAGTAAGTTTATTCTCTTTCAGTATCACAGCAAGCGGGTTGAAAGTCATTTTGAAAGAAAACCTAAGAATCACATAGATCAAAACATTAGATTTCAAAAAATTATTGATTCCTTAAACAATAATATTTTAAAATCAACCAACACCTCAAAACACCGAGAATATCGTATGCCACGATAGTGTGGACGTATACGAATTCTACATTTGTAAGAGGAGGTTTTACCCATTAATTTTACTATCTTGTCAACCTAACTTTTTGACAAGTAAAATTAATAGTTGGTTCCTCTTTGGCCCAACAAATAAAAGCAGTGACTCCGATGGAGAGGATACTTATATTTGTATCTAAGTGTTCACCATTACTCGGTACCAAGTTAATTATCTGGGGTTATGTGCCTTCCGATGGGGAAGTACACACGCTCCTTAATAATTTCCTATAACCATATTTGACCTTGTGATCCGCAAATAAACTCATCCGATGGGGAGAAAGGCACTCAGAGACCGCGCGCAAGTTTGTTTGCATCACTTGTCAAATCATAATGGAGGCCGTGGGAATTTATAAAAATTTCCCTCTCCCACTTAGTAATTTGAAATTGAGGAATTTTCTAGCCTATGACATGCATATCAAACAATAAGCAATAAATATGAAAAATAAAAATTTTCCAACTATTATTGCTTTTGTCTTCAATATGTCTCCCATCGTATCGCCATCTCGTCCGCTCCTCCTACGCCATGTACGAGCCATCCGGAGATCTGAGCCGAGACTAAATTCTATTTTAATTTACATCCATCGATCCTATACTCCACGAGGGAGTGTACATGAAATCTAGATCGAAAGTAAACTAAAATAAAAAGAGTGGCTAAACAATGTCATATCTAATTTACAAAAAATTAAATACTAGCCTCGTCAACCCCGAGGATTCAACAAAATATACAATTATACACATACAATCACATACACACATATGGCCATAATATTTGGATCCTATGCCAGCAACCAAAGAGTTAACCTACGCATATCCTACTATTATCCGGCACATAATATATGAAAAATGCATAAGAGTAACTAAATCCTAAACACACAAAATCAGAAACCGTGGCTCTGATACCACTTGAAGGTAGGAAACTTCGCTTCCCACTTCAACTCGGTCGCTTGTTCATGGTGATCCCTTCTACGTCCCCGGATAAAAAAATTTACCCTTGACAAGAGGGATTGCCCAAGTAACCTTGTCATCGTCGTGCTATTCGATTAGAGTAGTCACTTGAACAAACTTGTTGTTCAAACAACCATCCTCTATTTTACGAATAGCCACGGAATAGACGAAGTACGGATCGTCGGCTTTTGTGTTTATGTTCGGGGTCCAAGTATATTTAGCCACAAAACAGAATATAACATTCATATAATTGAAAAACAAATGTAAACATGTTACACATGAAGATAGATAAGTGATATACCTCTCGTTCTTCTATTGTATGACCTTCCTCCTTTCGGACGTCGTGTGGGCGACGATCTACCAAAAGTTGAAGCTCCTAGATCACCAATCTTCCTTCCTTGCTCGTTCCAAGCAAGAGGAAGAATAGAAACAAGACCCTTCTCCTTCCTTTACCCAACCAACAAGCAACAAGCAAATTGCTTGCCGCCAGCCAACAAGGAGAAGGAGAAAGATGGATTCTGGCCACAAACTCCAAGGGAAGACCTTAAGCTATCTTTCCACTGGCCAAAGAGAGGGAGAAGGGATGCTTTGGATGCTGCCCAAGGGCCGGAAAGGGTTGTATGGGCGTCGGCCACCTTGAGGAAGAAGAAGATAAGGAATAAGTTTCCTTATTTGGTGCCGCCAACTCCAAACCCTAACCCTCAAGCTTGCCGCCCACCTTAACCCTAATCCTATATCTAATGGGATTCTCTTGCCGCCCACCCCCTCCTCTCCTTTTATAGAGTTAGGGATAAGCCTTGTTTTAATCTCCACCATTGGTTCTAGGGATTTAATCTCAACCGTCGGATCTAGAGATTTAATCTCAACCGTCGGATCTAGAGTTTTTTTCCATCCATTGGATCTAGGCTTCATGAGGTATTAATAGGCTACAATAGGGACCATGAGGAGGAGTTGGATCTTGGCCACCCAATGGATCAAGCCCACATAAAGTCCGATCCATTAATGATAATCCAATCCACTAAAGGATTATCATGGATCTACCTCACCAACCCTCATAAGTTAATATGGGCTCCATATATTATTTGTACATTTTCTCCCCGTGTTTAAGATCTTGAATGTCCGTCGATTAATTAATTTACTGAGCATTAATTAATCAACATATAACTCCATGAGTAGTACCACTCAACCTTTTCATCATGCCGGACCAAGTCCACCTGCAGGGTTTACATGATGAACCTTATGAGCTCCTCAAGGGGACATCATCATCCTAATATATAGGACATGGTTTTCTCCTATAATCAATGACACACCATATAAATAATATCATTTCCCAACTTACCGAGCCTATCGATTTAATCTATAAATCTCGCCCATTGGTAAATCAAAGAAATGAATACTAAGTATATGTGCCCGTTATTATATCGGGATTAAGAGTATGTACAATATCATATCTGAGGTCCGATTTGATTATGTAGTCAGCAATGAATCGAATCACCTCTAAGTCGGTCCTACTCAATACACATAATGTGTACTAGTGTCATTCTATTGTCAAGACAAACCAATACCAAATCACACTACAACCATTCCAATGGTTTGTCCAAAGCCATCTCGATTGTGAGCCTTTACTTATACTTTACAAGGAGCTGATAACATGATCTCCCGTGTGACACCACACACCATGTTATCTACAATGTAATGTATTAGACAATATGCATAACCATAATAATATGCAAACATTGATCATGTGATTCTTATTTCAAAATATAGATGTTCATACAAAAGATAGACTTTTCAGTATACATCCCAACACTTAGGGTTTGGGTGTTCCTTCTCTTTTATAGGAGTGAAGCTATCTTTCCATAAATCCCCGCAAAACCTTGATTTGCATTAAGTTGGGTTGACGCCACACGGTCGTGTAGAATCCACACGGTCGGCCATGTGGCATGCTGGAAATCATGCTCTAATTCTGGCTTCGGGGTTAGACATGACCGTGTGAGATCCACACGACTGACTATCTTTTCCTCTGGAGCTCCATGCGATCGTCGTCTTTTGGTCCAAAGCACACCCGTGTCTTGGGGAACACAGCCAGAGCCCACTTGCCTTCCTTGAGATCCAATTATGTGACAATTTATCTCCAAAACGCCGTTCTACACATGAAAATAGAAAAAGCAGATCTCCAAACTATGAAATAGTAAATTAATGCAAAACAAAGAAGAATATGCATGAAACAAGTATAAAATGCAATGAGATGTGTACTAAAACTACTCCTAAACCCCTATATGATTTGTGCACATCAAAATCCCTCAAACCTAGATATTTGCTTGTTCTCAAGCAAACCTCAGTGCCATGAAATTTAATAGAATTGATCCCATACTGAACAGGTTAACTAAAATCATAAAGTGGTATTTTCAATCAAAGCAACTAGATATATTCTAAAAGTTCACTATGTTAGCTTTTCGTGCATGTGCTGAGAGAATTTTCCTAAGGGATACACATTCCATGGTGAGTCAAGTTATCATCCTATAGATTTTCTAGGGTCTCCAGCTTTTAGGCACTTACTTACCCTAAGCAAGGGTCGTTCCCTAGAATTATCATAAAGTCTCAAAGGCATGCTCGGTGTTGAGAGAAATTGGTTGGTGTTTTCCCAGTAACCTAACTTTGTCTCAAAGGGTCACCTATTCAGTTCCACCCACAACAACTATTTTTTTTAACACTCAAAATTGCTCTCTCTCTCTTTTTTTTCTGTTTCTTTTTTTTTTTTTGATTTTATCATCCTCACTAGCTTTCCGATTTTTTCGAATGGTTTTACACAATCCGAGCATCTCCAGTAACTAAAATCTTAATGAAGGGAATTGCTTCCCGCTTCGGTCGCTTGTGCATGGCGATCCTATCACACGTCCCCGGATTACAAAAAAATAATCTGGATGAAGATGGATTGCCTAAGCAACCGATTCATTATCGTGCTATTCGATTTGAGTGGTCGCTTGAATAAACTTATTGTTCAAGGAACCTAACTCTTTTCCTCGATTAGCCGCGGAATAGATGATGTATGGATCGCAAGTTTTTGTGTTTTTCATCGGGGTCCATGTCAATTAACAACATGAAAAATACAAAAGAATACTAATCAAAATTAAACAAGATTATACCTCTTGATCTTCTATTGTATTCCTATCCTGTTCTTGGATGTCGTGTGGGCGCCGATATTCCAAGAATCGAAGCTTCCTAGACCACGTGTCTTCCCTTCCTTGCTCGTTCCGAACAAGGGAAGAACAAACTCCCTTCTTCTCCTTGCTTGTGTCGACCACCAACCCACCAAGATTGGTTGTCGTCGGCTCTAAGAAAAAAAAAGGAAGCGCCGGACAAGAGAGCCTTCTTGTTGCCGCCAGCCCTAGGTTAGGAAGAGGAGAGGCGCCGACCTTGAGAAGGAGAAGGAGGCGCCGGACCAAGAGAAGGAGAGGGGTGCCGACCAAAGCTTAAGGAAAGAAAGGAAAAAAATCCTAATCCCTCTTACTCTTGTCGTCGGCCCTTAGGGAAGCAAACTCTAGCACCATTCCTTTTTCTTGCTGCCCAAAAACTCCATGCTAACTCCAAACCCTAGGTTCTTTTTTCTCGCCCAAGCCTCTACCCTCCCTTATATAGATCTAGGCCTCATGAGGTATTTATAATAGGCTACAATAGGGACCATAATGAGGAGTTGGATCTTGGCCATCCAATGGATCCGACCCACATAAAACCCGATCCATTAATGATGATCCATTCAACAAGAGGATCATCATTGATCTACCTCACCAACCCCCATAATTAAATATGGGCTCCACATATTATTTGTACAAAATATCTCCCCAAGTTTAAGATATCGAATGTCCATTAATTAATTAAATTACTGACAATTTAATTAATTAATATCTAACTCACTGAGTAGTATCACTCATCCTTATCATCATATTGGACCAAGTCCACCTGCAAGATTTACATGATGAACTTTATGAGCTCCTCAAGGGGACATCATCATCCTAGTGTATAGGACACAGTTTCCTACTATAATCAATGGCACATTATGTAAATAATATTATTTCCCAACTTACCAAGCCTATCGATTTAATACATAAATCTCGCTCATTGGTAAATCAAAGAAATAAATACTAAGTACATCTGCCCGTTATTATATCGGGATTAAGAGCATGTACACCATAATATCTGAGGTCCAATTCAATTATATAGTCAGTATAAATTGAATCACTTTTAAATCAGTCCTGCTCAATACACACAAAGTGTACTAGTGTAATTCTATTGTCAAGATAAACCAATACCAAATCACACTATAACCATGCCAATGGTTTGTCCAAAACCATCTTGGTTGTGAGCCTCTACTTATACTCTACAAGGAACTGATAACATGATCTTCTGTGAGACACCACACACCATGTTATCTTCAATGTAAAGTATCAGACAATATGCATAAATATAAAATGCGAACAATGATTATGTGATTCTTATTTCAAAATGAAGATCTTCATACAAAGGCTAGGCTTTCAGTATACATCCCAACAATCTCCCACTTATACTAAAAGACTATGCTGTCTTCCATCTGCCATACATCTGATTCTCATACCCTCTACATGCCTATCAAAGGCTCTCACTGGAAGGGCCTTAGTGAAAGGATCTGTTAGGTTATCCTCTGATACAATATTGGCGATAACAACTTCTCCTCGCTTTACGATCTCTCGTATCAGATGGTACTTGCGCTCTATGTGTTTATTTGTCTTATGGGCTCGTGGTTCCTTCGAGTTTGCAACTGCACCACTGTTATTATAATAAATTGTGATAGTTCTGGGCAAACCAGGAATCACATCCAAGTCCATCAAGAAGTTCCTGAGCCATATAGTTTCTTTGGCTGCCTTAGAGGCTACCACATACTCAGCTTCTATTGTGGAGTCTGCCATGCATTTCTGCTTGACACTCCTCCAAACAATGGCTCCACCTCCCAAAGTAAACACAAAACCCGAGGTAGACTTATTGTTATCCCTATCTGATTGGAAGTCAGAATCTGTGTAACCCACAGGGAGTAATTGATCTGCCTGGTATACCAGCATATAATCCCCAGTCCTTCTCATGTACTTCAATATATGTTTTACCACAGTCCAATGTCCTTGTCCTGGATTACTCTGATGTCTGCTAACCATGCCCATGACAAAGCAGATATCCAGCCTCGTACATAACATAACATACATGAGGCTTCCTACCACCGAAGCATAACGAACCGGCTTCATCTCCTCTATCTCCTTTGATGTTCTAGGACACATCTCTTTAGATAAAGGTACTCCATGCCTAAAAGGTAGAAAACCTTTCTTGGAGTTCTGCATGCTAAAATGAGCCAAAATAGTGTCTATGTATGAAGCTTGAGATAAGCACAACATCCTTTTCTTGCGATCCCTTATAACCTTGATCCCAAGGATGTGTCCCACTTCTCCCAAGTCCTTCATATCAAAATGTTTAGACAACCATACTCTTACATCTCATAACACTTTGACATTTTTGCCAACGAGCAAAATTTCATCTACGTATAGTATAAGAAATACCACTATGTTTTCGTCACATCTCTTGTATACACAAGACTCATCCAGACTTTGAATAAATTCATATGATTGGATTACCTCATCAAAGCGGATGTTCCAAGATCTCAAAGCTTGCTTCAATCCATAAATGGACTGATTAAGCTTGCACACAAGATGCTCTTTGCCCTTTGCAATGAATCCCTCTGGTTTCTCCATATAGATGTTTTCTTCAAGACTTCCATTAAGGAAAGCTGTCTTGACATCCATCTTCCAAACCTCATAATCCATATGAACAGCAATAGATAAGAGAATCTGGATAGACTTAAGCATGGCTACCGGCGAAAAGTTCTCCTCATAATCGATACCCTCTTTCTGAGTATACCCTTTCGTAACAAGTCTTGCTTTGAAGGTCTCTACCTTCAAGTCTGATCCTCTCTTTCTTTTGTAGATCCACTTGCATCCAATGGCTTTTACACCATTGGGTGGTTTTACTAGCTCCTAGACCTGATTTGAATCCATAGATTCTATCTCAGAATTCATCGCCCTTTGCCAAGATACCGCATCTTTATCTTGGATTGTCTCGTCATATGCCCAAGGATCAGGTTCATGTTCGCCAGGGACCAAATCAAAAGATTCTCTCAAGAACATAAATTTGTTAGGTTGTCTAACAACCCTCCCACTACGATGAGGTATCACTTGTGTTTCCTCTGTGAAACGCGGTGCAGTTACTTGTGGTATGTCCTCTAGTACCGTTTGTACTGTAGTAGGGACTTCCCCTCTTAACTCCTCCAGAATAATCTTGCTCATGGGCTTGTGGTTCATCACATAGTCTTCCTCTAAAAATCAGGCATTTGAGCTGACGATCACCCTTTGATCTTTAGGACTATAGAACAAACCACTTTTCTCTCCTCTAGGATAGCCTATGAACAAGCACACTTCTGTACGAGATTCCAACTTACTAGCATCTCCCTTCAGCACATGTGCTGGACTCCCCCAAATTCGATATGTCTCAAACTAGGCTTTTGCCCAGTCCACAATTCTGTGTGAGTAGAAGGTACTGATTTAGATGGTACCAAGTTCATAATGTACACTGTCGTATCTAGAGCATACTGTAGGGAGTTGCTTCGGAGGCTCATTGGCTCCCATGTCCCTGAATTAAAATTTTCACTAATGAAAGAATTAATTCGGATGGGATGAGTTTCCTTAGCACAACCAATTCGTCGTTGTGCTAACAACTTGAGTGGTCGCTTGAACAAACTAGTTGTTCAAGCAACACAACTCTTCTAGTTGGTTAGCCGCGGAAGAGACGACGGACGGATCGCCGATTTTTGTGTTTGTCTTCGGGGTCCATGATTATACAAAATATATACATATGCATAATTGTATAATCAACAATTAAAATAACATGCTCAGATCTGAAAATAAAGTTGTAAAACTTTATACCTTACGATCTTCTACCGTATGTCCTATCCTTCTCGTGGACGATGTGTGGGCGAAGATCCTCCACGAGTAGAAGCCTTCTAGATCGCGTTCTTCTCTTCCTTGTCCGCTGCGAACAAAGAGAAGAACCAACAAAACCTTTCCTTTCGAGAACCGGCCACCAAGCAAGAGAGTTTGATGCAACCGCCGGCCAAGGAACGATTGGATGAGCACCAGCCAACTTGTTGCAATGTTGCCGCTGGCCACCTAGAGGTTGGAGAAGCGCCGGCCACCAATTGTTGGAGAGTCGCCGGCCACCAAGGAGCAAGGGAGGAGGAAGAAGAGAACCGGCCAAGGATGAGAATAGGAAGAGGGGCGTCGGCCAAAACCCTAGGGAGAACAAGAACCTTGCCGCCCACTTCTAGCCGCCCAAAACCCTAGCACCTCTAGGGTTTGTTGCCAGCCAAAATTAGAAGAGCAAAACCCTAATTTCCAATCCTTCTTTGCCGCCCAACCTAAGCCTCTATTTATAGAATTGGGCTTAAGCCTCCTTTAATCTCCACCGTCGGATCTAGGTATTTAATCTCCACCATCAGATATAGGGTTTTATCCCAACCGTCGGATCTAGGGTTTCATCCCAACCGTCAGATCAAGGATTTCATCCCAACCGTCGGATCTAGAGTTTCATCCCAACCGTCGATTCTAGGATTTCATCCTAACCATCGGATCTAGGGATTTAATCCCAACCGTTGGTTCTAGGGTTTCATCCCAACCATCGGATCTAGGGATTTAATCCCAACCGTTGGTTCTAGGTTTTGTTTTACATCCTTGGATCTAGACTTCACAAGGATTATATTAGGCTACGATAGGGACCATAAAAAGGAGTTGGATCTTGGCCACCCGATGGATCGGAACCACACTAACTTGATCCATCAATGATGTTCCATTCCACTAGAGGATCATCATTGAACTACCTCACCAACCCCCATAAATTAATATGAGCTCCATATATTATTTGTACATTCATCTCCCCATGTTTAAGATATCGAATGTCCGTCAATTAATTTATTTACTGCCCATCAATTAATTAACATCTAACTCCTCGAGTAGTACCACTTAACCTTATCATCATGTTGACTAAGTCAACCAGCTGGTTTTACATGATGAACCTTATGAGCTCCTCAAGGGGACATCATCAACCTAATATATAGGACACGGTTTCCTCCTATAATCAACGGCACACCATGTAAATAATATCATTTCTCAACTTACCGGGCATATTGATTTAATCCATCTAAATCTCACCCTCTGGTAAATCAAAGAAATAAATACTAAGTACATGTGCCCGTTATTATATCAGGATTAAGAGCATCTACAACATAATATCTGAGGTCCAATTCAATTATGTAGTCAGTACTAAATTGAATCACCTCTATGTCGGTCCTGCTCAATACACCAAAGTGTACAAGTGTAACTCCATGTTCAAGACAAAATAATACCAAGATACACTACAACCATGCCAATGGTTTGTCCAAAACCATCTTGGTTGTGAGCCTCTACTTATATTTTACAAGGGACTGATAACATGATCTTCTGTGCCACACCAAGCACCATGTTATCTACAATGTAAAATATTAGACAATATGCACACACATATAATAAATATATAAAGTGCAAACAATGATCATGTGATTCTTATTCCAAAATAAAATGTTCATACAAAAAGAGCTAGGCTTTCAGAATACATTCCAACAATCTCCCACTTATACTAAAAGACTATACCGTCATCACTCTGCCATACATCTGATCCCCATATCCTCCACATGCCTATCAAATGCTTTTGCTGGAAGGGCCTTAGTGAATGGATCCGCCAGGTTATCCTTTGATGCAATCTTGGCGACAGCAACTTCTCCACGCTTTACGATCTCTCGTATAAGGTGGTACTTGCGCTCTATGTGTTTACTCACCTTATTGGCTCGTGGTTCCTTCGAGTTTGCAACTGCACCACTGTTATCACAATAAATTGTGATAGTTCTGGGAAAACCAGGAATCACATCCAAGTCCATCATGAAGTTCCTGAGCCATACAGCTTCCTTGGCTGCCTCAGAGGCTGCCACATACTCAGCTTCCATGGTAGAGTCCGCCACGCATTTCTGCTTGACACTCCTCCATACTATGGCTCCACCTCCAAAAGTATACACAAACCCCGAGGTAGACTTACTCTTGTCCCTATCTGATTGGAAATCCGAATCCTTGTAACCCACAGGGACTAATTGATCTGCCTGGTAAACCAGCATATAATCCCTAGTCCTTCTCAGGTACTTCAATATATGCTTTACTGCAGTCCAATGTCTTTGTCCAGGATTACTCTGATATCTGCTAACTATGCCCACGGCAAAGCAGATATCCGGTCTCATACATAGCATAGCATACATGAGGCTTCCTACTACCGAAGCATAAGGAACCGCCTTCATGTCCTCTATCTCCTTTGATGTTTTGGGACACATCTCTTTAGATAAAGGAACTCCATGCCTAAAAGGTAGAAAACCTTTCTTGGAGTTCTGCATGCTAAAACGAGTAAGGATAGTGTCAATGTATGAAGCTTGAGATAAGCACAACATCCTTTTCTTGCGATCCCTTATTACTTTGATTCCAAGGATGTGTCCCACTTCTCCCAAGTCCTTCATGTCAAACTGTTTAGACAACCATACCCTTACGTTTGATAACACTTTGATATTGTTGCCAACTAACAAAATGTCATCTACGTATAGTACAAGAAATACCACTACGTTTCCATCACATCTCTTGTATACACAAGGCTCATCCGGACTTTGAATAAATCCATATGACTGGATTACCTCATCAAAGCGGATGTTCCAAGATCTAGAAGCTTGCTTCAATCCATAAATGGACCGATTAAGCTTACATACAAGATGCTCTTTGCCTTTAGCAATGAATCCCTCTGGTTGTCGCATATAGATGTTCTCCTCAAGACTTCCATTAAGGAAAGCTGTCTTGACATCCATCTGCCAAATCTCATAATCCATATGAGCAGCTATAGATAAGAGAATCCGGATAGACTTAAGCATAGCTACCGGCGAAAAGGTCTCCTCATAATCGATACCCTCTTTCTGAGTATACCCTTTCGCAACAAGCCTAGCTTTGAAGGTCTCAACCTTCCCGTCCACTCCTCTCTTTCTCTTGTAGATCCACTTGCATCCAATGGCTTTTACACCATCGGGTGGCTCTACTAGCTCCTAGACTTGATTAGAATCCATAGATTCAATCTCTGAATCCATCGCACTTTGCTAAGATACCGTATCTCTATCTTGGAGTGCCTCGTCATATGTCCAGGGATCCGATTCATGTTCAACAGGGACTAAGTCTGAAGACTCTCCCAAAAACATGAATCTCTCAGGTTGTCTAACAACCCTCCCACTACGACGAGGTGCCTCCTGTGTATGCTCTGTGACACGTGGTGCAGTGACTTGTGGTATCTCCTCTTGTACCGGTGGTACTGAAGTCGGGACTTCCCCTGTCAACTCCTCAAAAACAATCCTACTCTTGGGCTTGTGGTTCATTACATAATCCTCCTCTAGAAATCAGGCGTTCGTGCTAACGATCACCCTATGATCTCTAGGATTATAGAACAAACCACCTTTCATTCCCTTAGGGTAGCCAACAAACATGCACACTTCTGTACGAGGTTCCAACTTACCAACATCAACCTTCAGCACATGTGCTGGACTCTCCCATATCCGAATATGTCTCAGACTAGGCTTTCGCCCAGTCCACAATTCTACAGGGGTAGAAGGTACTGATTTGGATGGAACCAAGTTCAGAGTATACATTGTTGTATCCAGCACATACCCCCAGAATGAAACAGGTAACTCAGAATAACTCATCAGAGATCTGACCATCTCTATAAGAGTCCTATTCCTTCGCTCCGCTACACCATTCTGGTGGGGTGTGTCAGGTGCAGACAATTGGGATTGAATCCCAACCTCTGATAAGTAATTCCTAAACTCTCCCAAGAGGTACTCACCACCACGATCATATCGTAGGGTCTTGATACTCTTACCTTGACGGTTCTCCACATCAACCTTGAATTCTTTGAAACTGTCAAAGCATTCAGACTTGCGGCGCATCAAGTAAATGTATCCATATCTTGAATAATCGTCTATAAAAGAGAATAAATATTCAAAACCACCTCTTACCTGGATAGACATAGGACGGCACAAATCAGAATGAACCAATTCTAACACATCTTTGGCTCTATACCCCTTGGCCTTGAAAGGCCTCTTTGGTCATTTTACCTTCCAAGCAAGATTCGCAGGTTGGGAGATCCTCCACCACTAATGAACCTAAAGGTCCATCAGCTATCAACCTTTAAATTCTGCTTAGGTTAATATGACCAAGCCTTAGATGCCAAAGATATGTTTGGTTCATTTGCGAAGGTTCTTTTCTCTTATTAGACTTAGAAGATTAGTTATTGATTTCTATATGCGTCGTGGGTGTTTTCGGTTCAAGAGTATATAAATTGCCAACTAATGTACCAGAACAGATAATCTCCCTATTCCTTTTTATAACCACTTTGTCATTAAAAGAAACAGAATATCCATCCATAAACAATTTAGAAGCTGAAATTAAATTCTTTCTAAAAGTAGGTACATAAAGACAATTTCTCAAAACCAAAACTTTATTCCTATCAAAAGATAAATAAATGTCTCCCACTGCAATAGCCACCACCTTTGAAGCATTGCCCATGAAGACGGTAATCTCTCCCTCAGCTAGTCGTCGGGTTTCCCGGAACCCCTGCAAAGTATTGCAGACATGATCAGTGGCTCCTGTATCTACACACCAGGCACTAGTAGATAACACTGCTAAACATGTTTCAACAACTAAACAAGAAGATATACCTTTGTTCTTTCGGCGAGGACAGTCCGCCTTCCAATGTCCAGTCTGCTTGCAAGTGAAGCACTTGCCTTTCGGCTTCTTCACTCCTGCCTGAGGTCCCACTGCCACCTTCTTTGCTCCACCTTGCTTCTTCTTCTTCTTACCTTTCGGTTTAGAGGAAGAAACCTTCTGAGCGACCATGGCTTGAGCACTTTGACGAAAAAGCCCCTCTCACTTTGGAGTTTCATCGAAGCTCCCATCTTGTTCATGTTGTAGTTGAGGCGGAACTGCTCAAAACTCCTAGGCAGAGACTGGAGAATGATATCGACCTGGGTTTCCCCATCGATCTCAGCTCCGAGGACTTCCATCTCATTAAGATGAGCCATCATCTTGAGAACATGATCCCTAACGGGTGTTCCCTCGATCATGGTGGTCGTCATCAAGTTTCTCATCGCCTCCTGTCTAGCCACCCTACTCTGATGTTCGAAAAGTTCCTTAAGATTGAACATCATGTCATAAGCTGTGGCTATGGCCTGATGCTGATGTTGCAGCACATTTGACGTAGATGCCAAAATGTAACACCGCGCCATCTCATCTGCCTTGACCCATTTCTTATAACATTCTTTCTCCTTTTCATCAGAGTCATCGGAGGGCTTAGGAGGACATACCTCGAAGAGTACAAATTTATACTCCTCCGCAGTTAACACAATATCCAGATTTCTTTTCCAATCAATATAGTTTGGTCCAGTAAGCTTATTTTCTTTTAAAATCACAGCAAGTGGGTTGAAAGCCATTTGAAAATCCTAAAAATCACAATGATCAAAATATTAGATTTCAAATATTATTGATTCCACAAAACAATAAAATTCCGAAATCAACCAACACCTCAAATCACCGGGAATATCGCATGCCACGCTGTGTGGACGTACACGAATTCTACATTTGTAAGAGGAGGTTTTACCCATTAATTTTATTATCTTGTCAACCTTACTTTTTGACAAATAAAATTAATAGTTGGTTCCTCTTTGGCCCTACAAATAAAAGCAGTGACTCCGATGGGGAGGATACTTTTATTTGCATCTAAGTGTGCACCATTACACGATACTAAGGGAATTATTTCGGATTATGTGCCTTACCGCTGTGGAAGTACACATGCTCCTAGATAATTTCCTATAACCATTATTTGACCTAGTGATCCGCAAACAAACTCGTCCGCAGGGAGGAAGGCACTCAGAGCCGACACATAAGTTTGTTGCATCACACGTCAAATTGTAATGGAGGCTGCGGGAATTAATTAAAATTTCCCTCTCCCACTTAGTAAAATGAAATTGAGGAATTTTAAAGCATACACAACATGCATATAAAAACAAATCAGCAATAAATATGGAAAAAACAGAATTTTTCCAACTATTATGGCATTGTTCTCCAATACCATCCCGTCGTGTCGCCACCTCGTCCGCTCCATCTTTTCCCGTGCGCAAGTCACCAAAGAGATCCAAGTCGAGACATATCATTTTAATTTACATCCATCGATCCTATACTCCACGAAGGAGTGTACAAATAATCTAGATCGAAAGTAAACTAAAATGAGCGGCTAAACAATGTCATATTTAATTACAAAAATTAAATACTAATCTAGCCTCGTCAACCCCGAGGATTCAAATAATATACATACAATCACACACAAAACAATCACATACACACAAATAGCCATAATAGTCGGATCTTATGCCTGCAACCAAAAAGTTAGCCTACGCACATCCTACTATTATTCGGCATACTCAATATATGATATGTGCATGAAAGTAACCGAATCCAAAACACACAAAATCGGAAACCATGGCTCTGATACCACTTGTAGGGAGTTGCTTCGGAGGCTCATTGGCTCCCATGTCCCCGGATTAAAATTTTCACTAATGAAAGAATTAATCCGGATGGGATGAGTTTCCTTAGCATAACCAATTCATCGTTGTGCTAACAACTTGAGTGGTCGCTTGAACAAACTAGTTGTTCAAGCAACACAACTCTTCTAGTTGGTTAGCCGCGGAAGAGACGACGGACGGATTGCCGATTTTTGTGTTTGTCTTCGGGGTCCATGATTATACAAAATATATACATATGCATAATTGTATAATCAACAATTAAAATAACATGCTCAAATCTGAAAATAAAGTTGTAAAACTTTATACCTTACGATCTTCTACCGTATGACCTATCCTTCTCGTGGACGACGTGTGGGCGAAAATCCTCCACGAGTAGAAGCCTTCTAGATCGCGTTCTTCCCTTCCTTGTCCGCTGCTAACAAAGAGAAGAACCAAAAAAACCTTTCCTTTCTAGAACCGGCCACCAAGCAAGAGAGTTTGATGCAACCGCCGGCCAAGGAACGATTGGATGAGCACCGGCCAACTTGTTGCAATGTTGCCGCCGGCCACCTAGAGGTTGGAGAAGCGCCGGCCACCAATTGTTGGAGATCCGCTGGCCACCAAGGAGCAAGCGAGGAGGAAGAAGAGAACCGACCAAGGATGAGAAGAGGAAGAGGGGCGCCGGCCAATACCCTAGGGAGAACAAGAACCTTGCCACCCACTTCTAGCCTCCCAAAACCCTGGCACCTCTAGGGTTTGTTGCCGCCCAAAATTAGAAGAGAAAAACCCTAATTTCCAATCCTTCTTTGCCGCCCAACCTAAGCCTCTATTTATAGAATTGGGCCTAAGCCTCCTTTAATCTCCACCGTCGGATCTAGGGATTTAATCTCCACCGTCGGATCTAGGGTTTTTTCCCAACCATCGGATCTAGGGTTTCATCCCAACCGTCGGATCTAGGATTTCTTCCCAACCGTCGGATCTAGGGTTTCATCCCAACCGTCGATTCAAGGATTTCATCTTAACCATCGGATCTAGGGATTTAATCCCAACCGTTGGTTCTAGGGTTTCATCCCAACCATCGGATCTAGGGATTTAATCCCAACCGTTGGTTCTAGGTTTTGTTTTACATCCTTGGATCTAGACTTCACAAGGATTATATTAGGCTACGATAGGGACCATAAGGAGGAGTTGGATCTTGGCCACCCGATGGATCGGAACCACACTAACTTGATCCATCAATGATGTTCCATTCCACTAGAGGATCATCATTGAACTACCTCACCAACCCCCATAAATTAATATGGGCTCCATATATTATTTGTACATTCATCTCCCCGTGTTTAAGATATCGAATGTCCGTCAATTAATTGATTTACTGACCATCAATTAATTAACATCTAATTCCTCGAGTAGTACCACTCAACCTTATCATCATGTTGACTAAGTCAACCAGCTGGGTTTACATGATGAACCTTATGAGCTCCTCAAGGGGACATCATCAACCTAATATATAGGACACGGTTTCCTCCTATAATCAACGGCACACCATGTAAATAATATCATTTCCCAACTTACCGGGCATATTGATTTAATCCATCTAAATCTCACCCTCTGGTAAATCAAAGAAATAAATACTAAGTACATGTGTCCGTTATTATATCGGGATTAAGAGCATCTACAACATAATATTCGAGGTCCGATTCAATTATGTAGTCAGTACTAAATTGAATCACCTCTATGTCAGTCCTGCTCAATACACCTAAGTGTACCAGTGTAACTCCATGTTCAAGATAAAACAATACCAAGCTACACTACAACCATGCCAATGGTTTGTCCAAAACCATCTTGGTTGTGAGCCTCTACTTATATTTTACAAGGGACTGATAACATGATCTTCTGTGCCACACCAAGCACCATGTTATCTACAATGTAAAATATTAGACAATATGCACACATAAATATATAAAGTGCAAACAATGATCATGTGATTCTTATTCCAAAATAAAATGTTCATACAAAAAGAGCTAGGCTTTCAGTATACATTCCAATACATACCCCCAGAACGAATCTGGTAACTCAGAATAACTCATCATTGATCTAACCATCTCTATAAGAGTCCTATTCCTTCGCTCCACCATACCATTCTGATGGGGTGTACCAGGTGCTGACAGTTGGGATTGAATCCCTACCTCTGATAAGTAACTCCTAAACTCTCCCAAGAGGTACTCACCTCCACGATCATACCATAGTGTCTTGATACTTTTACGTTGATGTTTCTCCACATCAGCCTTGAATTCTTTGAACCTATCAAAGCATTCAGACTTGCGATGCATCAAATAAGTGTATCCATATCTTGAATAATCGTCTATAAAAGAGACGAAATATTTAAAACCACCTCTAGCCTGGATAGACATGGGACCACACAAATCTGAATGAACCAATTCCAACACATCTTTGGCTCCATGCCCCTTGGCCTTAAAAGGCCTCTTGGTCATTTTACCTTCCAAGCAAGATTCGTAGGTTGAGAAATCTTCCACCACTAATGAATCCAAAGGTTCATCAGCTATCAACCTTTGAATTCTACTCAGATTAATATGACCTAACCTTAGATGTCAAATATATGTTTGGTTCATTTTAAAAGGTTCTTTTCTCTTATTAGATTTAGAAGATGAGTTATTTATTTGTATTTGCATCGTGGGAGCTTTTGGTTCAAGAGTGTACAAATTTTCTACTAACGTACCAGAACAGATAATCTCCCTATTCCTTTTTATAACAACTCTGTCATTAAAAGAAATTGAATATCCATCCAAAAACAATTTAGAAACTGAAATTAAATTCTTTCTAAATGAAGGTACATAAAGGCAATTTCTCATAACCAAAGTTTTATTCCTATCAAAAGATAAATAAACATCCCCACTACAATAGCCGCCACCTTTGTAGCATTGCCCATGTAGACGGTAATCTCTCTCTCAGCTAGTCGTCTGATTTCCTAAAACGCCTACAATGAATTGCAGACATGATCAGTGGCTCCCGTATCTACACACCAGGTACTGGTAGATAACACCTCTAAACATGTTTCAATGACTAAACCAAAAGATACACCTTTGTTCTGTTTGCGGTTAGGGCAGTCCGCCTTCCAATGTCCAGTCTGTTTGCAAGTGAAGCACTTGCCTTTCAGCTTCTTGACTCCTCCCTGAGATCCTCCCACCACCTTTGTTGTGCCTTGTTTATTCTTCTTCTTTCCTTTCGGCTTAGAAGTAGAAACCTTCTTGGCAACCAAAGCCTGAGAACTCTGACGAAAAAGCCCCTCTGTCGCCTGTAGTTCGGTCAGAAGCTCCACCAATGAATACAATCTCTTATTCATGTTGTAGTTCAGGAAAAACTGCTCAAAACTCCTAGGTAGAGATTGAAGAATGATATCGACCTGGGTTTCCCCATTGATCTCCGCTCCAAGGACTTCCAGCTCATTCAAATGAGCCATCATCTTGAGAACATGATCCCTCACGAGTGTTCCCTCAACCATGGTGGTCGTCATCAAGTTTCTCATGGCTTCTTGCCTAGCAGCCCGATTTTGGTGTCTGAAAAGTTCCTTGAGATTGAGCATCATTTCATAGGTAGTAGTCATGGCCTGATGCTGATGTTGCAATACATTTGACATAGAAGCCAAAATGTAACACTGCGCCATCTGATCAGCCTTGACCCACTTCTTATAACTCTCTTTCTCCTTTTCACCAGAATCATCTATAGGCTTAGGAGGACACTCTTCGAAAAGTACATATTTGTACTCCTTAGCAGTCAAGACAATGTCCATATTCGTTTTCCAATCAACATAGTTGGTCCAGTAAGTTTATTTTCTTTAGTATCACAGCAAGTGGTTTGAAAGTCATTTTGAAAAACCTAAGAATCACATAAATCAAAACATTAGATTTAAAAAAATTATTGATTCCTCAAATAATAAAATTTTAAAATCAACCAACACCTCAAAACACCGAGAATATTATATGCCACGATAGTGTAGACGTATATGAATTCTACATTTGTAAGAAGAGATTTTACCCATTAATTTTATTATCCTGTCAACCTTACTTTTTGACAAATAAAATTAATAGTTGGTTCCTCTTCGGCCCTACAAATAAAAGCAGTGACTCCGATGGCCAAGATACTTTTATTTGCATCTAAGTGTTTACCATTACCAGATACTAAGGCAATTATCTCGGATTATGTGCCTTCCAATGGGGAAGTACACACGCTCTAAATAACTTCCTATAACCATATTTGACCTAGTGATCCGCAAAACAAACTCATCAGATATGGAGGAAGGCACTCAGAGCCAATGTGCAAGTTTGTTCGCATCACATGTCAAATTGTAATTAAGGCCACGAAAATTTAAAAAAATATCCCTCTCCCACTTAGTAATTTAAAATTGAGAAATTTTAACTATGCAAGCACAACAAGCATATAAATCAAAAGCATAAATATGAAAAATAACAAAATTTTCAACTATTATGGCTTTTGTTCTCCAATATGCCTCCAATCGTGTTGGTACCTCGTCTGCTCCTCCCTATGCCATATACAAGCCATCCGAAGATCCGAGCCGAGAAAAATTATTTTAATTTACATCCATCGATCCTATACTCCCCAAAGGAGTGTACATGAAGTCTAGATCAAAAGTAAACTAAAATAAAAGAGTGGCTAAACAATGTCGTACTTAATTACAAAAATTAAATACTGGCCTCGTCAACCCCGAAGATTCAAATAATATTACGATTACACACATACAATCACATACACACACATATGGCCATAATAGTTGGATCTCATGCCTGCAAACAAAAAGTTAGACTACGCACATCCTACTATTATCTGGCACATATAATATATGATAAGTGCATAATGTTGGGAGGGGAAACTTCGCTTCCCACTTCAACTCGGTTGCTTATTCATGGCGATCCCTTCTACGTTCCCGGATAAAAAAATTTATCCTTGATAAGAGGGATTGCCCAAGCAACCTTGTCATCATCATGCTATTCGATTAGAGTAGTCACTTGAATAAACTAGTTGTTTAAGCGACCAACCTCTATTCTACAAATAGCCGCGGAATAGACGATGTACGGATCGCCGACTTTTGTGTTTATGTTCGGGGTACAAGTATATTTAGCCATAAAATAGAATATATATCATGCATATAATTGAAAAGCAAATATAAACATGTAACAAATGAAAATAGAGAATCGATATACCTCTCGATCTTCTATTGTATGACCTTCCTCATTTCGGACGTCGTGTGGGTGACGATCTACCAAAAGTTGAAGCTCCTAGATCACCAATCTTCCTTCCTTGCTCATCCCGAGCAAGAGGAAGAATAGAAACAAGACTTTTTTCCTTTTTTCAACCAACCAACGAGAAACAAGCAACTTGCTTGCCGCTGGCCAACAAGGAGAAGGGAGAAAAAGATGGTTGCCAGCCAAGACCTTCAAGGGAGGACCCTAAGCCTTGATTACACAGGCCAAGGAGAAGGAGAAGAGCTTCTTTGGACGTCGGCCAAGGGCTAGAAAAGATTCTATGGGCGTCGGCCACCAATGGAGAAGAAGAAAACAAGGAAAGACTTTCCTTATTTGGTGCCGCCAAGCCCAACCCTAATCTCCAAGCCTTGCCACCAACTCCAAACTCCTATGCTTCCTTTTGTTGTTCTCCATGCCAACCCTAAGGCTCCTTTTATAGAGTTTAGGGATAAGCCTTGTTTTAATCTTCACCATTGGTTCAAGGGATTTAATCTCAATCGTCGGATCTAGAGATTCAATCTCAACCGTCGGATCTAGAGATTTAATCTCTACTTTTGGATCTAGAGTTTTGTTTCTATCCTTTGGATCTAGGCTTCATGAGGTATTAATAGGCTACAATAGGGACCATGAGGAGGAGTTGGATCTTAGCCACCCAATGGATCAAGCCCACAGAAAGTCCGATCCATTAATGATAATCCAATCCACTAAAGGATTATCATTGATCTACCTCACCAACCCCCATAAGTTAATATGTGCTCCATATATTTTATGTACATTTTCTGCCCGTGTTTAAGATCTCGAATGTCCATCGATTAATTAATTTATTGACAATTAATTAATCAACATCTAACTCCATGAGTAGTACCACTCAACCTTTTCATCATGCCGGACCAAGTCCACCTGCAGGGTTTACATGATGAACCTTACGAGCTCCTCAAGGGGACATCATCATCCGAATATAAAGGACACGGTTTCCTCCTATAATCAATGAAACACCATATAAATAATATCATTTTCCAACTTACCGAGCCTATCGATTTAATCTATAAATCTCGCCCATTGGTAAATCAAAGAAATGAATACTAAGTATATGTGCCCGTTATTATATCGGGATTAAGAGTATGTACAATATAATATACGAGGTCCGATTCGATTATGTAGTCAGCAATAAATCGAATCACCTCTAAGTCGGTCCAGCTCAATACACACAAAGTGTACTAGTGTGATTTTATGGTCAAGACAAACCAATACCAAATCACACTACAACCATACTAATGGTTTGTCCAAAGCCATCTCGGTTGTGAGCCTATACTTATACTTTAAAAAGAGCCGATAACATGATCTCCTGTGTGACACCACACACCATGTTATCTACAATGTAATGTATTAGACAATATGCATAACCATAAAAATATGCAAACAATGATCATGTGATTTTTATTTCAAAATAAAAATGTTCATACAAAAGATAGACTTTTCAGTATACATCCCAACAATCTCCCACTTATACTAAAAGACTATGTTGTCCTCAAAATGCCATACATCTGATCCCCATTCCCACCACATGCCTATCAAAAGCTCTCGCCGGAAGGGTCTTAGTGAAAGGATTTGCCAGGTTATCCTCCGATGCAATCTTGGCCACAACAACTTCTCCTCTCTTTACGATTTCTTATATCAGGTGGTACTTGCGCTCTATGTGTTTACTAGCCTTATGGGCTCGTGGTTCTTTCGAGTTTGCAACTGCACCACTATTATCACAATAAATTGTGATAGTTCTGGGCAAACCAGGAATCACATCCAAGTCCATCAGGAAGTTTCTGAGCCACACAACTTCTTTTGCCGCCTTAGAGGCCGCCACATACTTAGCTTCCATGGTGGAGTTTGCCACGCATTTCTGCTTGACACTCTTCCATACAATGGCTCCACCTCCCAAAGTAAACACAAAACCTGAGGTCGACTTACTATAATCCCTGTCAGATTAGAAGTCGGAATCCGTGTAACCCACAAGGAGTAATTGGTCTGCCTAGTAAACCAGCATATAATCCCTAGTCCTTCTCAGGTACTTCAATATATGCTTTACCGCAGACCAATGTCCCTATCCTGGATTACTCTGATATCAGCTGGCCATGCCTATGGCAAAGTAGATATCTGGCCCCGTACATAGCATCGTATACATGAGGCTTCCTACCCCCGAAGCATAAGGAACCACCTTCATCTCCTCTCTCTCCTCAGATATTCTAGGACACATCTCCTTAGATAAAGGAACTCCATGCTTGAAAGGTAGAAAACCTTTTTTGGAGTTTTGCATGCTAAAACGATCCATAATCGTGTCTATGTATAAAGCTTGGGATAAGCACAACATCCTTTTCCTGCGATCCCTTATAACCTTGATCCCAAGGATGTGTCCCACTTCTCCCAAGTCCTTCATATCAAACTGTTTGGACAACCATATCCTTACGTCCAATAACACCTTGATATTGTTGTCAATCGACAAAATATCATCTACTTATTGTACAAGAAATACCATTAAATTTCCGTCACATCTCTTGTATACACAAGACTCATCCGGACTTTGAATAAATACATAAGACTAGATTACTTCATCAAATCGGATGTTCCAAGACCTTGAAGCTTGCTTCAATCCATAAATGGACCGATTAAGCTTACATACAAGATGCTCTTTGCCCTTTGCAATGAATCCTTCTGGTTGCTTCATATTAGTGTTTTCCTCAAGACTTCCATTAAGGAAAGTTGTCTTGACATCCATCTGCCACACCTCATAATCCATATGAGCTGCAATGCACAAGAGAAACTGGATAGACTTGAGCATGACTACCGACGAAAAGGTCTCCTCATAATCGATACCCTCTTTCTGAGTATACCCCTTCGCAACAAGCCTCGCTTTGAAGGTCTCAACCTTCCCATCTATTCCTCTCTTTCTTTTGTAGATCCACTTGCATCCAATGGTTTTTACACCATCGGGTGGTTCTATTAGCTCCCAGACCTGATTTGTATCCATAGATTCAATCTCAGTATTCATTGCACTTTGCTAAGATGCTGCATCTTTATCTTGGATTGCCTCGTCATATGTCCAGGGATAAGGTTCATTTTCTCCAGGGACCAAATCAGAAGATTCTCCCAAGAACATGAATCTATCAGGTTGTCTCACAGCCCTCCCACTACGACGAGGTATCACCTGTGTATCCTCTGTGACAAGCGGTGCAGTGACTTGTGGTATATCCTCTTGTACCGGTGGTACTGAAGAAGTGACTTCCCCTTTTATTTCCTCCAGAACAATCTTACTCATGGGCATGTGGTTCATCACATAGTCTTCCTCTAAAAATATGGCATTCGTGCTAACGATCACCCTCTGACCTCTAGGACTATAAAACAAACCACCTTTCGTTCCTCTAGGATAGCCAACGAACATGTGTACTTTTGTATGAGGTTCCAACTTACCAGCATCTGCCTTGATCACATGTGCTGGACTCCCCCAAATCCGAATATGACTTAGACTGGGCTTTCGCCCAGTCCACAATTCTATGGGAGTAGAAGGCACTGATTTTGATGGAACCAAGTTCAGAATGTACACCGCCGTATCTAGAGCATATCCCCAGAACAAATTTGGTAACTCAGAATAACTCATCATCGATCTAACCATCTCCATAAGAGTCCTATTCCTTTGCTCTACTACACCATTCTGCTGGGGTGTTCCAGGTGCAGACAATTGGGATTGAATCCCAACCTCTGATAAGTAGTTCCTAAACTCTCCCAAGAGGTACCCACCACCACGATCAGATCGCAGTGTCTTGATACTTTTACCTTGACGTTTCTCCGCATCAGCCTTGAATTCTTTGAACTTGTCAAAGCATTTAGACTTGCGGCACATCAAGTAAATGTATCCATATCTCTAATAATCATCTATAAAAGAGATGAAATACTCAAAACCACCTCTAGCCTGGATAAACATAGGACCTCACAAATCAGAATGAACCAATTCTAACACATCTTTGGCTCTATACCCCTTGGCCTTAAAAGGCCTCTTGGTCATTTTACTCTCCAAGCAAGATTCGCAGGTTGGAAAATCTTCCACCACTAATGAACTTAGAGGTCCATCAGCTATTAACCTTTGAATTCTGCTTAGGTTAATATGACAAAGCCTAAGATGCCAAAGATATGTTTGGTTCATCTTCGAAGGTTCTTTTCTCTTATTGGAGTTAGAAGATGAGTTATTAACTTCTATTTGCATTGTGGGAGCTTTTGGTTCGAGTGTATACAAATTTCCTATCAATGCACCAGAACAGATAATGTCCATATTCCTTTTTATAACAACTCTGTCATTAAAAGAAATAGAATATCCATCCATAAACAATTTAGAAACTGAAATTAAATTCTTTCTAAATAAAGGTACATAAAAATAATTCTTAAGAACCAAAACTTTATTTTTCTCAAAAGATAAATGAATGTCTCCCACTGCAACAGTCGCCACCTTCATGGCATCGCCCAAGTACATGGTAATCTCCCCCTCAGCCAGTCATCTGGTTTTCTGGAACCCCTGCAAAGTATTGCAGACATGATCAATGGCTCCCATATCTACACACCAGGTTCCGATAGATAACACCGCTAAACATGTTTCAACGACTATTCTAAAAGATATACCTTTGTTCTGCTTGTGGTTGGGACAGTCCTTCTTCCAGTGTCCAGTCTGCTTACAAGTGAAGCACTTGCCTTTCGACTTCTTTACTTCTCCCTGAGTTCCTCCCACCACCTTTTGTCCCACTTTGTTTCTTCTTCTTCTTGCCTTTCGGCTTAGAAGTAGAAACCTTTTGGGTCACTATGGCATGCGCCTGAGCACTCTGACGAAATAGCCCCTCTGTCACCTGGAGTTCTGTCAGAAGCTCTGCCAACGAATACAACCTCTTGTTCATGTTGTAGTTCAGGCGAAACTGCTCAAAACTCCTAGGTAGAGACTGGAGAATGATATCCACCTGGGTTTCCCCATCGATCTAAGCTCCGAGGACTTCCAACTCATTCAAATGAGCCATCATCTTGAGAACATGATCCCTCACGGGTGTTCCCTCGATCATGGTTGTCGTCATCAAGTTCCTCATGCCTTCCTGCCTAGTAGCCCGATTCTAGTGTCCGAAAAGCTCTTTGAGATTGAGCATCATGTTATAAGCAGTGGGCATGGCTTGATGCTGATGTTGCAGTACATTTGACATAGATGCCAAAATATAACACTACGCCATCTCATCCACCTTTATCCACTTCTTATAACTCTCTTTCTCCTTTTCCCCAGAATCATCCGCAGGCTTAGAAGGGCACTCTTCGAGGAGTACATATTTTTATTCCTCAGCAGTCAAGACAATGTCTAGATTCCTCTTCCAATCAACATAGTTGGGTCCAGTAAGTATATTCTCTATCAGTATCACAGCAAGCGGGTTGAAAGTCATTTTAAAAGAAAACCTAAGAATCACATATATCAAAACATTAGATTTCAAAAAATTATTGATTCCTCAAACAATAAAATTTTAAAATCAACCAACACCTCAAAACACCAAGAATATCGTATGCCACGATAGTGTGGACGTATACGAATTCTACATTTGTAAGAGATGGTTTTACCCATTAATTTGACTATCTTGTCAACCTAACTTTTTGACAAGTAAAATTAATAGTTCGTTCCTCTTCGACCCTACAAATAAAAGCAGTGACTCTGATGGGGAGGATACTTATATTTGTATCTAAGAGTTCACCATTACTCGGTACCAAGGTAATTATCTCGAGTTATGTGCCTTCCGATGAGGAAGTACACACGCTCCTTAATAATTTCCTATAACCATATTTGACCTTGTGATCCGTAAACAAACTCATTCGATGGGGAGGAAGACACTCAGAGCCGACGCGCAAGTTTGTTTACATCACTTGTCAAATCGTAATGGAGGCCGTGGGTATTTATAAAAATTTCCCTCTACCATTTAGTAATTTGAAATTTAGGAATTTTCTAGCCTATGACATGCATATCAAACAATAAGCAATAAATATGAAAAATAAAATTTTTCCAACTATTATGGCTTTTGTCTTCAATATGTCTTCCGTCGTATCTGAAGGGTTTTGCTTATCGAGTCCGTGAGGGGAAACATCGCTTCCCACTTCACCTTGGTCATTTGTTCATGGCGATCCCCTCGATGTTCCAGGATTAAAAAATTTAATCCTAGACAAAAACGATTGCCCAAACAACCAAGTCATCGTCGTGCTATTCGTTTAGAGAGGTCACTTGAACAAACTAGTTGTTCAAGCGACCATCCTCTATTCTACGAGTAGCCGCGGAATAGATAATGTTCGGATCGCCGATTTTCGTGTTTATGCTTGGGATCCAAGTATTATTTAGCCATTTATAGATTTATAACATGCTTATAATTGAAAACCAAAAACAAGCAAGAAACAAAAGAGAAAAGAGAATAGATATACCTCTTGATCTTCTAATGTATGACCTTCCTCCTTTTGGACGTTGTGTGGGCGACGATCTACCAAAAGTCGAAACTCCTAGATCACAAATCCTCCTTCCTTGCTCTTCCAAAGCAAGAGGAATAATAGAAACAAGGTTTTTCTACTCCCTAAAACCAACCAACAAGGAGCACACAAACTCCTTGCCGCCGGCCACTAGAAGGAGATGTTTGTGGTGGAATCCAGCCAAGACACCAAGGGAAGCCCTATATCTTGTTTCCACCACCGAAGGAGAAGGAGAAGAGAGGCTTGGCTGCCGGCCAAAGGCTGGAAGAGGGCTGGAAAACAAGCTGGACACCGGCCAATGAAGGAAGAAGAAGAAAAGAGAACCTTCCTTATTTGGTGCCGCCCTTGCCTCCAAACCCTAACCCTAATCCTATCACAACTAGGATTCCTTCTCTTGGATGTTGTTCACGCCAACTCCCATGCCCTCCTTTTATAGAGTTAGGGATAAGTCATGAATTAATCTCCTTAATTGGTCTAGGGATTTAATCTCAACCGTCGGATCTAAAGATTTAATCTCAACCGTCGGATCTTGGAGATTTAATCTCTACCTATGGATCTTAGAATTTTGTTTTTATCCATTGGATCTAAGCTTCATGAGGTGTTAATAGGCTACATTAGGGACCATGAGGAGGAGTTGGATCTTGGCCACCTATGGATTAAGCCCACATAAAGTCCGATCCACTAATGATGATCCAATCCACAAAAGGATCATCATTGATCTACCTCACCAACCCCCATATGATAATATGGGCTGCATATATTATTTGTACATTTTCTTCCCGTGTTTGAGATCTCGATTGTACGTCGATTAATTAATTTACTGACCATTAATTAATCAACATCTAACTCCTTGAGTAGTACCACTCAACCTTTTCATCATGCCGGACCAAGTCCGCCTGTAGGGTTTTCATGAGGAACCTTATGAGCTCCCCAAGGGGACATCATCATCCTAATATATAGGACATGGTTTTCTCCTATAATCAACGACACACCATATAAATAATATCATCTCCCAACTTACCAAGCCTATCAATTTAATCTATAAATCTTTTCCATTTGTAAATCAAAGAGATGATTACTAAGTATATGTACCCGTTATTATATCGGGATTAAGAGTATGTACAATATAATATCTGAGGTTCGATTCGATTATGTAGTCATCAATAAATCGAATCACCTCTAAGTCGGTCCTGCTCAATACACACAAAGTGCACTAGTGTGATTCTATGGTCAAGACAAACCAATACCAAAGCACACTACAACCATTCCGATGGTTTGTCCAAAGTCATCTCGGTTGTGAGCCTTTACTTATACTTTTCAAGGGGCCGATAACATGATCTCCTGTGTGACACCACACACCATGTTATCTACAATGTAAAGTATTAGACAATATTGCATAACCATAAAAATATGCAAACAATGATCATGTGATTCTTATTTCAAAAAAAGATGTTCATACAAAAGATAGACTTTTCAGTATACATCCTTACAATCTCCCACTTATACTAAAAGACTATGCTGTCCTCAAACTGCCATACATCTGATCCATATTCCCTCCGCATGCCTATCAAAAGCTCTCATAGGAAGGGCCTTAGTGAAAGGATCTGTCAGGTTATCCTCCGATGCAATCTTGGCCACAGCAACTTCTCCTCTCTTTACGATTTCTCGTATCAGGTGGTACTTACGCTCTATGTGTTTACTAGCCTTATGGGCTCGTGGTTCCTTCGAGTTTGCAACTGCACCACTATTATCACAATAAATTGTGATAGTTCTGGGCAAACCAGGATTCACATCCAAGTCCATCAGGAAGTTCCTGAGCCATAAAGCTTCTTTGGCCGCCTCAGAGGCCGCTAATACTCAGCTTCCATGGTGGAGTCTGCCACACACTTATGCTTGACACTCCTCCATACAATGGCTCCACCTCCCAAAGTAAACACAAAACCTGAGGTAGACTTACTGTTATCCCTATCAGATTGGAAGAATCGAATCCGTAATTAACCACATAATCCCTAGTCCTTCTCAGGTACTTCAATATATGCTTTACCGCAGTCCAATGTCCCTGTCCTGGATTACTCTGATATCTGCTGGTTATGCCCACGGCAAAGCAGATATTTGGTCTCGTACAGAGCATCGCATACATGACACTTCCTACTGCTGAAGCATAAGGAACTGCCTTCATCTCCTCTATCTCCTCAGATGATCTAGGACACATTTCCTTAGATAAAGGAACTCCATGCCTGAAAGGTAGAAAACCCTTCTTGGAGTTTTGCATGCTAAAACGCTCCATAATCGTGTCTATGTATGAAGCTTGGGACAAGCACAACATCCTTTTCCTGCGATCCCTTATAACCTTGATCCCAAGGATGTGTCCCACCTCTCCCAAGTCCTTCATATCAAACTGTTTGGATAACCATACCCTTACGTTTGATAACACCTTGATATTGTTGCCAATCAACAAAATGTCATCTACATATAGTACAAGAAATACCACTACGTTTTTGTCACATCTCTTGTATACACAAGACTCATCCGGACTTTGAATAAATCCATAAGACTGGATTACCTCATCAAAGCGGATGTTCCAAGACCTCGAAGCTTGCTTCAATCCATAAATGGACCGATTAAGCTTACATACAAGATGCTCTTTGCCTTTAGCAATGAATCCCTCTGGTTGCTTCATGTAGATGTTTTCCTCAAGACTTCCATTATGGAAAGCTGTCTTGACATCCATCTGCCACACCTCATAATCCATATGAGCTGCTATGCATAAGAGAATCCGGATAGACTTAAGCATGGCTACCGGCGAAAAGGTCTCCTCATAATCGATACCCTCTTTCTGAGTATACCCCTTCGCAACAAGCCTTGCTTTGAAGGTCTCAACCTTCCCATCAATTCCTCTCTTTCTCTTTTAGATCCACTTGCATCCAATGGTTTTTACACCATCGGATGGTTCTACTAGCTCCCAGACCTGATTTGAATCCATAGATTCAATCTCAGTATTCATTGCACTTTGCCAAGATACTGCATCTTTATCTTGGATTGCCTCGTCATATGTCCAGGGATCAGGTTCATGTTCGCCAGTGACCAAATCAGAAGATTCTCCCAAGAACATGAATCTATCAGGTTGTCTCACAACCCTCCCACTACGATGAGGTATCACCTGTGTATCCTCTGTGACACGTGGTGCTGTGACATGTGGTATATCCTCTTGTACCAGTGGTACTAAAGAAGTGACTTCCCCTTTTAACTCCTCCAGAACAATTTTACTCTTGGGCTTGTGGCTCATCACATAGTCTTCCTCTAGAAATCTGGCGTTCGTGCTAACGATCACCCTCTGATCTCTAGGACTATAAAACAAGCCACCCTTCATTCCTCTAGGATAGCCAACTAACAAGCGTACTTCTGTACGAGGTTCCAACTTACCAGCATCTGCCTTTAGCATATGTGCTGGACTCCCCCATATCCGAATATGTCTTAGACTAGGCTTTCGCCCAGTCCACAACTCTGTGTGAGTAGAAGGCATTGATTTAGATGGAACCAAGTTCAGAATGTACACCGTCGTATCTAGAGCATATCCCCAGAACGAATCTGGCAAGTCAGAATAACTCATCATTGATCTAACCATCTCCATAAGAGTCCTATTCCTTCACTCTGCTACACAGTTCTGCTGGGGTGTGCCAGGTGCAGTCAATTGGGATTGAATCCCAACCTCTGATAAGTAGCTCCTAAACTCTCCCAAGAGGTACTCACTGCCACGATCAGATTGTAGTGTCTTGATACTTTTACCTTAACGTTTCTCCACATCAGCCTTGAATTCTTTGAACTTGTTAAAGCATTCAAACTTGTGGCGCATCAGGTAAATGTATCCATATCATGAGTAATCATCTATAAAAGAGACGAAATACTCAAAACCACCTCTAGCCTGGATAGATATAGGACCACACAAATCAGAATGAACCAATTCTAACACATCTTTGGCTCTATACCCCTTGGCCTTAAAAGGCCTCTTGGTCATCTTACCCTCCAAGAAAGATTCACAGGTTGGGAGATCCTCCACCACTAATGAACCCAAAGGTCCATCAGTTATCAACCTTTGAATTCTGCTTAGGTTAATGTGACCAAGCCTATCATGTCAAAGATATGTTTGGTTCATCTTTGAAGGTTCTTTTCTCTTATTGGAATTAGAAGATGAGTTATTAACTTCAATTTGCATCGTGGGAGGTTTTGGTTCAAGTGTGTACAAATTTCCTATCAATGCACTCGAACAAATAATGTCCCTATTCCTTCTTTTAACAACTCTGTCATTAAAAGAAATAGAATATCCATCCATAAACAATTTAGAAACTGAAATTAAATTCTTTCTAAACAAGGGTATATAAAGGCAATTCTTAAGAAACAAAAGTTTATTTTTCTCAAAAGATAAATGAGCGTCTCGCACTGTAACAGCCGCCACCTTCGTGGCATTACCCAAGTACATGGTAATCTCCCCCTCATCCAGTCGTCTGGTTTCCTGGAACCCCTGCAAAGTATTGCAGACATGATCAGTGGCTCCCGTATCTACACACCAGGTGCCGGTAGATAACACCACTAAACATCTTTCAACGACTAGACCAAAAGATATACCTTTGTTCTTGCGGTTGGGGCAGTCCTTCTTCCAGTGTCCAGTCTGCTTACAAGTGAATCACTTGCCTTTCGGCTTCTTCACTCCTCCCTGAGTACCTCCCACCGCCTTCGCCCCAGTTTGTTTCTTCTTCTTCTTGCCTTTCGGCTTAAAAGTAGAAACCTTTTGGGTCACCACAGCATGCGCCTGAGCACTCTGACGAAATAGTCCCTCTGCCGCCTGGAGTTTTGTCAGAAGTTCCGCCAACGAATACAACCTCTTGTTCATGTTGTAGTTCAGGCGAAACTGCTCAAAACTCCTAGGTAGAGACTGGTGTATGATATCGACCTAGGTTTCCCCATCGATCTCAGCAACTAGGACCTCCAGCTCATTCAAATGAGCCATCATCTTGAGAACATGATCCCTCACGGGTGTTCCCTCGATCATGGTGGTTGTCATCAAGTTTCTCATGGCCTCTTGCCTCGCAGCCCGATTCTGGTGTCCGAAAAGCTCCTTGAGATTGAGCATCATATCATAAGCAGTGGACATGGCTTGATGTTGATGTTGCAATACATTTGACATAGATGCCAAAATGTAACACCGCGCCATCTCATCGGCCTTGATCCACTTCTTATAATTCTCTCTTTCCTTTTCCCTAGAATCATCTGCAGGCTTGGGAGGGCACTCTTCAAGGAGTACATATTTGTATTCCTCAGCAGTTAAGACAATGTCTAGATTCCTCTTCCAATCTACATAGTTGGGTCCAGTAAGTTTGTTCTCTTTCAGTATCACAGCAAGTGGGTTGAAAGTCATTTTGAAAGAAAACCTAAAAATCTCATAAATCAAAACATTAGATTTCAAAAAATTATTGATTCCTCAAACAATAAAATTTTAAAATCAACCAACACCTCAAAACACCGAGAATATCATATGCCACGATAGTGTGGACGTATACGACTTCTACATTTGTAAGAGGAGGTTTTACCCATTAATTTTACTATCTTGTCAACCTAACTTTTTGACAAGTAAAATTAATAGTTGGTTCCTCTTTGGCCCTACAAATAAAACCAGTGACTCCGATGGGGAGGATACTTATATTTGTATATAAGTGTTCACCATTACTCGGTACCAAGGAAATTATCTCGGGTTATGTGCCTTACGATGGGCAAGTACACACGCTCCTTAATAATTTCCTATAACCATATTCGACCTTGTGATCCGCAAACAAACTCATCCGATGGGGAGGAAGGCACTCAGAGCTGATGTGCAAGTTTGTTTGCATCACTTGTCAAATCGTAATGGAGGCCGTGGGAATTTTAAAAAAAAATTCCCTCTCCCACTTAGTAATTTGGAATTGAGGAATTTTCCTAGCCTATGACATGCATATCAAACAAAAAGCAATAAATATGAAAAATAAATTATTTTCCAACTATTATGGATTTTGTCTTCAATATGACTCCCGTCGCATCGCCATCTCGTCCGCTCCTCCTACGCCATGTACGAGCCATCCGGAGATCCGAGCCGAGACTAAAACATATTTTAATTTACATCCATCGATCCTATACTCCACGAGGGAGTGTACATGAAATCTAGATCGAAAGTAAAATAAAATAAAGAGTGGCTAAACAATGTCGTATTTAATTTACAAAAACTAAATACTAGCCTTGTCAACCTTGAGGATTCAACGAAATAAATATTTACACACATACAATCACATACACACATATGGCCACAATAGTCGGATCTTATGCCTGCAACCAAAGAGTTAAACTACGCATATCCTACTATTATCCGGCACATATAATATATGAAAAAGTGCATAAAAATTAATCGAATCCAAAACACACAAAACCGGAAACCTTGGCTCTGATACCAATTGAAGGGTTTTGCTTATCGAGTCCGTGAGGGGAAACTTCGCTTCCCACTTCACCATGGTCGTTTGTTCATGGTGATCCCCTCGATGTCCCCGGATTAAAAAATTTAATCCGAGACAAAAAGGATTGCCCAAACAACCAAGTCATCATCGTGCTATTCGTTTAGAGAGGTCACTTGAACAAACTAGTTGTTCAAGCGACCATCCTCTATTCTACGAGTAGCCGCGGAATAGACGATGTCCGGATCGCCGGTTTTCATTTTTATGCTCAGGATCCAAGTATTATTTAGCCATTTACAGATTTATAACATGCTTATAATTGAAAACCAAAAACAAGCAAGAAACAAAAGAGAAAAGAGAATAGATATACCTCTTGATCTTCTAATGTATGACCTTTCTCCTTTTGAACGTCGTGTGGGAGACGATCTACCAAAAGTCGAAGCTCCTAGATCACAAATCTTCCTTCCTTGCTCTTTCAAAGCAAGAGAAAGAATAGAAACAAGGTTTTTCTCCTCCCTAAAACCAACCAACAAGGAGCACACAAACTCCTTGCCACCACCCAACTAGAAGGAGATGTTTGTGGTGGAATCCGGCCAAGACACCAAGGGAAGCCCTATATCTTGTTTCCACCACCTAAGGAGAAGGAGAAGAGAGGCTTGGCTTCTGGCCAAAGGCTGGAAGAGGGATGGAAAACAAGCTGGACGCCGGCCAATGAAGGAAGAAGAAGAAAAGAGAACCTTCCTTATTTGGTGCCGCCCTTGCTTCCAAACCCTAACCCTAATCCAATCTCAACTAGGATTCCTTCTCTTGCCGCCCAAAACCCTAGCTCTCTTGGATGTTGTTCACGCCAAATCCCATGCCCTTCTTTTATAGAGTTAGGGATAAGTCATGAATTAATCTCCTCCATTGGTTCTAGGGATTTAATCTCAACCGTCGGATCTAGAGATTTAATCTCAACCGTCGGATCTTAGAGATTTAATCTCTACCTATGGATCTTAGAATTTTGTTTCTATCCATTGGATCTAAGCTTCAAGAGGTGTTAATAGGCTACATTAGGGACCATGAGGAGGAGTTTGATCTTAGCCACCCATGGATCAAGCCCACATAAAGTCCGATCCACTAATGATGATCCAATCGACTAAACGATCATCATTGATCTACCTCACCAACCCCCATATGATAATATGGGCTCCATATATTTTATGTACATTTTCTCCCCGTGTTTAAGATCTTGAATGTCCGTCGATTAATTAATTTACTGACCATTAATTAATCAACATCTAACTCCTTGAGTAGTACCACTCAACCTTTTCATCATGCCGAACCAAGTCCACCTGCAGGGTTTACATGATGAACCTTATGAGCTCCTCAAGGGGACATCATCATCCTAATATATAGGACACGGTTTCCTCCTATAATCAACGACACACCATATAAATAATATCATCTCCCAACTTACCGAGCCTATCAATTTAATCTATAAATCTTGCCCATTGGTAAATCAAAGAGATGAGTACTAAGTATATGTGCCCATTATTATATCGGGATTAAGAGTATGTACAATATAATATCTGAGGTTCAATTCGATTATGTAGTAAGCAATAAATCGAATCACCTCTAAGTCGGTCCTGCTCAATACACACAAAGTGCACTAGTGTGATTCGATGGTCAAGACAAACCAATACTAATTCACACTACAACCATTCCGATGGTTTGTCTAAAGTCATCTCGGTTGTGAGCCTTTACTTATACTTTTCAAGGGGCCGATAACATGATCTCCTGTGTGACACCACACACCATGTTATCTACAATGTAAAGTATTAGACAATATTGCATAACCATAAAAATATGAAAACAATGATCATGTGATTCTTATTTCAAAATAAAGATGTTCATACAAAAGATAGACTTTTCAGTATACATCCTTACAGTATCGTCTTCTTGTCCGCTCCTCCTACGCCATGTACGAGCCATCTGGAGATCCGAGCCAAGACTAAAAAACTATTTTAATTTACATCCATCGATCCTATACTCCACGAGGGAGTGTATATGAAATCTAGATCAAAAGTAAACTAAAATAGAAATAGTGGCTAAACAATGCCGTATCTAATTTATAAAAAATTAAATACTAGCCTCGTCAACCCTGAGGATTCAACAAAATAAACTATTACACACATACAATCACACACACACACATGGCCATAATAGTCGGATCTTATGCCTGCAACCAAAGAGTTAACCTACGCATATCCTACTATTATCCGGTACATATAATATATAAAAAATGCATAAGAGTAACTGAATCCTAAACACACAAAACCGGAAACCGTGGCTCAGATACCACTTGTTGGAAGGGGAAACTTCGCTTCCCACTTCAACTCGGTCGCTTGTTCATGGCGATTCCTTCTACGTTCCTGGATAAAAAAATTTATCCTTGACAAGAGGGATTGCTCAAGCAACCTTGTCATCATCATGCTATTCGATTAAAGTAGTCACTTGAACAAACTTGTTGTTCAAGCGACCAACCTCTATTCTACGAATAGCCGCGGAATAGATGATGTACGGATCACCGGCTTTTGTGTTTATGTTCGGGGTCCAAGTATATTTAGCCACAAAATAGAATATATATCATGCATATAATTGAAAAGCAAATATAAACATGTAACAAATGAAAATAGAGAATCGATATACCTCTCGATCTTCTTTTGTATAACCTTCCTCCTTTCGGACGTCGTGTGGGCGACGATCTACCAAAAGTTGAAGCTCCTAGATCACCAATCTTCCTTCCTTGCTCGTCCCGATCAAGAGAAAGAATAGAAACAAGACTATTTTCCATCTTTCAACCAACCAACAAGCAACAAGCAACTTGCTTGCCGCCGGCCAACAAGGAGATGGGAGAAAAAGATGGTTGCCGGCCAAGACCTTCAAGGGAGGACCCTAAGCCTTGATTCCACTGGCCAAGGAGAAGGAGAAGAGCTTATTTGGATGCCGGCCAAGGGCTGGAAAAGCTTCTATGGGCACTGGCCACCAATGGAGAAGAAGAAAACAAGGAAAGACTTTCCTTATTTGGTGCCGCCAAGCCCAAACCCTAATCTCCAAGCCTTGCCGCCAACTCCCAACTCCTATGCTTCCTTTTGTTGTTCTCCATGCCAACCCTAAGGCTCCTTTTATAGAGTTTAGGGATAAGCCTTGTTTTAATCTCCACCATTGGTTCTAGGGATTTAATCTCAATCGTCGAATCTAGAGATTCAATCTCAACCGTCGGATCTAGAGATTTAATCTCTACTTTTGGATCTAGAGTTTTGTTTCTATCCTTTGGATCTAGGCTTCATGAGGTATTAATAGGCTACAATAGGGATCATGAGGAGGAGTTGGATCTTAGCCACCTAATGGATCAAGCCCACAGAAAGTCTGATCCATTAATGATAATCCAATCCACTAAAGGATTATCATTGATCTACCTCACCAACCCCCATAAGTTAATATGTGCTCCATATATTTTATGTACATTTTCTACCCATGTTTAAGATCTCGAATGTCCATCGATTAATTAATTTATTGACAATTAATTAATCAATATCTAACTCTATGAGTAGTACCACTCAACCTTTTCATCATGCCGGACCAAGTCCACCTGCAGGGTTTACATGATGAACCTTATGAGCTCCTCAAGGGGACATCATCATCCTAATATATAGGACACGGTTTCCTCCTATAATCAACGGCACACCATATAAATAATATCATTTCCCAACTTACCGAGCCTATCGATTTAATCTATAAATCTCACCCATTGGTAAATCAAAGAAATGAATACTAAGTATATGTGCCCGTTATTATATCGGGATTAAGAGTATGTACAATATAATATCCGAGGTCCGATTCGATTATGTAGTCAGCAATAAATCGAATCACCTCTAAGTTGGTCCAGCTCAATACACACAAAGTGTACTAGTGTGATTTTATGGTCAAGACAAACCAATACCAAATCACACTACAACCATACCAATGGTTTGTCCAAAGCCATCTCGGTTGTGAGCCTATACTTATACTTTACAAGGAGCCGATAACATGATCTCCCGTGTGACACCACACACTATGTTATCTACAATGTAATGTATTAGACAATATGCATAACCATAAAAATATGCAAACAATGATCATGTGATTCTTATTTCAAAATAAAAATGTTCATACAAAAGATAGACTTTTCAGTATACATCCCAACACATAAAAGTAACCGAATCCTAAACACACAAAATCGGAAAACGTGGCTCTGATAGCAGTTGAAGGGAAATTTGCTTTCCGTCTCAGTTGCTTGTGCATGGCGATCCTATCTCGCATCCCTGGATAAAAAAAATTTAATCCAGACGAAGATGGATTACCCAAGCAACTGATCCATCATCATGCTATTCAATTTGAGTGGTCGCTTGAACAAACTTGTTGTTCAAGCAACCTTACTCTTTTCCTCGATTAGGCGCGTAATAGATGATGAACGGATCGCTGATTTTTGTGTTTATCTTCGGGGTCCATGATCATACAATTATAATCCAATTACATAGAACAAGAAAGAAAACTAAACAAGAATTATACCTCTTGTTTTCCTCTAGATCTTCTATTGCATGACCTATCCTCTTCTTGGACATTGTGTGGGCAATGATCCTCCAAGAATCGAAGCCTCCTAGATCTCATATCTTCCCTTCCTTGCTCGCTCTGAATAAGGGAAGATGACCAAACTCTTCTTCTTCTATCTAGTGTCGACCACCAAGCCTCCTAGCTTGGTTGTTGCTGCCGGCCAAGGAGAAGAAGAAGGAGAAGTGGGCGCCGACCAAGAGATGAGCTCTTATTGTCGTCAGCCAAGGAGAATGAGAGGAGGTGTGGAGGAGGCGTCGACCAAGGAGATAGGGTGGAGGCACCGACCAAAGGGGAAGAAAAACTCTAATGTTGCCGCTGACCCTAAGCAAAACCAAACACCTTGCCGCCCAAGCATTGGAAGCAAACCCTAATGTTGCTGCCCAACCCAATGCTGTTAGTAATATATGAGAGATGTCTTAAGGCAATTGCCTTATGTTTGAACCATTTATATGACAAATGAACATTCACTATTTGAGTATACATGTTTTCATGTATTTGATTAGATCTTAAACTCATTTACTGAATGTCCACGATACGATTCACAGCATGAGAGAATTTGTGATTGAATCACAACTAGTGAGCATCTCTACATGTGTAATTGTGATGTATTGGAATTATCCCTAGTCGATGAATTGATGGATTTGGACACGATCAATTCTGTCGAGACTAGCATGAGGTATACTCCTTGGTGTATCCAAGCAACTAATTCTCACTGGCTGGAGACATTGTGATGTCTGGAGTTAATCGTGGATGCTAGTTATGGTAACTAGTTCGTTAGAGTGATCAGCTGTAAGACTTCATATGGTTCTCTGCATATATGGATATATCAATGAAGTTTTTACTGCAGCTTAAGTGCGACATTCCTTTGACTTGTGGTATTCAAGTTATCTTGGTCATGAAGACTTATGCTTTGACATCTTAAGCAAGCATCTCTTAGGAGATGTGGACCCGGGATGATTGGGTATAAGTCGAAATGCCCGAAGGTATTTGAATAGCCTATAAAGGATTCACCACTTTATGCGAGGAGATATATACCCATGGCCTCTCGTCCGATTGTTACTAAAGTCTTTGGCCAAAGCATTACATGTTTAGAGTAAGGTGCTCTTGGATACATGACCAGTAACTAGAATCCGTAGGACGAGAAAATGATACTTGGTCTAGGTGTGAGGTAGTTAGCCTAGTGGGGACTGACACTATAGACTATGTCCCGAACCAAGTGGGTATAAGATGAGTGAAGGGAATGGGCCACGATTTATTGTAGCTGCTGAAGGGTTTCAGAAATGGTTCTGGAATTAACCGTTGATTTTTCGATTAATTGGGGATCATGATGTACTACTAGGTGTCACTCATGATCATTCTATAATTAATGGTTAATTATAGACGACCAACATAAATCGGGAACCTATTTGGTCACATGCACAACGAGCGTAATCCGAAAGATTTAAAATGAGCTTAAGAATGAGATTCTCATATCGATAGAAACTAGATTTGGTTGGACCAAACAAGGAGCGAGCAAGAAATCATTTTAGTCACAATGGAAGCATAGATGGATCAAGTCTTATGAAGACATGATGGATGAACCAAATTGGTTTGCTTCTAATCCAATGGTGAAAAATAAACCAAAGTGGTTTGGTTTGTTTTAAATGAATGAACCAAAGTTGGTTCGGTTCGTTTTAACTTAAAATAGACAAACGCAGTTTAGTTTATTTTAACTTAACTTATTGAAGTGGGTTAACAGGTTTTGGTTATAAACCAATAATCATTAAGAGAATGTGTTCTCTATAAAACATGGCTTAAGGGTTTTTCATGGAGAACTTGTGTGTTGGAAACCCTAGCCACCCAAGCCCCTCTCTTCTCCTTGCCGCTGCCCAAGGAGTCCACGCCGGCATCCACCTTGTGCCACCGTCCACCCTGCTGCCGGCGTCTAAGTTGTTGTTGGCCATCCTCCGGCGACCCTCCGGTGACTCACCTTGGTTCCGGCGACCAAGGGTTGGCCGGCGCAAATCCTCTACCAAGTTGTCCAATTTTCTGAACATCTTATTTCCTTATGTGTCGAAGCGTCATTTGGACGATGTTTGGAGCTCCAACAGTGGCTACATTGTCGGGGATTCAATCTCTGGTAATCCTCATAGGTGGAGGACCAAGGATTCGTCAATCGGTTGACGAATACCTCTCCGGAGAAGCGAGTTTTGGGGACTCGGTTTTGAATCCGAATTTTGATTTGGATTGTGATCTTCTCTCGATCACATCGTCTTTGACATGAGGCTAGTGACTTGTACGAAGACGAGGCTTGTAGCTTGGCGAAGCTATCCCGATAGTACTCGGCGTGGATACGGATAGAGGCAATTCTAGTGAGAGTTGCACTGGTAGATGTCATTCCCGCTGCACGTGATACGTCAGGTATAACTAGAGTAATTTTCTTTTATTGCAAAATTTGAAATTGCGATTATGTCTACACATGTTGTACTTTGCATGCATATGGTGTGTGTGTTGTAATAAATTTGATTTATTGCTTTTTAATTCTTCTGCTATGCACATGTTTACGAAAGATGTATGAACACACACTCATCGCGGTGCCGAAAACCCAACAATGGTATCATAGCCCATGTTATGTTTCGACATAATCATAAAATTATTTTGCGATAGTCGTAATTGTATTTATGGAAATTTTCTAATTTTGGAAAGTTTAGAAGTATTTATAAAAATTTTCTAATTTTGGAAAGTTTAGAAGTATTTATGGAAATCTTCTACTTTTGGAAAGTTTTGAATTATTTATGGAAATTAACACTTTCCATAAATAAAATATTTGATTAGATTTGGAAATTTGTTTCCTAATTTAATCATGATTTGATTTGGGGAATCAAATCTAAAATATATTTTATTTCCATAAATAGTTTTGATAATTTAGGAAATTTGTTTCCTAAATTAAATTTGACTTTCCTTAATTAACACTTTCCATAAATAAAATATGTTATTAGATTTGGAAATTTGTTTCCTATTTTAATCATGATTTGATTTAGAGAATCAAATCTCAAACATATTTTATTTCCATAAATAGTTATGACATATAAGGAAATTTTGTACATGCCATAATTGTATGCAATGTAATTGCATTAGATGCATATCATTATTCCATGCGTGTCGTGACATGTAGATGTATGTCATGTATGTCATGCTATGTAGATAATAGTTATTTGCATGCAAAGAGGATGAGACATAAGAACTCTTACTCAATATTAAAGCCTACACCTTCCATTAATATGGTTAGAACCAGAGTTCTATTTCTTATTTGGGTTATTGGACTCTCTCCAAGTCCGGCTCGAACCCGAACATGTTCAAACCATGGAATAGTTTAATAGTAATATGGTAAGAGTCAGAGGTCAATCGTTATCTTTGGTTGTTGGACTCTCTCCAAGCCAGACTAATTTGTTGAATGCGCTCTAACCATATTAAAACTATTTCTTGATTAATGGGTTGGCTTTAACCTGGAGCATCGGCTTGTTGGACTCTCTCTAAGGTCGATTTGAAGGGAGGTGAAGTTGGGTGTTATGCATATGATGCATACTTGTTAATGAGTTAACAACCTGATGTATGTGTGAACATTCAATTAGTTGATAGCACATTGTGATAGTTGCATATATGTGATATTCAATCGGTATACATGATACCTACCATTGTAGCTATGAATGGCTTGTTGGACTCTCTCCAAGGTTGTTCATATCTATGTTGGATATCAACCCATTCGAAGATGGACTTGGATTTCCCGAAGTGATTTTGGGGTTTTTGAAATTCAAAAAATGAATGGGATTTATAAATGTATGATGTTTTATTTTAAATCATCTTTTTCATATATGCTCGTTTTGTATTTCTAGGTTAATCAAATGATCATGACGTCTTTGAATTTGTGCACTATTTTGGATTCGAATAAATTAACTGGGCCTAACTTCTTGGACTAGCTTAGAAACTTGAGAATTGTTCTCAAGGAAGAAAAGCTCGCGTATGTCCTCGAAGAGCCTCTTCCCAACCATCCTAGGGACAATGCAACTCCAGACTAATTGTTAGCCTATCAGAAACATGTGGCAGATTCTGAACTGGCGAGTTTCATCATGCTAGCCATGATGGTACCCGAGCTACAAAAGCAGCATGAGCATATAGATGCTAATACCATAGTCTTCCATCTTCATTAGTTGTTTGATTAGCAAGCGAGATCCGAAAGGTTCGAAGTCTCTAGGCTCCTCTTCACCTCTAAGATGCAAGAAGGTTCATCTGTAGTACAGTTTGTGCTAAAGATGAATGGGTACATCGAGCGGTTGGCTTCCCTCGAGTTTGTGATGGATCATGAATTAAGTATTGACTTAATTCTGCATTATTTTCCCAAGAGTTTCTCACAATTTGTGATGAACTACTGGATGAACAAACTTGAATCCACTATTCCTAAGCTCCTTAATATGCTGAAGACTGTGGAGCATTCTGTGAAGCATGAGGAGAAGGCAGTTCTGTTAGTAGATTCCTCAAAGAAAGGTTCTAAGAGGAAGTCAAAGGAATAGAAGAAAGGGAAGAACAAAAAGGCTAAGAAGGCAGAACCAGCACAAAAGGGCACTTGCCATTATTGTGCAAGGAGGGCCACTGGCGAAGAAACTGCAAGATTTATCTTGAGTCCGTGAAGAAGAAGAAGGCATCTGATGCCCCATCCTCTTCAGGTATCTTCGATGTTGATTGTCATTCTATTTCCTTGGACACTTGGGTATTGGATATTGGGTGTGGCTCACATATATGTAATGCATACAAGGGCTAAGGAATAGAAGAAGACTCATCAGAGGGGAGTCAAATTTACGAGTTGACAATGGAGCAAAGGTTGCTGCGGTCACCATCGGAACTTATTTGCTAAAGCTCCCTAGTGGACTAGTCTTAGAACTGGACAATTGCTATTATGTTCCTTCTCTAATAAATAGCATTGTTTCTATTTCCTGCTTAAATAGAAATGGTTACCATTTGACGTTTAGTAACAATTGTTGTTATATAACTTTGAATGGCGTACTTTATGGGACTAGAACTTTGAGCAATGGTATTTATACATTGGACGTATCCAGTGACATTTTCAATATCAAAGCGAGCAACAAGCGTGCTCGAAAAGAAAATCAATTAGACTGTTACATGTGGCATTGTCGTCTTGGCCATGCAAGTAAGAAACGCATGTTCGAATTACACTGATGTGGAATTCTGGAATCGTTTGAATTGGATTCATACGATACATGCAAATCATGCTTAAAAGGCAAGATGACTAAGTTACCTTTTACACAAAAAGGTGAACGGGTGGGAGAGTTGCTTGGTCTAATACATACTGATGTATGCGGCCTATGTCAACTCAAGCTCTAGGAGGCTATAGCTACTTCATTACCATCACCGATGATCACTCACAGTTTGGGTATGTGTTCTTGATGAAACACAAGTCTGAAGCCTTTGAAAGGTTCAAAGAATTTATAAATGAAGTAGAGAAACAACATGACAAGAGTATTAAAATACTTCGATCGGATTGAGGTGGTGAATACTTAAGTCAAGAGTTTCTAGATTATCTAAGAGATAATGATATATTATCTCAATGGACTCCACCATATACACCGCAGCATAATGGTGTATCTGAGATGCGTAACCAAATTTTTTTGGACATGATTAGGTCAATGATGAATCATGCGAATCTTCCCAAGTCCTTTTGGGGCTATGCACTTCAAACGGCTATTTACTTGCTAAACAGAATGGCAACCAAGGTAGTCTCCACTACTCCATATGAGATATGGAATAGTAAGAAACCTCATGTATCTTACTTGAAGATATGAGGTTGTCTTGCTTATGTAAAGCAGACTGTATCAGACAAATTGGATGCTAAGTTTGATAAATGTCTATTTATTGGATACCCTAAGGAAATAAGGTGTTACCAATTATATCATCCTGTGGAACAAAAGGTGTTTGTTTCAAGACATACTGTATTTCTAGAGAAAGAGTTTCTCTTGCAAGAAAATAGTGGGAGTGTTGTTGAGCTTGAGGAGGCTCGAGAGACTCAAATAGACATTGATGAGATACCTGATGAAGCACCACAACCAATAACTCATAGTGATGAGACATCGAATGGACCTATTGAGACACCACATCTTCGTAGATCTGGTAAAACATGCAACATTCCTGAAAGATATGGATTTCTCGTAAGTGAATCGAACGATGTGTTACTCATTGATGATGAGGAGCCTACCAGTTATGAAGAAGTTTTGAAAAGTTCAGAAAGGGATAAATGGCTTAACGCCATGAAGTCAGAAATGGATTCCATGTATGAAAATCAAGTTTGGAACTTGGTTGACCCACCTGAAGGCATAAAGCCTATAGGGGTGCAAGTGAGTTTTCAAGAAGAAAATCGACATGGATGGTAATGTGATTACCTATAAGGCTAGATTGGTGGCGAAAGGATATTGTCAAAAGCAAGGTGTTGATTATGATGAGACCTATTCCCTGTTGCTATGCTTAAATCTATTTGAATGCTCCTGGCCATAGCGGCTCATTATGATTATGAGATATGGCAGATGGATGTGAAAACAACTTTCCTTAAGGGAAACCTACTCGAGGACGTGTATATGATACAGCCTAAGGGTTTCACATCGGTTGATAAAACCAAGGTATGCAAACTGCGACGGTCCATATATGGATTGAAGCAAGCATCTAGGATCTAGAATATTCATTTTGATGAGACAATCAAAAGGTTTGATTTCTCATAAAATCTGAACGAACTTTGTGTGTACAAGAATGTTAGTGGGAGTACATTCGTGTTCCTAGTATTGTATGTCGATGACATATTACTTATAGGAAATGATATTTCTAACTTACAGTCAGTTAAAATTTGGTTGTCTAAGACGTTCTCCATGAAAGACCTGGGAGAAGCAACCTACATCCTCGGGATTAAGATCTATAGGGATAGATCAAATCAGTTGCTTAGTCTTTTGCAGTCCACATATATAGACCGAGTGCTAAAGAGGTTTAGCATGTCAGAATCCAAGAAAGGTTTCCTACCCATCATGCATGGGATACTCCTTTCGAAGTCTATGTGTCCGCGCACAAAAGACTAGAGGATTTGCATGAATAATATTCCCTATGCATCCGTAATAGGATTTATCATGTATGCTATGTTATGTAGGAGGCCCGATGTATCGTATGCTCTGAGTGTCACGAGCAGATACCAGTTTGATCCACGAATGGATCATTGGGCGACTGTTAAGACAATCCTTAAGTACTTACGAAGAACTAAGGATATGTTCCTAATATATGGAGAAGGTGATATGGTAATACGCGAGTATACGGATGCCAGCTTCCAGACAAACAAGAATGATTTCAGGTCTCAGTTTGGGTATGTATTTACCTTAAATGGAGGCGCAATAAGTTAGAAAAGTTCTAAGCAAGACACAATAGCGGATTCTGCCACTGAGGCAGAATACATTGTAGCTTTAGAAGCAGCAAAGGAAGCAGTTTGGATCAAGAAGTTCATCTCTGAACTTGATGTGGTCTCATCAATGATCCAAACATATGCTTCACCGCTATCATTTGATCAGAGAGATTATAAGTAGGAAAGAAATATAAATCGAGAAGATTCTCACTGAAAGGAACTTAGTGGATCCTTTAACTAAGACCTTACCTCAAAGTAAGTTTGAGGGCCATGTTAGGGCTTATGGTATTGGATACCATGGCGATTGACATTAGGCCAAGTGGGAGTTTGTTAGTAATATATGAGAGATATCCTAAGGCAATTGCCTTATGTTTGAACCATTTATATGATAAATGAAGATTCACTATTTAAGTATACATATTTTCATGTATTTGATTAGATCTTAAACTCAATTACTGAATGTCCACGATACAATTCACAGCATGAGAGAATTTGTGATTGGATCACAATGTTGGGGATCGATTGGCCGGCTAGAGGGGGGTGAATAGCCCTCGAACGTTGGATATCAGTATTTGCTCGTCTACAAAAAGATTAGCACAAGCGGAATATGCAAATACAAATAAAGACAACACAAAAGATAGACAACCAATACAAACACGAGATGTAACGTGGTTCACGGCTACGCCGCTAATTTACGATCTGATTCGTCCAAGGTGAATCACTCCTCCAAATCTATCCACTAGATCTCTCCTTTGCACAAAGCTAGGTGGAGGTAACCTCTTTTACACAAGGATCACTCTTCTACAATAGAATAGAGATTAGAACAAGTAGAAGAGTAGGGAATCGTGTATGGCACTTTGGGAGAAGTTTAGAGCTCAAGCATTAGCCTCTCAAAGCCCCATCCCCTTCCTTTTTATAGAGGAAGAGGGTTTCTTCCCGTTGACACAGGATCAGTCGACTGATGCCCTCGATCAGTCGACTGGTCCTGTAGTCGTTTCCCAATAACGGCCGCTTTCCATGTTGGATTCCATCCAACGGCACTGGCATCAGTCGACTGATCCTACCATCAATCGACTGATGCTCGATCAGTCGAGTGCTCAATGGAGTCGACTCCATTCTGTGCTCGTGCGTGCCATCGATCATTGCCATTCCTGGCGATCGGCTATCGGACTATCGATCAGCGATCCATGGCGATCATAACACTAAGCGGTATTATACCAGTCGATCAAACCATCGACTTGGAGCAGTAGACTGCCATGACATGGAAGTCGACTGGTGTCGGGAAAACCCATCCGACACTTGGCCAAATGGTCAAGTTTCACCTAAGAGCTACCCTTCCCGGGTTACAATCGCTCACTCTCATCCCTCGTAGTCCCTCGCCTTTGAAGTTCTCTTCGTTCGCGGCCACGTCCCTCGACAGCATCAGGCGCACGGCTCTGCAATGCTCCTTCGCGTCTCTTTCCTTGAAGTCTACTTCCTCTGGCTTCACTCCAAGCTCCTCATCCGGCAGTCCCTCGGATGCTCCAAGCGCACGGCTTCCGCAAAGCTATCCTTCACCAACTCAAGGCACGAGTCATGAGATGTGAAATTCGCCACGGCTCTATGTGCGAATTACTAAGTCCTGCACGACTTCAACGCACATATCAAATCAACATAACACACTAACTTAAACCCTTTGCCACACACATCAAAACCTTATCATGGCAAGAGATTGCCCTAACAATCTCCCCCTTTTTGATGTGTGGCAATTCGTTTAAGTTAGGTAAAAACATTTGATATAAAATTCTAAGGTAAGAAAGCATGTAAACATAAAACATGATATAGCAACATGCAACTCCCCCTTAATCCATGAAACTCCCCATACAATTTAAATTTCTCCCCCTATCACTTTTTAACAATTTCTCAATTTTCTCCCCCTATCATAATTTACTTAAACATAATCAATTATCCCCCTTTGACACCATCAAAAAGATTAACACTAAGTTATAAACTCATGGCATCAAGTCTAATAGAAAAATACCAAAAAATAGTTTAAAAACTGAATTCGGCCATTAATGTTTCTGATTCTGAGGCCACGATCATGGTTCAGATTCGGCACATGATTCGAGTTCTTGATTTTCGGACCGAATTTCAGAAATGCGTTAAAAATTCCAAAAAATTTGAAAAATCATGAAATTTGGAGAATACATTTCTTTTAAGTATATCTATCAGTGAAAAATAGGTTTTCATGAAAAATCATTATATTTCCACGTATTTGCCAAAAATCCAAAAGCTTTAAAAACTACTAGGTTTTTTATCATAAGAGTATCCATTTTAACACCTAGTCTTGCTTTGAATTGTTTCAAAACATAAATACATAGATTTTAGATTAAGAAATTATTTTGAAAACATATGAAATATCCAACCATGATCTTTGGGCAATATGTCTATGAATTAAACATAAGCCTTCCCAATGATTGGTCTATTATTGCTATTTTGATACTTTAAATGACCATCTAAATGTCATAGGCATTAGTAGACATTTGTATCATCCTAACATCTTACTCATGCTAAGTTTTCAATCAAGGTAGCCTATGGTGAGTGTGAGATGCATCCTAGGGGATATTTGTATATACTTAACCAATATATTCATGCAATTCTATCAAGGTTAAGTATCACCCTAACAATCTACATGATCATAGAGACATATATGATTTAATTTCACATTATGATCATGAACTACATGTTTTCATCAAATTATAATCATGCATTAGGTATTATATCATGATAATAAGTAAAGTATCACCTAAAGCATGATTTAAACCTATTTCTTGTGATAATGTGCCAAATTTCAAAATCATAAATCATGATTGCAACCATACATAGGAATTGCATTAATCATCATGATTTAAGCATTATTATCTATTTATGGGCACGTTATCATCACCCAACACTATTCTAAAAATGTTGTCCCGTTATCCTAAGTCAACCAAAATATGATATAGGTCAATTGCATATGGTTGACTACCCTAGGGTTATCCTAACCCTTAAGGATGGATTTTGGAACCTAAAATAAGTTCTTTCCTATTGGGTTCACTAGATACTCCTTAGGAATCCATTTCCTAGCTATTGTCTTCTTCTTATCTTGACCCCTAGCTATTAGGCATTTATAGGCCTTTTCATTTTTCTTTTCTTTATAACCTAGGCCCTTCTTGTTGAAACTTGCCCTTTGGCTCCCAATTATCATGTTCAAGGTGTTGGAGCCTATTGTGAATGTTTCTAGGGCTTTTGTCAAATAGTCTACCTTTTCCCTTAAAGCCCTATTTTCTTCTATACATGCATCACTAACATCCAAAGGCATATAGTTATCATGTGAGCATGCATCATTTAAGCTAGAAGAAATATTATCATCATTTAAGCATGCTTTTTCTAACTTACTTTCTAAGTCCTTAATTTGATCTAGCATGCTTTTGTTCTTCTTCTTAGCTCTAAATAAATCCCTAGTTAAGCTAGAAACCATGGAAACTATTTTCTTAGGAGTTAAGTTTGTTACCATAGTTTCCATGTCCTCTTCTTCTTCTTCGGATGAGGAGGATGTAGAAGCTCCCCCTTCATTTGAGCTCTCCCCACTTGAGCTTGATTCTTCATTTTCGGTGGAGGAGGAGGAGCAATCCGAGTCATGAAGAGCCATTAGTGCTAGGTTGGAGTAGACATGCTCTTCTTCATCGGATGAGGAAGAAGAAGAAGGATCATCCCATGTCTTGGCCTTGAATGCTTTGGCCTTCCCCTTTTCTTTTGCCTTCTTCTCCTCTTTCTTTTTGCTCCCCTTTTTCTTCTTCTTTTCTTCTTTCTTTTTCTTCTCTTCCTTGCTCTTGTTTAGGAGAGGACAATTGTCCCTTATGTGCCCCTCTCCTTGGCAATTGTAGCATATGACCTTCCCCCTTGGTCTTCTATTCCTATCATTAGATTTATTAGAATGAAAACCCTTTAAAGCACGTCTTACCCTCCTTACCATATATGCTTCTTCGGTGCTATCCATGGATGAGGATGAGGATGCTTCATCATCGGAGGAGGAGGGGATTTCCATCTTCTTCTTCCCCTTGTTCGCTATCAAAGCTACTCCTCTTGAAGGTTGGATTTTTGGCTCTTCTTGTATTCCTTCAAGCCTAGATTCATGCAATTCCATAGTGGAGAAGAATTCATCTAGAGTACTTACCTCTAGATTCTTTGAAATATAAAATGAGTCCACCATTGAACTCCACTTGGATGATCGGGGAAAGGCATTTATGGCTTTCATTATCATATCCTGGTTGGATAGCTTCTCTCCTACACTTGTTAGCCCAATTAATATTTCTTTAAACCTAGAATGTAATGATGTTACCTTTTCTCCCTTTTCCAATTTGATATTTGATAGTTGGGAGCAGAGGAGATCTCTTCTTGCTAGCTTGTTTCCGAAGTGCCTTCATGAAGTTCAACTAGCTTCTCCCACATCTCCTTAGCACTAGAACATTCCCCTATCCTATTGACTTCTTGTTGGGGGAGTACATTATAGAGATGGTGTTTGGCCTTTGAATTTGCCAAATACTCCTCTCTTTGTCTTTTTCTCCATCTCGATTTCTCCAATGGCTCCCCATCTTCGTTCCTAGGCAACTCGAAACCGTTTTCCATAATTAACAATATTTCAAAGTCGGTTTCGAAGAATACCTCCATTATCTTTTTCCACCAAGAGAATTCGCCGTCGAACTTCGGTGGGTGGATGTTTTAGCTGGCCATTTTTGATGTAGAGCTTGTTGCGGCGGTTAATCCGGTGACAAGCAACCTTGCTCTGATACCACTTATTGGGGATCGATTGGCCGGCTAGAGGAGGGTGAATAGCCCTCGAACGTTGGATATCGGTATTTGCTCATCTACAAAGAGATTAGCGCAAGCGGAATATGCAAATACAAATAAAGACAACACAAAAGATAGACAAGCAATACAAACATGAGATGTAACGTGGTTCACGGCTACGCCGCTAATCCACGGTCCGATTCGTCTAAGGTGAATTACTCCTCCAAATCTATCCACTAGATCTCTCCTTTGCACAAAGCTAGGTGGAGGTAACCTCTTTTACACAAGGATCACTCTTCTACAATAGAATAGAGATTAGAACAAGTAGAAGAGTAGGGAATTGTGTATGGCACTTTGGGAGAAGTTTAGAGCTCAAGCATTAGCCTCCCAAAGCCCCATCCCCTTCCTTTTTATAGAGGAAGAGGGTTTCTTCCCATTGACACAGGATCAGTCGACTGATGCCCTCGATCAGTCGACTGGTCCTGTAGCCGTTGCCCAATAACGACCACTTTCCACGTTGGATTCCATCCAACGACACTGGCATCAGTCGATTGATCCTACCATCAGTCGACTGATGCTCGATCAGTCGAGTGCTCAATGGAGTCGACTCCATTCTGTGCCCGTGCACAGTGCCATCGATCGGCATTGCCATTCCACAGCGATCATTGCTATCGGCTGATCGATCGACTACGATCCATAGCGATCGCCAAGCACTAAACTGGTATTATACCAGTTGATCAAACCATCGACTTAGAGCAGTCGACTGCCATGACATGGCAGTCGACTAGTGTCGGGAAAACCCATCCGACACTTGGCCAAATGGCCAAGTTTCACCTTGTTGGATCAAAAGTGTCGCTAGAGGGGGGGGGGTGAATAGCGATACGATGTCGTTAAAAAACTTTTGCAATAAGTAAAAAGCAAGTAGAGAGTGCACAGCGGAAATATAAAGTAGACAAGATATTTTTACGTGGTTCACAATCTTTCGATTGCTAATCCACGGCCCTAGTGATCCTTGATCACGTACGGAGGGCAATTCACTAAAACCACTCCTCCTCGTTGGAGGTAGAACACGATTACAAAAGAAATCAAGGCAAAGGACACTCCCCTTTCCTTATTACGATTAAAGCACAAAGACAATTTAAAGAAGTAGAACTTAAATAAATATACCGACAACTCTTATAAGTAGAAGATGTAGCTTTAGTTGTCGTGCGGCAAATGTGAGTAGTAGTAAGCGGCGTTACACGGCGTGTTGAGAGCTCTTGAATTCTTGTAATTTGCTTGGCTTGAACATGTCTATTTATGGATATTGATCTATGAATTTAGACATAGGTAGTGTCCAAGGTGAGGTTCTTATCCCCCAAGACTTGTTCATCCACATCCTTTGCGCCAACTCAAGGATGAGGTGTTTCATCCAACCACCTTGTGCCACCTCCAACCTCCTTGTCGCCAACTCAAGGATGAGGTGTTTCATCCAACCACCTTGTGCCACCTCCAACCTCCTTGGGCGCCAACTTGAGGATGAGGTGTTTCATCCAACCACCTTGTGCCACCTCCAACCTCCTTGGGCGCCAACTTGAGGATGAGGTGTTTCATCCAACCACCTTGTGCCACCTCCAACCTCCTTGGGCGCCAACTTGTTGGAGCCATTCAACTTGTGCCACATCATGGGAGCCAACCATCTTGTGCCAACTCACCTTATTTTGGGCGTCCACCACAAGGAAGCTTGGTGATGGTTTGGATGTCCACCTTGATGCCACATCACCCTTTGTACCAAAACGAGTCAAGTCCAAATTCACCCTTGAAATTGAGCTCTTCTCGATTTGGAACTTGACTAGCGATTGGTAAGTAGTCAAAGGGTTTTGGGCTATGATACAAGTTAGCTTAAAATATAAAATCTCGATGGTTCTAACCATCAGATCTCGACCTAGACCTTCCATTGGAGGTATTGGGTCGGATCTACGCTGCGACCTTGCCCGGCTTTCACACGAGCTTACCTTGTAGCCTCGCCCGGTCTTCACCCAGTACCTCGGCTTCCTCAAAAGTCCCCTGGCGTTGCCCGACCACCTCGGTTCCCACCGGTGTCATGAACCTTCCGCTCAACTTTAGCATTTACGCACATAATTGAGCTCGTAAGATAACAAATATACCCTTAACTATTGAGCCTTTTGCCATAATCAAAATACGGTTCGACTTTGGTGCCTTTGCACCAACAATCTCCCCCTTTTGATTCATGGCAAACCGACACAAAAGTTAAGGAAAAATTAAGCTAGCATAATGATTAAGCATAAATGAGCTAGCATAAAGATTAAATATGAATGAGCTAGCATAATGATTAAATATGAATGAGAAATATTATTGTTTCAAGTTCTCCCCTTTGAGGTAACCTCCCCCTTGACCGAAGGTGAGTTCTTGAAAAATAATTTTTACTCCCCCTTAATAGTTGCTTAAGTAATGGAATTACTTAATATAAAGGTAATAATTTTGTTTACTTTCTTCCTTTAATTTTTGTTAATTTTGGTTTCTTTTGTGTCTGTCTCCCCCTTTTGCCTTCACTCAAAAAGTTTGTAAATATATTTGAGGGTTTGTAAGTCCAAGCCAGTTCCCAATATATATATATATATATATATATATATATATATATATATATATTTTTAAACAAATAATAATAATCTTGAAAATATTTTCATCTAAAATGTAAAACAACTGTTGGACTTGATAGATATAGAATGATCAATAAGTCTTGAAGGAGTTGATTAATTTAAATAATTATACTCCATGGTTCATGTCGATGCACTTTGAATCTACATCTGGAACCCGAGGAGTAAGGTCCTAACATCTCACGCCTACGTGGCTAAGTACACAAACACATTAGTCCTATGTGTTGTGAGATGTGTTAGCTCCTTAAATCTATAGGTATATGATTTCTAAGGTAAGACTTAGGCTAATTTCATAAAAGAAGCAAAAGTAGAGTACATATATAGAAAAATTTAAATCCTACTCTATTACGCACATACCTAACTTTCGTCTTAATAAACTAAATTCGGCCCGGGTAGTGGTTTGGTGAAGATGTACGCTAGGTTTGATTTGGACTCAACATACTCTAGTTGTATAGTTCCATTAGTTACATGTTCCCTAATGAAGTGGTGTTTAACTTCTATATGTTTTGTCCTAGAATGACATATTGGATTTTTAGTTAAGTTAATTGAACTAATGTTATCTATGTAGGTTTTAATGTTGTTAAAGATTAAGCTAAAGTCTTGGAGAGTGTGCTTCATCCACGAGGTGAGAGACACACTCACCCATCATAGCGTGTTCGGCCCGGTGGTAGATAAGGCAGCATAATCTTGCTTCCTCTTGCACCAACTTACTAGACTCGGCCGAGGATTTGACAACAACCACTCGTGCTCTTTCTATCGAGTTTACTACGGCATAGTCGGTCAGATGGCCGATTAGATTAAACTCGGTAGATCTAGGGTACCAAATACCTCGTTTAGCGTGCCCTTTAGATATCTAAGGATACGCTTGACTAGGGTTAGGTGAGACTCCTTGGCACAGGTTTGTAACCTTGCGCACATACTTACCGCGAATAAAATGTCGGGTCGGCTCGCGGTTAAGTATAGGAGACTTCCTATTGCGCTCCTATAGTATTTTAGGTCAACGGGTTTTCCTTCTACATCTTCGTTTATATTAACATTAGTTGCCATAGGTGTATTGATTATTTTAGCATCTTGCATTCCAAATCGATTTATTAAGTCCTTAGTATATTTTTGTTGATGTAAATATATTCCATCTTTAGTTTGTTTAATTTGTAAACCTAAGAAAAAACTTAACTCTCACTAAATTCATTTCAAATTCACTTTCCATAAGTGAGATGAATTAGTTTAAGCGAGGATCGAGTTGGTAGTTCCAAAAATTATATCATCTACATAGATTTGGGCTATAAAGATTTCTTTTCCTACGGTTTTTACGAATAAGGTTGGGTCGACTAAACCTTGGTTGAATCCTTTGGACTTAAGATAGATCGAAAGCCTTTCGTACCAAGCTCTTGGGGCTTGTTTGAGTTCATATAGGGCTTTCTTAAGTCTAAGGACATGGTAAGGTTTATCTAGATTTTCGAATCGGAGGTTGGTAGCGTAAACTTGTTCCTTAATGTATCCATTCAAAAATGCTGACTTGACTTCAATTTGAAACATTTTAAAACCTCGATGTTCAGCATTTGCTTACAACTTTCGTATGGACTCTAGTCTTGCTGGGCGTAGGTCTCATCGTAATCTAAACCTTCGACTTGACTAAACCCTTTTGCGACTAACCTAGCTTTATTTCTAACTACTTCACCTTTATCATCAAGTTTATTTCGAAATACCCACCTTGTTCCAATAATTGATTTTTCTTTAGGTGGTGGTACTAATTCCCGGACTTCATTTCTAGTAGTGAATTGAGCTAGCTCTTCTTGCATAGCAATAATCCGGTCGGGATCGAAGTGCTTGTTCAATAGTTTTGGGTTCGATTTTGAAATTGGAGATTTGACTAATGTTTGATGAAGCTCTAGTTGAACCCTAAATTTGGATCACCTATAACTTGATTGATAGGATGACTTGGGTTAGGGTCATCTATCACTTGGTCGATAGGATGACTTGGGTTAGGGCGAGATTCAAGTTCAAGATCAGTCGGGTTTGCTATAAGTTGATTTGCTAGTTGGTTTTGTTAAGGATTGAGCAGGTTCGTGTCCTTCGTCGAAAACTATATTAATGGTTTCTTCGACTCTAAGGTGTCGTGATTGTATACCCTATAAGCTCTCTTGGTGGTTGAGTATCCTAGAAAGGTTCGATGGGGTTTTGGATTTGAATTTCCTAGGTAATCCTTAGTGTTTAAGATATGTACCTTGCATCCAAATACCTAAAGTACTTGATGTTCGGTATTTTATCGTGATAAATCTCGTCTGAGGTCTTTTGGTGCCTCTTTACCATAAGGATCCTATTTTGGACATAGCAAGCCGTACTAACGGCCTCTTGCCCAAAATCTATCGGGTAGGTTATACTCGTTTAACATTGTCTAGCGGCTTCTTGTAGGGTTCTATTTTTTAGTTCGACTAACCCATTTTGTTGTGGGGTTCTAGGACATGAAAACTCATGGTGGTATCCGTTTAGGTTCACAATCTGTAAACACAGTGGTTTTCGAATTCACCACCATGATCACTTCTAAGTCTTTTAATCTTAAGGTTCTTTTGATTTTCGATTAACCTACAAAGATTGATTAGTTGGTCTAGGGTATCATTTTTATGTTTGATAAACCTAACCCAAGTAAATCTAGAATAGTCGTCAATTATGACTAAGCAAAATTGACTACCATTGAGTGACTTAGCTCCATGTGAATCAAATAGATCCATGTGTAGGAGCTCAAGAACACTTTTGGTTCGTTCTTGATTAGTTAATTGATGTTGTGTCCTAGATTGTTTACCTTGTTGACAAGCATTACATATTTTATTATCCAAGTTGTTTAGTTTAGGCAAACCTATAACCAAGCCACTCTGACTCATCTTGTGGACGAGACTTGGAGTGCAGTGTCCGAGTCTTGGTGCCATAACCAAGATTCCTCTTCTTTGTGTCATAAGACACTTGGTTGAGGAGTTGGGTAAATTTATTGTGTAGATGTTGCTACTCCTAGTTCCTTTAAGTATTATTTTAGATGTTGCATTTATTTTGATTCGCATTCATTTTCTAGAAATATGACCTTATAATTGTTATCACACAATTGGCTTACACTAAGTAAATTATATTGAAAGTTTTCTAATAATAAGACATTTTGAATTGTAAAGTTAGAGTTGAGCTCAATATCACCTGATCCGATGATTTTGAGCTTGCCGTTATTTCCGAAGGCTACCGATCCTTGTCGTTTGAATCGTAACCGAAAATTTGAGTTGATCCCGGTCATGTGGGAGCAACCAGCATCCAACATCCATTGATCCTACACATAAGGTAGTTGGATCGGATATTGGAATTACTAAAGGGTTGTTTGTAAGTTTTTAAACCTAAATCATCTCACCAATATCTACATGATCAAAACATGTTATTCCTATGTGTTATTGTGAGATGACTATCAATTTTACTTGATTAATTTTAATGAATTTAAATTAACCAACATTAGGTTAGATTGGGATTTAGTCTAAGCTCATCAAGTAATCTTTTCAAGAGATTAGCTTCCAGGTCGTGGCGAGGCACAGAGGCCTTCTTTGATCGGAACAACGACCACTTCCTTAGACAAAGCTAATTTCAAGAAATTGATAACTCGACTTACTTGAGACTACGTCTTGGTCTAACTAGTTATTTTTGAAAAGAGGCTCCCCGAGGCTCAATCTTTTCATAGGATTTTAGTTGGTTTATTTTTGAAAAGAGGCTTCCCGAGGCTCAATCTTTTCGCAGGATTTTAGTTGGTTATGAGTCCTATCTAACCATTCTAAAAATAAAGGAAAAACTAAGCATGCAATTTCTAAGACTTAACAAAAATACATTTTGTATTGGCTCCCCCTGGACCATTGAATCGAGTGGGTCTATTCACATAGTGAATTTGGTCCTTGGGAACCCAATACATGTTAGATCCTAAAGTTGAAATCAAAGTGGTCTTAGGGACCCATGCTTGGACATTTTTCTTATGTTGGTTTACTATAGACATATATGACTTATTGGTTGTATTTGAGTTAAACCCGAGTCGGCCTTGTTGTACCACGGCCCTTTGTGATCAAGTAAGAGGTCAAGTCCCTTGGATCCCAAAGTGAACCTTTCAACGTGTTCCTAAGGTCTTGACTTGTGTTTTCAAAAGCGAGTTCTCAACTTCAAGCTTTTCAGCAGGTTGAGTCCTCCTCTTGAATACGAGTAGTCGAAGAGGTTAGGGAGACCTCATGTTTGAGAAGGTTAACCTCCTCAATTAGGGTCTCGACCTTGGACTCGGACTTAGCTAGTTTCTTATTTAAAAATTTAATTGCACCATACAAAGTATTAAGTAACGACCGACTTACCCTTAATGATTCTTTTGAACGGATCACGGATCCGTGGCTTATCTTGAATGGAAGCTCATCGCCGGATTCGGACTCGGACTCTTCTTGGATTTGAGTCGTGCTCATCGGCTTGGCCATTAGAGCTTGGATATCGTCTTCTTCCTCGACAACTCCTCCCAAGTAGCGTTTAGCGCTTTCTTGGTCTTTGATCGTTATTCTTTAGCTTTGGGCACTCGGACTTGATGTGGCCAAGACACATTGCACTCATAGCATCTAAAATTAGAAGTATTTGAATTAGGTTTAGGCTTACCTTGAGTTGTTGGTCGTTTTCGTCTCTTGATCATCTTAGAACTAGATTGACTAGTTCGGATTCTATTCAGTCTACTTCCGATTCGGACTAAATCTTCTTCCTTCGGGGTGGCTTGCTTGCGGGCTTCTTCTTCTTGGAACACTGCAGCTAAGCAATACTCTTCTCGGCACGGACCCGTTAGTTTGCTCATGTAATTCAAGTTCGAAAACAATTCGTCTAACCTAATTTTAGAAAGGTCCTTGGAGACCTTGTAGGCATCGACCATGGATGCCCACAAGGTAGTCTAGGAAGCGAGTTAAGAGAATACGATAAGGTCGCGATTCTCGACCTTTTGTCGATGGCATGGAGTTGGTTGTGATGTCTTGAATCTGAGCATGTAGTTGAGTTGCGGTCTCGTTTTCCTGCATTTTCAAGTTATACAATTTATTTAAAGTAAATCTCTTTTACATACCTTAGTGTAAATCGGTGCCTTCGTGTAGTTCCACTAGCTTGGTCCATAAGTCCTTTGCACTAATGAAGGGCGTAGCGGTTGAGCTCTTCCTTGGACAACCCACATTGCAAGATTTGAGTTGCCTTGGCATCGGCTTCTACTTGTTTTTCATGGAATTTGACCATTGATCGTAACCCAAGATTCACCATCTTCATTAATAGGAAGTGTGAAACCGGTTTGGATTACGATCCACATCTCGATTTGGGTTTTAAGAAAGCATTCCATCGACCCTTCCAATAGCGAAAGTCATTACCGTTGTAAAGCGAAGTCGGATGCTAAACCCTTGAGATGGGCCATTTAAAAAACAAGAAGAGCACGAAAGAATCTTGCAAAACACACCTGAAAGAATATTCCAAGACTTTTCGTCTTGGATTAGTAGTCTTGAGAAGTAAAAAGATATATAAAATGTAACTTGCAAAAGAAATAAACAATCAAATCACGAATGTCGTTGAAGTTCGGAGGACAACCTTACTCGGGATCTAACAGAAGGACAACCTTATCCAGGATCCTAAAGCCTCTAATGCAATTCTATATGTAGGAGAAGATAAGCAAGTGAAATAATTATCGAAAACAGAAATAAATAAATAAAAAATCTGTAAAAAAGAAAAACAAAGCTAGATTGGTGGTTTCACGAATCTTAGCGCCCGACTCTGATACCAATTGTTGGATCGAAAGTGTAAGCTAGAGGGGTGAATAAGCGTCTGATGTCGTTAAAAACTTTTGCAATAAGTAAAAGCAAGTAGAGAGTGCGGAAATATAAAGTAGACAAGATATTTTTCGTGGTTCACAATCTTTCGATTGCTAATCCACGGCCTAGTGATCCTTGATCACGTCACGGAGAGCAATTCACTAAAACCACTCCTCCTCGTTGGAGGTAGAACGCGATTACAAAAGAAATCAAGGCAAAGGACACTCCCCTTTCCTTGTTACGATTAAAGCACAAAGACAATTTAAAGTAGAACTTAAATAAATATACCGACAACTCTTATAAGTAGAAGATGTAGCTTTCGTTGTTATCGTCGTCGTAGCAAATGTGAGTAGTAGTAGCGGCGTTACGGCGTGTTGAGAGCTCTTGAATTCTTGTAATTTGCTTGGCTTGAACATGTCTATTTATGGATATTGATCTATGAATTTAGACATAGGTAGTGTCAAGGTGAGGTTCTTATCCCCAAGACTTGTTCATCCACATCCTTTGCGCCAACTCAAGGATGAGGTGTTTCATCCAACCACCTTGTGCCACCTCCAACCTCCTTGTGCGCCAACTCAAGGATGAGGTGTTTCATCCAACCACCTTGTGCCACCTCCAACCTCCTTGGGCGCCAACTTGAGGATGAGGTGTTTCATCCAACCACCTTGTGCCACCTCCAACCTCCTTGGGCGCCAACTTGAGGATGAGGTGTTTCATCCAACCACCTTGTGCCACCTCCAACCTCCTTGGGCGCCAACTTGTTGGAGCCATTCAACTTGTGCCACATCATGGGAGCCAACCATCTTGTGCCAACTCACCTTATTTTGGGCGTCCACCACAAGGAAGCTTGGTGATGATTTGGATGTCCACCTTGATGCCACATCACCCTTTGTACCAAAACACGAGTCAAGTCCAAATTCACCCCCTTGAAATTCGAGCTCTTCTCGAGGCTGGAACTTGACTAGCAGTTGACTGTAGTCAAAGGGTTTTGGACTGCAGTACAAGTTAGCTTAAAATATAAAGTACGATGGTTCTAACCATCTGATCTCGACCTAGACCTTCCATTGGAGGTATTGGGTCGGATCTACGCTTAATGACCTTGCTTCGCTTTCACACGAGCTTACCTTGTAGCCTCGCTTCCGGTCTTCACCCGAGTACCTCGGCTTCCTCCGAAGTCCCTCTGGCGTTGCCCGACCACCTCGGTTCCCACCGGGTGTCGCAGACCTTCCGCTCAACTTTAGCATTTCTGCACACTTAATTGAGCTCGTAAGATAACAAATATACCCTTAACTATTGAGCCTTTTGCCATAATCAAAATACCGGTTCGACTTTGGTGCCCACTGCACCAACACACCTAAGAGCTACCCTTCCTGGGTTACAATCGCTCACTCTAATCCCTCGGAGTCCCTCACCTTCGAAGTTCTCTTCGTTCGCGGCCACATCCCTCGGTAACATCAGGCGCACGACTCTGCAATGCTCCTTCGGGTCTCTTGCCTTGAAGTCTACTTCCTCCGGCTTCACTCCAAGCTCCTCGTCCGGCGATCCCTTGGATGCTCTAAGCGCACGGCTTCCGCAAATCTATCCTTCACCGACTCAAGACACGAGTCATGAGATGTGAAACTCGCCACGGCTCCATGTGCGAATTACTAAGTCCTGCACGACTTCAACGCACATATCAAATCAACATAACACACTAACTTAAACTCTTTGCCACACACATCAAAACCTTATCATGGCAAGAGATTGCCCTAACACACAACTAGTGAGCATCTCTACATGTGTAATTGTGATGTATTCGAATTATCCCTAGTTGATGAATTGATGGATTTGGACACCATCAATTCCCTTGAGATTAGCACGAGGTATACTCCTTGGTGTATCCAAGCAGCTGATTCTCACTGGCCGGAGACATTGTGATGTCCGGAGTTAATCGTGGATGCTAGTTATGGTAACTAGTTCGTTGGAGTGATCAGTTGTAAGACTTTATATGGTTCTCTTCATATATAGATATGTCAATGAAGTTCTTACTGCAGCTTAAGTGCGACGTTCCTTTGACTTGTGGTATTCAAGTCATCTTGGTCATGAAGACTTATGCTTTGACATCTTAAGCAAGCATCTCTGAGGAGATGTGGACCCGAAATGATTGGGTATAAGTTGAAATGCCCGAAGGTGTTTGAATAGCCTATAAAGAATTCACCACTTCTTGCGAGGAGATGTAAACCCACGGTCTCTCATTGGATTGTTACTAAAGTCTTTGGCCAAAGCATTACATGTTAAGAGTAAGGTACTCTTGGATACATGTGTAGTAACTAGAATCCATAGGATGAGGAAATGATACTTTGGCTAGGTGTGATGTAGTCAGCCTAGTGGGGACCGACACTAGACCATGTTCTGAACCAAGTGGGTATAAGATGAGTGAAGGGAATGGGGTACGATTCATTGTAGCTGCTGAAGGGTTTTAGAAATGGTTTTGGAATCAACCGTTGATGTTTCAATTAATTGGGGATCATGATGTTCTACTAAGTGCCACTCATGATTGTTCTATAATTAATGGTTAATTATATACGGCTAACATAAATCGGGAACCTATTGTTGGGACGTATACAGAAAAGTCTATCTTTTGTATGAACATCTTTATTTTTGAAATAAGAATCACATGATCATTGTTTGCATATTTATATGGTTATGAATATTGTCTAATACATTATATTGTAGATAACATGGTGTGTAGTGTCACACGGGAGATCATGTTATCGGCTCCTTGTAAAGTATAAGTATAGGCTCACAACCGAGATGGCTTTGGACAAACCATTTGAATGGTTGTAGTGTGATTTGGTATTGGTTTGTCTTGACCATAAAATCACACTAGTACACTTTGTGTGTATTGAGCTGGACCAACTTAGAGGTGATTCGATTTATTGCTGACTACATAATCGAATCGGACCTCGGATATTATATTGTACATACTCTTAATCCCGATATAATAACGGCCACATATACTTAGTATTTATTTCTTTGATTTACCAATGGGCGAGATTTATATATTAAATCGATAGGCTTGGTAAGTTGGGAAATTATATTATTTATATGGTGTGTCGTTGATTATAGGAGGAAACTGTGTCATATATATTAGGATGATGATGTGCCCTTGAGAAGCTCATAAGGTTCATCATGTAAATCCTGCAGGTGGACTTGGTCCGACATGATGAAAAGGTTGAGTGGTACTACTCATGGAGTTAGATGTTGATTAATTAATGGTCAGTAAATTAATTAATCGACAGACATTCGAGATCTTAAACACGGAGAGAAAAATGTACAAATAATATATGGAGCCCATATTAACTTATGGGGGTTGGTGAGGTAGATCAATGATAATCCTTTAGTGGATTGGATTATCATTAATGGATCGGACTTTATGTGGGCTTGATCCATTAGGAGGCTAAGATCCAACTCCTCCTCATGGTCCCTATTGTAGCCTATTAAATCCTCATGAAGCCTAGATCCAATGGATGAAAACAAAACTCTAGATCCAACGGAAGTGATTAAATCTCTAGATCCGACAGTTGAGATTAAATCTCTAGATCTAACAGTTGAGATTAAATCCCTAAAACCAATGGTGGAGATTAAAACAAGGCTTTCCCTAACTCTATAAAAGGAGAGACTAGGGTGGGTGGCGAGAAGGACAAGGAAAAGAGGGGTTAGGGTTTTGGGCGGCAAGGGAGGCTTAGGGCTTTGGGCGACCACACTTAAGGAAAGTTTTCCTTCTTCTTCTTTTTTAGGTGGTCGGCGCCCTTCTTCCCTCTTCTCTCCTTGGTTTGTCCGACGTCCAACCTTCTCCCCTTCATCCATGGCTGGAGCTTAGGGTCTTCCCCTTGAAGCTTTTGGCCGGCCCTCTTCTTCATCTCCTTGTTCTCCTTCTTGGCCGGTAGCAAGAACCAAGCTTGGAGCTTGGTGGTTGGTTGAAAGAAGGAGAAGTGCTTTATTTCTATACTTCCTCTTGTTCGGAGTGAGCAAGGAAGGAAGATTGGTGATATAGGAGCTTCGACTTTTGGAAGATCGCCGCCCACACGACGTCTAAAAGGAGGAAGGACATACAATAGAAGATTGAGAGGTATAACACTTGTCTATTTTCTTTTGTAACATGTCTATAATTGTTTTTCAATTATATATGCATGTTGTATTCTGTTTTTATGGTTAAATATACTTGGACCCCAAATATAAACACAAAAGACGTCGATCCATACTTCGTCTATTCCGCGGCTATTCGTAGAATAGAGGTTGGTGGTTTGAACAAAAAGTTTGTTCAAGTGATCACTCCAATCGAATAGCACGATGATGAAACGAGAGCTTGGGTAATCCCTCTTGTCAAGGATAATTTTTTTTTATCCGGGGACGTTGAAGTGATCGCGATGAACAAGCGACCGAGTTGAAGTGGGAAGCGAAGTTTCCTCCCTTCATGTGGTATCAGAGCTTCGGTTCCACAAAACTTACAAGTGGTATCAGAGCCACGGTTTTCTGATTTTGTGTGTTTAGGATTTGGTTACTTTTATGCACTTTTCATATACTATATGTGCTGGATAATAGTAGGATATGCGTAGGTTAACTCTTTGGTTGCAGGCATAGGATCCAACTATTATGACCATATGTGTGTATATGATTGTATGTGTGTAATTGTATATTTTGTTTAATCCTCCGCGTTGACGAGGCTAGTATTTAATTTTTATAATTAGATACGGCATTGTTTAGCCACCCTTTTTATTTTAGTTTACTTTCGATCTAGATTTCATGTACACTCCCTCGTGGAGTATAGGATCGATGGATGTAAATTAAAATAGTTTTTTCTCGGCTCGTATCTCCGGATGGCTTGTACATGGCGAAGGGAGGAGCGGACGAGATGGTGACACGACGGGAGACATATTGAAGACAAAAGCCATAATAGTTGGAAAATATTTATTTTTCATATTTATTGCTTATTGTTTGATATGCATGTCATAGGCTAGAAAATTCCTCAATTTCAAATTACTAAGTGGGAGAGGGATATTTTTATAAATTCCCACGGCCTCCATTATGATTTGACATGTGATGCAAACAAACTTGCGCGTCGGCTCTGAGTGCCTTCCTCCCCATCGGATTTGTTTGTTTGCGAATCACAGGGTCGGATATGGTTATAGGAAATTATTTAGGAGCGTGTGTACTTCCCCATCGGAAGGCACATAACCCGAGATATTTTTCTTGGTATCAAGTAATGGTGAAACAGTTAGCTGCAAATAGGAGTATCCTCCCCATCGGAGTCACTGCTTTTATTTGTAGGGTCGAAGAGAAACCAACTATTAATTTTATTTGTCAAAAAGTTAGGTTGTCAAGATAGTAAAATTAATGGGTAAAACCTCCTCTTACAAATGTAGAATTCGTATACGTCCACACGATCGTGGCATACGATATTCTCAGTGTCTTGAGGTGTTGGTTGATTTTAAAATTTTATTGTTTAAGGAATCAATAATTTTTTGAAATCTAAAGTTTTGATCTATGTGATTCTTAGGTTTTTCAAAAATGACTTTCAGTCCACTTGCTGTGATACTAAAGGAAAATAAATTTACTGTACATAATTATGTTGATTGGAAAAAGGAATCTAGATATTGCATTAACTGTTGAGGAGTACAAGTATGTACTCTTCGAAGAGTATCCTCCTAAGCCTGCGAATGAGTTGGAAGTCCTTGGAGCTGAGATCGATAGGGAAACCCAGGTCGATATCATTCTCTAGTCGACAGAAAGGCTTGCTCAGGCTCAGGCCATGGTTGCTCAGAAAGTTTCTACTTCTAAGCCAAAAGGCAAGAAGAAGAAGAAACAAGGTGGAGCAAAGGTGGTGAGAGGATCTCAGGGACGAGTGAAGAAGCCGAAAGGCAAGTGCTTCACTTGCAAGCAGGATGGACATTGGAAGAAAGATTGTCCCAATCCGAAGCAGAACAGAGGTATATCCTTTGGTCTAGTCATTGAATCATGTTTAGCGGTGTGATCTACCGGCACCTGGTGTGTAGATACGAGAGCCACTGATCATGTCTGCAATACTTTGCAGGGGTTCCAGGAAACCCGACGACTAGCTGAAGGGAAGATTACCATTTACTTGGGCGATGCCACAAAGGTGGCGACTGTTACAGTGGGAGATGTTTATTTATCTTTTGATAGGAATAAAATTTTGGTTCTTAAGAAATGCCTTTATGCACCTTTATTTAGAAAGAATTTAATTTCGATTTCTAAATTGTTTAAAGATGGATATTCTATTTCTTTTAATGACAGAGTTGTTATAAAAAGGAATAGGGAGATTATCTGTTTGGGTACATTGATAGGAAATTTATACACACTTGAACCAAAAGCTCTCACGATGCAAATAGAAGTTAATAACTCAACTTCTAATTCCAATAAGAGAAAAGAACCTTTGAAGATGAATCAAACATATCTTTGGCATCTTAGGCTTGGTCATATTAACCTAAGCAGAATTCAAAGGTTGATAGCTGATGGACCTCTGGGTTCATTAGCGGTGGAAGATTTCCCAACCTGTGAATCTTGCTTAGAGGGTAAAATGACCAAGAGGTCATTTAAGGCCAAGGGGTATAGAGCCAAAGATGTGTTATAATTGGTTCATTCTGATTTCTGTGGTCCTATGTCTATCAAGGCTAGAGGTGGTTTTGAGTATTTCGTCTCTTTTAAAGATGATTATTCGAGATATGGATACATTTACTTGATGCGTCGCATGTCTGAATGTTTTGACAAGTTCAAAGAATTCAAGGTTGATGTCGAGAAACGTCAAGGTAAAAGTATCAAGACACTACGATCTGATCGTGGTGGTGAGTACCTCTTGAGAGAGTTTAGGAATTACTTATCATAGGTTGGGATTCAATCCCAATTGTCTGCACCTGGCACACTCCAGCAGAATGGTGTAGCAAAGCGAAGGAATAGGACTCTTATGGAGATGGTTAGATCGATGATGAGTTATTCTGAGTTGCTAGATTCATTCTGGGGATATGCTCTAGATACAGCAGTGTACATTCTGAACTTGGTTCCATCTAAATCAATGCCTTCTACTCCCACAGAATTGTGGACTAGGCGAAAGCCTAGTCTAAGACATATTCGGATTTGGGGGAGTCCAGCGCATGTGCTGAAGGTAGATGCTTGTAAGTTGGAACCTCGTATAGAAGTACGCATGTTCGTTGGCTATCCTAGAGGAACGAAAGGTGGTTTATTTTATAGTCATAGAGATTAGAGGGTGATCGTTAGCACGAATACTAGATTTCTAGAGGAAGACTATGTGATGAACCACAAGCCCATGAGTAAGATTTTTCTAGAGGAATTGAAAGGGGAAATCACTTCATCAGTACCACCGGTACATGAGGATATACCATAAGTCACTGCACCGCGTGTCACAGAGGATACACAGGTGATACCTCATCGTAGTGGGAGGATTGTTAGACAGCCTGATAGATTCATGTTATTGGGAGAATATTCTGATTTAGTCCCTGGCGAACATGAACCTGACCCTTGGACATATGACGAGGCAATCCAAGATAAAGATGAGGTATCTTGGCAAAGTGCAATGAATACTGAGATTGAATCTATGGATTCAAATCAGGTCTGGGAGCTAGTAGAACCACCCGATGGTGTAAAAACCATTAGTTGCATGTGGATCTACAAAAGAAAGAGAGGAATAGACTGGAAGGTTGAGACCTTCAAAGCGAGACTTGTTGGGAAGGGGTATACCCAGAAAGATGGTATCAATTATGAGGAAACCTTTTCTCCGGTAGCCATGCTTAAGTCTATCCGGATTCTCTTATGTATTGTTGCTCATATGGAATATGAGGTATGGCAGATGGATGTCAAGACAGCTTTTCTTAATGGAAGTCTTGAGGAAAACATTTATATGAAGCAACTAGAGGGATTCATTGCGAAGGGCAAAAAGCATATTGTGTGTAAGCTTAATCGGTCCATTTATGGATTGAAGCAAGCTTCGAGGTCATGGAACATCCGCTTTGATGAGGTAATCCAGTCTTATGGATTTATTCAAAGTCCGGATGAGTCTTGTGTATACAAGAGATGTGACGGAAACGTAGTGGTATTTCTTGTATTATACGTAGATGACATTTTGTTAATTGGCAACAATCAAGGTGTTATCAGACGTAAGGGTATGGTTGTCCAAACAGTTTGATATGAAGGACTTGAGAGAAGTGGGACACATCCTTGGGATCAAGGTTATAAGGGATCACAGGAAAAGGATGTTGTGCTTATCTCAAGCTTCATACATAGACACCATTATGGATCATTTTAGCATGCAGAACTCCAAGAAGGGTTTTCTACCTTTTAGGCATGGAGTTCCTTTATCTAAAGGAGATGTGTCCTAGAACTTCTGAGGAGACAGAGGAGATGAAGGCAGTTCCTTATGCTTCGGCAGTAGGAAGCCTCATGTATGTGATGCTATGTACGAGACCAAATATTTTCTTTGTTGTCGCCATGGTTAGCATATATCATAGTAATCCAGGACAGGGACATTGGACTGCAGTAAATCATATATTGAAGTACTGGAGAAGGACTAGAGATTATATGCTAGTTTACTAGTCGGGCCAATTACTCTGTGTGGGTTACACAGATTCTGACTTCCAATCAGACAGGGATAACAGTATGTCTACCTCAGGTTTTGTGTTTACTTTGGGAGGTGGAGCCATTGTATGGAGGAGTGTCAAGTAGAAATTCGTGGCAGACTCTACTATGGAAGCTGAGTATGTGGCAGCCTCTGAGGCAGTCAAAGAAGATGTGTGGCTCAGGAACTTCTTGATGTACTTGGATGTGATTCCTGATTTGCCCAGAACTATCACAATTTATTGTGATAACAATGGTGCAGTTGCAAACTCGAAGGAACCACGAGTCCATAAGGCAAGTAAATACATAGAGCGCAAGTACCACCTGATACGAGAAATCGTAAAGGAGGTAGAAGGTGTTGTCGCCTAGATTGCATCAAAGGATACCCTAGTAGATCCTTTTACTAAGGCCTTTCTAGCGAGAGTTTTGATAGGCATGTGGAGGGAATAGGGATCAGATGTATGACAATATAAGGATAACATAGTCTTTTAGTATAAGTGGGCGATTGTTGGGACGTATACTGAAAAGTCTATCTTTTGTATGAACATCTTTATTTTTGAAATAAGAATCACATGATCATTGCTTGCATATTTATATGGTTATACATATTCTTTAATACATTATATTGTAGATAACATGGTGTGTAGTGTCACACGGGAGATCATGTTATCGGCTCCTTGTAAAGTATAAGTAAATGCTCATAACCGAGATGACTATGGATAAACCATTGGAATGGTTGTAGTGTGATTTGGTATTGGTTTGTCTTGACTATAGAATCACACTAGTACAATTTGTGTGTATTGAGCAGGACCAACTTATAGGTGATTCGATTTATTGCTGACTACATAATTCAATCGGACCTCAGATATTATATTGTACATGCTCTTAATCCTGATATAATAACGACCACATATACTTAGTATCCATTTCTTTGATTTACCAATGGGCGAGATTTATATATTAAATCGATAGGCTCGATAAGTTGAGAAATGATATTATTTATATGGTGTCCCATTGATTATAGGAGAAAACCATGTCCTATATATTAGAATGATGATGTACCCTTGAGAAGCTCATAAGGTTCATCATGTAAATCCTGCAGGTGGACTTGGTCCGGCATGATGAAAAGGTTGAGTGGTACTACTAATGGAGTTAGATGTTGATTAATTAATGGTCAGTAAATTAATTAATCGACGGACATTCGAGATCTTAAACACGGAGAGAAAAATATACAAATAATATATGGAGCCCATATTAACTTATGGGGGTTTGTGAGGTAGATCAATGATAATCCTTTAGTGGATTGGATTATCATTAATGGATCGAACTTTATATGGGCTTGATCCATTAGGTGGCCAAGATCCAACTCCTCCTCATGGTCACTTTTGTAGCCTATTAAAACCTCATGAAGCCTAGATCCAATGGATGAAAACAAAACTCTAGATCCAACGGTAGAGATTAAATCTCTAGATCCGATGGTTGAGATTAAATCTCTAGATCCGACGGTTGAGATTAAATCCCTAGAACCAATGGTGGAGATTAAAACAAGGCTTATCCCTAACTCTATAAAAGGAGAGGCTAGGGTGGGTGGCAAGAAGGACAAGGAAAAGAGGGGTTAGGGTTTTGGGCGGCAAGGGAGGCTTAGGGCTTTGGGCGACCGCAATTAAGGAAAGTTTTCCTTCTTCTTCTTCTTTAGGTAGCCGGTGCCCTTCTTCCCTCTTCTCTCCTTGGTTTGGCCGGCGTGCAACCTTCTCCCCTTCATCCTTGGCCGGAGCTTAGGGTCTTCCCCTTGAAGCTTTTGGCCGACCCTCTTCTTCATCTCCTTGTTCTCCTTCTTGGCCGGTGGCAAGCACCAAGCTTGGAGCTTGGTGGTTGGTTGAAAGAAGGAGAAGTGCTTTGTTTCTATACATCCTCTTGTTCGGAGTGAGCAAGGAAGGAAGATTGGTGATCTAGGAACTTCGACTTTTGGAAGATCGTCGCCCACACGACGTCCAAAAGGTGGAATGACATACAATAAAAGATCGAGAGGTATAACACTTGTCTATTTTCTTTTGTAACATGTCTATAATTGTTTTTCAATTATATATGCATGTTGTATTCTGTTTTTATGGTTAAATATACTTGGACCCCGAATATAAACACAAAAGTCAGCGATCCGTACATCGTCTATTCCACGGCTATTCGTAGAATAGAGGTTGGTGGCTTCAACAATAAGTTTGTTCAAGTGACCACTCTAATCGAATAGCACGATGATGAAACGGGATCTTGGGTAATCCCTCTTGTCAAGGATAATTTTTTTTTATCCTGGGACGCAGAAGGGATCGCGATGAACAAGCGACCGAGTTGAAGTGGGAAGTAAAGTTTCCTCCCTTCAAGTGGTATCAGAGCTTCGGTTCCACAAAACTTACAAGTGGTATCAGAGCCACGGTTTTTAGTTTTGTGTGTTTAGGATTTAGTTACTTTTATGCACTTTTCATATATTATATGTGCCGGATAATAGTAGGATATGCGTAGGTTAACTCTTTGGTTGCAAGCATAGGATCCAACTATTATGGTCATATGTGTGTATATGATTGTATGTGTGTAATTGTATATTTTGTTGAATCCTCGGGGTTGACGAGGCTAGTATTTAATTTTTGTAATTAGATACGACATTGTTTTAGCCACCTTTTTTATTTTAGTTTACTTTAGATCTAGATTTCATGTACACTCTCTCGTGGAGTATAGGATCAATGGATGTAAATTAAAATAGTTTTTTTTCGGCTCGGATCTCCGGATGGCTTGTACATGTCGAAGGGAGGAGTGGACGAGATGGCGACACGACGGGAGACATATTGAAGACAAAAGTCATAATACTTGGAAAATATTTATTTTTCATATTTATTACTTATTGTTTGATATGCATGTCGTAGGCTAGAAAATTCCTCAATTTCAAATTACTAAGTGGGAGAGAGATATTTTTATAAATTCCCACAACCTCCATTACGATTTGACATGTGATGCAAACAAACTTGCGCGTCGGCTCTGAGTGCCTTCCTCTACATCGGACGAGTTTGTTTGCGGATCACAGGGTCAGATATGGTTATAGGAAATTATTTAGGAGCGTGTGTACTTCCCCATCAGAAGGCACATAACCCGAGATAATTTTCTTGGTATCAAGTAATGGTGAAACACTTATATGTAAATAGGAGTATGCTCCCCATCGAAGTCACTGCTTTTATTTGTAGGGCCGAAGAGAAACCAACTATTAATTTTATTTTTCAAAAAGTTTGGTTGACAAGATAATAAAATTAATGGGTAAAACCTCCTCTTACAAATGTAGAATTCGTATACGTCCACACGATCATGGCATACGATATTCTCGGTGTTAGTTGATTTTAAAATTTTATTGTTTGAGGAATCAATAATTTTTTAAAACCTAAAGTTTTGATCTATCTGATTCTTAGGTTTTTCAAAAATGACTTTCAGTCCACTTGCTGTGATACTAAAGGAAAATAAACTTACTGAACATAATTATGTTGATTGGAAAAAAGAATCTAGATATTGCCTTAACTGCTGAGGAGTACAAGTATGTACTCTTCGAAAAGTATCCTCCTAAGCCTGCGAATGAGCTGGAAGTCCTTGGAGCTGAGATTGATGGGGAAACCCAGGTCTATATCATTCTCTAGTCGACAGAAAGGCTTGCTCAGGCTCAGGCCATGGTTGCTCAGAAGGTTTCTACTTCTAAGCCAAAAGGCAAGAAGAAGAAGAAACAAGGTGGAGCAAAGGTGGTGGGAGGATCTCAGGGATGAGTGAAGAAGCCGAAAGGCAAATGCTTCACTTGCAAGCAGGATGGACATTGGAAGAAGGACTGTCCCAATCCGAAGCAGAACAAAGGTATATCCTTTGGTCTAGTCATTGAAATATATTTAGCAGTGTGATCTACCGGCACCTGGTGTGTAGATACGGGAGCCACTGATCATGTCTGTAATACTTTGCAGGGGTTCCATGAAACCCGACGACTAGCTGAAGGGAAGATTATCGTTTACTTGGGCGATGCCACAAAGGTGGCGGCTATTGCAGTGGGAGATGTTTATTTATCTTTTGATAGGAATAAAATTTTGGTTCTTAAGAATTGCCTTTTTGTACCTTTATTTAGAAAGAATTTAATTTTGGTTTCTAAATTGTTTAAGGATGAATATTATATTTCTTTTAATGAGAGAGTTGTTATAAAAAGAAATAGGGAGATTATCTATTCGGGTACATTGATAAGAAATTTATACACACTTGAACTCAAAGCTCCCACGATGCAAATAGAAGTTAATAACTCAACTTCTAATTCCAATAAGAGAAAAGAACCTTCAAAGATGAACCAAACATATCTTTGGCATCTTAGGCTTGGTCATATTAACCTAAGAAGAATTCAAAGGTTGATAGCTAATGGACCTTTGGGTTTATTAGTGGTGGAAGATTTCCCAACCTGTGAATCTTGCTTGGAGGGTAAAATGACCAAGAGGTCATTTAAGGCTAAGGGGTATAGAGCCAAAGATGTGTTAGAATTTGTTCATTCTGATTTGTGTGGTCCTATGTCTATCAAGGCTAGAGATGGTTTTGAGAATTTCGTCTCTTTTAAAGACGATTATTCGAGATATGGATACATTTACTTGATGCGCTACATGTCTGAATACTTTGATAAGTTCAAAGAATTCAAGGCTGATGTGGAGAAATGTCAAGGTAAAAGTATCAAGACACTACAATCTGATCGTGGTGGTGAGTACCTCTTGAGAGAGTTTAGGAATTACTTATCAGAGGCTGGGATTCAATCCCAATTATCTGCACCTGGCACACCCCAGCAGAATGGTGTAGCAAAGCGAAGGAATAGAACTCTTATGGAGATGGTTAGATTGATGATGAGTTATTCTGAGTTGCCAGATTTGTTCTGGGGATATGCTATAGATACGACAGTGTACATTCTGAACTTGGTTCCATCCAAATCAGTGCCTTCTTCTCCCACAGAATTATGGACTAGGCGAAAGCCTAGTCTAAGACATATTCAGATTTGGGGGATTCCAGCGCATGTGCTGAAGGCAGATGCTGGTAAGTTAGAACCTCGTACAGAAGTATGCATATTCGTTGGCTATGCTAGAGGAATGAAAGGTGGTTTGTTTTATAGTTCTAGAGATCAGAGGGTGATCGTTAGCACGAACGCCAGATTTCTAGAGGAAGACTCTGTGATGAACCACAAGCCCATGAGTAAGATTGTTCTGGAGGAATTGAAAGGAGAAGTCACTTCTTCAGTACCACCGGTACAAGAGGATATACCACATGTCACAGCACCGCGTGTCACAGAGGATACACAGGTGATACCTCGTCTTAGTGGGAGGATTGTTAGATAGCCTAATAGATTCATGTTCTTGGGAGAATCTTCTGATTTGGTCCCTGGCGAACATGAACCTGACCCCTGGACATATGAAGAGGCCATCCAAGATAAAGATGCGGTACCTTAGCAAAGTGCAATGAATACTGAGATTGAATCTATGGATTCAAATTAGGTCTGGGAGCTAGTAGAACCACCCGATGGTGTAAAAACCAATGGTTGCAAGTGGATCTACAAAAGAAAGAGAGGTATAGACGGGAAGGTTGAGACCTTCAAAGAGAGGCTAGTTGTGAAGGAGTATTCCCAGAAAGAGGGTATCGATTATGAGGAAACCTTTTCACCGGTAGCCATGCTTAAGTCTATCCGAATTCTCTTATGCATTGTTGCTCATATGAATTATGAGGTATGGCAGATGGATGTTAAGACAGCTTTCCTTAATGGAAATCTTGAGGAAAACATCTATATGAAGCAACCAGAGGGATTCATTGCGAAGGGCAAAGAGTATCTTGTGTGTAAGCTTAATCAGTCCATTTATGGATTGAAGCAAGCTTCGAGGTCTTGAAACATCCGCTTTGATGAGGTAATCCAGTCTTATGGATTTATTCAAAGTCCGGATGAGTCTTGTGTATACAAGAGATGTGACGGAGTAGTAGTATTTCTTGTACTATACGTAGATGACATTTTGTTAATTGGCAACAATGTCAAGGTGTTATCGGATGTAAGGGTATGGTTGTCCAAACAGTTTGATATGAAGGACTTGAGAGAAGTGGGACACATCCTTGGGACAAGGTTATAAGGGATCGCAGGAAAAGGATGTTGTGCTTATCTCAAGCTTCATACATAGACACCATTATGGATCGTTTTAGCATGCAAAACTCCAAGAAGGGTTTTCTACCTTTCAGGCATGGAGTTCCTTTATCTAAAGGAGATGTGTCCTAGAACATCTGAGGAGACAAAGGAGATGAAGGTAGTTCCTTATGCTTCGGTAGTAGGAAGCCTCATGTATGTGATGCTATGTACGAGACCAGATATTTTCTTTGCCATCGGCATGGTTAGCAAATATCAGAGTAATCCAGGACTGGGAAATTGGACTGCGGTAAAGCATATATTGAAGTACCTGAGAAGGACTAGAGATTTTATGCTAGTTTACTAGTCAGGCCAATTACTCCCTGTGGGTTACACAGATTCTGACTTCCAATCAGACTGGGATAACAGTAAGTCTACCTCCGGTTTTGTGTTTACTTTGGGTGGTGGAGCCATTGTATGGAGGAGTGTCAAGCAGAAATTCGTGGCGGACTCTACTATGGATGCTGAGTATGTGGCAGCCAAAGAAGCTATGTGGCTCAGGAACTTCTTGATGGACTTGGATGTGATTCCTGGTTTGCCTAGAACTATCACAATTTATTGTGATAACAATGGTGCAGTTGCAAACTCGAAGGAACCACGAGTCCATAAGGCAAGTAAATACATAGAGTGCAAGTACCACCTGATACGAGAAATCGTAAAGGAGGTAGAAGGTGTTGTTGTCTAGATTGCATCAGAGGATACCCTAGTAGATCCTTTTACTAAGGCCTTTCTAGCGAGAGTTTTGATAGGCATGTGGAGGGAATAGGGATCAGATGTATGACAGTATGAGGACAGCATAGTCTTTTAGTATAAGTGGGAGATTGTTGGGACATATACTAAAAAGTCTTTCTTTTGTATGAACATCTTTATTTTTGAAATAAGAATAACATGATCATTGTTTGCATATTTATATGGTTATGCATATTGTCTAATACATTACATTATAGATAACATGGTGTGTAGTGTCACATGGGAGATCATGTTATCGGCTCCTTGTAAAGTATAAGTAAAGGCTCACAACCGAGATAGCTATGGACAAACCATTGGAATGGTTGTAGTGTGATTTGGTATTGGTTTGTCTTGACCATAGAATCACACTAGTACACTTTGTGTGTATTGATCAAGACAAACTTTGAGGTGATTCGATTTATTACTGACTATATAATCGGATCGGACCTCAGATATTATATTGTACATGCTCTTAATCCCGATATAATAACGACCACATATACTTAGTATTCATTTCTTTGATTTACCAATGGGAAAGATTTATAGATTAAATCGATAGGCTAGGTAAGTTGGGAAATGATATTATTTATATGGTGTGACGTTGATTATAGGAGAAAACCATGTCCTATATATTAGGATGATGATGTCCCCTTGAGAAGCTCATAAGGTTCATCATGTAAACCCTGCAGGTGGACTTGGTCCGGCATGATGAAAAGGTTGAGTGGTACAACTCATGGAGTTAGATGTTGATTAATTAATGGTCAGTAAATTATTTAATCGACGGACATTCGAGATCTTAAACACAGGGAGAAAAATGTACAAATAATATATGGAACCTATATTAACTTATGGGGGTTAGTGAGGTAGATCAATGATAATCCTTTAGTGGATTGGATTATCATTAATGGATCGGACTTTATGTGGGCTTGATCCTTTGGGTGGCCAAGATCCAACTCCTCCTCATGGTCCCTATTGTAGCCTATTAAAATCTCATGAAACCTAGATCCAATGGATGAAAATAAAACTCTAGATCCAACGGTAGAGATTAAATCTCTAGATCCGACGGTTGAGATTAAATCTCTAGATCCGACAGTTGAGATTAAATCCCTAGAACCAATGGTGGAGATTAAAACAAGGTTTATCCCTAACTCTATAAAAGGAGAGGCTAGGGTGGGTGGCAAGAAGGACAAGGAAAAGAGGGGTTAGGGTTTTGGGCGGCAAGGGAGGCTTAGGGATTTGGGCGGCCAGAATTAAGGAAAGATTTCCTTCTTCTTCTTATTTAGGTAGCCGACGCCCTTCTTCCCACTTCTCTCCTTGGTTTGGCCAATGTCCAACCTGCTCCCCTTCATCCTTGGTCGGAGCTTAGGGTCTTCCCCTTGAAGCTTTTGGCCGACCCTCTTCTTCATCTCCTTGTTCTCCTTCTTGGCCGGCGGCAAGCACCAAGCTTGGAGCTTGGTGGTTGGTTGAAAGAAGGAGAAGTGCTTTGTTTCTATACTTTCTCTTGTTCGGAGTGAGCAAGGAAGGAAGATTAGTGATCTAGGAGCTTCGACTTTTGGAAGATCATCGCCCACATGATGTCCAAAAGGAGAAAGGACATACAATAGAAGATCGAGAGGTATAACACTTGTCTATTTTCTTTTGTAACATATCTATAATTGTTTTTCAATTATATATGCATGTTGTATTCTGTTTTTATGGTTAAATATACTTGGACCCCAAATATAAACACATAAGCCGGTGATCCGTACATCGTCTATTCCATGGCTATTCGTAGAATAGTGGTTGGTGGCTTGAACAACAAGTTTGTTCAAGTGACCACTCTAATCGAATAGCACGATGATGAAATGGGAGCTTGGGTAATCCCTCTTGTCAAGGATAAATTTTTTTTATCCGGGGACGTAGAAGGGATCGCGATGAACAAGCGACAGAGTTGAAGTGGGAAGCGAAGTTTCCTCCCTTCAAGTGGTATCAGAGCTTCGGTTCCACAAAACTTACACCTATTTGATCACACGCACAATTAGCGTAATCCGAAGGATTTAAAACGAGCTTTAGAATGATATTTTCAGATCGAGAGAAACTAGGTTTGGTTGGACTAAACAAGGAGTGAGCATGAAATCGTTTCAGTCGCAACAGAAGTATAGATGGGCCGAGTCTTATGAAGACATGATGGATGAACCAAATTGGTTTGGTTCTAATCCAATGGTGGAAAACAAACCAAAGTGGTTTCGTTTATTTTAAACGAATGAACCAAAGTTGGTTCGATTAGTTTTAACTTAAAATAGACCAATGCGGTTTGGTTTATTTTTACTTAAGTTATTAGAGCGGGTTAAAAGGTTTTGGTTATGAACCAATAACCGTTAGGAGAATGTGTTCTCTATAAAACATGGCTTAAGGGATTTTCATGGAGAACTTGTGTGTTGGAACCCTAGCCACTCAAGCCCCTCTCTTCTCCTTGCCGCCACCCAAGGAGTCCACGCCGCCAGCCACCTTGTGCCGCCGTCCACCCTACTTCCGGCGTCCAAGCTGCTTCCGGCCATCCTTTGGTGACTCACCTTGGTTCCTGCGACTCACCTTGGTTCCGACGACCAAGGGTTGGCTGGCCATCCTCTTTGGCCGGTGCAAATCCTCCACCAAACTGTCTAGTTTTCTTGACATCATGTTTCCTTACGTGTCGGAGCATCGTTTGGACGATGTTTGGAGCTCCGATAGCAGCTACATTGCCGGGGATTCGATCTCTGGTATTCCTCATAGGTGGAGGACCAAGGATTCGTCAATCGGTTGACGAATACCTCTTCGGAGAAGCGAGTTTTGGGGACTCGGTTTTGAATTCGAATTTTGATTCGGATTGTCATCTTCTCTCGATCACATCGTCTTCGACACGAGGCTAGTGACTCCTACGAAGACGAGGCTTGTAGCTTGGCAAAGCTATCCTGACAGTACTCGGCATGGATACATATAGAGGCAATTCTAGCTCCGGTTGATGTCATTCCCACTGCACATGATACGTCAGGTATAACTAGAGTAATTTTCTTTTATTGCAAAATTTGAAATTGCGATTATGTCTACACATGTTGTACTTTGCATGCGTGTGGTGTGTATATTGTAATAAATTAGATTTATTGCTTTTTAATTCTTCCGTTGTGCACATGTTTACGAAATATGTATGAACACACACTCATCGCGGTGTCGGAAACCCAACAAATGCCACCTTCAAACCCTCAAAGTTCTTTTCGCCCAAGCCTCTCCCACCTTATTTATAGATCTAGGCTTTATGCATTTTTATAATAAGCTACAATAAAGACCATGAGGAGGAGTTGGATCTTGGCCACCCAATGGATCCGAACCACACAAACCCGATCCATTAATGACGATCCATTCCACTAGAGAATTATCAATGATCTACCTCACCAACCCCCATAAATAAATATGGGCTCCAAATATTATTTGTACAAATATCTCCCCGTGTTTAAGATATCGAATGTCCATTAATTAATTAATTCATTAACAATTAATTAATTAACATCCAATTCCATGAGTAGTACCACTCAACCTCATCATCATGCTGGACTAAGTCCACCTGCAGGATTTACATGTTGATCCTTATGAGCTCCTCAAGGGGACATCATCATCCTAATACATATGACACAGTTTCCTCCTATAATCAATGACACACCATGTAAATAACATTATTTTCCAACTTACCGGGCCTATTGATTTAACCCATAAATCTCGCCCATTGGTAAATCAAAGAAATAAATACTAAGTACATGTGCCCATTATTATATCGGGATTAAGAGCATGTACACCATAATATCTGAGGTCCTATTCAATTATATAGTCAGTATAAATTGAATCACCTCTAAATCGATCCTGCTCAATACACACAAAGTGTACTAGTGTAATTCTATGGTCAAGATATAACAATATCAAATTATACTACAACCATGCTAATGGTTTGTCCAAAACCATCTTGGTTGCGAGCCTCTACTTATACTCTACAAGAAACTGATTGTTAGTATCAACCCTTAGTGCCAATTATGAGATGATTGATTAGGGATCATATATATCATATTTTATTAATAAAATACAAAGATTGATTATTATATTTACTCTATGCGTGTGCCAGCTAAATAAATATGATAATGCCCTTGATTAGTAGGTTATAATCTACAGTATATCAATTGGTAGAATTGATTATAAGAAACTGTAGAGAACACTATTCTTAATATTCCTAGTCAAGTATTAATAGACAAGGACAATATTAATACACTGAGACTAGCATGTAGGTCAATGGATGACTTGATCTCACAAGTCAAGGATATATGATATCACATTGACACATGGGTAGATATTGGAGAATATATATACTAAATTGACCCGCCATGAGAAAGTATCATGGATGATTATATTAATGTCATATACTTTCTCATGTGACTATTGGTATGAATAGTCTTTAGACCTGAAGTCACTATGGTTTACTACATAAAGGAGTTATGTACTTTGGTATCGTCTAATATCACACCATAATAGGGTGCACTATAATGGCGATCACTGAGTATGTAACAAATTATGCCGAGGGATGTGAGTGATGTAGATGTGATCTATCCCTCCTATATGACAGGAGTGATATCTTTGGCCTCTAGATAGAGTAGGACCACGAAATGCATGATCATGCTCAAATGAGTTAATATGAGATATTGAACTCATTTGTTTGAGTGTGTCTACTTGGGGATCAAGAAACATAAAGATCGATAAGGGGATGACATGGTCTATGCCTCATTGATCGATCTAAAATATTAGAGATAGAGGGACACCGCCATACATGATAATGGTCACGGAAAGGTTATCGAATCTCGACTATCTTGTAGCTTGGGTAGCAATGATGTATTGCAAGATGTCGCTCATTGCTTATGTATCTAAAATGATTTTAGATACATTGTCAATGTTACGAGAGTCTATTGGGTCACACACAAATGACATTCTGTTTTGGAGATGGTTTCTTTTAGTTGGACTAAAAAGAACAATTGAGCATATGGTTAAGACTTGAGTTTGACTCAAACTGGTTAAACTTGAGTTAGACTCAAGTTGAACCATGGAAAATGATTCATCATCAACATGCATGATTAATGTGATTAATCATGCATGGGATTAATATGCATGATTAATGCGATTAATCATGCGTGGGAATATTCATGATGAAGGATAAAAGGAGAGGCTAAATAGGATTTGGCATGAGAAAAGCAAATTGGATTTGGCTTAAAGGAATGCTTCCAACGTGAAAAGCAAATTGGATTTGGTTTAAAGGAATGCTTCCAACGTGAAAAGTAAATGTGATTTGTCTTGAGAAGGCTAAAGAGGATTTGGCTTGTTTGAGTGAGAAAGCAAAATGGGATTTTTCTTAAATGCCTTCAACGTTAAAGGATAAATAGGGGTGGGGCTTTTGGTTTAAAAAGGCTTGTGCAGAATTCTTGTTCCGTAGTGAGAAGTTCCAACATTGGTGCAGATTTTTGAATTGAAAAGAAGCTCCAACGTGCAAGCCTAGGAAAAGCCAAGAGAAAGAGTTCTCTTCTTCCCTTCCCTTCTCTCCTTCTCTCCTCTAAGTAGTCAGGGTGTTTTGCTAGGGTTGCTAGCACAATGTGACTCCAAAAACCTGCTGAGTATCAATGTGGATACGTTAGAGATACGGTTATCCTTACCATATTGAGATCCGATACCTTTTGGAAAAGTGGAATTGCGAAGGGTGTGCATCAAAGGGATCCGGGTTTTATTATTGTTTCCCCTGCGGTTGTGCGAAGTATTTGCCCGCGATGTTTTGAAGGTCGGATCCCAGATTTTCCCAACAATGGTATCAGAGCCACTTGCAAAACATATATTTCGTTATCTTGATTTATATGTAATATAAATTTACATTTTCATGTTTTCTATGAGATATAAAATATGTAGATTATGGGTACACGATTTTTAGGCTTGAAATGTTGATAAGGAGGCACGAACAGTGGCGAACACGCCCTGGCCGTGGATGCCACTGATCACCCCAGAATGGTCATGCCAATTGGCACGGTCCGACCGTATTAGACACGGGATGCTTTGGAAGCGAGGGTCTTGAGTTCATAGTGATTGACCAAGGGCTGCAACTCATTCAAGGAGTTGAGATGAAAAGCGGGGCCGCTGTGGTGTTGTGGCTTATCGGCGTAGCAGCTTAAAATTCGTGTGTGTATTCATAATAGATTTTATGAAATTATATCATTATGAATGATTTGATGCATGGTACATGGTTATGGCCTAGGACCTAATGTGATTGTGTTTGTGTGTTGTTGGTGCATGTTGTAATTCATAATACGACCTTCTTATCATGTCTTCATCTCTATTTTCTGGTTGTAAAATAGACTTAGACTCGAATGGAACTCGAGTATTCTTATTTTGTAATGTACAAAATGATGAGTGGAATGTCCATTGAAGGATGAAGTTACAAGGAGGATGTCGACAACACAGGATGACCGAAGGAAGCACTTGGAGAAGATGACATCCCTAGGTTATCCATTCGCTCTTCTCATTGGCTTGAGAAGATCATAGATTCGGGTCATAACCATGTCACGTTTAAAGTTATATGTTGATATATATTATGCTTGCATGTGATGCTTGTGTACATCATGCCTGTATGTGATGCATGCGTAGTTAGTTGTCACAAAATTAGGTCACTTATCATATGCCTAACAAAGTTTAATACTTACTGTCACCTTGTTCAATCATAGTGCATTTTCCAAAGAAAAGTGACTCAATTTACCTCGGTAAAGTATGACAGGACAATCGTGATGTCCGCCTATTAAACTTTGGGTTTGACTTAACTAAGCTCTCTCAATTAGATTGATGAACTTAGAGGCATAGCTCATACGAGACATCTACCTACATTATACAAATCTTGGGCGATTAGCCAAAGCTAACTCAAGAAGAGTAGTATTTTAGAAGGATATCTCATTCGATGGGCACTATGAACAAATAATGTTGTTCATATAGATATACAAGAGTTACATTAGATGTAATTGGTACGAGTTACCTATCTAACTTATATGCGTCTTCGGCAATTAGCCAAAGCTAACTCATGATACAGTATAATATGGATCTTGTCCCATTTTGTGACTAGTGGGAGAATCATTTAGTTAAAGGCCTTATTCAATGATAGAAAAATGATACATGTCTGCATTTCTGTATTGTAGATCACCATGTCGTCAAATACGTCAAACACACTCTCTCTGTGATCTGTCCTTGATAAGGACAAGTTCACTGGAGCTAACTACCTGGACTGGTAGAGGAACTTGAGGATAGTCCTCATGCAAGAACATAAACTATACGTCCTAGAGCAGTCCATTCCTGAACCACCCACCCTTACGACCACTCGTGCTAACAAGGATGCTTATAAGAAGCATCAAGATGACGCAATGGTTGTGTCATGCCTTATGCTTTCCACCATGAACTCTGAGCTTCAGAATCAACATGAGAACATGTATGCCTATGATATGGTTGAGCATCTGAAACAACTATATCATGTACAAGCAAGGCACGAGAGATACGAGGTGTCAAAGGCCTTGTTTCAATGCAAGATGCAAGAGGGAACTCCCGTAGGTACTGATGTACTCAAGATGATTGGGTACGTTGAGAACCTAGTGAGATTGGGATTTCCATTAGGCCAAGAGATGACCACTGACCTTGTTTTACAATCATTGCTAGAAAGCTACAGTCAATTTGTCATGAACTATAACATGAACGAAATTGACAAGCCTTTACCTGAGTTGTTGAGCATGTTACGAACTGCTGAACTCAACCTTAAGAAGGCAAATTTTGGCACCATTTTGATGGTGAACAAGAACAAAGGCAAAGGCAAGCAGAAGTCTAAAGGTAAGGGTAAGACCCAAGCCAAAGGTAAAGGCATTGAAACCCAAAGGAGGGGTGTCTAAGGAAGGGGAATGCTTCCACTGCGGTGAGATCGCGCATTGGAAGAGAAACTACAAGCTTTACCTAAAAGAGGTGAAAAAAAAGAGAAGTGAGACTTCTGTCTCAGGTATATATGTTATAGAAGTCAATTTATCAATCTCGTCTTCATGGGTATTAGATATTGGTTGTGTTTCTCACATTTGTACCAATGTGTAGCGTCTTTGAAAGACTAGATCATTAACGAAGGGTGAGGTGGACCTACAGGTAGGCAATGGAGCAAAAGTTGCCGCCATCGTTGTAGGGACATATTCTTTATCTTTACCCACTGGGCTTATCTTTGAACTCGAGGACTGTTGTTATGTGTCTGCCTTAACGAAAAACATTATCTCCATTTCTTGTTTAGACAAGAAAGGTTTCTCATTTGTAATAAAGGACAAGTGTTGCTCCGTTTATTTACATGATATGTTTTATTGTAGTACACATCTTATGAATGGTCTCTATCTTCTAGATCTTGAAACCCCAGTCTATAACATAAATACCAAATGATTCAAATCTAATGATCTGAACCAAATGTATCTCTGGCATTGTCACCTGGGTCACGTAAATGAGAGTCACATATCCTAGCTCCATAAGGATGGATTACTGGACTCATTTGATTTTGAATCATATGAGACATGTGAATCTTGTCTTCTAGGCAAGATGACCAAGACTCCATTTAGTGGACATGGCGAACGAGCTACTGATTTGTTAGAACTCATACATACTGATGTATGTGGGCCTTTCAATGTAGCAGCTAGAGGAGGCTATCGGTACTTTATTACTTTTACTGATGATTTTAGTAGATATGGATATGTGTATCTTATGAGACACAAATATGAATCATTTAAAAAGTTCAAAGAATTCAAGAATGAAGTACAAAACCAACTTGGCAAGAGTATTAAAGTGCTTCGATCAGATCGAGGCGGGGAATACCTTGGCTAAGCTTTTCGTGACTATCTCATTGAGTTTGGGATTAGATCTCAACTCACTCCACCTGGAACACCATAGTGGAATGGTGTATTAGAAAGGAGAAGTCGTACATTATTAGATATGGTACAATCAATGATGAGTCACACAAATCTTCCTTCTTTCTTCTGGGGATACGCTTTAGAGACGGTTGCTTTCACACTTAACCGCGTCCCATCTAAGGTAGTCATAAAGAAACCATATACGATATGGACTGGGAAGAGTTCCAAGATGTCTTTTATGAAGATTTGGGGATGTGAGGCTTATGTTCGATGTTAAGTCTCCGATAAACTAGGCCCCTAATCAGATAAGTGCTACTTTGTAGGATATCCTAAGGAAATGAAAGGATATTACTTCTACAATCCCATACAAGGCAAAGTGTTTATCGCTAGAAATGGAGTATTTCTAGAAAGAGAGTTCATCTCTGGAAGAACTAGTGGGAGTAAAATACATCTTAAAGAAATTCAAGATAAAGATAGCACTCAGATGGAAATTGAATAGGTACCACAAAGTGTTGTGGATGATGAGATTGTTGCACAAGAAGTTGTGGAGCAACAACCCGTTCAAGTAGACCAACCTCTTCGCAGGTCTGATAGGATACCTCGTCAGCCTGAGAGATATTCATTTCTCTTGTCTGACAATGATGACGTTATGCTTGTTGAGTTGAACTAGCCTACATCCTATCAGGAAGCTATGATGAGCCCAGATTCTGAGAAATGGCTAGAGGCCATGAGATCCAAAATGGAATACATGTACACCAACCAAGTATGGACTTTGGTTGATCCACCTGAAGGGGTCAAACCCATTGGGTGTAAGTGGGTCTTTAAGATAAAGACTAACATGGAAGGACTTATATATACCTATAAAGGGCGATTGGTAGCTAAAGGTTTCAAACAGATTCATGGTATTGACTATGATGAAACTTTTTCACCAGTTGCGATGCTTAAGTCTATTCGGATCATGCTTGCTATTGCAGCTTACCACGATTATGAGATCTAGCAAATGGATGTCGAAACTGTGTTTCTGAATGGAAACCTTCTCGTGGATGTGTACATGACACAACCTGAGGATTTTGTAGATACAAAGCATGCTAGTAAGGTATGCAAGCTGCAAAGGTCCATTTATGGTTTAAAGCAAGCATCTAGAAGCTCGAATCTTTGATTTGATGATACGATCAAATAGTTTGGTTTCATCAAGAATGAAGATGAACCGTGTGTCTAAAAGAGGGTTAGTAGGAGCATTGTTATCTTTCTTATCTTGTATGTTGATGACATACTTCTCATTGGGAATGACATCCCTACGCTGCAATCTGTGAAGACTTAGCATGGGAATTGTTTCTCAATGAAGAACTTAGGTGAAGCAGCCTACATTTTAGGCATTAAGATCTATAGAGATAGATCTAAGAGATTGCTTGACCTAAGTCAGAGTGCATACATTGACAAAGTTCTTAAATGTTTTGCCATGCAGAATTCCAAGAAAGGATTTCTGCCAATGTCACATGATGTGAGCCTTTCAAAGGCTTAATGCCCTTCTTCTAAAGAAGAAAGGGAACGTATGGATCAGATCCCTTATGAATCTGCTATAGGGTCTATCATGTACACCATGCTATACACTCGTCCTGATGTCTCATATGCTTTGAGCATGACGAGTAGGTACCAGTCGGATCCAGGTGATAGTCACTAGATAGCTGTCAAGAATATTCTTAAGTACTTGAGAAGAACTAAAGAATATTTTTTGATATTTGGAGGCAATGAGGAACTCACTATAAAGGGTTACAACGATGCTAGCTTCTAAACGAATAAGGATGATTACAGATCGCAATCAGGGTATGTCTTTTGTTTAAATGGTGGTGCTGTGAGCTGGAATATTTCAAAGCAAGATACAGTCGCGGATTCTACTACATGTTAGAATGTATACTGAAAGCCTAGCTCTTTTCTGTATGAACATTTTATTTTGAAATAAGAATCACATGATCATTGTTTGCATTTTATATATTCATTATATATGTGTGCATATTGTCTAATATTCTACATTATAGATAACATGGTGCTTGGTGTGGCACAGAAGATCATGTTATCAGTCCCTTGTAAAATATAAGTAGAGGCTCACAACCAAGATGGTTTTGGACAAACCATTGGCATGGTTGTAGTGTAGCTTGGTATTGTTTTATCTTGAACATAGAGTTGCACTAGTACACTTAGGTGCATTGAGTAGGACCGACATAGAGGTGATTCAATTTAGTACTGACTGCATAATTGAATCGGACCTCAGATATTATGTTGTACATGCTCTTAATCCCGATATAATAACGGGCACATGTACTTAGTATTTATTTCTTTAATTTACCAGTGGGTGAGATTTAGATGGATTAAATCAATATGCCCGGTAAGTTGGGAAATAATATTATTTACATGGTGTACCGTTGATTATAGGAGGAAACAGTGTCCTATATATTAGGTTGATGATGTCCCCTTGAGGAGCTCATAAGGTTCATCATGTAAACCCAGCTGGTTGACTTAGTCAACATGATGATAAGGTTGAGTGGTACTACTCGAGGAGTTAGATGTTAATTAATGGATGGTCAGTAAATCAATTAATTGACGGACATTCAATATCTTAAACACGGGGAGATTAATGTACAAATAATATATGGAGCCCATATTAATTTATGGGGGTTGGTGAGGTAGTTCAATGATGATCCTCTAGTGGAATGGAACATCATCGATGGATCAAGTATGTGTGGTTCCGATCCATCGGGTGGCCAAGACCCAACTCCTCCTTATGGTCCCTATCGTAGCCTAATATAATCCTTGTGAAGTTTAGATCCAAGAATGTAAAACAAAACCTAGAACCAACGGTTAGGATTAAATCCCTAAGATCCGATGGTTAGGATGAAACCCTAGAACCAACGGTTGGGATTAAATCCCTAAGATCCGATGGTTAGGATGAAACCCTAGAATCGACGGTTGAGATCAAATCCCTAGATCCGACGGTTGGGATAAAACCCTAGATCCGATGGTTGGGATGAAATCCTAGATCCGACGATTAGGATGAAATCCTAGATCCGACGGTTGAGATGAAACCCTAGATCCGACGGTTGGGATAAAACCCTAGATCCGACGGTGGAGGTTAAATCCCTAGATCCGACGGATGAGATTAAAGGAGGCTTAAGCCCTATTCTATAAATAGGTGCTTAGGGTTGGGCGGCAAGGATAAGATAAGGAGATTGGTTTTCGAATTAGGGTTAGGGTTTGGCTCATCTTCCATTGGGCGGCTAGGGTTTGGGCGGCTACAAGCTTGGGCGGCAAGCTAGGGTTTGGCCGGTCATCCCTCTCTTCTCCTCCTTGGTTTTGGGCGGCACTCTTCCCTTTTCCTTGCTCCTTGGCCGACGGTTCTCCATCCATTGGTGGCCGGCAATCATCTTCCTCCAATCTCTCCAAGGTGGCCGGCGATTTCCATTCATTTGGTGGCCGGCGCATCATCCACTTGCTCCTTGGCCGGCGGTTGCACCAAATTCCCTAATTTGGTGGTCGGTTCTAGATAGGAAAGGTATTTGTGATTGCTTCTCTTTATTCGCAGCGGACAAGGTAGAAATGAAAGTGATCAAGAAGGCTTCAACTCGTGGAGGATCTTCGTCCACACGTCGTCCACGAGAAGGATAGGACATACGATAGAAGATCGTAAGGTATAAAGTTGTTTTTAACTTTATTTACAGATCTGAATATGTTCTTTAATATTTTGATTATGCATGTGTATGAATGGATATATATATTGTATAATCATGGACCCCGAAGACAAACACAAAAACCGGCGATCCATCTGTCGTCTTTTCCGCGGCTAACCAACTAGAAGAGTTGTGTTGCTTGAACAACTAGTTTGTTCAAGCGACCACTCAAGTTGTTAGCACGACGACGAATAGGTTGTGCCAAGGAAGCTCATCCCATCCGGATTAAGTCTTTCATTAGTGAAAATTTTAATCCGGGGACATGGGAGCCAATGAGCCTCCGAAGCGAGACATCCCAACACTACAGAGGTCGAGTATATTGCTGCTTCAGATGCGACAAAGGAGGTTGTTTGGACCAGGAAGTTTGTTTCTGAGCTTGGTGTAGTTCCTAGCATCGTGAGCCCCATAGAGCTTTATTGTGACAACAACAGGTCTATAGGACAGGCTAAGGAACCTCGTTCTCACTAGCGTTCCAAACATATACTGTGGCAGTATCACCTCATTCGAGAGATCATCGATAGAAGAGATGTGCAGATATGCAGAGTAGATACTGATGCCAACATTGCGAATCCCTTGACCAAGGCTTTAGCACAGAGAAAGCATGATGGTCATACTAGGTCACTGGGTCTTAGAGATTACAGTGACTGGCACTAGTGCTAGTGGGAAATTATTAATGTCAACTCTTAGTGTCAATCATGAGATGATTGATTAGGGATCATATGTATCATATTTCATTAATAAAAGGCAAAGATTGATTATTATATTTACTTTATGCGTGTGTCAGCTAAATAAATATAATAATTCCCTTGAACGGTAGGTTCTAATTTACAGTATATCAATTGGTAGAATTGATTATGAGAAGTTGTAGAGAACACTATTCTTAATATTCCTAGTCAAGTATTAATAGACAAGGGCAATATTAATACATTGAGACTAGCATGTAGGTCAATGGATGACTTGATCTTACAAGTTATGGATATGTGATATCACATTGACACAGGGGTATATATTGGAGAATATATATACTGAATTGACCCGTAATGAGAAAGTATCATGGATCATTATATGAGTGTCATATACTTTCTCATGTGACTATTGGTATGAATAGTCCTTAGACCTGAAGTCACTACGGTTCCCTACATAAGGAGTTATATACTTTGGTATCGTCTAATGTCACACCGTAACAGGGTGTACTATAATGGCGATCACTGGGTATGTACCAAATTATGCGGAGGGATGTGAGTGATGTAGATGGGATCTATCCCTCCTATATGACAGGAGTGATATCTTTGGCCTCTTGATAGAATAGGACCACGAAATGCATGAACATGCTCAAATGAGTCAATATGAGATATTGAGCTCATTTTTTTGAGTGTGTCTACTTGGGGATCAAGAAACATAAAGATCGATAAGGGGATGACACAATCTATGCCTCATTGATCGATCTAAGATATCAGAGATAGAGGGACACCGTCATACATGATAATGGTCACGGAAATGGTGTCAGATCTCAACTATCTTGTAGCTTAGGTAGCAATGATGTATTGCTAGATGCCGCTCATTGCTTATGTATCTAAAATGATTTTAGATTCATTGTCAATGTTATGAGAGCCTATTGGATCACTGTAACGCCCGTCAAATTCTAAAACTGTTCAAAGTAATTATATGGATTTTAATGCCCATAAAAGGTTTAAAACAAAATAAAATAAAATAAAAAGTATGGTTCGCTATAGCTAGGATTTGAACCATGAACCTCCTAATTATGAGATAACCTTGATACCACTAGGCCATAGGATTCTTCATGGCTAGAATATATAAAGAATATATAAAGAAGATAAATGAGAAGATGAGAGGATGAAGAGTTGTTTCATCTCCCCATGAGAAGATGGAGAGTTTTTTTTTCTTTCTTTTCATCTTCTAAGCCATTAACGTGGAGTTTAAAGGGAAAAGGAAAGCAAAAACCACTTCACATTCCTTCTTCTCCCTTCTTCCTCATCCTTTGCCGAAATTCCTCATTCTCCTTCCTCCCTCTTCCATCCAATCTTTAGGAATTCTTGTGTTGGGATTCTCAAGAGGGTTTTTCAAGGAGAGAGTATTGGTATTGCTAGAAGATCCAACTCCACCGAACTCCTCCTCCTTCCTCCAACTCCATCCGAAACCCTAAAGCCTTGTTTGGTGTTCTTGAGAGGGTTTCAAGGGGATACAAAGGCTTAGTATATGCTAGAGGATCACTCCTAAGGCTAAGGAACAAGGGAAGATCTTCATCTCATAAAAACCCTAGCGGTATACTAGTACGATAGCGAGATGATGCAAGTATCTCTCACCTACAGTATAAGTAGTTCTTCGATTGTTTTATATAGCTTATTTTCCTATGTTTTGATAGATTATATGTTTGGATCAGATGATATATGTGTGTGTTCATATTTATAGTTAAGGTATATTTGTTTTTAAGCAAGATCTAAGATCACAAAGATGTTATCTCTCACCTATAGCATAAGTAACTCTTTGATATGCCCATCTAGCTTCTATCACCAAGTTTTATTTGGATTTATATGTTCTGTCCAGATTATGTTTGTTTGGATTTTTAGGTATTTTAAGTATATTTCATTGGAAGCAAGAGGTAAAGACCGCAAAGATGCTTCCCCTATAAGTTTTAGGGACAAAGAGCATGATCGAATGTCTTGAAAAGCTTCCTATATGAGTTTTTAGGAGTATGATCAAGTTAAATATTTGATAAATGATAAAAATATGTTTTGATCAGTTTATATAGGTGTGTTTAGATTTATAGGTAAGGTATATGTTGTTTTTAAGCAAGACATAAGATCACTAAGATGCTATCTCTCACCTATAGCATAAGTAACTCTTTGATTTGCACATCTAGCTTCTAGTATCATGTTTTTACTCGGATTTATAGATTCTTTCCAGATTATGGTTGATTGTATTTTTAGGTATTTTAAGTATATTTTATTGGAAGCAAGATGTAAAGATCGCAAAGATGCTTCCCCTATGAGTTTTGGGGACAAAGAGCATGATTATATGTCTTGAAAGGCTTCCTATATGAGTTTTGAGAGTATGATCATGTTAAGTGTTTGATAAATTACAAAGATCAGTAAGTCATATATAAAGGAAGGATTTTACTTTGAACATTTCATTGGAAGCAAGATGTAAAGATTACAAGATGCTTCCCCTACGAGTTTTGGGGACAGAGCATGATCAAATGTCTTGAAAGGCTTCCTATATGGGTTTTTGAGTATGATCATGTAAAATACTTGTTAAATGACAAAAATAAGTAAGTCATATATAAAGGAAGTATTTTACATTGAAGTGACATGTACCGGTCTCTTAGATCGCCCACGGGCCTCTAGACCGCCCTTGAAAGTTAAGTTGCCCTAATAAGTTCGGTGGCTAGCTACCCCGAATTCTATTAGGGTTGCGCGCAAAATGGTACAATGCCGGGTTGCCCAAACAAGAATGATTAATATTTTAAAGTATATATGTATATATGGTTTTGAAAGTTAGCCAAAGCACAATGTTTACAAGTTTAAGTATAGTATGTCTCATGTATATCTTTCTACAAGCGAAGCATATTTCAAGCATGTATTGCAAGTTGTGTATTTTATGTTCATGCATTTCAAGTTGAGCCATTGTGTTATGTTCAAGTGTCTCTATATGTCTAATACAGAAAGTTCATGCATGTCAAGTGGAATCATTGTATTATGTGCAAGTATTTCCAAATGTTAAATGCAGAATTTTCCTAAATGCAAGTATGAGCATGTGTTGCATGCAAGTATTCTAATAGCATGTTTTCCTAATGCGAAGTTTTATCAGAATAGGAAGTACTTACTAAGCTCCATTGCTTATAGTTTGCATTCCTTATACTGCAGATAAGGGTAAAGCAAGATTGGAGTAAGAGGGGGTAGCAGATGAAGTGCTTGGTGTGTATGGCGGCGGAACAGTGGATTATGATCTTGGACTTGCTAGTATTCTATTATATTAAGACCTTCGAACTTGTTCGTGTGGTAGTGTTCATGTGATATGTTTGATCATGTTGTGTCTAAGAATGTTGAACTTGCTAGTATTATGCTATGCTAAGAACTTTGAACTATGTGCTAGTCTTCATGTTAGGTGCTAGGGTTGATGTTATGTATTGTTGATTACATTGATGTTCATGTCAAGGATGTATATATCACTATCACCATGCATGAGGTTGAGTTACTTAAGAATGTTTTATATTAGAACCCTAGTGAAGGTGCATGCTTAGATAGGTTAAGAACTTGTGTAATATCCTAGTGTCAATATGTCAATGTAGTTGGGTTCGTTATTTAGCTTCCACTATTAAAAGTTAAGAGTTTGAATTTTGATACTCGTTTAGAAACCAGGTTTAGATCTTGGTACGAGTTGTTGATACTCTTTGATTTAAATCAGGTATTAGTTAACATAAAAATAGTGTATGTGAGTTTATGGAATGATTGAGTCATGATATACGTGATCAATACAAGAGTAAGATAAAGAATGGCAGTAACACCTCCTTTACTAGAGTAAGGATAGGGGGTGTTACAGTATGGTATCAGAGCGAGTTTCTCCCTTCCGCCACACGCACATCGAGCATCAATCCTGCCACTTCCAAGTAAGAAAGTACATATATATTTTACTTTCTTCTATGCTTAGTAAAGAATGTTTTTTTTCTTAAACTTGCTTACATATGTTGGTGATGATGATAGAAAGTAAGTGATAGTAGTAATCTTATATTGGTCCTACTTTATGAAGAAAAATGGTTAGAACATGGACCAATGGAAAACAGAGGACAAATGAAGTAGTACCACCACCTGACTTGATGCGGGTAGTCACTCAACTTCAGCATCAAGTTGCAGAGCAGCAAACGGTTATCAATACCTTGATGATGAACCAACCAGATAATCCTGTCACTCCACCAGCTGCTCAAAATGTCATACTGACTGCATGCACCCCTTGGACCACCAGTTCCCCCAAGAGCCCCAGCGGGGGGAGTGAGGCAAGAGGCATACTTAATTCAATGGCAGAAGCTGAAGCCAGAGAATTTTGCTGGTACGAGTGAACCGTGGGATGCTCAAGCCTGGTTCAAGACGTTAGAAAGCATTGTAAAACTGCTGGATTGGCCTGAAAATGAAAAAGTCAAAGGTGCATCATTCTGCTTGATTGGAGATGCCAGAATGTTGTGGGAACGAGTAAAGGCAAAAAGATTGATTAATCAAATGACTTGGGCCAACTTTGAAACGGAGTTCTTTGAGGAGTTTTTCCATATGCGAGTCACAAATAGGCACTACGATGAGTTCACGGAATTCCGACAGGGGGTCCTATCAGTTAATGAAGTCGTGAATAAATTCAATAGAATAGCTCACTTATGTCTAGAGCTAGTCAGCACTGAACGAGAAAGGGTGAGACTTATGCTCAAAATGCTAAGACTGGAGATAGCACTTGTTGGGGATCGAAACGGCCGGCTAGAGGGGGGTGAATAGCCCTCTTACGATGGATGTCATAATTTGCTCGTCTACAATTAGATTGGCGCAAGCGGAAACAACAATACAAGCAAATTAAACAAATAAAGACAAAGAAAAGGAAAAAGACAATGCTAACACAATGTCGTAACGTGGTTCACGGCTACGCCGCTAATCTACGATCCCGATTCGTCCGAGGTGAATCACTCCTCCAAAGCCAATCACTATTGGTCTCTCCTTTGCACCAAGCTAGGTGGAGGTAACCTTTACAATCAATATCACTCTTCTTACAATAAGAATGGAGTAAAAGCAAGTAAGAAGAGTTTAAAGATTGTGGGGCGCTTGGAAGATCACTTAGAGCATAAGAATTAGCCCCCCAAAGCTCCACACCCTCTCTTTTTATAAAGAGGAGACTTTTCTTCCCGTTGGCCGCCACCAGTCGACTGCTGCCCTTGGCAGTCGACTGCCGCCACTACAACGGTCTTCGAACATATCGGATCCCGACCATTGTAGTCCAACGGAACACTTGGCGATCGATGGACCTCATGGACCTCATCATCGATCGACTCGATCGCCTCATCGGCTACGTGATTCTGGTGATTAAAACCCTTTCGACCGATCACGCTTCGCCAATGATCGATGGTCTTGGCAGTCGACTGCCCACATATGGCAGTTGACTGCTGGCCTCAAAACAACCAATCAAATACCAGTCAAATATCAGTCGAACCACGTTCGACTCAGAGCAGTCGACTGCCATTCCATGGCAGTCGACTAGTGTCGGGAAATCCCATCCAACACTTAGCCAAATGGACAAGTTTCACCTTAGAGCTACTACCCCTTCCCAGGTTACATTCGCTCCCTCTCATCTCTCGGAGTCCCTGGCCTTCGAAGTTCTCTTCGTTCACGGCCATGTCCCTCGGTAGCATCAGGCGCACGGCTCTGCAATGCTCCTTCGCATCTCTTGCCTCGAAGTCTACTTCCTCCGGCTTCACTCCAAGATCCTCGTCCGGCGGTCCCTCGGATGCTCCAAGTGCACGGCTTCCGCAAAGCTATCCTTCACCGACTCAAGGACCGAGTCATGAGATGTGAACCTCGCCACGACTCCATGTGCGAATTACTAAGCCCTGCAAGACTCCAACGCACATATCAAACCTGTTAGTTATAGCCCTAGAACCAAACATGTGATGGTTGAATAGGGAACATTTTGTATCATATTCTATAAAGGCAAAGGATTGGTTATTATATTTACATCTTGCTTGTGCCAGCTAAATTAAATATAATAATGCCCTTGAAAAGTAGGTTCTTATCTACAGCACATCAATTGGTAGAATTGATTATGAGAGGCTGTAGAGAACACTTTCCTAAATGTTCCTAGTCAAGTATTAATATGCAAGAGCAATATTAATACATAAATACTAGCATGTAGGTCAATTGATGACTTGATCTCACAAGTCATGGATATATGATATCAAGTTGACACATGGGTATATATTAGAGAATATATACTGAACTGACCCGCCATGAGAAAGTTTCATGGATCGTCATATGAGTGTCATAAACTTTCTCATGTGACTATTGGTATGAATAGTCCTCAAACCTGAAGTCACTACGGTTCCCTACATAAGGAGTTATGTACTTTGGTATCGTCAAACGTCACCCGTAACAGGGTGGACCATAAAGGCGATTACTGGGTATATAACAAATTATGCGGAGGGATGTGAGTGATGTAGATGGGATCTATCCCTCCCATATGACGGGAGTGATATTTGTGGGCCCCTTGATTGAGTAGAACTACTAAAACGCATGGCCATGCTCGAATGAGTCAATATGAGATATTGAGCTCATTTGTTTGAGTTAGTTTACTCAGGGATCAAGAAACACATAGATTGATCGAGGATGACACGGTCTATGCCTCATTGGTCAATCTGATATCAATGATAGAAGGACACGGTCATATATTATAGTAGTCACGGAAAGGTTAGTCGGATCTTGACTTATCTCGTAACTTGGGTAGCAATGATGTATTGCTAGATGTCGCTCATTGCTTGTGTATCTAAAAGAGTTTAGATCCACTGCCAACGTTATGAGAGCCTATAGGGTCACACACAAAGAGCATGATGATTAGAAGAATTAGTGCATTCTAGTTTGACTAGAATAATTTGGAAATAAGCTTAAGTACAAAATGGTTTTTGGACTTTAAGCTTAATGAGAATTTTAGCTTATTGATTTAATGAGATTAATTCAATATGCTAAGCTTAATTGATTTAATAAGATTAATTCAATATGTTACCTTATTGATTTAATGAGATTAATTCAATATGATAACATAAGCTTATTGAATTAATAAGATTAATTCAACATCCATGCATGCCACCTAAGCATGCCACCTAAGCATGCCGCCTAAGCATGCCACATAAGCATGCCACCTAAGCTTGATGAGTTGGAAGGAGACAAAGGGTTTTGACCCTTGGATTTCCTCCACATGTGGCCGGCCAAAACAAGGAGGATAACTCCTTGTTTAATTATCTTTCAATGCCATTGATTGCATTGAATGTGATAGGAGATGAAAGGTTTTTCAAATCCTATAAAACACCCCATGGGGTGGCCGGCCAAGGGGGTTGAGTTAGAGCTTAAGGCTTGGTGAGAGCTTGGTGGGAGAGGCTTTTGTTGTGTGGTTTTGTGAGTGTAAGCTAGCAAGAAGAGTAGTCTTCTTCTTCCTTTCTCTTCTTCCCTACCTTCCTCTCCTTTAGAGACTTCTCTAGCAAGAAGTAAAGGAGAGATCTTCTAGTTTTCTTTTGTGAGACAAGAGCTTGCTCGTGTGGATACATATAGAGGCACGGACATTTGAACGTGCTAAAAGATCCAACACATCCAAGGAAAAGCGGGATTGCAAAGGGCACGCAACAAAGGTAGAACTCTCCTATAAGATAGGTTTTCTTTTGAGAAATTTATTTTTGTACGAGTTTTTCTTTCGCAAGGATCACTTGGAAGGGATCCTAATTTTTCCATTGCGCATATGCTATTTTGCATAAAGAGATCCCAACAGTGGTATCAGAGCCACTTGCGAAAGATCATATAAAAATAGGTTTTCTCTATTTTATATATGATATAGAAGTAGGATAAATTTTATTATGAGTTGATAATTGCATTAGCAATTTATCAAACATAATAAAATATCCGATGTCTTTTAAAAGTTAAAAATGACATGGTGCATGGTTATGGCCTAGTCCCAAAAAGTTTGTGAATGTGTGTTGTAATTCTTAATACGGCTCATGAGTCATGCCTTTCTCCTAAAAATCTTGTTGTAAAATTAGTTTTAGACTCGAATGTAACTCGAGTATTTCTCCTTTTGTAATATACACAACAAAGATGGAGGGTCCATTGGAAGATGATGTTACAAGGAGGAAGTCAACAACACACGACAACCAAAAGGAAGCACTTGGGAGAAGATGCTATCCCTAGGTTGACCAATCAATCTTCTCATTGGCTTGAGAAGATTGTAGAATAAGGGCCATAACCATGACACACTTAGTATGCTAATATGTATGTGATGCATGTTAATTTAGCTTATATGTGATGTATGCTAATATGTATGTGATGCATGTTTAAGTTTATTTCTTAATAAGTCTAAACGATATGTCTACCAAAGTTTGGTACTCACTACTTCCTCGATCATTTGTTATTGGGTTTGCCAAAGCAAAGCAATGCATTTTATCTTGGAAGAGTGCGAGTGGACAATCGTGATGTCCCGCTATCAAACTTGGTTAAGACTTAATTAAGAAAGTAGAGGCATATATTAGCTTTGAACATAAGTTTTAAAAATTAGTTTTGTGTGATTTCCGAACATCAGCTTTGTCTTAGAAGTGGTCGTTGCTCCGATATCAAAGAAGGCCTTTGTGCCTCGCCACAGCCTGGAAGCTGGTTTAGGAATAAGCACTAAACTAATCTAAACTTAACCAAAGCTATTAAAGAGTTACATCAGATGTAATTGGCAAAAGATTGCCTACCTAATCATACTACGTCTTGGGCGATTAGCCAAAGCTAACTCAAGACGAATTATGATGTGGATCTTTATCCCATATAAATTTATAGCTAAATAGAAGCTAATGATGTAAGCAAAATGTGTTTGCCTACATCAATAATTAGCTCATATCAAAGCTATGAGAATTTAGTGGGAGCCTCATTTAATTAAAGGCCTAATTAAATGACTTAGGTATGATACTAAATTTTGCATATTAATGTTGTAGATCACCATGTCATCTAACACGACACACCCCCTCAACTTGCGATCTGTCCTTAAGAAAGACAAGCTCAATGGAGCTAACTTTCTAGACTGGTATAGAAACTTGAGGATTATTCTCAAGCAAGAACGTAAACTGTATGTCCTAGAGCAGTCTATCCCTGAAACACCCACCCCTGCGGCCACTCGTGCTGAAAAGGATGCTTATAAGAAGCATCAAGATGACGCATTAGATGTATCATGTCTTATGCTTGCCGCCATGAACTCTGAGCTTCAGAAGCAACATGAGAACATGGATGCCTATGATATGGTTGAGCATTTGAAACAACTATATCAAGGACAAGCTAGGCACGAGCGTTTTGAAGTGTCTAAGGCTCTTTTTGCATGCAAGATGCAAGAAGGAACACCTGTAGGAACTCACGTACTTAAAATGATTGGGTACGTTGAGAACCTTGAAAGACTAGGTTTTCCACTGAGCCAAGAATTGGCAACCGATGTTATCCTGCAATCATTGCCGGAAGCATATAATCAATTCGTCATGAATTATAACATGAATGAAATTGATAAACCTTTGCCTGAGATTCTCAGCATGTTAAGAACTGCTGAACCGAATCTCAAAAAGAAAGTTAGTAATGTACTAATGGTCAAGAAGGGCAAAGGTAAGCGCAAAGGCAAGGGTAAGACCCAAGCCAAAGGCAAGGCCAATTCATCCACTTCAAAGGGTAAAGGTAAAGTACCTAAGGAAGGGGACTGCTTCCATTGCGGTGAGACTGGACACTGGAAGCGGAACTGCAAAGTCTACCTTGAGGAAGTAAAGAATAAAAGAAGTGGGACTTCTGCCTCAGGTATACACGTTATAGAAGTTAATCTATCTATTTCTTCTACATGGGTATTAGATACCGGATGTGCATCTCACATTTGTACTAATGTGCAGGGACTGAGAAATAGTAGACTAATGGCAAAAGGCGAAGTGGACCTATGAGTAGGCAATGGCGCAAAAGTTGCTGCTGTAGCTGTAGGAACATATTTTTTGTCTTTGCCCACTGGGCTTATCTTAGAACTAGAGGAGTGCTTTTATGTACCTGCATTAACAAAGAACATAATCTCTGTATCTTGTTTAGACAAGAAAAACTTTTCTTTTATAATAAAGGACAAATATTGTTCCATTTATTTGAATGAAATGTTCTATTGTAATGCACCACTTATGAATGGTCTCTATGTTCTAGATTTAGAAAACCCAATTTATAACGTAAATACCAAACGGTTCAAATCGAATGATTTGAACCAAACATATCTCTGGCACTGTCGCCTAGGTCACATAAATGAAAAACGCATATCCCAACTCCATAAAGATGGATTATTTGACTCATTTGATTTTGAATCATATGAGGTATGCGAATCTTGTCTTTTAGGAAAGATGACTAAAACTCCATTTAGTGGACATGGCGAGAGAGCGACGGACTTGTTAGGACTCATACATACTGATGTATGTGGCCCTTTCAATGTCGAAGCCAGAGGAGGCTATAAGTACTTTATTACTTTCATTGATGATATGAGTAGATTTGGCTACTTATATTTGATGAGACATAAGTCAGAATCCTTTGAAAAGTTCAAAGAATTCAAGAATGAAGTACAAAACCAACTTGGTAAGCGTATTAAGCTACTTCGATCAGATCGAGGTGGTGAATATCTTAGTCAAGAATTTCATCATCACCTGGCTAAGTGTGGGATAATATCCCAACTCACTCCACCTGGAACACCACAATGGAATGGTGTATCTGAAAGGAGAAATCGTACTCTATTAGATATGGTACGATCAATGATGAGCCAGACTGATCTACCTACTTCCTTTTGGGGTTTAGCTCTAGAGACAGCCGCTTTCACACTTAATCGCGTCCCATCAAAAGCCGTAGAAAAGACACCATACACGTTATGGACTGGGAAGAGTCCCAAAATGTCTTTTATAAAGATTTGGGGTTGTGAAGCTTATGTTAGACGTCAAGTCTTAGATAAACTAAGACCCAAATCAGATAAGTGTTATTTTGTAGGATATCCCAAGGAAACTAAGGGATATTACTTTTACAATCCCACATATGGCAAGGTGTTTGTTGCCAGAAATGTTGTCTTTCTAGAAAGAGAATTTATTTCTAGAAAAACTAGTGGGAGTAAAATTCATCTTGAAGAAATTCAGGATGAAGATAACACTAAGGCTTTGATGGAAAATGAACAGGCACCACAAAGTGTTGTGGATGAGGAAATTGTTGCCCAAAGAGTTGTGGAGCAAACACCTGTTCAAGTAGACCAACCTCTTCGTAGATCTGATAGGATCCGTCGTCAACCCGAGAGATATTCTTTTCTCTTGACTGAAAACGGTGAAGTATTGCTTGTCGATCTTGACGAGCCTACATCCTATCAAGAAGCTATGATGAGCCCAGATTTCGAGAAATGGCTAGAGGCCATGAGATCCGAAATGGAATCCATGTACACTAACCAAGTATGGACTTTGGTTGATCCACCTAAAGGGGTAAAACCTATTGGGTGTAAGTGGCTCTTTAAAGTAAAGACTGACATGGATGGTAATAAGCATACCTATAAAGGGAGATTGGTGGCTAAAGGATTCAAACAAATTCATGGTATTGACTATGATGAAACCTTTTCACCAGTTGCGATGCTTAAATCCATTCGGATCATACTTGCTATTGCAGCCTACCACGATTATGAAATCTGGCAGATGGATGTCAAAACCGCTTTTCTGAATGGAAAGCTACTCGAGGATGTGTACATGACACAGCCTGAGGGTTTTGAAGATCCAAAGCATCCTGGAAAGGTATGCAAACTGTAAAGGTCCATTTATGGACTAAAGCAAGCCTCTTGAAGCTGGAATCTTCGATTCGATGATGCAATCAAGGAGTTTGGTTTCATCAAGAATGAAGATGAACCTTGTGTCTACAAGAGAAATAGTGGGAGCACAGTTGTATTTCTTGTCCTGTATGTAGATGACATACTTCTCATCGGAAATGATATTCCCTCACTCCAGTCTGTGAAGATGTGGTTAGGGAATTGTTTCTCGATGAAAGACTTAGGTGAAGCTGCCTATATTTTAGGCATCAAGATCTATAGAGATAGATCTAAAAGATTACTTGGCCTAAGTCAGAGTACATACATTGATAAAGTGCTAGATCATTTTGCTATGCAAAATTCCAAGAAAGGATTTCTGCCTTTATCACATGGTGTGAGTCTTTCGAAGACTCAATATCCCTCTTCTAAGGAGGAGAGAGATCGCATGGATAAGATCCCTTATGCATCTGCCATAGGGTCTATCATGTACGCCATGCTTTGTACTCGTCCTGATGTCTCGTATGCTTTGAGCATGACGAGTAGATACCAGTCGGATCCAGGTGAAAGTCACTGGATAGCAGTCAAAAATATTCTTAAATACTTACGAAGAACGAAAGAATATTTCTTGATATTTGGAGGCAATGAGGAGCTAGCTGTAAAGGGTTACAGTGATGCAAGCTTCCAAATAGACAAGGATGACTATAGATCACAATCGGGGTACGTGTTTTGCCTGAATGGTGGAGCTGTGAGCTGGAAAAGTTCGAAGCAGGACACAGTTGCTGATTCTACAACAGAAGCCGAGTATATTGCTGCGTCTGATGCAGCAAAGGAGGTTGTTTGGCTCCGCAAGTTCATCAGTGAACTTGGAGTAGTTCCTAGCATTGCAGATCCAATAGACCTCTATTGTGACAACAATGGGGCTATTGTACAGGCTAAGGAACCTCGATCACATCAGCGGACCAAACACATACTGCGGCGCTTCCATCTCATTCGAGAGATCATCGATAGAGGAGATGTGAGGATATGCAGAGTACCGACAGAAGCTAACATCGCAGATCCATTGACCAAGGCTTTGGCACAGAGGAAGCATGATGGTCACACTAGGTCACTAGGTATTAGATATCATAGTGATTGGTACTAGTGCTAGTGGGAGATTGTTAGTTATAGCCCTAGAACCAAACATGTGATGGTTGAATAGGGAACATTTTGTATCATATTCTATAAAGGCAAAGGATTGGTTATTATATTTACATCTTGCTTGTGCCAGCTAAATTAAATATAATAATGCCCTAGAAAAGTAGGTTCTTATCTACAGCACATCAATTGGCAGAATTGATTATGAGAGGCTGTAGAGAACACTTTCCTAAATGTTCCTAGTCAAGTATTAATATGCAAGAGCAATATTAATACATAAAGACTAGCATGTAGGTCAATTGATGACTTGATCTCACAAGTCATGGATATATGATATCAAGTTGACACATGGGTATATATTAGAGAATATATACTGAACTGACCCGGCATGAGAAAGTTTCATGGATCGTCATATGAGTGTCATAAACTTTCTCATATGACTATTGATATGAATAGTCCTCAAACCTGAAGTCACTACGGTTCCCTACATAAGGAGTTATGTACTTTGGTATCGTCAAACATCACCCGTAACAGGGTGGACCATAAAGGCGATTACTGGGTATATAACAAATTATGCGGAGGGATGTGAGTGATGTAGATGGGATCTATCACTCCCATATGACGGGAGTGATATTTGTGGGCCCCTTGATTGAGTAGAACTACTAAAACGCATGGTCATGCTCGAATGAGTCAATATGAGATATTGAGCTCATTTGTTTGAGTTAGTTTACTCAGGGATCAAGAAACACATAGATTGATCGAGGATGACACGGTCTATGCCTCATTGGTCAATCTGATATCAAGGATAGAAGGACACGGTCATACATTATAGTAGTCACGGAAAGGTTAGTCGGATCTTGACTTATCTCGTAACTTGGGTAGCAATGATGTATTGCTAGATGCCGCTCATTGCTTGTGTATCTAAAAGAGTTTAGATCCACTGCCAACGTTATGAGAGCCTATAGGGTCACACACAAAGAGCATGATAATTAGAAGAATTAGTGCATTCTAGTTTGACTAGAATAATTTGGGAATAAGCTTAAGTACAAAATGGTTTTTGGACTTTAAGCTTAATGAGAATTTTAGCTTATTGATTTAATGAGATTAATTCAATATGATAACATAAGCTTATTGAATTAATAAGATTAATTCAACATCCATGAATGCCACATAAGCATGCCACATAAGCATGCCACCTAAGCATGCCACCTAAGCTTGATGAGTTGGAAGGAGACAAAGGGTTTTGACCCTTGGATTTCCTCCACATGTGGCCGACCAAAACAAGGAGGATAACTCCTTGTTTAATTATCTTTCAATGACATTGATTGCTTTGAATGTGATAGGAGATGAAAGGTTTTTCAAATCCTATAAAACACCCCATGGGGTGGCCGGCCAAGGGGGTTGAGTTAGAGCTTAAGGCTTGGTGAGAGCTTGGTGGGAGAGACTTTTGTTGTGTGGTTTTGTGAGTGTAAGCTAGCAAGAAGAGTAGTCTTCTTCTTCCTTTCTCTTCTTCCCTACCTTCCTCTCCTTTAGAGACTTCTCTAGCAAGAAGTAAAGGAGAGATCTTCTAGTTTTCTTTTGTGAGACAAGAGCTTGCTCGTGTGGATACATATAGAGGCACGGACATTTGAACGTGCTAAAAGATCCAACACATCCAAGGAAAAGCGGGATTGCAAAGGGCACGCAACAAAGGTAGAATTCTCCTATAAGATAGGCTTTCTTTTGAGAAATTTATTTTTGTACGAGTTTTTCTTTCGCAAGGATCACTTGGAAGGGATCCTAATTTTTCCGTTGCGCATATGCTATTTTGCATAAAGAGATCCCAACAAAACCAACATATCAACCTAACTTAAACCCTTTGCCACACACATCAAAACCTTATCATGGCAAGAGATTGCCCTAACAGCCCTGAATGTGGCCAGTGGAATTAATAGACCGTAGACTACAGAAGAGTTAGTCAGTAGTGCTTTAATCATGGAGCATTACCTGAACAACATCAAGCAACAGAAACATGCCTCGACTGAAAATAGAAGTCATGGAAGTTCTAGAGGTCCGAAGTCTCAGAGCAATAATTCTAACTGGAAGGGAAATAACAATGGCAAGAGGAAGCAATGGAATAACCCAAAAGGGGGTTCAGTAAGCTGGCGGCCTAAGCATCCTACATGTTCTAAAAGTGGGAAGATTCATCCAGGAGTTTGCCGCCAGGGCACGAGCGGGTGTTATACATGTGGCTTAGAGGGACACTTGGCTAGAAATTGCCCTACCAAGACCACTCCACCTCCACCACAGTCAAATCAGTATGGGGGTAAACCTGCTCAGTTGCACCAAATGCAAGCAGCACTGGAGAGTCCTCACATTAGTCAAGGAAGATTGGAGGCCCCACCAGTTACACCGAATGCTCGGATCTTCTCTCTCACTAAAGAAGAGGTAGCAAATGCTTCTACGGTTGTCACAAGTCAGATACTTATCTTTAATCAGTATGCTACTATGCTATTTGATACTGGGGCAACCCATTCGTTTATTTCCATGATATTTGCTAAGAAGATAAATATACCTCCGGATGTCCTGGATCTTAAGTTTGTAACGACATTGCCTTTGGGAGAGGTAATGACATCTACACATTGGTTACATGCCGCGCCAGTCAAAATTTGGAAAGAGAACTTTATAGTGATATGATAATGCTGGACATGCATGATTATGATATCATCTTGGGAATGGACATCTGAGCAAGTACGGTGCTTCCATTGAGTGTCGTAAGCGAAGAGTCGTATTCCAGCCTGAGGCAGAGTCTAAGTTTGAGTTTATAGGAGAACCAAAGAAAAGAACTAGGAAGTTCTTATCTGCCGTAAAAGCTTAAAAGATGTTAGTCAATGGATGCGCTGGGTATCTAACGCATGTGGTTGATACAAAGCAAGAAAGAGGTCAAAAGCTTGAAGAAGTCGGAGTTGTATGTGACTACCCAGAAGTATTCCCTGATGAGTTGCCTGGGTTGGCTCCTAATAGAGAAATTGAATTTGAGATTGAACTTATTCATGGTACCAAACCAATCTCAAAAGCACCCTATCATATGGCCCCGGCATAATTGAAAGAGCTTCAGGAAGAATTACAGGAGTTGCTCGACAAGGGATTCATTCGCCCTAGTCACTCACTGTGGGGAGCTCCAGTATTGTTCGTGAAGAAGAAAGATGGGTCTATGAGAATGTGTATAGATTATCGAGCACTAAATAAGGTGACAATCAAAAACAGATATCCCTTGCCAAGGATTGATGATCTGTTTGATCAATTGAGGGGAGCCACAATTTTCTCCAAGATTGACTTGCGGTACGGTTATCATCAAGTAAAAGTTAAAGAGGATGATGTACCGAAAATAGCTTTCCGAACGAGTTATGGACACTATGAGTTTGTGGTCATGCCCTTCGGAGTGACAAATGCTCCAGCAACCTTTATGGACCTAATGAATCGAGTATTCAAGGCATTCCTTGACAAGTTTGTGATCGTCTTTATTGACGATATCCTTATTTACTCGAGGACTCAGGAAGAACATGTTGAACATTTGAAGACAGTATTACAAACCCTTCAGCAGAGACAATTGTATTCCAAGTTCTCCAAGTGTGAATTTTGGCTTGATCGAATGTCTTTCCTGGGTCACATTATATCAAAAGATGGGGTTATCGTGGATCCAACAAAGATAGAAGCTGTTAGTAACTGGAGTCGACCAAAGAATGCCAGTGAAATCAGAAGTTTCCTTGGATTAGTAGGGTACTATAGAAAATTTGTAGAAAACTTCTCAAGGATAGCTTCACCCTGACGATTATTACCAGAAAGAACCGAAAGTTTGAATGGACTGAGGATTGTGAGGGAAGTTTCCTTGAACTAAAGAGGAGATTAACATGTGCTCCAATACTTACCCTCCCAGAAAGTAATGCAAGCTTTGATATGTATAGTGATGCATCCAAAATGGGACTCGGAGCTGTGCTTATGCAAAATGATAAGGTCATTGCCTATGCATCAAGACAACTCAAGGATTATGAAAAGAATTATCCCACTCATGACCTTGAGTTGGCAGTAGTAGTCTTCGCTCTCAAAATTTGGAGACATTACTTGTATGGAGTCCAATGCAAGATTTATACAGATCACCAGAGTTTGAAATATTTCTTCACTTAGAAAGATTTAAACATGAGACAATGTAGATGGCTTGAGCTAGTCAAAGACTATGACTGTGAAATCTTCTACCATTCTAGAAGGGCAAACAAAGTTGCAGACGCACTGAGCAGGAAATCCTATGCTACCTTAATGTCCTTATCTTCATTATCCCAACCATTGGAGAAAGAGATGTTGAACCTTGGGGTTGAGATTATTTCTAGACAGCTTTCTACCTTGATGATAGCACCAACACTGTTTGATGATATACTAGCAAAGCAAGATGAAGATTCAAGCTTCCAAAGGATCAAGCAAGAGATCCAAGAAGGAAAGGATGAAGGATTTCATGTCTCTAACAGTGGGGTACTATATCTTGGTGAACGCTTATGTATTCCCAATGATCAGAATTGAGAAAGAGAATTTTAGAAGAAGCTCATGGGACCCCATATTCAATGTATCCTGGATCTACCAAGATGTATCAAGATTTGAAAGAAAAGTTCTAGTGGTTCGGTATGAAAAGGGATGTGGCTAAATATGTCAACACCTGTCTGACGTGTCAAAGAGTCAGAGCATAACATCATAGACCTGGAGGAGTTCTGCAGCCTATTCAGATCCCAGAATGGAAGTGGGAAGATATAGCTATGGATTTCATAGTAGGACAACCCAAAACAACTAATGGTTATGATGCTATTTGGGTGATTGTTGATAGATTGACAAAATCTGCCCATTTTCTGGCAATCAAAATATCGTACTCAATGTAACAACTAGCTCAGTTGTATGTTAAGGAGGTGATCAGATTGCATGGAGTTCCTAAGACCATCATTTCTGATAGGAATAGTCGATTTACTTCACACTTTTGGGAGTGTATTTAGAAGGCCCTTGGCACTAAGCTACGATTTAGCACAGCATTTCATCCTCAAACAGACAGGCAAACCGAATGAGTAAATCAAATTCTAGAGGATATGCTACAAGCTTGTGCCTTAGATTTTAAAGGAAGCTGGTGCAAATACCTATGTTTGGAAGAGTTTGCTTACAATAATAGCTACCAAGCTACAATTGGAATGGCACCCTATGAAGCTTTATATGGAAGGAAGTGTAGGTCTCCTATTTGTTGGTATGAAGGTGGTGAGAAGAAAGAAATGTGGCTTAAGACAGACTTTATAGATGACACCACCAAAGCTATAAAGAGCATCTGCCAAAGAATAGAGACTGCTCAGAGTCGACAGAAGAGTTATGCCGATGTACGACATAGACCGCTTGAATTCGAAGTTGGGGATTCTGTTTTTCTTAAAGTAGTTCCTATGAAAGCGGTGATGAGATTTGGGAAGAAAGGCCAGCTGAGTCCACGCTATGTAGGACCTTATCAGATCACAAAAAGAATTGGCAAAGTAGCTTATGAGTTAGAGCTACCTCAAGAAATGACAGCTATTCACAATGTATTTCATGTCTCAATGATGAAAAAGTACGTTCCTAATGCGGACCATGTGATTGAGCCACAGACGGTACAAGTTCAAGAAGATTTAAGTTATGAAAGTCGACATATTCAGATAATAGACCGAGAAATCAAGAAATTGAGAAACAAAGAAGTACACTTAGTGAAAGTCATGTGGCAAAATCAAAAGTTTGAAGAAGCAACTTGGGAATGCGAGGATGACATGAAACAAAAGTATCCGGAGTTTTCTAAGTTTCAAGGATGAAACTTTTATAAGGTATGAAGGATTGTAATGCCCGTAAAATTCTAAAATCGTTCAAAGTAATTATATGGATTTTAACGCCCATAAAAGGTTTAAAACAAAATAAAATAAAATAAAAAGTATGGTTCGCTATAGCTAGGATTTGAACCATGAACCTCCTAATTATGAGATAACCTTGATACCACTAGGCCATAGGATTCTTCTTGGCTAGAATATATAAAGAATATATAAAGAAGATAAATGAGAAGATGAGAGGATGAAGAGTTGTTTCATCTCCCCATGAGAAGATGGAGAGTTTTTTTTTCCTTTCTTTTCATCTTCAAGCCATTAACGTGGAGTTTAAAGGTAGAAGGAAAGCAAAAACCACTTCACATTCCTTCTTCTCCCTTCTTCCTCATCCTTGGCCGAAATTCCTCATTCTTCTTCCTCCCTCTTCCATCCAAGCTTTAGGACTTCTTGTGTTAGCCCCCAGGGCAAACCCAGATGGCTAGCGCAGCCGTGTTAAGGCTTGAAAGGGCAAGGGGTCGATTCCTGGAGGTGATGACCAGGCTACGGATGACTCCATATTTCTGCGTTAGCCACCTGGGACCTGATTTACCCCCCTCCAAACGTAGGGACAGCGGTGGGGGGCCGCTAATGTGGCGGTTAAACATTTTTTTTAGGACTTCTTGTGTTGGGATTCTCAAGAGGGTTTTTCAAGGAGAGAGTCTTGGTATTACTAGAAGATCCAACTCCACCGAACTCCTCCTCCTTCCTCCAACTCCATCCGAAACCCTAAAGCCTTGTTTGGTGTTCTTGAGAGGGTTTCAAGGGGATACAAAGGTTTAGTATATGCTAGAGGATCACTCCTAAGGCTAAGGAACAAGGGAAGGTCTTCATCTCATAAAAACCTTAGCGGTATACTAGTACGATAGCGAGAGGATGTAAGTATCTCTCACCTGCAGTATAAGTAGTTCTTTGATTGTTTTATATAGCTTATTTTCCTATATTTTGATAGATTATATGTTGGATTAGATGATATGTGTGTGTGTTCAGATTTATAGTTAAGGTATATGTGTTTTTAAGCAAGATCTAAGATCACAAAGATGCTATCTCTCACCTATAGCATAAGTAACTCTTTGATATGCCCATCTAGCTTCTATCACCAGGTTTTATTTGGATTTATATGTTCTATCCAGATTATGTTTGTTTGGATTTTTAGGTATTTTAAGTATATTTCATTGGAAGAAAGAGGTAAAGATCGCAAAGATGCTTCCCCTATAAGTTTTAGGGACATAGAGCATGATAGAATGTCTTGAAAGGCTTCATATATGAGTTTTTAGGAGTATGATCATGTTAAATGTTTGATAAATGATAAAAATATGTTTTGATCAGTTCATATAGGTGTGTTTAGATTTATAGGTAAGGTATATGTTGTTTTTAAGCAAGACATAAGATCACTAAGATGTTATCTCTCACACCTATAGCATAAGTAACTCTTTGATTTGCACATCTAGCTTCTAGTATCATGTTTTTATTTGGATTTATAGATTCTTTCCAGATTATGGTTGTATTTATTTTTAGGTATTTTAAGTATATTTTATTGGAAGCAAGATGTAAAGATCGCAAAGATGCTTCCCCTATGAGTTCTGGGGACAAAGAGCATGATTATATGTCTTGAAAGGCTTCCCATATGAGTTTTGGGAGTATGATCATGTTAAGTGTTTGATAAATGACAAAGATCAGTAAGTCATGTATAAAGGAAGGATTTTACTTTGAACATTTCATTGGAAGCAAGATGTAAAGATCACAAGATGCTTCCCCTACGAGTTTTGGAGACAAAGAGCATGATCAAATGTCTTGAAAGGCTTCCTATATGAGTTTTTGAGTATGATCATGTAAAATACTTGTTAAATGACAAAAATAAGTAACTCATATATATATGAAGTATTTTACTTTGAAGTGGCATGTACCGGTCTCTTAGATCGCCCACGGCCCCTAGACCGCCCTTGAATGTTAAGTTGCCCTAATAAGTTTGGTGGCTAGCTACCCTGAATTCTATTAGGGCTGCAGGCAAAATGCTACAATGCCGGGCTGCCCATACAAGGATGATTAATATTTTAAAGTATATATGTATATATGGTTTTGAAAGTTAACCAAAGAACAATGTTTACAAGTTTAAGTATAATATGTCTCATGTATATGTTTCTACAAGCAAAGCATATTTCAAGCATGTATTGCAAGTTGTGTATTTTAAGTTCATGCATTTCAAGTTGAGCCATTGTGTTATGTACAAGTGTCTCTATATGTCTAATACAGAAAGTTCATGCATGTCAAGTGGAATCATTGTAGTATGTGCAAGTATTTCCAAATGTTAAATGCAGAATTTTCCTAAATGCAAGTATGAGCATGTGTTGCATGCAAGTATTCTAATAGCATGTTTTCCTAATGTGAAGTTTTATGAGAATAAAAGGTATTTACTAAGCTCCATTCCTTATAGTTTGCATTCCTTATACTGCAGATAAGGGTAAAGCAAGATTGGAGTAAGAGGGGGCAGCGGATGAAGTGTTTGGTGTGTGTAGCGGCGGAACAGTGGATTATAATCCTGGACTTGCTAGTATTCTATTATATTAAGACCTTCGAACGTGTTCATGTGATATGTTTGATCATGTTGTGTCTAAGAATGTTGAACTTGCTAATATTATGTTATGCTAAGAACTTTGAACTATGTGCTAGTCTTCATGTTAGGTGCTACGGTTGATGTTATGTATTGTTGATTATGTTGATGTTCATGTCAAGGATGCATATATCACTATCACCATGCATGAGGTTGAGTAGCTTAAGAATGTTTTATATTAGAACCCTAGTGAAGGTGCATGCTTAGATAGGTTAAGAACTTGTGTAATATCCTAGTGTCAACATGTCAATGTAGTTGGGTTCGTTATTTAGCTTCCGCTGTTAAAAGGTAAGAGTTTGAATTATGATACTCGTTTAGAAACCAGGTTTAGATCTTGGTACGAGTTGTTGATACTCTTCGATTTAAATCAGGTATTAGTTAACTTACAAATAGTGTATGTGAGTTTATGGAATGATTGAGTCATGATATACCCGATCAATACAAGTGTAAGATAAAGAATGGCAGTAACACCTCCTTTACTAGAGTAAGGATAGGGGGGTGTTACAGTCACACACAAATGACATTCTATTTTGGAGATGGTTTCTTTTAGTTTGACTAAAAAGAACTATTGAGCATATGACCAAGACTTGAGTTTGACTCAAACTAGTTAAACTTGAGTTAGACTCAAGTTGAACCATGGAAAATGATTCATCATCAAGATGCATGATTAATGTGATTAATCATGCATGGGATCAACATGCATGATTAATGTGATTAATCATGCATGGGATCAACATGCATGATTAATGTGATTAATCATGCATGGGAATATTCATGATGAAGGATAAAAGGAGAGACTAAATAGGATTTGGCATGAGAAAAGCAAATTTGATTTGGCTTAAAGGAATGCTTCCAACGTGAAAAGCAAATTGGATTTGGTTTAAAGGAATGCTTCCAACGTGAAAAACAAATGGGATTTGGCTTGAGAAGGCTAAAGAGGATTTGGCTTGTTTGAGTGAGAAAGCAAAATGGGATTTTGCTTAAATGCCTTCAACGTGAAAGGATAAATAGGGGTGGGGCTTTTGGTTTAAAAAGGCTTCTGCAGAATTCTTGTTCCCTAGTGAGAAGTTCCAACGTTGATGCAAATTTTAGAATTGGAAAGAAGCTCCAACATGCAAGCCTAGGAAAAGCCAAGAGAAAGAGTTCTCTTCTTCCCTTCCCTTCTCTCCTTCTCTCCTCTAAGTAGTCTTGGTGTTTTGCTAGGGTTGTTAGCACAACGTGACTCCAAAAACCTGCTGAGTGTCAGTGTGGATGCCTTAGAGATATGGTTATCCTTACCGTATTGAGATCCGATAGCTTTTGGAAAAGTGGGATTGCGAAGGGCGTGCATTAAAGGGATCCGGATTTTATTATTGTTTCCGTTGCGGTTATGCGAAGTATTCATCCACGATGTTTTGAATTTCAGATACCGGAATTTCCCAACAGTGGTATCAGAGCCACTTGCAAAATATATATTTCGTTATCATGATTTATATGTAATATTAATTTACATTTTCATGTTTTCTATGAGATATAAAACATGTAGATTATTGGTACACAATTTTTAGTCTTGAAATTTTGATAAAGGGGCACGAACAATGGCGAACATGGCCTGGTCATGGATGCCACTGATCACCCTAGAATGGTCGTGCCAATTGGCACAGTCTGACCGTATTAGACACGGGATGCTTCGAAAGCGAGGGTCTTGGGTTCATAGTGATGGACCAAGGGCTACAACTCATTCAAGGAGTTGAGATGAAAAGCGGGACCGCCGTGGCATTGCGGCTTATCGGCGTAGCGGCTTAAATTTGTGCGTGTATTCATAATAGATTTTATGAAATTATATCATTATGAATTATTTGATGCATGGTGCATGGTTATGGCCTAGGACCCAATGTGATTGTGTTTGTGTGTTGTTGGTGCATGTTGTAATTTATAATACGACCTGCGTGTCGTGTATTCATCTCTATTTTCTGGTTGTAAAATAGACTTAGACTCGAATGGAACTCGAGTATTCTTATTTTGTAATGTACAAAATGATGAGTGGAAAGTCCATTGAAGGATGAAGTTACAAGGAGGATGCTAACAACACAGGATGACCGAAGGAAGCACTTGGAGAAGATTCCATCCCTAGGTTATCCATTCGCTCTTCTCATTGGCTTGAGAAGATCGTAGATTCGGGTCATAACCATGTCACGCTTAAAGTTATATGTTGATATATATTATGCTTGCATGTGATGCTTGTGTACATGATGCTTGTATGTGATGCATGCGTAGTTAGTTGTCACAAAATTAGGTCACTTATCATATGCCTACCAAAGTTTAATACTTACTATTACCTTGTTCAATCATAGCGCGTTTGTCAAAGCAAAGTGACTCGATTTACCTTGGTAAAGTACGACAGGAAAATCGTGATATCCGCCTATTAACCTTTGGGTTTGACTTAACTAAGCTCTCTCAATTAGATTGATGAACTTAGAGGCATAGCTCATACGAGACATCTACCTACATTATACAAATCTTGGGCGATTAGCCAAAGCTAACTCAAGAAGAGTAGTAATTTAGAAGGATATCTTATTCGATGGGCACTATGAACAAATAATGTTGTTCATATAGATATACAAGAGTTACATTAGATTTAATTGGTACGAGTTACCTACCTAACTTATACTCGTCTTGGGCGATTAACCAAAGCTAACTCAAGATACGGTATAATATGGATCTTGTCCCATTTTGTGACCAGTGGGAGAATTATTTAGTTAAAGGCCTAATTGAATGATAGAAATATGATACATGTCTGCATTTCTGTATTGTAGATCACCATGTCGTAAATGTCAAACACACTCTCTCTGCGATCTGTCCTTGATAAGGACAAGCTCACTAGAGCTAACTTCTTGGAGTGGTACAGGAACTTGAGGATAGTCCTCTAGCAAGAACGTAAACTATACGTCCTAGAGCAGTCCATTCCTGAACCACCCGCACCTACGGCCACTCGTGCTGACAAGGATGCTTATAAGAAGCATCAAAATAACGCAATGGATGTGTAATGACTTATGCTTGCTACCATGAATTCTGAGCTTCAGAAGCAACATGAGAACATGGATGCCTATGATATGGTTGAGCATTTGAAACAACTATATCAGGGACATGCAAGGCACGAGATATACGAGGTGTCAAAGGCCTTGTTTCAATACAAGATGTAAGAGGGAACTCCCTTAGGTACTCATGTACTCAATATGATTGGGTATGTTGAGAACCTAGTGAGATTGAGATTTTCATTAGGCCAAGAGCTGGCCACTGACCTTGTTTTACAGTCGTTTCCAAAAAGCTACAGTCAATTTGTCATGAACTACAACATGAACGAAATTGACAAGCCTTTACCTGAGTTGTTGAGCATGTTACGAACTACCAAACTCAACCTTAAGAAGGCAAATCCTGGCACCATTTTGATGGTGAACAAGAACAAAGGCAAAGGCAAGCAGAAGCCTAAAGGTAAGGGTAAGACCCAAGCCAAAGGCAAAGGCAAGGAAAAGGCATTGAAACCCATAGGAGGGGTGTCTAAGGAAAGGGAATGCTTCCACTGCGGTGAGACCGCGCATTGGAAGAGAAACTACAAGCTTTAACTGGAAGAGGTGAAAAAGAAGAGAAGTGAGACTTCTGCCTCACGTATATAGAAGTCAATTTATCTATCTCGTCTTCATGGGTATTAGATATTTGTTGTGCTTCTCACATTTGTACCAATGTGCAAGGCCTTCGAAAGACTAGATCATTGACGAAGGGCGAGGTGGACCTACAGGTAGGCAATGGAGCAAAAGTTTGTTAGGGCAATCTCTTGCCATGATTAGGTTTTGATGTGTGTTGCAAAGGGTTTAAGTTAGTTTGTTATGTTGATTTGATATGTGCGTTGAAGTCGTGTAGGACTTAGTAATTCGCACATGAAGCCGTGGCGAGTTTCACAACTCATGACTCGGTCCTTGAGTCGGTGAAGGATGGCTTTGCGGAAGACGTGCACTTGGAGCATCCGAGGGACCGCCGGACGACGAGCTTGGAGTGAAGCCGGAGGAAGTAGACTTCGAGACAAGAGACGCGAAGGAGCATTGCAGAGTCGTGTGCCTGATGCTGCCGAGGGACGTGGCCGCGAACGAAGAGAACTTCGAAGGCGAGGGACTCCGAGAGATGAGAGTGAGCGAATGTAACCCGAGAAGGGGTAGCTCTTAGGTGAAACTTGGCCATTTGGCTAAGTGTCGGATGGGATTTCCGGACATCAGTCGACTGCCATGGAATGGCAGTCGACTGCTCTGAGTCGAACGTGGTTCGACTGGTATTCGACTGAGTGTTTTAAGGCTAGCAGTTGACTGGTATCGTATGTGGCGATCATTGCCAGATATCGATCGGCTGAAAGCGCGATCGACTGGTCGAAAGGGTTTGGCCATAGAACCACTCGTAGCCGACTGGGCAGTCGACTACGGAGGCAGCAGTCGACTGATGAGGTCTATCAGTTGACTGCCAAGTGTTTCGTTGGACTACAACGGTCGGGATCCGACGTGTTCGGAGACCGTTGTAGTGCGTCATTGCCAAGTCACGATGGTCGAGTGGCGGCGCTAACGGAAGAAAAGCCTCCTCTCTATAAAATGAGAGGGTGTGGAGCTTTGGGGGGCTAATGCTCTTACTCCAAATGACCATCCAAGTGCCCCACAAGCTCTAAACTCTTCTTACTTGATTTTACTCCATTCTTATTGTAAGAAGAGTGATCTTGTTTGTAAAGGTTACCTCCACCTAGCTTGGTGCAAAGGAGAGACCAATAGTGATTGGCTTTGGAGGAGTGATTCACCTTGGACGAATCGGACCGTGGATTAGCGGCGTAGCCGTGAACCATGTTATACCATCGTGTTAGCATTTGTTTTATTGTTTATCTTTTGCTTTGTCTATTTGTATTTGTATATTCTGCTTGCGCTAACCGTTTGTAGACGAGTAAATTACGACATCCATCGTCGAGGGCTATTCACTCCCCTCTAGCCAGCCGTTTCGATCCCCAACAAGTGGTATCAGAGCCAAGGAAAGCTTGTCGAGGACTAACCGCCACAACAAGCAACATTCATAATGGCCGGCTCCAACATCCACCCACCGAAGTTCGACGGCGAATTCTCTTGGTGGAAAAAGAGAATGGGGGTATTTTTCGAAACAGATTTTGATATTATGATTACAATGGAATCCGGTTTCGTTTTGCCTAGGGATGAAGAAGGGAAGCCAATAGAGAAATCTAGGTGGACCAAAAAGCAAAGGGAAGAGCACCTTGCAAACTCAAAAGCCAAGCATCATCTTTTCAATGTGCTCCCCCAACAAGAGATCAACCGAATAGGAGAATGCCTAAGTGCCATGGAGATATGGGAGAAGCTAATTGAGCTTCATGAAGGCACATCCGAGGCGAAGCTAGCAAGGAGAGACCTCCTCCATTCCCAACTCAACAACATTAAACTAGAAAAGGGAGAAAAGGTAATTTCCTTACATTCTCGTTTCAAGGAAATTATAACCGGTTTGTCAAGTGTAGGTGAGAAGCTATCAAACCGAGATATGGTTATGAAGGCTATAGATGTCTTTTCGCGATCCTCAAAATGGAGCTCCATGGTGGACTCATTTTATATCTCCAAGAACTTAGAAGTAAGCACCTTGGAGGAATTCTTCTCAACAATGGAGCTCCACGAAACAAGGCTTGAAGGAATACAAGAAGAGCCTAGAATCCAACCTTCAAGGGGAATGACACTATTGGCAAACAAGGGGAAGAAGAAGATAGAGATCCCTTCCTCCTCCGATGATGAAGCATCCTCCTCCTCCTCCATGGATAGCACGGAAGAAGCATATATGGTAAGGAGGGTAAGGCGTGCATTAAAAGGTTTTAGATTTAATAAGTCTAATGATAGGAATAGAAGACCAAGGGGGAAGGTCATATGCTACAATTGCCAAGGAGAGGGGCACATAAGGGACAATTGTCCTCTCCTAAACAAGAGCAAAGAAGAGAGGAAGAAGAAAGAAGAAAAGAAGAAGAAAAAGGGGAGCAAGAAGAAAAAGGAAGAGGAGAAGAAAGCAAAGGAAAAGGGAAAGGCCAAGGCATTCAAAGCAAAGACTTGGGATGACCCTTCCTCCTCATCTTCATCATCATCTGAGGAAGAAAATGCATTTGTCACCAACCTAGCATTGATGGCATTTGACGACTTGGATTGTTCCTCTACCGAAAATGAAGAATCAAGCACAAGTGGAGAGAGCTCAAGTGAAGGGGGAGCCTCCTCTACCTCCTCATCCGAAGAAGAAGAGGACATGAAAACTATGGTAACCAATCTTTCACCTAGTAAAATAGTTTCTATGATTTCTAGCTTAACTAAGGATTTATTTAGAGCAAAGAAGAAAAATAAGAGCATGCTTGAGCAAATTAAGGACTTAGAAAATAAACTAGAAAAAGCATGCTTAAATGATGATAATAGTTCTTCTACCTTAAATGATGCATGCTCACATGATAACTATATGCCTTTGGATGTTAGTGATGCATGTATAGAAGAAAATAGGGCTTTAAGAGAGAAAGTAGATTATTTAACCAAAGCCCTATAAAAGTTTACAATTGGCTCAAATACATTGAAGATGATTATAGGGAGCCAAAGAGCTAGTTTTAATAAGAAGGCCTGGGTTATAAAGAAAAGAAAAATGAAAAGGCCTACAAATGCCTATTGATAGGGGACAAGATAAGAAGAAGGTAATTGCTAGAAAATGGATCCCCAAGGAGTATCTAGTGAACCCCATAGGAAAGAATTTGTATTGGGTTCAAAAATCCATCCTTAAGGGTTAGAAAACCCCTAGGGTAGTCAACCATATGCAATTGATCTATATCATATTTTGGTCGACTTAGGATGGCGGGACAACATTTTTGAAATAGTGTTAGGTGATGATAACGTGCCTATAAATAGATAATAATGCTTAAATCATGATAATTAATGTAATTGCTATGTATGTTTGCAATCATGATTTATGATTTTGATATTTGGCACATAATCATGAGAAATAGGTGTAGATCATGCCTTAGGTGATATTTGCTAATTATCATCATGTAATACCTAATGCATGATTATTACTTGATGAATACATGTATTTAATTATCATAATGTGTAATCCATTCATATATGTCATTATGATCATGTGGATTGTTAGGGTGATACTTAACCTTGATAGAATTGCATAAATATAATGGTTAAGTATATACAAATACCTCTAGGATACATCTCACACTCACTATAGGCTACCATGATTGAAAACTTAGCATGGGTGAGATGTTAGGATGATACAAATGTCCACTAATGCCTATGACATTTAGATGGTCATTTAAAGTATCAAAATAGCAATAATAGACCAATCATGGGGAAGACTTATATTTAATTCATAGACATATTGCCCAAAGATCATGGTTGGATATTTCATATGTTTTCAAAATAATTTTTTAATCTAAAATCTATGTATTCATGTTTTGAAACAATTGGAACCAAAACTAGGTGTTAAACTTGATACTCACATGATCAAAAAAACTAGTGGTTTTTAAACCTTTTGGATTTTTGGCAAATACGTGAAAATATAATGATTTTTCATGAAAAGTTATTTTTCACTGATAAAGAAACTTACAAGAAATATGTTCCCCAAATTTCATGATTTTTCAAATTTTTTGGAATTTTTAATGCATTTATGAAATTCACCCCGGAAATTAGAATTCCTGAAAATAGTGTGCCAGTCGACTGGTAGTCTGAACCAGTCGACTGGTGGCCTGATATTCCGAACAGTAAAGGCTGATTTCAATTATTAAACCAATTTTTGGTATTTTTCTTCTATTAGTCTTGATGCCATGTGTTTATAACTTAGTATTAATCTTTTTGATAGTGTCAAAGGGGGAAAAAATATTATGTTTAAGTTAATTATGATAGGGGGAGAAATATGTATGGGGAGTTTCATGGATTAAGGGGGAGTTGCATGTTGCTATATCATGTTTATGTTTACATGCTTTCTTACCTTAGAAATTTTTATCAAATGTTTTTACCTAACTTAAACGGATTGGCACACATCAAAAAGGGGGAGATTGTTAGGGCAATCTCTTGCCATGATTAGGTTTTGATGTGTGTGGCAAAGGGTTTAAGTTAGTTTGTTATGTTGATTTGATATGTGCGTTGAAGTTGTGCAGGACTAAGTAATTCGCACATGGAGTCGTGGTGAGTTTCACAACTCATGACTCGGTCCTTGAGTCAGTGAAGGATGACTTTGCGGAAGCCGTGCGCTTGGAGCATCCGAGGGACCGCCGGACGAGGAGCTTGGAGTGAAGCCGGAGGAAGTAGACTTCGAGGCAAGAGATGCGAAGGAGCATTGCAGAGCCGTGCGCCTGATGCTGCCGAGGGACGTGGCCGCGAACGAAGAGAACTTCGAAGGCGAGGGACTCCGAGAGATGAGAGTGAGCGAATGTAACCCGGGAAGGGGTATCTCTTAGGTGAAACTTGGCCATTTGGCTAAGTGTCAGATGGGATATGGAATGAGTCGTGGTTCCGGTATTCGAGTATTTTAAGGTCAATGATCGCCATATGTGGCGAAATGATCGCAAGACCATCGATCACTGAAGGCGATAGTCGGTAGTCGAAAGGGTTTGCCACGTAACCACTCGATCGAAGGCCGATCGACTACGGCGAGGCGATGTCGTCGATGAGGTCTATCAGTTGACTGCCAAGTGTTTCGTTGGACTACAACGGTCGGGATCCGACGTGTTCGGAGACCGTTGTAGTGGCGGCAGTCGACTGCCAAGTGCAGTAGTCGACTGGTGGCGGCCAACGGGAAGAAAAGCCTCCTCTCTATAAAATGAGAGGGTGTGGAGCTTTGGGGGGCTAATGCTCTTACTCCAAACGACCATCCAAGTGCCCCACAAGCTCTAAACTCTTCTTACTTGCTTTTACACCATTCTTATTGTAAGAAGAGTGATCTTGTTTGTAAAGGTTACCTCCACCTAGCTTGGTGCAAAGGAGAGACCAATAGTGATTGGCTTTGGAGGAGTGATTCACCTTGGACGAATCGAACCGTGGATTAGCGGCGTAGCCGTGAACCACGTTATACCATCATGTTAGCATTTGTTTTATTGTTTATCTTTTGCTTTGTCTATTTGTATTTGTATATTCCACTTGCGCTAACCGTTTGTAGATGAGTAAATTATGACATACATCATACGAGGGCTATTCACCCCCTCTAGCCGGCCGTTTCGATCCCCAACAAAGTTGTCACCATCGCTGCAGGGACATATTCTTTATCTTTGCCAATTGGGCTTATCTTAAAACTCGAGGACTGTTGTTATGTGCCTGCCTTGACGAAAAACATTATCTCCATTTCTTGCTTAGACAAGAAAGGTTTCTCATTTGTAATAAAGGACAAGTGTTGCTCCGTTTATTTACATGATATGTTTTATTATAGTGCACATCTTGTGAATGGTCTCTTTCTTCTCGATCTTTAAACCCCAGTCTATAACATAAATACCAATTGATTCAAATCTAATGATCTGAACCAAACATATCTCTGGCATTGTCGCCTGGGTCACGTAAATGAGAGTCGCATATCCCATCTCCATAAGGATGGATTACTGAACTCATTTGATTTTGAATCATATGAGACATGCGAATCTTGTCTTCTAGGCAAGATGACCAAGACTCCATTTAGTGGACATGGCGAACGAGCTACTGATTTGTTAGAACTCAAACATACTGATGTATGTGGGCCTTTCAATGTAGCAGCTAGAGGAGGCTATCAATACTTTATTACTTTTACTGATGATTTTAGTAAATATGGATATGTGTATCTTATGAGACACAAATCTGAATCATTTGAAAAGTTCAAAGAATTCAAGAATTAAGTACAAAACTAACTTGACAAGAGTATTAAAGTGCTTCGATCAGATTGAGGTGGGGAATACCTTGGCCAAGCTTTTCGTGACTATCTCATTGAGTTTGGGATTAGATCTCAACTCACTCCACCTAGAACACTACAGTTGAATGGTGTATCAGAAAGGAGAAATCATACATTATTAGATATGGTACAATCAATGATGAGTCACACAAATCTTCCTTCTTTCTTCTTGGGATACGCTTTAGAGACGACTGCCTTCACACTTAACCGCGTCCCATCTAAGGCAGTCATAAAGACACCATATACGATATGGACTGGGAAGAGTCCCAAGATGTCTTTTATGAAGATTTGGAGATGTGAGGCTTATGTTCGACGTCAAGTCTCCGATAAACTTGGCCCTAAATCAGATAAGTACTACCTTCTTGGATATCCTAAGGAAACGAAAGGATATTTCTTCTACAATCCCACACAAGGCAAAGTGTTTGTCTCTAGAAATGGAGTATTTCTAGAAAGAGAGTTCATCTCTGGAAGAACTAGTGGGAGTAAAATACATCTTGAAGAAATTCAAGATAAAGATAGCACTCGGATGGAAATTGAACAGGTACCACAAAGTGTTGTGAATGATGAGATTGTTGCTCAAGAAGTTGTGGAGCAACAACCTGTTCAAGTAGACCAACCTCTTCGCAGGTCTGATAGGATACCTCGTCAGCCTGAGAGATATTCATTTCTCTTGTCTGACAATGATGACGTTATGCTTGTTGAGTTGAACGAGCCTACATCATATCAGGAAGCTGTGATGAGCCCAGATTCTAAGAAATGGCTAGAGGTCATGAGATCCGAAATGGAATTCATATACACCAACTAAGTATGGACTTTGGTTGATCCACCTGAAGGGGTCAAACCCATTAGGTGTAAGTGGGTCTTTAAGAGAAAGACTGACATGGAAGGACTTATGCATACCTATAAAAGGCGATTGGTAGCTAAAGGTTTCAAATAGATTCATGGTATTGACTATGATGAAACTTTTTTACCAGTTGTGATTCTTAAGTCTATTCGGATCATGCTTGCTATTGCTGCTTACCACGATTATGAGATCTGGCAAATGGATGTCAAAACTGCATTTATGAATGATAACCTTCTCGAGAATGTGTACATGACACAACCTGAGGGTTTTGTAGATTCAAAGCATGCTGGTAAGGTATGCAAGCTGCAAAGGTCCATTTATGGTTTAAAGCAAGCATCTAGAAGCTCGAATCTTCGATTCGATTATGCGATCAAATAGTTTGGTTTCATCAAGAATGAAGATGAACCCTGTGTCTACAAGAGGGTTAGTAGGAGCATAGTTATCTTTATTATCTTGTATGTTGATGACATACTTCTCATTGGGAATGACATCCATACGCTGTAGTCTGTGAAGACTTGGCTTGGGAATTATTTCTCAATGAAGAACTTAGGTGAAGCAGCCTACATTTTAGGCATTAAGATCTATAGAGATAGATCTAAGAGATTGCTTGGCCTAAGTCAGAGTGCATACATTTACAAAGTTCTTAAACCTTTTGCCATGCAGAATTCCAAGAAGGGATTTCTGCCAATGTCACATGGTGTGAGCCTTTCGAAGGCTCAATGCCCTTCTTTTAAAGAAGAAAGGGAACACATGGATTAGATCTCTTATGCATCTGCTATAGGGTGTATCATGTATGCCATGCTATGTACTCGTCCCGATGTCTCGTATGCTTTGAGCATGACGAGTAGGTACCAGTCGGATCCAGGTGATAGTCACTAGATAGCTGTCAAGAATATTCTTAAGTACTTGAGAAGAACTAAAGAATATTTCTTGGTATTTGGAGGCAATGAGGAGCTCGCTGTAAAGGGTTACAGCGATGCTAGCTTCCAAATGGACAAGGACGATTACATATCGCAATCAGGGTATATCTTTTGTTTAAATGGTGGTGCTATGAGCTAGAAGAATTCAAAGCAAGATACAGTCGCGGATTCTACTACAGAGGTCGAGTATATTGCTGCTTCAGATGTGGCAAAGGAGGCTGTTTGGATCAGGAAGTTTGTTTCTGAGCTTGGTGTAGTTCCTAGCCTCGTGAACCTCATAGAGCTTTATTTTGACAACAACGGGGCTATAACACAGGCTAAGAAACCTTGTTCTCACTAGCGTTCCAAACATATACTGTGGCAATATCACCTCATTTGAGAGATCATTGATAGAGGAGATGTGCGGATATGCAGAGTAGATACTGATGCTAACATTGCGGATCCCTTGGCCAAGGCTTTGACACAGAGAAAGCATGATGGTCATACTAGGTCACTGGGTCTTAGAGATTATAGTGATTGGCACAAGTGCTAGTGGGAGATTGTTAGTGTCAGCCCTTAGTGTCAATCATGAGATGATTCATTAGGGATCATATGTATCATATTTGATTAATAAAAGACAAAGATTGATTATTATATTTACTCTATGCGTGTGCCAGCTAAATAAATATAATACTGTCCTTGAATAGTAGGTTCTAATCTACAGTATATCAATTGGTAGATTTGATTATGAGAAGTTGTAGAGAATACTATTCTTAATATTCCTAGTCAAGTATTAATAGACAAGGGAAATATTAATACATTGAGACTAGCATATAGGTCAATGGATGATTTGATCTCACAAGTCATTGATATGTGATATCACATTGACACATGGGTATATATTGGAGAATATATATACTGAATTGACCCGCCATGAGAAAGTATCATGAATCATTATATGAGTGTCATATACTTTCTCATGTGACTATTGGTATGAATAGTCCTTAGACCTAAAGTCACTACGGTTCCCTACATAAGAAGTTATGTACTTTGGTATCGTCTAACGTCACACCGTAATAGGGTGCACTATAATGGTGATCACTGGATATGTAATAAATTATGTAGAGGGATGTAAGTGATGTAGATGAGATCTATCCCTCATATATGACAAGAGTGATATCTTTGGCCTCTTGATAGAGTAGGACCACGAAATGCATGACCATGCTCAAATGAGTCAATATGAGATATTGAGCTCATTTGTTTGAGTGTGTCTACTTGGGGATCAAGAAACATAAAGATCGATAAGGGGATGACACAGTCTATGCCTCATTGATCGATCTAAGATATCAGAGATAGAGGGACACCATCATACATGATAATGGTCACAGAAAGGTTGTCGGATCTCGACTATCTTATAGTTTGGGTAGCAATGATGTATTGCGAGATGTCGCTCATTGCTTATGTATCTAAAATGATTTTGGATACATTGCCAATGTTACGAGAGCCTATAGGGTCACACACAAATGACATTCTGTTTTGGAGATGGTTTCTTTTAGTTGGACTAAAAAGAACAATTATGCATATGGCCAAGACTTGAGTTTGACTCAAACTGGTTAAACTTGAGTTAGACTCAAGTTGAACCATTTAAAATGATTCATCATCAACATGCATGATTAATGTGATTAATCATACATGGGATCAACATGCATGATTAATGTGATTAATCATGCATGGGAATATTCATGATGAAGGATAAAAGGAGAGGCTAAATAGGATTTGGCATGAGAAAAGCAAATTGGATTTGGCTTAAAGGAATGCTGCCAACGTGAAAAGCAAATTGGATTTGGTTTAAAGGAATGCTTCCAACGCGAAAAGAAAATGCGATTTGGCTTGAGAAGGCTAAAGAGGATTTGGCTTGTTTGAGTGAGAAAGCAAAATGGGATTTTGCTTAAATGCCTTCAACGTGAAAGGATAAATAGGGGTGGGGCTTTTGGTTTAAAAAGGCTTGTGCAGAATTTTTGTTCCCTAGTGAGAAGTTACAACGTTGGTGCAGATTTTAGAATTGGAAAGAAGCTCCAACGTGCAAGCCTAGGAAAAGCCAAGAGAAAGAGTTCTCTTCTTCCCTTCCCTTCTCTCCTTCTCTGCTCTAAGTAGTCTTTGTGTTTTACTAGGGTTGCTAGCACAACGTGACTCCAAAAACTTGCTGAGTGTCAGTATGGATACCTTAGAGATACGGTTATCCTTACTGTATTGAGATCCGATAGCTTTTGGAAAAGCGGGATTGCGAAGGACGTGCATTAAAGGGATTTGGGTTTTATTATTGTTTCCGCTGCGGTTGTGCGAAGTATTCGCTCGTGATGTTTTGAACGTCAGATCTCAGAATTTCCAAACACTGATAACTTGATCTTCTCTGTGACACCACACACCATGTTATCTACAATGTAAAGTATCAGACAAGATGCACACATATAATAAATATAAAATGCAAACAATGATCATGTGATTCTTATTTCAAAATGAAGATGTTCATACAAAGACTAGGCTTTCAGTATACATCCCAACAATTCTATTGTATTCCTATCCTCTTCTTGGACGTCGTGTGGGCGAAGATCTTCCAAGAATCAAAGCTTCATAGACCACGTGTCTTCCCTTCCTTGCTCGTTTCGAACAAGGGAAGAACAAACTCCCTTCTTCTCCTTGGTTGTGCCGACCACCAACCCACCAAGATTGGTTGCCGCCGACCCTAAGAAAAAAAAAGGAGGCGCCGGACAAGAGAGACTTCTTTTGGCCGCTGGCCCTAGGTTAGGAAGAGGAGAGGTGTCGACCTTGAGAAGGAGAAGGAGGCACCGGACCAAGAGAAGGAGAGGGGTGCCGACCAAAGCTTGAGGAAAGAAAGGAAAAAACCCTAATTCCTCTTACTCTTGCCGCCGACCCTTAGGGAAGCAAACTCTAGCACCATTCATTTTTCTTGCTGCCCAAAAACTCCACGACAACTCTAAACCCTAGGTTCTTTTTTCTCGCCAAATCCTCTTCCCTCCCTTATATAGATCTAGGCCGCATGAGGTATTTATAATAGGCTACAATAGGGACCATGATGAGGAGTTGGATCTTGGCCACCCAATAGATACGACTCACATAAAACCCGATCCATTAATGATGATCCATTCCACTAGAGGATCATCATTGATCTACCTCACCAACCCCCATAATTAAATATGGGCTCCACATATTATTTGTACAAAATATCTTTCCGTGTTTAAGATATCGAATGTCCATTAATTAATTAAATTACTGACAATTCAATTAATTAATATCTAACTCCATGAGTAGTACCACTCATCCTTATCATCATGTTGGACCAAGTCCACCTGCAGAATTTACATGATGAACTTTATGAGCTCCTCAAGGGGACATCATCATCCTAGTGTATAGGACATGGTTTCCTACTATAATCAATGGCACATCATGTAAATAATATTATTTCCTAACTTACCAGGCCTATCGATTTAATACATAAATCTCGCTCATTGGTAAATCAAAGAAATAAATACTAAGTATATGTGCCCGTTATTATATCGGGATTAAGAGCATGTACACTATAATATCTGAGGTCCGATTCAATTATATAGTCAGTATAAATTGAATCACCTCTAAATTGGTCCTGCTCAATACACACAAAGTGTACTAGTATAATTCTATTGTCAAGATAAACCAATACCAAATCACACTACAACCATGCCAATGGTTTGTCCAAAATCATCTTGTTTGTGAGCCTCTACTTATACTCTACAAAGAACTAATAACATGATCTTCTGTGTGACACCACACACCATGTTATCTTCAATGCAAAGTATCATACAATATGCATAAGTATAAAATGCAAACAATGATCATGTGATTCTTATTTCAAAATGAAGATGTTCATACAAAGGCTAGGCTTTCAGTATACATCCCAACACTTAAATCTAGAGTCACCTATGGATTCTCAAGTATTAGACTACTGAGATGAATCATAATTACATATGTACTAGATTCTCCCTTTCAGAATATTTGATTAGTGTAGGTGAAAGATAAAAGCTAATAAGTGAAAATTTAGAACATCCAAGCCATCCAAAAATAAAGTACCCCAAGATAAATGAAGTTAAGCTATCTATGGCATGGAAACATATTGTAAAGATTTTTAAAAAGATCACAGAGGCAGCTTAAAGTGACCAAAAACTAAGTGTTGAAAGGAACCTAAACACTATATGCATGATCAAATAAATGCAAGCAATCTAAAACTAAACCTAGATGTTAAGAAAAACTAACACTAGTAGAAGAGCATATCAAAATTTGTATTCCCCCCAGACTTAAATGAAATCGTACCTCTATCATGGTGATCGGGGTGGAAAGTCTGGCAGTCTTGGCATGTCGGGATCTTGGGAGAATTGGGTACTCAGCTGCTGGTGCCACATGTATATGTGGTCAACTTGAGAATTGGTGGATGCAGCGGCTACTCGGTGCTCTTCCTCCCTGGCCCACTGTGATCGTGTATCATGCATGAACTGTCGAACCTCTTGACGGTAGGCAACCTCTTCCAGAAAATAGTCATTGGCCTGGCCGTAGAACTCCTCGACCCATTGAAAATGGTCTCGGAGGCCCTGAAACTCTACCTGCATATAGGTCTTATGTGTAGGATCGATGTTATCCGAGAGAGGAGGGTGAATCTAGGAATATAAAATTTTCTTTTTAAACTTAATCTTATCTTTTAAGAATTAAGAGTTATTATAGTGGAAGTTAAATAGACAAGTATTTTACTTGGTTTACAACCCGAGTCAGGTTCCTACTCCAAGGCCTATAGCTCTCCAAGAGCCCTCCAACTCAATAACACTCGACTTCGGAGGGGTTCACTTTTTACAAAAGATAATGAGAGAGGTAACAAGCTACCTTCTCTTAAATTAAAGTACAAAAGTGAAAGTAAAGCAAAATACAAAGTATACTGACACTTGTAGTTTTTGAAATGGAACTCAGAGTGTCGGAGTTGTGGCATTGTAGTGTGATGAAGCTCTTTCAGATGAGAAATACATGAGACAGAACTTGGAAGTAGTAGAATTATATTTTTCGAAGCTGGTCGTGCACTTCTTTCATAAGCTCTCTTCAGTCAACTGGAATGCCCTCTAGTCGACTTCACATTGAAAGGAAAATCGCATTTCACTTCTTCGCTTCGGTCGCTTGTGCATGATGATCCTGTCTCACCTCCCCGGATTAATATTTTATTAATTAAAACTAATCTGGACGGAGATAAATTACCCAAGCAATCGATTCATCATCGTGCTATTCGATTTGAGTGGTCGCTTGAACAAACTTGTTGTTCAAGCAACCTAACCCTTTTCCTCGATTAGCCGTGGAATAGATGATGAACAGATCGCCGGATTTTGTGTTTATCATCGAGGTCCATGTCAATCAATAACATACAAAATACAAAAGAACAAGAATCAAAATTAAACAAGATTATACCTTTTGTTTTACCTCTTGATCTTCTATTATATTCCTATCCTCTTCTTGGACGTCGTGTGGGCGATAATCTTCCAAGAATCGAAGCCTCCTAGACCACGTATCTTCCCTTTCTTGCTCGCTCCGAACAAGGGAAGAAAACCCTCCCTTCTTCTCCTATCTCATGCCGAACACAAAACCTCCTCTTCTCCTTGCTTGTGCCAACCACCAAGACTCCAAGAGGTGGTGTCCGCCGACCCTAGGATAAGAGAGGAGATTGAGGAAGAGAGCCTTCCTCCTTGTGTTACCGCCGACCCTAGGAGAGGGAGAAGGTGGCACCATCACTTGGAAAGGGAGAAGAGGCACCGCCGGCTATAGGAAAGGGAAAGGAGGCGCCGGTCAAGGAGGAAGGAGGAGAAACCCTAGCCCTTGTTGTCGCCGACCAAAGTGATGCAAAACCCTAGCACACCCTTTCTCCCTTGCCACCCAAGCCTCTCCAACACCAACCAACAAGAAAAAATGTTCTTAGGTCTTGGCTTCATGAGGTATTTATAATAGACTACAATAGGGCCATGAGGAGGAGTTGGATCTTGGCCACCCAATGGATCCGAACCACATATAACCCGATCCATTAATGATGATTCATTCCCCTAGAGTATCATCATTGATCTACATCACCAACCCTCATAATTAAATATGGGCTTCATATATTATTTGTACAAAATATCTCCCCGTGTTTAAGATATCGAATGTCCATTAATTAATTAAATTACTGACAATTTAATTAATTAATATCTAACTCCATGAGTAGTACCACTCATCCTTATCATCATATTGGACAAAGTCCACCTGCAGGATTTACATAATGAACTTTATGAGCTCCTCAAGGGGACATCATCATCCTAGTATATAGGACATGATTTTCTCCTATAATCAATGGCACACCATGTAAATAATATTATTTTCCAACTTACCAGGCCTATCAATTTAACACATAAATCTCGCCCATTGGTAAATCAAAGAAATAAATAATAAGTACATGTGCCCGTTATTATATCGGGATTAAGAGCATGTACACTATAATATCTTAGGTCTAATTCAATTATATAGTCAGTATAAATTAAATCACCTCTGAATCGGTCCTGCTCAATACACACAAAGTGTACTAGTGTAATTCTATGGTCAAGATAAACAAATACCAAATTACACTACAACCATGCCAATGGTTTGTCCAAAATCATCTTTGATGTGAACCTCTACTTATACTCTACAAGGAACTGATAACAAGATCTTCTATGCTACACCACACACCATGTTATCTACAATGTAAATTATCAGACAATATGTATAAATATAAAATTCAAACAATGATCATGTGATTCTTTTTTCAAAATGAAGATGTTCATACAAAGGCTAGGCTTTCAGTATACATCCCAATAATCTCCCACTTATACTAAAAGACTATGTTGTCATCAAACTGTCATACATCTGATTCCCATTCCCTCCTCATGCCTATCAAAATCTCTCGCTGGAAGGGCCTTAGTGAAAGGATCTGCCAGGTTATCCTCTAATACAATCTTGGCGACAATAACTTCTCCTCGCTTTACGATCTCTCATATCATTTGGTACTTGCGCTCTATGTGTTTACATGCCTTATGGGCTCTTGGTTCCTTCAAGTTTTCAACTGAACCACTGTTATCACAATAAATTGTGATAGTTCTGGGCAAACCAAGAATCACATCCAAGTCCATCAAGAAGTTCCTGAGTCATACAACTTCTTTGGCTGCCTCAGAGGTTGCCACATACTCAGCTTCCATGGTAGAGTCTGCCACGCATTTCTACTTGACACTCCTCCATATAATGGCTCCACCTCCCAAAGTAAACACAAAACCCGAGGTAGACTTACTGTTATCCCTATATGATTGGAAGTTAGAATCTGTGTAACCCACAGGGAGTAATTGAACTGCCTGGTATACCAACATATAATCCCTAGTACTTCTCAGGTACTTCAATATATGCTTTACCACAGTCCAATGTCCCTATCTTGGATTACTCTTATATCTGCTAACCATGCCCATGGTAAAGTAGATATCCGGTATCATACATAACATAGCATACATGAGGCTTCCTACCGTCGAAGCATAAGGAACCGGCTTCATATCCTCTATCTCCTTTGATGTTATAGGACACATCTCTTTAGATAAAGGTACTCCATGCCGAAAAGGTAGAAAACCTTTCTTGGAGTTCTACATGCTAAAGCGAGCTAGAATAGTGTCTATATATGAAGCTTAAGATAAGCACAACATCCTTTTCTTGCGATCCCTTATAACTTTGATCCTAAGGATATGTCCCACTTCTCCCAAGTCCTTCATATCAAATTTTTTGGACAATCATGCCCTTACATCTGATAACACTTTGACATTGTTGCTAATGAGCAAAATGTCATCTACGTATAGTATAAGAAATACCACTATGTTTCCATCACATCTCTTGTATACAAAAGACTCATCCGGACTTTGAATAAATCCATATGACTAGATTACCTCATCAAAACGGATGTTCCAAGATCTCGAAGCTTGCTTCAATCCATAAATGGACTGATTAAGCTTGCACACAAGATGCTCTTTACCCTTTGCCCTTTGCAATGAATCCCTCTGGTTGCTCCATATAGATATTTTTTTCAAGACTTCCATTAAGGAAAGCTATCTTGACATTTATCTGCCAAACCTTATAATCCATATGAGCAGCAATAGACAAGAGAATCTGGATAGACTTAAGCATAACTACCGGTGAAAAGGTCTCCTCCTAATCAATACCCTCTTTCTTAGTATACCCTTTCGCAACAAGTCTTGCTTTGAAAGTCTCTACCTTCCCGTCTGATCCTCTCTTTCTTTTGTAGAACCACTTGCATCCAATGGCTTTTACACCATTGAGTGGTTCTACTAGCTCCCAGACCTAATTTGAATCCATAGATTCTATCTCAGAATTTATCGCCCTTTGCCAAGATACTGCATCTTTATCTTGGATTGCCTTGTCATATGTCCAGGGATCAGGTTCATGTTCGCCAGGGACCAAATCAGAAGATTCTCCTAAGAACATAAATCTATCAGGTTGTCTAACAACCCTCCCACTACGACGAGGTATCACCTGTGTATCCTCTGTGAAACACTGTGCAGTCACTTGTGGTTTGTCCTCTTGTACTGTTGGTACTGAAGTAGTGACTTCCCCTCTTAATTCCTCCAGAATAATCTTGCTCATGGGCTTGTGGTTCATCACATAATCTTCCTCTAAAAATTGAGCGTTCGTGCTAACGATCACCCTCTGATCTCTAGGACTATAGAACAAACCACCTTTCATTTCTCTGGGATAGCCTACGAACAAGCGCACTTCTGTACGAGATTCCAACTTACCAGCATCTCCCTTCAGCACATGTGGTGGACTATCCCAAATTAGAATATGTCTCAAACTAAGCTTTCGCCCAGTACATAATTCTGTGGGAGTAGAAGGTACTGATTTAGATGGTACCAAGTTCAGAATATACACTGTCGTTTCCAGAGCATACCTCCAGAACGAATCTAGTAACTCAGAATAATTCATCATCAATCTAACCATCTCTATAAGAGTCTTATTCCTTCGCTCTGCCACACCATTCTACTGGGGTATACTAGGTGCAGACAGTTGGGATTGAATCCCAGCCTCTGATAAGTAACTCCTAAACTCTCCCAAGAGGTACTCACCACCACGATCAGATTGTAGTGTCTTGATACTTTTACCTTGACATTTCTCCACATCAGCCTTGAATTCTTTGAATGTGTCAAAGCATTCAGGCTTGCGGTGCATCAAGTAAATGTATCCATATCTTGAATAATTGTCTATAAAAGAGATAAAATATTCAAAACCACCTCTATCCTGTTAGACATAGGACCACACAAATCAGAATGAACCAATTCCAATACATCTTTGGCTTTATACCCCTTGGCCTTAAAAGGCCTCTTGGTCATTTTACCTTCTAAGCAAGATTCGCAGGTTGGGAAATCTTCCACCACCAATGAACCTAAAGGTCCATCAGCTATCAACCTTTGAATTCTACTCAGGTTAATATGCCCTAACCTTAGATGCCAAAGATATGTTTGGTTCATTTTTGAAGGTTCCTTTCTCTTATTTGATTTAGAAGATGAGTTATTTATTTCTATTTGCATCGTGGGAGTTTTTGGTTCAAGAGTGTATAAATTTCCTACCAACGCACTAGAATAGATAATCTCCCTATTCCTTTTTATAACAACTCTATCATTAAAAGAAATAGAATATCCATCCATAAACAATTTAGAAACTGAAATCAAATTCTTTCTAAATGTAGGTACATAAAGGAAATTTCTCATAACCAATGTTTTATTTCTATCAAAATAAAAATAAACATCTCCCACTGCAATAGCCGCCACCTTCGTAGCATTGCCCATGTAGACGGTAATCTCTCCTTCAGCTAGTCATCTGGTTTCCTAGAACCCCTGCAAAGAATTGCAGACATGATCAGTGGCTCCTGTATCTACACACCAGGTACCGGTAGATAACACCGCTAAACATGTTTCAATGACTAAAATAAAAGATGTACCTTTGTTCTATTTCCGATTAAGACAGTCTGCCTTCCAATGTCCAGTTTACTTGTAAGCGAAGCACTTGCCTTTTGGCTTCTTCACTCCTGCCTAAGATCCTACCCCTATCTTTGCTACACCTTGTTTCTTCTTCTTCATGCCTTTCAACTTAGAAGTAGAAACCTTTTGAGCAACCATAGCCTGAGCACTCTGATGAAAAAGCCCCTCTGCCGCTTAGAGTTCTATCAGAATCTCTGCCAACGAATACAACCTCTTATTAATGTTGTAGTTCAGGCGAAACTGCTCAAAACTTCTTGTTAGAGATTGGAGAATGATATCAACCTGGGTTTCCCCATCAATCTCCGCTCCAAGGACTTCCAGCTCATTCAAATGAGCCATCATCTTGAGAACATGATCCCTCACGGGTGTTCCCTCAATCATGGTGGTCATCATCATGTTCCTCATAGCTTCCTGCCTAGCAGCCCGATTCTGGTGTCCGAAAAGTTCCTTGAGATTGAGCATCATGTCATAGGCAGTAGTCATGGCCTGATGCTGATGTTGCAATACATTTTACATAGAAGCCAAAATGTAACACCGCACCATCTCATCTGCCTTGATCTACATACTATAACTCTCTTTCTCCTTTTCACTAGAATCATCTGTATGCTTAGGAGGACATTCTTCGAAGAGTACATTTTTGTACTCCTCAGCAGTCAAGACAATGTCCAGATTCCATTTCCAATCAACATAGTTAGGTCCAGTAAGTTTGTTTTCTTTCAGAATCACAGCAAGTGGGTTGAAAGCCATTTTGAAAAATCTAAGAATCACAGTGATCAAAACATTATATTTCAAAAATTTATTGATTCCTCAAACAATAAAATTTTAAAATCAACAACACCTCAAAACGCCGAGAATATCGTATGCCATGATAGTGTTGACGTATACGAATTCTATATTTGTAAGAAGAAGTTTTACCCATTAATTTTATTATCCTGTCAACCTTACTTTTTGACAAATAAAATTAATAGTTGGTTTCTCTTTGGCCTTACAAATAAAAGCAGTGACTCCGATGAGGAGAATACTTTTATTTGCATCAAGTGTTTACCATTATTCGATACTAAGGCAATTACCTCGGATTATGTGCCTTCCGATGGGGAAGTACACATACTCCTAAATCATTTCCTATAACCATATTTGACCTAGTGATCCGCAAAACAAACTCATCCGATATGGAGGAAGGCACGAAGAGCCAATGCGCAAGTTTGTTTGCATCACATGTCAAATTGTAATGGAGGCCCGGGAATTAAAAAATATCCCTCTCCCACTTAGTAATTTAAAATTGAGGAATTTTCAAACACACAAAACATGCATATCAAACAATAAGCAATAAATATGAAAAAAATTCCAACTATTATGGATTTTGTTTTCAAATATGCTTCCCGTCGTGTGGCCACCTCGTCCGCTCCTCCCTTTACCATGTGTAAGCCACAAGGGGATCCGAGCCGAGATAAACTATTTTAATTTACATCCATCAATCCTATACTCCACGAAGGAGTGTACAACATATCTAGATCGAAAGTAAATTAAAATAAGCGGCTAAACAGTGTCGTATTTAATTACAAAAATTAAATACTAATTAGCCTCGTAACCCCGAGGATTCAAAAAATTAATTACAATCACACACACAATCACATACATCCACATAGTCATAATAGTTGGATCTTATGCTTGCAAGCAAAAAGTTAGCCTATGCACATCCTACTATTATCCGGCATAAACAATATATGATAAATGTGTGAAAGTAATCGAATTCAAAACACACAATACTGGAAACCGAGGCTCTGATACCACTTGAAGGAAAAATCGTGTTTCACTTCTTCGCTTCGGTCGCTTGTGCATGGCGATCTTGTCTCACGTCCCCGGATTAAAATTTTATTAATTAAAACTAATCCGGATGGAGATGGATTACCCAAGCAATAGATTCATCATCGTGCTATTCGATTTGAGTGGTCACTTGAACAAACTTGTTATTTAAGCAACCTAAACCTTTTCCTCAATTAGCCGCAGAATAGATGATGAACAGATCGCCGATTTTTGTGTTTATCATCGGGGTCCATGACAATCAATAACATACAAAATACAAAAGAACAAGAATCAAAATTAAACAAGATTATACCTCTTGTTTTACCTCTTGATCTTCTATTGTATTCCTATCCTCTTCTTGGACGTCGTGTGGGCGACGATCTTCCAAGAATCGAAGCCTCCTAGACCACGTATCTTCTCTTCCTTGGTCGCTCCGAACAAGGGAAGAAAACCCTCCCTTCTTCTCCTATCTCATGCCAAACATAAAACCTCCTCTTCTCCTTGCTTGTGTCGACCACCAAGACTCCAAGAGGTGGTGTCCGCCGGCCCTAGGATAAGAGACGAGATTGAGGAAGAGAGCCTTCCTCCTTGTGTTGTCGCCAGCCCTAGGAGAGGGAGAAGGTGGCGTTGGCCCTGGGAAAGGTAGAAGAGGCGCCACCGGCTATAGGAAAGGGAAAGGAGGCATCAACCATGGAGGAAGGAGGAGAAACCCTAGCCCTTGTTGCCACCGGCCAAAGTGATGCAAAACCCTAGCACACTTTTTCTCCTTTGCCGCCCAAGCCTCTCCAGCACCAACCAACAATAAAAAATGTCCTTAGCTCTAGGCTTCATGAGGTATTTATAATAGGCTACAATTGGGACCATGAGGAGGAGTTGGATCTTGCCCACCCAATGGATCCGAACCACATATAACCCGATCCATTAATGATGATCCATTCCACTAGAGGATCATCATTGATCTACCTCACCAACCCCCATAATTAAATATGGGCTCCACATATTATTTGTACAAAATATCTCCTCGTGTTTAAGATATCAAATGTCTATCAATTAATTAAATTACTGACAATTTAATTAATTAATATATAACTCCATGAGTAGTACCACTCATCCTTATCATCATATTGGACCAAGTCCACCTGCAGGATTTACATGATGAACTTTTTGAGCTCCTCAAGAGGACATCATTATTCTAGTATATAGGACACGGTTTCCTCCTATAATCAACGGCACATCATGTAAATAATATTATTTTCTAACTTACCAGCCCTATCGATTTAATACATAAATCTCGTCCATTGGTAAATCAAAGAAATAAATATTAAGTACATGTGCCCGTTATTATATCGAGATTAAGAGCATGTACACCATAATATCTGAGGTCTGATTCAATTATATAGTCAGTATAAATTGAATCACCTCTGAATTGGTCCTGCTCAATACACACAAGTGTACTAGTGTAATTCTATGGTTAAGATAAACCAATATCAAATTACACTACAACCATGCCAATAGTTGTCCAAAACCATCTTATTTGTGAGCCTCTACTTATACTCTATAAGGAACTGATAACATGATCTTTTGTGTGACACCACACACCATGTTATCTACAATGTAAAGTATCAGACAATATACATAAATATAAGATGCAAACAATGATCATGTGATTCTTATTTCAAAATGAAGATGTTCATACAAAGGCTAGACTTTCAGTATACATCTCGACACACATCAGCCAGACGATATGGTACTTTGCCATCCTAGTCGAATGGACCTGTTCCAGTCGACTCCAGGTCACCTGGCTCCACATTGGGGAATTTGACTTTCCAGTCGATTGGACCTACCCAGCCGACTGGAACTCTTTCCATCTAGATTGCCAAATCTTTGATCGATCACCAGCTAATCTTATTAACTAGGTATCTAGTCGACTAGACCATACTCAATTGACTGGACTTCAGTTGACTGGAATATTTTTAGTCGACTTGTTCCCTACAAAATGAGGTTAGCAAAATCATACAATATAAAATACAATAGCAGTAGTAATACTACTTGATCTCGACTTCTTTGTCCCACATGGACTATCTATCGGATCAACACCTAGCTTTGCCCCCTACAAAGGACTCGACCTCACCTCTTCACTTGAGGCTTACCTGCCGACTGTCCTATCGCACTTACCATTCATCAACTAGACATGATCCAGTCGACTGGAAATGGTCCAATCTACTGGAATCGATAAATTTTTATTTTTGATTAATTTTTATGGTTAATTAATTAGGTTTAGTTGATTAAGTTGATTGTATTAATTATGTTGATTAAATTAAGTTAATTGAGTTGATTAATTTACATGTTTTGATTAAGTTAATTAAATTGAGTTGATTAAGTTGATTGATTTGATTAGATTAAGCTGATTAAATCAAGTTGATTAATTTGAAAAATGGTTAAGTTGGATTAATTAAGATGGTTCATTTGAATTGATTAAGATAATGTGAATTTGAGTCAAAATGATTAAGTTGAATTAAGTTAATTTTGAATTGAATTGGTTAGGTTGAATTGCATTGAGTTGATTAAATTGTTTAATCTTGGTTAATTTCTAATTCATCTCACCCAATCTAAGTTTTCAATACACGTTAATCCTATGAGTTTTGTGAGATGAGGGTTTATTTTAATCTTAATTAATCTTAATGAAAAATTTCAAAGTTTTTAAACTTGTGTTAGATTCAAGTTTAACTTGAGCTAATCAAATAGGTTTTTTCATCATTGACTTCTTGGTCATGGTGAGGCATATGACCTGCTTGGTTATCGGATTGACCACATCCTAGACAAAGTCAATGAAAGAATCAAGTGCTTGACTCACTTTGTACTAAGCTTTGGTCTAACTAGTTAAAGACTTTGTGAGTTAACTTCGGTCAGTTCCACTCGACTTAGTGCATCAGGTCATGGTGAGGCATATGACCTTCATGGATATCAGATGGACCACTTCCTAGACATGCACCTTGAAGAGCTTCCCTAACTTACTATCAGTTCACTTCGTCTTAGTACTAGGTTGTTCAAGTTTAAACTACTTTGTTTCCTATTTAGTCCATTCTAAATTAAGCAAGTAAAGTAAACTAAGGCATGCAAGAGTTTAACTAAATAAAGAAACAAACAAAATGTTTGCTCCCCCTAAGTGATAACTTGGTTGAGTTTTGTTCACTAAGTGAACTTGACTCTTGGGAACCCAAAATTGATTTGGTCCAACTTGGTTGACTAAGCTAGCCTTAAGAACCCATGCTTGGACTTGATTCTTAGCATTTCAGGAAAGTAATGACATGTATAATTTATAAGAGGATTTAGCTTTGTGTCCGAGCCCAAACTTATTTTACATGGCTCGTTGAGATCCAAGCATTATGTTTAGATACTTGGAGCCCGAGGTGAACCTTTTCAACATTCTGATGAGATATCCTACTTGCCATTTTAGGACCGAGTTCTCCTCCTCAAACTTTGCAACTTGAGTTGAGTATCTATCCTCAACTTGTCAAGTTGAAGTCTTCGAGTTTACTTGCTCCTTAAGTACTTGAACTTCCTTAAGGAGTGAGTCTACTCAGTTATCAAACTTAGCTAATTTCCTACTTAGGCATGCAATTATGTTGTATAGTTTATCTTCTAAAGGAGAAGTTATGTCATCAAGTCCTTCAGAAACAGATGCGGATCCGTGGCTTCTCTCGGACTCGGACTCGGACTCGTAACTCAATTTGGCTTCGGAGCTCGATTCGGTCATGAATGCTATGAAGATTCTCTTTGTCTCTTCTGCATCCGACTCTCCTAAAGACGATTCATCACAAGTTGCCTTGAGTGCTTTCTTCTTCTTTTTCTTTTTAAATTTTTCTTCCTTTTTTAGATTTACGCATTCCGACTTGTAGTGACCTTTTCCGTTGCACTCATAACATGTTACCTCTGATCTAGGTCTTGGCTTGTTGTCGATGACCATTTTGGCATCTTTCTTCGTAAATATTTTTCTCTGGTTGAACATCTTCCAGATCATGTTTACGATTTCTTCCTCTTTGTTTATGTTTGATTCTGACTCATCTTCAAACTCACTCTTAGTTTTCCTTTCCTTTCTAGTCGAACCTGCCACTAAAGCAATGTCATTCTTAGTTTGTCCCGAGTTAGATTGTTCGTGTAGTTCGATTTCGCAAAATAGTTTGTCTAGTCTAATTAAGGAAAGGTCCCTGGAGACCTTATAAGCATCAACGATGGATGTCCATAAGGCATTCCTCGGGAATGTCTTAAGTGTATACCCAATTACATCCCTATTTTCTATTTGATGACCTATTAGATGAAGTCCATTTAATATGTCCTTAATTCTAGTGTGGAGTTGACTAGCATTTTCATTTTCATGCATTTTACAATTAAATAATTTATTAAGTAACATATCTCGTTTAGTTATTTTAGTATTATTAGTGTCTTCATGTAGTTCAATTAACTTATCCCAAAGTTCCTTAGAATTTTCGAAGGGACCGACTCTATTGAGCTCTTCTTTGGTAAGTCCGCATTGTGTTGGAACGTCAGTGGCCGGCTAGAGGGGGGTGAATAGTCTTTCTCGTGTACGATGGAATTTGCTCATTCTTGATCATCTACGAATATGATTAGCGCAACGGAAATATAAACAATAAAGACAAATAAAAACAAGCGCTAACAAACCAATATAATGTGGTTCACAGCCCTTGCCGCTAGTCCATGACACAATTCGTTCCAAGGTGAATCACGCCTTAAGTTTCCACTAATCTCTCCTTTGCACAAAGCTAGGTGGAGGTAACCTTTCTTACAATCTATCTTCTTACAATAGGATTGAAAAAAATGCAAGTAAGAAGAGTAGAATTCGTTTGGGCACTTGTGAGGATGTTTAGGAATAAAGCATTAGCCTTCCTAAGTGTTCAAAGGCCTCTTCTTATAGGGAAGAGGTCATTCTTCCCATTGAGCCAGCAGCAGTCGACTGATGCCCCGATCAGTCGACTGTTGCTATAGTCGTTTCCCTCTAACGACTTCTTCCACGTTGGATTTTAACCAACGGCTCCAACATCAGTCGACTGATATTCCCATAAGTTGACTGATGGAGCCATCAGTCGAGTGGTCGACGTGATCACTCGACTGCTGAAGCTTCTGTGCCTGAAACCCTCGACATCAGTCAACTGCTCCCCTTAGCAGTAGATTGATGGAGCTATCAGTCGACTGCCACAAGCTGGCAGTCGACTGATTGGCCAGAACATCAACTCGAACACCAATCAAGTCTTCAGTCAACTTGGAACAGTCGACTGCTACCTATAGCAGTCGACTTGTGTCGGGAAAACACCCATCCGACACTTAGCCGTTTGGCCAAGTTTCACCTACGAGCTACCACATCCCGGGTTACAATCGCTCACTCTCATTCCCTTGGAGTCCCTCGCCTTGAAGTTCTCTTCGTCTGGCCACGTCCCTCGGATGCGCCAAGCGCACGGCTTCATAGCGCCATCCTTCGCGTCTCGCCCTGAAGTCTACTTCCTTCGGCTTCACTCCAATGCTCCTCGTCTGGCGGTGCCTCAGATGCATCAAGCGCATGGCTTTCGCAATGCATCTTTCATCGACTAAAGGACCGAGCCATGAGATGATGAATCTTGCCAATGCTCCATCCATGTGCGAATTACTAAGTCCTACATGACTTCAATGCACATATCAAATCAATAACAATCCTAACTTAAACCCTTTGCCACACACATCAAAACCACATCACATGGGTTGATTGCTCTAACAATCTCCCCCTTTTTGATGTGTGGCAATCCGTTTAAGTTAGGTAAAAACATTAACACAAATACATAAGGCAAGAAAGCATGTAAATAACATGAGTATAACAACTCCCCCTTAAACATGCAACTCCCCCTTAAGACATGCTAAATTTTCCCCCTTAGCATGATTCACTTGAACTCACCATTTCTCCCCCTTTGACACCATCAAAAACATTATACAAATGTTATACATGCATGACATCAAGTCTAATGGAGGAAAAATACCAAAACAAGTTCAAAACCTGATAAAAATAGGCTATGCGTACATCAGATAGTACATCACGGTCATTGAATCACTTTCAAAAATTCTTATTTTCAAAATCCAACTTCAAAAATGCATTAAAAATTCTAGGAAATTCGAAAAATCATGAAATTTGAAGAACATATTTCTAGTGAGTTCCTTTATCAATGAAAAATAAATTTTCATGAAAATTAATTTTATTTTTAAAAATTTGGCAAAAACTCAAAAGTTGCAAAAATGTCTAAAGTTTGTATCCATTTTAAAGTCTAGTTTTGCCTTGAAACTTTTCAAAACATGAACTCACTATTTATGAAACATAAAATGTTTTTAAATCATTTAAAATATCCAACTATGATCTATGGGCAATATGTCCATTGATTAAATATTTGCTTTCCCCATAGTTGGTCTATGATTACTCTATTGATACACTTAATGACGCATCTAAATTACATAAGCATTAGTGGACCATTTGTATCATCCTATCATCTCACTCATTGCTATGTTCTCAATCAAGTTAGCCTTATAGTGAGTGTGAGATGTTCCTAAAGGTATTTACACTTAACCAAAATTTCATGCATTTCTACCCATAGTTAAGTGTCATGCATCCTAAAACCACCCAACATGATCATAAGAATATGTATTATCACTCTGAAGCCAGAAAAATCAGACAAGGAAAGGGCACAAGAAAGGAAAGAAGTGAACAAAACTGCTAGACGGCGGAAGCCGGCTATGCAATCATGAAGATTGGCACATGGAATATAAGGGGTCTGAACAAAGGCCTCAAGAAGAAAGCAGTGATAGACCTCTTTCAGAAACAGAAGCTAAGTATACTTTGTATCCTAGAGACGAAGTTAACCCACCAATTTTACCAAACACTGAAAGTCAAGCAATTCCATCAGTGGGAGACAGAACAACATTTAGGAAACTCCTCCAGAAGTCGGATGCTCATGATATGGGACCCCCGAACCATCTCACTAAGCATCGAAAGGTGAGAGGAGAAGATAATACATGGCAAAATTGGATGTAAGGTGACGGGAACAGAATATGCAGTAACGTTTGTATACGGTCAACTGTCCATTGTGAGTAGGAAAGCAATGTGGGCTGCACTCAAACAAATTGCAGAAAACATCCAAATGTTGTGGCTAATCCTAGGTGATTTCAATTCCCCCCTCTCCCCAACTGACAAATGTGGGGAACTGCCAGTAACAGCATATGCAACAGCAGATTTCCAGAGTTTTGCACTGGAAGTAGAAGTTGAAGACCTACGCTCCATAGGATGCCGGTACACATGGACAAATGGCCATGTGGTAAGCAAACTTGACCGAGCAATGGAGTGGATGGAACAAGATCACAGTAGTTTTGCAGAATTTAGAGCATCGGGAACAGTCTCAAATCATGCATCGTGTATAGTATCAGTACTAGAAGCTGGGAGAAAACAGAAAAGGCCATTCAAATTCTTCAACATGTGGACAACACATCAAGATTTTGCCCAGCTAGTGGAGGACAATTGGAACAGCAGTAACATTGACAGATTGGAAGGAACAACGCAGTATAAAATTAGGCTCAAACTCACAAGACTGAAAACAAATCTCAAACAACTTAATAAACTGCACTATCAGCTCATCCAGGAAAGAGTTAAACAAGGTCAGCAGTAATTGAGTGAGATGCAAAAAAGGGGATACGTTGTAGGCCAGATGGATGATGATTACCTGCTAACAAGGAAAAGGGTGGAAAACTTAGAACACGTAGAATATTTATTTTACTTACAGTGTGCCAAGCATGAGTACATTCGAGGTGTGGACAGAAATAACTCTTATTTTCATGCACTGGTAAAAAGAAACAACAAGAGGAGGGAGGTAATAGCAATTGAAAAGAGTAGCGGAGAACTCACGAACTCGCAGGAGGAAGTGGTGGAGGAATTCCTGAAATATTTCCAAGGGAAGTTAGGAGAGCAGGGGACTAGATCACAATACCAAGGGAACTGTATGGAGTTTGGAAGGAAAATTACCGAGGCACAGCAGTTACAAATGGTCCGGCTTCCCACAGAAGATGAAATCAAGGGTGCTCTATTTGAAATCGGTGACCTCAAAGCCCCAGGACCGGATGGATACAACTCAAAAATTTTCAAGCACTCCTGGGAAACTGTCAAATATGATGTAGTGGCTGCAGTCAAAGAATTTTTTGAGAATGGTCAGCTACTCAAATCGTGGAACCATACCCTTATTGTGTTAGTTCCCAAGTCCCCCCACGCGAGTAGAGTACAAGATTACAGACCAATCTCTTGCTGCTCTGTGATTTACAAAATCATAAGTAAAATCTTAGCCAGTTATCTAGCAAAAATCACATATCATCTTCTACATCCAGCAGAGACTGCATTCGTTAAGGGACGCTGCATATCCGACAACATTCACCTGGCCCAATAACTAATGCAAAGTTACACTAGAAAAAGGATATCTCCGAGGTGCATACTTAAAGTTGATCTGCAAAAGGCCTTCGACTCAGTGAACTGGGATTTTCTCCAGGATGTCCTTCAAACACTGCAGTTTCCTGGTAGATTTGTTCAGTGGATCAAGGAGTGCATCACTAGCACTTCCTTCTCAGTAGTAATCAACAGAAACATGCATGGGTTTTTTCCTGGATGTCGGGGACTTAGACAAGGAGACCCTCTATCACCCTACCTCTTCGGCATGTGCATGGAGTATCTATCCAGACTCCTAGCAAAAAGAACCAGCCGGTCAGATTTCCATTTCCATCCAAAGTGTGAAGAGTTAAGGATAGCACATTTAGTCTATGCAGATGACCTTATTCTTCTGGGACGTGGGGATGTATCCACGATCAAGGTACTAATGGAGTGCTTAGTGCAGTTTGCTGAAATGGCAGGGTTGAATGCTAACATGGCGAAATCCAGCATATACTTCACAGGAGTTCATGCAACAATCAAGGAGAGATTACTTGCCATCATTGGTTTTCAAGAAGGAGATATGTCGTTCATATATTTGGGAGTTCCCATCGCATCGAAGAAACTAAAAATTTTAGATTATAGTGCTCTCACGGATGCCCTGGATAGGCGGATTAACTCTTGGCCCAAAAACACATTATCTTACGCAGGGAAATGCCATCTCATAACCTCAGTCCTCTAAGGAGTGGAATGCTACTGGATGTCAATACTACCAATACCAGCAGGAGTCATAGAGAAAATATACAACACCTGTAGAGCGTTCATGTGGACAACCAAGAACCCTCCAATAGCATGGGCAGAAATGTGTAAACCGAAAGAGGAAGGGGAAATGGGGTTGCGCAAATTAATGGCCTAGAACTTAGCACTCCTGGCAAAGGTGCTCTAGCGGATACAAGACAAATAGGATACTCTATGGATTAGATGGGTGCACCACACTTACATACAAAGAGGTGGAATATGGGAATGGCGGAGCAAGCACAAGAATTCCCCCCTCATAAAGGTATTAGTCTGCATTAAGGATAAATTACTAACTACTACGGGCACTCCGGAACAAGAAGAGCAGCTACTGGCTTCTTGGTTTAGACAAAACAAAAAGGGAGTGCAGAGTGCATATGACTATTTCAGGGAGGTAGGCGAAAGGAAAACATGGGTTGTAACGGTATGGCAAAAGGACATCCAACCAAGTCATGCTTTCACCTTATGGATGCTAGCTCAGGGTAAACTTCCTGAACGTGCCAGACAGGTTTTTTTGGAGGATAAGCAATGTATTTTTTGTAGCCAAGAGGAAGAGACGTTGAATCACATCTTCTTCCAATGTACACCAATTAGGTAGCTATGGGGACAAGTCAGAAGATGGATGAAGATAAGGCCAGCAATGTGTACATACCGTCACATGCTCAGAACATTCAGAATGCAATATAGAAGGGCCATCGACATGAACCGAATTCGTCACCTTGCCATGGCAGTGATGATCCATTTGATATGGAGAAGCTGGAACTCTTGCCGTTTTGAAGGGATGAAATTTGATGCTGATATGATTTTCAAAAAGGTGCAGATCCATGTCTTCAGAGCAGTGGAATATAACAAGATTCAATTTTTACCGGGAATCACGTGAAGGCAAGCCCCCCCACCCCCTTAGCCCTCTTTTCTTCTCTATTTCCCTTTCTTTTTCCCTTCGGTTTTTGTTTCTTTTTTCGAATTCCAAGGGCGTTTCCAATCAGTGTTGGGCTAATTTTCCACCTGCTAATAGCCCCTTCCTCCCCTCACCCCAATGCCTAAAGTTTCTCCAAGACAGTTTCCCCTCGTTTTCTCCCTTCCCCTCTTGCTAGATTCCCTCTTTTCTTTGTTCCCTAACATCTCAGGCCAGTTTTCCTTATCCCCTAACCTTCCCCAGGGCACTTCCCCTCTCTTTTTCCTTACTCCAGAATACTTTCTCCCTGTACCAGGGCCCCATCCCACTTTCCTTTTCTCACCCCTGGACAGGGCACTCGTCTTTGGCCAGGGCACTTTCCCCCCTTGGCCAGGGCACTTCCCCTTTGGCCAGGACACCTTCTTTTCTCCATTGGACAAGGAACTTTCCTTTTCCCCCTTGGCCGGGGCACTTCCCCTCCTTGGTCAGAGCACTTCCGCTTTCCCCCATGGACAGGGCACTATGTCTCAGGCCAGGGCACTTTCCTCTCTCCCTTGGACAGGGCACTTTCTTTCCCCCCTTGGCCAGGGCACTTTCCCCCTTAGACAGGGCACTTTCCTTTTCCCCCTTGGTCAGGGCACTTTCTCCCTTGGCCAGGGCACTTCTGGCCAGGGCACTTTCCCCCTTGGCCAGGGAACTTTCCCTTGGGCAGGCACTTTGTCTCTGACCAGGGCACTTTCCTCTCTCCCTTGGATAGGGCACTTGCTTTCCCTCCTTGGACAGGGCACTTTCCCCCTAGGACAGGGCACTTTCTTTTCCCCTTTGGCCAAGGCACTTTCTCCCTTGGCCAGGGCACTTCTGGCCAGGGCACTTTCCCCCTTGGCCTGGGTACTTTCCCTTGGGCAGGGCACTTTGTCTCTAGCTAGGGCACTTTCCTCTCTCCCTTGGATAGGGAACTCTCTTTCCCCCCTTGGCCAGGGCACTTTCCCCCTTGGACAGGGCATTTTCTTTTTCCCCCTTGGCCAGGGCACTTTCTCCCTTGGTCAGGGCACTTTCCCTTGGACAGGGCACTTTGTCTCTGGCCAGGGCACTTTTAAAAAAAAAAATCAGGGAAGTTTATTCTTTAGCATCTTCAGGGCACATTCACCTGAGCCAGAGCAATTTCCCCATGTCCAGGGCGGAGCAACAGGGTGGATCACAGGGCACTGTGCCAGTCAGGGAAGTTTTTTCCTTAGCCTCAATATAACCTTCCAGGGTGCTTTCACCATAGCCAGGGTGCTTCCCTGACACTTCAGGGCAATTTCCCCAAGCACAGGGTGGATCGCAGGGCATTGTGCCAGGGCACTTTTCATGCCAGGGCACTGTGCCAGGGTGCTAGGGCAAGACTCATCATTAACAGAGAGGTTCAGGGCACTGCTCCAAGACACCAGGGTACTGCTTCAAGACACTATCTAGAGCATCGAGCCAAGGCACGGTCAGGGTGGTCTAGCAGTAGGGTCGTCCAACTTAATCCAAGTGGCAGGCTGCACTCCTTGCGGCCAGGGCACTGTAGCGTCCAGGGCACTGTAAAAAAAAGTTTGAGGGTGAATAGGCCGCCCATAATGGCTTATCTAGTCCGTATCAAACAGCTATGGTAAAGACACTGCAAATCCATTTTTATGGCTAAGGCTTTGGCCAATAAGCCTACTAGAGGTGAATAGGCCCACCTGAAAGGCCTATCTAGTCCGTAGCAAACGACTACGATAAAGACAAGGCAAATCCGTTAATGGATGGTCACTTGCCAAAAGTGACAAATGGTTGGAGGGACACCATGCGAGGTGGATAGAGCGAGGAGGTACACATGGAGAGGCGGATGCAGGAGGATAGTACCTATGGGCGGGATAGGGTAGCACGGTAGATGCACCTACGCTACGCACAGGAGCAGGACATGTATGGTTTGGTGTATGGTTTGATGTACTCATGAGAGAGCTAGTACACATGAGAGATGAGGTACCCATGAGAGTACATGTACACCCCCCCCTCGGATACAACTAAGATCTGACACTTCGTCGGACATGACATGAGGATGTGTACCGGGCTTTTTGTATGATTGTGCTTTTCTTTGATGATATATATTTACCTTTCATAAAAAAAAGAGTATGTATTATCAATCATGATCAAATGTTATGAATAATTGCATATCATGATAAAAAAAACCAAACATTATTATGATTTCCATATTATGATCATATTATCATCACCCAACACTCAATTTAAAAACTTATAACCCTCATCATCCTAAGTCAACCTATAATATGATATGAATAAAGTCTACTTATGGTTGACTAACCATGGGTTTTCCTAACCCTTAAGGATGGATTTGGGAACCCAATATAAATTCTTTCCTATAGGGTTTACTAAGTATTCTTTAGGGATCCATTTGTTAGCTACCATTTTATTTTTAGCTTGACCCTTTGCAATTAAACAATGATAGGTCTTTAATTTTTGGTCCCTTATAACCTAGGCCTTTCTTATTAAAACTTTCCCTTTCGCTCCCAATAATCATTTTTAATGTGTCGGAGCCTATGGTGAATTTTTCTAAGGCCTTGGTTAGGAAATCTACCTTTTCCCTTAGAGCCTTATTTTCTTCAATACATGCATCATTAACATTGAAAGGCATGTAATCATCATATGAGCATGTATTATCAAAACTAGAATAAAAGCATTATCATTAACATTTAAACATGCTTTTTCTAGCTTTTCTTCTAGGGCCTTAATTTGATCAAGCATGCATTTAATCTTTTTTTTAGCCCTAAATAGTTCCTTAGTTAAGCTATAAATCATGGACATAATTTTCTTGGGAGGGAGATTTGTTACCTCACTTACCAAATCTCCTTCTTGTGATGTCGATGAGGATGAGGATGAGGATGAAGCTCCCCCTTCACTTGAGCTCTCCTCACTTGTGCATGTTTCTTCTTCATAGGAGGTGGAGTCCAGGTCTTCTATAGCCATTAGGGCAAGGCTTGTGAAGGCTTCTTCTTCTTCTGATGAGGATAATGGATCATCCCATGTCACCACTTTGTGTGCCTTAGCCTTTCCTTTTTCCTTGGTTTTCTTCTCTTCCTCCTTTTTCTTGCTCCCCTTCTTCTTTTCTTCTTTCTTTCTCCTTTCCTCCTTGCTTTTGTTCAAGAGGGGACAATCATCTCTTATATGTCTCTCTTCTTGGCAATTATAACATATGATCTTCCTCCTTGGCCTTCTTCCCATATTATGAGATTTATTAAATTTAAAATTCTTAATTGCGCGCCTCACCTTCCTTACCATGTAGGCCTCCTCATTGCTATCCATGGAGGAGGAGGATGAACCTTCTTCGGATGAGGAGGGTGAAGGCATCTTCTTCTTTCCTTTATTTGCTATTAGTGTCACTCCCCTTGGTTGACTCCTTGGTTCCTCTACTATCCCATCAATTCTAGTTTCGTGAAGTTCCATAGTAGAGAAAAATTCATCTAGAGTACTTACCTCTAGATTCTTGGAGATGTAGAATGAATCAACCATGGAACTCCATTTTGAGGATCGAGGGAAGGCGTCAATGGCTTTCATGGTCATATCACAGTTTGTGAGCTTCTCCCCTACACTTGTCAAACCGTTAATTATCTCCTTAAAGCGAGAATGAAAAGATATTACCTTCTCCCCTTTATCTAACTTGATGTTGTTCAATTGTGAGCGGAAGAGATCCCTTCTTACTAATTTTGCCTCGGAGATGCCTTCATGAAGCTCAATCAATCTCTCCCACATCTCCTTGGCACTAGCACACTCCCAAATTCGGTTGATTTCTTGTTGCGGGAGTACATTGTACAAATGGTGCATGACCTTTGAATTCGCCAAGTACTCCTCTCTTTGCTTCTTTATCCACCTTGATTTTTCTATTGGCTCCCCCTCTTCATCCCTAGGTATATCGAAACCAGATTCCATTATTAACATGATATCAAAATCTATTTCGAAAAATACCTCCATTCGCTTTTTCCACCAAGCGAATTCCCCTTCGAACTTTGGCGGATGGATGTTGGAGCCAGCCATCTTTGTTGTCGTGCTTGTTGCGGCGGTTAGTTCGGTGACAAGCAACCTTGGCTCTGATACCACTTGTTGGAATGTCGATGGCCGGCTAGAGGGGGTGAATAGCCTTTCTTGTGTATGATGAAATTTGCTCATTCTTGATCGTCTACGAATATGATTAGCGCAATAAAAATATAAACAATAAAGACATATAAGAATAAGCACTAATAAACCGATATAACGTGGTTCACGGCCCTTGCCGCTAGTCCACGACCCGATTCGTTCCAAGGTGAATCACGCCTTAAGCTTTCCACAAATTTCTCCTTTGCACAAAGCTAGGTGGAGGTAACCTTTCTTACAATCTCTCTTCTTACAATAGGATTGAAATAAATACAAGTAAGAAGAGTAGAATTCGTTTGGGCACTTGTGAGGATGTTTAGGAATAAAGCATTAGCCTTCCCAAGTGTCCAAAGGCCTCTTCTTATAGGGAAGAGGTAATTCTTCCCATTGAGCCAGCAGCAGTCCACTGATGCCCCAACCATTCGGCTGTTGTAGTAGTCGTTGCCCTCTAACTGCTTCATCCACGTTGGATTTTAACCAACAGCTCCCACATCCAATCGACTAATATTCTCATCAGTCGACTGATGGAGCCATCAGTCGACTGATGGAGCCATTAGTCGAGTGGTCGACGCGATCATTCGACTGCTGAAGCTTCTGTGCCCGAAACCCTCGACATCAGTCGACTGCTCCCCTTGGCAGTGGACTGATGGAGCTATCAGTCGACTGCCACAAGCTGGTAGTCGATTGATTTGCCAGAACTTTGACTCAAACACCAGTCGAGTCTTCAGTCAACTTGGAGAAGTCGACTACTACCTATAACAGTCGACTGGTGTCGGGAAAACACCCATCCGACACTTAGCCATTTGTCCAAGTTTCACCTACGAGCTACCCCGTCCCAGGTTACAATCGCACACTCTCATTCCCTTGGAGTCCCTCGCCTTGAAGTTCTCTTCGTCTGGCCACGTCCCTCGGATGCGCCAAGCGCACAGCTTCACAGTGCCATCCTTCACGTCTCGCCCTAAAGTCTACTTCCTTCGGCTTCACTCCAATGCTCCTCGTCCGGTGATCCCTCGGATGCACCAAGCGCACAGCTTCCGCAATACATCTTTCACCGACTCAAGGATCGAGCCATGAGATGGTGAATCTTGCCAATGCTCCATCCATGTGCGAATTACTAAGTCCTGCATGACTTCAATGCACATATCAAATCAATAACAATCCTAACTTAAACCCTTTGCCACACACATCAAAACCACATCACATGGGTTGATTGCTCTAACAATTGTAGAGGAAACGATGACCGCTAGAGGGGGGGTTGAATAGCTCATTTTCATTGTGTGATGGAATTCATTCTGTGTTCGTCTACAAATCTCGTTAGCGCAGAGAAAATAGAAATTATTGTAGGGGATCGAATGGCCGGCTAGAGGGGGGTGAATAGCCCTTTTCGTTTGGATGTCGGTATTTGCTCGTCTACAAAACTAATTAGCGCAAGCGGAAGACTAATAAAGACAAGCAAATAGAAATACAAGAAAACAAACGCTAACAAAGAATGTAACGTGGTTCACAGCTACGCCGCTAATCCACGGTCCCCGATTCGTCCTCGGTGAATCACTCCGCTAAACCAATCCACTAAATGGTCTCTCCTTTGCACCAAGCTAGGTGGAGGTAACCTTTACAATCAAGATCACTCTTCTTACAAATAGAATGGAGTAAGCGAGTAAGAAGAGTTTAGAGCTTGTGGGGCACTAGGAAGATCACTTGGAGCATAAGCATTAGCCTCTCAAAGGCTTACACCCTCTCTTTTTATAGAGAGGGCTGATTTCTTTCCGTTGGCCGCCATCGATCATTGCCGCCCTTAGCGATCGGCTGCCATCCTAGCGACCTCCGAACACGTCGGATCAGATTGTAGTCAGCGGAAACTCTTGGCGATCGGTGATGGACCTCATCGATCATTCTTCTCCGTAATCGGCCCGATCGACTACGAGCGATTTGGCGAAACCCTATTGATCGGTCATTGCGCCTTGCGATCGATGGTCTTGGCGATCGATTGCCCACGTATGGCGATCATTGCAGCCACAATCCGATCGATCGTATACGGTCGAACTCACTGACTCGGGCGATCGCCATGACATGGCGATCGGTGGTGTCGGGAAAACCCATCCGACACTTGGCCAAATGGCCAAGTTTCACCTAAGAGCTACCCTTCCCCGGGTTACAATCGCTCACTCTCATCTCTCGGAGTCCCTCACCTTTGAAGTTCTCTTCGTTCTCGGCCACGTCTCTCGGCAGCATCAGGTGCACGGCTCTGCAATGCTCCTTCGCGTCTCTTGCCTCGAAGTCTACTTCCTCCGACTTCACTCCAAGCTTCTTGTCCGGCGGTCCCTCGGATGCTCCAAGCGCACGGCTTCCGCAAAGCTATCCTTCACCGACTCAAGGCACGAGTCATAAGATGTGAAACTCGCCACGGCTCCATGTGCGAATTACTAAGTCCTGCACGACTTCAACGCACATATCAAATCAACATATCAAACTAACTTAAACCCTTTGCCACACCATCAAAACCATATTACGGCAAGAGATTGCTCTAACAATTATAGCAATAACAAAATAGACAAACACGCAAACACAACTATGTAACGTGGTTCGGAACCGAAGGATTCCTACTCCACGGATTGGGCTCGTAAGAGCCCCAGCGATGCCAATCACACACCACTACTAAATAAACTCCTTCTCGACACAAGTCGGATACGGAGAAACCTCGTACAAATAATCTTACAATAGTAAGAAACAAATACAAGCAATTACATTAATGAAATACAATGCAAGTAAAGAAAGCTACTTTACAATTGCTCTTTTGAATGCTTGATCTTTAGTTGCTTGAAATGTACTTAGAGACCCTGATTTGCAGCAGCAAATCGCCCCAAAAACCCTCAATAAACGCTTATGATTTCCTTCTCCATAAGCTCCCTTTAAAGCTGCTGCCTGGGCTAAAAATCGCCGATCTGTCGACTAGTCGGGACCATCAGTCGACTAATGACACAGTTGCTGTGAGACAACGGTGCAATCCATGCTAGAAAAATCCAACGGATAGGACACCAGTCGACTGATCATGTCCATCAGTCGACTGATCAAGCCTTCACTCGACTTCTAACCCCAGCAATCGAGTCAGACTCCATTCTGTGCCCAAAATACCAAGCACCAGTCGACTGATCACACGATCGATCGACGGTCGATTAACAACGATCGACTACCCACTCTCCGGTCATTTGAGTCCCGTAGTCAAACCCTAGGTGACTCACACCAGTCGATTGTCATATGACACTAGTCGACTGACACCCCTCAAACATGAGGTTTTAACCCAAGTATGGTGCCCCCATACTTGCTAGACCACCCTTAGCCTAGACCTAAGCCTTCTAGCCACCTCCGTCAGCCTCGCTCCTCTCAGATCCCTCCAAGTCATCCATGACTTGTTCATCCATTGTGCTAGCTTTCAGGTGCTTCCATCGGCTATGTCATGCTAACGGTGTCTACACTGCTAAGGCATATTGGACTTACGCTTCCAAGACTCCGCTTGGACTTTACGCCGCCAACCATTGGACTTATGCTGCCAAGACTCCCGCTTGGACTTCTCAAATGCCAAGACTCAAGCTTGGACTTTCCCTTACCAACCCATGTTGGACTTTCCATGCCAAGACCCATGCTTGGACTTTCCATGACATGGTCAACTCCAGTCAACCATTAAAATCCCCCTCGAGTCAAACTCGAACCCGGTCAATCATGACCCGGGTCGATTGTGCCAACAATCTCCCCAAAAACATTATCAGACATCAATGTCAAACATCGATGTCAAACTTCCATGTCAAACATCAAAACATCGCTCGAGTCAAACTCGAGTCTGGTCAATCATGACCTGGGCCGATTGCACCAACAATCTCTCCCTTTTTGATGTTTGACAAAAACACATACCTTTGAGTTAGAACACTAACTCAAATTTCCTTACCAATTATCCCAAATTGGTAATCCCACTTTCTCCCCAATTTTCCGAATTGACAATTGATAACATCAATTGATAACACTCTCCATAACATTCTCTCCCTTTTTGACTAACATCAAAAAGGTCTTCTCCCCAAGGAGGTCAATGTCTCATGTCCCAATGAGATCTTATAATCTCCTCGGTCTAAAAATACCTAGGATGCCTACCATCTTCCTAGTGATAAGTCTCATATCACTCAAGAGAGGCAATCCTATATACTCTCCCAATTTCCAAATTGGGTATCTCCTAATTCCATTTTCCCCATCAAGAGGAAAAATACCATCCATCATCCCATGATGGATACCTCCCCCTAAAGGCTTGCTCCCCCTTGACCATTGCACCAACAATGTCCTTAGGAAGTCCCAAAGCCAATAGGAACTCTAAACCATCAAAAATAAAGTTCAAAGTTCAAACATGAACTCTCCACACCTTAAATTTGATACATCATTCTAACACCTCTCTTAATCCATATCCAATGGATTTTCACCCTTTATAATGCTTCCCAAAGCATATCCTAGGGTTAGGAGTGGTTAGCGAACTTTACCATGGTTGAAAATGGGCTAAACAACCTTATTTTTCCCGAAATCAGCCTGGCAGTCGAGTCCTTCAGAAATCAGTCGATTGCCTTGCACATTAGTCGACTGCCACCAAGGGCAGTCAACTGATAACTGAAAATTTCGATTTTCAATTATCAAAATTAGATTTTGAAAATTCATAAATAATTATATGTATATAAAAAAAATCATGAAAATTCATACGTATAATACTTATGACCAATACAATGAGTGAAAAATGATAGAAAAATATTTTACCCATAAAATATCGAAATTGATATAAAATTCAAAAGTGAAGAAAAACTTCAATGTTTTAGCTCACTTTGTATCAACTTCATCAATGGTGATTGCTATCAAAAGATAGACTTCACCAAGGTTTTCTAAAAGGATTTTAAAATGTTTTTAAAACCTTATTTTGGATCATATTCCTTGAGCTCAATGTACATGACTTGTACACAAGCTTTCCCAATGATCCACCTTTAGTTAAAGATGAGTTTTAGTTCATTTAGATGCAAAAACTATGCACCTTGAGCTTAACTCATATCCTAGCATCTCACATGTATCTAGGGTGTATAAATACACATACATATCAATTTAATATGAGATGTGGATTTTGGTTATCCTAATCTAAGGCCTCATGCATTCTCTAAGGCAACACTACTTGATTCCCTTATAAATAGGACTCCAAGTCATGTCATTGCCCTTAAATCAATTTAAATCAAATTAAATGCATGAATGATCATGGCATAAATGATAACATAATTAAGCATGACCAATGATCATGATGTCATGGCATATGATATAATCTAAAACACATGACATTAAACCTAATCCTACACATAATCATGACATATTAAATGATAAAAATAAACATAATGTCATGACATGTTATATGGCAAATAAAGCATGGCACATAAAATGTATAGGTATAATTATACCTAAAACTTAGTATTAATTGTCATTTGATATAATTAAGTATATTTTGTCATATTATCACTTTTCTCCCAAGTGTGCCAAAAACCCAAAATAACACACTATGACCTCTAAACCTAAATTGTGTAAATTTAATTGATTTTTCATAATCCCAAAAATGTATTGACACATCCTAAAATCTTTTAGGATCATAAGATCAAATCTATTCCCAAGGTACCCATAACCTTGAAAATTACCTAAAGTGTCACCTTTACCATGGTTAGGTTAGCTACCCTTCCATTTAAAGTTGGCACATCCTAACCCATTTATCGTGAATCGATCACGCTCCTAGAAACCCAAAACCTATTTGAGCTCCTTGGGTTAATTAGGTATTCCTTAGGGATAACCTCCCTAGATACCTTCCTAATGACCCTTCTAGGCTTATTAGCCTTGGTCATTTGGGTCTTGCCTAGGTTAACTCTAGGGTTAACTCCCCTTGTAACCTTCTTAGTGGCTTCCCTAGGTTTCCTTGAAACCCTAGCCACTAGGCACATAGCTTGGTCAACCTTAGGGATGACTTCCCTATTGACCTTGGTCTTCCTAGACCTAGTTTGTGTTCCATAATCAAATGGAACACTATGATAAGTCACCTTAGGCTTAGGTTTGTGACCCAAACCTTTCTTGACCTTGGTTGACTCTTGTCTCCTATGCCCTAGGCCTTGACTCTCGGACCTAGACCCTTAACTTTGACCATTTGACCCTTTTATTTGGTTTTGCATAATCTTAAGGGTCTTCTCAAGTTTCTCAAGACTTGACCTCAATGCTTGATTTTCAAACTCTAATTGCCCAATTTTAGAATTTTGATTTAATCCTTGGGCATGGTTCTTCCTAGGCATATGCCTAGTCCATTTGGGGTTAAAACCTAGGTTCTCTTGTACCTTTCTAATTGTCTCTCTAGGTAGAATTAGTCTAGAATTATTTGACCTAGATTTGTCTTTAGATAAATTATTTTTAGGGACATTAGTCTCAAATTTCTCCTTATTTTCAAGGTGAATATTCTTAGCTCCTAGGAAAAAGTATTTGTTATTCCTAGCATGCTTTTCATAAATAATTGCAAGATTACTTAAGTTATTTCTAGCATGCTTTTTGACATTAAAACTAGAAGAATGAGCATTATTGAAATGATATACCTTAGGGTTTGCCTTAGTGGCTTCCCCTACTTGTGATGCTCCCCTTTGCCCCTTCTTCTCCCCCTTCGGGCATTGACTCCGGTAGTGTCCCGCTTGTCGGCATTTGAAGCAAATCACTTGCTTCTTGCTTTTCTTGGTGGGAACACCAGCATCCTTTGACCTTTCTTGACTTTTAGGTGGCGGAGGAGCTTTCCTTACTCTCTTTGGGCACTTGCTCTTATAGTGCCTGGATTCCCTACACTCAAAGCAAATTATATGATTTTTGTTTAAGCCTAAATTGCTTGAGTTACCTAGGGTATTTGTGGTGGTCGGACTGGATTCTTCATCTCTCCCGGAGGTGGATGGTTCCTCTTGAAGTTGCTCCGGTGTGGATGGTCTCTCCTACCCCTAAATCCTTGAAGTGGAGGCTTCTTCCACTTTTTCTTCTTCTTCCACCAATTCGGAGGTTGACTCCCTATCAACTTCAAAATCCTCACTTGCTTGTGAGGATGAGGATTCATCTTTGGCCTCCTCTTCTTGAGCCAATGATGGGTCTTCATGGAGCTTGACCAATTCCCTCCAAAGCTCCTTGGCATCCATTCAATCACCTAGGCTACACAAGAAGTCATTAGGAATTAAATCAAAAATAAATTTGATTACCTTCTTATTTTTCTCGAATTGTTGGAGTTGCTCCTCACTCCATCTCTTCTTTTTGAGGAAGCCACCTTTTGGTCCTCTTGGATATTCAAATCCTTCCATTAAGATGGACCACTCCTCAAAATCTCTCATCATGATAAAATCTTCAATTCTTCTCTTCCAAGAATTGAAACCTTCTCGTCCATATAGGGTGTAAGGCACCGGTGTGTTGATGTCCCAACCTAGTTGTTCTTCTAACTCCATCTTCACCCTCTAGCGTCTTTGTCTTAGCTCCCAGCAGTTAGTCCGTAGAAGAGCCCCGGGCTCTGATACCAATTGTAGAGGAAACGGTGACTGCTAGAGGGGGTGAATAGCTCGTTTACGTTGCATGATGGAATTCGTTCCGTGTTCATCTATAAATCTCATTAGCGCAGTGAAAATAGAAATAATAGCAATAACAAAATAGACAAACACGCAAACACAACTATGTAACGTGGTTTGAAACTGAAGGGTTCCTACTCCACGGATTGGGATCATAAGAGCCCTAGCGATGCCAATCACACTCCACTACTAAATAAACTCCTTCTCGATATAAGTCGGAGGCAGAGAAACCTCGTACAAATAATCTTACAATAGTAAGAAACAAATACAAGCAATTACAATAATGAAATACAATGCAAGTAAAGAAAGCTACTTTACAATTGCTCTTTTGAATGCTTGATCTTTGGTTGCTTGAAATACACTTGGAGACCCTGGTTTGTAGCAGCAAATCACCCCAAAAGCCCTTAAGAAATGCTTATGATTTCCTCCTCCATAAGCTCCCTTTAAAGCTACTGCCTGGGCTGAAAATCGCCGATCAGTCGACTGATCGGGACCATTAGTCGACTGATGATACTGTTGCTGTGAGATAATGGTGCAATCCACGCTAGAAAAATCCAACGAATAGGACATCAATCGACTAATCATGTCTATTAGTCGACTGATCGAGCCTTCACTCGACTGCTAACCCCAACAGTCGAGTCAGACTTCATTCTGTGCCCAAAATACCGAGCACCAATCGACTGATCACACGATCAATAGACTGATCGAGCCAGCAGTCGACTGCCCACCTCTGGCAGTCGACTGCTGAGGCACTCCCTGCAGTCAAACCCTAGTTGACTCACACCAGTCGACTGCCATATGACACCAATCGATTGTCACACCTCCAACATGAGGTTTTAACCCAAGTATGGTGCCCTCATACTTGCTAGACCACCCTTAACCTAGACCTAAGCCTTCTAGCTGTTGGGATCTCTTTATGCAAAATAGCATATGCGCAATGGAAAAATTAGGATCCCTTCCAAGTGATCCTTGCGAAAGAAAAACTCATACAAAAATAAATTTCTCAAAAGAAAACCTATCTTATAGGAGAGTTCTACCTTTGTTGCGTGCCCTTTGCAATCCCACTTTTCCTTGGATGTGTTGGATCTTTTATCACGTTCAAATGTCCGTGCCTCTATATGTATCCACACGAGCAAGCTCTTGTCTCACAAAAGAAAACTAGAAGATCTCTCCTTTACTTCTTGCTAGAGAAGTCTCTAAAGGAGAGGAAGGTAGGGAAGAAGAGAAAGGAAGAAGAAGACTACTCTTCTTGCTAGCTTACACTCACAAAACCACATAACAAAAGCCTCTCCCACCAAGCTCTCACCAAGCCTTAAGCTCTAACTCAACCCCTTTGGTCGGCCACCCCAGGGGTGTTTTATAGGATTTGAAAAACCTTTCATCTCCTATCACATTCAATGCAATCAATGGCATTGAAAGATAATTAAACAAGGAGTTATCCTCCTTGTTTTGGCTGGCCACATGTGGAGGAAATCCAAGGGTCAAAACCCTTTGTCTCCTTCCAACTGATCAAGCTTAGGTGGCATGCTTATGTGGCATGCTTAGGTGGCATGCTCATGTGGCATGCTTAGGTGGCATGCTTATGTGGCATTCATGGATGTTGAATTAATCTTATTAATTCAATAAGCTTATGTTATCATATTGAATTTAATCTCATTAAATCAATAAGGTAACATATTGAATTAATCTTATTAAATCAATTAAGCTTAGAATATTGAATTAATCTCATTAAATCAATAAGCTAAAATTCTCATTAAGCTTAAAGTCCAAAAACTATTTTGTACTTAAGCTTATTCCCAAATTATTCTAGTCAAACTAGAATGCACTAATTCTTCTAATCATCATGCTCTTTGTGTGTGACCCTATAGGCTCTCATAACGTTGGCAGTGGATCTAAACTCTTTTAGATACACAAGCAATGAGCGGCATCTAGCAATACATCATTGCTACCCAAGTTACGAGATAAGTCAAGATCCGACTAACCTTTCCGTGACTACTATAATGTATGACCGTATCCTTCTATCCTTGATATCAGATTGACAAATGAGGCATAGACCGTGTCATCCTCGATCAATCTATGTGTTTCTTGATCCCTGAGTAAACTAACTCAAACAAATGAGCTCAATATCTCATATTGACTCATTCGAGCATGGCCATGCATTTTAGTAGTTCTACTCAATCAAAGGGCCACAGATATCACTCCGTCATATGGGAGGGATAGATCCCATCTACATCACTCACATCCCTCGCATAATTTGTTATATACCCGATGTCGCCTTTATGGTCCACCAACGGGTGACGTTTGTCGATACCAAAGTACATAACTCCTTATGTAGGGAACCGTAGTGACTTCAGGTTTGAGGACTATTCATACCAATAGTCACATGAGAAAGTTTATGACACTCATATGACGATCCATGAAACTTTCTCATGGCGGGTCAGTTCAGTATATATTCTCTAATATATACTCATGTGTCAACTTGATATCATATATCCATGACTTGTGAGATCAAGTCATCAATTGACCTACATGCTAGTCTTTATGTATTAATATTTCCCTTGCATATTAATACTTAACTAGGAACATTTAGGAAAGTGTTCTCTACAGCCTCTCATAATCAATTACGCGATTGATGTCTTTGTAGATAAGAACCTACTTTTCTAGGGCATTATTATATATTTAATTTAGGCACAAGCAAGGCGTAAATATATAATAACCAATCCTTTGCCTTTATAGAATATGATACAAAATGTTCCCTATTCAACCATCACATGTTTGGTTCTAGTGCTATAACTAACAATCTCCCACTAGCACTAGTACCAATCACTATGATATCTAATACCTAGTGACCTAGTGTGACCATCATGCTTTCTCTGTGCCAAAGCCTTGGTCAATGGATCTGCGATGTTAGCTTCTGTCGGTACTCTGCATATCCTCACATCTCCTCTATCGATGATCTCTCGAATGAGATGGAAGCCTTGCGATATGTGTTTGGTCCGCTGATGTGATCGAGGTTCCTTAGCCTGTGCAATAGCCCCATTGTTGTCACAATAGAGGTCTATTGGATCTGCAATGCTAGGAACTACGCTAAGTTCACTGATGAACTTGCGGAGCCAAAGCGACCTCCTTTCTTTGCATCGAGCAGCAATATACTCGCTTCATTGTAGAATCGGCAACGTGTCTGCTTGAACTTTTCGACTCACACGGCTCCACCATTCGAGCAAAACACGTACCCGATTGCGATCTATAGTCATCCTTATGCATTTGGAAGCTTGCATCATTTGTAACCCTTCTGATTAGCTCCTCATTGCCTCCAAATATCAGGAAATATTCTTTCGTTCTTCGTAAGTATTTAAGAATATTTTTGACTGCTATCCAGTGACTTTCACCTGGATCCGACTGGTATCTACTCGTCATGCTCAAAGCATACGAGACGTCAGGATGAGTACAAAGCATGTCGTACATGATAGACCCTATAGCAGATGCATAAGGGATCTTATCCATGCGATCTCTCTCCTCCTTAGAAGAGGGACATTGAGTCTTTGAAAGACTCACACCATGTGATAAAGGCAGAAATCCTTTCTTAGAGTTTTGCATAGCAAAATGATCTAGCACTTTATCAATGTATGTACTCTGACTTAGGCCAAGTAATATTTTAGATCTATCTCTATAGATCTTGATGCCTAAAATATAGGCAGCTTCACCTAAGTCTTTCATCGAGAAATAATTCCCTAACCACATCTTCACAGACTGGAGTGAGGGAATATCATTTCCGATGAGAAGTATGTCATCTACATACAGGACAAGAAATACAACTGTGCTCCCACTATTTCTCTTGTAGACACAAGGTTCATCTTCATTCTTGATGAAACCAAACTCCTTGATTGCATCATCGAATCGAAGATTCTAGCTTCGAGAGGCTTGCTTTAGTCCATAAATGGACCTTTGCAGTTTACATACCTTTCCAGGATGCTTTGGATCTTCAAAACCCTCAGGTTGTGTCATGTACACATCCTCGAGTAGCTTTCCATTCAAAAAAGCGGTTTTGACATCCATCTGCCAGATTTCATAATCGTGGTAGGCTGCAATAGCAAGTATGATCCGAATGGATTTAAGAATCGCAACTGGTGAAAAAGGTTTCATCATAGTCAATACCATGAATTTGTTTGAATCCTTTAGCCACCAATCTACCTTTATAGGTATGCTTATTACCATCCATGTCAGTCTTTACTTTAAAGACCCACTTACACCCAATAGGTTTTACCCCTTCAGGTGGATCAACCAAAGTCCATACTTGGTTAGTGTACATGGATTCCATTTCGAATCTCATGGCCTCTAGCCATTTCTCGGAATCTGGGCTCATCATAGCTTCTTGATAGGATGTAGGCTAGTCAAGATCGACAAGCAATACTTCACCATTTTCAATCAAGAGAAAAGAATATCTCTCGGGTTGACGACGGATCCTATCAGATCTACGAATAGGTTGGTCTACTTGAACAGGTGTTTGCTCCACAACTCTTTGGGCAACAATTTCCTCATCCACAACACTTTGTGGTGCCTGTTCATTTTCCATCAAAGCCTTTGTGTTATCTTCATCTTGAATTTCTTCAAGATGAATTTTACTCCCACTAGTTTTTCTAGAAATAAATTCTCTTTCTAGAAAGACAGCATTTCTGGCAACAAACACCTTGCCATGTGTGGGATTGTAAAAGTAATATCCCTTAGTTTCCTTGGGATATCCTACAAAATAACACTTATCTGATTTGAGTCCTAGTTTATCTGAGACTTGACGTCTAACATAAGCTTCACAATCCCAAATCTTTATAAAAGACATTTTGGGACTCTTCCCAGTCCATAACGTGTATGGTGTCTTTTCTACGGCTTTTGATGGGACGCGATTAAGTGTGAAAGCGGTTGTCTCTAGAGCTAAACCCCAAAAGGAAGTAGGTAGATCAGTCTGGCTCATCATTGATCGTACCATATCTAATAGAGTATGATTTCTCCTTTCAGATACACCATTCCATTGTGGTGTTCCAGGTGGAGTGAGTTGGGATATTATCCCACACTCAGCCAGGTGATCACGAAATTCTTGACTAAGGTATTCACCACCTCGATCTGATCGAAGTAGCTTAATACGCTTACCAAGTTGGTTTTGTACTTCATTCTTGAATTCTTTGAACTTTTCAAAGGATTCTGACTTATGTCTCATCAAATATAAGTAGCCAAATCTACTCATATCATCAGTGAAAGTAATAAAGTACTTATAGCCTCCTCTGGCTTCGACATTGAAAGGGCCACATACATCAGTATGTATGAGTCCTAACAAGTCCGTCGCTCTCTCGCCATGTCCACTAAATGGAGTTTTAGTCATCTTTCCTAAAAGACAAGATTCGCATATCTCATATGATTCAAAATCAAATGAGTCCAATAATCCATCTTTATAGAGTTGGGTTATACATTTTTATGTGACCTAGGCGACAGTGCCAGAGATATGTTTGGTTCAAATTATTCGATTTGAACCGTTTGATATTTACGTTATAAATTGGGTTTTCTAAATCTAGAACATAGAGACCATTCATAAGTGGTGCATTACAATAGAACATTTCATTCAAATAAATGGAACAACATTTGTCCTTTATTATAAAAGAGAAGTTTTTCTTGTCTAAACAAGATACAGAGATTATGTTCTTTGTTAATGCAGGTACATAAAAGCACTCCTCTTGTAAAATACTGAAATTAAAATACGAAATTTAATGGCCAGAATTTCGGGGAAATAATCCTGGAAATTTTTCGGGATTTTTCGGGAATTTTAGGAATTTTTCCGGAATTTTTCTGGAATTAAACGGACTCCGTACGAGATTTTTACGGGGATAAAGTAAATAGGCTTTATCTAAGGGGTATTAACCTAAACCGGAAACCCTAAGTTTTTACTTTTTCTATTTCCCTTTTTCCCCGGTATTATTCTCTTGGCGATTTCTCCTCGCGCGAGCACTTCCGCCCGTCGCCCGCGCCCGATGCAGCGCCCTCTTCTTGCCGCGACCCTAAATGCATCGCCGCGTGATGCCTTCTTCTCCGCCCGAGCCGAGTAAGCCTTGCCGACTTTTTATCCGAGAGCCCGGCCATCTCTCGCAAGTTGCAGAACGCGAAGCGCCGACCGCGCTGCCGCCGAGCAGCTCGCTGACGACAGCCGCCAGATCCTCGCTACTTCGCGAGCACTGCTGTCGGCGACGCGAGCTCGCTGGCCCACCGCCGCTTCCTGCTCGCCGCCGGCCCTACCTCGAGCCGCCGCCTGCTTCTCGCCGCTGCGCTCGCTTCCAGATCGCCCATCAGCTAGCCTTCTTCCTCCCGACGCCACCCACAAAGATCGTGGGTTGTCCCTCCGCAAGCTCCGGCAACTGCTTGCCTTTCGCCGGTGAGGGTGGAGCTTCAGGTAAATACCTAGATTTCCTCTAGTTTTCTTGCTGTACAAGGATTCTATGGGTGTGGTGGGGGGCAGTGATTAGGGCAGCAAGGAAGTGCCGGCTGTGAGAGGCTGTGAGGGTTTTGTTTGGAGGGTGTCGTGTGGTTTGGGTTGGAAGTGGTCGTGCAAGGTCGGATGTTAGTGGGCTGTATATGGAATTCCTAGGGCGGGTGAGCTTGATTGGTCGATTGGGTTGATTACGGTGTTATCCGTTTGATTGGCATGTTAGTGAGATATGCTTATATCTTCCCTGTTATATTTGGATCATGGTTACTTGGATCAGTTATATGCACTTATTGATTTTGCATATTATTCGGATAGATATTTGTGGTTGGATTTACATGCTTTAGTATCATGCACCATCTTGCATGTTTGCATGCTGGCTGGACGGGGTTCCATTATTGTTGAGCCCGCAGCTAGTTACATGGCCTGCACACACTGCCACTCATGGGTTAGTGGTACATCAGGAGGGTGTGTGCAGTTGCTCTGTCAGGCTCCGCTGGACCGCTCATGGGTAGCGACGAGGCAGCGTGGTAGCGGGCAGGGATCCCTCCTCTGGTCTATGACACCGGGAGATGAGAGCTTAGCTCCCCCACTATGTTTGGGGCAGGAGGATAGGTGTACTCGACAAAGATCCTCGTCCACTCTGGCCACCAGAGCAAAGTGATGGCAAGAGTGTACGCTTGTCATAGCCCTACCCACTCGGCCACTCATTATATGGCGAGGGCTACTGACCACAATGTGGGTGACCATGTCATCTACGGCATGCACTTTGCATAGATTGCATTTGTACTGTGTTTGCTGCATTTTTATTGATGCCTTGGATGTGCATATGATTGTCATGCATACAGGATACATGTTTATATATGATCAGGACTTTATTACTTCTAGTCAGGCACATGCTCCTATATCAGGGTAGGAGATTCAGGTAAGTACAGTCATTTTGTATTTCTTGTTTGTATACCCTATTATGTGAGACTGTACTGGCATGATATTTTTATTGTTAGCTATACCTTACTTTGCATATCTACTATACCCGCAGAGTTCTTTGAACTCACCCCGTTGATTTATTTTTATTTCAGGATGAAGCTGTCAGGAGAGTCCAGTTGCCAATACCCCTCGTCGAAGTGGATATGTTTTTATTGGTCTTAAGGTTTTGGATCTTGTATAGAAGAGATGTTTAGGTCCTGATGTTTTGGTTATGTACTCGTGGATTTGTGGTGTCCTGGTAGACCTTTATTCGGATTTTATTCCGGTTGGTTTTGGTTGGGTTATTCCTGCTCAGATGGCAGAAGGGGTAAGTCTAGTTAGTGTAGACTTATATTTACCTTGATTTGTTGGCCTGAGGCCTATTTGATTACCTGCATGTGATGTTTGGATTCCGGTCGTGTTGACCGATGTATAGTGGCCGTGTAGGCTTTGTATAAAAATTGGTATTGTCACCCGTACAGGGGAGATGCTGTCGGATTGTCGTCTGGCGGGGACTCCCTGGGGGCGTGACACCTCTAGTTCTAAGATAAGCCCAGTGGGCAAAGACAAAAAATATGTTTCTACAGCTACAGCAACAACTTTTGCGCCATTGCCTACTCGTAGGTCCACTTCGCCTTTTGCCATTAGTCTACTATTTCTCATTCCCTGCACATTAGTACAAATGTGAGATGCACATCCGGTATCTAATACCCATGTAGAAGAAATAGATAGATTAACTTCTATAATGTGTATACCTGAGGCAGAAGTCCCACTTCTTTTATTCTTTACTTCCTCAAGGTAGACTTTGCAGTTCTGCTTCCAGTGTCCAGTCTCACCACAATGGAAACAGTCCCCTTCCTTAGGTACTTTACCTTTACCCTTTGAAGTGGATGAATTGGCCTTGCTTTTGGCTTAGGTCTTACCCTTGCCTTTGCGCTTACCTTTTCCCTTCTTGACCATTAGTACATTACTAACTTTCTTTTTGAGATTCGGTTCAGCAGTTCTTAACATGCTGAGAATCTCAGGCAAAGGTTTATCAATTTCATTCATGTTATAATTCATGACGAATTAATTATATGCTTCCGGCAACGATTGTAGGATAACATCGGTTGCCAATTCATGGCTCAATGGAAAACCTAGTCTTTCAAGGTTCTCAACGTACCCAATCATTTTAAGTACGTGAGTTCCTACAGGTGTTCCTTCTTGCATCTTGCATGCAAAAAGAGCCTTAGACACTTCAAAACGCTCGTGCCTAGCTTGTCCTTGATATAGTTGTTTTAAATGCTCAACCATATCATAGGCATCCATGTTCTCATGTTGCTTCTGAAGCTCAGAGTTCATGGTGGCAAGCATAAGACATGACATATCAAATGCGTCATCTTGATGCTTCTTATAAGCATCCTTTTCAGCACGAGTGGCCGCAGGGGCGGGTGTTTCAGGGATAGATTGCTCTAGGACATACAGTTTACGTTCTTGCTTGAGGATAATCCTCAAGTTCCTATACCAGTCTAGAAAGTTAGCTCCATTGAGCTTGTCTTTCTCAAGGACAGATCGCAAGTTGAGGGGGTGTGTCGTGTTAGATGACATGGTGATCTACAACATTAATATGCAAAATTTAGTATCATACCTAAGTCATTTAATTAGGCCTTTAATTAAATGAGGCTCCCACTAAATTCTCATAGCTTTGATATGAGCTAATTATTGATGTAGGCAAACACATTTTGCTTACATCATTAGCTTCTATTTAGCTATAAATTTATATGGGATAAAAGATCCACATCATAATTCGTTTTGAGTTAGCTTTGGCTAATCGCCCAAGACGTAGTATGATTAGGTAGGCAATCTTTTGCCAATTACATCTGATGTAACTCTTTAATAGCTTTGGTTAAGTTTAGATTAGTTTAGTGCTTATTCCTAAACCAGCTTCGGTGTGGCGAGCCTGAGGCCTTCTTTGATATCGGAGCAACGACCACTTCTAAGACAAAGCTGATGTTCGGAAATCACACAAAACTAATTTTTAAAACTTATGTTCAAAGCTAATATATGCCTCTACTTTCTTAATTAAGTCTTAACCAAGTTTGATAGCGGGACATCACGATTGTCCACTCGCACTCTTCCAAGATAAAATGCATTGCTTTGCTTTGGCAAACCCAATAACAAATGATCGAGGAAGTAGTGAGTACCAAACTTTGGTAGGCATATCGTTTAGACTTATTAAGAAATAAACTTAAACATGCATCACATACATATTAGCATACATCACATATAAGCTAAATTAACATGCATCACATACATATTAGCATACTAAGCGTGTCATGATTATGGCCCTTATTCTACAATCTTCTCAAGCCAATGAGAAGATTGATTGGTCAACCTAGGGATAGCATCTTCTCCCAAGTGCTTCCTTTTGGTTGTCGTGTGTTGTTGACTTCCTCCTTGTAACATCATCTTCCAATGGACCCTCCATCTTTGTTGTGTATATTACAAAAGGAGAAATACTCGAGTTACATTCGAGTCTAAAACTAATTTTACAACAAGATTTTTAGGAGAAAGGCACGACTGCAGTATTAAGAATTACAACACACATTCACAAACTTTTTGGGACTAGGCCATAACCATGCACCATGTCATTTTTAACTTTTAAAAGACATCGGATATTTTATTATGTTTGATAAATTGCTAATGCAATTATCAACTCATAATAAAATTTATCCTACTTCTATATCATATATAAAATAGAGAAAAACTATTTTTATACGATCTTTATAAGTGGCTCGATACCCTTTGTTGGGATCTCTTTATGCAAAATAGCATATATAGCGGAAAAATTAGGATCCCTTCCAAGTGATCCTTGCGAAAGAAAAACTCGTACAAAAATAAATTTCTCAAAAGAAAACCTATCTTATAGGAGAGTTCTACCTTTATTGCATGCCCTTTGCAATCCCGCTTTTCCTTGGATGTGTTGGATCTTTTAGCACGTTCAAATGTCCGTGCCTCTATATGTATCCACACGAGCAAGCTCTTGTCTCACAAAAGAAAACTAGAAGATCTCTCCTTTACTTCTTGCTAGAGAAGTCTCTAAAGGAGAGGAAGGTAGGGAAGAAGAGAAAGGAAGAAGACTACTCTTCTTGCTAGCTTACACTCACAAAACCACATAACAAAAGCCTCTCCCACCAAGCTCTCACCAAGCCTTAAGCTCTAACTCAACCCCTTTGGCCGACCACCCCATGGGGTGTTTTATAGGATTTGAAAAACCTTTCATCTCCTATCACATTCAATGCAATCAATGGCATTGAAAGATAATTAAACAAGGAGTTATCCTCCTTGTTTTGGCCAGCCACATGTGGAGGAAATCCAAGGGTCAAAACCCTTTGTCTCCTTCCAACTCATTAAGCTTAGGTGGCATGCTTATGTGGCATGCTTAGGTGGCATGCTTATGTGGCATTCATGGATGTTGAATTAATCTTATTAATTCAATAAGCTTATGTTATCATATTGAATTTAATCTCATTAAATCAATAAGGTAACATATTGAATTAATCTTATTAAATCAATTAAGCTTAGCATATTGAATTAATCTCATTAAATCAATAAGCTAAAATTCTCATTAAGCTTAAAGTCCAAAAACCATTTTGTACTTAAGCTTATTCCCAAATTATTCTAGTCAAACTAGAATGCACTAATTCTTCTAATCATCATGCTCTTTGTGTGTGACCCTATAGGCTCTCATAACGTTGGCAGTGGATCTAAACTCTTTTAGATACACAAGCAATGAGCGGCATCTAGCAATACATCATTGCTACCCAAGTTACGAGATAAGTCAAGATCCGACTAACCTTTTCGTGACTACTATAATGTATGACCGTGTCCTTCTATCCTTGATATCAGATTGACCAATGAGGCATAGACCGTGTCATCCTCGATCAATCTATGTGTTTCTTGATCCCTGAGTAAACTAACTCAAACAAATGAACTCAATATCTCATATTGACTCATTCGAGCATGGCCATGCGTTTTAGTAGTTCTACTCAATCAAGGGGCCCACAGATATCACTCCCGTCATATGGGAGGGATAGATCCCATCTACATCACTCACATCCCTCCGCATAATTTGTTATATACCCGATGTCGCCTTTATGGTCCACCTCTACGGGTGACGTTTGACGATACCAAAGTACATAACTCCTTATGTAGGGAACCGTAGTGACTTCAGGTTTGAGGACTATTCATACCAATAGTCACATGAGAAAGTTTATGACACTCATATGACGATCCATGAAACTTTCTCATGGCGGGTCAGTTCAGTATATATTCTCTAATATATACCCATGTGTCAACTTGATATCATATATCCATGACTTGTGAGATCAAGTCATCAATTGACCTACATGCTAGTCTTTATGTATTAATATTGCCCTTGCATATTAATACTTGACTAGGAACATTTAGGAAAGTGTTCTCTACAACCTCTCATAATCAATTCTGCCAATTGATGTGCTGTAGATAAGAACCTACTTTTCTAGGGCATTATTATATATTTAATTTAGCTGGCACAAGCAAGACGTAAATATATAATAACCAATCCTTTGCCTTTATAGAATATGATACAAAATATTCCCTATTCAACCATCACATGTTTGGTTCTAGGGCTATAACTAACACTAGCCACCTCCGTCAGCCTCGAGCCTCTCAGATCCCTCTAAGTCATCCATGACTTGTTCATCTATTACGCTAGCCTTCAGATGCTTCCATCGGCTATGTCATGCTAACGATGTCTACACCGCCAAGGCACATTGGACTTACGTTGCCAAGACTCCGCTTGGACTTTACGCCGCCAACCATTGGACTTATGCTGCCAAGACTCCCGCTTGGACTTTACGCCGCCAATATCAAACCCCTCGGACTTCTCAAATGCCAAGACTCAAGCTTGGACTTTCCCTTGCCAAACCATGTTGGACTTTCCATGCCAAGACCCATGCTTGGACTTTTCCTTGCTAAGACCCATGCTTGGACTTTTCCTTGCTAAGACCCATGCTTGGACTTTCCATTGCATGGTCAACTCCAGTCAACCATCAAAATCCCCCTCGAGTCAAACACGAGTCCGGTCAATCATGACCCGGGTCGATTGTGCCAACAATCTCTCCAAAACATTATCAGACATCAATGTCAAACATCGATGTCAAAATTCCATGTCAAACATCAAAACATCGCTCGAGTCAAACTCGAGTCTAGAGAATCATGACCTGGGACGATTGCACCAACAACAATCTCTCCCTTTTTGATGTGTGGCAATCCATTTAAGTTAGGTAAAAATATTAACACAAATACATAAGGCAAGAAAGCATGTAAATAACATGAGTATAACAACTCCCCCTTAAACATGCAACTCCCTCTTAAGACATGCTAAATTTTCCTCCTTAATATGATTCACTTGAACTAACCATTTCTCCCCCTTTGACACCATCAAAAATATTATACAAATGTTATACACACATGACATCAAGTCTAATGGAGGAAAAATACCAAAACAAGTTCAAAACCTGATAAAAATAGGTTACTGTGCTCGTGCACAGTACATCAGTCAACTGAATCAGTGCATTAGTCGACTGACACCTAAATTTCAGAAATTTTGATTTTTGAAATCCATCTTTAGAAATTCATTAAAATTTTTTAGGAAATTTGAAAAATCATGAAATTTGAAGAACATATTTCTAGTGAGTTCCTTTATCAGAGAAAAATGAATTTTCATGAAAATTAATTTTATTTTTGAAAATTTGGCAAAAACTCAAAAGTTGCAAAAATGTCTAAAGTTTGGTTCCATTTTAAAGCCTAGTTTTGCCTTGAAACTTTTCAAAACATGAACTCACTATTTATGAAACATAAAATGTTTTTAAATCATTTAAAATATCCAACTATGATCTATGGCAATATGTCCATTGATTAAACATTTGCTTTCCCCATAGTTGGTCTATGATTACTCTATTGATACACTTAATGACCCATCTAAATGCCATAAGCATTAGTGAACCATTTGTATCATCTCACCCATTGCTATGTTCTCAATCAAGTTAGCCTGATAGTGAGTGTGAGATGTTCCTAAAGGTATTTAGACTTAACAAAAATTTCATGCATTTCTACACATGGTTAAGTGTCATGCATCCTAAAACCACCCAACATGATCATAAGAATATGTATTATCAATCATGATCAAATGTTATCAATAATTGCATATCATGATAAAAAAAAATCAAACATTTTTATGATTTCCATATTATGATCATATTATCATCACCCAACACTCAATTTAAAAACTTATAACCCTTATCATCCTAAGTCAACCATATAATATGATATGAATAAAGTTTACTTATGGTTGACTAACCTTGGGTTTTCCTAACCCTTAAGGATGGATTTGGGAACCCAATATAAATTCTTTCCTATAGGGTTCACTAAGTATTCTTTAGGGATCCATTTGTTAGCTACCATTTTATTTTTAGCTTGACCCTTTGCAATTAAACAATGATAGGTCTTTCATTTTTTGTTCCCTTATAACCTAGGCCTTTCTTATTAAAACTTACCCTTTGGCTCCCAATAATCATTTTTAATGTGTTGGAGCCTATGGTGAATTTTTCTAAGGCCTTGGTTAGGAAATCTACTTTTTCCCTTAGAGCCTTATTTTCTTCAATACATGCATCATTAACATTGAAAGGCATGTAATCATCATGTGAGCATGTATTATCAAAACTAGAAAAAAAAAGCATTATAATTAACATTTAAACATGATTTTTCTAGCTTTTCTTCTAGGGCCTTAATTTGATCAAGCATGCATTTATAATTCTTTTTAGCCCTATATAGTTCCTTAGTCAAGCTAGAAATCATGGACAAAATTTTCTTGGGAGGGTGATTTGTTACCTCACTTACCAAATCCCCTTCTTGTGATGTCGATGAGGATGAGGATGAAGCTCCCCCTTCACTTAAGCTCTCCTCACTTGTGCTTGTTTCTTCTTCGGAGGAGGTGTATAGCCATTAGATCAAGGCTTGTGAAAGCTTCTTCTTCTTCCGATGATGATGATGGATCATCCCATGTCACCGCTTTGTGTGCCTTAGCCTTTCCTTTTTCCTTGGTTTTCTTCTCTTCCTTTTTTTTCTTGCTCCCCTTCTTCTTTTCTTCTTTCTTTCTCCTTTCCTTCTCGATTTTGTTCAAGAGAGGACAATCATCTCTTATATGTCCCTCTCCTTGGCAATTATAACATATGATCTTCCTCCTTGGCCTTCTTCCCCTATCATGAGATTTATTAAATTTAAAATTCTTAAGTGCACGTCTCACCTTCCTTACCACGTAGGCCTCCTCATTGCTATCCATGGAGGAGGATGAACCTTCATCGGATGAGGAGGGTGAAGGCATCTTCTTCTTTCCTTTATTTGTTATTAGTGCAACTCCCCTTGGTTGACTCCTTGGTTCCTCTACTATTCCTTCAATTCTAGTTTCGTGAAGTTCCATAGTAGAGAAAAATTCATCTAGAGTACTTACCTCTAGATTCTTGGAGATGTAGAATGAATCTACCATGGAACTCCATTTTGAGGATCGGGGGAAGGCGTCGATGGCTTTCATGATCATATCGTAGTTTGTAAGCTTCTCCCCAAGACTTGTCAAACTGTTAATTATCTCCTTAAAGCGAGAATGAAGAGATATTACCTTCTACCCTTTATCTAGCTTAATGTCGTTCAATTGTGAGGGGAGGAGATCCCTTCTTGCTAATTTTGCCTCGGAGGTGCCTTCATGTAGCTCAATCAATCTCTCCCACATCTCCTTGACACTAGCACACTCCCCAAGTCGGTTGATTTCTTGTTGGGGGAGCACATTGTACAAATGGTGCTTGGCCTTTGAATTCGCCAAGTACTCCTCTCTTTGCTTCTTTATCCACCTTGATTTTTCTATTGGCTCCCCCTCTTCATCCCTAGGTATATCGAAATTGGATTCCATTATTAACATGATATCAAAATCTGTTTTGAAAAATACCTCCATTCGCTTTTTCCACCAAGCGAATTCCCCCTCGAACTTTGGCGGATGGATTTTAGAGCCAGCCATCTTTGTTGTGGTGCTTGTTACAGCGGTTAGTTCAGTGACAAGCAACCTTGGCTCTGATACCACTTGTTGGAACGTCGATGATCGGCTAGAGGGGGTGAATAGCCTTTCTCGTGTACGATGGAATTTGCTCGTTCTTGATCGTCTACGAATATGATAAGCGCAACGAAAATATAAACAATAAAGACAAATAAGAAGAAGCACTAACAAACTGATATAACGTGGTTCATGTCCCTTGTCGCTAGTCCATGACTCGATTCGTTCCAAGGTGAATCGTGCCTTAAGCTTTCCACTAATCTCTCCTTTGCAAAAAGCTAGGTGGAGGTAACCATTCTTACAATCTCTCTTCTTACAATAGGATTGAAATAAATACAAGTAAGAAGAGTAGAATTTGTTTGGGCACTTGTGAGGATGTTTAGGAATAAAGCATTAGCCTTCCCAAGTGTCCAAAGTCCTCTTCTTAAAGGGAAGAGGTCATTCTTTCCATTGAGCTAGCAGCAGTCCACTGATGCCCCGATCAGTCGACTGTTGCTGTAGCCGTTGCCCTCCAACGGCTTCATCCACGTTAGATTTTAACCAACAGATCCCACATCAGTAGATTGGTATTCTCATCAGTCGACTGATTGAGCCATCAATCAAGTGGTCGACGCGATCCGTTCGAAACCCTCGACATAAGTCGATCGCTTCTCGCTCGACCGATCGATAGAGTTATCACCGATCGCCACAAGTCGGCGAATCGATTGGCTAACTTCGACTCGAACACCAGTCGAGTCTTCAGTCGACTTGGAGAAGTCGACTGCTACGTATAGCAATCGACTGGTGTTAGGAAAACACCCATCCGACACTTAGCTGTTTGACCAAGTTTCCCCTACGAGCTACCCCGTTCTGGGTTACAATCGCTCACTGTCATTCCCTTGGAGTCCCTCACCTTTAAGTTCTCTTCGTCTGGCCATGTCCCTCGGATGCGCCAAGCGCATGGCTTCGCAATGCCATCCTTCACATTTTGCCTTGAAGTCTACTTCCTTCGGCTTCACTCCAATGCTTCTCGTCCAGAGGTCCCTCGAATGCACCAAGCGCATGACTTCCGCAATGCATCTTTCATCGACTCAAGGACCGAGCCATGAGATGGTGAATCTTACCAATGCTCCATCCGTGTGTGAATTACTAAGTCCTACATGACTTCAACGCACATATCAAATCAATAACAATCCTAACTTAAACCCTTTGCCACACACATCAAAACCACATCACATGGGTTGATTGCTCTAAGAATCTCCCCCATTTTGATGTGTGGCAATCTGTTTAAGTTAGGTAAAAATATTAACACAAATACATAAGGCAAGAAAGCATGTAAATAACATGAGTATAACAACTCCCCTAAAACATGCAACTCCCCCTTAAGACATGCTAAATTTTCCCCCTTAGCATGATTCACTTGAACTCACCATTTCTCCCCCTTTGACACCATAAAAAACATTATACAAATGCTATACACGCATGACATCAGGTCTAATGGAGGAAAAATACCAAAACAAGTTCGAAACCTTATAAAAATAGGTTACTTTGCTCGTTCACAGTACATCAGTCTACTGAATCAGTGCATCAGTCGACTGGCACCTAAATTTCAGAAATTCTGATTTCGAAATCCAACTTCAGAAATGCATTAAAAATTCTAGGAAATTCAAAAATCATGAAATTTAAAGAACATATTTCTAGTGAGTTACTTTATAAGTGAAAAATGATTTTTCATGAAAATTCATTTTATTTTTGAAAATTTGGCAAAAATTCAAAAGATGCAAAAATGAGTAAAGTTTGTATATATTTTAAAGCCTAGTTTTGCCTTGAAACTTTTCAAAACATGAACTCACTGTTTATGAAACATGAAATGTTTTTAAATCATTTAAAATATCCAACTATGATCTATGGGCAATATGTCCATTGATTAAACATTTGCTTTTTCCATAGTTGGTCTATGATTACTCTATTGATACACTTAATGATCCATCTAAATACCATAAGCATTAGTGGACCATTTGTATCATCCTATCATCTCACCCATTGCTATGTTTTCAATCAAGTTAGCCTTATAGTGAGTGTGAGATGTTCCTCAAGGTATTTTACACTTAACCAAAATTTCATGCATTTCTACCCATGATTAAGTGTCGTGCATCCTAAAATCACCCAACATGATCATAATAATATGTATTATCAATCATGATCAAATGTTATCAATAATTGCATATCATGATAAAAAAAATCAAACATTATTATGATCATATTATCATCACCCAACACTAAATTTAAAAACTTATAATCCTCATCATCCTAAGTCAACCAAATAATATGATATGAATAAAGTCTACTTATGGTTGACTAACCTAGGGTTTTCCTAACCCATAAGGATGGATTTGGGAACCCAATATAAATTTTTTCTTATAGGGTTCACTAAGTATTCTTTAGGGATCCATTTCCTAGCTACCATTTTATTTTTAGCTTGACCACTTGCAATTAAACAATGATAGGACTTTCATTTTTTGTTCCCTTACAACCTAGGTCTTTCTTATTAAAACTTTCCCTTTGGCTCCCAATAATCATTTTTAATGTGTTGGCGCCTATGGTGAATTTTTCTAAGGACTTGGTTAGGAAATCTACCTTTTCCCTTATAGTCTTATTTTCTTCAATACATGCATCATTAACATTGAAAGGCATGTAATCATCATGTGAGCATGTATTATCAAAACTACAAAAAAAGCATTATCATTAACATTTAAACATGCTTTTTCTAGCTTTTCTTCTAGGGCCATAATTTGATCAAGCATGCATTTATTCTTCTTTTTAGCCCTAAATAGTTCCTTAGTTAAGCTAGAAATCATGGACATAATTTTCTAGGGAGGGAGATTTGTTACCTCACTTACCAAATCTCCTTCTTTTGATGTCGATGAGGATGAGGATGAAGCTCCCCCTTGACGTGAACTCTCCTCACTTTTGCATGTTTCTTCTTCGGAAGAGGTCGAGTTCAAGTCTTCTAGAACCTTTAGGGCAAGGTTTGTGAAGGCTTCTTCTTCCGATGAGGATGATGGATCATCCCATGTCACCGCTTTGTGTGCCATAGCCTTTCCTTTTTCCTTGGTTTTCTTCTCTTCCTCCTTTTTCTTGCTCCCCTTCTTCTTTTCTTCTTTCTTTCTCCGTTCCTCCTTGCTTTTGTTCAAGAGGGGACAATCATCTCTTATATATCCCTCTCCTTGGCAATTTTAACATATGATCTTCCTCCTTGGCCTTCTTCCCCTATCATGAGATTTATTAAATTTAAAATTCTTAAGTGCACGCCTCACCTTCCTTACCATGTAGGCCTCCTCATTGTTATCCATGGAGGAGGAGGATGAACCTTCTTCGGATGAGGAGGGTGAAGGCATCTTCTTCTTTCCTTTATTTGCTATTAGTGCCACTCCCCTTGGTTGACTCCTTGGTTCCTCTACTATCCCTTCAATTCTAGTTTCGTGAAGTTCCATAGTAGAGAAAAATTCATCTAGAGTACTTACCTCTAGATTCTTGGAGATGTAGAATGAATCTACCATGGAACTCCATTTTGAGGATCGGGGGAAGGCGTCTATTGCTTTCATGATCATATCGCAGTTTGTAAGCTTCTCCCCTACACTTGTCAAACTGTTAATTATCTCCTTAAAGCGAGAATGAAAAGATATTACCTTCTCCTTTTTATCTAGCTTGATGTTGTTCAATTGTGAGCCGAGGAGATCCCTTCTTGCTAATTTTGCCTCGGACGTGCCTTCATGAAGCTCAATCAATCTCTCCCACATCTCCATGGCACTAGCATACTCCCCAATTCGGTTTATTTCTTGTTGGGGGAGCACATTGTACAAATGGTGCTTGGCCTTTGAATTCGCCATGTACTCCACTCTTTGCTTCTTTATCCACCTTGATTTTTCTATTGGCTCCCCCTCTTCATCCCTAGGTATATCGAAACCGGATTCCATTATTAACATGATATCAAAATCCATTTCCAAAAATACTTCCATTCACTTTTTCTTTCCCCCTCAAACTTTGGCGGATGGATGTTGTAGCCGGCCATCTTTGTTGTAGTGCTTGTTGCGGCGGTTAGTTCGGTGACAAGTAACCTTGACTCTGATACCACTTGTTGGAACGTCGATGGCCGGCTAGAGGGGGTGAATAGCCTTTCTCGTGTACGATGGAATTTGCTCGTTCTTGATCGTCTACGAATATGATAAGCGCAACGGAAATATAAACAATAAAGACAAATAAGAAGAAGCACTAACAAACTGATATAACGTGGTTCACGTCCCTTGCTTCTAGTCCACCACCCGATTCATTCCAAGGTGAATCACGTCTTAAGCTTTCTACTAATCTCTCCTTTGCACAAAACTAGGTGGAGGTAACCTTTCTTACAATCTCTCTTCTTACAATAGGATTGAAATAAATGCAAGTAAGAAGAGTAGAATTCGTTTGGGCACTTGTGAGGATGTTTAGGAATAAAGAATTAGCCTTCCTAAGTGTCCAAAAGCATCTTCTTATAGGGAAGAGGTCATTCTTCCCGTTGAGCCAGCAGCAGTCGACTGATGCCCCGATCAGTCGATAGTTGTTGTAGTCGTTGCCCTCTAATGGCTTCTTTGACATTGGATTTTAACCAACTGCTCCCACATCAGTCGACTTATATTCCCATCAGTCGACTGATGGAGCCATCAGTCAAGTGGTCGACGCGATCATTCAACCGTTGAAGCTTCTGTGCCCAAAACTCTCGACATCGCGGGACCGCTCCCCTTGGCGCCGATTGATGAAAGATCACCGATCGCCACAGTCGGCAAATGACTTATTGGCCGTAACCGACTCAAACACCGCCGAGTCTTGATCGACTTGAGCGATCGGGTGTCGGAAAAACTCCCATCCGACACTTAGCCATTTGGCCAAGTTTCACCTACGAGCTACCCCGTCCCGGGTTACAATTACTCACTCTCATTCCCTTGGAGTCCCTCGCCTTGAAGTTCTCTTCGTTTGGCCATGTCTCTCAGATGCGCCAAGCACACGGCTTCGCAGCACCATCATTCGTGTCTCGCCATGAAGTCTACTTCCTTCGGCTTCACTCCAATTATCCTCGTCCGACGGTCCCTTGGATGCACCAAGTGCACGGCTTCCGTAATTCATCTTTCACTGACTCAAGGACCGTGTCGTGAGATGGTGAATCTTGCCAATGCTCCATCCATGTGCGAATTACTAAGTCCTTCATGACTTCAATGCACATAACAAATCAATAACAATCCTAACTTAGACCCTTTGCCACACACATCAAAACCACATCACATGGGTTGGTTGCTCTAACACATTGTAGGGTGTTAAGTACATTGTAATTGACTTGAGCTTGTTTCCTTACGTCCGCGGTCCATTTCTCCGAATCTAAAAACTCTCCTGAGTTGTCTACCGGAGAAATAAAACCTTTCCTAATTGAAAACCATACCTCGAGGTTGGTTTTCAGTTAGCACTCCATTCGCCCCTTCCAATAGGAAAAATCCTCTCCGTTAAAGAGAGGGGGCCAAGGGTATTATACCCTTCTAAGTGTGACATAACTAATAAAAATGGATTTTTATTATTAATTAATTAATTAATTTTTTTAATTAATATTCAGAAATTTTCCTAGAGTTACTCAAATTAAGCAATATTATATTTGTGCAAAAAGAATGTGTTAGGGCAATCAACCCATGCATGGTTTGGTTTTAATATGTGTGGAAAAAGTTTAAGTTAAGATGCTTATGTTGATTCGATATGTGTGTTTAAGTTGTGAAGGACTTAGTAAATCACACATGGATTAGCTTGATGTTAGCATTAGTGGGTTCACCATCTCATGGCTTGGGTCCTTGAGTTAGTGAAGGAAGGCATTGCGAAAGTCGTGTGCTTGGTGCATCTGAGGGACCGCCGAATGAGGAGCAAATGAAGTAAAGTCGGAGGAAGCAGACTTCGTGGCAAGTCGTGAAGGATGGCATTGTAGAAGTCGTGCGCTTTGTGCATCCGAGGGACGCAGGCCGAAGAGAGCTTCGAGACGAGGGACTTCATGGGAGATGAGAGTGAGTGAATGTAACCCGGGATGGGGTAGCTCATATGTGAACTTGGCTGAATGGATAAATCAAGAGTCGGATGCGCAAACTTAGGTTTAAGGTTTTACTCGACATTTGGTTAAGTCAGATGCTCAAACAAAAGGTTTGTTTGAGGTTTTAACTGACACCAGTCGACTGCTATAGGTAGCAGTCGACTGCTTTGGGTCAATGGCACTCGATCGGTGTTCGACTACTAGGGTTTGGCAATTGACTACTGCACTATCAGTTGACTGCCAAGGGACGACAGTCAACTGATCAAGGTAGTCACGGGCATACAAGGTTTGAAAGTCGACTGATTGCCTGGATCACACGACTGATAGCTAGATCAGTCGACTGATGGGCTGATCAGTCGACTGATGAAGGAGTCGTTGGATGTGATGACTATGATTCAGTCGGGTCAGAAGTCGTTAGAACGGCCAGCAGTCGATTGATGCATGCATCAGTCGATTGCCGCCTGCCCAACGGAAAGAAACCCTTCTTCTCTATAAAAAAAAAGGGTTGAGGGCTGTTGGGAGGTTAATGCTTAACTCCTATTCATACTCCTAAGTGCTCTACACGATTTTCCACCCTTCTTCTTGTGTTTATTTCAATTTTATTGTAAGAGGGAATGATTCTTGTAAAGAAGGTTTACCACCACCTTGCTTGGGCTAAAGGAGAGACTAGTGAAGTTGGTTGAGGGGTGATTCACCTAAACGAATCGTCCGTGGATTAGCAGCAAGGACCGTGAACCACGTTACATCGACGTGTTAGCGTTTGTGCTCGTTTCCTCTTGCTTTGTCTTAATTATTTTTACTTTAGCATTACATTTCTGCTGTGCTAATAATATTTGTAGACGATTAAGAAGCGAACGATTTCCATCTATGAATTGGGTTATTCACCCCCCCTCTAGCCGGGTCACGATCCTCCAATAAGTGGTATCAAAGCCAAGGTTTCTTGTCACCGGACTCACCGCCGTAACAAACACTACAAAAAAGATGGTCGCCTCTAACATCGATCTACCTAAATTCGAAGGGGACTTCGCTTGGTGGAAAAAGAGAATGGAGGTATTTTTCGAAATGAATTTTGATATTATGGTTATTATGGAAACCGATTTCGATATACCTAGGGATGAAGAAGGGAAGCCAATCAAAAAATCAAGGTGGACCAAGAAGCAAAGAGAGGAGCACCTTGCGAATTCGAAAGCCAAGCATCACCTCTACAATGTGCTCCCTCAACAAGACATCAACTGAATAGGAGAATGCACAAGCACCTTCGAAGCCAAGTTAGTAAGAAGGGACCTCCTCCGCTCTCAATTAAACAACATCAAGCTTGACAAAGGGGAGAAGGTATTATCTTTGCATTCTCATTTTAAAGAAATAATTAATGGCCTATCAAGTGTAGGAGAAAAGGTCTCCAACAGGGACATGATCATGAAAGCCATAGATGTCTTTCCCCGGTCATCAAAGTGGAGCTCAATGGTGGACTCCTTCTACATATCAAAGAATCTAGAGATAAGTACTCTGGAAAAAATTTTCTCCACTATGGAGCTTCACGAAACTAGACTTGAAGGTATAGTAGAAGAACCAAGGGGAGTTGCACTAGTAGCAAACAAAGTAAAGAAGAAGATGTCCTCGCCATCCTCATCGGAAGATGAATCATCCTCTTCAATGAATAGCAATGAGGAGGCCTACATGGTAAGAATGGTGAGAGTGCTCTTAAGAGTTTTAAATTTAACAAGTCTCATGATAGGAGAAGGCCAAGGAGGATGATTATATGCTATAATTGCCAAGGAGAGGGACATATGAGGGATGAATGCCCTCTTTTGAATAAAAGCAAGGATGAAAGGAAGAAGAGTGACAAGAAGAAGGAAGGGAAGAAGAAGGAAGAGAAGAAATCGAAAGATAAAGGAAAGGGCAAAATGCAAAACTTGAAGGCCACATGAGACGATCCATCATCATCAGAAGAAGAAGAGATTGTCTCCCATTTTGCATTAATGGGAATGGATGATATAGACTCCACCTCATCTGAGAAAGAAGGAAGTACAAGTGAGGAGGAAAGCTCAAGTGTAAGGGGAGCATCCTCATCGGCTTCGGAACAAGAGGATTGGGTAAGTGAGGTGACGAATATTGATGCACGTGAACGCGACCTCAAACCTCGCGATGGAGACCGTCGAGGACTTGAAGCGCGCACTCGCGCTCAACGCCCACAAGTGCATGGATATCGTCAAGTAATAAAAGATTATCGATCCCACAGGCACTGAGATTCGAGTATCGATTTGTTTAGTGGGTGAAATTGTTCGGAAGTAAAATCTAAGGGTTGCGATTGCGAGGGTTGTCGGTGGACTAAACTCTAGTTCGGTGTCACATAGAGGAAGAAAGGAGCTTGTCGCGAGATCTTTAAAAGGGATTCTAGGACTTCGGTTTCGCTTGTGTGTCGCAAAACATGCTATCAACTTGGTGTTGTCTAAACATCTACCTATGGTTTTGTGGAAGGGACATCATACACTCTCCCGATGAGCCACCGCATCTATCGGGAGCTATATCTACCTTACAAGGATGGGATAGGCGGTACGAGGATGCCGAATCAATCCCTGTGATGAACCGTTTCTAGTTCTATCGCATCCTTCTACCCACGGTTATAGGAGATCAGGTTTACCCCTAGGTTCCTTGTATAAATCCCCTAAATCTTAAATACGAGGGCTATCACCCCTCATATCGCCTAAGCACAGCAGGTAGAAAACCAAATACGCATAGATATTGATATAAACAATTTCTAATTGCAAATTCAAACTCAAAAATAGAATTCAATTTGAAGCAACATGTCATGCGCACACAAGCTACTCCCTAATCCTAGAATCGAAGGAACTACTCCATATATAGAAGAGGAGAATCACAAGGCATATTCATGTTCGAATATATCAGAAATAAAATGCAAGAACAAGAGATTACAATGTCGATGTGGCCTTCTCTCTGGCATTGAAGTGCAGAACTTGGATCTCCGACGGCGTTCTTCCTCCCTATTGTGAGTTCCCGAAGCTTTTTAGGGCTTCGGAGTGTTGTCCCAACCATCGTGCCTCTTCCCTAGGGTTTGGGCGGAGCTCTCCTTATATAGACATCACATCGGATCGTTGCAAATCCGGAAAAAATCCTAGTCCCATCAATCTGTTGGGCCACCACATGGCTATGTGTTTCCACATGGTCAGGCGGTGTGAGGCCCTGGGGTCACTGATCTCGCCCATTGGACACGGTCGTGTGTAGCCACACACCCTGGTCATGTCTCATTCTGCATCTAGCTGCAAAATGTCCTTCTTTTGCTCCGAAAGTGCACCTTTTTCCCCTTAAATGCTATCATGCACGCAAAAGTACAAAGACCAGTCCTCCGAACCAGAAAATAGGAAATGTATGCAAAACAAAGTGACATATGCATGAAACTAACATGAAATGTAATGAGATGTGAGCGAAAATTACTCCTAAAACCCTATATGTTTTGCTCACATCACTTCCCCCAGACTTAAATCTTTGCTTGTCCTCAAGCAAACCTCAGTGCCATGAAATTTTAAAAGGATATTGTTCCATACTTAGCATGTTAACTAAATTTATCAAGTAGTATTTGCAATCAAAGCAAAATAAATATATTCTAAAAATTCACTAAATTAGCTCCTTGTGCTCGTGCTAAGCGAATCATTCTTAGAGGATACTCATTCCATGGTGAGTTAAGTCGTCATCCTATAGCTTTCCTAAGGTCTCCGGCTCTTAGGCACTTACCTGCCCAAAGCGAGGGTCGTTCCCTAGATCTAGCACAAAGTCTCAAAGGCGTGCTCGATATTGAGAGAAATTGGTAGGTGTTTCCCCAGTAACCTAACTCGGTCTCAAAGGGGCACCTAGTCATTTCCACCCACGACAACTATTTTTTTATCTCTCATAATCTCTCTCTTTTTCTTTTTTTTCTTTTCATTTTCATTTCTTTTTTCTCTCTCTCTCTCTTATTTCTCTTTTCGTTTCCTTTCTCTCTTTTATTTTTCGGCTCACCAGGATTTTGATTTTTACGAATGGGCTTACACAATCCGAGCATCTCCAGTAACTAAAATGCTAGCCTAGAGTCACCTGTGGATTCCAAAGTACTAGACTATTGAGATGAATCATCACTAGGTAAGTACTAGACTCTTCCTTTCAAAGTGTTTGACATGTATAGGTGTAAAAATAGAAGCTAACCAGTGTAAGTCTAGAACATTCATTAGAGAAAATAAAATAAAATACCACGAGATAAATGAAATTACACTACTCATGGAAACAACTCATGAAGAAGACTTTTAAAAATACTACTAAGGCAGCTTTATAGATAACAAAAACTAAGTGCTGAAAGAAACTCAACAACCTATGGATGAATAAATGAATGCTAATAATAATGCAAATACTAGGAAAGAAACTACTGCTAGAAACAAAATAAAATTTGGGGTCCCCCCAGACTTAAATGAAAGTATACCTCTAGTATGGTGGACGAGGTGGAAAGTCTAGAAGTCTCGGCATCTCGAGATCCTGGGAGGACCTGCTGCTAAGCCGCTGATGCCACATGTACATGTGGTCGATCTGAGAGCTGGTAGATGCATCGGCTGCTCGGTGCTCCTCCTCCCTAGCCCACTGTGTCTGCTGGGTATGCATGTGCTGTCGCATCTCCTGGCGGTAGGCAGCCTCATCCTGGCGATGGGAAGCCTCCTCCTGGAAGTAGATGCAGGCCTCGTTATAGAACTCCTCAGCGTATTGGAAGTGCTCCCGGAAACCCAGGAACTCCGCCTTTGTGTAGGCGCTCTGCTCCTCCCATCGTTTCCTCTGCGTCTGCTGCTCAGCGTATATGTCATCGAGACACGATATGAACTCCGAGAAATCATAGGGCGACGTACTTGCATCCTGCTCAAAAGTGGAAAAAGGTGGTGGTGTAGGTGCAGGCTTATGTCGGCGTGGACTAGATGGGCTCCTATGCATGTGTGGACTAGAGGGAGAGTGGTGTAAAGGGGGAGAGATGGGCACCGATGTGGATGGTCCCTCGTGTGGAGGGGACTCCACTATCTGGTCCAAGCGCCAATTGGTGCATGTAGTGATGGTGGTACAATCAGGGTCGGGGAGCCTAAGGGCTGTCAGATTTTTCCTTACAAAGCATAAGGAGTGTCCCTCTCTTATAATCATTTTCATCGCCATGCACACTTCTAGGTCGATCCTAGGGCTCCCCTCTATACTCTCTAATGCAGTGTAATCATACCCCATCCTATGGAAAATGTGGGTAAGTAGGCCTCCCACATTAATCTCTCCTCTTGCTGCTTTGCCCATCTTCACTAAGTGTCTGATGAAGTGGGACCCTACATCGATGTTACTCCTTTCTTGTAGCATGTCCCAGAGGCAAAGTAGCTCACTAGCTCTTACTACATCGTCACTCTCTCCATGACCAAATATAGTACTGGCCATGCTTTGGCCATAGAAGGGTCATAAGCGTGCTCCCCCATCAACTCGGTCCAAAATATCCGAGAGTTAAACCCAATAGGGATTCTTCTCTCTCCCCCACTCGGCAAGCCAAAGCATGAATTCCATTGGTGGAGGGTCCATTCATGCTCAATGTTAAAAATCCTAAAAGTTATCCTACCCTCTTCGCTCTCTCTACACATTAAAATTTCTGCCTCTAAGGAACTCAAAAATTCTAGAACTATCCTAGGGTAGGTTGGGTGTCTTATTCCCATTATCTCTTCCCACCCCATTTTTTCAAATAGGGCTTGAATGTCACCCAACAACCCTAAGAACTCTAGCAAATCTTCATCTAGGTACCTAGTAGCAGTGAGTTTATGAGTAGAAAGCATATTATATCTATCTATATGTTCATTATTGCGAAAAAAAAGGGTTGGTAGGGCGTTACCCTCCTCCGGAGCTTGAGGGGCATCGGTTCTCCTTGTTCGTCGCTCCGCAGCACCGGGCTTGGTCCTCCTCATCCTTGCTTCTTTTGGCTTCCTTGAATGTTAGAAAAGCTTCTAGGTGGTGGGGAAGAAGAAACCACACGGCTAGGGCAAGAGAAATCGAAGCACACGACGCAAATGGGGTGAAAACACACAGTTTGCCCTATTTAACCTTGCACGACACAACCGTGTGAAAACACACGGCCAGGCCATGTGCACCTCGGGTCAGTCGGGCACGACCATGGGAAAACACACGCCCAGGCCGTGTGTCCCCCTTTTTCTTCCATTTTTGCACAACGGTCCAAACTTCCTCGTACACTTCGTCGTGTAAGCTAATATGGGTTTTATTTTCACCTAGCAAAGTTCCTTTCTAGTCCTAATGCTAAATGAAATGGAAATCAATGTTCAAATTAACTAAATGCATGCAATACAATCAAAGGGAAATCTAAAAACTAAACTTGGGTTGCCTCCCAAGAAGCGTTTTGTTTAAGGTCGTTTAGCTTGACCTTATTCCTACATTTCATTTGAGGCATTTGAATCTTGCTCGTGGGGGAGCAAGATATTTGCTCACCTTATGCCTCCTCCCTTGTAGTCCCTTATCACCATATCTCTTAAATCTTGCTTGTGGAGGGCAAGATATTTATTAGCTGCCTCCCTTGGTTGAAGATTGAACATGCTTAGCCTTAAGTAATCATTAGGAGTTTGATCATAATATTCTATTTTGTCCAAATGCTGTAAATAACATAACTCACCACGGACATCCTCAACAAAAGATTGGTTAGCAGATTCTATCATGTCGAATGAAATTTTATCATTAAAATTCACTAAATGGGCTTCGTTATTGGTAGCTAAAGTTTTGGTGAGGGTTAAGGTAGGCTCTTCTAGATTCTTGAGGTTAGGAGGTGTTTTGATTGAAGCAATGCACTCCTCGATTAAAGTATCAATTAAATAATCTTCAAGTTCTTCTTCAAGTGGTGATTGAATGGATTTCCCTTCTTTACTTCCTATGTCATCTACATCTTCCTCATCCATTCGCTCCAAGTGAGTCTCTGCCATATTAGGTGTAATCCAGTCATCAAAGGCACCTTCTAGTCGTTTGGTTTCTTCTTTCCGTTGCATAATCTCCGAGAATTGTAGACTATGCTCCTTGCATTTCATAGTAGAATTGTCTAGCAAGGCTTCTAAGTGGGGACTTGATTCTGGATAAAGTTCGCGTGGTGATTCATAGCTCTCGTTCTCACTTGGAAAACAATATTGAGTATTTGTTTGCGAATGTCGCCGTTGGAATTCAGTGTTCGCCGCTTGTTCTATTCGAATGAAATCTTCAATCATCTGCTCAAGTTGGGATTTAGGCAGACAATATTGAGGGTTTAAGTACCCAGGGTCATAACTATATGAATAGGAATCATCTTGTGGCCACTGGTTGTAATTGTACGTGACATCTTCTTGTTCAAATTGTGAAGGTTCGAATATATCCGGACAATCGTTAATGGTATGCCATGTTTCATCACAATGTTCACAATAAATATTACCAAAACTTACAGCAATAAATTGACCATAATCACGAGTAAAAGCATGCATTGTTATATGTAGGAAATTATAAATAAGGAAAGAGCAACTCAATAAACAAAACTGAAATAAAATAAAATAAAACAAAGCAAGAAAAGTAAATCTATCCTAAGTCCGATCCAATTATTCACTTCTCGATTCGATATCGAATCGATCAGTCCCCGGCAACGGGGCCAAAAACTTGATGCACACGAACGCGACCTCAAACCTCGCGACAGAGACCGTCGAGGACTCGAAGCACGCGCTCACGTTCAACTCCCGTAAGTGCACAGATGTCGTTAAGTAATAAAAGATTATCAATCCCATAGGGACTGAGATTCGAGTACCGATTTGTTTAGTGGGTGAAATTGTTCGGAAGTCAAATCTAAGGGTTGCAATTACGAGAGTTGTTGGTGGACTAAACTCTAGTTTGGTGTCACACGGAGGAAGAAAGGAGCTTGCCGCGAGATCTTTATGTGTTGCAAAACATGCTATCAACTAGGCGTTGTCTAAACGTCTACCTATGGTTTTGTGAAAGGGACATCATACACTCTCCCGATGAGCCACCGCATCTATCGGGAGCTATCTTTGCCTTACAAGGACGGGATAGGCGGGACGAGGATGTTGAATCAATCCCTGCGATGAACCGTTTCTAGTTATATCGCATCCTTCTACCCACGGTTACAGGAGATCAGATTTACCCCTAGGTTCCTTGTATAAATCCCCTAAATCTTAAATATGAGGGTTGTCACTCCTCGTATCGCCTAAGCACAGCAGGTAGAAAACCAAATACGCATAGATATTGGTATAAACAATTTCCAATTGCAAATTCAATCTCAAAAACATAATTCAATTTGAAGCAACATGTCATGCGCACACAAGCTACTCCCTAATCCTAGAATCGAAGGAACTACTCCATATATAGAAGAGGAGAATCACAAGGCATGTTCATGTTCGAATATATCAGAAATAAAATGCAAGAATAAGAGGTTACAATGCCGATGTGGCCTTCTCTCCGGCGTTGAAGTGCAAAACTTGGATCTCCGATGGTGTTTTTCCTCCCCGTTGCGAGTTCTCGAAGCTTTTTTGGGCTTCGGGGTGTCGTCCCAGCCATCATGCCTCTTTCCTAGGGTTTGGGCGGAGCTCTCCTTATATTGACATCACATCGGATCACTGTAAAATGCGAAAAAAAACCCTAGTCGTGTCAATTTGCTGGGTCGCCACACGGTCATGTGTTTCCACATGGCCAGGTCATGTGCGGCCCTGGGGTGGCTGATCTCGCCCATTGGACACGGCCGTGTGTAGCCACACCCCCTTGGTCGTGTCTCATTCTGTGTCTAGCTACAAAATGTCCTTCTTTTGCTCTGAAAGTGTGCCTTTTTCTCCTTAAATGCTATCCTGCATGCAAAAATACAAAGAGCAGTCCTCCGAACTAGAAAATAGAAAATGTATGCAAAACAAAGTGACATATGCATGAAATTAACATGAAATGTAATGAGATGTGAGCGAAAACTACTCCTAAAACCCTATATGTTTTGCTCACATCAAATATCCCTCCCAAAAAGATTATTTCCATGATTTCAAATCTTACTAGAGATTTATTTAGGAGTAAGAAGAAAAATAAATGCATTCTTGATGATATTAGGAAATTAGAAGAGAAACTTGAAAAAGCATGTTCACATGATTATTGTATTTCTTCTAGTGTTAATGATGCATGTTTAGAAGAAAATAAGGTTTTAAGGGAAAAGGTAGATTCTCTTACTAAGGCTCTAGAAAAATTTACAATTGGCTCCAACACCCTAAACATGATTATTGGGAGCCAAAGAGCTAGTTTTAACAAGAAGGGCCTAGGATATAAGGGAACCAAGAATGAGAAAGCTTACCATTGCCTAATTGCTAGAGGACAATCCAAAACAACAATGATAGCTAGGAAATGGATCCCAAATGAGTACTTGGTGAACCCTATTGGAAAGAATCTATATTGGGTTCCCAAGTCCATCCTTGGAGGTTAGAGAAACCTAAGATAGTCAACCATAAGTGGACTTATTTTATATCATGATTATTTGGTTGACTTATAATGATGTGGGCGTTAGTTTTTAACTTATGATATTATTGTGATAATACTTGATTTATGATCATGATATGCAATTATGATAATATGTGTTTTTATGATCATGATGGGTATTTTTGTATGATATATACTTAACCTTGGTAGAAATTGGCATGAAATTGATGGGTAAGTACAAATACCTTAGGTACATCTCACAACTCACTATAGGCTAACTTGATTGAAAACATAGCAATGAGTGAGATGTTAGGATGATACAAATGACTCACTAATGCTTATGGCATTTTGATGAGTCATTAGAAGTATCATGATATAGTAATTATAGACCAACTATGGAGAAAGCAAATGTTTAATCAATGAACATATTGCCCATAGATCATAGTTAGATATTTTAAATGTTTTAAAACCATTTCATGTTTAGAAAACTAAGAGTTTATGTTTTAAAATGTTTCAAGGCAAAACTAGGTCTTAAAGTTGATACAAAATTGAGACATTTTACAACTTTTGAGTTTTTGCTTAATTTTCTAAAATTGATTGAATTTTCATGAAAAACAATTTTTCATTGATAAAGGGACTCATAATAAATGTGTTCCCCAAATTTCATGATATTTTGAATTTTCTAGAATTTTTAATGTATTTCTGAACTTGGGTTAGGAAATCAGAAAATGCTAAAATTTAGGTGACAATCGATTGTTTATCTAAACCAGTCGACTGATGGAACTGTGCATAGCCTGTTTTGGATGTTTTCAGTATGTTTTGATATTTTTCTTCCATTAGACTTTGATACCTCATTATATAACATGTGTGTAATGTTTTTGATGGTGTCAAAAGGGGAGAAATGGTAGAGTTTAAGTTAATCATGCTAGGGGGAGAATTAGCATGTGTTAAGGGGGAGTTGCATGTATTAAGGGGGAGTGTTTTGATACTCATATTATGTTTACATGCTTTCCTGCCTTATGTATTTTGTTAATGTTTTACATAACTTAAACATGTTTCCACACATCAAAAAGAGGGAGATTCTTAGGGCCATCAACCCATGCATGGTTTGGTTTTGATGTGTATGACAAAGGTTTATGTTAGGATGTTTATGTTGATTGGATATGTGTGTTTAAGTTGTGCATCACTTAGTAAATCACACATGGGTTAGCTTGATGTTAGCATTGGTGGGTTCACCATCTCATGGCTTGGATCCTTGAGTCGGTGAAGGAAGGCATTGCGGAAGTTGTGCGCTTGGTTCATCCAAGGGACCGTCGGACTGAAGGGGTTTTTGCCCCAGAAGCTCTCATACCAATTTAATGGTTTAGCTTATCGAGTCCGTGAGGGAAAACTTCGCTTCCCACTTCACCTTGGTTGTTTGTTCATGGCGATCCCCTCGATGTCCCCGGATTAAAAAATTTAATCCTAGACAAAAAGGATTGCCCAAACAACCAAGTCATCGTCGTGCTATTCGTTGAGAGAGGTCACTTGAACAAACTAGTTGTTCAAGCGACCATCCTCTATACTACGAGTAGCCGCGGAATAGACGATGTCTGGATCGCCAGTTTTTGTGTTTATGCTCGGGATCCAAGTATTATTTATCCATGTACAAATTTATATCATGCTCATAGTTGAAAAACAAATACAAACATGTAACATATAAAAATTAGAGAATCGATATACCTCTTGATCTTCTAATGTATGACCTTCCTCCTTTCGGACGTCGTGTGGGCAACACTCTACCAAAAGTCGAAGCTCCTAGATCGCAAATCTTTCTTCCTTGCTCTTCCAAAGCAAAAGGAAGAATAGAAACAAAGCTCATCTCCTTCCTATAGCCAACCAACAAGCAACAAAAGAAATGCTTGCCGCCGGCCAACAAGGAGAAGGAGATAATGGTGGAAACCGGCCAAGACACCAAGGGAAAGCCCTATATCTTGTTTCCACCACCTAAGGAGAAGGAAAAGGGGTCTTTGGATGCTGCCCAAGGGCTGGGATAGGGCTGTGTGCGCCGGCCACCAAAGGATGAAGAAGAAAGAAACCTTCCTTATTTGGTGCCACCAAAGCCTCCTAAACCCTAAGCCTCCAAACCCTAATCCTAGCTCTCTTTATGGCCAACCATGGAAGAGGGGAAGAAGATTAGGATGAACACAAGCCAAGGTAGAGGGAAGATGGGAGGAACCGGCCAAAACCTTAGGAAGAAGAAGAAACACCTCCTTGAGTTGCCGCCCACCCATAGCTCCCAAAACCCTAGCCACCCAAACCTAATCCTAAACCAACTAGGATTCCTAGTCTCCAATGGAAGCAAACCCTAATCCCCTTAAGCCATAATCTTCTTGCTGCCCACTTCATGATCTCTATTTATAGAGTTGGGCTCAAGCCATGATTTAATCTCTTCCATTGGTTCTATGGATTTAATCTCAACCATCGGATCTAGAGATTTAATCTCAACCGTCGGATCTAGAGATTTAATCTCCACCTTTGGATCTAGAGTTTTGTTTTCATCCATTGGATCTAAGCTTCATGAGGTGTTAATAGGCTACATTAGGGACCATGAGGAGGAGTTGGATCTTGGCCACCCATGGATCAAGCCCACATAAAGTCCGATCCACTAATGATGATCCAATCCACTAAAGGATCATCATTGATCTACCTCACCAACCCCCATATGATAATATGGGCACCATATATTATTTGTACATTTTCTCCCCGTGTTTAAGATCTCGAATGTCCCTCGATTAATTAATTTACTGACCATTAATTAATCAACATCTAACTCCTTGAGTAGTACCACTCAACCTTTTCATCATGCCGGACCAAGTCCACCTGCAGGGTTTACATGATGAACCTTATGAGCTCCTCAAGGGGACATCATCATCCTAATATATATAGGACACGGTTTCCTCTTATAATCAACAGCACGTCATATAAATAATATCATCTCCCTACTTACCGAGCCTATCGATTTAATCTATAAATCTCGCCCATTGGTAAATCAAAGAGATGACTACTAAGTATATGTGCCCGTTATTATATCGGGATTAAGAGCATGTACAAAATAATATCTGAGGTCCAATTCGATTATGTAGTCAGCAATAAATCGAATCACCTCTAAGTCCATCCTGCTCAATACACTCAAAGTGCACTAGTGTGATTCTATGGTCAAGACAAATCAATACCAAATCACACTACAACTATTCTGATGGTTTGTCCAAAGTCATCTCGGTTGTGAGCCTTTACTTATACTTTACAAGGAGCCAATAACATGATCTCCCGTGTGACACCACACACCATATTATCTACAATGTAATGTATTAGACAATATGCATAAAAATATGAAAACAATGATCATGTGATTCTTATTTCAAAAATAAAGATGTTCATAGAAAAGATAGACTTTTCAGTATACATCCCTATAATCTCCCACTTATACTAAAAGACTAAGCTGTCCTCATACTGCCATACATCTGATTCCCCTTCCCTCCACATGCCTATCAAAGCTCTCGCTAGAAGGGCCTTAGTGAAAGGGTCTACCAGGTCATCCTCTGATGCAATCTAGGCGACAACAACTTCTACCTCCTTTACGATTTCTCGTATCAGGTGGTACTTACGCTCTATGTGTTTACTTGCCTTATGGGCTCGTGGTTCCTTCGAGTTTGCAACTGCACCATTATTATCACAATAAATTGTGATAGTACTGGGCAAACCAGGAATCACATCCAAGTCCATCAGGATGTTCCTGAGCCATACAGCTTCTTTGGCCCCCTCAGAGGCTGCCGCATACTCAGCTTTCATGGTGGAGTCTGCCATGCACTTCTGCTTGACACTCCTCCATACAATGGCTCCACTTCCCAAAGTAAACACAAAACCTGAGGTAGACTTACTGTTATCCCTATCAGATTGGAAGTCGAAATCCGTGTAACCCACAGGGAGTAATTGGTCTGCTCGGTAAACTAGCATATATTCCCTAGTCCTTCTCAGGCACTTCAATATATGCTTTACCGTAGTCTAATGTCCCTATCCTGGATTACTCTGATATCTACTGACCATGCCCACGGCAAAGCAGTTATCTGGTCTCGTACATAGCATCGCACACATGAGGCTTCCTACTACCGAAGCATAAGGAACCGCCTTCTGTTGGTGCAATCGGCCCAGCAGTACCTTGATGGTATTTTGATGATAGACAAAACTCATGACATGAGATTGTCATGGGAAAGTCCAACATGGTGTTGGCATGGAAAATCCAAGCATGGAGCTTGGTGTGGAAGTCCAAGGGGGAAGCCTTGGCATGGTAAAGTCCAAAGCATTGCGAAGCCGTGCGCTTGGTGCTTGGCATGGGAAATCCAAAGAATTGCGAAGTCGTGCGCTTGGTGCTTGGTGAGAAATGCATTGCGAAGTCGTGCGCTTGGTGCATATGGGAAGTCTTAAGGACTTGGTAAGTTCACTAGGCTCAGGGTCCTTGAGTCGGTGAAGGATGGCATTGCGAAGCCGTGCGCTTGGTGCATCCGAGGGACTGCCAGACGGGGAGCGAATGGAGTGAGCCCAAAGGGAAGCATACTTCTAGGGCATGAGACGCGAAGGATGGCGTTGCGAAGCCGTGCGCTTGGCGCATCCGAGGGACGTAGGCCAAGGGAAGAGAGCTTTGGTGGAGAACTCCATGAGGGATAAGGTGGACTTGGCCAAGTGGCTAAGACTGAGTGTCGGAGGCTCAAACTTGATGTTTGAGGGTTTACCCGATGGTTGGATGCTCAAACAACTTGGTGTTTGAGGTTTTGCCCGACATCAGTCAACTGGCATAGGTGCCGGTTCGACTGATCCAAGTCGACTAGAGTTCGACTGGTGTAAGACTAGGGTTTTGTGCTTGGCGATCACGCCATGGACATATGGCAATCGAAAGTCGGCAGATCACGAGGATGGCGATCGTGATGGGAGTGTCGTGAACACAGAATGCTCCGTAGCCGACTAGGCAGTCGACTACTGGGTCACCAGTCGACTGATGGGCATCATCAGTCGACTGGTAGGTGATCCGTTGGAACTTGTCCGACGTGGATCTGGTCTTTGTGAGACAACGGCTACAGGGGCAGTCGACTGGGGCCTTTTGGCAGTCGACTGATAGGCGCGAAAACAGCTTGATGCAGGTTATAAATGGAGCATGAGTTGGAGGATTTCGCAAAGACTTTTGTGAAGCTATTGGAGGGGAATTGCTGCTGCATTCCAGACCTTCAAGAGCCATCTAAAGCAAGCAACAAGCAAAGGATTCAAAGCAAGCGTTGTAAAGTGTTCTTTACGTGTATTTCGTATTTGTCTTTGTATTGCTTGTATTTCATTACTTAGTGTAATTGCTTGTGAGAGGTTTCTCCACCTCCGACGTGTAGTCGAAAAGGAGTGTTATAGTTAGTGTCATGCGCATAACTAGAGCTCGAGGAGCTTGCCCGTGGAGTAGGAACCATTCGGTTCCGAACCACGTATATCGTGTGTGTTTGCGTGTGCTTATTTGTTGTTAGTATTATTATTGTTTTATTGTTTCCGCTGCGCTAATGACAATCGTAGACAAGCAACGCAACGAGAACGAACGAATTACGACATCTATTGAACGAGGGCTATTCACCCCCCTCTAGCCGGCCGTATCGATCCCCTACAAGTGGTATCAGAGCCGAGGTCGCTCTTCAAGGACTAACCGCCGCATCGATCCCCCCTCTACGACATCTATTTATGCACTACAAGATGGCCGGCTTCATCCATCCACCAAAATTCGATGGAGATTTTTCTTGGTGGAGGAAACGGATGGAGGTATATCTCAAAACCGATTTTGATTTTATGATTATTATAGAAAACAGTTTTGAGATGCCTAGGGACAAACACAACAAGCCCATTGAGAAGTCAAAATGGACCCAAGACCAAATCAAAGACTTCAAGACAAATCTCAAGGTAATCAAGTCGATTAGTGATTTGTTACCTAACACTATTTGGTCTAGGTTAGGTGATTATAGGGATGCAAGGGAATTATGGAATAAGGTAATGAAATTCCAAGAAAATTCCCAATCGGCACAAGAAGAGGAGAATGCCGAAGAAGAAGCACCCACAACATTTGAAGATGTTGATGATTTGGTGGAGACCTCCACCTCTAGCATTGAGGGGGAGGAAAGGCAATCTTCCATCCCGGAGCAAGAACAAGAAGCATCCACATCCGGGAGAAGTGAAGATCATGAAGAGGCCTCCACCACCTCCCTAGGTAACTCAAGTGTTATTATTTTAAATAAAAATCACATAATATGCTTTGAGTGTAGGGAGAAAGGGCATTATAAGAGCAAATGCCCTAAATTGGCTAAGAAGAAGGCATCGACACCAAAAGTCAACCCAAAGTCAAACGATGCCGGTGTTCCCAAAATCAAGAGCAAAGAGCACATTGTGTGCTTCAAATGCAATCAAAAGGGACACTACCGAAGCCAATGCCCTAGGGGGAGGAAGAAAGGGCAAGAAGGTGCAACTCATGTAGGGGGAGCTCTTAAAGCTAACCCTAAGGTACATTTAGTTAATGCACCTTCAATTCCTAAAGTCAAAAAGCATGCAAAAAATTATTTTAGTTCTCTTGCAATTATAAATGAAAAGCATGCTAGGAGAAACAATAAGGTCTATTGCTTAGGAGCCAAGCGTGTTAGTTTCTCTAAGGACAAACCTAGGACCCAAAACACTAGACCTATCCTACCTAGGAAATCAATTAGGAGAGTAGAAGAAAATTTGGGTATTAATCCCAAAAAGTCTAGGCACATGCCTAAGAAGAAGAGGTTTTCCCAAAAACCTAATGAAAATTCAAAAATGGGAAAATTAGAGCTAGAGAACCAAGTCTTGAGGTCAAGACTTGAGAGAATGGAGAAAGCCCTTAGAATCATAGAAAATTCAATTCTAGGGTCAAATGCCCAAAAGTCAAGACCTAAGGTTCAAAAATGGTCTAAGGGCAAGGAAGGTTTGGGTGACAAACCTAAGCCCAAGAAGACTTATCATAATGTTCCATTTAATTATGGAACTATTTCTAAGTCTAGGAAAACCAAGGCTAATAGGGAAGCCATCCTTAAGTCTAGCCATGGTATATGTTTAGTGGCTAACACCTCAAAGAAATCAAATGTAGTCACTAAGAAGGTCAATGGAGGAGTCACCTCTAGAGTTGACTTAGGAAAGACCCAAAAGACTATGGCTTCAAAGCCTAAAAGGGTCATTAGGAAGGTATCTAGGGAAGTTATCCCTAGAGAATACCTTGTTAACCCAAGGAGCTCCAATAGATATTGGGTTCCTAAAAGCGTGATCGATTCACGCTAAATGGGTTAGGGTGTGTCAACCCTAAGTGGATGGGTAGTTAACCTAACCATAGTAGAGTTGACACATTAGGGTGTGCCAATGTGCTTGAGAAGTTAAAAATGATTTAAATTGGTACAATTAGGTCTTAGAGGTATTGGTGTGCCATTTTGGGTTTTTGGCACACTAGGGAAATGAATGGCATTAAGGCAAAATGAATTTAATTCCTAGAAATGGCAACTTAATTTTTAACACTTAGGTATTCTATACCTTAGTATATTTTACTTGCCATGCTTTATTTGCCTTGCCATGTCATGACATCATTTTCATTTTTATCTGTAAAATGTCATGATCATGTTTAGATTTATGCTTAGATGTCATGTATGCTTAAGTTTCATTCACATGCCATGACATCATGATATTGGCATATGTTTTTATCTATATCATATCTATGCCATCATCATATCATGCATGAATTAAAATGGAGTTAAGGACTATGGCATGATTTGATGGGAATCAAATAATGTTGCCTAGAAATATACATGAAAACATAAACAAAACAAAACCCACATCTCACAAAAATTTGACTTGTATGTGTTTTACACATCTAGATATTGGTGAGATGTTTAGGAAAAAGAAATAAAGGTTTGAAAAACATTTTGAAAACATTTTGAAAAACCTTGGTGAAGCCTATCTTTTGATAGCTATCACCATTGAATGGGATGATACAAAGATGGCTCTTTATTGAAGCTTTTCTTAAATTTTGAACTTTGTATCAATCTCCTAATTTAATGGGTAAAATAAATTTTCAATATTTTTTACCCATAGTGTTTAGGATAAGTATTATACGTATGCATTTTCAAGATTTTTAAAATTACGTATATTTACTTATGGATTTCGGAAATCCATTTCGAATAAAATCAAGAATGCAAGAGTCAATGATCGCTACCGATCGGCAATGATTGATGGGGTGGCAAATGATCGATTGATTTCAATGATCGCCTAAGCCGATTTCTGTAAAATCTTGTTGGTTAGGCCCATGTTCAGCTAGGTTAAGTGTTAGGGCAATCTCTTGCCGTAATATGGTTTTGATGGTGTGGCAAAGGGTTTAAGTTAGTTTGATATGTTGATTTGATATGTGCGTTGAAGTCGTGCAGGACTTAGTAATTCGCACATAGAGCCGTGGCGAGTTTCACATCTCATGACTCGTGCCTTGAGTCGGTGAAGGATAGCTTTGCGGAAGTCGTGCGCTTGGAGCATCCGAGGGACCGCCGGACGAGAAGCTTGGAGTGAAGCCGGAGGGAGTAGACTTCGAGGCAAGAGACGCGAAGGAGCATTGCAGAGCCGTGCGCCTGATGCTGCCGAGGGACGTGGCCGAGAACGAAGAGAACTTCGAAGGCGAGGGACTCCGAGAGATGAGAGTGAGCGATTGTAACCCGGGGAAGGGTAGCTCTTAGGTGAAACTTGGCCATTTGGCCAAGTGTCGGATGGGTTTTCCCGACACCAGTCGACTGCCATGTCATGGCAGTCGACTGCTCTGAGTCGAGTGTAGTTCGACTGGTATACGACTGATTGGATTGGCGCAGCCGATCGGCATGCGCCGATCGGCCAAGACCATCGATCATCGGGCGTGATCGGTCGATCAATAGGGTTTGGCCAGAACCCGTAGCCATCGCGTCGACTGACGGTGATGGCCCGATGAGGTCCATCGATCATCGCCAAGAGTTCCGTTGGACTACAACGGTCGGGATCCGACGTGTTCGGAGGCCGTTGTAGTGACGGCAGTCCACTGCCAAGGGCGGCAGTCGACTGATGGCGGCCAACGGGAAGAAATCAGCCCTCTCTATAAAAAGAGAGGGTGTAAGCCTTTGAGAGGCTAATGCTTATGCTCCAAGTGATCTTCCTAGTGCCCCACAAGCTCTAAACTCTTCTTACTCGCTTTTACTCCATTCTATTTGTAAGAAGAGTGATCTTGATTGTAAAGGTTACCTCCACCTAGCTTGGTGCAAAGGAGAGACCATTTAGTGGATTGGTTTAGCGGAGTGATTCACCGAGGACGAATCGGGGACCGTGGATTAGCGGCGTAGCCGTGAACCACGTTACATTCTTTGTTAGCGTTTGTTTTCTTGTATTTCTATTTGCTTGTCTTTATTAGTCTTCCGCTTGCGCTAATTAGTTTTGTAGACGAGCAAATACCGGCATCCAAACGAAAAGGGCTATTCACCCCCCTCTAGCCGGCCATTCGATCCCCTACAAGTGGTATCAGAGCCAAGGAAAGCTTGTCGAGGACTAACCGCCACAACAAGCAACATTCAAAAATGGCCGGCTCAAACATCCATCCTCCGAAATTTGAAGGAGAATTCGCTTGGTGGAAGAAGCGAATGGAGGTATTTTTCGAAACGGATTTTGACATTATGATTACAATGGAATCCGGTTTCGTTTTGCCTAGGGATGAAGAGGGGAAGCCAATCGAAAAATCACGATGGACTAAGAAGCAAAGAGAGGAGCACCTTGCGAACTCAAAGGCAAAACATCATCTTTTCAATGTGCTCCCCCAACAAGAGATCAACCGGATCGGAGAATGTGCTAGCGCCAAAGAGATGTGGGAGAAGCTTATAGAACTCCATGAAGGCACATCCGAGGCCAAGCTAGCAAGGAGAGACCTCCTCCGCTCCCAACTATCCAATATAAAACTAGAAAAGGGAGAAAAGGTAACTTCCCTACATTCTAGATTCAAAGAAATATTAATTGGGTTAACAAGTGTAGGTGAGAAGCTATCAAACCGGGATATGGTAATGAAGGCCATAGATGCCTTTCCCTGGTCCTCAAGATGGAGCTCCATGGTGGACTCTTTTTATATCTCCAAGAACTTAGAAGTAAGCACCTTGGAGGAATTCTTCTCGACAATGGAGCTTCATGAAACTAGGCTAGCAGGAATACAAGAAGAGCCTAGAATCCAACCCTCAAGAGGAGTAGCCTTGATAGCGAACAAGGGGAAGAAGAAGATGGAAATCCCCTCCTCCTCCGATGACGAAGCGTCTTCCTCCTCCTCCATGGATAGCACCGAAGAAGCCTATATGGTAAGGAGGGTAAGACGTGCATTTAAGAATTTTAGATTTGATAAATCTTATGATAGGAATAGAAGACCAAGGGGGAAGGTCATATGCTACAATTGCCAAGGAGAAGGGCACATAAGGGACAATTGTCCTCTCCTAAACAAGAGCAAGGAAGAGAAGAAAAAGAAAGAAGAAAAGAAGAAGAAAAAGGGGAGCAAGAAGAAAAAGGAAGAGGAGAAGAAGGCAAAGGAAAAGGGGAAGGCCAAAGCTCTCAAGGCAAGGACTTGGGATGACCCATCTTCATCCTCCTCATCATCGGATGAGGAGAATGCCTTTGTCACCAATTTGGCCTTGATGGCCCTTGATGACTTGGATTGCTCTTCATCCAAAAATAAAGGATCAAGCTCAAGTGGGGAGAGCTCAAATGAAGGGGGAGCTTTTACATCCTCCTCATCCGAAGAAGAAGAAGAAGATATGGAAACTATGGTAACGAAAGCTTCGCCTAAGAAAATAGTTTCCATAATTTCTAGTTTAACTAAGGACTTATTTGGAATGAAAAAGAAAAATAAAAGCATGCTTAATCAAATTAAGGCTTTGGAATATAAGCTAGAAAATGCATGTTTAAATAATAATGATACCTCTTCTTGCCATGATGATGCATGCTCACATGATTATATGCCTTTGGATGTTAATGATGCATGCATAGAGGAAAATAGGGCATTAAGGGAAAAGGTAGTTTATTTAACAAAAGCCCTAGAAAAATTCACAATTGGCTCCAACACCTTAAATATGATCTTAGGAAGCCAAAGAGCTAGTTTCAACAAAAAAGGCCTAGGATATAAGGAAAAGAAAAATGAAAAGGCCTACAAATGCCTAATTGCTAGGGGACAAGATAAGAAGAAGATAATAGCTAGAAAATGGATCCCCAAGGAGTACTTAGTGAACCCAATAGGAAAGAATCTATTTTGGGTTCCAAAATCCATCCTTAAGGGTTAGAATAACCCTAGGGTAGTCAACCATATGAACTTGACCTATATCATATTTTGGTTGACTTAGGATGACGGGACAACATTTTTTTTAGATAGTGTTGGGTGATGATAACGTGCCCACAAATAGGTGATAATGCTTAAATCATGATGATTAATGTAATTGCTATGTATGTTCTAAATCATGATTTATGATTTTGATATTTCGCATGTTATCATGAGAAATAGGTTTGAATCATGCTTTAGGTGACACTTTGGTTATTATCATCATATAATACCTAATGCATGACTATTATTTAATGAATACATGTATTTCATGATCATAATGTAGAACTCATTCATATATGTCATTATGATCATGTAGGTTGTTAGGTTGATACTTAACCATGATAGAATTGCATGAATATATTGGTTAAGTATATACAAATACCCCCTAGGATGCATCTCACACTCACTATAGGCTAACTTGATTGCAAACTTTGCATAGGTGAGATGTTAGGATGATACAAATGTCCACTAATACCTATGGCATTTAGATGGTCATTTAAAGTATCAAAATAGCAATAATAGACCAATCATGGGGAAGGCTTATGTCTAATTCATAGACATATTGCCCAAAGATCATGGCTGGATATTTCATATGTTTTCAAAACAATTTCTTAATCTAAAATCTATGTATTCATGTTTTGGAACAATTCAAAGCAAGACTAGGTGTTAAAATGGATACTAACATGCTCAAAAACTAGTGGTTTTTCAAGTGTTTGGATTTTTGACAAATCTCAGAAATTATAATGACTTTTCATGAAAAACTATTTTTCCTTGATAGATATACTCAATATAAATATGATCCTCAAATTTCATGATTTTTCGAATTTTCTGGAATTTTTAATGCATTTCTGAAATTTGCCCAAAAAATCAGAATTTCGGAATCAATTGTGCCAGTCGACTGCCATACTGATAGCAGTCGACTGATCACCTAAAAATCAGCCTGCAATTTTCTGATTTCAGATTTTAATCATGGTTTTGGTATTTTCCCTCCATTATACTTGATGCCATGAGCTTATAACTTAGTGTTAATCTTTTTGATGGTGTCAAAGGGGGAGAAATAATTTATGTTTAAGTTAATTGCTTTAGGGGGAGAAATATATGATAGGAGAAGAAATTTTGCAATATAGAGTTTCATGGATTAAGGGGGAGTGACATGTTGCTATATCATGTTTATCTTTACATGTTTTCTTACCTTAGAATTTATATCAAATGTTTTTACCTAACTTAAACGAATTGCCACACATCAAAAAGGGGGAGATTGTTAGGGCAATCTCTTGCCGTAATATGGTTTTGATGGTGTGGCAAAGGGTTTAAGTTAGTTTGATATGTTGATTTGATATGTGCGTTGAAGTCGTGCAGGACTTAGTAATTCGCACATAGAGCCGTGGCGAGTTTCACATCTCATGACTCGTGCCTTGAGTCGGTGAAGGATAGCTTTGCGGAAGCCGTGCGCCTGGAGCATCCGAGGGACCGCCGGACGAGAAGCTTGGAGTGAAGCCGGAGGGAGTAGACTTCGAGGCAAGAGACGCGAAGGAGCATTGCAAAGCCGTGCGCCTGATGCTGCCGAGGGACGTGGCCGAGAACGAAGAGAACTTCGAAGGCGAGGGACTCCGAGAGATGAGAGTGAGCGATTGTAACCCGGGGAAGGGTAGCTCTTAGGTGAAACTTGGCCATTTGGCCAAGTGTCGGATGGGTTTTCCCGACACGATCATTGCCATGTCATGATCATTGCTCCGAGTCAGTGTAGTTCGACGGTATACGATGTTGGATTGGCGGTGCGGCCGCCATCGATGGGCGATCGCGCAGACCATCGATCGGCTGCAAGCGGCGATCGATCAATAGGGTTTTAGCCCGCGAACCGTTCGTAGCCGATTAGGCGATCGACTACAGAGGCGCGATCGTGATGAGGTCCATCGATCGCGCCAAGAGTTCCGTTGGACTACAACGGTCGGGATCCGACGTGTTCGGAGGCCGTTGTAGTGACGGCAGTCGACTGCCAAGGGCGGCAGTCGACTGATGGCGGCCAACGGGAAGAAATCAGCCCTCTCTATAAAAAGAGAGGGTGTAAGCCTTTGAGAGGCTAATGCTTATGCTCCAAGTGATCTTCCTAGTGCCCCACAAGCTCTAAACTCTTCTTACTCGCTTTTACTCCATTCTATTTGTAAGAAGAGTGATCTTGATTGTAAAGGTTACCTCCACCTAGCTTGGTGCAAAGGAGAGACCATTTAGTGGATTGGTTTAGCGGAGTGATTTACCGAGGATGAATCGGGGACCGTGGATTAGCGGCGTAGCCGTGAACCACGTTACATTCTTTGTTAGCATTTGTTTTCTTGTATTTCTATTTGCTTGTCTTTATTAGTCTTCTGCTTGTGCTAATTAGTTTTGTAGACGAGCAAATACCGGCATCCAAACAAAAAGGGCTATTCACCCCCCTCTAGCCGGTCATTCGATCCCCTACATTAAGGTCCCCTAACCACTCCTAACCCTAGGATATGCTTGGGAGAGCATTAGAGAGGGTAGAAATCCATTGGATATGGATTAGGAGTTGGATTGAGGGTGAGTATCAATTTTAAGGTGGATGTGAGTTCATTGTTGAACTTTGCCTTAATTTTGTTTGGTTTAATGTTCCTATTGGCTTAGGGACTCTCCAAGGACATTGTTGGTGCAATGGTCAAGGGGGAGCAAGCCTCTAGGGGGAGGTATCCATCATGGGAAGATGGATGTGTATTTCCTCTTGGGAGGAAAATTGGGTTGCCTCTCTTTTTGTGATATGGGATCACTAGAAAGATTGTAGGCATGTGTTCCTCCAAGGGAGAGATTGTAAGATCTCATTGGGATATGAGACATTCATACCCTTGGGGAGGACCTTTTTGATGTAATGTCAAAAAGAGGGAGAAGTTACCAAGTTACCAATTAGGGTTCGTTGGAATTCTCATTGGGATATGTGAATTGCCAATATGGGAGAATTGGTAGACTTGAGATGGTAGTTTTGTCAATCATCAAAAAGGGGAAGATTGTTGGTGCAATCGGCCCAGCAGTACCTTGATGGTATTTTGATGATAGACAAAACTCATGACATGGGATTGTCATGGGAAAGTCCAACATGGTGTTGGCATGGAAAATCCAAGCATGGAGCTTGGTGTGGAAGTCCAAGGGGGAAGCCTTGGCATGGTAAAGTCCAAAGCATTGCGAAGCCGTGCGTTTGGTGCTTGGCATGGGAAATCCAAAGCATTGCGAAGTCGTGCGCTTGGTGCTTGATAGCTGCATTTTTTATTGCGCTATTTTTACTTGTTGATTAGATCTTTTAGGCTCTTTGATGGGATAATTATTGTTATTCGGGATGTTTTTACATATTGAGCCTATTTGCGATTAATTATATTAATTCCTATAATTTCAGTATTTTTCATGAATTTCATGTGATTTTGTAGGAACATATAAGGAAGATCTAATTGGAGCAATCACAGCCGTCGATCCAGATCAGATCTGAGCATTATGGACCGTCCGAGGAAAGTGATTGATTTTGAGCCATCCATATGGATCTGGAGCGATCCGGCCCATACATTAAGATCTACACGTCTTGGTCGTTCATCCGGACCGTTGGATCGTGATTATACCCTCAGACGGATTAGATCCGTCCATTGCAATTCAGATTGATCACAGCCGTTGGATCACAGCATGCTTAGGAGATTAATTGGATTCATCTAACCTAGCTATATTTGGGCGGCTGAGATTAGATCTGGCACAATCGGACGGCTGAGGAAATTGGAGATAAAAATCAACTTCTTCCCAGCTGCGCCACAACGCGCGACAGAAACCTGCGGGCGGCGTCTTCTTCCTCTCGCGAGCGCGGCGACCGGCGACTACACAAGCGATCGATGGCGCCGGCGATATTGGCGAGTTCCCTCCGGCGGTGGCGGCGATCGGCCGATTCTTGGTGGCGAGATCCGGATCCGTGATTCGGGCAAGCGATCAGCGAGGCGGCGGGATTGGCGAGTTCATCCTACCAAGCATTTCTCCTTCATTCGTGGGAATAGGCCCTTCTAGATTCACCGGAGTCACCCACAGGTTGTGCCGATTGGACAATCCCATTTTCACCGCCGGAGAAGAATTCCATTCCACTGTCCGGTGAAATCCAGATTCGTCGGAGCAGTGATCGCAATCATCCATCTTTCCTTCCTTCATGCTGACGCCGATTGGGCAGCTTCGCATTCACCGCCGGAGTGTTTGTTCGGTTTATTGTGACCGCCGTGTGGTTACCGGTCATATTTTATTTGGATTTAGTACTGAGTGTGGTTGTGTTAAACACTCGGGATTTCATGTTATTTACATTCTGTAGTTTATTCCAGTCAGTTATGCAATTGTTAGTAGTTGATGATGTTTGTTTCGGTTACTTGTTAATTTGTTTACATGCAATGCTATTTCTATCGGTTTGTTATGCTTAGTTGTTAATTCTGTTCATCGTGCATTTTTATTAGATTTAATATTGGCGTTTGTTATTTAGTTGTAGGTTAGTTTAATTTAATGTTGCTGATGTACTAACCCCATCCATTAAAATTGTCCAATCAATGCATCGTATAGTGACAGTATGGTGTTTTGGTTGGAGTGCTTTTATTATTAGGTTAGATTTCCTTTACATTCGACCCGATTCTTAGTATAGTGACACGGTACTGGTTGAATTGCTTTCGTTTGTTGCATTTCGTTTATTGCAGTTTTTAGTGACTGTTTGATCAATGTGTCGTATAGTGATGCGGTGCATGGTTGAATTATTCACCTTTGTTTGATTGTCCGTATAGTATAGTGATCACGGTGCTTGGTCGCCTTTTCATCTGTTAGTTTAGTTTTTAGTAGCGGTTTGACTCATGTGCCGTATAGTGACACGGTGCATGGTTGAATTGTTCACATTTGTTTGATCATTATGCCGTATAGTAGCGGTCGTGCGTGATCACTTACTTTTGCTCATTAGAATAGTTATGCATTACTCATTATTTGGTAGTTAGATTTACTCTTTGTATATTTAATTCTCATGTTTGCTTTTGATTTTGCATTTTAATAAATTGAAAACCCCAATGTTTATACATTTAAAAACAAACGTCCAGCCATTAGATTCATTGGGAGATGACCCGAGTCAGTCCTATACTGCATTAGTGTAGTTAGGGGGTTCGGTAAATAATTTGGGAACGGTATTGCGATATTAAAAATCGTTCTATCAAATTTTGGCGCCGTTGCCGGGGACCTTAATGGGGTCGTTTGTCTTTAAACTGTAGTTTGTTTGTTTATTTTCTTTTGTTATTTTTGTCTTTCTTATCATTTCTAGTTGTTTCTCATTGTGTTTGTTTGTTTTGAAAATGACCAGGTCTTCAGGTGATAAACTCTTTGAGCTGGATCCTGAGATTGATAGGACTTTTCACGCCTTTGCGGAGAGCGCGAGGCAGTCGATTGATACTGATTCTGATCCATCAGAGTTTGCAGCTAGTCATGGCAGATAATAATAGGACTCTGAAGGAGCTGGCAGCCCCTGATGCGACATACCAGTATTCTTGCATTAGCTACCCAGCTTTAGAGGAGGATTTTGAGCTCAGATCGGGTACAGTTCATTTGCTTCCTAAGTTTCATGGATTGTCCGGTGAAGATCCCAACATGCACTTGCACGAGTTCCATGTGGTATGCTCTACTATGAAGCCACAGGGCATTTCCGAGGAAGATATAAAATTGAGAGCTTTTCCATTTTCATTGGCTGGAGAAGCTAAGGATTGGTTATACTATCTTCCACCTGGATGTATCAACAGTTGGCTTGAATTGAAGAAAGCATTCTTGGAAAAGTTCTTCCCAGCATCCAAAACTGCTACCATCAGGAAAAGCATCTGCAGTATCCAACAGTCTACTGGAGAGACGTTGTATGAGTACTGGGAGAGATTCAAGAAACTATGTTCCAGTTGCCCCCAGCATCAGATCAGTGACCAGTTGCTCATTCAGTACTTCTATGAGGGGTTTGCTTCCCATAGACGGGGAGTATGATAGATGCGGCTAGTGGAGGGGCATTAGTTAACAAGACTCAGTGAGGCCGAGAGCTTATTGCAAACATGGCGAGAGAACTCACAGCGGTTTGGGAGCGAGCTATAGTGACTAGAGGGGTGAGTGAGGCTCACGGCTTATCTTGTCGGCGGAGATGAAGAATTCTATCTGAGGAGCTCACATCCTTAGTTAGGCAATTGGCTCAATCGTGCAAGCCAATCTTCTATAGTGCCTATGCGACCTATGAGAGTTTGTAGGATTTGTTCGAGTCGAGCATCCTTCGATTCATGTCCTTCACTCCGGCGAGATGAAATAGTAGCTGCAAATCGGTTTCCTTCGGACCTCGATGCTCAGCGACGTCGATGATCGGCCTCCATATCAGTGATCGGCGGCATCGATGATCGGCCTCGATGCTCGGCAACAATATTCCAGATATGATCCGATGTCTGCCACTTATAATCCAGGATGGAGAGATCATCCAAATCTGAGGTACGAGAATTCATTCTATCGGCCGTTTCCAGATCGGCATTGCGAGACCCCTAGCCATCGAGTAACCCGATGCAGTCGGACCTCATGTTCACGCCGATTAGTGAGTCTTCGATTCAAGTTCAAATCCAAAGATGGAGGATCTTGTGCAGTAGTTTTGAGCGGCGATTTAGAAGACGGATGCATCTATTCAGAACATAGAGAGACAACTTAGCCAGCTTGCATCCAACATTAACCAGCTGCAGTCACAGGGATCTAGTCAGCTACCATCTCAGACCATCCCGAATCCTAAAGGAAACATCAGTTCGATTACACTGCGGAGTGGTAGAGTTACTTCAGACCCCCTTGCTTCAGACCCTGTACCAGATCCAGTTGTTGATTCGGGTAGCTCAGAGCAGTGCAGAGCAGCGAGATCCACAGTGCGGCGATCGAGTCGCGGTTCCATTACCTTTCCCTCGAGGCGATCTGACCTAGGAAGGGGGTTAGTGAAGAAAAGGCTAGGGAATTTCAGGAGCTTGTGGATTTGTTCAGTAAGGTGGAAAGTTAATGTCCCTTTATTGACAATGATCGAGCAGATTCCCAAGTATGCCAAGTTTCTGAAAGAATTGTGTGTGCATAAGAAGAAGCTGAAAGGAAATGAGTTAATCAGAGTTGGAAAGAATGTTTCAGCACTTATTCGGCCTTTGCCCCAGAAGTGCGAGGATCCAGGAGTGTTCACTGTACCTTGCGTGATTGGGAGCCATGTGTTCGAGGATGCTATGCTAGATCTAGGAGCTTCTATTAATGTGATGCCAAGGTTAGTTTTTTGTTCACTAGGTATTGGACCCTTGCAGTCGACAGGTGTAGTGATTCAGTTAGCCAACCGTAGTCAGACTCACCCAGCTGGGGTGATCGAGGATGTGTTGGTTAAGGTGAGAGAGCTGATAATCCCCATAGATTTCTACATTCTTGACATGGAGGGTGATTCACAGAGCAGCAGAGCTCCGCTTATTCTGGGTAGGCCTTTCCTTAAGACTGCCAAGACCAAGATTGATGTACATGCAAGTACACTTTCCATGGAGGTAGGAGACACTATAGTTCAGTTCAGGATTTTGGACGCGATGAAACATCCAATGGAGGATCATTCAATTCTCAGCATGGATTTAGAGGATGAGCTAGATTGCATGAGTTCCATTTCTGAGTCCATTTTTCAGTTGGATATCTCTATACCTTCTGTTTTGTGTAGTGATTTCAGTGATTCTGACGATTCTGATATTATTGATTTGGACAGGGACATGGAATGTGTAGGGACTTGCGATCTTCAGGCAACGCCCCAGGAATCGCTTCCATCAGATGTGCACCTACAGCAGCTTGAATTGAAACCTCTTCCCAAGCATTTGAAGTATGTGTATTTTGATAAGGACGAGCGGCGACCCGTTATTATTAGCCGAGATCTAGATCCATATCAGGAGTACAGATTAGTAGATCTTCTGAGGCAGCACCGGAAAGTGATTGGGTGGACGCTTACAGATATTCCGGGTATCAGTCCTTCAATCTGTATGCACAGAATTCACTTGGAAGATGATGTGAAACCAGTCAGACAACCACAATGACGGCTTAACCCACTGATTCTCGATGTGGTAAAGAAGGAGGTGACAAGACTTCTACAGGCTGGCATCATATATCCTATTTCAGACAGCAAATGGGTAAGTCCTGTTCAGGTGGTTCCGAAGAAGTCTGGTATTACAGTGGTTGCTAATGCAGATAATGAGTTGATCCCCACCAGAGTTCAGAACTCTTGGAGAGTTTGTATAGACTACAGGAAGCTTAACCAGGCCAGCAGGAAAGACCACTATCCCCTACCTTTTATTGATCAGATGCTCGAGAGGTTGGCGGGCAAGTCACACTATTGCTTCCTAGATGGTTACACTGGGTATTTCCAGATCTGTATTGCTCCAGAGGATCAAGAGAAGACCACTTTCACTTGCCCTTTTGGGACGTATGCCTATCGACGCATGCCTTTCGGACTTTGCAACGCTCCCGGTACATTCCAACGATGTATGGTAAGTATTTTTGGTGATTTATTAGAGCATTGCATGGAGGTGTTTATGGATGATTTTTCTGTGTACGGTTCTTCTTTTGATTCATGTCTGGATAGTTTGTCGAGAGTTTTACGGAGATGCATTGATACGGATTTGGTTTTGAATTTCGAGAAATGTCATTTCATGGTAGGGCATGGGATAGTCCTAGGTCATATTATCTCTGTACATGGTATAGAAGTAGATCCTGCTAAAATTCATGTTATTTCTGCTCTATCTTACCCCGCTTATGTGCGGGAAGTTCGTGCTTTTCTTGGACATGCAGGTTTCTACAGATGTTTTATCAGAGATTTCAGTCAGATTGCCTTACCTTTGACTAACTTATTACAAAAGGAGGTGGTATTCCAGTTTGATCAGAGGTGCAAGGATTCATTCAACCAGTTGAAGAAAGCTTTGATATCAGCACCAATATTGAGACCACCAGATTAGACTCTACAGTTCGAGTTGATGTGTGATGCCTCGAACTATGCGGTGGGAGCGGTCTTGGTGCAGAGAGTAGACAGGGCGTCTCATGTGATCTGCTACGCCTCGAGGACATTGGATGCTGCACAATCCAACTATACCACCACAAAAAAAGAGCTTTTAGCTATTGTTTTTGCTTTAGATAAATTTCGATCTTACTTGCTATGTTCTCATGTGGTTGTTTTTTCTGATCATGCATCTTTGAAATTCCTCCTGAAGAAGCCTGATGCAAAACCAAGACTGATTAGATGGATGCTTCTGCTTCAAGAATTCGACGTAAAGATACGCGATAGGAACGGGAGGGAGAACCTGGTAGCAGACCATCTGAGCAGAATAGTGACGGAGATAGATTCTACCCCCGTAGCAGATTCTTTTCCAGATGAGCAGTTTTTTCACCTGCAAGGTAAGACACCATGGTATGCAGATATTGCTAACTATTTAGTTGCCCGTGTTGTACCTTCATTTTTTTCTCATGCACAAGTCCAGAAATTGAAAAGTGATGCCAAGTATTATGTATGGGATGATCCTTACCTTTGGAAGTTTTGTAGTGATCAGATTATTAGGAGATGTGTTCCTGACCATGAGTTTCATTCTGTACTTACTTTTTATCATTCTCTAGCTTGTGGGGGTCATTTTAGACCCCAAAGGACTGCTAGGAAAGTTTTAGAGTCTGGTCTGTATTGGCCCACCCTATTTCATGATGCCTATGAATTCTATAAAGTTTGTGAGAGATGTCAACGAACAGGGAATATAGTACGTAGAAATGAAATGCCTCAACAATCTTTGTTATTCTGTGAGATTTTTGACGTTTGGGGTATCGATTTTATGGGACCTTTTCCTGTATCTTTTGGATTCTCTTACATTCTTTTGGCTGTTGATTATGTTTCCAAATGGGTGGAGGTCATCCCCACCAGGACTGATGATTCTCTAGTTGTTGTGAATTTTGTCAGGTCTCACATATTTTGCAGATTTGGGGTACCCAAGGCGATCATCAGCGATCAAGGGTCCCACTTTTGCAACAGACACATGAAAAGCCATCTTTGGCGGTATGGGGTGTTGCATAAGATTTCTACTCCTTATCACCCTCAGGGCGAATGGCAAGTTAACAGAGAGAGATCAAATCTATACTGGAAAAGACAGTGGGGCCAGACAGGAAAGATTGGAGCAAAAGGTTGGAGGACGCTCTGTGGGCCTACAGGACTGCCTATAAGACTCCCATAGGCATGTCCCCTTACAGATTGGTTTATGGCAAAGCATGTCACTTGGAGATTGAGCACAAGGCTTATTGGCGGTAAAAGCTTGCAACATGGAGGCATCTGGTGAGAGAGAGGAAACTCCAACTTCAGGAACTTGAAGAGATACGGTTAGAAGCATATGAGAACTCCCGCATTTACAAGGAGAAGACTAAAAATTTTCATGACAAGAGGATTGTGAGGAAGGAGTTCCATATTGGCGACAAAGTTTTATTATGCCTCGTTTCAGGTTGATAGGAGGTAAGTTGAGATCCAGGTGGGACGGTCCTTTTTGTGTTACTAATGTGTTTCCCTATGGTGTTGTAGAGGTGCAGGAACTTTCTTCAGGGAACACTTACAGAGTAAATGGACACCGTCTCAAGATATTTCATGAAGGGGCGAGAGAAGCTACAGTAGAGAAATTGTACCTTGAGGATGCTTCTTCTCCGACATGACAGGGGAGTGTGTTCTTTTGTTTACTGTATTTTTTTTTCTTTCCTCTCATGTTCGGAAATAACTGGTTGTTTAATTGTTTAGTATTTGCCTATTTGCCTAGGTTGTTTAGTTGTTTTTGTTGAGTCAAATAATATTCCCCTATGTATGCTTTAGTATCATTTTAGAGGTGGTAAAAATTAGTTAAGTTTGATCATTAAATTATGGATTTTTGTGTATGATATGAGAATTCACTTGCATGCAGTCACTTGTTATGATGGTGAACTTTTTATTGATAGATCAAGCTTGATTTTTATTCACATAGTGAGGTAGTAAGCCATTTCAATCATTTACCCACTTTGGTGTGATACACGTGTGATACTTGTTGCTCTAGAACTTGCTTTGAGTCTTTTCAAAACTACAAGAGCATTTATTTGCATGAATATGATGAAGGATTTTACTCTTGATTCTTCTCCTTACTGGAATTGCTTGTTTAATCCACTTGATACTTTCATGTTGTCGTACTTGTCATTCCTATTCATTTATTTTCTATTGTCTTGTGGATTACCTCTACCATCTTTTGTTCTCCCATTGGAAGAATAACTTGATAAGTTGCATTGTCCGAGACGGGAAAATTTCTAAGTGTGGGGGAAGAGATATTGTTTGTTTGAAGATTGACACAGTTTGAAGCATTCTGACCAGCACTTTTTCAGAATGGAGAAATTGGAATATGGAAGATGCTGAATCAGATAGGTTATGTTTCTGCTGGCAGTTGGTTATAATCTTGAACACAAGGGCTATGTTGAAGTTAGTCTATACCACCATTAGAGCTATTAAAATTCTAGCTCTGAGCAATGATTCAAAAACTGGATATAGCAAAGAAATATTTTCTGTTGGATCAGGGAATGATGGAAACAAATTATATGCGGAATCTACCTTCATGACAATTGTGTTTTTACTCAAGCTACAAGCAGCTATCGAAAGGAAGGGCAACCTTGGTTCCAATATGACAACTAATCACAATCTCCAGTTGGCAAATGATCATGAGAATACAAAGATTAAATTAAGAGAAATAGGTTGGAACTGCCAGGAATTTCAATTGTGCTTGATTTTGAACTTGCAGATTTAGGACAGGACTATTGGAAAGCAAGTTGGCAGAAAAGCTAGTTATCGAGCTAGAAATTTGAACAAAGATGATAACAGAAAAGATTAGAAAGTGCAAGTGCTACCGGAATTGGAGTTGAAACTTTTGAAATCAGCTAATGCAATGTCAGATTGGAAGAAATCTGGAATTCAATAATAGCACCGGGCAGATGAAGGAGAGGAAGCTCCACTGGCAGGTTTTTGTTCAGATTGCAAAATTACTGAGGACCTGGAGCTTGTTCATGAATTGGGTGCAACATTAGCAGACCTTGGAAATAGCTAAAAAAAAAAAATACAATTGGCAGTGTTTTTATTTGCTGCCTTTGTAAAACTGAAATTGCAAGTAGTTCTAATGGAGAATAAACAGAGCAATTAAGCCTACACATTTCTGCTTCAGACGCAAGTTTTTAAAGTTTAGAGCAATGAACTACAAGAGGAGCACCTGGGTTGTTTAGAAGTTTTAGAAAGTTGCCAGTTTACGGAATTTGAATTGATTGCTTTGTGAATTTGAGCAACACAATTGGAAGTGGAATTCCTGAATTTATTTTACACCGGCTGCAGAATAGTCTGAGAAGTCAATTTCTGAAAAGGAGAAAAGGTGATAGATGCAGTCTGATTTAAAGTGCATAAGTTACTTAAGATCCAAGATTCCGGGTGCTTACACGTGGATTGGATATTTTTGCCAAGTGCAGCACCTGCCATTGTAGAGATAACCTGCATGTTGACTGCATTAAAACCTGCAAAATGTCAAAGAGTTGTAACCTTGGAGAAGCTGCGCGTGGAAGGGTAGAGGAGTTAGTCATAGTCTAAAAAAAATTCTGGAGTAATGCATGAATAATCAAGCTCTAAAATACAGTGCTTACACGTGGATTCAAGGATCAGATTTTCAGAATTCAAAGACAGTTGGGATGGCTCTACTTAAATCTGAGAAGTTGCCTATAATTTCTGCCGAGGCAATCAAACTGGATCAGATAAATGCCGGATTAAGGGAACCTTCTATAATGTCTCGATCAAAGATATATCTTGTCGGTGATGTAGTCGGCATGGATCGAAACAAGGAAATTCGGGTAACTCACAACTCCTGTCGGTGGAATTACAGCTGTGTTGGATTGGTTGAAGAGCTGAATTTCAACCCACATCTGACGATAGAGTATGAGCAGCAAACCAACAGCTGCTCGACAGTGTCAAAGATTTGCAGGAAACGAAAGGGAAATCCTAATTCAGAGATTAAAAATGTTGCATTTCAGAGATTGGTTGGAGAGTTTCATGAGTATAAGATGAGGATGTTAGAACATATGTTTAGAGCAAAGTTCACACTAAGCCATGGAATTCTGAATGTTGTCTATTCGATGGGAATTTGGTTGCTGCAGCTAGACATGTTCTATCCCAAAATTATCAAAAGATGATGGTGTTTTGTAACCTGTTTGAGAGATTTTCTGATCAAAGCTTCCCCAACACTGAAACTTCAACGGAAATGGAAATCTGAACATTACTGTAATGTTCAGATTTGCAGGAAATGGAAACACAGGAGAAAATATTTCACAAATGGTCCCGATAATGGCAAAGAATATAAATATTATGATGAGTCTGATAGTGTCCGGAAAAGAATGTCTGTTGTAATCAGATTTCCCAATAGCAGTGTGAAAGTTCTTGTGAAGGGTGCTGACAGTTCAATGCTTGCTAATCTAGATGCAGAAGATAGTAAGAATACCAAAGTAAAACCAGCAACAGAAAATCACTTAGCTGATTATTCATCACATGGTTTGAGAATTCTGGTTATTGCTGCTAGGGATTTAAAGGATGCTGAATTTTCCGAATGGCAAGCAAGATATGAAGAGGCTAGCACTTCGCTAACAGAGAGATCAATAAAGCTACGCCAAGCAGCTTCTCTAATTGAGAAATCTAATTCTTCTTGGAGCTACTGCTATTGAGGAAAGCAAAACTGCATGTTAATAGTGGCCACGACAGATTTGTAGATTTTCACTGATTTGAATGGATTCACTTGTGTTGTTATTTATTATTCATGATTATATCAATGTGTAATTCCTAGGCTGCAGTGGATCCATTCTCGCTGGAATTGAACTATATGATCAAAAGAAGAAAAAAAAAATTGAGAAGTTCAGAGGGCAATGAGCAGTTTTAGAAGGCAATGGCAATGAGATGGATTATGAGAAGAGAATGGATGTTGTTGAGCTTATCATCTTGGATCGTCATTGGAATATTTTCCTCCACACACCACTTTTGAATGCAACTAATCAGGTTTATTCTTCCAATTCTTATATGGTTTCCTTTTCATTACATCTTGATCTTCTTTATTTCTCTATTGCAATCCGATCATGTTTGATTTTCGAAAAATCCTTTTGATTCATGTATGGATGTATTGATAGCAGTAGAGAAATAGATGATAAGCAAGCATATGGTAGGACAAGATTACATAGTGTTTTGAGGGTACCCCACTCCTACGATCATTATGTGAGCATGAGTGCATATATCCATTTGGGAGGTTTTGTATCAGGCTTGGTTTATTTGATTTGACTGTAAACCATCAAACATGTTGCCTGTTGTAGGAGTCGGATCTTTTGAATATCCTAGATCCTGATAAATTTGGTGATCCTAAGTAACTTATTTTTTCTGTCTCTGAATTATTGATCTAGGTATTACTAGGGGAATGAGTTAGGGAGTTAGTGTGTCTTTGTTTTTGTTATTGCACGGGACGTGCAAAAATAAGTGTGGGGGAATTTGATAGCTGTATTTTTTATTGCGCTATTTTTACTTGTTGATTAGATCTTTTAGGCTCTTTGATGGGATAATTATTGTTATTCGGGATGTTTTTACATATTGAGCCTATTTGCGATTAATTATATTAATTCTTATAATTTCAGTATTTTTCATGAATTTCATGTGATTTTGTAGGAACATATAAGGAAGATCTAATTGGAGCAATCACAGCCGTCGATCCAGATCAGATCTGAGCATTATGGACCGTCCGAGGAAAGTGATTGATTTTGAGCCATCCATCTGGATCTGGAGCGATCCGGCCCGTACATTAAGATCTACACGTTTTGGTCGTTCATCCGGATCGTTGGATCGTGATTATACCCTCAGACGGATTAGATCCGTCCATTGCAATTCAGATTGATCACAGCCGTTGGATCACAGCATGCTTAGGAGATTAATTGGATTCATCTAACCTAGCTATATTTGGGCGGCTGAGATTAGATCTGGCACAATCGGACGGCTGAGGAAATTGGAGATAAAAATCAACTACTTCCCAGCTGCGCCACAACGCGCGACAGAAACCTGCGGGCGGCGTCTTCTTCCTCTCGCGAGCGCGGCGACCGGCGGCTACACAAGCGATCGACGGCGGTAGGCGATATTCGGCGAGTTCCTCCGGATTGTCGGCGATCGGCCGATCCTTGGTGGCGGATCCAGATGTCGTGATTGAGCGGTGATCAGCGGCGGCGGGATTCAGCGAAGTTCATCCTTCAGGCATTTCTCCTTCATTCCGAATAGGCCCCGAATAGGCCCTTCTAGATTCACCGGAGTCACCCACAGGTTGTGTCGATTGGACAATCCCATTTTCACCGCCGGAGAAGAATTCCATTCCACTGTCCGATGAAATCCAGATTCGTCGGAGCAGTGATCGCAATCATCCATCTTTCCTTCCTTCCTGCTGACGCCGATTGGGCAGCTTCGCATTCACCGCCGAAGTGTTTGTTCGGTTTGTTGTGACCAACGTGTGGTTACCGGTCGTATTTTATTTGGATTTAGTACTGAGTGTGGTTGTGTTAAACACTCGGGATTTCATGTTATTTACATTCTGCAGTTTATTCCAGTCAGTTATGCAATTGTTAGTAGTTGATGATGTTTGTTTCGGTTACTTGTTAATTTGTTTACATGCAATGCTATTTCTATCGGTTTGTTATGCTTAGTTGTTAATTCTGTTCATCGTGCATTTTTATTAGATTTAATATTGGCGTTTGTTATTTAGTTGTAGGTTAGTTTAATTTGATGTTGCTGATGTACTAACCCCATCCATTAAAATTGTCCAATCAATGCATCGTATAGTGACAGTATGGTGTTTTGGTTGGAGTGCTTTTATTATTAGGTTAGATTTCCTTTACATTCGACCAGTTGCCGTATAGTAGTGACATCTGATTACTGGTTGAATTGCTTTTCGTTGTTGCATTTCATTTATTGCGCTTTTTAGTATCTTGTTTGATCGATCAATGTAGTATAGTGACACGGTGCATGGTTGAATTGTTCACTTTTGTTTGATCGATTATCTATAGTATAGTGCGGTCGCGGTGCTTGGTCGCTTCCTTTTCTGTCTGTTAGTTTAGTTTTTAGTGACTGTTTGACTACTGTGCCGTATAGTGACAGTGCGGTGCATGGTTGAATTGTTCACATTTGTTTGATCATTGTACCGTATAGTGACAGTGCGGTGCGTGATCACTTACTTTTGCTCATTAGAATAGTTGTCTGTTACTCATTATTTGGTAGTTAGATTTACTCTTTGTATATTTAATTCTCATGTTTGCTTTTGATTTTGCATTTTAATAAATTCAGAAAACCCCCAATGTTTACTTCTGTTTAAAAACAAACATCCAGCCATTAGGTTCGTTGGGGGATGACCCGAGTCAGTCCTATACTGCATTAGTGTAGTTAGGGGGTTCGGTAAATAATTTGGGAACGGTATTGCGACATTAAAAATCGTTCGATCAGTGCTTGGTGAGAAATGCATTGCGAAGCCGTGCGCTTGGTGCATATGGGAAGTCTTAAGGACTTGGTAAGTTCACTAGGCTCGGGGTCCTTGAGTCGGTGATGGATGGCATTGCGAAGCCGTGCGCTTGGTGCATCCGAGGGACCGCTGGACGGGGAGCGAATGGAGTGAGCCCAAAGGGAAGCATACTTCTAGGGCATGAGACGCAAAGGATGGCGTTGCGAGGCCGTGCGCTTGGCGCATCCGAGGGACGTAAGCCGAGGGAAGAGAGCTTTGGTGGGGAACTCCATGAGGGAAAAGGTGGACTTGGCCAAGTGGCTAAGACTGAGTGTCGGAGGCTCAAACTTGATGTTTGAGGGTTTACCCGATAGTCAGATGCTCAAACAACTTGGTGTTTGAGGTTTTGCCTGACATCAGTCGACTGGCATAGGTGCCGGTTCGACTGATCCAAGTCGACTAGAGTTTGACTGGTGTAAGACTAGGGTTTTGTGCTTGGCGGCGATGAGGATGATGATCGTGATGGGAGTGTCGCGAGCAAGAGCGCTCCGTGGCCGTAGGCGATCGACTCTTGAGTCACCGATCGTGATGGGCATCATCAGTCGACTGGTAGGTGATTCGTTGGAACTTGTCCGACGTGGATCTGGCCGTTGTGAGACAACGCATGACTCTGAGCGATCGGGGCCTTTTGGCGCGATCGATAAGGCGAAAATAGCTTGATGCAGGTTATAAATGGAGCACGAGTTGGAGGATTTCGCAAAGACTTTTGTGAAGCTATTGGAGGGGAATTGCTGCTGCATTCCAGACCTTCAAGAGCCATCTAAAGCAAGCAACAAGCAAAGGATTCAAAGCAAGCGTTGTAAAGTGTTCTTTACGTGTATTTCGTATTTGTCTTTGTATTGCTTGTATTTCATTACTTAGTGTAATTGCTTGTGAGAGGTTTCTCCACCTCCGACGTGTAGTCGAAAAGGAGTGTTATAGTTAGTGTCGTGCGCATAACTAGAGCTCGAGGAGCTCGCCCATGGAGTAGGAACCATTCGGTTCCGAACCACGTATATCGTGTGTGTTTGTGTGTGCTTATTTGTTGTTAGTATTATTATTGTTTTATTGTTTCCGCTGTGCTAACGACAATCGTAGATAAGCAACGTAACGAGAACGAACGAATTACGACATCCATTGAACGAGGGCTATTCACCCCCCTCTAGCCGGCCGTATCGATCCCCTACACCTTCATCTCCTCTATCTCCTCAGATGATCTAGGACACAACTCCTTAGATAAAGGAACTCCATGCCTGAAAGGTAGAAAACCCTTCTTGGAGTTTTGCATGCTAAAACGATCCATAATCTTGTCTATGTATGAAGCTTGGGATAAGCACAACATCCTTTTCCTGCGATCCCTTATAACCTTGATCCCAAGGATGTGTCCCACTTCTCCCAAGTCCTTCATATCAAACTGTTTGGACAACCATACCCTTACGCCCGATAACACCTTGATATTGTTGTCAATCACAAAAATGTCATCTACGTATAGTACAAGAAATACCACTACATTTCCGTCACATCTCTTGTATACACAAGACTCATCCGGACTTTGAATAAATCCATAAGACTGGATCACCTCATCAAACCGGATGTTCCAAGACCTCGAAGCTTGTTTCAATCCAAAAATGGACCGATTAAGCTTACATACAAGATGCTCTTTGCCCTTAGCAATGAATCCCTCTGGTTGCTTCATATAGATGTTTTCCTCAAGACTTCCATTAAGGAAAGTTGTCTTGACATCCATCTGTCATACCTCATAATCCATATGAGCTGCTATGCATAAGAGAATCCGGATAGACTTAAGCATGACTACCGGCGAAAAGGTCTCCTCATAATCGATACCCTCTTTCTGAGTATACCCCTTCGCAACAAGCCTCGTTTTGAAGGTCTCAACCTTCCCATCTATTCCTCTCTTTCTCTTGTAGATCCACTTGCATCCAATGGTTTTTACACCATCGGGTGGTTCTACTAGCTCCCATACCTGATTTGAATCCATAGATTCAATCTCAACATTCATTGCACTTTGCCAAGATACTGCATCTTTATCTTGGATTGCCTCATCATATGTCCAGGGATCAGGTTCATGTTCGCAAGGGACCAAATCTGAAGATTCTCCCAAGAACATGAATCTATCAGGCTGTCTCACAACCCTCCCACTACGACGAGGTATCACCTGTGTATCCTCTGTGACACGCGGTGCAGTGACATGTGGTATATCCTCTTATGCAGTGGTACTAAAAGTGACTTCCCTTTTAACTCCTCTAGAACAATTTTACTCTTGGGCTTGTGGCTCATCCATAGTCTTCCTCTAGAAATGTAGCGTTAGTGCTAATGATCCCTCGATCTCTGGGAATCAGAAACAATCCACCCTTTGTTCCCCTGGGATAGCCAACGAACAAGCGTACTTCTGTACGAGGTTCCAACTTACCAGCATCTGCCTTCAGCACATGTGCTGGACTCCCCCATATTCGAATATGTCTTAGACTAACCTTTCGCCCAGTCCACAACTCTGTGGGAGTAGAAGGCATTGATTTAGATGGTACCAAGTTCAGAATGTACACCGCCGTATCTAGAGCATATCCCCAGAACGAATCTGACAACTTAGAATAACTCATCATCAATCTAATCATCTCCATAAGAGTCCTATTCCTTCGCTCTGCTACACCATTCTGCTTGGGTGTGTCAGGTGGAGTCAATTGGGATTGAATCCTAGCCTCTGATAAGTAATTCCTAAACTCTCCCAAGAGGTACTCACCACCACAATCAGATCGTAGTGTCATCCATATCTTGAATAATCGTCTGTGAAAAAGACAAAATATTCAAAACCACCTCTTGCCTGGATAGTCATAGGACCACACAAATCAGAATGAACCATTTCTAACATATCTTTGGCTCTATACCCCTTTACCTTAAAAGGCCTCTTGGTCATCTTACCCTCCAAGCAAGATTCACATGTTGGGAGATCCTCCACCACTAATGAACCCAAAGGTCCATCAGCTATCAACCTTTGAATTCTGCTTAGGTTAATATGACCAAGCCTAAGATGCCAAAGATATGTTTGGTTCATCTTCGAAGGTTCTTTTTTTTTATTGGGATTAGAAGATGAGTTATTAACTTCAATTTGCATCATGGGAGGTTTTGGTTCAAGTGTGTACAAATTTCCTATCAATGTACCTGAACAGATCAACCAACACATAGATCATTACTGTAGATCATTATAGATCATTACTGTAGATTTCAAAAAATTATTGATTCCTCAAATAATAAAATTTCAAAATCAACCAACACCTCAAAACACCGAGAATATCGTATGCCACGATAGTGTGGACGTATACAAAATCTACATTTGTAAGAGGAGGTTTTACCCATTAATTTTACTATCTTGTCAACCTAACTTTATGACAAGTAAAATTAATAGTTGGTTTCTCTTTGACCCTACAAATAAAAGCAGTGACTCCGATGGGGAGGATACTTATATTTGTATCTAAGTGTACACCATTACTCGGTACCAAGGGAATTATCTCGGGTTATGTCCCTTACGATGGGCAAGTACACACGCTCCTTAATAATTTCCTATAACCATATTCGACCTTGTGATATGCAAACAAACCCATCCGATGGGGAGGAAGGCACTCAGAGCCGACGCGCAAGTTTGTTTGCATCACTTGTCAAATCGTAATGGAGGTCGCGGGAATTTATAAAAATATCCCTCTCCCACTTAGTAATTAAAAATTGAGGAATTTTCCTAGCCTACGACATGCATATCAAACAAAAAGCAATAAATATGAAAAATAAATTATTTTCCAACTATTATGGCTTTTGTCTTCAATATGACTCCCGTCGCATCGTCATCTCGTCTGCTCCTCCTACGCCATGTACGAGCCATTCGGAGATCCGAGCCGAGACTAAAACCTATTTTAATTTACATCCATCGATCCTATACTCCACGAGGGAGTGTACATGAAATCTAGATCGAAAGTAAAATAAAATAAAGAGAGGCTAAACAATGCCGTTTTTAATTTACAAAAACTAAATACTAGCCGCGTCAACCCCGAGGATTCAACAAAATAAATATTTACACACATACAATCACATACACACATATGGCCATAATAGTCGGATCTTATGCCTGCAACCAAAGAGTTAAACTACGCATGTCCTACTATTATCTGACACATATAATATATGAAAAGTGTAAAAAAATTAACCGAATCCTAAACACACAAAACCAGAAACCTTGGCTCTGATACCAATTGAAGGGGTTTTTGCCCCGGAACCTCTCATACCAATTTAATGGTTTAGCTTATCGAGTCCGTGAGGGGAAACTTCGCTTCCCACTTCACCTTGGTGTTTGTTAATGGAGATCCCCTCGATGTCCCCGGATTAAAAAATTTAATCCTAGACAAAAAAGGATTGCCCAAACAACCAAGTCATCGTCGTGCTATTCGTTTAGAGAGGTCACTTGAACAAACTAGTTGTTCAAGCGACCATCCTCTATTCTACGAGTAGCCGCGGAATAGACGATGTCCGAATCGCCGGTTTTTGTGTTTATGCTCAGGATCTAAGTATTATTTAGCCATGTACAGATTTATATCATGCTCATAGTTGAAAAACAAATACAAACATGTAACATATAAAAATTAGAGAATCGATATACCTCTCGATCTTCTAATGTATGACCTTCCTCCTTTCGGACGTCGTGTGGGCGATGCTCTACCAAAAGTCGAAGCTCCTAGATCACAAATTTTCCTTCCTTGCTCTTCCAAAGCAAAAGAAAGAATAGAAACAAAGCTCATCTCCTTCCTATAGCCAACCAACAAGCAACAAAAGAAATGTTTGCCGCCGGCCAACAAGGAGAAGGTGATAATGGTGGAAACCGGCCAAGACACCAAGGGAAAGCCCTATATCTTGTTTCCACCACCTAAGGAGAAGAAAAAGGGGTCTTTGGATGCAGCCCAAGGGCTGGGATAGGGTTGTGGGTGCTGGCCACCAAAGGATGAAGAAGAAAGAAACCTTCCTTATTTGGTGCCACCCAAGCCTCCTAAACCCAAAGCCTCCAAATCCTAATCCTAGCTCTCCTTATGGCCGACCATGGAAGAGGGGAAGAAGATTAGGATGAGCACAAGCCAAGGTAGAGGGAAGATGGGAGGAACCGGCCAAAACCTTAGGAAGAAGATGAAACACCTCCTTGAGTTGCCGCCCACCCATAGCTCCCAAAACCCTAGCCACCCAAACCTAATCCTAAACCAACTAGGATTCCTAGTCTCCAATGGAAGCAAACCCTAATCCCCTTAAGCCATCATCTTCTTGCTGCCCACTTCATGATCTCTATTTATAGAGTTGGGCTCAAGCCATGATTTAATCTCCTCCATTGGTTCTATGGATTTAATCTCAACCATCGGATCTAGAGATTTAATCTCAACCGTCGGATCTAGAGATTTAATCTCCACCTTTGGATCTAGAGTTTTGTTTTCATCCATTGGATCTAAGCTTCATGAGGTGTTAATAGGCTACATTAGGGACCATGAGGAGGAGTTGGATCTTGGCCACCCATGGATCAAGCCCACATAAAGTCCGATCCACTAATGATGATCCAATACACTAAAGGATCATCATTGATCTACCTCACCAACCCCCATATGATAATATGGGCACCATATATTATTTGTACATTTTCTTTCCGTGTTTAAGATCTCGAATGTCCCTCGATTAATTAATTTACTGACCATTAATTAATCAACATCTAACTCCTTGAGTAGTACCACTCAACCTTTTCATCATGCCGGACCAAGTCCACCTGCAGGGTTTACATGATGAACCTTATGAGCTTCTCAAGGGGACATCATCATCCTAATATATATAGGACACGGTTTCCTCCTATAATCAACAGCACACCATATAAATAATATCATCTCCCAACTTACCGAGCCAATCGATTTAATCTATAAATCTCGCCCATTGGTAAATCAAAGAGATGACTACTAAGTATATATGCCCGTTATTATATCGGGATTAAGAGCATGTACAAAATAATATCTGAGGTCCGATTCGATTATGTAGTCAGCAATAAATCGAATCACCTCTAAGTCGGTCCTGCTCAATACACTCAAAGTGCACTAGTGTGATTCTATGGTCAAGACAAATCAATACCAAATCACACTACAACCATTCCGATGGTTTGTCCAAAGCCATCTCGGTTGTCAGCCTTTACTTATACTTTACAAGGAGCCAATAACATGATCTCCCGTGTGACACCACACACCATATTATCTACAATGTAACGTATTAGACAATATGCATAAAAATATGAAAACAATGATCATGTGATTCTTATTTCAAAAATAAAGATGTTCATAGAAAAGATAGACTTTTCAGTATACATCCCTATAATCTCCCACTTATAATAAAAGACTAAACTGTCCTCATACTGCCATACATCTGATTCCCCTTCCCTCTACATGCCTATCAAAGCTCTCGCTAGAAGGGCCTTAGTGAAAGGGTCTACCAGGTTATCCTCTTATGCAATCTAGGCGACAACAACTTCTACCTCCTTTATGATTTCTCGTATCAGGTGGTACTTACGCTCTATGTGTTTACTTGCCTTATGGGCTCGTGGTTCCTTCGAGTTTGCAACTGCACCATTATTATCACAATAAATTGTGATAGTACTGGGCAAACCAGGAATCACATCCAAGTCCATCAGGATGTTCCTGAGCCATACAACTTCTTTGGCCCCCTCAGAGGCTGCCGCATACTCAGCTTCCATGGTGGAGTCCGCCACACACTTCTGCTTGACACTCCTCCATACAATGGCTCCACTTCCCAAAGTAAACACAAAACCTGAGGTAGACTTACTGTTATCCCTATCAGATTGGAAGTCGAAATCCGTGTAACCCACAGGGAGTAATTGGTCTGCTCGGTAAACTAGCATATATTCCCTAGTCCTTCTCAGACACTTAAATATATGCTTTACCATAGTCTAATGTCCCTATCCTGGATTACTCTGATATCTGCTGACCATGCCCACGGCAAAGCAGATATCTGGTCTCATACATAGCATCGCACACATGAGGCTTCCTACTGCCGAAGCATAAGGAACAGCCTTCATCTCCTCTATCTCCTCAGATGATCTAGGACACAACTCCTTAGATAAAGGAACTCCATGCCTGAAAGGTAGAAAACCCTTCTTAGAGTTTTGCATGCTAAAACGATCCATAATCTTGTCTATGTATGAAGCTTGGGATAAGCACAACATCCTTTTCCTGCGATCCCTTATAACCTTGATCTCAAGGATGTGTCCCACTTCTCCCAAGTCCTTCATATCAAACTGTTTGGACAACCATACCCTTACGCCCGATAACACCTTGATATTGTTGTCAATCACAAAAATGTCATGTACGTATAGTACAAGAAATACCACTACGTTTCCGTCACATCTCTTGTATACACAAGACTCATCAAGATTTTGAATAAATCCATAAGACTAGATCACCTCATCAAATCGGATGTTCCAAGACCTCGAAGCTTGTTTCAATCTATAAATGGACCGATTAAGCTTACATACAAGATGCTCTTTGCCCTTAGCAATGAATCCCTCTGGTTGCTTCATATAGATGTTTTCCTCAAGACTTCCATTAAGGAAAGTTGTCTTGACATCCATCTGTCATACCTCATAATCCATATGAGCTGCTATGCATAAAAGAATCCGGATAGACTTAAGCATGGCTACCGGCGAAAAGGTCTCCTCATAATCGATACCCTCTTTCTGAGTATACCCCTTCGCAACAAGCCTCGTTTTGAAGGTCTCAACCTTCCCATCTATTCCTCTCTTTCTCTTGTAGATCCACTTGCATCCAATGGTTTTTACACCATCGGGTGGTTCTACTAGCTCCCATACCTGATTTGAATCCATAGATTCAATCTTAACATTCATTGCACTTTGCCAAGATACTGCATCTTTATCTTGGATTGCCTCATCATATGTCCAGGGATCAGGTTCATGTTCGCCAGGGACCAAATCTGAAGATTCTCCCAAGAACATGAATCTATCAGGCTGTCTCACAACCCTCCCACTACGACGAGGTATCACTTGTGTATCCTCTGTGACACGCGGTGCAGTGACATGTGGTATATCCTCTTGTACCGGTGGTACTAAAGAAGTGACTTCCCCTTTTAACTCCTCTAGAACAATTTTACTCTTGGGCTTGTGGCTCATCACATAGTCTTCCTCTAGAAATCTGGCGTTCGTGCTAATGATCACCCTCTGATCTCTAGGACTGTAAAACAATCCACCCTTTGTTCCCCTGGGATAGCCAACGAACAAGCATACTTCTGTACGAGGTTCCAACTTACCAGCATCTGCCTTCAGCACATGTGCTGGACTCCCCCATATTCGAATATGTCTTAGACTAGCCTTTCGCCCAGTCCACAACTCTGTGGGAGTAGAAGGCACTGATTTAGATGGTACCAAGTTCAGAATGTACACCGCCGTATCTAGAGCATATCCCCAGAACGAATCTGACAACTTAGAATAACTCATCATCGATCTAATCATCTCCATAAGAGTCCTATTCCTTCGCTCTGCTACACCATTCTGCTTGGGTGTGTCAGGTGCAGTCAATTGGGATTGAATCCTAGCCTCTGATAAGTAATTCCTAAACTCTCCCAAGAGGTACTCACCACCACAATCAGATCGTAGTGTCATCCATATCTTGAATAATCGTCTGTGAAAAAGACAAAATATTCAAAACCACCTCTTGCCTGGATAGTCATAGGACCACACAAATAAGAATGAATCATTTCTAACATATCTTTGGCTCTATACCCCTTTGCCTTAAAAGGCCTCTTGGTCATCTTACCCTCCAAGCAAGATTCACAGGTTGGGAGATCCTCCACCACTAATGAACCCAAAGGTCCATCAGCTATCAACCTTTGAATTCTGCTTAGGTTAATATGACCAAGCCTAAGATACCAAAGATATGTTTGGTTCATCTTCGAAGGTTCTTTTTTTTATTGATATTAGAAGATGAGTTATTAACTTCAATTTGCATCATGGGAGATTTTGGTTCAAGTGTGTACAAATTTCCTATCAATGTACCTGAACAAATATTCTTCCTATTCCTTTTTATAATAGCTCTGTCATTAAAAGAAATAGAATATCCATCCATAAACAATTTAGAAACTGAAACTAAGTTCTTTCTAAATAAAGGTACATAAAGAGAATTTTTTAGAACCAAAGATTTTATTTTTCTCAAAAGATAAATAAAACATCTCCCACTGTAATACCTGCCACCTTAGTGGCATTGCCCAAGTAAATGGTAATCTCTTCCTCAACTCATCGTTGGGTTTTCTGGAACCCATGCAAAGTATTGCAGACATGATCAGAGGCTCCTGTATCTACACACCAGGTGCTTGTAGATAATACCGCTAACCATGTTTCAACGACTAGACCAAAGGATATTCCTTTGTTCTGCTTTGGATTGGGACAGTCCTTATTCCAATGTCCATCCTACTTGCAAGTGAAGTACTTGCCTTTCGGCTTCTTCACTCCTCCCTGAGATCCTCCCACCACCTTTGCTTCACCTTTTTTCTTCTTCTTCCTGCCTTTCGGCTTAGAAGTAGAAACCTTCTGAGCAACCATGGCCTGAGGACATTCTTCGAAGAGTGAATACTTGTACTCCTCAGCAGATAAGACAATATCTAGATTCTTTTCCAATCATCATAATTATGTACAGTAAGTTTATTTTCCTTTAGTATCATAACAAGTGGACTGTAAGTCATTTTGAAAATCCTAAGAATCACATAGATCATTACTGTAGATTTCAAAAAATTATTGATTTCTCAAATAATAAAATTTCAAAATCAACCAACACCTCAAAACACCGAGAATATCGTATGCCACGATAGTGTGGACGTATACAAAATCTATATTTGTAAGAGGAGGTTTTACCCATTAATTTTACTATCTTGTCAACCTAACTTTATGACAAGTAAAATTAATAGTTGGTTTCTCTTCGACCCTACAAATAAAAGCAGTGACTCCGATGGGGAGGATACTTATATTTGTATCTAAGTGTACACCATTACTCGGTACCAAGGGAATTATCTCGGGTTATGTGCATTACGATGGGCAAGTACACACGCTCCTTAATAATTTCCTATAACCATATTCGACCTTGTGATATGCAAACAAACCCATCCGATGGGGAGGAAGGCACTCAGAGCCGACGCGCAAGTTTGTTTGCATCACTTGTCAAATCGTAATGGAGGTCGCGGGAATTTATAAAAATATCCCTCTCCCACTTAGTAATTTGAAATTGAGGAATTTTCCTAGCCTACGACATGCATATCAAACAAAAAGCAATAAATAACAAAAATAAATTATTTTCCAACTATTATGGCTTTTGTCTTCAATATGACTCCCGTCGCATCGTCATCTCGTCTGCTCCTCCTACACCATGTACGAGCCATTCGGAGATCCGAGCCGAGACTAAAACCTATTTTAATTTACATCCATCGATCCTATACTCCACGAGGGAGTGTACATGAAATCTAGATCGAAAGTAAAATAAAATAAAGAGTAGCTAAACAATGTCGTATTTAATTTACAAAAACTAAATACTAGCCGCGTCAACCCCGAGGATTCAACAAAATAAATATTTACACACATACAATCACATACACACATATGACCATAATAGTCGGATCTTATGCCTGCAACCAAAGAGTTAAACTACGCATGTCCTACTATTATCTGACACATATAATATATGAAAAGTGCATAAAAATTAACCGAATCCTAAACACACAAAACTGGAAACCTTGGCTCTGATACCAATTGAAGGGGTTTTTGCCCCGGAACCTCTCATACCAATTTAATGGTTTAGCTTATCGAGTCCGTGAGGGGAAACTTCGCTTCCCACTTCACCTTGGTGTTTGTTCATGGAGATCCCCTCGATGTCCCCAGATTAAAAAATTTAATCCTAGACAAAAAGGATTGCCCAAACAACCAAGTCATCGTCGTGCTATTCGTTTAGAGAGGTCACTTGAACAAACTAGTTGTTCAAGCGACCATCCTCTATTCTACGAGTAGCCGCGGAATAGACGATGTCCGGATCGCCAGTTTTTGTGTTTATGCTCAGGATCTAAGTATTATTTAGCCATGTACAGATTTATATCATGCTCATAGTTGAAAAACAAATACAAACATGTAACATATAAAAATTAGAGAATCGATATACCTCTCGATCTTCTAATGTATGACCTTCCTCCTTCCGGATGTCGTGTGGGCGATGCTCTACCAAAATTCGAAGCTCCTAGATCACAAATCTTCCTTCCTTGCTCTTCCAAAGCAAAAGAAAGAATAGAAACAAAGCTCATCTCCTTCCTATAGCCAACCAACAAGCAACAAAAGAAATGCTTGCCGCCGGCCAACAAGGAGAAGGAGATAATGGTGGAAACCGGCCAAGACACCAAGGGAAAGCCCTATATCTTGTTTCCACCACCTAAGGAGAAGAAAAAGGGGTCTTTGGATGCAGCCCAAGGGCTGGGATAGGGTTGTGGGCGCCGGCCACCAAAGGATGAAGAAGAAAGAAACCTTCCTTATTTGGTGCCACCCAAGCCTCCTAAACCCAAAGCCTCCAAATCCTAATCCTAGCTCTCCTTATGGCCGACCATGGAAGAGGGGAAGAAGATTAGGATGAGCACAAGCCAAGGTAGAGGGAAGATGGGAGGAACCGGCCAAAACCTTAGGAAGAAGAAGAAACACCTCCTTGAGTTGCCGCCCACCCATAGCTCCCAAAACCCTAGCCACCCAAACCTAATCCTAAATCAACTAGGATTCCTTGTCTCCAAAAGAAGAAACCCCTAATCCCCTTAAGCCATCATCTTCTTGCCACCCACTATTGGAATGTATACTGAAAGCCTAGCTCTTTTTGTATAAATATTTTATTTTGAAATAAGAATCACATGATCATTGTTTTCACTTTATATATTTATTATATGTGTGTGTATATTGTCTAATATTTTACATTGTAGATAACATGGTGCTTGGTGTGGCGCAGAAGATCATGTTATCAGTCCCTTGTAAAATATAAGTAGAGGCTCACAACCAAGATGGTTTTGGACAAACCATTGGAATGGTTGTAGTGTAGCTTGGTATTGTTTTGTCTTGAACATAGAGTTACACTAGTACACTTAGGTGTATTAAGCAGGACCGACATAGTGGTGATTCAATTAATTGCTGACTACATAATTGAATCGGACCTCGGATATTATGTTGTACATGCTCTGAATCCCAATATAATAACGGGCACATGTACTTAGTATTTATTTCTTTGATTTACCAGAGGGTGAGATTTAGATGGATTAAATCAATATGCCCGGTAAGTTGGGAAATGATATTATTTACATGGTGTGCCGTTGATTATAGGAGGAAACCGTGTCCTATATACTAGGTTGATGATGTCCCCTTGAGGAGCTCATAAGGTTCATCATGTAAACCCAGCTGGTTGACTTAGTCAACATGATGATAAGGTTGAGTGGTACTACTCGAGGAGTTAGATGTTAATTATTTGATGGTCAGTAAATCAATTAATTGACGGACATTCGATATCCTAAACATGGGGAGATGGATGTACAAATAATATATGGAGCCCATATTAATTATGGGGGTTGGTGAGGTAGTTCAATGATGATCCTCTAGTGGAATGGAACATCATTGATGGATCAAGTTTGTGTGGTTTCGATCCATCGGGTGGCCAAGATCCAACTCCTCCTTATGGTCCCTATCGTAGCCTAATATAATCCTCATGAAGTCTAGATCCAAGAATATAAAACAAAACTCTAGAACCAACGGTTGGGATTAAATCCCTAGATCCGATGGTTAGGATGAAACCCTAGAACCAACGGTTGGGATTAAATCCCTAGATCCGATGGTTGGGATGAAACCCTAGAATCGACGGTTGGGATTAAATTCCTAGATCCGACGGTTGGGATGAAACCCTAGATCCGATGGTTGGGATGAAACCCTAGATCCGACGGTTGGGATGGAATCCTAGATCCGACGGTTGGGATGGAACCCTTGATTCGACAGTTGGGATAAAACCCTAGATCCGACGGTGGAGATTAAATCCCTAGATCCGACGGTGGAGATTAAAGGAGGCTTAAGCCCAATTCTATAAATAGAGGGCTTAGGTTGGGCGGCAATAATGGTTCAATTGGAGTTAGGGTTTTAGGTTGGGCGGCTAGGGTTTGGAAGCTTTGGCTTGGGCGGCAACTCTTGGACAAGAAGCCGGCGCCCATCTTCTTCCAACAAAGTGTGGCCTGCGCCCATCTTCTTCCATCAAGTTGTGGCCGGTGCCCATCCTCTTTGTTCCCTCTCTCATTCCTTGGCCGGCAGCAACCTCTCTTCAAGGTTGGCCGGCGTTCATTCCTCCATTCTCTCCAAGGTGGCCGGCGGTTCTCCATACATTGGTGGCCGGCGCTTCATCCATTCATTCCTTGGCCAGCGGTTACATCAAACTCCCTTGCTTGGTGGCCGGTTCTAGAAAGGAAAAGTTTTGTTGGTTCTTCTCTTTGTTCGCAGTGAACAAGGAAGGGAAGAACGCGATCTAGGAGCCTTCTACTCGTGGAGGATCTTTGCCCACACGACGTCCACGAGGAGGATAGGACATACGGTAGAAGATCGTGAGGTATAAGAGTTTTACAACTTTATTTTCTGATCTTAGCATGTTCTTTTATGTGTTGATTATACAAGTGTGCATTTGTATATATTTTGTATAATCATGGACCCCGAAGACAAACACAAAAACCGGCGATCCATCCGTCGTCTCTTCCGCGACTAACCAACTAGAAGAGTTGTGTTGCTTGAACAACTAGTTTGTTCAAGCGATCACTCAAGTTGTTAGCACGACGACGAATAGGTTGTGCTTAGGAAGCTCATCCCATCCGGATTAGTTCTTTCATTAGTGAAAATTTTAATCCGGGGACATGGGAGCCAATGAGCCTCCGAAGCAACTCCCTATAAGTGGTATCAGAGCCACGGTTTCCGATTTTGTGTGTTTTGGATTCGGTTACTTTCATGCACATATCATATATTGAGTATGCCGGATAATAGTAGGATGTGCGTAGGCTAACTTTTTTGTTGCAGGCATAAGATCCGACTATTATGGCTATTTGGTTGTATGTGATTGTTTTGTGTGTGATTGTATGTATATTATTTGAATCCTCGGGGTTGACGAGGCTAGATTAGTATTTAATTTTTGTAATTAAATATGGCAATGTTTAGCCGCTCATTTTAGTTTACTTTGGATCTAGATTATTTGTACACTCCTTCGTGAAGTATAGGATCGATGGATGTAAATTAAAATAGTTTATCTCAGCTCGGATCTCTTTGGTGACTTGCGCACGGGAAAAGATGGAGCGGACGAGGTGGCGACACGATGAGATGCGTATTGGAGAACAATGCCATAATAGTTGGAAAAATTCTATTTTTTTCCATATTTATTGCTGATTTGTTTTTATATGCATGTTGTGTATGCTTTAAAATTCCTCAATTTCAATTTACTAAGTGGGAGAGGGAAATTTTAATTAATTCCCGCGGCCTCCATTACAATTTGACGTGTGATGCAACAAACTTGTGTGTCGGCTCTGAGTGCCTTCCTCCCTGCGGACGGGTTTCTTTGTGGATCACTAGGTCAAATAATGGTTATAGGAAATTATCTAGGAGCATGTGTACTTCCACAGCGGTAAGGCACATAATCCGAAATAATTCCCTTAGTATCGTGTAATGGTGCACACTTAGATGCAAATAAAAGTATCCTCCCCATCGGAGTCACTGCTTTTATTTGTAGGGCCAAAGAGGAACCAACTATTAATTTTATTTGTCAAAAAGTAAGGTTGACAAGATAATAAAATTAATGGGTAAAACCTCCTCTTACAAATGTAGAATTCGTATACGTCCACACAGCGTGACATGCGATATTCTCAGTGATTTGAGGTGTTGGTTGATTTCAGAATTTTATTATTTTGAGGAATCAATAATATTTGAAATCTAATATTTTGATCATTGTGATTTTTAGGATTTTCAAATGGCTTTCAACCCACTTGATGTGATATTAAAAGAAAATAAACTTACTGGACCAAACTATATTGATTGGAAAAGAAATCTAGATAATGTCTTAACTGCGGAGGAGTACAAATTTGTACTCTTCGAGGTCTGTCCTCCTAAGCCCACTGATGACTCTGATGAAAAGGAGAAAGAACGTTATAAGAAATGGATCAAGGCAGATGAAATGGCGTGGTGTTACATTTTGGCATCTATGTCAAATGTGCTACAACATCAGCATCAGGCCATGGCCATAGCTTATGACATGATGTTCAATCTCAAGAACTTTTTGGACATTAGAGTAGGGCGGCTAGACAGGAGGCGATGAGAAACTTGATGACGACCACCATGATCGAGGGAACACCCGTTAGGGATCATGTTCTCAAGATGATGACTCATCTTAATGAGATGGAAGTCCTCGGAGCGGAGATCGATGGGGAAGGTCGATATCATTCTCCAGTCTCTGCCTAGGAGTTTTGAGCAGTTCCGCCTCAACTACAACATGAACAAGAGGTTGTATTCATTGGCGGAGCTTCTGACAGAACTCCAGGCGGAAGAGGGGCTTTTTCATCAAAGCGCTCAAGCCATGGTCGCTCAGAAGGTTTCTTCCTCTAAATCGAAAGGTAAGAAGAAGAAGAAGCAAGGTGGAGCGAAGAAAGTGGCAGTGGGACCTCAGGCAGGAGTGAAGAAGCCGAAAGTCAAGTGCTTCACTTGCAAGCAGACTGGACATTGGAAGGCGGACTGTCCTCGCCGAAAGAACAAAGGTATATCTTCTTGTTTAGTTGTTGAAACATGTTTAGCGGTGTTATCTACCGATTGCACGGTGTGTAGATCAGAGCCATGATCATGTCTGCAATACTTTGCGGGGTTCGAAACAACCGACTAGGTGAGGGAGAGATTCAATGCTTTATTTATCTTTTGATAGGAATAAAGTTTTGGTTTTGAGAAATTATCTTTATGTACCTACTTTTAGAAAGAATTTAATTTCAGTTTCTAAATTTTTTATGGATGGATATTCTGTTTCTTTTAATGACAAAGTGGTTATAAAAAGGAATAGGGAGATTATCTGTTCTGGTACATTGGTTGGCAATTTATATACTCTTGAACCGAAAACTCCCACGATGCATATAGAAGTCAATAACTCATCTTCTAAGTCTAATAAGAGAAAAGAACCTTCGCAAATGAACCAGACATATCTTTGGCATCTAAGGCTTGGTCATATTAACCTAAGCGGTAATTCAAGGTTGATAGCTGATGGACCTTTGGGTTCATTAGTGGTGGAGGATCTCCCAACCTGCGAATCTTGCTTGGAAGGTAAAATGACCAAGAGGCCTTTCAAGGCCAAGGGGTATAGAGCCAAAGATGTGTTAGAATTGGTTCATTTTGATTTGTGCGGTCCTATGTCTATCCAGGCAAGAGGTGGTTTTGAATATTTCGTCTCTTTTATAGACGATTATTCAAGATATGGATACATTTACTTGATGCGCCGCAAGTCTGAATGCTTTGACAGGTTCAAAGAATTCAAGGTGATGTGGAGAACCGTAGGTAAAAGTATCAAGACATTACGATCTGATCGTGGTGGCGAGTACCTCTTGGGAGAGTTTAGGAATTACTTATCGAGGTGATTCAATCCCAATTATGCACTTTGGCACACCCAGTGAATGGTGTAGCGGAGCGAAGGAATAGGACTCTTATGGAGATGGTCGATCGATGATGAGTTATTACGAGTTACTGTTTGTTACGGGGTATCGATACAACAATGTATACTCTGAACTTGGTTCCATCTAAATCAGTACCTTCTACCCCTGTAGAATTGTGAACTGGGCAAAAGTCTAGTCTGAGACATATTCGGATATGAGTCCAGCACATGTCTTTGAAAGGCGATCTTTGGTAAGTTGGAACCTCGCATGTATGTGCATGTTTGTTGGCTACCATAAGGGAATGAAAGGTGGTTTGTTTTAATCCTAAGTCGGAAGGGTGATCGTTAACACGAGCACAGATTTACGAAGAGGACCTTATGTGATGAACCACAAGCCCGAAGTAGGATTATTCTTGAGGAGTTGAGAAGTCCCGACTTGATGCCAAGTACAGAGGAGATACCACGATGTCTAGCTTGCGTAATCCATGATTACACAAAGGAGGCACCTTATCGTTTGGGAGAGTAGTAGAACCACTAGATGGTGTGTCATAAGTCATTAGGACTTAGTCCTAGTGAACATTAGATCTGACACTGGACATATGTGAGAGATCCAGAATGATCACGTATCCTTGGGAGAATCATGGTTGAGATCTATGGTCTAACAGTCTGAGGCTATGAAGTTCACCCGATGGTATACCATTGGATGCAGGATCTACAAGAAGAGAAGTGTCAATCAGATATAGATAGGCGGTAGAAGAGGTATACTGGAAAGTGGCAATGATTATAAAGTCTTTTTCTGCAGTTCTCTGTCAGTCTATAGAAGCTCTATGCATATGACTCATATGGATTATGAGATTTGGCGAGGATGGATGTCAGAACGGCTTTCCTTACTTGGAAGTCTTGAGGAGAACATCTATATGGCACGTGACTAGAGGATTCATTGCTACAAAAGAGCAAAAGAGCATCTTGTATCTTAAGCTTAATCGGTCCATTTATGGATTGAAGAAAGCTTCTAGATCTTGGAGACATCCACTTTGATGAGGGTAATCGATCTTATGGATTTATTCAAAGTCGGATGAGCCTTGTGTATACAAGAGATGTGTGAAGCGTAGTTGGTATTTCTTGTACTATCACGTAGATGACATTTTGTTTAGTTGGCAACAATATCAAAAGTGTTATCAGAGCGTGTAAGGGTATGGTTGTCAAGCAGTTTGACATGAAGGACTTGGGAAAGTGGGACACATCCTTGGGATCGAGATTATAAGGGATATGAAAAGGATGTATGCTTATCTCCAAGCTTCATACCATAGACACGAGTTATGGATCGTTTTAGCATCACGAGAACGGGGCGCTCAAGAAAGGTTTTCTACCTTTTAGGCATGGAGTTCCTTTATCTAAAGATGTGTCCCAGAAACATGCGCCAAAGGGAGATAGAGGAGATGAAGGCGGTTCCTTGCTTTGGCCCGTGATAGGAAGCCTCAAAATGTATGCTATGCTATATACGAGACCGGATATACAGCTTTGCAGTAGGCATGGTGCTTGGAATATCAGAGTAATCTGACGGGCCAGGGGACATTGGGTGTGGTAAAAGCGTATATTGAAGTGCACGAGAAGGACTAGGGATTATATCTTTGGTTTCACAGGCGAATCAATTAGTCACCAATGGGTTACCATGGATTACGATTTCCAATCGGATAGGGATAGCGATAAAGTCTCTACCTCGGGGTTTGTGTTTACTTTTGGGAGGTGGAGCCATGGTATGGAGGAGTGTCAAGCGATGAAATCGTGGCGGACTCTACCATAGGTGGAGTGTAATTAATGTGGCGACCTGCGAGCGACCAAAGAAGTTAAGGCTATGGCTCGGGAACTTCTTGATGGACTTGGATGTGATTCTGGTTGCCTAGAACTATCACAATTTATTGGTCGATACTTGATGGTGTATTGCAAACTCGAAGAACCACGAGCCCATAAGGTAACAGTAAACCCCATAAATGCATAGTACCACCTGATCACGAGATCGTAAAGCGAGGAAATGGTGCTTCGCCAAGGATTGCATCAGAGGATAACACTTGGCGGATCCATTCACTAAGGCCCTTCCGGTGAAGCGTTTGAGTTAGGCATGTGGAGGACGCGAGGAATCGGATGTATAGCGGTGTGATGTGGCGACATAGTCTTTTTAGTATAAGTGGGAGATTGTTTGGAATGTATCATGGCCTAGCTCTAGCTCTTTTGTATGAACATTTTATTTTGAAATAGAATCACATGATCATTGTTTGCACTTTATATTTATTATATGTGTGCATATTGTCTAATATTTTACATTGTAGATAACATGGTGCTTGAGTGTAGCCACAGGAAGATCATGTTATCAGTCCCTTGTAAAATATAAGTAGAGGCTCACAACCAAGATGGTTTTGGACAAACCATTGGAATGGTTGTAGTGTAGCTTGGTATTATTTTGTCTTGAACATAGAGTTACACTAGTACACTTAGGTGTATTGAGCAGGACCAACATAGAGGTGATTCAATTAATTACTGACTACATAATTGAATCGGACCTCGGATATTATGTTGTACATGCTCTTAATCCCGATATAATAACGAGCACATATACTTAGTATTTATTTCTTTTATTTACCAGAGGGTGAGATTTAGATGGATTAAATCAATATGCCCGGTAAGTTTGGAAATGATATTATTTACATGGTGTGCCGTTGATTATAGGAGGAAACCGTGTCCTATATACTAGGTTGATGATGTCCCCTTGAGGAGCTCATAAGGTTCATCATGTAAACCTAGCTAGTTGACTTAGTCAACATGATGATAAGGTTGAGTGGTACTACTTGAGGAGTTAGATGTTAATTAATTGATGGTCAGTAAATCAATTAATTGATGGACATTTGATATCTTAAAGACGGGGAGATGGATGTACAAATAATATATGGAGCCCATATTAATTATGGGGGTTGGTGAGGTAGTTCAATGATGATCCTCTAGTGGAATGGAACATCATTGATGGATCAAGTTTGTGTGGTTCTGATCCATCGGGTGGCTAAGATCCAACTCCTCATGGTCCCTATCGTAGCCTAATATATTCCTCATGAAGCCTAGATCCAAGAATATAAAACAAAACTCTAGAACCAACGGTTGGGATTAAATCCCTAGATCCGATGGTTAGGATGAAACCCTAGAACCAACGGTTGGGATTAAATCCCTAGATCCGATGGTTGGGATGAAACCCTAGAATCGACGGTTGGGATTAAATCCCTAGATCCGACGGTTGGGATGAAACCCTAGATCCGACGGTTGGGATGAAACCCTAGATCCGACGGTTGGGATGAAATCCTAGATCCGACGGTTGGGATGAAACCCTAGATCCGACAGTTGGGATGAAACCCTAGATCCGACGGTTGGGATGAAATCCTAGATCCGACGGTTGGGATGAAACCCTAGATCCAACGGTTGGGATAAAACCCTAGATCCGACGGTGGAGATTAAATCTCTAGATCCGACGGTGGAGATTAAAGGAGGCTTAAGCCCAATTCTATAAATAGAGGGCTTAGGTTGGGCAGCAATAATGGTTCAATTGGAGTTAGGGTTTTAGGTTGGGTGGCTAGGGTTTGGAAGCTTTGGCTTGGGCGGCAACTCTTGGACAAGAAGTCGGCGCCCATCTTCTTCCAACAAAGTGTGGCCGGCGCCCATCTTCTTCCATCAAGTTGTAGCCGGCGCCCATCCTCTTTGTTCCCTCTCTCATTCCTTGGCCGGCAGCAACCTCTCTTCAAGGTTGGCCGGCGTTTATTCCTCCATTCTCTCCAAGGTGGCCGGTGGTTCTCCATACATTGGTGGCCGGCGCTTCATCCATTCATTCCTTTGCCGGCGGTTACATCAAACTCCCTTGCTTGGTGGCCGGTTCTAGAAAGGAAAAGTTTTTTTGGTTCTTCTCTTTGTTCACAACGAACAATGAAGGGAAGAACGCGATCTAGGAGGCTTCTACTCGTGGAGGATCTTTGCCCACACGACGTCCACGAGGAGGATAGGACATACGGTAGAAGATCGTGAGGTATAAAAGTTTTACAACTTTATTCTCTGATCTTAGCATGCTCTTTTATGTGTTGATTATACAAGTGTGCATTTGTATATATTTTGTATAATCATGGACCCGGAAGACAAACACAAAAACCGGCGATCCGTCCGTCGTCTCTTCCGCGGCTAACCAACTAGAAGAGTTATGTTGCTTGAACAACTAGTTTGTTCAAGCGATCACTCAAGTTGTTAGCACGACAACGAATAGGTTGTGCTTAGGAAACTCATCCCATCCGGATTAGTTCTTTCATTAGTGAAAATTTTAATCCGGGGACATGGGAGCCAATGAGCCTCCGAAGCAACTCCCTGCACCCACTTCATGATCTCTATTTATAGAGTTGTGCTCAAGCCATGATTTAATCTCCTCCATTGGTTCTAGGGATTTAATCTCAACCGTCGGATCTAGAGATTTAATCTCAACCGTCGGATCTAGAGATTTAATCTCCACCTTTGGATCTAGAGTTTTGTTTTCATCCATTGGATCTAAGCTTCATGAGGTGTTAATAGGCTACATTAGGGACCATGAGGAGGAGTTGGATCTTGGCCACCCATGGATCAAGCCCACAAAAAGTCCAATCCACTAATGATGATCCAATCCACTAAAGGATCATCATTGATCTACCTCACCAACCCCCATATGATAATATGGGCTCCAAATATTATTTGTACATTTTCTCCCCGTGTTTAAGATCTCGAATGTCCCTCGATTAATTAATTTACTGACCATTAATTAATCAACATCACTCTTTGAGTAGTACCACTCAACCTTTTCATCATGCCGGACCAAGTCCACCTGTAGGGTTTACATGATGAACCTTATGAGCTCCTCAAGGGGACATCATCATCCTAATATATATAGGACACGGTTTCCTCCTATAATCAACGGCACACCATATAAATAATATCATCTCCCAACTTACCTAGCCTATCGATTTAATCTATAAATCTCGCCCATTGGTAAATCAAAGAGATGACTACTAAGTATATGTGCCCGTTATTATATCGGGATTAAGAGCATGTACAAAATAATATCTGAGATCCGATTCGATTATGTAGTCAGCAATAAATCGAATCACCTCTAAGTCGGTCCTGCTCAATACACTCAAAGTGCACTAGTGTGATTCTATGGTCAAGACAAACCAATACCAAATCACACTACAACCATTCCGATGGTTTGTCCAAAGCCATCTCGGTTGTGAGCCTTTACTTATACTTTACAAGGACCCGATAAGATGATCTCCCATGTGACACCACACACCATGTTATCTACAATGTAACGTATTAGACAATATGCATAAAAATATGCAAACAATGATCATGTGATTCTTATTTCAAAAATAAAGATGTTCATAGAAAAGATAGACTTTTCAGTATACATCCCTACACGGACGAGGAGAAAATGAAGTGAAGTCGGAGGAAGCAGACTTCGTGGCAAGTCGTGAAGGATGACATTGTGGAAGTCGTGCACTTGGTGCATCCGACGGACGCAGACCGAAGAGAGCTTCGAGGCGAGGGACTTCATGGGAAATGAGAGTGAGCGAATATAACCCTGGACGGGGTAGCTCATAGGTGAGCTTGGCTGAATGGCTAAGTCAAGAGTCGGATGTTCAAACTTAGGTTTGAGGTTTTACCCGACGTTTGGTTAAGTCGGATGCTCAAACAAAAGGTTTGTTTGAGGTTTTACCCGACACTAGTCGACTGCTATAGGTAGCAGTCCACTACTCTAGATCGATGGCACTCGATCGATGTTCAACTGATGGACTTCTAGCCCAACAGTTGACTGCTAAGGTTTGGCAATCGACTGATGCACCATCAATCGACTGATCAAGGTGGTCACGGGCATAGAAGGTTTGAAATTCGACTGATTGCCTGGATCACTCGACTGATGGCTAGATCAGTCGACTGATGGGCTGATCAGTCGACTGATGGTGGAACCGTTGGATGTGACAATCGTGATTCAGTTGGGTCAGAAGCCGTTAGAATGGCCAATAGTCAACTGATGCATGCATCAGTCGACTGTCGCCTGTCCAACGGGAAGAAACCCTTCTTCTCTATAAAAAGAAGGGTTGGGGGTTGTTGGGAGGTTAACGCTTAACTCCCATTCATACTCCTAAGTGCTCTACACAATTTTCCACTCCTCTTCTTGTGTTTATTTCAATCTTATTATAAGAGGGAGTGATTCTTGTAAAGAAGGTTTACCTCCACCTTGCTTGGGCTAAATGAGAGAATAGGGAAGTTGGTTGAGGGGTGATTCACCTGAACGAATCGTCTGTGGATTATCGGCAAGGACCGTGAACCACGTTACATCGACGTGTTAGCATTTGTGCTCGTTTCCTCTTGCTTTGTCTTAATTGTTTTTACTTTAGCATTACATTTCTACTGCGCTAATAGTATTTGTAGACGATTGAGAAGCGAACAATTTCCATCTATGAATTGGGTTATTCACCCCCCTCTAGCCGGGCCATGATCCTCTAACAGAATGAATTTATACTAAAGCAAGTATTAAAAACTCTATTCTAGTGGAAAAGAAAATTACTAATGCAAAAATTATTCTAAGACAAAAATACTAAAATTAAAGAAAATTCAAATGCTCTCGTTGGTGGTTGCACAAAGTTCGGAGCGCCCCGCTCTGATTTCAATTGTAGGATCGAAGTTATCCGAGAGGGGGGTGAATCTCGTAATATAAAATTTTCTTTTAAAACTTAATTTTATCTTTTAAGAATTAAGAGTATTGCAGTGGAAGTTAAATAGACAAGTGTAGGGAAATCTCGTATGCCAAATGGCATATGCGCAACGGAAAATAGGATCCCTTCCAAGTGATCCATGCGAAAGCAAACTCGTATAAAATAAATTTCTCTAAACCAAACCTATCTTATAGGAGAGGATTACCTTTGTTGCGTGCCCTTGTTAATCCCGCTTTTCCTTTCGGTTTGTTGGATCTTTAGCACGTTCAAGTGTCCGTGCCTCTATACGTATCCACACGAGCACGCTCTTGTCTCACAAAAGGAAAACTAGAAGAGCTCTCCTTTACTTCTTGCTAGAGAAGTCCCTAAAGGAGAGGAAGAGAGGGAAAAGGAGAAAGGAAGAAGAAGACTCCTCTTCTTGCTAGCCTACACTCACAAACCCACACAACTAAAGCTTCCACCAAGCTCTCTCACAACCACAACACCAAAAACTCACTATGGCCGGCCACTCCATGGAGCCTTTTATAGGGTTGGAAAGACCCTTCCACCTCCTTCACATTCAATGCAATCCATTGCATTGAGACACACTCAAAAAGGATTTGGCTTCCTTGTTTGGCCAGCCACTTAAGGAGACAAAACCATTTTGTTTCCTTCCACCTTAACTAGCTTAGGTGGATGCTTAGGTGGCATGCTTATGTGGCATGCTTATGTGGCATTCTTATGTGGCATTCATGCATGTTGAATTAATCTTATTAATTCAATTAAGCTTATGTTATCATATTGAATTAATCTTATTAATTCAATTAAGCTTATGTTATCATATTGAATTAATCTTATTAAATCAATAAGGTAACATATTGAATTAATCTCATTAAATCAATTAGCTAAAATTCTCATTAAGCTTAAAGTCCAAAAACCATTTTGTACTTAAGCTTATTCCCATATTATTCTAGTCAAACTAGAATACTCTAATTCCTCTAATTATCATGCTCTTTGTGTGTGACCCTATAGGCTCTCATAACGTTGGCAGTGGACCTAAACTCTTTTAGATACACAAGCAATGAGCGGCATCTAGCAATACATCATTGCTACCCAAGTTACGAGATAAGTCAAGATCCGACTAACCTTTCCGTGACTACTATAATATATGGCCGTGTCCTTCTATCCTTGATATCAGATTGATCAATGAGGCATAGACCGTGTCATCCTCGATCAATCTATGTGTTTCTTGATCCCTGAGTAAACTAACTCAAACAAATGAGCTCAATATCTCATATTGACTCATTCGAGCATGGCCATGCGTTTTAGTAGTTCTACTCAATCAAGGGGCCCACCGATATCACTCCCGTCATATGGAAGGGATAGATCCCATCTACATCACTCACATCCCTCCGCATAATTTGTTACATACCCAGTAATCGCCTTTATGGTCCACCCTGTTACGGGTGACGTTTGACGATACCAAAGTACATAACTCCTTATGTAGGGAACCGTAGTGACTTCAGGTCTAAGGACTATTCATACCAATAGTCACATGAGAAAGTTTATGACACTCATATAACGATCCATGAAACTTTCTCATGGCGGGTCAGTTCAGTATATATTCTCCAATATATACCCATGTGTCAACTTGATATCATATATCCATGACTTGTGAGATCAAGTCATCAATTGACCTACATGCTAGTCTTTATGTATTAATATTGCCCTTGCATATTAATACTCGACTAGGAACATTTAGGAAAGTGTTCTCTACAGCCTCTCATAATCAATTCTGCCAATTGATGTGCTGTAGATAAGAACCTACTTTTCTAGGGCATTATTATATTTAAATTAGCTGGCACAAGCAAGATGTAAATATAATAACCAATCCTTTGCCTTTATAGAATATGATACAAAATGTTCCCTATTCAACCATCACATGATTGGTTCTAGGGCTTTAACTAACAACAAGTTTTTTACTTGGTTCACAATCTGAGTTAGGTTGCTACTCCAAGGCCCATAGCTCTCTAAGAGCTACCTCGATGGGCAATTCACTAAAAGGGCCCTCCGACTCGAGAACACTCGACTTCAGAGGGGTTCGCTTTTTACAAAAGATAATGAGAGAGGTAACAAGATACCTTCTCTTAAATTAAAGTACAAAAGCAAAAGTAAAGCAAAATACAAAGTATACCGACACTTGTAGCTTTTGAAATGTAGCTCGAAGTGTTGGAGTTGTGGCCCTGTAGTTTGATGAAGCTCTTTCAGATGAGAAATACAAGAGATAGAACTTGGATATAGTAGAGTTATATTTTTTTGAAGTTGGTCATGCACTTCTTTTATAAGCTCTCTCTAGTTGACTGGAATGCCCTCTAGTCAACTCCACATTAGCCAGTCGATATGGTACTTAGGCCTTCCTAGTTGAATGGTCTTGTTCCAGTCCACTCCAGGTCACCTGGCTCTGAATCGAGAAATTTTTCTTTCCAGTCGACTGGAACTCTTTCCATCTGGGTTGTCAGATCTTTGATCGATCACCAGCTAATCTTGTCAACTAGGTATCCAATCAACTGGACCATACTCAGTCAACTGGACTTTAATAGTCTGTAATACTTTCAGTCGACTAGTTCCCTACAAAACAAGATTAGCAAAAATATACAATATAAAATACAATAACAGTAGTAATACTGCTCGATCTTGACTTCTTAGTCCCACACGGACTATCTTCCAGATCGACGCCTAGCTTAGTCCCCCTACAAAGGACTCGGCCTCACCTCTTCACTCGAGGCTTACCTGCTGACTGCCATGCCAAACTTACCATTCTTAACATCCGATCTAACCCATCAGGACTTCTGCCAGCTGTCTAGTTTCTCTAACCCAGTTGGTCTTCATGTCGATTGTCTGGTCTCCTGACCCAATCAGTCTTCATGCCAGATGTCTCCTCTTCTAACCTATATGGTCCTCCTGATCTATCAAGACTTTTGCATAGTATCCAATCAATGCGACCTACTATGACTTTCAATACTCATTACCTAGTATCTGGTCTGCCTAACCTACTAGTGTTTTCCTGTTAACCTGCACACTTAACAAATTCATCAAACCACAAGTAATTCCTAACTTTAATTATCGTTCATACATAAAAACTAAGGAGTGGTGCTCTCTGCACCAACACTATGTTCCTCCCACCGCTGCCCCTGTGTCTACTGCTCGATGTAAATGTCATTGAGGCGTGATTGAAACTCGAAGAAATCATAGGTCGACGTACCTACATCCTTCTCAAAGGTAGAAAAAGAAGGCGGTGCATGTGTAGGATCGCGGCGTGGACTAGGTGGGCTCCTATAAATAGGTGGGTCTATAGGGGAGTGATGGTTAGGAGATGAGAGGGGTGCATGAGTGGAAGGCCCTGTGTATGGTGGGGATTTCACTATCCGATTCAATTGTCCATTGGCATAGTTAGTTATGGTGGTACGATCGATATCGGGGAGCCTAAGGGGTGGAAATTTATTACTTACAAAGCAAAATAAATATCCTTCTCTAACTATCATCCTCATAGGCATGCACACCCCTAAATCTACACTAGGGCTCCCTTCGACCCTATCCAATCCCTCACAATCGTACCCCATCATATCGCAAATGTAGGTCAATAAACCCCCTAAGATAATCTCCCACTTGGGTGCTTTCCCTACCTTAACTAGATGCCAAATAAAATAGGACCCTACATCTAGTATTCCTTTCTTACAACATGTTCCATAGGCAAAGGAGTTCACTCAACCTCATGTCTCCCCCCTACCAATAATGGTACTAGCCATGACTCAATGAATATATTTAAAAATAGGGTTTTGGAATCAGGAGGCTTTGTCTCTTGAGGGGTCATATGCATTTTCCCATGTCAATTCAAACCAAAATAATCTAGAATTAAATTCATTAGGGGTTCTCCTCTCTCCCCCATTAGGCAGTCTGAAACAAAGGTTTCATTGGTTAAGGGTCCACTCATGCTCAATGTTAAATAACCTAAAGAAAATCTTGCCCTCTTCACTATCTTTATCAAATAATATCTCCAAATCCACGGAGCTCAAGAATTCTAAGACTGCCCTAGGGTATGTTAAGCATCTCACTCCCATAATCTCTTCCCAACCTACTTTTGCAAATAGACCTTGCACATCCCCAAACCAGCCTAGGGTTTCTAATAGTGGCACATCTAAATAGCGTGTAGCAGTAATCTTGTGAGAAGAAAGCATGTTAAATCTACTCCTATGTGCATCATCTCGAAATATTATGCCTAAAGGAGTGTTACCTTTCTCCGATTCTTGGTGGGCATTTCTTCCCCTCGACCTTGACCTTGAAGGGGCAGCCTTCATTGCTGCATGCTTTGTCCTCTTCATCATTACTTTTTGAAAGCTTCTTGGAGCTTGGAGAGGGTCCTTGGAGGTTGGAGAATAGGATTTTGCACGGGCTAGGGCAGGAGATTTGAGTCTCACAGCTCATGCCCTTTTATCGAGATGTGACACGGCCGTGTAGAATCTACACGACCGACCGTGTTAGGCTCTGACCTGGGCACTTGGAAAAAAATCCAAAATTTAGAACAACCATGTGAAATTTAACCAGTCAGCTGTGTGCGACTCTAGATTTCTCCTGGAGTGCCACACTGTCTGATGCATACGACACGCCCTGTCATGCTCTCTTCTACCCGTGGGGCACAGCCGTGTGGAATCTACACACCCGCCCATGCTTCCTTCTGGGGTTCTAAAAAGAAATCTCCTTTATACCTAGCGATTTCTTTATAACCCTAAACCACTTATAAGGATTCTAATGGACAAAATTTATACCTTAACCTAGCATGCATGAATGTAAAGACCAAGAAAGCTAAACTTGGGTTGCCTCCCAAGAAACACTGGTTTAAGGTCCTTAGCTCGACCGTACCCCTATGCTTCAGCTTGGCTCCGCAGTTCTATGAACCTCCATTCATCCTTGTCAAAATCTTGATATTCCCTTAGATACTTCTTTAATCACTGCCCATTTACTTTAACCTCTCCTGATTCCTTACTCCATATATCCACAGTCCTATATAGATATACCTTTTTAATTTGAAATGGTCCCGGCCATCTTGAATTTAGTTTTCCCAAGAAAATCTTTAATCTTGAATTATATAGGAGAACTAAGTCCCCTTCCTTAAACTCTCTTCTCAGGATATGTTGGTCATGCTATTTTTTCGTTCGCTGCTTATATGCCTTTGCATGTTCTTAAGCATCTCGTCGGATTTCATATAACTCACTTAACTGCAGTTTCCTATTTTCTCTCGCCACACATAAGTCCAGATTTAACTTTCTGATGGATCAATAAGCTTTGTGTTTCAATTCGACATGAAGGTGGCATGACTTTTTGTAAACCAAGCAAAATGGGGTCATACCAATGGGAGTCTTGTAAGTTGTGTGATAAGCCCAGAGAGCATCATCTAGTTTTTGACCAATCTCTCCTAGATGTCATGACTATTTTCTCTAGAATGATTTTAATCTCTCGATTTGAAATTTCCACCTGTCCACTTGTTTGATGGTGGTATGTTGTTGAGACCTTATGGATTACCCCATACTTGTGCAGTAATTTTTCAAATTGCTTCTCGATGAAGTGTGCTCATCCATCACTAATTACAGCCTGAGGGACTCCAAATCTGGGAAATATATGTAGGATATTTGACGCCGCTAGAGGGGGGTGAATAGCGGTTGACCGTTCGTAGATGGAATTCGATCGCGTGTTCGTCTCTACAATTTCGTTAGTGCGCAGCGGAAATAGATATGATACAATAACGAAATACGCAAACACGAGTATGTAACGTGGTTCCGAACCGCACGGTTCCTACTCCACGGATCGAGCTCTACGAGCTCTAGTGATGCACACGCAACCACTAATAAACACTCCTTCTCGGAACAATTCGGAGGTGGAGAAACCTTGTACAATAATGATTACAACAATAATCAAAGAGATACAAGCAAATACGATAATGAAATACAAATGCAAGTAAAGGAAAAACACTTTACAAAAGCTTTTGATTGCTTGATCTTTGATTGCCTTGAACTAGCTTTGAAGGACTGGAAAGCACCAACTTCCCCCTTCAATTTCTCCCAAGAAAATCGCTATCTTTTCCTCCATCATGAGCTCCTTTTATAGCTTCAACCTATGCTGGAAAAAGTCGATCAGTCAACTGATCAGGACCATCAGTCGACTGATGCCACTGTTGTCGTGAGACAACGGCTAGATCCACGCTGGATAAGTCGAACGGATCTACCATCAGTCGACTGATCAAACCCATCAGTCGACTGATCAAACCCATCAGTCGACTGATGGTGTCCTCACTCGACTGCTGGTCCCAGCAGTCGAGTGAGACTACACTCTGTGGCCGAATTCCCAAGCACCAGTCGATTGATCATGCAATCAGTCGACTGCTCGAGCCATCAGTCGACTGCCCACCTCAAACATTCGACTGCTAGACCACTTCCCGCAGTCAAACCCTAGTTGACTCGATCCAGTCGACTACCACATGGCACCAGTCGACTGGCACACCTCAAACATGAGGTTTTAGCCCAAGTATGGTGCCCCCATACTTGCTAGACCACCCTTAGCCTAGACCTAAGCCTTCTAGCCACCTCCATCAGCCTCACGCCTCTCGGATCCCTCCAAGTCATCCATGACTTGTTCATCCATCGCGTTAGCCTTTAGGTGCTTCCATCGGCTATGTCATGCTAACGATGTCTACACCGCCAAGGCACATTGGACTTATGCCGCCAAGACTCCGCTTGGACTTAATGCCGCCAACCATTGGACTTATGCTACCAAGACTCCCGCTTGAACTTTACGCAGCCAATATTAAACCCCTTGGACTTCTCATGCCAAGACTCATGCTTGGACTTTATCTTGCCAACCCATGTTGGACTTTTCATGCCAAGACCCATGCTTGGACTTTCCTTGCCAACTCATGTTGGACTTTCCATTGCCAAGACCCATGCTTGGACTTTACCAATTGCCAAGTGTCCCACTTGGACTTCCCATGCCAAGTACTCAAGACTTGGACTTTCCCATGACAATTACATTGTCATATGTTTTTGTCGAAACATCAAAACATCACTCGAGTGAAACTCGAGTCCTGGTCAATCGTGACCTGGGCCGATTGCACCAACAATCTCCCCCTTTTTGATGTTTGACAAAAACCAAACAAATCATTTGAGTTAGACCACTAACTCAAGTCTCTCACCAATTATTCCAAATTGGTAATCTTAAATGTTCTCCCCCAAACATTCTCCCCCTTTTTGACTAACATCAAAAAGGTTTCCTCTCCAAGGAGGTCAATGTCTCATGTCCCAATGAGATCTTACAATCTCCCCCTTAGTCCAAAAATACCTAGGATACCTACCATCTTCTTAGTGATAAGTCCCATATCACTCAAGAGAGACAATCCTATACACTCTCCCAATTTCAAAATTGGGTTTCTAAAAATCCATCAATTTTCCCAATTGATAACATTCTCCCCTTCAAGAAAGAAAAACACATCCATAACTCCAAGATGGATACCTCCCCCTAAAGGCTTGCTCTCCCTTGACCATTGCACCAACAATGTCCTTGGGAAGTCCCTAAGTCAATAGGAACTATAAGCCATCAAAATTAAGGTTAGAAATTCAACATTGAACTTTCCAACACCTTAACATTGATACAAATCCTAAACAACTCTCCTAATCCATATCCAATGGATTTTCACCCTTTATAATGCTTCCCAAAGCATATCCTAGGGTTAGGAGTGGTTAGGGACCTTAACCGCAGCTGAAATCGAGTTAAACAACCTTGGTTACCCCGAAATCAGGCTATCAGTCGAGTGATTCAGAAATCAGTCGACTGACACACTCATCAGTCGACTGCCACCCAGGGCAGTCGACTGATAACTGAAAAATCCAATTTTCAGTTATCAGAAATGAGTTTTGGAAAATCATAACTAATTATACGTATATCGAAAAATCACGAAAATTGATACGTATAATACCTATGACCAATACAATGGGTGAAAAATGTTTGAGAAATATTTTACCCATAAAATATCGAAATTGATACAAAATTCAAAAGTGAAGAAAACTTTTAAGTTTTTGGCTCACTTTGTATCAATCTCATCAATGGTGATTGCAATCAAAAGATAGACTTCACCAAGGTTTTTCAAAATGATTTTAAAATGTTTTCAAAACCTTATTTTGGATCATATTTCTTGGGCTCTACGTATATGACTTGTACACAAGCTTTTCCAATGATCCATATGTTGAGTTAAGATGAGTTTGGGTTCAACTAAATGCAAAAACTATGCACCTTGAACTTAACTCATATCCTAGCATAGAAGCGGATGTATCTAGGGTGTATAAATACACATACATGTCAATTGGATGTGAGATGTGGGTTTTGGTTCATTTAATCTAGGGTTTCATGCATTTTTCTATGGCAACCCTACTTGATTCCCTTATAAATGGGACTCCAAGTCATGCCATTGTCCTTAGTTCAATTTTAATCAATTAAATGCATGAAATGATCATGGCATAAAGATAGCAATAATTAAGCATGGGTAATGATCATGATGTCATGGCATATGATAAAATCTAAAAACACATGACACTTAAATCCTTAACCTAAACATATTCATGACATATAAAATGATTAAGAATAAGCATGATGTCATGGCATGTCATATGGCAAACAAAGCATGACATATAAAATATATAGGTATAATAATACCTAAATTTTAATATTAGTTGCCATTTGTTGTGATTAAATATATTTTGCCACATTATCACTAGTTTCCCTAGCGTGCCAAAACCCAAAATGGCACACTAACTGCTAAACCTAAATTATGCCAATTTGATCACTTTATCAAACTTCATAATTAATATTGGCACATCCTAAGATCTTTTTAGGATTAAAGCTCAAATGTATTTTCAAGGTAACCATAACCTTGAAAATATCCTAAAGTGCCACCTTTACCATGGTTGAGTTAACTACTCATCCAATCAAGGTTGGCACACCCTAAACCCACCTAGCGTGAATCAATCACGCTCTTAGGAACCCAAAACTGATTTGAGCTCCTAGGGTTAATTAGGTATTCCTTAGGGATAACCTCCCTAGATACCTTCCTAATGACCCTCCTAGGCTTATTAGCCTTGGTCATTTTGGTCTTACCTAGGTTGACTCTAGGGGTAACTCCCCTTGCAACCTTCTTAGTGGCCACCCTAGGTTTCTTAGAAACCTTAGCCACTAGGCACAAACTATGGTTACTCTTAGGGATAGCTTCCCTAGTAACTTTAGTCTTCTTAGACTTAGTTTGTGTTCCATAATCAAATGGAACACTATGGTAAGCCACCTTAGGCTTAGGTTTGTGACCCAAACCTTGCTTTCCCTTGGTCGACATTCGACTTTGAGGTCCTATATGTTGACTTTGAGATCTAGACTTAGACTTTTGATCATTAGACCCTTGAAATTGAGTTTGTATATTCCTAAGGGTCTTTTCCAGTTTCTCAAGCCTTGACCTCAAGGCTTGGTTCTCCAATTCTAATTGCCCAATTTTTGAGTTTTGATTTAAACCATGGGCATTGTCCTTTCTAGGCATATGCCTAGTCCATTTAGGGTTAAAACCTAAGTGTTCTTGTATTTTCCTAATAGATTCCTTAGGTAAGGTTTTTCTAGGGACATTAGTCCCAAATTTCTCCTTATTTCCTAAGTTGACCTTTTTAGCACCTAGACAAATATGTCTATTACTTCTAGCATGCTTTTCATGTACAATAGCAAGAGAATTAAATCTTCTAGCATGCTTTTCATGTACAATAGCAAGAGAATTAAATCTTCTAGCATGCTTTTGCCTATTAACTGAGGAAGGTGCATTATTGAAATATACCTTAGGGTTTGCCTTGGAGGCTCCCCCTACTTGTGTTGCTCCTTCTTGCCCTTTCTTCTTCCCCCTTGGGCAATGACTCCGGTAATGCCCCTTTGAGTTGCACTTGAAGCATATGATATGCTCCTTGCTCTTTTGACTTTGGGGACCGGCATCCTTGACTTTTGGTGCCGGTTGAGCCTTCTTTACCCTTTTTGGGCACTACTCTTGTAGTGCCCAGATTCCCTACACTCAAAGCAAATTATATGATTTTTGTTTAAAATCGAATTGCTTGAGTTACCTAGAGTGGTTGTAGGCCCCATAGTGGATTCTTTATCTCTCCCGGAGGTGGATGGCTCCTCTTGAGATTGCCCCGGTGTGGAGGATGGTCTCTCCCCCTCAATCCTAGAAGCGGATGCTTCTTCCCCTTCTTCCACCTTTTCTTTCTTTGATCCGAAAGTTGACTCCATCTCAACTTCCGATTCCTCACTTTCACTTGAGGATGAACTCTCTTCTTCATCCTCCTCTTTCAAGTCTTCTTTGACCGATTCGGGATTGTTGTGGAACTTGACCAGCTTGTTCCACAACTACTTGGCATCCTTATAGCTTCCTAATCTAGACAAAATATTGTTAAGTATCAAATTAATCAACATTTTTATTACCTTAACGGTTGTCTTGAATTTTTGACATTGCTCCTCGGTCCATCGCTTCATTTTGAGGATTTTGCCGTTCTCTCCTCTCGGAGCATCAAAACCTATAATCACGGCAAACCAATTTTCTATATTCGTCATTAGAAAATATTCCATTTTACCTTTCCAATACACCAAATGTTCGCGGTCGAAGGAAGGCGGAACGTTGATGTCATCACCCAATCTCTCCTCGAACTCCATCTTGTTCCTCTAGCGTCTTGACTCCGAGTTGTTAATCCATAGAAGAGCCCCGGGCTCTGATACCAATTGTAGGATATTTGATGCCACTAGAGGGGGGTGAATAGCGATTGACCGTTCGTAGATGGAATTCGATCGCATGTTCGTCTCTACAATTTCATTAGTGCGCAGCGGAAATAGATATGATACAATAACGAAATACGCAAACACGAGTATGTAACGTGGTTCGGAACCGCACAGTTCTTACTCCACGGATCGAGCTCTACGAGCTCTAGTGATGCACACACAACCACTAATAAACACTCCTTCTCGGAACAATCTGGAGGTGGAGAAACCTCGTACAATAATGATTACAATAATAATCAAAGAGATACAAGAAAATACGATAATGAAATACAAATGCAAGTAAAGGAAAAACACTTTACAAAAGCTTTTGATTGCTTGATTTTTGATTGCCTTGAACTAGCTTTGAAGGACTGGAAAGCACCAACTTCCCCCTTCAATTTCGCCCAAGAAAATCACTATCTTTTCCTCCATCACGAGCTCCTTTTATAGCTTCAACCTGTGCTGGAAAAAGTCGATCAGTCGACTGATCGGGACCATCAGTCGACTGATGCCACTGTTGTCGTGAGACAACGGCTAGATCCACGCTGGATAAGTCCAACGGATCTACCATCAGTAGACTGATCAAACCCATCAGTCGACTGATGGTGTCCTCACTCGACTGTTGGTCCCAGCGGTCGAGTGAGACTACACTCTGTGGTCGAATTCCAGCACCCGGTCGAGATCATGCAATCGGTCATTTATTCGAGCCATCATCGATCATTGCCCACCTCTGGCGGTCATTGCTAGACCACTTCCGATCAAACCCTAGTTGACTCGATCCAGTCGACTGCCACATGGCACCAGTCGACTGGCACACCTCAAACATGAGGTTTTAGCCCAAGTATGGTGCCCCCATACTTGCTAGACCACCCTTAGCCTAGACCTAAGCCTTCTAGCCACCTCCATCAGCCTCACGCCTCTCGGATCCCTCCAAGTCATCCATGACTTGTTCATTCATCGCATTAGCCTTCAGGTGCTTCCATCGGCTATGTCATGCTAACGGTGTCTACACCGCCAAGGCACATTGGACTTATGCCGCCAAGACTCCGCTTGGACTTTACGCCGCCAACCATTGGACTTATGCTGCCAAGACTCCCGCTTGGACTTTATGCAGCCAATATTAAACCCCTTGGACTTCTCATGCCAAGACTCATGCTTGGACTTTACCTTGCCAACCCATGTTGGACTTTTCATGCCAAGACACATGCTTGGACTTTCCTTGCCAACTCATGTTGGACTTTCCATTGCCAAGACCCATGCTTGGACTTTACCAAATGCCAAGTGTCCCACTTGGACTTCCCATGCCAAGTACTCAAGACTTGGACTTTCCCATGACAATTACATTGTCATATGTTTTTGTCGAAACATCAAAACATCACTCGAGTGAAACTCGAGTCCTGATCAATCGTGACCTGGGCCGATTACACCAATAATATAGTCCTTTTAAACATCTTGATAACCGTTCTAGCATCGTAGTGGGGTGATGTCAAAGCTTCTACCCACTTAGAAACATAATCTACAGCTACCAGAATGTATCTATTTGTCCCAGAAGTGGGAAAATGTCTCATAAAATCTATCCCCCATGCATCAAAGAGTTCTACCTCTAATATAGTACTCGATGGCATTTCATGTCTCCTACCTATATTACCTATTTGTTGGCACCGATCATAGGAGACCACATAGTTACGCGTATCTTTAAATAAACTAAGCCAGTAGAACGCCATCTGGAGCACTTTTGTGACTATTTTTTAGACTCTGGTATGCCCCCCCATATGCGGAGGAATGACAATGAAAAAGGATGCTACCAACTCCTTCGGTACACATCTTCGATATATGCTATCCACATATCTTTTAAATAGAAAAGGATCATCCCACACATATTGCTTTACCTCTGCAAAGAACCTTTTCCTTTGTTGGGTTGTGTATTTTGATAAAATTACCTTTCCTGCTAAAAAGTTTACCAAATCTGTGTACCAGGGGGAAATAACCTTATTAACAGCCATGAGTGTATCATCCCGTAATGTGTCATTTATTTGGGCACTGTCTTCCCCCTCTAACTATTTATCTAGAGAAATACGCGATAAATGGTCTGCAACGACGTTCTCTAAGCCTTTCTTATCCCTAATTTCTATATCAAATTCCTGCAACAGTAGGATCCAGGGAATGAGGCGGGGTTTTGCCTCCTTCTTACTAAGTAAGTAGTGAACTGCTACATGATCAGTGTAAACTATGACCTTTGACCCTACTAGGTACAATATGAACTTGACAAAAGCAAACACCACTGCTACTAACTCTTTTTCTGTTGTGGCATAATTAATTTGTGCCTCGTCAAGTGTCTTGCTGGAATAGTGAATTATGTGCAGTTTCTTGTCCTTTTGCTGCCCTAATACTACTCCTACTGTATAGTTACTGGCATCGCACATAACATCGAATGGTAAGCTTCAATCGGGGGATTGTATTATTAGGGTGGTCACTAAAGCCTTTTTAATTTCTTAAAATGCTTCAAAACATTACTGGTCAAAAATAAAGTCTGCATCTTTATCCAGTAGGTTTGTCAGGGGTTTTGTTATTTGAGAGAAATTCTTTATGAACCTCCAATAAAAACCTACATGACCAAGGAAACTCTGGATGCCCTTAACATCCATAGGTGGTGGAAACTTCTCAATTACTTCGACCTTTGCCCTGTCTACTTCAATACCATTTCCTAATATTTTATGGCCTAATACTATTCCTTCCGTGACCATGAAGTGACATTTTTCCCAATTCAAAATCAAGTTATTTTCCTCACACCTCTGCAAGACCCACGATAGGTTTCTTAGATAGCCATCGAAACTTGTTCTATATATCGAAAAGTCATCCATGAACACCTCCATGGTCTTTTTAATCAGGTCCGAGAAAATGCTTGTCATACATCGCTGAAAAGTGGTCAGAGCATTGCACAACCCAAAAGGCATTCTTCTATATGCAAAGGTCCCATAAGGGTAGGTGAAAGTAGTCTTCTCTTGATCATTAGGGTGAATAGGAATTTAGAAGAATCTGGAGTACCCATCAAGGTAACTGATGGGGTCGGGGGTTTTCTGATCAAGATTAAGCTTTTCCTGAGCAGTCTATGTAAAATCCTGAACGGTTAGTGTGTTTTCCGAGTAGTATGTTCATTTTTCGGGTAGTAAGTACTTTTCTCGAGCAATATATGTGTTTCTCGAGAAGTGTGTATGATTCCTGATCACAGTAAGAGTGAGCAGGACAACATTGTTCAATGAATAAGTATGGTGCTAGTAGAGCAGTTAGTGTGTTTCCCGAGCAGTATGTTTACTCCTCGAGCAATATATTCTTTTCTCGAGTAGTATATGTGTTTCCCGAGCAGTATGTATGATTCCGGATCACAATAAGAGTAAGTAGGGCAGCATTGTTTAAAGAATAAGTATGGTACTAGCAGAGCGGTTAGTGTGTTTCCCGAGTAGTATGTTTATTCCCCGAGTAGTGTGTTCATTTCTCGAGTAGTATGTTTATTTCCCGAGCAGTATGTATGATTCCCGAGCATAGTAGAGTGAGCAGGGTAGTGTTGTTTGATGAATAAGTATGGTGCTAGTAGAATGGTTAGTGTGTTTCCCGAGTAGTATGTTTAATCCCCGAGCAGTGTGTTCATTTCCTAGGTAGTATGTTTATTCCCCGAGTAGTGTGTTCATTTCTCGAGCAGCATATTTATTTCCCATGCAATGTGTGTATTATCCGAGCAGTATGTTCATTTCCTGAGCCACTTATGGGTTTCAGGGTTTCTTTCTGAATATGATGAAATAAGGAGAAAAGGGTATGTCGGAGTATGGGAAGTGGCAGGAGGAGGTTGAAGATGATTAGGTTAATATATTTAATCATTTCTTTTTGTATTTTGTTTAATTAATACATGACAGGAAAGCATACGGTGTATAAGGCATTTGAAGGAGATATTTTGAATTAATGCTATAAAAATGGTTACAGGGGACAGTTTGGCAAAGGGCATTAAAGTAAATTCACTCTAAGGGGAAGGCGGGGTGAACCATCTATAAAAGGAGCAGAGGTGGAAGGAAGCGGGGATGGTTGTTTCTTCGCTATTTGGTACCTCAAAGATCTTCTTCTTCATTCCTTCTACATTGTTATTCTCTCCATACTTTTACTAACTTAAGCATCGAAGTGACCACGCCGGGAAGCTGACCTATTTCTAACCTTCCTTCTCAGAGTGGCGGATCTAACCTTACTCCCAAGATCCGAGGTGATTCAAGAAGAAGATATCTCTTTCTCTCATTTTTAACCCTCTTTGGTGACAGATCCAGCGATCCACAAGAAGGGGGAGGGAGATCTTGGCAGGTTGGAGAAGTGAACACCATCAAATTTGCACCGTCTGTGGGAAATTAAACAAAAAGTCATGATGGTGAACACTAGAAGGACGTTGAAGGAGTCGAGGGAGGAGGAGAAATCTATCTCTAGTACTTCTAAGGGAGGCACCAGCAAAAGGCGTCGTGAGCCTTTGTATAAGGAGGATCTTATTCAAATAATGGCCGAGATGATGGATCAGATGTCATAAAGGGTCATCCCAAAGAAGATTAAAGAGGATGATGTGTCTGATGATGATTCTTAAGAAGAGGTAGTTAGAATTTCTCTACCAAAGAAAGGTTCCTCTCTTGTCTGTAAGCAAGCAAAGGGGAAAGAGAAGTGTGTTTCTCCCCTCGAGAGTAAGCAACCTGAGGAGGATGCTCCTTTTGTAGGTATTATTGTAAAGATAGAAGAATTAAATCCCTTTATTGAGGATATATTGAATGAAGAGTTGCCTCGGTATTTTTGAATGCCTCAGATGCCTAAATAAAATGGTTCTTCCAATCCAAAGAATCATTTAAACAGATTTGAGAATTCTACCCTATTATACCGCTATACCATGGGGTTAAGTGTCAAGTGTTTCTTACTACATTAGTGGGATCGGCACAATAATGGTTTAGTAATTTGAAGCCACATAGTATCTCATCATTCAAGGATTTTTCAGCATTATTTTTAAGATATTTTTCTAGTTCTAAAAAATATTTGCCTCAACCGCTAAGTTTTTTTATCTTTGTTAGGGCAATCGACCCAAGTTATGGTTTGGATTATGGTTTTGATGTGTGTGGCAAAAGTTTAAGTTAGGATATTATTGTGGATTTAATATGTGTGTTGAAGTCATGCAGGACTTAGTAATTCGCACATATGATGAATAGCATTGGTAAGATCACCAACTCACAACCTCGTGCTTGAGTCGGCGAAGGAGTATTGCGAAGCTGTGCGCTTGATGCATTCGAGGGACCACCGAACAAGATGACTTGAAGCGAAGCCAAGGAAGCAGAATTCGAGGGCAAGAGACGCAAAGGAGCATTGCGAATCCGTGCGCTTGGTGTTGCCGAGGGACGTGGCCGCGAATGAAGAGAGCTTCGGCGAGGGGCTTCAAGTGAGATGAAAGAATGAGTGAAATGTAAGTAGCTCATTAGGTGAACTTGGCTGAAATGGCTGTGTCGGAGGCTCGACCGAGTTGGTTGAGGTTATACCCGACATGTTTAGTTAAGTCGGATTCTCAACCAACTTAGTTGGGGTTTTACCCGACAAGTCGAATGCTCAACCGAAGGGTTGAGGTTTTACCTGACGAATGGTTTAGTCGGATGCTCAAACATTAGTTTGAGGTTTTACCCGACCAAGTGGAGTGTTGGATGCTCAACAGTGAGGGTTGAGGTTTTACCCGCCCGCCGAACGCATAAACGGATGTGAAGTTTGAGGTTTACCCAACATCAGTCGACTGCTTTGAATGGGTAGTCGACTGCTCTAAGTCGATTGGAGTTCGACTGGTGTTCAACTGGTAGGTTTCTGGCCCAACAGTCGACTGCCAAGGAATAACAGTCTACTGCTAGACCATCAATCGACTGCCAAGGATGGCAGTCGACTGATGAAGGCAGTCGAGGGCACAGAACCTCCCGTAGCTGACTGACTGTAACGCCTGCCCTTCTCGTCCTCCTAACACACATCCTATAGATGGGCGGCGGCGCTACGCGATCATACATTCATGCATATAACAGCGGAAGCATTTAAAAACTTTACAACTTTTAACTCTAATTACATTAACCCAATCAACCTAACAATTTAATCATGGCAAAAGGTCTTAGCAATTTATTTAACTAAACATGTATTAACCATTTCAAGGTTCATAAAAATAAACATGAGTAACCACCATAGAAAGCATTAACGTCTCCTAACAGTTTACACATAAACTGAAAATCATGCATAAGTCCGTATATGAAAAATGATCTCGTCCACCATGCCATTGCCACACACATCTTTGCCCCTCCTGCTGCTCCCTTTAATTTATCCATTCCTTGCCCTTTTCTGCAGTACAAGGAAAGTAAACTGTAAGCACATAGGCTTAGTAAGGTCCTTTCCTACTCAAAAAAACATACATCATGAATTAAACGTAAAGTAATGACATGTTCGTTTAAACAACATATGAGCACAACATTTATTTAAAGTAGAGACATGATCAATTTAGGAAAAGAACATAAACTTAGCATTTTCATCGCAACAGTACATTGTCTCTAAACATGATAATTCGATGAACATAAAATGGTATATGCAGGATGCTCTTTGAAAACGTATAGTTTATATACTTAAACATAATCTCAACATATTGGGCTCGGCATTATACCACATACATCATTCGCGTGCATCCTAAATAGATCCGAGGTAGCTAGTCCCGAACCTACTAGGTTACTAGGTTCGTACTATGTCCGTCGACCTAGGGGCAACCTTGGAGCTCATCCCGTGGACCTTGTTAGGGTCCGGTACAAGCCATGCATAAAGTAAAATAACATACATGTTCTTTGTCCTAAAGAGTGTTCTTGTCCCCAATCTTAGGGAAACATTTCTTCGACATTTCATATACGTGAGTCATGCCTAACATGGGTGAAAACATAAGCATGTAGCATAGCATAAATCGACATGAGTATAATTTAACATTGCATAAGGTAGTGACATAAGGAAAATTAAGCTAACATAAATAGAAATCATCATCTAACATGCATAACGTGGAAGAATTTCAACAAGAATAATTTCTCTAATCCTATTAGCCGAACCTTCTACACATAGTTCTAGATTCTTTCGTTCAAAATCAAGCATACAATATTACATCGTAAGCACTTATACTGCAGGTGAGGGGATGCTTACATCCTACGCTTTTTCACTAATTTATACAGTTAGACTTCGCAAGAGAAGACCTCCTACGTGTTTCCTTGCTTTAGCATGATCCTCTACCAAGTCCCTCTTGAAAATCCCCTCTTGAATTATCTAAAGAGAAGACAACCTTCTTCCTTGCTTCGGTGTCTTCCTTATTTCTAATCCTCCTCCTCGTCACCGCCCTTTATCGGATTCGTTCCCTCGTCCTCGACGGCGCACCACGCAAAAACATCTTGCTCTCGCAATCGGCATAGCGCCACACAGATAAGGTCGGAGGGTTAGGGAAGGAGAGGGGAGAAGGCTATTCGACGGCTGGAGGAAAAATGAGCGAGAGAGAGAGAGAGAGAGGTCGGCGTGAGGTTTTAGAGAGAGGAAAGAAAAGAAATATATATATAAATTAGGATTTTTCTTAACCTAATTATCCCTTTAAATGATCAGCTAGATTAATCAACTTCTCTCTTTTTTTTCTACCAATAGATATATTCTGTTATATCCTACTCATTAGTAATCTTATGACTTAATGGTGGGAAGCCTATTCCCCCAAATCAACAGTTCATGGTTCAAGCCTCGACTATGAACTATTTATTCATTTTTTTATTCTTATTTCTATATATATATATATATATATATATTTCCTTTAAATAAAAATATAGTAACTAAAATTTAGGATGTTACAATCCCTTATACCTTATAAAAGTTTCGTCCTCGAAACTTAGAACAACTCGGGGTACTTTTGCTTCATGTCATCCTCACGTTCCCAGGTGGCTTCTTCGTATCGTTGACTTTGCCATAGGACCTTCACTAAGGGTACTTCTTTATTCCTTAGTCTTTTGACTTCTCGGTCTAGTATCGGGATAGGTCGACTTTCATAGCTCATGTCCTCTTGAATTTGCATTGTCTGTGGCTCGACCACTTGGTCGGTACTGGGAATGCATTTCTTAAGCATTGAGACATGGAACACGTTGTGAATAGCAGACATCTCCTGAGGTAGTCCTAGCTCGTAAGCTACCTTGCCAACTCTTTTCAGGATCTTGTATGGTCCTATGTATTGCGGACTTAGCTTTCCTTTCTTCCCGAATCTCATTATTCCTTTCATAGGAGCTACCCAGAGAAATACCAAATCTCCGACATTGAATTCCAACGGTCTACGTCGCTGATCCGCATAGTTCTTCTACCGGGTTTGAGCAATCTCTATTCTTTGGTGGATATTCTGTATCGCTCGGGTGGTGTCGTTGATGAAATCCGTCTGAAGTCCCATCTCTTTCTTCTCACCACCTTCGTACCAACAGATCGGAGACCTACATATCCTCCCATATAATGCTTCATAAGGTGCCATTCCGATGGTATCTTGGTAGCTATTATTGTAAGCGAATTCCGCTAAACATAAGTAGCGGCACCAACTCCCTTTAAAATCCAAGGCACAAGCTCATAACATGTCTTCCAGTACTTGGTTCACCCTTTACATTTGCCCATCATGCGAGGATGAAAGCGGTCAAACGCAGACCGTGTCAAGTGCCTTATGAACGCATCCCCAAAACTGTGAAGTGAAGCGACCATCCCTATCTGAAATGATGGTCTTGGGAATACCATGCAGTCTGATGATTTCCTTAGTATATAATTGAGCCAGTTGCTCAATCGAATATGTCATCTTGATCGCTAGGAAATGAGCTAACTTTGTCAATCTGTCAATGATAACTCATATAGCGTCATATCCGTTCGTAGTCCTGGGAAGACCTGAAATGAAATCCATAGAGATGTCTTCCCATTTCCACTTCGGAATTTGGATCGGTTGAAGAACTCCTCCAGGCCTCTGGTGTTCTTCTTTAACTTGCTGGCAGGTCAGGCAGGTAGTGACGTGCTGAGCTACGTCCCTCTTCATATCGGACCACTAGAACTTCTCTTTTAGGTCTTGATACATTTTGGTGGATCCCGGATGCATAGAATAGGGGGTTCCGTGAGCCTCCTCTAATATCTTTTTGCGTAGTTCCGAATCGTTAGGGATACATAACCAATCCCTAAGGTATAATACTCCGCTATTGGCGATACGGAAACCCTCGCCTTTTCCTTCTAGGATCTCCTGCTTGATCCTCTGGAGACTTGGATCATCACTTTATTTTGCTAATATGTCATCGAATAGTGCTGGTATTATTGCCATGGTCGAAAGCTGCCCGGAAATAACCTCGATTCCATAGCGCATAATTTCCTTCTCCAGCGGTCGAGACAATACTGATAAGGCCATCAGGGTGGCACTGGACTTCCTACTGAGTGCATCGGCCACTTTGTTTGCCTTGCCAGGATGGTAAAAGATCTCGCAGTCATAGTCCTTCACGAGCTCCAGCCATCTGCATTGTCTCATATTGAGGTCCTTCTGAGTGAAGAAATACAACAGACTTCGGTGATCCGTATAAATCTTGCACTGTGCTCCATACAGATAGTGCCTCCATACCTTGAGAGTGAAGACCACAGCTGCTAGCTCTAAATCGTGAGTGGGATAGTTCTTTTCATGTTCCTTGAGTTGCCTAGAGGCATAGGCAATAACTTTACCCCTCTGTATAAGTACAGCTCCGAGTCCCAATCCGGAGGCATCGCTGTACATGTCAGAGCTCTTGTCATTCTCTGGGAGAGTAAGGATTGGAGCACTTGTAAGTCTCCTTTTCAGCTCCAAGAAACTCTTCTCACATTCCTCCGTCCATACATAATTCTTGTTCTTCCAGGTGAGAACTGTCATAGGTGCTGCTATTCTGGCGAAGTCTTCTACGAATTTCCGGTAATAGCCCGCTGATCCGAGAAAACTCCTCACTTCACTAGCATTCTTTGGCCCGCTCCAGTTACTCACAGCTTCAATCTTTCTTGGGTCTACCATAACTCCTTCTTTGGATATAATATGACCCAGAAAAGATACTTGATCGAGCTAAAATTCACATTTGGAGAACATGGCATATAGTTGCTTTTCTCGAAGAATTTGTAATATCATCTTCAGGTGTTCGGCATGCTCTTCTTGATTTCTCGAATAGACGAGGATATCGTCAATGAAGACGATCACGAACTTGTCAAGAAACGCCGAGAATACCTGATTCATCAGGTCCATGAACATAGCAGGAGCATTCGTCACTCCGAAAGGCATGACTACGAACTCATAATGTCTGTATCTTATTCGGAAAGCTGTCTTCGGTATATCATCTGGTTTCACTTTCACTTGATGATAGCCAGATCTTAGGTCAATCTTTGAAAAGACGATGGCACCTTTTAACTGGTCGAACAGATTGTCAATCCGTGGTAAAGGGTACCTATTCTTGATTGTCACATTATTTAGCGCTTGGTAGTCTATGCATAGGCGCATAGTCCTATCCTTCTTCTTTACGAACAGTACCAGAGCTCCCCATGGAGAGTGACTAGGGCGAATAAAACCCTTGTCGAGTAACTCCTGTAGCTTAGATCGGGTGAGTACCAGGAATTAATTAGATCTCAAATTCAATTTCCCTATCTGGGGCTAACCCTGGTAGTTCATCAGGAAATACCTCTGGGTAGTGGCATACCACTGTGACATCTTCTAGCTTCTGGTCCTCGGCTTGACTTGTATCAACCACATGTGCTAGAAACCCAGTGCATCCCCTGTCTAACATCTTGCGTGCCTTTAGAGCTTATAAGAATTTATAGGTTATGTTCCTTGGCTCTCCAATGAATTCAAACATAGGTTCTGCCTCAGGCTGAAAGACCACTTTTCTCTTACGACACTTGATCGAAGCACCGTACTTGCTTAAGAAATCCATGCCCAATATGACATCATAATCCTGCATGCCGAGCACTATCACATCTGTCACGCCCCGAAGGAGACCCCACCAGACAAAAATCCGACAGCATCTCCCCTGTACGGGTGACAATCCAAATTTACATACAAAGGCCTACACGGCCACTATACATCGGTCAACACGACCGGAATCCAAACTCACACGCAGTTATATAATTTGGCCTCAGGCCATCATCCAAAATAAATGACAAACAGTCTAAAATAAATAGACTTACCCCTTCTGCCATCTGGGCAGGAATACTCAACAAAATCCAACCAAACCAAAATCCAAATAAGGTCCATAAGGACACCAAAACCAAATACAAAATCAATCTCCAAACCTATACATGTCCTCTAACCAAAATATCCAAATACCGTAAAAAAAAACAAATATCCAAATCAAAACTTTACGACGAGTGGGGGTCCGGCAACTGCACTCTCCTGACAGCTTCATCCTGAAATAGATATAAACCAACGGGGTGAGTTCAAAGAACTCTGCGGGTATAGTAGATATGCAAAATCAGGTATAGCTAACAATAAGAATATCATGCCAGTACAGTCTCACATAAATAGGGTATACAAACAAGAAATACAAAATGACTGTACTTACCTGAATCTCCTACCCTGATATAGGAGCATGTGCCTGACTAGAAGTAATAAAGTCCTGATCATATATAAGCATGTATCCTGTATGCATGACAATCATATGCACATCCAAGGCATCAATAAAAATGCAGCAAACACAGTACAAATGCAATCTATGCAAAGTGCATGCCGTGCCAATGACATGGTCACCCACCGACGCTGATCGTAGCCTCACACGCAATGGTGAAGCCGAGTGGGTAGGGCTATGACAAGCTGTGCACTCTGCCATCACTTGCTCTGAGTGGAGTGGGCGGGATCTTTGTCGGAGTACACCTATCCTCCCGCCCCCAAACATAGTGGGGAGCTAAGCTCTCATCTCACAGTGTCATAGGCCGGAGAGGATCCTGCCGCTACCACGCGCCTCGTCGCTACCCATGAGCGGTCGGCGAACTGTGAGCAACTGCACACACCCTCCTGATGTACCACTAACCCATGAGTGGCAGTGTGTGCAGGCCATGTAACTAGCTGCGGGCTCAACAATAATGGAACCCCGTCCAGCTAGCATGCAATCATGCGAAAATGGTGCATGATACTAAAGCATGTAAATCCTACTCATAATATACCTATCCGAATGATATGTACAACCAATATGTACATATCCCTAATCCACATACTATGATCCAAATCAAACAGGAAAATATAATCATATCCTAACACATGCATGTATCTAGTAGGCACCAAAAACATATCAGGCATATAAACATGAAAATGTTATTGTAAGCTATCCTACTAGCATATCAATTTGACTTAATCTAAACGTTAAGTCAAAATACCACTTTGAAAATATATCCGCAAGAAGAATAAATCGTCACATTTGAGGACTCGCCTGCGGATCAAACTCGATATAGCATAATTATAGTCAAGCACAAAATATACAATTCACCGACAAATCGAATAAATAAATCGATTTCCTTTATATCCCAATTAAACCCAAATCTCATATCCTCCAAATATCATACAAATCAATCGATCAACACCTGAATAACTCTGGAATCAACCCAAATCGACCAATCAAGTCACCCGTCCTAGGAATTCCATCCACAGCCATTCCTTTCCCAAATTAGATCTCCAACTCAATTTACAGTGGCTCACACATTATTCACAGCCAACCTTGCACAATCACCTCCAACCTTAACAGCACGACGCCCCCAAATAGAACACTCACAGCCCCTCTCAAATCAACTAGCCGAAAAACTAAGTACTTACCGAAAACTCCACTCTCACCTGCGACACCAAGGGAGCTCGTACGGGCAAGGCAAGCCGGTGCTTACAAAGGACAATGCCGATGCGAGGACTCGGGTGGCTGCGACACGAAGCAGAGTAGCCGACGGCTTGGGCCCCGGGAAGGTGGCGCCGGCGCTGTCGGAGGGATGGCCGACCGCAAGACACAGGCGGCTGCAGACGGGCGCGGTGGAGGAAAGAAAAGAGGGCTTCGGCCGGCGAAAGACAGACGCGTCGGGGCGGCGGCGGTGCTCGCGTCGGGCGGCGTCGGGCGGCGACGTCGGGTCCGCGAGGAAGAAGGGCTGGCGGCGGTCGGGGAGGTGCCGCGCGATCCTGCGCCGGCGTTCTCTGCGCCGCGATCGTCGGCGAAGAAGAGCGTCGCGAAGGTGAGGACAATGGCCAGCAAGGCTGGACCGGCCGGCGAGCACCGGAAGGCGCAGTCGCGAGCTCACGCCGCGCCGATGCTCGCGGAGCGCAAGCGAGGTCGCGGCCGTGCGCCCGAGGAGAAGAGGGCTCGCGCGAGGAACTGCCGAAGGGATTAGCGGCGGGGAAAAAGGGAATAGAAAAAAATAGATATTAGGGTTTCCGGTTTAGGATAATAACCCTTAAATAAAGCCTATCTATTTTATCCCCGTAAAAATCTCGTACAGAGTCCGTTTAAATCCAGAAAAATTCCGGAAAAATTCCTAAAATTCCATAAAAATCCCGATAAATTTCCAGGATTATTTCCCCAATTATTTGGCCATTAAATTTAGTGTTTTAAATTTTCCAGTATTTAACATTCTCCCCCACTAATAAAAATTTGGTCCCCAAATTTCCTACTCAAATGCATAACGAGTAAGAAATACCATAAGTACTGAAAATACACCTCACGTACCTTAAGTAAACAAGTGGGGGTATTGAGCTCTGATCTTTTCCTCGAGCTCCCAAGTAGCCTCCCTCGGTGTGGTGACTCCACCCGACCTTGACAAGTCGCACAACCTTGTTCCCGCAATGCGTTCCTTGAAATCCAAAATCCGCGGAACCTCTGCGTAAGTAGCATCGGGTTGAATGGAACCTGATACATCTGATAGAATATGTGTAGAATCTGGCACATACTTCCTCAGCATAGACACATGGAATACATCATGTATACTCGTCAAAGATGGGGGTAGCGCTAGACGATAAGCAACTGCTCCGATCCTCTCCAAAATCTCAAACGAACCGATATATCTAGGAGCAAGCTCACCATGGAGTCCAAACCTCTTCACCCCTTTCGTGGGTGAAACTCGCAAGAATACATGATCACCAACAGAGAACTCCAAAGGTCTCCGTCTACGATCTGCATAACTCTTCTGGCGATCCTGCGCTCTCGACATCCTCGTCGATAATACGGACCAACTCGCCTCATCGAGCTCTGCAGGGTCCTAGCTGGGCCTCCCCAACCTCCTCCCAGAGGGTGGGTGTACGACACTGCCTACCATACAATGCCTCATACGGGGCCATTTGGATAGCCGAATGATAACTGTTATTGTAGGCAAATTCCACTAACGGTAAATGATCCTCCCAGTTGCCTCCGAAATCTATAACACAGGACCTCAGCAAATCCTCTAGTGTCTGAATGGTCCGCTCGGGTATCCATCATCTGCGGATGGAATGCAAGATACTAAACCCATTTGTGTGCCTAAAGACTGCTGCCGGACTCTGCGAACCTAGAAGTGAACCGGGATCTCTATCGATATAATGCTCGAAGGAACACCATGCAATCGATGATCTCCGACAATATAGCTCTGCCAATCGATCCAGCGAGTCGGTCTTCCGAATCGATAAGAAGTGCGCAGATTGGGTTAGTCGGTCTACGACTACCCAAATCGCATCATGGCCTTGACGTGTCCTCGGCAAACCCATCACAAAATCCATAGTAATATGATCCCACTTCCACTCGGGAATAGGAATCCTCCAAGTAATCCACCGGTCTCTCGTGCTCACTTGACTGTGACAAATCAGACATCTAGCTACAAAATCCGCGATGTCTTTCTTCATACCGTTCCACCAATACAACCGCTTTAAATCTCGATACATACGGGTTCCGCTTTGGGTGGATCGCAAATCGGCGATGTGCCTCTGTAGTAACTCCTCCATGAGGGTGAGGTGAGGTACACATAATCTACCTCGAAATATATAATACCCTCATCGTCTAGGGTGAACTCGGTCTGCGTCCGGTGATCGACTACCAATGAATCAAATCTTGATCATCGGCACGAGCCTCCGGACTCGTCTCGGATAGACGAGAGCAACCATGGTAACTAGAACGCCACGCTTCTGCTTGGTCCCGCTCCTCTAAGCTCAACTCAGAGAAACCACAGATCAAATCCGTGACCAAAACTCGGAAAGAAGCTAAAGTCCCTCGGGACTTCCGGCTAAGTGCATCGGCAACCACATTGGCTTTTCCTGGATGGTAGCTGATGGTACAGTCATAATCCTTCAGGAACTCCATCCATCTCCTCTGTCGGAGATTGAGTTCCTTCTGTGTAAACAGATATTTGAGACTCTTATGATCAGTAAGAATCTCAAACGTAATACCATATAAATGATGCCTCCAAATCTTCAAGGCATAGATAATAGCGGCAAACTCTAAATCGTGAACTGGGTAGTTTTTCTCATGATCCTTCAACTGTCGAGAAGCATAGGAGACTACCCTGCCGTGCTGCATCAATACTGCGCCTAAACCCTGTAGAGACGCATCTGTATAAAGAACGAAACCATCGTCCCCTGATGGCAATACCAGAATCGGTGCTGACACCAATCTCCTCTTCAACTCCTGAAAACTAGTCTCGCACGCCTCTGTCCACGTGAACTTCACGCCCTTCCTGGTAAGGCGTGTCAATGGCATAGAAATGCTCGAGAAACCCTCAACGAACCGTCTGTAATATCCGGCCAAGCCTAGGAAACTGCGAACCTCTGAGCGATTTTTTGCTCCCAGCTGTGATGACCTCGATCTTCTGGGGGTCAACTGAAATACCTCTACTCGAAACCACATGTCCCAGAAAACCGACTGAGTGTAACCAAAACGCGCATTTATTGAACTTCGCATATAGCCGCTTCTGTCGGAGCCTATCTAGAACAAGTCGAAGATGCTGCGCGTGTTCCTCCTCGGAACGAGAATAAACCAGAATGTCATCGATAAAAACAATGACGAACCGATCTAGAAAATCCATAAATTCACGGTTCATTAAGTCCATGAATATCCCTGGAGCATTGGTAAGCCCAAATGGCATTACCAAAAACTCATAATGCCCATATCTGGTACGGAACGCTGTCTTCTGAATGTCAGAATCTCTAACTCGTAATTGATGATATCCGGACCGCAGATCAATCTTAGAATAGACTGATGTACCTCTGAGCTGATCAAACAAGTCCTCAATACGGGGCAGGGGATATTTATTCTTGATAGTGACGTTGCTCAATTGCACACGTAGTCGATGCAGTCTCATCGAACCATCTTTCTTTTCACGAAGAGAACCGGAGAACCCGTGGTGATGCACTAGGGAATAAAACCTCTGTCCAAAAGTTCCGAGGTGAACCTTTAACTCATCCAACTCTCTCGGGGCCATACTATAAGGAGCTTTCGATGCCGGCGCCGTCCCAGGTATTAACTCAATCATGAACTCCACTTGCCTTCTGGGAGGCAGACCCGGTAACTCCTCGGAAAAAGACATGCGGATACTCTCGGACTATAGGGATGTCCGCGATCTGAGAATCAACACTATCTTCTACATTGACCATAGATAATAGAAAACCCTGGCAACCGTGAAATAAAAGCTTCTGAGCCTGAATAGCTGAAATGGTCGCTATACCGTCGTCCCGGATGCCAGTGAAATCCCACGAGGGTTGGTTCGGAGGTCTAAATGTGACCACCCTCGTCGACAATCACGTGGCATGATATCGCGTGACCAATCCATGCCAAGAATAATATCGAACTTCGACCATATCCAGTACCAATAAATCTACCGTAAGAATGATGTTACCAAAATCTAAAGGACAACCTCGGACCTCACTGGGTAACATCCAATGTATTGCCAGATGGTAGGAGGCGACTAATCTCTGTGATCTACTAGCCAGTAATCTACCAATCTCTCTCATAAAAGTACGAGAAATAAAGCGAATGCGAACTACCGGTATCAACTAGCATAATAGCGAAAATGCATAAAGTGAAACCGTCTGCGAAATACGGATTCGTTGGCTCATTGCGCATCCTCTCGGTAATCGCATGAATCCGCCAGATCTCGGTGGCGGTGGAGGTGGTATCACCGCCAAAGGTGGTTGTGCTGAGCACGGGGTCTGAAGGCGTGCGAGGTGATAGGAAGGCTGGTATAGCAGTGCGGCCCAGTCGCTGGGTTGCGGTGGTGATCTGAACTAGTGGCGAAGGCTGCTGATCTATGTCGATGGGCGTCTGCGAATAATCTTGTACCGATGGTGGGATGCATCGTAGCGTCCTGGCCCGAACCTGTGACACCGTCACGCACGTGTACTCGTCCATGAATACCATGGCGACTCTGAAGGGAGCTGCCCTCTCGGCGTTGCGAAGTCGCTCGGCCCCCTCTCTGAGTCCCGGTCGCACGGTCCTCCCGAATAGAAACCGGAAGCCACATGCCGAGCCTTCAACGAACAATCTCGGCTCATGTGTCGAGCGGCTGCGATAATAGCACCGGTCCCAAGGTCGGTGAGATGATATGCTCTTCGATCCTGGCAGTACGATGGTGTCGCCAATGGGCGGTCTCCGGCTCTGCTGAAAAGACCGCGAGGGCCCAGCTGAAGATCGTCCTGATTTCTGAGGCCGGCTAGATGCCCCCGAATGACTCTGACCCGGTTGACTGCGGCCACTCTCTGCGATGTCCGAGTCTGTGGTGATGGAGTCCGACTGTAGATCTTTCAGTCTGTTTCCTCTTCCTGTCTGTATTAACCCTTTGTTGAGCCGACTCGATCAACAAAGCTCTATCCAACGCCTCTCGGTAGGAAGAACTACCAAATCCTGCCATCCTGACCTGTAGATGCCCATCCAGTCCCTGTCATAAACCGTGATCATCCGTGACCTATCCTCGGAACTAACTCGGGCAAAACTGGCTAAGATTAAATTACGTATTATACTCCATCATCGGCGATTATTCATCTTAGACTCGTAAAATCGACGTCTCATCATCCGATATGCCCGGAAATCTTCGACTCTCAAAGCCTCTCTAAATCTCGCCCAGGTAACCTGCTCGCCAATAATCGAGCGCTGCATATCCCACCAGATCTCGGCCTCGCCTCGTAAATGGAAGGCCGCTAACTCTGCCTTCTCCCACTCGGAGCAGACCATATAGTAGAAGGTACGCTCCATCGTCTCGATCCAAGACTGAGCCACGATCGGATCAGTCTCTCCGCTGAATAAAGTGAACCGGCTCTTCATCGACTTAGCCAATCCTGGAATCCGAGCTCGTGCCGCAGCTACATCAGTAGGATAAGTAGGGGCCGATACTGAGTGAGGGTCGAGGGCCGCTCCTTCTTTGGGCTGTCAGATGCGTAGTAGAAGGTCCTCTTGTGCGGGGTTTTGTGGTAGCAGAGGATCTCCGGGAGGAGGATCCGCCGAGGACTGAGGATCCACAACTCCCGTAGCACCCTGTGGAATCTGACCCTGATCAATATGCTCATCCTCAGTAGATCTCTCTGGCAAGTCAGTCACCAAAGATCTCTGGGTCCTCTGGCGTGGCCGTCCCACACCACGTCTCGGCGCAGAAGTACGCCCACCTCGTCTCATATCTGTTAAATGAATACAGATATTACCATAAATAAAAACATATCAAATTTATCATCATACCTATTTCACCGTCAGGAGAGGTCCAGTAGCCGCCAAAACCCCATATTAATCTCGTCAAAATCCTCGAATTTCCGAAACATAAAATCGTCGGAAATCCATACCAATCCAAAATTTCCAAATTACCTCGCAAAACCTGCCAATACATGGCGAACTCCGAAAAATCCAAAAACCCCTAGGAACTCGAAAACCTAGGCGCTCTGATAACATCACAGTAGAGTTCTCTGTCTGCAATTCTGATGGGTGCGGCTCGCAGCATATGAGTAGAAGGCATCACTTCTCCCGAGGGCAGGGTCGTTAAGAACTCGCAATCCAAAACTTGTGGGGGTATGTCAATCTTCTTTGTGAAAGGCATAGAGACAAACGAGTGTGTTGCACCAGTATCAAATAATACAGTAGCATGCTAACAAAAAATAATTATCTGACCTGTGACAATAGTAGAATCATTCGTCACGTCGTCCTTAGTGAGAGAGAAAACCCTAGCATTCGTCGCAACTGGCGGGGCTTCCAATCTCCCTTGGCTTATCCGGGTACCTTCTATTGCAGCTTGCATCTGGTGTAGCTGTGAAGGAGCACCCCTGTACTGGGCATACTGCTGAGGAGGTGCCTGAACCTGGGTAGGGCAGTCCTTGACTCTGTGTCCTTCCAGGCCACAGCGGTAGCATCTATTTGTGCCCTTGTAGCACACCCCGGTATGTGGTTTCCCACATGTAGTACATTGGAGAATCTTGGCTTGTTTGTTCACTGGACCACCTTTAGAGTCGTTCCATTGTTTCCTCTTGCCACTGTGGTTTCCTTTCCAGTTACCCAGAGCTTTCTGACCTCCTGGCTGGCCTTGACTCTTGCCTTCACTCAGCGCCTTATTTTCCTGATTAATATTGTTCAGGTAGTGCTCGGTGATTAGGGCACTACTGAACAGCTCCTCTGCGGTCTGCGGTCTATTCACTTCGCCGACCACGTTCAGAGCTATCTCAGGTCGGAGCATCTTCAGCATAAGTTTGACCCTTTCTTTTTCTGTGCTGACCAACTCTGGGCATAGGCGTGCGAGTCGGTTGAATCTTTTCACCGCTTCGTTAACTGATAGGTCACCTTGCCTGAACCCAGTGAAATCATCGTAGTGTTTGTTGGTCACTCACATATGGAAGAATTCTTCGAAAAATTCAGCTTCGAAGTCCGTCCATCACATTTGGTTTACTTGCCTCTTTTCTTTAATTCTTTCCCACCACATTCGAGCATCTCCAGAAAGGCAAAAGGATGCGTACTTAATCTTTTCATGTTCAGGCCAATCCAGCAGCTCTACTATGCTTTCCACCATTTTGAACCAGGACTGGGCATCCCATGGTTCACAATTACCCGAGAAATTCTCCGGTTTCATCCTTTGCCACTGGATCAGGTAAGCTTCTGGTCGAACTATCGGGCCAGAGCCTCCTGGTGGTACTGGTGTAGCTGCAGGCCTATCTGGATGCGCCTGCTGGTCTCCTGGTGGTCCACTAGGGTTTCCCTACTGAGTCATTAAGGAATTTATCACTTTTTGTTGTTCAGCGACTTGACGCTGGAGTTCAGTAACCACCTGCATAAGATCCGGTGGAGATTCTATCTCACTGACTCCATTACCGCATCTTCTGGCTATGCTTATCTTCATAAATGATAAAAAAATGCCAACATAAGTTTATCATCCTTACTTATATTCATGCATACCCAACTAAAAATATTTCTTAGCGTATATATATCATACATGAAATAAATAGAGTAGGCATAGAATGTCTTACTTGGAGCGGCAGGATGGAAGCTTGATGTGCGTGTAGTGGAAAGGCAGAACCTGGGCACTAATACCACCTGTAACGCCCGCCCTTCCCATCCTCCTAACACACATCCTATAGACGAGCGTCGGTACTACGCGATCATACATTTATGCATATAACAGCGGAAGCATTTAAAAACTTTACAACTTTTAACTCTAATTACATTAACCCAATCAACCTAACAATTTAATCATGGCAAAAGGTCTTAGCAATTTATTTAACTAAACATATATTGACCATTTCAAGGTTCATAAAAATAAACATGAGTAACCACCATAGAAAGCATTAACGTCTCCTAACAGTTTACACATAAACTGAAAATCATGCATAAGTCTGTATATGAAAAATGTTCTCGTCCACCATGCCACTGCCACACACATCTTTGCCCCTCCTGCTGCTCCCTTTAATTTATCCATTCCTTGCCCTTATTTGTAGTACAAGGAAAGTAAACTGTAAGCACATAGGCTTAGTAAGGTCCTTTCCTACTCAATAAAACATACATCATGAATTAAACGTAAAGTAATGACATGTTCATTTAAACAACATATGAGCACAACATTTATTTAAAGTAGAGACATGATCAATTTAGGAAAAGAACATAAACTTAGCATTTTCATCGCAACAGTACATTGTCTCTAAACATGATAATTTGATGAACATAAAATGGTATATGCAGGATGCTCTTTGAAAACGTATAGTTTATATACTTAAACATAATCTCAACATATTGGGCCCGACATTGTACCACATACATCATTCGCACGCATCCTAAATAGATCCGAGGTAGCTAGTCCCGAACCTACTAGGTTACTAGGTCCGTACTATGTCCGTCGACCTAGGGGCAACCTTGGAGCCCATCCCGTGGACCTTTTTAGGGTCCGATACAAGCCATGTATAAAGTAAAATAACATACATGTTCTTTGTCCTAAAGAGTGTTCTTGTCCTCAATCTTAGGGAAACATTTCTTAGACATTTCATATACGTGAGTCATGCCTAACATGGGTGAAAACATAAGCATGTAGCATAGCATAAATCGGCATGAGTACAATTTAACATGGCATAAGGTAGTGACATAAGGAAAATTAAGCTAACATAAATAGAAATCATCATCTAACATGCATAACGTAGAAGAATTTCAACAAGAATAATTTCTCTAATCCTATTAGCCGAACCTTCTACACATAGTTCTAGATTCTTTCGTTCAAAATCAAGCATACAACATTACATCGTAAGCACTTATACTGCAGGTGAGGAGATACTTACATCCTACGCTTTTTCACCAATTTATACCATTAGACTTCGCAAGAGAAGACCTCCTACATGTTTCCTTGCTTTAGCGTAATCCTCTACCAAGTCCCTCTTGAAAATACCCTCTTGAATTATCTAAAGAGAAGACAACCTTCTTCCTTGCTTCGGCGGCTTCCTTCTTTCCAATCCTCCTCTTCGTCACCGCCCTTTATCGGACACGTTCCCTCGTCCTCGGCGGCGCACCACGCAGGAACCTCTTGCTCTCACAATCGGTGCAGCACCACGCAGATAAGGTCGGAGGGTTAGGGAAGGAGAGGGGAGAAGGCTATTCGGCGGCTGGAGGAAAAATGAGTGAGAGAGAGAGAGAGAGAGAGGTCGACGTGAGGTTTTAGAGAGAGAAAAGAAAAGAAATATATATATAAATTAGGATTTTTCTTAACCTAATTATCCCTTTAAATGATCAAATAGATTAATCAATTTCTTTCTTTTTTTTCTACCAATAGATATATTCTGTTATATCCTACTCATTGGTAATCTTATGACTTAGTGGTAGGAAGTCTATTCCCCCAAATCAATGGTTCATGGTTCAAGCCTCGACTATTAACTATTTATTCATTTTTTTTATTTTTATTTCTCTCTCTCTCTCTCTCTCTCTCTATATATATATATATATATATATATATATATATATATATTTCCTTTAAATAAAAATATAGTAACTAAAATTTGGGATGTTATACATCAGTCGGCTACAGAGGCATTAGTCGACTGATGGATACATCAGTCGACTGCCAAGTCTCCCGTTGGACTACAATGGTTTGGATCTGACGTGTTCAGAAGTCGTTGTAACATCGGTAGTCAACTGCCAAAGGCAGCAGTCAACTGATGGGCAGCCAACGGGAAGAAATCAGCCCTCTCTATAAAAAGAGAGGGTGTGGGCTTTGGGATGGCTAATGCTTATGCTCCAATTGATCATCCAAGTGTCCCACAAGCTTTAAACTCTTTCTCTTGTTCTTATTTCAAATCCATTGTAAGAAAGAGTATTTTGTGTTGTAAGAAGGTTTACCTCCACCTTGCTTTGGCAAAAGGGAGAGACCATATTGGATTGGTTTCAGAGTGATTCACCGGAGACGAATCAGACCGTGGATTAGCGGCAAAGGGTCGTGGACCACATTATATCTCTTTGTTAGCATTGATTTTGTCTTGTTTTATCTTTATTGTTGTTTAGTTTTATTTCCGCTGTGCTAACCTTAACGTGTAGACAAATGAACAATCGAATTCCATTCTACGATGACTTAGGGCTATTCACCCCCCTCTAGCCGGCCACCTACATTCCAACAATCTTAAGTGGAGGGAGTATGAGAGTTTACGACAATATGTGCAGCGATTCACACAATCTACATGGGAAATTCCCGCCATAAAGTCTAGTATGATGGTGGGAGCCTTTACTCAGGGACTCAGAGAAGGAGATTTCTTTAAATATTTAGCTAAGAGGTCTCCTTCCAATTTTGATGATCCGTTTTCATGAGCAGAGAAGTTTATTAAATCTTGAAGATGCTCAGAAGTCTCGACAAACTTCCCAAGATTTTAGAATAACAAAAATGGCAAAAAGAAGGATTGATTGAGTAAGGCCCGCTCGGTCTACATAAGACAGATCTATGTATGCTCCCCAGTTATGGTTTTTTTAAAGAAAGAGATATGAATATTTGTATAGAGCAGCGGTTATTGAGAAGACCTTTTGGAGCTGACAGAGGGCCTAAGAGATTGTCGACTCCTACTTTCTATGCTTATCATCAGGAGTATGGGCATAATACTCAAAATTGTCATCAATTGGATTTTGAGTTGCAAAGAATTATGGGGGTTCATCCTCATGTTCAGAATTTGGTTATGAATCCAGCTCCTTATCAGCAGGAGTTTGTAGGAAGAAATTATGGTAGGGGAAATCTGGTGAGACCTTTGATGAACCGACCCGTTCAACCTACAGTTAGCAAGGTAGCGCCTACTGGTCAGCTGCCGGTAAAAGGTTCAATTAACATGATTTCTGGTGGTTCTACCAATGGAGATTTCAACAGGGTTCGAAAAAGACATAGTAGAGAAGAGTGTGCAGCCATAGTCATTCTACCTATAGCTGAGGGGCCTCTTCTAGCTTTCGGTCTTAATGATTTAGAGGGAGTAATGCCTTAGTCATTCGATCTCTTATTTCTAACTTTGATGTGGGGAGAGTTTTTGTAGACCCGGGCAGTTCAGTGTATTGAGATGTATACTGAAAAGTCTATCTTTTGTATGAACATCTTTATTTTTGAAATAAGAATCACATGATCATTGTTTGGATTTTATGGTTATGCATATTGTCTAATACATTACATTGTAGATAACATGGTGTGTAGTGTCACACGGGAGATCATGTTATCAGTTCCTTATAAAGTATAAGCAAAGGCTCACAACCGAGATGGTTTTGGACAAACCATTGGTATGGTTGTAGTGTGATTTGGTATTGGTTTGTCTTGACCATAGAATTACACTAGTACACTTTGTGTGTATTGAGCAGGACCGACTTAGAGGTGATTCGATTTATTGCTGACTACATAATTGAATCGGACCTCAGATATTATGGTATACATGCTCTTAGTCCCGATATAATAATGGGCACATATACTTAGTATTTATTTCCTTGATTTACCAATGGGCGAGATTTATAGAGTAAATCGATAGGCTCGGTAAGTTAGGAAATTATATTATTTATATGGTGTGTCATTGATTATAGGAGGAAACCGTGTCCTAGATATTAGGATGATGATGTCCCCTTGAGGAGCCCATAAGGTTCATCATGTAAACCCTGCAGGTGGACTTGGTCCGGCATGATGATAAGGTTGAGTGGTACTACTCATGGAGTTAGATGTTGATTAATTAATTATTAGTAAATTAATTAATTGACGGACATTCGAGATCTTAAACATGGAGAGACATTTGTACAAATAATATATGGAGCTCATATTTGTTTATGGGGTTGGTGAGGTAGATCAATGATAATCCTCTAGTGGAATGGATCATCATTAATGGATTGGACTTTATGTGGGCTTGATCCATTGGGTGGCCAAAATCCAACTCCTCCTCATGGTCCCTATTGTAGCCTATTAAAACCCTCATGGAGCCCAGATCCAATGATGGAAAATGAAACTCTAGATCTAACGGTGGAGGTTAAATATCTAGATCCGACGGTTGAGATTAAATCTCTAGATCCGACGGTTGAGATTAAATATCTAGATCCGACGGTGGAAATTAAAAGGAGGCTTAAGCCTATCTCTATAAAATGAGGGCCAAGGCTTGGGCGTGGAAATACTTTTAGGAGATTAGGGTTTTGGAGTTGGCTTGAGAGGAGAGGTGGGCGGCGACAACTCTAGGGTTTCCTCTTCCTTTTGGGCGGCGGCAAACAAGACTAGGGTTTGGTGCTCCTCTTGGCTGGCGACATCATAACCACCCTCTCTCTCTCTAGATCGGCGGCAACTCCTCCCATTCTCTCTCTCTTTCTAGGTTGGCCGACAGCAACATTTCTTCAAGGTTTGCCGGCACCCTACATCCACTCCTTGGCCGGCGGCAACATCAAGCTTGGAGCTTGGTGGCCGGTTCTAGATAGGAGAAAGAGTTTCGTTTCATTCTTCTTTTTGTTTGGAGCGAGCAAGGAAGGGAAGAACGTTTTCTAGGAGGCTTCGACTTTTAGAAGATCGTCGCCCACACGACGTCCAAAAGGAGGAAGGGCATACAATAGAAGATCAAGAGGTATAACAAGAGGTATAATTCTTGTTTATGAATCTTTTCTTATTCTATGCAAATTGTATATTTTGTATGTGGCTAATTTACTTGGACCCCGAAGACAAACACAAAAACCGGTGATCCCTACATCGTCTATTCCGCGGCTAATCGAAGAATAGAGGTAGGTTGCTTGAACAACAAGTTTGTTCAAGTGACCACTCTAATCGAATAGCACGACAATGGAATGGTTGCTTGGGTAATCCCTCTTTGTCAAGGATTAATTTTTTTTAATCCGGGGACATAGATGGGATCGTCATGAACAAGCAAAGTTTCTCCCTTCAAGTGGTATCAGAGCCACGGTTTCCAATTTTGTGTGTTTAGGATTTAGTTAATTTTATGCACTTATCATATATTGTATGTATCGGATGATAGTAGGATGTGCGTGTCACGCCCGCCCTTTCCTCATGATCTATAGGGGTGGAAGGGCGGCACAACGCGATCATACATACATGCATTTACAGCAGAAGACTACATACATTTACGGCGGAAGACTTTAAACTTCTTTTTTTTTTTAAAACATAGAACATGAAACATGGAGCATGCATAATCATTTCATAAGTACTTAGTTCAAGTTCATGATAATCAACTTAAAGGACACCAAGTAGCAACCATCAACATCAAGTGGAGTTCGACTCTTAACAACTAACATGCAAAACTTAAAGGGAAACATGCATAAGTCTGGGAACATAAAATAGATCTCCTCCACCATGCCACTACCACACACACTTTGCCCCTCCTGCTGCTCCCTTTAGTTTAGCCATTCTTTACCCTTATCTGCAGTACAAGGGAACATAAAACTATAAGCACATAGGTTTAGTAAGATCCTTTCCTACTCACAAAAGTCATACATCAAGAATTAGACGTAGAGTAGTGACATGATCATTGAAGAACATATAAGCATAGCATTCATATAAGAGTAGTGGCATGATCATTCAAGAACATATAAAAGCATAGCATTCATATAAGAGTAATGACATGATCATTCAAGAACATATAAGCATAGCATTCATATAAATATCATAATCACATAGACATGAAAAGGGGTATATGTAAGATGCTCTTTGAAAACATATATTTTATAGGTACTTAAACATAATCTCAACATATTGGGTCCGACATTGTACCACATACATCATCATCTTTGTGCGCATCCCTAAATAGACCCGAGGTAGTTAATCCCGAACCTACTAGGGTACTAGATCCGTACTACGTCCGTCGACCTAGGGGCAACATAACATAGAAGCCCATCCTAGGCTCGTACTATGACCGTCGGCCTAGGGCAACTTAGGAGCCCATCCCGTACTAGGTCCGTACTATGACCGTCGACCTAGGGGCACGTAGGAGCCCATCCCTTGGACCTTATTAGGGTCCGATACAAGCCATGCAAAAAGTAAAATATCATATCATGTTCCTTATCATAACATATCATATTCCTTATCATAGCATATCATATTCCTTATCATAACATATCATGTTCCTTATCATAGCATATCATGTTCCTTTTCATAACATATCATGTTCCTTTTCATAACATAAAGAGTGCTCTTAGTCCCCATTCATAGGGAAGCATCTCTTAAGCATTTTCATCATACATACTTGTTCATCATGATGCAATGAGCATAACATAATCATACATTCATACAATTAATATGGACATAAGGTAGTGGTATAAACAAATCATGCTATCATAAAGTCTAACTATCAACATGTTAACATCATATATAGATATATCATGGCATGGGAGATCATGGGTGAGCATGGATAAGGTTTGGCCGAAACTTACAAGGGGAAATCTTAAGAATTCAAACCCTAATTCAACTTGTACAAGGTCTAACTATCAACATGTTAACATCATATACATATAAAACATGACAAGGGGAAAACATTGGTAGCCCAAACATGGTTTGGTAGAAACCCTAATGGAGGTTTTTAGGGATTCAAATGCTCCACAACTTACACAAAGCCTAACTAACATCATATTAACATCTTATATACATGTAGCATGGCATGGAAGATTATTAGAGGGCATGAGTATGGGTTGGCCGAAACCCTAAGGGAGGGTTCTCAAGAATTCAACCACTAAAACAACTTGTACAAGGTCTACCTAACATCATACTAACATCATATACATATAGAGTATGGCATGAAACATCATTAACAAGCATAACATGGGTCGGCCGAAACTTCATAGAGGTTCTAACAAAATTCAAACCCTAAACAACTTGTACAAGGTCTAACTAACCACATGTTAACATCCATTACATATAGATCATGGCATGGAAGACCATTAGGAGCATGATTAGGTCTTGGCCAAAACTTCAAGGAGGGCTTTGGGATCAAACACTCAAATCAAGCCTATCTATCAACATGTTATCTTCATCTATATACAAAACATGGCATGGAAACATATAGATCATGGCATGGAAGACCATTAGGAGCATGATTAGGTCTTGGCCGAAACTTCAAGGAGGGATTTGGGATCAACCACTCAAATCAAGCCTATCTATCAACATGTTATCTTCATATATATACAAAACATGGCATGGAAACATATAGATCATGGCATGGAAGACCATTAGGAGCATGATTAGGTCTTGGCCGAAACTTCAAGGAGGACTTTGGGATCAAACACTCAAATCAAGCCTATCTATCAACATGTTATCTTCATATTCATACAAAACATGGCATGGAAAAAAAAATCATTGGAAGCATGAAGGGGGTCTTGGCCGAAAGTTTCAAAAAGGGGTTTTTAAGCAACTAACAACTGAAATAACTTGTATTGCAGGTGAGGGGATACTTACATCATTTCACTTGTTTACTATAAGAATATACCATAGGTGGTGCCAAGACAAGCCTCCTTTTTTCTTCTTGAGGTTTCGAAAATGGGAGAAGGGGATGGAGTGGTTTCGGTGGAGTTGGATCTTCTAGCATTACTAAGACTTGTCAGGAACTCCTCTTGGAAAACCCATCTTGAGAATCCCTACACAAGAAACCCTAGAGCTTGAGATGAAAAAGGGAGGAAGGAGAATAATGAATTCGGCCAAGGATGAGGAAGAAAGAGAATGAAGAAGGAAAGTGGGGGTTTTCTTCCTCTCTTCTCTCTTTAATACCTAGGGAATGAACACTCTTCATCCTTTCATGGGGGGATGAACCAACTCCTCATCTTCCCATCTATATTCTTTGTATATTCTTTATATATCTTATCCATGAATCATCCTATGGTCTAGTGGTGTCAAGGCTACCTCCCTATTAGGAGGTTCATGGTTCAAATCCTACCTATACCCATCTTTTATTTTATTTTATTTTAAACCTTTTATGGGCGTTAAAACCCATATAATTACTTTGAATAGTTTAGAATTTTACGGGCATTACAGTGCGTAGGCTAACTTTTTGGTTGTAGGCATAAGATCCAACTATTATGGCCATATGTGTGTGTATGTGATTGCATTGGTGTAATATTATTTGAATCCTCGGGGATGACGAGGCTAGTATTTAATTTTTTGTAATTAAGTACGATATTGTTTAGCCACTCTTTCTATTTTAGTTTACTTTTGATCTAGATTTCATGTACACTCCTTCGTGGAGTATAGGATCGATGGATGTAAATTAAAATAGTTATTCTCGGCTCGGATCTCTGGATTGCATGTACATGGCATAGGGAGGAGCGGACAAGATGGCGATACGACAAGAGGCATATCGGAGAACAAAAGCCATAATAGTTGGAAAATATTTTTTTCATATTTATTGCTTCTTGTTTGATATGCATGTCGTGTGCTAGGAAAATTTCTCAATTTTAAATTACTAAGTGGGAGAGGGATATTTTTTTAAATTCCCACGGCCTCCATTATGATTTGACATGTGATGCAAACAAACTTGCGCGTCGGCTCTGAGTACCTTCCTCCCCATCGGATGAGTTTGTTTTGCGGATCACATGGTCGAATATGGTTATAGGAAATTATTAAGGAGCGTGTGTACTTCCCCATCGGAAGGCACATAATCCGAGATAATTGCCTTAGTACCAAGTAATGGTGAACACTTAGATGCAAATAGAAGTATCCTCCCCATCAGAGTCACTGCTTTTATTTGTAGGGCCGAAGAGGAACCAACTATTAATTTTATTTGTCAAAAAGTTAGGTTGACAAGATAGTAAAATTAATGGATAAAACCTCCTCTTACAAATGTAGAATTCGTATACGTCCACACGATCGTGGCATACGATATTCTCGGTGTTGGTTGATTTTAAAATTTTATTGTTTGAGGAATCAATAATTTTTTAAAATCTAATGTTTTGATCTATGTGATTCTTAGGTTTTTCAAAAATGACTTTCAACTCGCTTGCTGTGATATTGAAAGAAAATAAACATACTGGACCCAATTATGTCGATTGGAAGAGAAATCTTGATATTGTCTTGACTGCTGAGGAGTACAAATATGTACTCTTCGAAGAGTGTCCTCCTAAGCCTGTGGATGATTCTAGGGAAAAGGAGAAAGAGAGTTATAAGAAGTGGATAAAGGCTGATGAGATGGCGCGGTGTTACATTTTTGCTTATATGTCAAATGTATTGCAACATCAGCATCAAGTCATGCCCACTGCTTATGACATGATGCTCAATCTCAAGGAGCTTTTTGGACACCAGAATCGGGCTGCTAGGTAGGAAGCCATGAGGAATTTGATGACGACCACCATGATCGAGGGAACACCAATGTGGGATCATGTTCTCAAGATGATGGCTCATTTGAATGAGCTAGAAGTCCTTGGAGCTGAGATCGATGGGGAAACCCAGGTCGATATCATTTTCCAGTCTCTACCTAGGAGTTTTGAGAAGTTTCACCTGAACTACAACATGAATAAAAGGTTGTATTCGTTGGTGGAGCTTCTGACAGAACTCCAAGCGATAGAAGGGCTTTTTCATCAAAGTGCTCAGGCTCAGGCAATGGTTGCCCAAAAGGTTTCTACTTCTAAGCCGAAAGGCAAGAAGAAGAAGAAACAAGGTGGGGCAAAGGTGGCGGGAGGATCTCAGGGAGGAGTGAAGAAGCCGAAAGGCAAGTTCTTCACTTACAAGAAGACTGGACACTGGAAGAAGGACTGCCCCAATCGGAAGCAGAACAAAGGTATATCTTTTGGTCTAGTCGTTGAAACATGTTTAGTGGTGTTATCTACCAGCACTTGGTGTGTAGACACGGGAGCCACTGATCATGTCTGCAATACTTTGCAGGGGTTCCAGGAAACCAGACGACTGACTGAGGGGGAGATTACCGTTTACTTGGGCGATGCTACAAAGGTGGCGGTTGTTGCAGTGGGAGATGTTTATTTATCTTTTGATAGAAATAAAGTTTTGGTTCTGAAAAATTGCCTTTATGTACCTTTATTTAGAAAGAATTTGATTTCGGTTTCTAAATTCTTTATGGATGGATATTCTATTTCTTTTAATGACAGGGTTGTTGTAGGGAAATCTCGTATGCCAAATGGCATATGCGCAACGGAAAATAGGATCCCTTCCAAGTGATCCATGCGAAAGCAAACTCGTATAAAATAAATTTCTCTAAACCAAACCTATCTTATAGGAGAGGATTACCTTTGTTGCGTGCCCTTGTTAATCCCGCTTTTCCTTTCGGTTTGTTGGATCTTTAGCACGTTCAAGTGTCCGTGCCTCTATACGTATCCACACGAGCACGCTCTTGTCTCACAAAAGGAAAACTAGAAGAGCTCTCCTTTACTTCTTGCTAGAGAAGTCCCTAAAGGAGAGGAAGAGAGGGAAAAGGAGAAAGGAAGAAGAAGACTCCTCTTCTTGCTAGCCTACACTCACAAACCCACACAACTAAAGCTTCCACCAAGCTCTCTCACAACCACAACACCAAAAACTCTCTATGGCCGGCCACTCCATGGAGCCTTTTATAGGGTTGGAAAAACCCTTCCACCTCCTTCACATTCAATGCAATCCATTGAATTGAGACACACTCAAAAAGGATTTGGCTTCCTTGTTTGGCCGGCCACTTAAGGAGACAAAACCATTTTGTTTCCTTCCACCTTAACTAGCTTAGGTGGATGCTTAGGTGGCATGCTTATGTGGCATGCTTATGTGGCATTCTTATGTGGCATTCATGCATGTTGAATTAATCTTATTAATTCAATTAAGCTTATGTTATCATATTGAATTAATCTTATTAATTCAATTAAGCTTATGTTATCATATTGAATTAATCTTATTAAATCAATAAGGTAACATATTGAATTAATCTCATTAAATCAATTAGCTAAAATTCTCATTAAGCTTAAAGTCCAAAAACCATTTTGTACTTAAGCTTATTCCCATATTATTCTAGTCAAACTAGAATACTCTAATTCCTCTAATTACCATGCTCTTTGTGTGTGACCCTATAGGCTCTCATAACGTTGGCAGTGGACCTAAACTCTTTTAGATACACAAGCAATGAGCGGCATCTAGCAATACATCATTGCTACCCAAGTTACGAGATAAGTCAAGATCCGACTAACCTTTCCGTGACTACTATAATGTATGACCGTGTCCTTCTATCCTTGATATCAGATTGATCAATGAGGCATAGACCGTGTCATCCTCGATCAATCTATGTGTTTCTTGATCCCTGAGTAAACTAACTCAAACAAATGAGCTCAATATATCATATTGACTCATTCGAGCATGGCCATGCGTTTTAGTAGTTCTACTCAATCAAGGGGCCCACCGATATCACTCCCGTCATATGGAAGGGATAGATCCCATCTACATCACTCACATCCCTCCGCATAATTTGTTACATACCCGAATGTCGCCTTTTATGGTCCACCTATTACGGGTGACGCGTTTGTGATACCAAAGTACATAACTCCTTATGTAGGGAACCGTAGTGACTTCAGGTCTAAGGACTATTCATACCAATAGTCACATGAGAAAGTTTATGACACTCATATAACGATCCATGAAACTTTCTCATGGCGGGTCAGTTCAATATATATTCTCCAATATATACCCATGTGTCAACTTGATATCATATATCCATGACTTGTGAGATCAAGTCATCAATTGACCTACATGCTAGTCTTTATGTATTAATATTGCCCTTGCATATTAATACTCGACTAGGAACATTTAGGAAAGTGTTCTCTACAGCCTCTCATAATCAATTCTGCCAATTGATGTGCTGTAGATAAGAACCTACTTTTCTAGGGCATTATTATATTTAAATTAGCTGGCACAAGCAAGATGTAAATATAATAACCAATCCTTTGCCTTTATAGAATATGATACAAAATGTTCCCTATTCAACCATCACATGATTGGTTCTAGGGCTTTAACTAACAGTTGTTATAAAAAGGAATAGGAAGATTATCTGTTCTGGTGCATTGATAGGAAATTTATATACCCTTGAACCAAAAGCTCCCAAGATGCAAATAGAAGTAAATAACTCATCGTCTAATTCTAATAAGAGAAAAGAACCTTCGAAAATGAAACAAACATATCTTTGGCATCTAAGGTTAGGTCATATTAACCTAAGCAAAATTTAAAGGTTGATAGCTGATGGACCTCTGGGTTCATTAATGGTGGAAGATTTCCCAACCTGCGAATCTTGCTTGGAAGGTAAAATGACCAAGAGGCCTTTTAAGGCCAAGGGGTATAGAGCCAAAGATGTGTTGGAGTTGGTTCATTCTAATTTGTATGGTCCTATGTCTATCTAGGCAAGAGGTGGTTTTGAATATTTTGTCTCTTTTATAGACAATATTCAAGATATGGATACATTTACTTGATGCGCCGCAAGTCTGAATGCTTTGACAAGTTCAAAGAATTCAAGGCTGATGTGGAGAAACGTCAGGGTAAAAGTATCAAGACACTACGATATGACCATGGTGGTGAGTACCTCTTGCGAGAGTTTAGGAATTACTTATCAGAGGTTGAGATTCAATCCCAACTGTCTGCACCTGGCACACCCCAGCAGAATGGTGTAGCAGAGCGAAGGAATAGGACTCTTATGGAGATGGTTAGATCGATGATGAGTTATTCTGAGTTTCCAGATTCGTTCTGGGGATATGCTCTAGATACAACAATGTATATTCTGAACTTGGTACCATCTAAATGAGTGCCTTCTACTCCCACAGAATTATAGATTGGGTGAAAGCCTAGTCTGAGACATATTCAGATTTGGGGGAGTCCAGCACATGTGCTGAAGGTAGATGCTAGTAGTTGGAACCTTGTATAGAAGTGCGCATGTTCATTGGCTATCCTAGAGTAACGAAAGGTGGTTTTTTTTATAGTCCAAGAGATCAGAGGGTGATCGTTAGCATGAATGCTAGATTTCTAGAGGAAGACTATGTAATGAACCACAAACCCATGAGTAAGATTGTTCTAGAGGAATTGAGAGGGGAAGTCACTACTTCAGTACCACCGGTACAAGAGGATATACCACAAGTGACTGCACCGCGTGTCACAGAGGATACACAGATGATACCTCGTTGTAGTGGGTGGGTTGTTAGACAGCCTGATAGATTTATGTTCTTGGGAGAATCTTCTGATTTGGTCCTTGGCAAATATGAACCTGATCCCTGGACATATGACAAGGCGATCCAAGATAAAGATGCGGTATCTTGGCAAAGTGTAATGAATTCTAAGATAGAATCTATGGATTCAAATAAGGTATGGGAGTTAGTAGAACCACCCAATGGTGTAAAAACCATTGGATGCAAGTGGATCTACAAAAGAAAGAGAGGAATAGACGGGAAGGGTGAGACCTTCAAAGCGAGGCTTGTAGCGAAGGGGTATACTCAGAAAGAGGGCATCGATTATAAGGAGACCTTTTCACCGGTAGCCATGCTTAAGTCTATTCGAATTCTCTTATGTATTGCTGCTCATATGGATTATGAGGTATGGCAGATGGACGTCAAGACAACTTTCCTTAATGGAAGTCTTGAGAAAAACATCTATATGAAGCAACCAGAAGGATTCATTGCAAAGGGCAAAGAGCATCTTGTGTGCAAGCTTAATCGATCCATTTATGGATTGAAGCAAGCTTCGAGATCTTGGAACATCTACTTTGATGAGGTAATCCAGTCTTATAAATTTATTCAAAGTCCGGATGAGTTTTGTGTATACAAGAGATGTGACGGAAACGTAGTGGTATTTCTTATACTATATGTAGATGATATTTTATTAATTGGCAACAATGTCAAGGTGTTATCAAATGTAAGGGTATGGTTGTCCAAACAGTTTGATATGAAGGACTTGGGAGAAATGGGACACATCCTTGGGATCAAGGTTATAAGGGATCGCAGGAAAAGGATGTTGTGCTTATCTCAAGCTTCATACATAGACACCATTATGGATCGTTTTAGCATGCAAAACTCCAAGAAAAGTTTTCTACCTTTTAGGCATAGAGTACCTTTGTCTAAAGAGATGTGTCCTAGAACATCAAAGGAGATAGAGGAGATGAAGGCGGTTCCTTATGCTTCGGTAGTAGGAAGCCTCATGTATGTTATGCTATGTACGAGACGGGATATCTTCTTTGTCATGGGCATGGTTAGCAGATATCAGAGTAATCCAGGATAGGGACATTGGAATGTGGTAAAGCATATATTGAAGTACTTGAGAGGGACTAGGGATTATATGCTAGTTTACCAGGCAGATCAATTACTCTCTGTGGGTTACACAGATTTCGACTTCCAATCAGATAGGGATAACAGTAAGTCTACCTCAGGTTTTGTGTTTACTTTGGGAGGTGGAGCCATTATATGGAGGAGTGTCAAGCAGAAATGCGTGGCAGACTCTACCATGGAAGCTGAGTATATGGCAGCCTCTAAGGCGGCCAAAGAAGTTGTATGGCTCAGGAACTTCTTGATGGACTTGGATGTGATTCCTGGTTTGCCCAGAACTATCACAATTTATTGTGATAATATTGGTGCAGTTGCAAACTCGAAGGAACCACGAGCCCATAAGGCAAGTAAACACATAGAGCGCAAGTACCACCTGATACGAGAAATCGTAAAGCGAGGAGAAGTTGTTGTGGCCAAGATTGCATCAGAGGATAACCTGGTAGATCCTTTCACTAAGGCCCTTCCAGCGAGAGCTTTTGATAGGCATGTAAAGGGAATGGGAATCAGATGTATAGCAGTATGAGGACAACATAGTCTTTTAGCATAAGTGGGAGATTGTTGGGATGTATACTGAAATGTCTATCTTTTGTATGAAAATCTTTATTTTTGAAATAAGAATCACATGATCATTGTTTGCATTTTATGGTTTTGCATATTGTCTAATACATTACATTGTAGATAACATAGTGTGTAGTTCACACGGGAGATCATGTTATCAGTTCCTTATAAAGTATAAGTAAAGGCTCACAACCGAGATGGTTTTGGACAAACCATTAGTATGGTTGTAGTGTGATTTGTTATTGGTTTGTCTTGACAATAGAATTACACTAGTACACTTTGTGTGTATTGAGCAGGACCGACTTAGAGGTGATTCGATTTATTGCTAACTACATAATTGAATCGGACCTCGGATATTATAGTGTACATGCTCTTAATCCTGATATAATAACGGGCACATATACTTAGTATTTATTTCTTTGATTTACCAATGGGCGAGATTTATAGAGTAAATCGATAGGCTCGGTAAGTTGGAAAATGATATTATTTATATGGTGTGCCATTGATTATAGGAGGAAATCGTGTCTTACATATTAGGATGATGATGTCCCCTTGAGGAGCTCATAAGGTTCATCATGTAAACCCTGCAGGTGGACTTGGTCCGGCATGATGATAAGGTTGAGTGGTACTACTCATGGAGTTAGATGTTCATTAATTAATTATCAGTAAATTAATTAATTGATGAACATTCGAGATCTTAAACACGGGGAGACATTTGTATAAATAATATATGGATCCCATATTTATTTATGGGGTTGGTGAGGTAGATCAATGATAATCCTCTAGTGGAATGGATCATCATTAATGGATCAGACTTTATGTGGGCTTGATCCATTGGGTGGCCAAGATCCAACTCCTCCTCATGGTCCCTATTGTAGCCTATTAAAACCCTCATGGAGCCCAGATCCAATGATGGAAAATGAAACTCTAGATCCAACGGTGGAGGTTAAATCTCTAGATCCGATGGTTGAGATTAAATCTCTAGATCCGACGGTTGAGATTAAATCTCTAGATCCGATGGTGGAAATTAAAAAGAGGCTTAAGCCTAGCTCTATAAAAGGAGGGCCAAGGCTTGGGCATGGAAATACTTTTAGTAGATTAGGGTTTTGGAGTTGGCTTGAGAGGAGAGGTGGATGGCAGCAACCCTAGGGTTTCCTCTTCCTTTTGGGCGGCGACAAACAAGACTAGGGTTTGGTGCTCCTCTTGGCTGGCGGCATCACAACCACCCTCTCTCTCTCTAGATCAACGACAACTCCTCCCATTCTCTCACCCTCTCTAGATTGGCCGGCGACAACCTTTCTTCAAGGTTGGCTGGTGCCCTACATCCAGTCCTTGGCCGGCGGCAACATCAAGCTTGGATCTTGGTGGTCGGTTCTAGATAGGAGAAAGTGTTTTGTTTAATTCTTCGCTTTGTTCAGAGCAAGCAAGGAAGGGAAGAACGTGTTCTAGGAGGCTTCGACTTTTAGAAGATCATTGCCCACATGACGTCCAAAAGAAAGAAGGACATACAATAGAAGATCAAGAGGTATAATAAGAGGTATAATTCTTGTTTATGAATCTTTTCTTATTCTATGCATGTTGTATATTTTGTATGTGGCTAATTTACTTGGACCCCGAAGACAAACACAAAAACCGGTGATCTGTACATCGTCTATTCTATGGCTAATCGAAGAATAGAGGTAGGTTGCTTGAACAACAAGTTTGTTCAAGTGACCACTCTAATCGAATAGCACGACGATGGAACGGTTGCTTGGGTAATCCCTCTTTGTCAAGGATTAATTTTTTTTTAATCCGGGGATGTAGACGGGATCGCCATGAACAAGCAACAGAGTTGAAGTGGGAAGCGAAGTTTCTCCCTTCACGGTGGATATTTTGTATTGGTTAGCCGCACAACAAATGGGAGTTCACATAACTGATTTACAGCCGGTCGACACTTCTCTGTTTGGATTTTTTGGCTATGAGGTGCAGCCAATGGGGCAAATCAAGTTGCCCTTATCTTTAGGAGAGGAGCCAAAGAGAATAACAGTGCTTACTAATTTCACAATAGTTGACATGCCTTCTTCTTGTAATGTTATCTTAGGCTAACCTGTGCTAAGAAGTTTACAGGTTGAAGCTTCTCTTTATCATCAGAAAATTAAATTTTATGTTGGAAATGAAGTAGGGGAAGTTAAAAGTAATCAGCAAATTTCCCGAAGATGTTATATGGATGCTATCAGGACGGGGTAGAAGGGAAAATTCATGGATAAGTCTTTTCAGAAATCTAGTTAATATGAGGATATGGTATGCATCATCCATAAGAAGAGTACTGAGTATAATTTTTGCAAGGAAGGGTTTCTTTGATTAAAAGGTGGTACCAAAGGTATTGCATGGTATCCTTGAATCAGCTGTTGTTAATGATAGTTTCTCCTTAATTCCTGTGATATTTTAGAATGGGGTATATGGTTGACCCCTGAGTTTTACCATTTTGTTGGGAAAAAAGGATGGGGTGTTATATTTTTCGAATATATCAGCCTTCTTAATCAGTGACTTTGGGGTATTCGTGGTTACTTGTTCTTATGGATATTCTGAGTTCTTTGTAGATGAGCTGAAAGTATTCCATAGTTGGACTTATATGATCATTGGCATGATTCTGATATCCCGTGAGGGTGATTTTATATCTTCCTTACTGGATATTTCTTTTTCATTCGTAACATTTAGTATGCATATGAGAAGGATACATGATTCTTTATATAAACTACCTAGAAAATACAGATAAGAAGAAGCCACGGAAGATTGAGAATGCATATAAGAACATTCTTATTTACAAAAGGGGAGAAGAATCCACAGAAGATTCTCCTCCTAAGAGGGGTTGTGGAGTTATCCGCAGGACATTAGTTGGGGGAAGAGGGGGAGTTGGTCGGGGTTGCTGTTGTGGAGCTGAAAGACACCATAGATGTCACGCCCCGAGAGTATGTCGTGCCGAAAAGCAAACGGACGACATCTCCCCTGTACGTGACAATATATCGGATTAATACAAGGCTCGTAGGCCCACAACCACAACATAACAAGAAAAATATATATCAAACACAGTGGAAACCATATAACCACATACCCATAACCACACATATACAATACAAATCCGAAACCACACAGGTGTACACCACCTGACAAGTACATAGTACTAAACCGTACATAAAACATCAAACACAAAAATAAAGTCCACAACATAAAAACAAGATCCACAATATAAAAACAAAGTCCACGACATAAAAACAAAGTCCACGGGAGGCTCGAAAAAATAGAGATGGAATGGACGGCTAGCGAAACTCCAAGTCATCACGAAGTCTTCTACTTGTTACATGGGCGACAGAAAAACCCAAGGTCCATGGTAGTGAGTAAAACTCAATAGGTAATAAGATAGAACATGTAAATATATCAATATCACATGTAATTCAACCATATAATCTACAGGTACGATAGGTATACATCAACATAATAAATATACATACATGCATACCACTAAGCAAACTGAACAACAAAAGATGCTGACATACCTGACAGTCAGCTACTCTACACTCATCCAACCTAGGCATATATCCACAACATAAGGTATGAAGAGTAATACTAACTCACACTACATCATGATATGGGTCGAGGGTATCACAGTGACTGACCCACAAGTATACAAGTATCCAGCCTACTACCATATAGAAAATGCAATAGCATGTATGAATATATACAAACAAATGCAACGAGCATAGTACATACAAATGCATCATCAGAGTGAGTATACATATAGACTGCATCTGTATGTATACTAATCACAATTATCCATGTATATATATATATATATATATATATATATATATATATATATATATATATATATATATATATATATATATATATATATATATATATATATACCCCAGTGTGGCCTAGGTGCCATGACATGACAACTGTCCCAACTCAACACCAACCACTGCTCTAGAGTGGCCAAGTGGGTAGTATGATCAAGTAGCATATGAGCGTAAAGAGCTCACTACACAACGGGAGTCCTTGCTACTTGCCACTTCGACTGACACTACCTTTGAGTGGTCGAGTGCCACGCACCCAGGACAACTACATGCAACTCCAACTACCACTGTCTATAGTGGTAGAGTGCGGCATAACAAATGCTCTGCCCTCACACCAGTTACTCCTCTGGGAGTAACCTGGGAGGCAGGATGACTGACGAATCTCTCAACCCCAAGGGAGACTATGTCGTCAGTATACATGCAAATGATATGAATGTACTGTCACACATACAGACATCTACCACAAACTCTCTGTTCAACGGAGAGTCACACTCGTTGTGCGTGTGACCAAATAGGTTCTCGGTTTATGTTGGCCGTCTATAATTAACCATTAATTATAGAACGATCATGAGTGGCACCTAGTAGTACATCATGATCCCCAATTAACCGAAAAGATCAACGGTTGATCGAACTATTTACGAAACCCTTGATGCTCGAATTAATCGTGCCCCATTCCCTTCACTCATCTTATACCCACTTGGTTCAGGACATGGTCTATTGTGTCAGTCCCCACTAGGCTGACTACGTCACACCTAGCCCAAGTATCATTTCCTCGTCCTACGGATTCTAGTTACTCCACATGTATCGAAGAGTACTTTACTCTAAACATGTAATGCTTTGGCCAAAGACTTTAGTAACAATCCGACGAGAGGCCATGGGTATACATCTCCTCGCAAGGAGTGGTGAATCCTTTATAGGCTATTCAAACACCTTCGATCACTTCGACTTATACCCAATCATCCCGGGTCCACATCTCCTTAGAGATGTTTGCTTAAGATGTCAAAGCATAAGTCTCCATGATCAAGATGACTTGAATACCGCAAGTCAAAGGAACATCGCACTTAAGCCACAGTAAGAACTTCATTGACATATCTATATATGCAGTGAACCATATAAAGTCTTACGGCTGGTCACTCCAATGAACTAGTTACCATAACTAGCATCCACGATTAACTCCGGACATCACAATGTCTCCAGCCAGTGAGAATCAGCTGCTTGGATACACCAAGGAGTATACCTCGTGCTAGTCTCGACAGAATTGATGGTGTCCAAATCCATCAATTCATCAACTAGGGATAATTCCGATACATCACAATTACACATGTAGAGATACTCACTAGTTGTGATCCAATCACAAATTCTCTCATGCTGTGAATCGTATCGTGGACATTCAGTAAATGAGTTTAAGATCCAATCAAATACATTAAACATGTATACTCAAATAGTGAATCTTCATTTATCATATAAATGGTTCATACATAAGGCGATTGCCTTAGGACATCTCTCATATATTACTAACACTTTCAAGGGTCGAGCGGCCTGTACTAACATCTCTCACGACGTAGAATCAAACCAAAAGTTATGAGTGCTATCCTAATTCTAAAAGCAGTAAATAACTAAATCTAGTAAATAAAAACCTAAGATGCAATAAGTAAACAAGAAACTACTACTGGAAATAAAAACTAAATCTAAATATGGAAAATAAAACTAAAGCAAATAAAGTAAACTAATAAGAAAATAAAGCAAGAAAATAATCTAATCCTAAGTCCGATCCAATCTCCCATCGTTCGATTGATATCGAATCGACATTCCCCGGCAACGGCGCCAAAAACTTGATGCGCATGGTCGCAACCTTAAATCCCGTGACGGAGACCGTCGAAGACTCAAAGTACGCACTCGCCCTCAACGCCCGCAAGTGCATGGATGTCGTCAAGTAATAAATAGATTATCGATCCCACAGGAACTGGGATTCGAGTACCAATCCACTAAGTGGTTGCGGTTGTTCGGACGAAATCTCAGTGAGAGTCGGTTGGTGAGGACTATCGGAGGACCCTACTCAGTGCGGTGTCACACAGAGGAGGAAAAGAGGGTGTCAAGGTCTTAAAAAGGTGATTCTAGGACTTCGGTTTCACTTGTGTACCACAGAACAATGTTGTCAATTGACGTCGTCTAAACTTCTACTTACGGCTTTAGGGAAGGGACATCATACACTCTCCCGCAGAGCCGCCGCATTCACTGGGAGCTATCCTCGCCCAAAAGGACGGGATAGAGGGTACGAGGATGCCAAATCAATCCTTGCGGTGGACCGTTTCCAATTCCACCGCTCCCTTCTCCCCGCAGTTACGGGAGGTCAGGTTTACCCCTAGGTTCCTTGATCAAACCTCCTAAATCTAGATTGCAAGGCCTGTCACCACCTCGTATCGCCTAAGCACAACGGAAAGAAAGCCAAATACACGTAGGTAAAATAAAGAGCAACATCAAATTGTCAAATTAAACTTTTGGCCAGAATTTAATATGAACCAACATTGTCTATGAACACAAGCTACTCTCTAATCCTAGAATCAAAAGTTCTACCTAATAAACGCGAAGGAAGAATCACAACACATGTTTAAGTTCAATTTCAATAGAAAGTGAGTGCAGAAATAGAGATTACAATGCGTTGTGACCTTCTCTCCGGCGTTTGATCGCAAGTGGTGGACCTCCGGCGGCGTTCCTCCTCTCCCCTGCGAGTTACCGAAGCTTTTTAGGCCTTCGGCATGCCGTCCTAGCTGTCATGCCTCTCCCCTAGGGTTTGGGCAGAGCCATCCTTATATAGATGTCACCTCGGACCGCTGCAAAATCAGGAAAAAACCCTAGTCGCGCAACTCCATCGGGTCGCCACACGGCCGTGTGTTTCCACACAGTCAGCCGTATGCGGCCCTGGTGTGCTAATCTTCACCCATCGGACACGATCGTGTGAATCCACACGCCCTGGTCATGTCCCACTCTGCGTCTAGCATGAAATGTCCTTCTTTCGCTCCGAAAATGCATCTTTTCCGCCCGAAAAGCCAACCTGCATTCAAAAGAACAATGAGCAGACCACCGAACTAGAAAATAGGAAATGAATGCAAAAATAGAGTAACATGTGCATGAAACTGACGCAAAATGTAACAAGATGCGAGCAAAAACTACTCCTAAAACCCTATATGTTTTGCTCACATCAATTCCATCTCACACCGAACAATTGGGGTTTTCCACGTATTTGTTTTCGTTGTTGTTTTTGTATTATAGCCATGTATAATCAGTGTTGTATTTGGCTTTTGGTTTGTATATGGTTTTTGTTTAGTATGTTAGAGTCGCACCGGTGCGCACCTTTGTGTTGTTGTGGATGTATTGTTTAATATTGTCCATATATATGTTATGTGATTGTGGCCGAAAGGTTTTATTTATATCAGGGAATTGTATCACGTACAGGAGAGATGTTGTCCGATTATTTTTGGCTCGGCATACTCTCGGGGTGTGACAAAGGTCGCAAATGGGAAATGGAACGGCAGCTCGGTCGGCGAAGGAATACTGGATGGCGGAGTTGGCGACGGTGAAGAATACGGTGCGCAGAGAAACGCTCACACCTAAGTAAATGATGTTCGACTGTGGGGAATGGAAGAGAAATGGGAAATCAGCGTGGGCATTAATGTTAGCTGGTCGGGTTTTAGGGTTATTGAGTTAGGTTTTAACCCTATAAGCCATTAACCCAAGATTCAATTAAACCTAGGTTAATTTAACTTTAAGCTCTATTTAATTAAACCCATACGATTCAAATCTAGGTTAGGTTTAAGTAATTCCTAACCAAGCATCACCAACCCAATTTATTATTATTATTATCTATTTATTTATTTATTTATGGTATTTACATTCTCCCCCACTTATTAAAATTTGGTCCCCAAATTTCGTACTTAAATGCAAAAAATTAGATCAAGCATATTCCGAAATGACCACATACCTCAGGTAAACAGATGAGGGTATCGAGCTCGGATAGTATCTTCCAGCTTCCATGTAGCCTCCTCATCCGTTTGATGCTGCCATCCCACCTTTACGAGTCGGATGGTTTTGTTCCGTAATTGTCGCTCCTTGTGACCAAGAATCTGCACTAGAATCTCCTCATAAGTCGCATTTGTCTGGAGTGGTATCGGAACCTCTTTCATAACATGGTCAGATCGCGGCACGTATTTCCTTAGCATAGAAATATGAAATACGTTGTGAACACCCGCAAGTGTCGGAGGTAAAGCCAACCGATAAGTTACACCTCCAATTCGCTCCAATATCTCAAATGGACCAATTTAGCGTGGAGCTAATTTTCCTTTCAACCCAAATCTCTTGACTCCTTTGGTGGGTGACACTCATAGGAATGCATGGTCCCCGACTGAGAATTTCAGAGGCCTTCGCCTCCAGTCCGCATAACTCTTTTGCTGATCCTGTGCCTCATATAACCGTAGTCTGATCACTCGCACCAACTCTGCATCATGCTAGATACTCTGAGGCCCCAATAACTGTCATTCCCCAACTTCCTCCCATAACACAGGAGATATGCAGGGTCTGCCATATAAAGCCTCAAAAGGAGCCACCTGAATAGAAGAGTGGTAGCTGTTGTTGTAGACAAATTCCACTAAAGAAATATGATCCTCCCAACTACCACCCAAATCCATGACACAAGATCTCAATAGATCCTCCAGAGTCTAAATGGTATGCTCAGACTGTCCATCTGTCTGTGGATGAAAGGATGTACTGAGTCGAAGCTCTGTGCCCATAGCTTGCTACAGACTCTACCAGATTCGCAAAGTAAATCACGGATCTCTATAAGATTTGATACTTAAAGGTACGCCATGCAATCTGATAACCTCTCGGCAGTAAAATTCCGCTAGACGATCCAATGAGTCCGTCTCACGAATTGGAAGAAAGTGAGCTGACTTGGTTAATCGATCCACGATCACTCAAATCACATCATATCCTTTACGGGTTCTGGGTAATCCCGTAATGAAATCCATAGTGATATGCTCCCACTTCCATTCCAGGATCGGAATTTCCTGAAGTAACCCAGTAGGTTTCTGATGTTCAACCTTCACTTGTTGGCACACTAAACATCGTGCAACAAAGTCTGCAATATCTTGTTTCATATCGTTCCACTAGTATAAGCGCTTCAAATCTTGGTACATCCGAGTACCACCAGGATGTATAGCAAATCTTGACTGATGTGTTTCCTGTAACAATTCTTCCTTAATTGGATGCGTGTCCAGAACACATAATCATCCACAGAAACGAAGTACTACATTCTCGTCACTCGAGAAATCCGTCTAGTGTTCTGAGTCCATCGTGCTGCACAAGAACTGCAGTTGTTGTTCATTGACTTATGCTTCCTTGATCCTCTCAGAAATAGCGAACTGGGCAACCATAGATACCAATACTCCCCGAGGTGTTTGACCGTGTTTTGACAATCCTAACTCTGAGAATTGTCGAACTACATCAGTAACTGTTGTCAAATGACTGGCCAGAACTCCACGAGACTTTCTTCTCAGTGCATCTGCTACCACATTAGCTTTTCCCGGATGATAATGGATGGTGCAGTCGTAATCCTTCAGATATTCCATCCACCGTCTCTGTCTCAAATTCAGCTCTTTCTGTGTGAACAGATACTTCAGAATTTTATGGTCTATGTAGATCTCAAAAGTAATCTCATACAAGCAGTGCCTCCATATCTTCAATGCGAAAATAATGGCGGCTAACTCCAAATCATGCACTGGGTAATTTCTCTCGTTATCCTTTAGTTGATGGGAGGCATAAGATACCACACGGTTGGACTGCATCAGAACTGTACCCAACCCTTGGATAGAAGCATCCGTATATAAACCATCCCATCAACTCCAGAAGGAATCACTAAAACTGATGCAGAAACTAAACGTCACTTAAGCTCCTGGAAGCTAGTTTCACAGGCCTCTGACCATGTGAATTTGACCCCTTTCCGAGTCAGGCGAATGAGTGGCATGGCGATACTTGAGAATCCCTCCACGAATCTCCGATAATACCCGGCCAGACCAAGGAAACTACAGACCTCCTGAACTGATTTTGGCTGCTCCCAACTGGTAACTGCCTCGATCTTCTGGGGATCTACAGAAATACCTCTATTGGACACTACGTGTCCAAGAAAACTCACTAAGGATAACCAGAATGCACACTTACTAAACTTGGCATACAATTTCTCCCGTCGCAATGTCTCCAACACTATCCGCAGATGTTGTTCATGCTCCTCCTCGGATCGAGAATAAATCAATATATCATCGATGAACACTATCATGAAGTGATCTATATACCTCAGGAATACCGGGTTCATCAAGTCCATAAATGTAGCTAGGGCATTCATGAGACCGAAAGGCATCACTAGAAACTCGTAATGCCCATAACGGGTGCGGAAAGCTATTTTCTGAACATCCTCATCTCTTATCCGAAGATGATGATATCCTGAGCGCAGATCAATTTTAGAATACACACATATATCCTTAAGATGATCAAATAAATCTTCTATCCTTGACAACAGATATTTGTTCTTAACTGTGATTGCATTCAGTTGCCGATAGTCAATACATAACCACAACGATCCATTTTTCTTTTTAACAAAGAGTACTAGAGCTCCCCATGGTGAAACACTAGGGAGAATGGATCCATTATCCAGCAACTCCTACAGTTGAACTTTAAGTTCATTCAGTTCTTTTGGCGTCATCCGGTAAGGAGGTTTCGATATAGGCGCGGTTCCTGGAATCACCTCTATCGCAAATTCCACTTGCCTAGGAGGTGGAAAGCCGAGAAGTTCATCTGGAAATACATTTGGATACTCTCGGACTACTCTCACATCAAAGAGGGGTGGTAGTCCTTCGTTCACAACTTTGACTAGAGATAGTAAATAACCCTGACAACCCTTGGCCAATAACTTCTGAGCCTATAAAGCCGATATAAAGGATAATCCATTGTCTCTAGTACCAATAAATTCCCAAGCTAGTTGATCCGGTGGTCGAAATGTCACCACCCTTGCTCTATAATCCACTGTAGCATAATAAGCAGCCAACCAGTCCATACCGAGAATAATATCGAAATCTTTCATTTCCAACACCTGGAGGTCCACTGTAAGGATATGCCCGTCAAAATCTAATGGGCAACCTTTGATTTCTTGGTGGCTAGTCAGCACCTCTCCTGATGGCAAGGATACTGCTAACCCACAAGAACAAACCATTGGGATCCTTCCAACTCTACCCATAAATATTCTAGACACGAATGAATGGGAACTACCGGTATCAATCAAAGTATCAGCGTATATAGAATAAACTGAAACCATACCCCATATGACTGATCCCTCAGCCCGCTGCGCCTCCTCTCTGGTGATGGCAAAAACTCGTCCAATCTCGATATTTGTCAGCTGCATCCCTGACGAAGTAGTAGTGTGACTCCACTCCGGTTGGATCTGGCTCTGTGGTACTGGAGACTGAGTCGCTGGTGCAGGCATAAGATATCCCTGAGAGTTGGCGGGTAAGAACTGTTGTGGTGCAGATACTCCTGTATAGTAGATCTCCGGAGATGTAGGATACTGGATAGTTGTCGGCATCATTATAGGGGCACCCCCTTGCATCTGGTACAACTGTGCTGGTGGAGGTATTGGCTACCTATGACCATATGTCTGAGTTCGCAGTGTTGTCCTCTACTGCCGATGCTGGGTAGACTTCTTCCCCTTGTTGGAGCTATCAGGAAACTCCAACTGTTCTCTCAATGTACAATCACGACTAGTATGACCAGGTTGTTTGTAATAATAGCAAACATTTTGCTCCAAAGGATACTCTGTAACTCTGTGGCTTTCATATCCACATTTATAACATCCACTCCTGTTTCGGCCCTTACGGCTATTCTGAGACCCTCCAGAATACTCTGATGCTAAACATTTCCCCTTTTGCGATATAGCTGACCCCTCTGCAGCACCTCGCATAGTTCCTTTTTGCTTCTGTTTCTTTTGAGTCCCCTGAGTGTAGGGAATTCTCGAATGCCTAATGGCATATGCGCAACGGAAAATAGGATCCCTTCCAAGTGATCCATGCGAAAGCAAACTCGTATAAAATAAATTTCTCTAAACCAAGCCTATCTTATAGGAGAGTTCTACCTTTGTTGCGTGCCCTTTGCAATCCCGCTTTTCCTTTCGGTTTGTTGGATCTTTAGCACGTTCAAGTGTCCGTGCCTCTATACGTATCCACACGAGCACACTCTTGTCTCACAAAAGAAAACTAGAAGAGCTCTCCTTTACTTCTTGCTAGAGAAGTCCCTAAAGGAGAGGAATCTAGGGAAGAAGAGAAAGGAGGAAGAAGACTACTCTTCTTGCTAGCCTACACTCACAAAGCCACACAACCAAAGCTTCCACCAAGCTTCTCAAGCTCTCTCCAAGCCTCAAGCTCCCAACAACCACACTCCACAACCACAACAACAATTGCTATGGAATGGCCGGCCACTTCATGGTCTTTTATAGGGTTGGAAAAACCCTTTCACCTCCTACCATTCAATGCAATCCATTGCATTGGGACATTTGTTTGGCCGGCCACTTAAGGAGACAAAACCATTTTGTTTCCTTCCACCTTAACTAGCTTAGGTGGATGCTTAGGTGGCATGCTTATGTGGCATGCTTATGTGGCATTCTTGTGTGGCATTCATGCATGTTGAATTAATCTTTATTAATTCAATTAAGCTTATGTTATCATATTGAATTAATCTTATTAATTCAATTAAGCTTATGTTATCATATTGAATTAATCTTATTAAATCAATAAGGTAACATATTGAATTAATCTCATTAAATCAATTAGCTAAAATTCTCATTAAGCTTAAAGTCCAAAAACCATTTTGTACTTAAGCTTATTCCCATATTATTCTAGTCAAACTAGAATACTCTAATTCCTCTAATTATCATGCTCTTTGTGTGTGACCCTATAGGCTCTCATAACGTTGGCAGTGGACCTAAACTCTTTTAGATACACAAGCAATGAGCGGCATCTAGCAATACATCATTGCTACCCAAGTTACGAGATAAGTCAAGATCCGACTAACCTTTCCGTGACTACTATAATATATGACCGTGTCCTTCTATCCTTGATATCAGATTGATCAATGAGGCATAGACCGTGTCATCCTCGATCAATCTATGTGTTTCTTGATCCCTGAGTAAACTAACTCAAACAAATGAGCTCAATATCTCATATTGACTCATTCGAGCATGGCCATGCATTTTAGTAGTTCTACTCAATCAAGGGGCCCACCGATATCACTCTCGTCATATGAGAGGGATAGATCCCATCTTACATCACTCACATCCCTCCGCACAATTTGTTATATACCCGGATGTCGCCTTTATGGTCCACCATTACGGGTGGCGTTTGTGATACCAAAGTACATAACTCCTTATGTAGGGAACCGTAGTGACTTCAGGTCTAAGGACTATTCATACCAATAGTCACATGAGAAAGTTTATGACACTCATATAACGATCCATGAAACTTTCTCATGGCGGGTCAGTTCAGTATATATTCTCCAATATATACCCATGTGTCAACTTGATATCATATATCCATGACTTGTGAGATCAAGTCATCAATTGACCTACATGCTAGTCTTTATGTATTAATATTGCCCTTGCATATTAATACTCGACTAGGAACATTTAGGAAAGTGTTCTCTCTGACCTCTCATAATCAATTACGCGATTGATGTCTTTGTAGATAAGAACCTACTTTTCTAGGGCATTATTATATTTAAATTAGGCGCACAAGCAAGATGTAAATATAATAACCAATCCTTTGCCTTTATAGAATATGATACAAAATGTTTCCTATTCAACCATCACATGATTGGTTCTAGGGCTTTAACTAACAATCTCCCACTAGCACTAGTACCAATCACTATGATATCTAATACCTAGTGACCTAGTGTGACCATCATGCTTCCTCTGTGCCAAAGCCTTGGTCAATGGATCTGCGATGTTAGCTTCTGTCAATACTCTGCATATCCTCACATCTCCTCTATAGATGATCTCTCGAATGAGATGGAAGCGCCGCAGTATGTGTTTGGTCCGCTGATGTGATCGAGGTTCCTTAGCCTGTGCAATAGCCCCATTGTTGTCACAATAGAGGTCTATTGGATCTGCAATGCTAGGAACTACCCCAAGTTCAGCGATGAACTTACGAGCCAAACACCTCCTTTCTTTGCATCGGATCTTTGCAATATACTAAACCTGTTGTAGAATCGAAGCGTGTCTGCTTGAACTCTTCGACTCACGGCTCCACCATTCAGGCAAAACCACGTACCGATTGCGATCTATAGTCATCCTTATGCATTTGGAAGCTTGCATCACGTAACCCTTCTGATTAGCTCCTCATGCCTCGAATATCGAAATATTCTTTCGTTCTTCGTAAGTACTTAAGAATATTTTTGATCGCTATCCGATGACTTTCACAGATCGGTAGTATCTACTCGTCATGCTCAAAGCATACGAGGCGTCGAGAGCAGTACAAAGCATGGCGTACATGATAGACCCTATAGTGATGCATAAGGGATCTTATCCATGCGATCTCTCTCCTCCTTAGAAGAGGGACATTGAGTCTTGAAGACTCACACCATGTGATAAAGCGAAACCCTTTCTTAGAATTTTGCATAGCAAAGCGATCTAGCACTTTATCAATGTATGTACTCGACTTAGGCCAAGTAATCTTCTAGATCTATCTCTATAGATCTTGATGCCTAGAATATAGGCTTCCTAAGTCCTTCATCGAGAAACAATTCCTAACCACATCTTCACAGACTGGAGTGAGGGAATATCATTTCCGATGAGAAGTATGTCATCTACATACAAGACAAGAAATACAACTGTGCTCCCACTATTTCTCTTGTAGACACAAGGCTCATCTTCATTCTTGATGAAACCAAACTCTTTGATTGCATCATCGAATCGAAGATTCCAGCTTTGAGAGGCTTGCTTTAGTCCATAAATGGACCTTTGCGGTTTACATACCTTTCGGGATGCTTTGGATCTCAAAACCCTCGGGTTGTGTCATGTACACATCCTCGGTAGCTTTCCATTCGAGCGGTTTTGACATCCATCTGCCAGATCTCATAATCATGGTAGGCTGCAATAGCAAGTATGATCCGAATGGATTTAAGCATCGCAACTGGTGAAAAGGTTTCTTCATAGTCAATACCATGAATTTGTTTGAATCCTTTAGCCACCAATCTACCTTTATAGGTATGCTTATTACCATCCATGTCAGTCTTTACTTTAAAGACCCACTTACACCCAATGGGTTTTACCCTTGGTGGATCAACCAAAGTCCATACTTGGTTAGTGTACATGGATTCCATTTGGATCTCATGGCCTCTAGCCATTTCTCGGAATCAGGCTCATCATAGCTTCTTTATAGGATGTAGGCTCGTCGATTGATAAGCAATACATCACCGTTGTCGTCAGAGAAAAGAATATCTCTCGGGTTGGCACGGATCCTATTAGATCTACGAAGAGGTTGGTCTACTTGAGCAGTGTTTGTTCCACAACTCTTTGGGCAACAATTTCCTCATCCACAACACTTTGTGGTTCTGTTCATTTTCCATCGAAGCCTTAGTGTTATCATCATCTTGAACTTCTTCAAGATGAATTTTACTCCCACTAGTATTTCTAGAAATAAATTCTCTTTCTAGAAAGAGCGGCATTTACAACAAACACCTTGCCAAGTGTGGGATTGTAAAGTAATATCCCTTAGTTTCCTTGGGATATCCTACAAAATAACACTTATCGATTTGGGTCCTAGTTTATCCGAGACTTGGCGTCTAACGTAAGCTTCACAACCCCAAATCTTTATAAAGACATTTTGGGACTCTTCGTCCATATCGTATATGGTGTCTTTTCTGGCTTTTGATGGAGCGATTAAGTGTAAGCGGTGTCTCTAGAGCTAAACCCCAAAAGGAAGTAGGTAGATCGATCGGCTCATCATTGATCGTACCATATCTAATAAGTCGATTTCTCCTCTCGGATACACCATTCCATTGTGGTGTTCGGTGGAGTGAGTTGGGATATTATCCCACACTCGGCCGGTGATCACGAAACTCTTGACTAAGGTATTCACCACCTCGATCGATCAAGTAGCTTAATCGCTTACCAAGTTGGTTTTGTACTTCATTCTTGAATTCTTTGAACTTTTCAAAGGATTGACTTATGTCTCATCAAATATAAGTAGCCAAATCTACTCATATCATCAGTGAAAGTAATAAAGTACTTATAGCCTCCTCTGGCTTCGACATTGAAAGGGCCACAAACATCAGTATTTAGGAGTCCTAAAAAGTCCGTCGCTCTCTCGCCATGACCACTAAATGGAGTTTTAGTCATCTTTCCTAAAAGACAAGACTCGCATACCTCATATGATTCAAAATCAAATGAGTCCAATAATCCATCTTTATGGAGTTGGGATATGCGTTTTTCATTTATGTGACCTAAGCGTGATGCGAGAGATATGTTCAAATCATTCGATTTGAACCGTTTGGTATTTACGTTATAAATCTAGAACATAGAGACCATTCATAAGTGGTGCATTACAATAGAACATTTCTTTTAAATAAATGGAACAACATTTGTCCTTTATTATAAAAGAAAAGTTTTTCTTGTCTAAACAAGATACAGAAATTATGTTCTTTGTTAATGCGGGTACATAGAAGCACTCCTCTAGTTCTAAGATAAGCCCAGTGGGCAAAGACAAAGAATATGTTCCTACAGCTACAGCAGCAACTTTTACGCCATTGCCTACTCGTAGGTCCACTTCACCCTTTGCCATTATTCTACTATTTCTCAGTCCCTGCACATTAGTACAAATGTGAGATGCACATCCGGTATCTAATACCCATGTAGAAGAAATAGATAGATTAACTTCTATAACGTGTATACCACAGTGTCCCACTTCTCTTGTTCTTTACTTGCTCTTGGTAGACTTTGCGATTCACTTCCGGTGTCGATCTCACCGCAATGGAAGCGGTCCCTTCCTTAGGTACTTTACCTTTACCCTTTGAAGTGGATGAATTGGCCTTGCCTTTGGCTTAGGTCTTACCCTTGCCTTTCGCTTACCTTTGCCCTTTTGACCATTAGTACATTACTAACTTTCTTCTTGAGATTTGGTTGTGATTCTTAACATCTTTGAGAATCTCGAGCAAAGGTTTATCAATTTCATTCATGTTATAATTCATGACGAATTGATTGTATGCTAAACGCGATTGCGAGGATAACATCTTGCCAATTCTTGGCTCGATGGAAAACCTAGTCTTTCAAGGTTCTCAAGCGTACCCAATCATTTTAGTCGTGAGTTCCTCTGTGTTCCTTCTTGCATCTTGCATGCAAAAAGAGCTTTAGACACTTCAAAGCGCTCGTGCCTAGCTTGTCCTTGATATAGTTGTTTCGGCATCCATGTTCTCATGTTGCTTCAAGCTCGAGTTCATGGTGGCAAGCATAAGGCATGACACATCAATCGTCATCTTGATGCTTCTTATAAGCATCCTTTTCAGAGTGGCGCATGTAGTGTTTGAGGATTATTGCTCTAGGACATCTGATTTGCTCTTGTTTGAGGATAATCCTTAAGTTCCTATACGATCAAGAAAATTTGCTCCATTGAGCTTGTCCTTCTCAGGACAGATCGCAAGTTGAGGTGTGCGTGTTAGATGACATGGTGATCTACAACATTAAAAATGCAAAGTTAAGTATCATACCTAAATCATTTAATTAGGCCTTTAATTAAATGAGGCTCCCACTAAATTCTCATAGCTACTATTTAGCTATAAATTTATATGGGATAAAGATCCACATTATAATTGTCTTGAGTTAGCTTTGGCTAATCGCCCAAGGCGTAGTATAATTAGGTAGGCAATCTTTTGCCAATTACATCTGATGTAACTCTTTAATAGCTTTGGTTAAGTTTTAGATTAGTTTAGTGTTTATTCCTAAACCGACTTCAGGTAGTGGCGAATACGAGGCCTTCTTGGATATCGAAGCAACGACCACTTCTAAGACAAAGTGATGTTAAATCACACAAAACTAATGTTAACACTTATGTTCAAAGCTAATATATGCCTCTACTTTCTTAACCAATTAAGAAAACACTTAATTAAGTCTTAACCAAGGCGATAGCGGGACATCACGATTGTCCACTCGCACCCCTCCAAGATAAAATGCATTGCTTTGCTTTGGCAAACCCAATAACAAATGATCGAGGAAGTAGTGAGTACCAACTTTGGTAGGCATATCGTTTAGACTTATTAAGAAATAAACATGTATCATATACATATTAGCATATATCACATATAAGCTAAACTAATCATGCATCACATACAAGCTAAACTAACATGCATCACATACATATTAAACTAACGTGTCATGGTTATGGCCCTTATTCTACAATCTTCTCAAGCCAATGAAAAGATTGATTGGTCAACCTAGGGATAGCATCTTCTCCTAAGTGCTTCCTTTTGGTTGTCTTGTGTGTTGACTTCCTCCTTGTAACCTCATCTTCCAATGGACCCTCCATCCTTGTTTTGTACATTACAAAGGAGAAATACTCGAGTTACATTAGTCTAAAACTAATTTTACAACAAGAATATTAGGAGAAAGGCACGACACGCAGCCGTATTAAGAATTACAACACACAATCACAAACTTTTTGGGACTAGGCCATAACCATGCACCATGTCATTTTAACTTTTAAAAGACATTGGATATTTTATTATGTTTGAAAATTTGCTAATGCAATTATCAACTCATAAAAAAATTTATCCTACTTCTATATCACATATAAAATAGAGAAAACCTATTTTTATACGATCTTTCGCAAGTGGCTCTGATACCACTGTAGGGAATTCTCGTATGCCAAATGGCATATGCGCAACGGAAAATAGGATCCCTTCCAAGTGATCCATGCGAAAGCAAACTCGTATAAAATAAATTTCTCTAAACCAAACCTATCTTATAGGAGAGTTCTACCTTTGTTGCGTGCCCTTTGCAATCCCGCTTTTCCTTTTGGTTTGTTGGATCTTTAGCACGTTCAAGTGTCCGTGCCTCTATATCGTATCCACACGAGCACGCTCTTGTCTCACAAAGAAAACTAGAAGAGCTCTCCTTTACTTCTTGCTAGAAGTCCCTAAAGGAGAGGAATCTAGGGAAGAGAAAGGAAGAAGAAGACTCCTCTTCTTGCTAGCCTACACTCACAAACCCACACAACTAAAGCTTCCACCAAGCTCCCAACAACCACACTCCACAACCACAAAAACAATTGCTATGGAATGGCCCACTTCATGGTCTTTTATAGGGTTGGAAAAACCCTTTCACCTCCTACCATTCAATGCAATCCATTGCATTGGGACATTTGTTTGGCGGCCACTTAAGGAGACAAAACCATTTTGTTTCCTTCCACCTTAACTAAGCTTAGGTGGATGCTTAGGTGGCATGCTTATGTGGCATTCTTATGTGGCATTCATGCATGTTGAATTAATCTTATTAATTCAATTAAGCTTATGTTATCATATTGAATTAATCTTATTAATTCAATTAAGCTTATGTTATCATATTGAATTAATCTTATTAAATCAATAAGGTAACATATTGAATTAATCTCATTAAAAAAATTAGCTAAAATTCTCATTAAGCTTAAAGTCAAAAAACCATTATGTACTTAAGCTTATTCCCATATTATTCTAGTCAAACTAGAATACTCTAATTCCTCTAATTATCATGCTCTTTGTGTGTGACCCTATAGGCTCTCATAGCGTTGGCGGTGGACCTAAACTCTTTTAGATACACAAGCGATGAGCGGCATCTAGCAATACATCATTGCTACCCAGTTCTGAGATAAGTCAAGATCGACTAACCTTTCGTGACTACTATAATATATGACCGTGTCCGTCTATCCTTGATATCAGATTGATCAATGAGGCATAGACCGTGTCATCCTCGATCGATCTATGTGTTTCTTGATCCCTGAGTAAACTAACTCAAACAAATGAGCTCAATATCTCATATTGACTCATTCGAGCATGGCCATGCGTTTTAGTAGTTCTACTCAATCAAGGGGCCCACCGATATCACTCTGGTCATATGAGAGGGATAGATCCCATCTACATCACTCACATCCCTCCGCATAATTTGTTATATACCCAGTAATCGCCTTTATGGTCCACCTCATTACGGTGACGTTTGACGATACCAAAGTACATAACTCCTTATGTAGGGAACCGTAGTGACTTCAGGTCTAAGGACTATTCATACCAATAGTCACATGAGAAAGTTTATGACACTCATATAACGATCCATGAAACTTTCTCATGGCGGGTCAGTTCAGTATGTATTCTCCAATATATACCCATGTGTCAACTTGATATCATATATCCATGACTTGTGAGATCAAGTCATCAATTGACCTACATGCTAGTCTTTATGTATTAATATTGCCCTTGCATATTAATACTCGACTAGGAACATTTAGGAAAGTGTTCTCTACAGCCTCTCATAATCAATTCTGCCAATTGATGTGCTGTAGATAAGAACCTACTTTTCTAGGGCATTATTATATTTAAATTAGCTGGCACAAGCAAGATGTAAATATAATAACCAATCCTTTGCCTTTATAGAATATGATACAAAATGTTCCCTATTCAACCATCACATGATTGGTTCTAGGGCTTTAACTAACAATCTCCCACTAGCACTAGTACCAATCACTATGATATCTAATACCTAGTGACCTAGTGTGACCATCATGCTTCCTCTGTGCCAAAGCCTTGGTCAATGGATCTGCGATGTTAGCTTCTGTCGGTACTCTGCATATCCTCACATCTCCTCTATAGATGATCTCTCGAATGAGATGGAAGCGCCGCAGTATGTGTTTGGTCCGCTGATGTGATCGAGGTTCCTTAGCCTGTGCACTAGCCCCATTGTTGTCACAATAGAGGTCTATTGGATCTGCAATGCTAGGAACTACCCCAAGTTCATCGATGAACTCAGAGCCAAACAACCTCCTTTTCACTGCATCGGATCGCAATATACTGGCTCGCTGTAGAATCAAGAATCGTGTCTCCGCCGAACTCTTCCAGCTCACAGCTCCCCCATTCAGGCAAAACACGTACCCCGATTGCGATCTATAGTCATCCTTGTCTGTTTGGAAGCTTGCATCACTGTAACCCTTTACAGTTAGCTCCTCATTGCCTCCAAATATCAGAAAATATTCTTTCGCTCTTCGTAAGTACTTAAGAATATTTTTGATCGCTATCCGATGACTTTCACCGATCCGATCGTATCTACTCGTCATGCTCAAAGCATACGAGACGTCGAGCATACAAGCATGGCGCATATGATAGACCCTATAGCCGATGCATAAGGGATCTTATCCATGCGATCTCTCTCCTCCTTAGAGAGGACATTGAGTCTTCAAAAGACTCACACCATGTGATAAAGGCGTAAACCCTTTCTTAGAATTTTGCATAGCAAAACGATCTAGCACTTTATCAATGTAATGTACTCGACTTAGGCCAAGTAATCTTCTAGATCTATCTCTATAGATCTTGATGCCTAGAATATAGGCTTCACCTAAGTCCTTCATCGAGAAACAATTCCCTAACCACATCTTCACAGACTGGAGTGAGGGAATATCATTTCAGATGAGAAGTATGTCATCTACATACAAGACAAGAAATACAACTGTGCTCCCACTATTTCTCTTGTAGACACAAGGTTCATCTTCATTCTTGATGAAACCAAACTCTTTGATTGCATCATCGAATCAAGATTCCACTTCGAGGCTTGCTTTAGTCCATAAATGGACCTTTGCGGTTTGCATACCTTTCAGATGCTTTGGATCTTCAAAACCTCAGGTTGTGTCATGTACACATCCTCGAGTAGCTTTCCATTCAGAAAAGCGGTTTTGACATCCATCTGCCAGATCTCATAATCGTGGTAGGCTGCAATAGCAAGTATGATCCGAATGGATTTAAGCATCGCAACTGGTGAAAAGGTTTCTTCATAGTCAATACCATGAATTTGTTTGAATCCTTTAGCCACCAATCTACCTTTATAGGTATGCTTATTACCATCCATGTCTCTTTACTTTAAAGACCCACTTACACCCAATGGGTTTTACCCTTCGTGGATCAACCAAAGTCCATACTTGGTTAGTGTACATGGATTCCATTTCGATCTCATGGCCTCTAGCCATTTCTCAACTGGGCTCATCATAGCTTCTTGATAGGATGTAGGCTCGCCAAGATCGATAAGCAATACATCACCGCTTGTCACCAAGAGAAAAGAATATCTCTCGGTTGACGACGGATCCTATTAGATCTACGAAGAGGTTGGTCTACTTGAACAGGTGTTTGTTCCACAACTCTTTGGGCAACAATTTCCTCATCCACAACACTTTGTGGTTCCTGTTCATTTTCCATCGAAGCCTTAGTGTTATCATCATCTTGAACTTCTTCAAGATGAATTTACTCCCACTAGTATTTCTAGAAATAAATTCTCTTCTAGAAAGATGATTTCGCAACAAACACCTTGCCAAGTGTGGGATTGTAAAAGTAATATCCCTTAGTTTCCTTGGGATATCCTACAAAATAACACTTATCCGATTTGGGTCCTAGTTTATCCGAGACTTGACGCCTAACGAAGCTTCACAACCCCAAATCTTTATAAAAGACATTTTGGGACTCTTCCGGTCCCATATCGTATATGGTGTCTTTTCTACGGCTTTTGATGGAACGCGATTAAGTGTGAAAGGTCTCTAGAGCTAAACCCCAAAAGGAAGTAGGTAGATCACCGCTCATCATTGATCGTACCATATCTAATAGAGTACGATTTCTCCTCTGGATACACCATTCCATTGTGGTGTTCCAGGGTGGAGTGAGTTGGGATATTATCCCACACTCACCAGTGATCACGAAACTCTTGACTAAGGTATTCACCACCTCGATCCGATCAAGTAGCTTAATACGCTTACCAAGTTGGTTTTGTACTTCATTCTTGAATTCTTTGAACTTTTCAAAGGATTCGACTTATGTCTCATCAAATATAAGTAGCCAAATCTACTCATATCATCGCTGAAAGTAATAAAGTACTTATAGCCTCCTCCGCTTCGACATTGAAAGGGCCACATACATCGATGTATGAGTCCTAACAAATCCGTCGCTCTCTCGCCATGTCCACTAAATGGAGTTTTAGTCATCTTTCCTAAAGACAAGACTCGATACCTCATATGATTCAAAATCAAATGAGTCCAATAATCCATCTTTATGGAGTTGGGATATGCGTTTTCATTTATGTGACCTAGGCGATGCAGAGATATGTTTGGTTCAAATCATTCGATTTGAACCGCTTGGTATTTACGTTATAAATTGGGTTTTCTAAATCTAGAACATAGAGACCATTCATAAGTGGTGCATTACAATAGAACATTTCAAATAAATGGAACAACATTTGTCCTTTATTATAAAAGAAAAGTTTTTCTTGTCTAAACAAGATACGTAAATTATGTTCTTTGTTAATGCAGTACATAGAAGCACTCTCTAGTTCTAAGATAAGCCCAAAGGCAAAGACAAAGAATATGTTCCTACAGCCTACAAAGAAGAACTTTTGCGCCATTGCCTACTCAGTAGGTCCACTTCACCTTTGCCATTATTCTACTATTTCTCACCCTCGCACAATTAGTACAAATGTGAGATGCACATCCGTATCTAATACCCATGTAGAAGAAATAGATAGATTAACTTCTATAACGTGTATACGAGGCGAAGTCCCACTTCTCTTGTTCTTTACTTCCTCAAGGTAGACTTTGCGGTTCCGCTTCCATGTCGATCTCACCGCAATAGGCAGTCCCTTCCTTAGGTACTTTACCTTTACCCTTTGAAGTGGATGAATTGGCCTTGCCTTTGGCTTGGGTCTTACCCTTGCCTTTGCTTACCTTTGCCCTTCTTGACCATTAGTACATTACTAACTTTCTTCTTGAGATTTGGTTGTGATTCTTAACATCTTTGAGAATCTCGAGCAAAGGTTTATCAATTTCATTCATGTTATAATTCATGGCGAATTGATTGTATGCTTAAACGATTGCGAGGATAACATCGATTGCCAATTCTTGGCTCGATGGAAAACCTAGTCTTTGAGGTTCTCAGCGTACCCAATCATTTTGAGTCGTGAGTTCCTACAGTGTTCCTTCTTGCATCTTGCATGCAAAAGAGCCTTAGACACTTCAAAAGCGCTCGTGCCTAGCTTGTCCTTGATATAGTTGTTTCAAATGCTCAACCATATCATAGGCATCCATGTTCTCATGTTGCTTACGAAGCTCGAGTTCATGGTGGCAAGCATAAGGCATGACACATCTAATCGTCATCTTGATGCTTCTTATAAGCATCTTTTTCAGCCACAGTGGCGCGGGCGGTGTTTGAGGTATTGCTCTAGGACATATAGTTTCGTTCTTGCTTGAGGATAATCCTCAAGTTCCTATACCGATCAAGAAAGTTTGCTCCATTGAGCTTGTCCTTCTCAGGGACGGATCGCAAGTTGAGGGTGTGTCGTGTTAGATGACATGGTGATCTACAACATTAAAATGCAAAGTTAAGTATCATACCTAAATCATTTAATTAGGCCTTTAATTAAATGAGGCTCCCACTAAATTCTCATAGCTACTATTTAGCTATAAATTTATATGGGATAAAGATCCACATCATAATTAGTCTTGAGTTAGCTTTGGCTAATCGCCCAAGAGCGTAGTATAATTAGGTAGGCAATCTTTTGCCAATTACATCTGATGTAACTCTTTAATAGCTTTGGTTAAGTTTAGATTAGTTTAGTGTTTATTCCTAAACGGACTTCGGTATGGCGAGGCGAGGCCTTCTTGGATATCGAACAGCGACCACTTCTAAGACAAAGGCGATGTTTGAAATCACACAAAACTAATGTTAACACTTATGTTCAAAGCTAATATATGCCTCTACTTTCTTAACCAATTAAGAAAACACTTAATTAAGTCTTAACCAAGTTTGATAGCGGGACATCACGATTGTCCACTCGCACCCCTCAAGATAAAATGCATTGCTTTGCTTTGTGAACCCAATAACAAATGATCGAGGAAGTAGTGAGTACCAACTTTGGTAGGCATATCGTTTAGACTTATTAAGAAATAAACATGTATCATATACATATTAGCATACATCACATATAAGCTAAACTAATCATGCATCACATACAAGCTAAACTAACATGCATCACATACATATTAAACTAACGTGTCATGGTTATGGCCCTTATTCTACAATCTTCTCAAGCCAATGAAAAGATTGATTGGTCAACCTAGGGATAGCATCTTCTCCTAAGTGCTTCCTTTTGGTTGTCTTGTGTGTTGACTTCCTCCTTGTAACCTCATCTTCCAATGGACCCTCCATCCTTGTTTTGTACATTACAAAAGGAGAAATACTCGAGTTACATTCGAGTCTAAAACTAATTTTACAACAAGAATATTAGGAGAAAGGCACGACACGCAGGCCGTATTAAGAATTACAACACACAATCACAAACATTTTGGGACTAGGCCATAACCATGCACCATGTCATTTTAACTTTTAAAAGACATTGGATATTTTATTATGTTTGAAAATTTGCTAATGCAATTATCAACTCATAATAAAATTTATCCTACTTCTATCACATATAAAATAGAGAAAACCTATTTTTATACGATCTTTCGCAAGTGGCTCTGATACCACTGTAGGGAATTCTCGTATGCCTAATGGCATATGCGCAACGGAAAATAGGATCCCTTCCAAGTGATCCATGCGAAAGCAAACTCGTATAAAATAAATTTCTCTAAACCAAGCCTATCTTATAGGAGAGTTCTACCTTTGTTGCGTGCCCTTTGCAATCCCGCTTTTCCTTTCGGTTTGTTGGATCTTTAGCACGTTCAAGTGTCCGTGCCTCTATACGTATCCACACGAGCACGCTCTTGTCTCACAAAAGGAAAACTAGAAGAGCTCTCCTTTACTTCTTGCTAGAGAAGTCCCTAAAGGAGAGGAATCTAGGGAAGAAGAGAAAGGAGGAAGAAGACTACTCTTCTTGCTAGCCTACACTCACAAAGCCACACAACCACACTCCACAACCACAACAACAATTGCTTCCACCAAGCTTCTCAAGCTCTCTCCAAGCCTCAAGCTCCCAACAACCACACTCCACAACCACAACAACAATTGCTATGGAATGGCCGGCCACTTCATGGTCTTTTATAGGGTTGGAAAAACCCTTTCACCTCCTACCATTCAATGCAATCCATTGCATTGGGACATTTGTTTGGCCGGCCACTTAAGGAGACAAAACCATTTTGTTTCCTTCCACCTTAACTAGCTTAGGTGGATGCTTAGGTGGCATGCTTATGTGGCATGCTTATGTGGCATTCTTGTGTGGCATTCATGCATGTTGAATTAATCTTTATTAATTCAATTAAGCTTATGTTATCATATTGAATTAATCTTATTAATTCAATTAAGCTTATGTTATCATATTGAATTAATCTTATTAAATCAATAAGGTAACATATTGAATTAATCTCATTAAATCAATTAGCTAAAATTCTCATTAAGCTTAAAGTCCAAAAACCATTTTGTACTTAAGCTTATTCCCATATTATTCTAGTCAAACTAGAATACTCTAATTCCTCTAATTATCATGCTCTTTGTGTGTGACCCTATAGGCTCTCATAACGTTGGCAGTGGACCTAAACTCTTTTAGATACACAAGCAATGAGCGGCATCTAGCAATACATCATTGCTACCAAGTTACTGAGATAAGTCAAGATCCGACTAACCTTTCCGTGACTACTATAATATATGACCGTGTCCTTCTATCCTTGATATCGATTGATCAATGAGGCATAGACCGTGGTCATCCTCGATCAATCTATGTGTTTCTTGATCCCTGAGTAAACTAACTCAAACAAATGAGCTCAATATCTCATATTGACTCATTCGAGCATGGCCATGCGTTTTAGTAGTTCTACTCAATCAAGGGGCCCACCGATATCACTCTCGTCATATGAGAGGGATAGATCCCATCTTACATCACTCACATCCCTCCGCACAATTTGTTATATACCCGAACGCTTTATGGTCCACCGCATTACGTGACGCTTGACGATACCAAAGTACATAACTCCTTATGTAGGGAACCGTAGTGACTTCGTGGTCTAAGGACTATTCATACCAATAGTCACATGAGAAAGTTTATGACACTCATATAACGATCCATGAAACTTTCTCATGGCGGGTCAGTTCAGTATATATTCTCCAATATATACCCATGTGTCAACTTGATATCATATATCCATGACTTGTGAGATCAAGTCATCAATTGACCTACATGCTAGTCTTTATGTATTAATATTGCCCTTGCATATTAATACTCGACTAGGAACATTTAGGAAAGTGTTCTCTACAGCCTCTCATAATCAATTCTGCCAATTGATGTGCTGTAGATAAGAACCTACTTTTCTAGGGCATTATTATATTTAAATTAGCTGGCACAAGCAAGATGTAAATATAATAACCAATCCTTTGCCTTTATAGAATATGATACAAAATGTTCCCTATTCAACCATCACATGATTGGTTCTAGGGCTTTAACTAACACTGAGCTGAACCCTGGTTCTGCTGCTTGCCCTGAGTCATCTGTTTCTCTATATCTTTTTCCTTGAAAATCTGTTGGGAAGTCATCTCGATGAAAATGGCGTGGTCCAATGCCTCCCTGTATGAGGTAATGATAGATCCTGACATCCTGCTCCGAATATAAGCAGCAAGACCCTATGTGAATTGGTACATCTGATCTGCATCCTATGCTACCAGATGAGGGTAGAACTCTGAAAGTCTAGTAAACTCTGCATTGTATTCCATGACGGAACGGTCACCTTGCTTCTGGCTCAGGAATTCCTGATGACGTGTTGTAGAAAATGCCGAAGGAAAGTACTGTCTCCAGAAAGCATCTCGAAAGACTGCCCAAGTAATCCCACGCTCCCCGAGTAGGGTCTTCTGCATTTTCCACCAAGTAACAACCTGATATCTGAGATGGTACGCAGCAAGGCCCACCTTCTCCTCATCTGTACAGTTCATGTACTCGAAAGTGTCTTCCATATTTTCTAGCCAAGCCCGGGCAATCCATGGGTCAGACTCCCCTCGGAAAAAGGTGAACTTATCCTTGGCTGAACGTGCTAACATGAGTATCTGTGCTTTATCATTGAGCCAACTAGACTCTGCAGGCTATGGCATAGTCAATGGTACATCCAGATTCTGAGGCTCCGAACCACCAATAGGGGAAAGCTGAGGCTATTCCCGAATAACGGGCTCAATAGAAGCAGCCTCCTATCCCTCAATCCTGACTGATCGCCTTGATGGACGACCTCTACTACGAGTCTGCACAGGTGCCATTACTTTGACTGTATACACCTGTTGAACAAGTTTAGATAAGAACTATCTGAAATATAAGTTATCAGAAATTCTTACTTCATGCTGCCCGGAACTTTTGCCGCTGTCAATCCCATCTCACAAAAACCAAATCTGAAAAATATACCGACTCCCAAGAATCTAAGACTCAAAAACAAAATCATTGTATGACATCCCAGAACCTTCGGCTCTGATACCAATAAAGTTGTCACACCTCGAGAGTATACCGTGTCGAAAAGCAAACGGACGGCATCTCCCCTGTACGTGGCAACATATCGGGTTAATACAAGGCTCGTAGGCCCACAACCACAACATAACAAGCAAAATATATATCAAACACAGCGGAAACCATATAACCACATACCCATAACCACACATATACAATACAAATCCGAAACCACACAGGTGTACACCACCTGACAAGTCCATAGTACTAAACTGTACATAAAACATCGAACACAAAAATAAAGTCCACAACATAAAAACAGGGTCCACAACATAAAAACAAAGTCCACGACATAAAAACAAAGTCCACAGGAGGATCAGAAAAATGGAGATGGGATGGGCCGCTGGCGAAACTCCAAGCCGTCATGAAGACTTCTACCTGTTACCTGGGTGACAGAAAAACCCAGGGTCCATGGTGGTGAGTAAAACTCAGTAGGTAATAAGATAATTCAATCGTATAATCTACAGGTACGACAGGTATACATCAGCATAATAAATATACATACATGCATACCACTAAGCAAACTGAACAACAAAAGATGCTGACATACCTGACAGTCAGCTACTCTACACTCATCCAACCTAGGCATATATCCACTACATAACGTATGAAGAGTAATACTAACTCACACTACATCATGATATGGGTCGACCGACCCACAAGTATACAGGTACCTGGCCTACTACCATACAAAAAATACAATAGCATGTATGAATATGTACAAACAAATGCAATAAGCATAGTACATACAAATGCATCATCAGAATGAGTATATATATAGACTGCATCTGTATGTATACTAATCACAATCATCCATGTATATATATATATATATATATATATATATATATATATATATATATATATATATATATATATATATATGGACAACTGTACGCAACTCCAACTACCACCGTCTATAGTGGTAGAGTGCGGCACAACAAATGCTCTTCCCTCACACCAGTTACTCCTCTGGGAGTAACCTGGGAGGCAGGATGACTGATGACTCTCTCAACCCTAAGGGAGACTATATTGTCAATATGCATGCAAATGACATGAATGTACTGTCACACATACAGACATCTACCATAGACTCTCTGTTCAATGGAGAGTCATACCCATTTGATCAATACACTCTGTATCATGTAGAGAGTTATACTCAATTGATCATAACAAGCTAGGACCACCGGTCCATAGCAACACACTATTCACAACTCACCTGACCATTTACACAACACATGGTTGGAAATAAGTATGCAACTTACGGGTATTGGAATAAATCCTACATTTAGGGCATTACTTACCCACGGATGACCTGTTATCCAATTTACAAATCAGGTCATCATCCGTACTCTAACATCTACACCCTACTAAACATTTATAGATCTACTTACATCACATCTGTAACTCCTAAATCATGATAAAGGAAAATGTGATATCGACATTTGAGCATATATAGCCAACGACAAATATCAAGCATAAGGATAAATAAGAGCAAGGTCAAGATAATATGAACATATAATATGATCATATCTATGTCTAAATCTGAATGCAACTACAACTACCTGACCAGGGTAGGAAATTACCCACCTGTTGTAATGCTCGTAATAATAAATTCCTCATGACCGTGGACCCGTCTCGTATCCACGTCCTGCAAATATCATTAATTACATTTTAGTGCAAACATACAACAAAATACGAATTAACTACTACATATTCCTCATATCCATATCCCTTATCGAATACGTGCTATAACTCTCATTTTATAGCCGAGATCAGAGCATCATACAGCTCGATTGACAACCGATATTTCACACTAATTTCTAACCTCAACCAAGCCCTAATTACTCGGCTCGAAACAGTGCATAACCACCCATAATTATGCCAAATCAGGCATCTAACCACCCTAATTGACACACCTCATTCCAACCGACTCTTTTTCACTTAGCCATAACTGAGCAAACCCCAGAACCAACCATTTACAACCCCTTCGTGGACCAGAATAGCTGTATTCACGGTTGCATAGTCGATAATTCCTTGCTCACAGCCACACATCCATTCACAGCTCGCTCACACACGATACACAGCTCTCACAGCCCACACAACCCATTTACACCTCGATTCACAACCATAGTGATCCTCCCAACTCACACACAGAACACTCCACTCTCCCGAAATATAACCGCAATTCATAGTTGACTCATTTTCCTATACCAGCCCCTCACAGCCACAAACAACCACACGACAGTCAATCAATATTACCTACAACAACACAATGAATAGAACTGGACTAATAGAACAAAAGGAACAACTCGTGCTTACTGGCAAATAGAAACCTTACCGGCAGTAAAGTCCACAGAACCGATAGCCCTGTTCATCGGTCAACTGCTGCCCAAAATCAAACCCACAGAATCAGAAGCTATCACGAAAACACCAATCAGTGATGAAGGATGGCCTCAACTCACCTAGCACTCACAACGATCAGGCAGAGACGATTCCTAATTGAGTAGCCACCAAGCCACTATCGATTTCCTACTCCAATGCGTGGTCTTCCGAATCCCTCTCCGGTGGAGCTGCTCAGTGGCCTTCCCTTTTGACGGAGTCCCCAATCGTGGCGACGTCATCATGTTGCTCGCATGAGGAGCCAACGAAATTCAAGACTGGAAAAAATCAGAGAGGCAGTGTTAGGATCGCTCTGGGAGGAAGAGAAGGCCATGCGTGATACGGAGAAAGGTCACAAATGGGAAATGGAACGGCAGCTCGATTGGTGAAGGAATACTGGATGACAGAGTCGGCGGCGATGAAGAATACGACCCACAGAGAAATGCTCGCACCGAAGTAAATGATGTTCGACGACGGGGAACGAAAGAGAAAAGAAAAATCAGCATGGGCATTAACATTAGCGGGTCGGGTTTTAGGGTTATTGAGTTGGGTTTTAACCCTATAAGCCATTAACCCAAGATTCAATTAAACCTAGGTTAATTTAACCCTAAGCTCCATTTAATTAAACCCATACGATTCAAATCTATATTAGGTTTAAGTAATTCCTAACCAAGCATCACCAACCCAATTTATTATTATTATTATTTATTTATTTTTTTTCTGGTATTTTACAATAGATGATTGCCGAAGGAAGGGAAGGGAGATCGAAAGGGCCCTATGGAACTAGGAGTTGTTGCATTGATGGGATCCCTAAGGCGTAGGGGGTGATATGTGGAAGTTGCGGTGGAGTGAGTTTCTAAATTGATAGCGGAATTTTTATCAGAGCTTATGAGGATAGGGTGTGAAGGGGAAGCCATGGAAGGAAGGAAAGGAAGGATGAGAAAGGAGGGGAAAGAATTTAGCTTTTATAGAGGGACTGAAGGGGAAAGCAAAGGGAAGTGTGAGTTCCCTAGAATTAAGGCTATTACTGAGGAGGTTTAGGGAATTAAATTAGGGCAATTGAGGAGTCACCCTATTTGAATAGGGAAAGAAAGGAGGTGGTTGCTCGGGAAATCTCTTATGGTAGGAGGGTAAAAGGGGGATAGGGGTATATGGTTATTACTGGAATGGGAGCGAGGTTGTTTATGGAAATCAAACATTTGCTCGAGTAATGACTTGTTCTTTGAATGCCCATAGGATAACTCAGCACATGGAGTTAGATTTGATTTAAGGGAAAAGGGATGTTTCTTTATACAATGTAGAAAGGTATAGGTCACAAGTGATTAAATCTTATAATAAAAGGTGGTGCCTTGTTCTTGTTAGTTATAGCCCTAGAGCCAATCATGTGATGGTTGAAAAGGGAACATTTTGTATCATATTCAATAAAGGCAAAGGATTGGTTATTATATTTACATCTTGCTTGTGCCAGCTAAATTAAATATAATAATGCCCTAGAAAAGTAGGTTCTTATCTACAGCACATCAATTGGCAGAATTGATTATGAGAGGCTGTAGAGAATACTTTCCTAAATGTTCCTAGTCAAGTATTAATATGCAAGGGCAATATTAATACATAAAGACTAGCATGTAGGTCGATTGATGACTTGATCTCACAAGTCATGGATATATGATATCAAGTTGACACATGGGTATATATTAGAGAATATATACTGAACTGAACCGCCATGAGAAAGTTTCATGGATCGTTATATGAGTGTCATAAACTTTCTCATGTGACTATTGGTATGAATAGTCCTCGATCCTGAAGTCACTACGGTTCCCTACATAAGGAATTATGTACTTTGGTATCGTCAAACGTCACCCGTAACAGGGTGGACCATAAAGGCGACATCGGGTATATAACAAATTATGCGGAGGGATGTGAGTGATGTAGATGGGATCTATCCCTCTCATATGACGAGAGTGATATCGGTGGGCCCCTTGATTGAGTAGAACTACTAAAACGCATGGCCATGCTCAAATGAGTCAATATTAGATATTGAGCTCATTTGTTTGAGTTAGTTTACTCAGGGATCAAGAAACACATAGATTGATCGAGGATGACACGGTCTATGCCTCATTGGTCAATCTAATATCAAGGATAGAAGGACACGGTCATACATTATAGTAGTCACGGAAAGGTTAGTCGGATCTTGACTTATTTCGTAACTTGGGTAGCAATGATGTATTGTTAGATGCCGCTCATTGCTTGTGTATCTAAAAGAGTTTAGATCCACTGCCAACGTTATGAGAGCCTATAGGGTCACACACAAAGAGCATGATGATTAGAAGAATTAGTGCTTTCTAGTTTGACTAGAATAATTTGGGAATAAGCTTAAGTACAAAATGATTTTTGGACTTTAAGCTTAATGAGAATTTTAGCTTATTGATTTAATGAGATTAATTCAATATGTTACCTTATTGATTTAATGAGATTAATTCAATATGATAACATAAGCTTATTGAATTAATAAGATTAATTCAACATGCATGAATACCACACAAGCATGCCACATAAGCATGCCACCTAAGCTAGATGAGGTGGAAGGAGACAAAGTGGTTTTTGTCTCCTTAAGTGGCCGGCCAAACAAGGAAGCCAACTCCTTGTTTGATTGTGTCTCAATGCAATGGATTGCATTGAATGTTAGGAGGTGAAAGGGTTTTTCCAACCCTATAAAAGACTCCATGGAGTGGTCGGCCAAATTAAGATTTTTGGTTGTTGTGTGAAGCTTGAGAGCTTGGTGGAAGCTTTGTTGTGTGGTTTTGTGAGTGTAGGCTAGCAAGAAGAATAGTCTTCTTCTTCCTTTCTCTTTTTCCCTAGCTTCCTCTCCCTTAGGGACTTCTCTAGCAAGAAGGAAAGGAGAGCTCTTCTAGTTTCTTTTGTGAGACAAGAGCTTGCTCGTGTGGATACATATAGAGGCACGGACATTTGAACGTGCTAAAGATCCAACAAACCAAAAGGAAAAGCGGGATTAACAAGGGCACGCAACAAAGGTAATCCTCTCCTATAAGATAGGTTTGGTTTTAGAGAAATTTATTTTGTATGAGGTTTTCTTTCGCAAGGATCACTAGGAAGGGATCCTAATTTTTCCAAGCATATGCTATTTGGCATAAAGAATTCCCTACAAAGGGTATCAGAGCCACTTGCGAAAGATCGTATAAAAATAGTTTTTCTCTATTTTATATATGATATAGAAGTAGGATAAATTTTATTATGAGTTGATAATTGCATTAGCAATTTTTCAAACATAATAAAAATATCCGATGTCTTTTAAAAGTTAAAATTGACATGGTGCATGGTTATGGCCTAGTCCCAAAAGTTTGTGATTGTGTGTTGTAATTCTTAATACGGCCTGCGTGTCGTGCCTTTCTCCTAAAATTCTTGTTGTAAAAATTAGTTTTAGACTCGAATGTAACTCGAGTAATTCTCCTGTTGTAATATACAAAACAAACATTGAGGGTCCATTGGATGATGAGGTTACAAGGAGGAAGTCAACACAAGACAACCAAAAGGAAGCACTTGGGAGAAGATACTATCCCTAGGTTGACCAATCAATCTTTTCATTGGCTTGAGAAGATTGTAGAATAAGGGCCATAACCATGACATGCTTAGTTTAATATGTATGTGATGCATGTTAGTTTAGCTTATATGTGATGTATGCTAATATGTATATGTTGCATGTTTTTATATCTTAATAAGTCAAATACGATATGCCTACCAAAGTTTGGTACTCACTACTTCCTCGATCATTTGTTATTGGGTTTGCCAAAGCAAAGCAATGCATTTTATCTTGGAAGAGTGCGAGTGGACAATCGTGATGTCCCGCTATCAAACTTGGTTAAGACTTAATTAAGTTTTTCTTAATTAGTTAAGAAAGTAGAGGCATATATTAGCTTTGAACATAAGTTTTAAAATTAGTTTTGTGTGATTTCTAACATCGCCTTTGTCTTAGAAGTGGTCGCTGTCTGATATCCAAGAAGGCCTGTGCCTCGCCACACCGAAGTCGTTTAGGAATAAGCAATTAAACTAATCTAAACTTAACCAAAGCTATTAAAGAGTTACATCAGATGTAATTGGCAAAAGATTGCTCACCTAATCATACTACGCCTTGGGCGATTAGCCAAAGCTAACTCAAGACGAATTATGATGTGGATCTTTATCCCATATAAATTTATAGCTAAATAGTAGCTATGAGAATTTAGTGGGAGCCTCATTTAATTAAAGGCCTAATTAAATGACTTAGGTATGATACTTAATTTTGCATTTTATTGTTGTAGATCACCATGTCATCTAACACGACACACCCCCTCAACTTGCGATCTGTCCTTGAGAAGGACAAGCTCAATGGAGCGAACTTTCTTGACTGGTATAGGAACTTGAGGATTATCCTCAAGCAAGAACGCAAACTGTATGTCCTAGAGCAGTCTACCCCTGAAATACCTGCCCCTGCGGCCACTCGTGCTGAAAAAGATGCTTATAAGAAGCATCAAGATGACGCATTAGATGTGTCATGCCTTATGCTTGCAACCATGAACTCTGAGCTTCAGAAGCAACATGAGAACATGGATGCCTATGATATGGTTGAGCATTTGAAACAACTATATCAAGGACAAGCCAGACACGAGCGTTTTGAAGTGTCTAAGGCTCTTTTTGCATGCAAGATGCAAGAAGGAACACCTGTAGGAACTCACGTACTTAAAATGATTGGAGTACGCGTTGAGAACCTTGAAAGACTAGGTTTTCCACTGAGCCAAGAATTGGCAACCGATGTTATCCTGCAATCGTTGCCGGAAACATATAATCAATTCGTCATGAATTATAACATGAATGAAATTGATAAGCCTTTGCCTGAGATTCTCAGCATGTTAAGAACTGCTGAACCGAATCTCAAGAAGAAAGTTAGTAACGTACTAATGGTCAACAAGGGCAAAGGTAAGCGCAAAGGCAAGGGTAAGACCCAAGCCAAAGGCAAGGCCAATTCATCCACTTCAAAGGGTAAAGGTAAAGTACCTAAGGAAGGGATGTTTCCATTGCGGTGAGACTGGACACTGGAAGCGGAACTGCAAAGTCTACCTTGAGGAAGTAAAAGAAGAAAAGAAGTGGGACTTCTGCCTCAGGTATACACGTTATAGAAGTTAATCTATCTATTTCTTCTACATGGGTATTAGATACCGGATGTGCATCTCACATTTGTACTAATGTGCAGGGACTAAGAAATAGTAGACTAATGACAAAAGGCGAAGTGGACCTACGAGTAGGCAATGGCGCAAAAGTTGCTGCTGTAGCTGTAGGAACATATTCTTTGTCTTTGCCCACTGGGCTTATCTTAGAACTAGAGGAGTGCTTATATGTACCTGCATTGACAAAGAACATAATTTCTGTATCTTGTTTAGACAAGAAAAACTTTTCTTTTATAATAAAGGACAAATGTTGTTCCATTTATTTGAATGAAATGTTCTATTGTAATGCACCACTTATGAATGGTCTCTATGTTCTAGATTTAGAAAACCCAATATATAATGTAAATACCAAACGGTTCAAATCGAATGATTTGAACCAAACATATCTCTGGCACTGTCGCCTAGGTCACATAAATGAAAAACGCATATCCCAACTCCATAAAGATGGATTATTGGACTCATTTGATTTTGAATCATATGAGGTATGCGAATCTTGTCTTTTAGGAAAGATGACTAAAACTCCATTTAGTGGACATGGCGAGAGAGCAATGGACTTGTTAGGACTCATACATACTGATGTATGTGGCCCTTTCAATGTCGAAGCCAGAGGAGGCTATAAGTACTTTATTACTTTCACTGATGATATGAGTAGATTTGGCTACTTATATTTGATGAGACATAAGTCAGAATCCTTTGAAAAGTTCAAAGAATTCAAGAATGAAGTACAAAATCAACTTGGTAAGCGTATTAAGCTACTTCGATCAGATCGAGGTGGTGAATACCTTAGTCAAGAGTTTCGTGATCACCTGGCTGAGTGTGGGATAATATCCCAACTCACTCCACCTGGAACACCACAATGGAATGGTGTATCGGAAAGGAGAAATCGTACTCTATTCGATATGGTAATGCGATCAATGATGAGTCGAGTCGATCTACCTACTTCCTTTTGGGGACTAGCTCTAGAGACAGTACTTCACACTTAATCGCGTCCCATCAAAAGCCGTAGAAAAGACACCATATACGATATGGACTGGGAAGAGTCCCAAAATGTCTTTTATAAAGATTTGGGGTTGTGAAGCTTATGTTAGACGTCAAGTCTCAGATAAACTAGGACCCAAATCAGATAAGTGTTATTTTGTAGGATATCCCAAGGAAACTAAGGGATATTACTTTTACAATCCCACACTTGGCAAGGTGTTTGTTGCCAGAAATGTTGTCTTTCTAGAAAGAGAATTTATTTCTAGAAAAACTAGTGGGAGTAAAATTCATCTTGAAGAAGTTCAAGATGACGATAACACTAAGGCTTCGATGGAAAATGAACAGGAACCACAAAGTGTTGTGGATGAGAAAATTGTTGCCCAAAGAGTTGTGGAGCAAACACCTGTTCAAGTAGACCAACCTCTTCGTAGATCTGATAGGATCCGTCGTCAACCCGAGAGATATTCTTTTCTCTTGACTGACAACGGTGATGTATTGCTTGTCGATCTTGACGAGCCTACATCCTATCAAGAAGCTATGAAGAGCCCAGATTCCGAGAAATGGCTAGAGGCCATGAGATCCGAAATGGAATCCATGTACACTAACCAAGTATGGACTTTGGTTGATCCACCTGAAGGGGTAAAACCCATTGGGTGTAAGTGGGTCTTTAAAGTAAAGACTGACATGGATGGTAATAAGCATACCTATAAAGGTAGATTGGTGGCTAAAGGATTCAAACAAATTCATGGTATTGACTATGATGAAACCTTTTCACCAGTTGCGATGCTTAAATCCATTCGGATCATACTTGCTATTGCGACCTACCACGATTATGAGATCTGGCGGATGGATGTCAAAACCGCTTTTCGAATGGAAAGCTACTCGAGGATGTGTACATGACACACTGAGGTTTTGAAGATCCAAAGCATCCCGAAAGGTATGCAAGCAAAGGTCCATTTATGGACTAAAGCAAGCCTCTCGGAATCTTCGATTCGATGATGCAATCAAGGAGTTTGGTTTCATCAAGAATGAAGATGAACCTTGTGTCTACAAGAGAAATAGTGGGAGCACAGTTGTATTTCTTGTCTTGTATGTAGATGACATACTTCTCATCGGAAATGATATTCCCTCACTCGATCTGTGAAGATGTGGTTAGGGAATTGTTTCTCGATGAAAGACTTAGGTGAAGCCCTATATTCTAGGCATCAAGATCTATAGAGATAGATCTAAAAGATTACTTGGCCTAAGTCGAGTACATACATTGATAAAGTGCTAGATCGCTTTGCTATGCAAAATTTCAAGAAAGGATTTACGCCTTTATCACATGGTGTGAGTCTTTCGACTCAATGTCCCTCTTCTAAGGAGGAGAGAGATCGCATGGATAAGATCCCTTATGCATCCGCCATAGGGTCTATCATATGCGTATGCTTTGTACTCGTCGACGCCTCGTATGCTTTGAGCATGACGAGTAGATACTTCGGATCCGGTGAAAGTCATCGGATAGCGATCAAAAATATTCTTAAATACTTAAGAAGAACGAAAGAATATTTCCTGATGTTTGGAGGCAATGAGGAGCTAGCTGTAAAGGGTTACAGTGATGCAAGCTTCCAAACAGACAAGGATGACTATAGATCGCAATCGGGGTACGTGTTTTGCCTGAATGGTGGAGCTGTGAGCTGGAAGAGTTCAAAGCAAGACACGATTCTTGATTCTACAATGCAGTCGAGTATATTCTTTGCGTCGATGCGTGAAAGGAGGTTGTTTGGCTCCGCAAGTTCATCAGTGAACTTGGGGTAGTTCCTAGCATTACAGATCCAATAGACCTCTATTGTGACAACAATGGGGCTATTGCACAGGCTAAGGAACCTCGATCACATCAGCGGACCAAACACATACTGCGGCGCTTCCATCTCATTCGAGAGATCATCGATAGAGGAGATGTGAGGATATGTAGAGTACCGACAGAAGCTAACATCGCAGATCCATTGACCAAGGCTTTGGCACAGAGGAAGCATGATGGTCACACTAGGTCACTAGGTATTAGATATCATAGTGATTGGTACTAGTGCTAGTGGGAGATTGTTAGTTATAGCCCTAGAGCCAATCATGTGATGGTTGAAAAGGGAACATTTTGTATCATATTCAATAAAGGCAAAGGATTGGTTATTATATTTACATCTTGCTTGTGCCAGCTAAATTAAATATAATAATGCCCTAGAAAAGTAGGTTCTTATCTACAGCACATCAATTGGCAGAATTGATTATGAGAGACTGTAGAGAATACTTTCCTAAATGTTCCTAGTCAAGTATTAATATGCAAGGGCAATATTAATACATAAAGACTAGCATGTAGGTCGATTGATGACTTGATCTCACAAGTCATGGATATATGATATCAAGTTGACACATGGGTATATATTAGAGAATATATACTGAACTGACCCGCCATGAGAAAGTTTCATGGATCGTTATATGAGTGTCATAAACTTTTTCATGTGACTATTGGTATGAATAGTCCTCGAACCTGAAGTCACTACGGTTCCCTACATAAGGAATTATGTACTTTGGTATCGTCAAACGTCACCTGTAACAGGGTGGACCATAAAGGCGATTACTGGGTATATAACAAATTATGTGGAGGGATGTGAGTGATGTAGATGGGATCTATCCCTCTCATATGACGAGAGTGATATCGGTGGGCCCCTTGATTGAGTAGAACTACTAAAATGCATGGCCATGCTCAAATGAGTCAATATGAGATATTGAGCTCATTTGTTTGAGTTAGTTTACTCAGGGATCAAGAAACACATAGATTGATCGAGGATGACACGGTCTATGCCTCATTGGTCAATCTGATATCAAGGATAGAAGGACATGGTCATACATTATAGTAGTCACGGAAAGGTTAGTCGGATCTTGACTTATTTCGTAACTTGGGTAGCAATGATGTATTGCTAGATGCCGCTCATTGCTTGTGTATCTAAAAGAGTTTAGATCCACTGCCAACGTTATGAGAGCCTATAGGGTCACACACAAAGAGCATGATGATTAGAAGAATTAGTGCATTCTAGTTTGACTAGAATAATTTGGGAATAAGCTTAAGTACAAAATGGTTTTTGGACTTTAAGCTTAATGAGAATTTTAGCTTATTGATTTAATGAGATTAATTCAATATGTTACCTTATTGATTTAATGAGATTAATTCAATATGATAACATAAGCTTATTGAATTAATAAGATTAATTCAACATGCATGAATGCCACACAAGCATGCCACATAAGCATGCCACCTAAGCTAGATGAGGTGGAAGGAGACAAAGTGGTTTTTGTCTCCTTAAGTGGCCGGACAAACAAGGAAGCCAACTCCTTGTTTGATTGTGTCTCAATGGATTGCATTGAATGTTAGGAGGTGAAAGGGTTTTTCCAACCCTATAAAAGACTCCATGGAGTGGCCGGCCAAAGTAAGATTTTTGGTTGTTGTGTGAAGCTTGAGAGCTTGGTGGAAGCTTTGTTGTGTGGTTTTGTGAGTGTAGGCTAGCAAGAAGAATAGTCTTCTTCTTCCTTTCTCTTTTTCCCTAGCTTCCTCTCCTTTAGGGACTTCTCTAGCAAGAAGGAAAGGAGAGCTCTTCTAGTTTCTTTTGTGAGACAAGAGCTTGCTCGTGTGGATACATATAGAGGCACGGACATTTGAACGTGCTAAAGATCCAACAAACCAAAAGGAAAAGCGGGATTAACAAGGGCACGCAACAAAGGTAATCCTCTCCTATAAGATAGGTTTGGTTTTAGAGAAATTTATTTTGTACGAGGTTTTCTTTCGCAAGGATCACTAGGAAGGGATCCTAATTTTTTCGTTGTGCATATGCTATTTGGCATAAAGAATTCCCTACAGTTCTTTTCAGGTCAAAGACTTAGTGCTAAGGAAGGTGCTACTTGAGGGGTCTAAGGGTAAACTGGGACCTAAATGGAATGAAGGGTTTTGCTTATCGAGTCCGTGAGGAGAAACTTCGCTTCCCACTTCACCTCGGTCGCTTGTTCATGGCGATCCCTTCGATGTTCCCGGATTAAAAATTTAATCCTAGACAAAAGGGATTGCTCAAACAACCAAGCCATCATCATGCTATTCGTTTAGAGAGGTCACTTGAACAAACTCGTTGTTCAAGCGACCATCCTCTATTCTACAAGTAGCCGCGGAATAGACGATGTCTGGATCGCCGATTTTTGTGTTTATGTTCGGGATCCAAGTATTATTTATCCATATACAGATTTATATCATGCTCATAGTTGAAAAACAAAAATAAGCAAGTAACAAAAGGAGAAAGAAGAATAGGTATACCTCTCGATCTTCTAATGTATGACCTTCCTCCTTTTGGACGTCGTGTGGGCGACGATCTACAAAAAGTCGAAGCTCCTTGATCGCAAATCTTCCTTCCTTGCTCTTCCAAAGCAAGAGGAAGATTAGAAACAAAGTTCTTCTCCTCCCTAAAACCAACCAACAAGGAACAATTAGAAACCTTGCCGCCGGCCAACTTGGAGGAGGGCTTTGTGGTGGAATCCGGCCAAGACACCAAGGGAAAGCCCTATATCTTCGTTTCCACCACCTAAGGAGAAGAGAATAGAGCCTTTTGGGTGCCGTCCAAGGGCTGGAAAGGGGCTGGAAAGGTGCTAGACACAAGCCAATGAAGGAAGAAGAAGAAAGAAAAACCTTCCTTATTAGGTGCCGCCCAAGCCTCCAAACCCTAACCCTAATCCTATCTCAACTAGGATTGCTCTCTTTCCGCCCAAAACCCTAGCTCTCATGGATGATGTTCACGCCAACTCCCTTGCCCTCCTTTTATAGAGTTAGAGATAAGTCATGATTTAATCTCCTCCATTGGTTCTAGGGATTTAATCTCAACCGTCGGATCTAGAGATTTATTCTCAACCGTCGGATCTTAGAGATTTAATCTCTACCTATGAATCTTAGAATTTTGTTTCTATCCATTGGATCTAAGCTTCATGAGTTGTTAATAGGCTACATTAGGGACCATGAGGAGGAGTTGGATCTTGGCCACCCATGGATCAAGCCCACATAAAGTCCGATCCACTAATGATGATCCAATCCACTAAAGGATCATCATTGATCTACCTCACCAACCCCCATATGATAATATGGGCTCTATATATTATTTGTACATTTTCTCCCCGTGTTTAAGATCTCGAATGTCCGTCGATTAATTAATTTACTGACCATTAATTAATCAACATCTAACTCCTTGAGTAGTACCACTCAACCTTTTCATCATGCCAGACCAAGTCCACCTGCAGGGTTTACATGATGAACCTTATGAGCTCCTCAAGGGGACATCATCATCCTAATATATACGACATGGTTTCCTCGTATAATCAACGACATACCATATAAATAATATCATCTCCCAACTTACCGAGCCTATCGATTTAATCTATAAATCTCGCCCATTGGTAAATCAAAAAGATGAGTACTAAGTATATGTGCCCGTTATTATATCGGGATTAAGAGCATGTACTAAATAATATCTGAGGTCCGATTCGATTATGTAGTCAGCAATAAATCGAATCACCTCTAAGTCGGTCCTGCTCAATACACACAAAGTGCACTAGTGTGATTCTTTGGTCAAGACAAACCAATTCCAAATCACACTACAACCATTCCGATGGTTTGTCCAAAGTCATCTCGGTTGTGAGCCTTTACTTATACTTTTCAAGGGGCCGATAACATGATCTCCCGTGTGAAACCACACACCATGTTATCTACAATGTAAAGTATTAGACAATATTGCATAACCATAAAAATATGCAAACAATGATCATGTGATTATTATTTCAAAATAAAGATGTTCATACAAAAGGTAGACTTTTCAGTATACATCCCTACAATCTCCCACTTATACTAAAAGACTATGTTGTCCTCAAACTATCATACATCCGATCCCCATTCCCTCCACATGCCTATCAAAAGCTCTCGCCGGAAGGGCCTTAGTGAAAGGATCTACCAGGTTATCCTCTGATGCAATCTTTGCCACAGCAACTTCTCCTCTCTTTGTTGGAATGTATACTGAAAGGCTAGATCTTTTTGTATGAACATTTTTATTTTGAAATAAGAATCACATGATCATTGTTTGCACTTTATATTTATTATATATGTGCATATTGTCTAATATTTTACATTGTAGATAACATGGTGCTTGGTGTGGCACAGAAGATCATGTTATCAGTCCCTTGTAAAATATAAGTAGAGGCTCACAACCAAGATGGTTTTGGACAAACCATTGGCATGGTTATAGTGTAGCTTGGTATTATTTTATCTTGAACATAGATTTACACTAGTACACTTAGGTGTATTGAGCAGGACCGACATAGAGGTGATTCAATTTATTGCTGACTACATAATTGAATCGGACCTCAGATATTATGTTGTACATGCTCTTAATCCCGATATAATAACGGGAACATGTACTTAGTATTTATTTCTTTGATTTACCAAAGGATGAGATTTAGATGGATTAAATCAATATGCCCGGTAAGTTGGGAAATGATATTATTTACATGGTGTGCCGTTGATTATAGGAGGAAACCGTGTCCTATATATTAGGTTGATGATGTCCCCTTGAGGAGCTCATAAGGTTCATCATGTAAACCCAGCTGGTTGACTTAGTCAACATGATGATAAGGTTGAGTGGTACTACTCGAGGAGTTAGATGTTAATTGATTGATGGTCAGTAAATCAATTAATTAACGGACATTCGATATCTTAAACACGGGGAGATGGATGTACAAATAATATATGGAGCCCATATTGATTTATGGGGGTTGGTGAGGTAATTCAATGATGATCCTCTAGTGGAATGGAACATCATTGATGGATCAAGTTTGTGTGGTTCCGATCCATCGGGTGGCCAAGATCCAACTCCTCCTCATGGTCCCTATCGTAGCCCAATATAATCCTCATGAACTCTAGATCCAAGGATGTAAAACAAAACTCTAGAACCAATGGTTGAGATTGAATCTCTAAAACCGACGGTTGGGATGAAACCCTAGATCTGACGGTTGGGATGAAACCTTAGATCCGATGATTGGGATAAAACCCTAGATCCGACGGTTGGGATGAAACCCTAGATCCGACGGTGGAGATTAAATCCCTAGATCCGACGGTGGAGATTAAAGGAGGCCTAAGCCTAACTCTATAAAAGGAAGGCTAAGGGTTGGGCGTGGGATATCAAGAAGGAAGTTAGGTTTTTAGTTTGGGCGGCTAGGGTTTGGAAGATAGGCTTGGGCGGCAATTCTTGGAAAGGAAAAGTTGGCGCCCATCTTCTTCCAACTTGTTTTGGCCGGCGCCCATCCTCATTGTTCCTTCTCCTATTCCTTGGCTGGCGGCAACCTCTCTTCAAGGTTGGCCGGCGTTCATTGATCCCTCTCCTTGGTGGCCGGCGGCATCTTTTATCCAAAGTTGGCCGGTGCCCAATCATCCACTCCTTGGCCGGCGGCAATCTTTCTTCAAGGTTGGCTGGCACTCAACTATCTACTCCTTGACCAGCGGCGATATCAAGCTCCTTAGCTTGGTGGTCGATTCTAGAAAGGAGAAGGAGTCTTTGTTTGGTTCTTCTCTTTGTTCGGAGCGAACAAAGAAAGGAAGAACGTGATCTAGGAGGCTTCTACTCGTGGAGGGTCTTCGCCCACACGACGTCCACGAGGAGGATAGGACATACGGTAGAAGATCGAGAGGTATAAAAGTTTTACAATTTTTTTTTATCTTAGCATGTTCTTATGTGTTGATTATACTAGTTTGCATTTGTATGTATTTGTATAATCATGGACCCCGAAGACAAACACAAAAACCGGCGATCCGTCCGTCGTCTCTTCCGCGGCTAACCAACTAGAAGAGTTGGGTTGCTTGAACAACTAGTTTGTTCAAGCAATCACTCAAGTTGTTAGCACGACGACGAATTGGTTATGCTTAGGAAGCTCATCCCATCCGGATTGGTGTTTTCATTAGTGAAAATTTTAATCCGGAGACATGGGAGCCAATGAGCCTTCCGAAGCAATTCCCTTTACTCTTTATGATTTCTCGTATCATATGGTACTTGCACTCTATGTGTTTACTGAAGGTGGATGCTTCGGAGGCTCATTGGCTCCCATGTCCCCGGATTAAAATTTTCACTAATGAAAGAATTAATCCGGATGGGATGAGCTTCCTTAGCACAACCTTTTCGTCGTCGTGCTAACAACTTGAGTGGTCGCTTGAACAAACTAGTTGTTCAAGCAACACAACTCTTCTAGTTGGTTAGCTGCGGAAGAGACGACGGACGGATCGCCGATTTTTGTGTTTGTCTTCGGGGTCTATTATTATACAATATATATTCATACACACACATGCATAATCAAAACAAATAAGAACATGCTCAGATCTGTACATAAAGTTAAAATAACTTTATACCTTACGATCTTCTACCGTATGTCCTATCCTTCTCGTGGACGACGTGTGGACGAAGATCATCCACGAGTAGAAGCCTTCTAGATCACTTTCTTCTCTACCTTGTCTGCTGCGAACAAAGAGAAGAAACCACAAATACCTTCCTATCTAGAACCGGCCACCAAATTATGGAACTTGGTGTAACCGCCGGCCAAGGAACTATTGGATGATGCGCCGGCCAACTTCAAGAAGTGTTGCCGCCGGCCACTTTGGAGAATGGGGAGGAGGAAGAGAACCGGCCACCAATGGGAGGAGAACCGCCGGCCAAGGAAGAAGGTAGAGGGCTCTATGATGGGCGCCGGCCAAGGAATGATAGAGGAGGATGGGCGCCGGCAATCAACTTGAAGGAAGAAGCTTGCCGCCCAAGCTTTGCTCCAAAACCCTAGCCGCCCAATGAACCCTAGCCGCCCACTTGTGGATGAACCAAACCCTAACTCCAATTCCTTGATCCTTCTTGCCGCCCAACCCTAAGCATCTATTTATAGAATAGGGCTTAAGCCTCCTTTAATCTCCACCGTCGGATCTAGGGATTTAATCTCCACCGTCGGATCTAGGGTTTAATCCCAACCGTCGGATCTAGGATTTCATCCCAACCGTCGGATCTAAGGTTTCATCCCAACCATCGGATCTAGGGTTTTATCCCAACCGTCGGATCTAGGATTTCATCCCAACCGTCGGATCTAAGGTTTTATCCCAACCGTCGGATCTAGGGTTTTATCCCAACCGTTGGATCTAGGGATTTAATCCCAACCGTCGATTCTAGGATTTCATCCTAACCATCGGATCTAGGGATTTAATCCCAACCGTTGGTTCTAGGTTTTGTTTTAATTCTTGGATCTAGACTTCACAAGGATTATATTAGGCTACGATAGGGACCATAAGGAGGAGTTGGGTCTTGGCCACCCGATGGATCGGAACCACACAAACTTGATCCATCAATGATGTTTCATTCCACTAGAGGATCATCATTGAACTACCTCACCAACCCCCATAAATCAATATGGGCTCCATATATTATTTGTACATTAATCTCCCCGTGTTTAAGATATCGAATGTCCGTCAAATAATTGATTTACTGACCATCAATTAATTAACATCTAATTCCTCGAGTAGTACCACTCAACCTTATCATCATGTTGACTAAGTCAACCAGCTGGGTTTACATGATGAACCTTATGAGCTCCTCAAGGGGACATCATCAACCTAATATATAAGACACGGTTTCCTCCTATAATCAACGGCACACCATGTAAATAATATTATTTCCCAACTTACCGGGCATATTGATTTAATCCATCTAAATCTCACCCACTGGTAAATCAAAGAAATAAACACTAAGTACATGTGCCCGTTATTATATCGGGATTAAGAGCATGTACAACATAATATCCGAGGTCCGATTCAATTATGTAGTCAGTACTAAATTGAATCACCTCTATGTCGGTCCTACTCAATACACCTAAGTGTACTAGTGTAACTCTATGTTCAAGATAAAACAATATCAAGCTACACTACAACCATGCCAATGGTTTGTCCAAAACCATCTTGGTTGTGAGCCTTTACTTATATTTTACAAGGTACTGATAACATGATCTTCTGTGCCACACCAAGCACCATGTTATCTACAATGTAAAATATTAGACAATATGCACACATATATAATAAATATATAAAATGCAAATAATGATCATGTGATTCTTATTTCAAACTAAAATGTTCATACAAAAAGAGCTAAGCTTTCAGTATACATTCCAACAATCTCCCACTTATACTAAAAGACTATGCCGTCATCACTCTGCCATACATCTGATCGCCATGTCCTCCACATGCCTATCAAACGCTTTCGCTGGAAGGGCCTTAGTGAATGGATCCGCCAGGTTATCCTCTGATGCAATCTTGGCGACAACAACTTCTCCTCGCTTTACGATCTCTCGTATGAGGTGGTACTTGCGCTCTATGTGTTTACTCGCCTTATGGGCTCGTGGTTCCTTCGAGTTTGCAACTGCACCACTTTTATCACAATAAATTGTGATAGTTCTGGGCAAACCAGGAATCACATCCAAGTCCATCAAGAAGTTCCTGAGCCATACAGCTTCCTTGGCTGCCTCAGAGGCTACCACATACTCAACTTCCATGGTAGAGTCCGCCACGCATTTCTGCTTGACACTCCTTCATACTATGGCTCCACCTCCAAAAGTAAACACAAACCCCGAGGTAGACTTACTCTTGTCCCTATCTGATTGGAAATCCGAATCCGTGTAACCCACAGGGACTAATTGATCTGCCCGGTAAACCAGCATATAATCCCTAGTCCTTCTCAGGTACTTCAATATATGCTTTACGATCCAATGTCCTGTCGGGATTACTCGATGTACGCTAACCATGCCCACAGAAAGCGGATATCCGGTCTATACATAGCATAGCATACATAAGGCTTCCCTCTGCGAAGCATAAGGAACCTTCATATCCTCTATCTCCTTTGATGTTTTAGGACACATCTCTTTAGATAAAAGAATCCATGCCTAAAAGGTAGAAACCTTTCTTGGAGTTCTCGCATGCTAAAACGAGCAAAGATAGTGTCAATGTATGAAGCTTGAGATAAGCACAACATCCTTTTCTTGCGATCCCTTATAACTTTGATCGCAAGGATGTGTCCTACTTCTCCAAGTCCTTCATATCAAACCTGCTTGGACAACCATACTTACGTCTCGATAACACTTTGATATTGTTGCCAACTAACAAAATGTCATCTACGATAGTACAAGAAACACCACTACGCTTCTTACATCTCTTGTATACACAAGGCTCATCCGGACTTTGAATAAATCCATATGACTGGATTACCTCATCAAAGCGGATGTTCCAAGATCTAGAAGCTTGCTTCAATCCATAAATGGACCGATTAAGCTTACATACAAGATGCTCTTTGCCTTTAGCAATGAATCCCTCTGGTTGCCGCATATAGATGTTCTTCTCAAGACTTCCGTTAAGGAAAGCTGTCTTGACATCCATCTGCCAAATCTCATAATCCATATGAGCAGCTATAGATAAGAGAATCCGGATAGACTTAAGCATAGCTACCGACGAAAAGGTCTCCTCATAATCGATACCCTCTTTCTGAGTATACCCTTTCGCAACAAGCCTAGCTTTGAAGGTTTCAACCTTCCCGTCTACTCCTCTCTTTTTCTTGTAGATCCACTTGCATCCAATGGTTTTTACACCATCGGGTGGCTCTACTAGCTCCCAGACCTGATTAGAATCCATAGATTCTATCTCTGAATTCATCGCACTTTGCCAAGATACCGTATCTCTATCTTGGATTGCCTCGTCATATGTCCAGGGATCAGGTTCATGTTCACCGGGGACTAAGTCCGAAGACTCTCCCAAAAACATGAATCTCTCGGGTTGTCTAACAACCCTCCCACTACGACGAGGTGCCTCCTGTGTATGCTCTGTGGCACGTGGTGCAGTGACTTGTGGTGTCTCCTCTTGTACCGGTGGTACTGAAGTCGGGACTTCCCCTGTCAACTCCTCAAGAACAATCTTACTCTTGGGCTTGTGGTTCATTACATAATCCTCCTCTAGAAATCTGGCGTTCGTGCTAACGATCACCCTCTGATCTCTAGGATTATAAAACAAACCAGCTTTCGTTCCCTTAGGGTAGCCAACAAACATGCACACTTCTGTACGAGGTTCCAACTTACCAGCATCAGCCTTCAGCACATGTGCTGGACTCCCCCATATCCGAATATGTCTCAGACTAGGCTTTCGCCCAGTCCACAATTCTACAGGGGTAGAAGGTACTGATTTAGATGGAACCAAGTTCAGAGTGTACATCGCCGTATCCAGTGCATACCCCTAGAACGAAACAGGTAACTCAGAATAACTCATCATCGATCTGACCATCTCCATAAGAGTCCTATTCCTTCGCTCCGCCACACCATTCTGCTGGGGTGTGCCAGGTGCGGACAATTGGGATTGAATCCCAGCCTCTGATAAGTAACTCCTAAACTCTCCCAAGAGGTACTCGCCACCACGATCAGATCGTAATGTCTTGATACTTTTACCTTGACGGTTCTCCACATCAGCCTTGAATTCTTTGAACTTGTCAAAGCATTCAGACTTGCGGCGCATCAAGTAAATGTATCCATACCTTGAATAATCGTCTACAAATGAGACGAAGTATTCAAAGCCACCTCTTGCCTGGATAGACATAGGACCGCACAAATCAGAATGAATCATTTCTAACACATCTTTGGCTCTATACCCCTTGGCCTTGAAAGGCCTCTTGGTCATTTTACCTTCCAAGCAAGATTCGCAGGTTGGGAGATCCTCCACCACTAATGAACCCAAAGGTCCATCAGCTATCAACCTTTGAATTCTGCTTAGGTTAATATGACCAAGCCTTAGATGGCAAAGATATGTTTGGTTCATTTGCGAAGGTTCTTTTCTCTTATTAGACTTAGAAGATGAGTTATTGATTTCTATATGCATCGTGGGAGTTTTTGGTTCAAGAGTATATAAATTGCCAACCAATGTACCAGAACAGATAATCTCCCTATTCCTCTTTATAACCACTTTGTCATTAAAAGAAACAGAATATCCATCCATAAACAATTTAGAAACTGAAATTAAATTCTTTCTAAAAGTAGGTACATAAAGACAATTTCTTAAAACCAAAACTTAATTCCTATCAAAAGATAAATAAATGTCTCCCACTGCAATAGCCGCCACCTTTGAAGCATTGCCCATGAAGACGGTAATCTCTCCCTCAGCTAGTCGTCGGGTTTCCTGGAACCCCTGCAAAGTATTGCAGACATGATCAGTGGATCCTGTATCTACACACCAGGCACTGGTAGATAACACCGCTAAACATGTTTCAACAACTAAACAAGAAGATATACCTTTGTTCTTTTGTCCAATATCTCTGCTTGCAAGTGAAGCACTTGCCTTTCGGCTTCTTCACTCCTGCCTGAGGTCCTGTTGCCACCTTCTTCGCTCCACCTTGCTTCTTCTTCTTCTTACCTTTCGGTTTAGAGGAAGAAACCTTCTGAGCGACGATGGCTTGAGCACTCTGACGAAAAAGCCCCTCTGCCGCCTGGAGTTCTGTCAGAAGCTCCGCCAACGAATACAACCTTTTGTTCATGTTGTAGTTGAGGCGGAACTGCTCAAAACTCCTAGGCATAGACTGGAGAATGATATCGACCTGGGTTTCCCCATCGATCTCAGCTCCTAGGACTTCCATCTCATTAAGATGAGCCATCATCTTGAGAACATGATCCCTAATGGGTGTTCCCTCGATCATGGAGGTCATCATCAAGTTATAGCCTCTCCGCTTAGCCGCCTACTCTGATGTCCGAAAAGTTCCTTGAGATTGAACATCATGTCATAAGCTGTGGCTATGGCCTGATGTTGATGTTGCAGCACATTTGACATAGATGCCAAAATGTAACACCGCGCCATCTCATCTGCCTTGATCCATTTCTTATAACGTTCTTTCTCCTTTTCATCAGAGTCATCGGAGGGCTTAGGAGGACAGACCTCGAAGAGTACAAATTTGTACTCCTCCGCAGTTAAGACAATATCCAGGTTTCTTTTCCAATCAATGTAGTTTGGACCAGTAAGTTTGTTTTCTTTTAAAATCACAGCAAGTGGGTTGAAAGCCATTTGAAAATCCTAAAAATCACAATGATCAAAATATTAGATTTCAAAAATTATTGATTCCTCAAAACAATAAAATCCCGAAATCAACCAACACCTCAAATCACCGAGAATGTCGCATGCCACTGCGTGGACGATACGAATTCTACATTTGTAAGAGGAGGTTTTACCCATTAATTTTATTATCTTGTCAACCTTACTTTCTGACAAATAAAATTAATAGTTGGTTCCTCTTTGGCCCTACAAATAAAAGCAGTGACTCCTATGGGGAGGATACTTTTATTTGTATCTAAGTGTGCACCATTACACGATACTAAGGGAATTATTTTGGATTATATGCCTTACCTCTGTGGAAGTACACATGCTCCTAGATAATTTCCTATAACCATTATTTGACCTAGTGATCCGCAAACAAACCCGCCTCGTGGAGGAAGGCACTCAGAGCCGACACACAAGTTTGTTGCATCACACGCCAAATTGTAATGAAGGTCATGAATTAATTAAAATGTCCCTCTCCCACTTAGTAAATTGCAAATGAGGAATTTTAAATCATACACAACATGCATATAAAACAAATAAGCAATAAATATGGAAAAAATAGAATTTTTCCAACTATTATGGCATTGTCCTCCAATATGCATCCCGTCGTGTCGCCACCTCGTCCGCTCCATCTTTTCCCGTGCGCAAGTCACCAAAGAGTTCCGAGCAGAGATAAATCATTTTATTTACATCCATCGATCCTATACTCCACGAAGGAGTGTACAAATAGTCTAGATCGAAAGTAAACTAAAATGATCGGCTAAACAATGCCGTATTTAATTACAAAAATTAAATACTAATCTAGCCTCGTCAACCCCGAGGATTCAAATAATAAATTTTTACACACATCCATTCATATACACACACATGGCCATAATAGTCGGATCTTATGCCTGCAACCAAAGAGTTAAACTACGCATATCCTAATATTATCCGACACATATAATATATGAAAAAGTGCATAAAAAATTAACCGAATCCAAAACACACAAAACCGGAAACCGTGGCTCTGATACCAATTGAAGGTGGATGCTTCGGAGGCTCATTGGTTTCCCATGTGTCCCCGGATTAAAATTTTCACTAATGAAAGAATTAATCCGGATGTGATGAGCTTCCTTATCACATCCATTTTGTCGTCGTGCTAACAACTTGAGTGGTCGCTTGAACAAACTAGTTGTTCAAGCAACACAACTCTTCTAGTTGGTTAGCCGCGGAAGAGACGACGGACGGATCGCCGGTTTTTGTGTTTGTCTTCGGGGTCCATGATTATACAATATATATTCATACACACACATGCATAATCAAAACAAATAAGAACATGCTCAGATCTGTACATAAAGTTAAAATAACTTTATACCTTACGATCTTCTACCGTATGTCCTATCCTTCTCGTGGACGACGTGTGGACGAAGATCATCCACAGTAGAAGCCTTCTAGATCACTTTCTTCTCTCTACCTTGTCCGCTGCGAACAAAGAGAAGAAACCACAAATACCTTCCTATCTAGAACCGCCACCAAATTATGGAACTTGGTGTAACCGCGCCAAGGAACTATTGGATGATCGCCAACTTCAAGAAGTGTTGCCGGCCACTTTGGAGAATGGGAGGAGGAAGAGAACCGGCCACCAATGGGAGGAGGGCCAAGGAAGGTAGAGGGCTCTATGATGGGCGCCGGCCAAGGAATGATGGAGGAGGATGGGCGCCGGCAATCAACTTGAAGGAAGAAGCTTGCCCACTTTGCTCCAAAACCCTAGCCAATAAACCCTAGCCGCCACTTGTGGATGAACCAAACCCTAACTCCAATTCCTTGATCCTTCTTGCCCAACCCTAAGCATCTATTTATAGAATAGGCTTAAGCCTCCTTTAATCTCCACCGTCGGATCTAGGGATTTAATCTCCACCGTCGGATCTAGGGTTTTATCCCAACCGTCGGATCTAGGGTTTTAATCCCAACCGTCGGATCTAGGATTTCATCCCAACCATCGGATCTAGGGTTTAATCCCAACCCTCGGATCTAGGGTTTTATCCCAACCGTCGGATCTAGGGATTTAATCCCAACCGTCGATTCTAGGGTTTCATCCTAACCATCGGATCTAGGGATTTAATCCCAACCGTTGGTTCAAGGGTTTCATCTAACCATCGGATCTAGGGATTTAATCTCATCCGTTGGTTCTAGGTTTTGTTTTACATTCTTGGATCTAGACTTCACAAGGATTATATTAGGCTACGATAGGGACCATAAGGAGGAGTTGGGTCTTGGCCACCCGATGGATCGGAACCACACAAACTTGATCCATCAATGATCTTCACCTCACCAACCCCCATAAATCAATATGGGCTCCATATATTATTTGTACATTAATCTCCCCGTGTTTAAGATATCGAATGTCCGTCAATTAATTGATTTACTGACCATCAATTAATTAACATCTAATTCCTCGAGTAGTACCACTCAACCTTATCATCATGTTGACTAAGACAACCAGCTGGGTTTACATGATGAACCTTATGAGCTCCTTAAGGGGACATCATCAACCTAATATATAGGACACGGGTTCCTCCTATAATCAACGGCACACCATGTAAATAATATTATTTCCCAACTTACCGGGCATATTGATTTAATCCATCTAAATCTCACCCACTGGTAAATCAAAGAAATAAACACTAAGTACATGTGCCCGTTATTATATCGGGATTAAGAGCATGTACAACATAATATCCGAGGTCCGATTCAATTATGTAGTCAGTACTAAATTGAATCACCTCTATGTTGGTCCTACTCAATACACCTAAGTGTACTAGTGTAACTCTATGTTCAAGATAAAACAATACCAAGCTACACTACAACCATGCCAATGGTTTGTCCAAAACCATCTTGGTCGTGAGCCTTTACTTATATTTTACAAGGTACTGATAACATGATCTTCTGTGCCACACCAAGCACCATGTTATCTACAATGTAAAAAATTAAACAATATGCACACATATATAATGAATATATAAAATACAAATAATGATCATGTGATTCTTATTTCAAAATAAAATGTTCATACAAAAAGAGCTAAGCTTTCAGTATACATTCCAACATTTACTAGCCTTATGGGCTCGTGGTTCCTTCGAGTTTGCAACTGCATCACTATTATCACAATAAATTGTGATAGTTCTGGGTAAACCAGGAATCACATCCAAGTCCATCAGAAAGTTCCTGAGTCACACAACTTCTTTGGCCGCTTCAGAGGCTGCCACATACTCAGCTTCCATGGTGGAGTCCGCCACGCATTTCTGCTTGACACTCCTCCATACAATGGCTCCACCTCCCAAAGTAAATACAAAACCTGAGGTAGACTTACTATTATCCCTATCAGATTGGATGTCGAAATCCGTGTAACCCACAAGGAGTAATTGGTCTACCCGGTAAACCAGCATATAATCCCTAATCCTTCTCAGGTACTTCAATATATGCTTTACCATAGTCCAATGTCCCTGTCCTGGATTACTCTGATATCTGCTGACCATGCCCACGGCAAAGCAGATATCTGGTCTCGTACAGAGCATCGCATACATGAGGCTTCCTACTTCCGAAGCATAAGGAACCGCCTTCATCTCCTCTATCTCCTCAGATGATCTAGGACACATCTCCTTAGATAAAGGAACTCCATGCCTGAAAGGTAGAAAACCCTTCTTGGAGTTCTGCATGCTTAAATGCTCCATAATCGTGTCTATGTATAAAGCTTGGGATAAGCACAACATCCTTTTCCTACGATCCCTTATAACCTTGATCCCAAGGATGTGTCCCACCTCCCCCAAGTCCTTCATATCAAACTGTTTGGACAACCATACTCTTACGTTCGATAACACCTTGATATTGTTGCCAATCAACAAAATGTCATCTACGTATAGTACAAGAAATACCACTACATTTCCGTCACATCTCTTGTATACACAAGACTCATCCGGACTTTGAATAAATCCATAAGACTGGATTACCTCATCAAAGCGAATGTTCCAAGACCTCGAAGCTTGCTTCAATCCATAAATGGACCGATTAAGCTTACATACAAGATGCTCTTTGCCCTTAGCAATGAATCCCTATGGTTGCTTCATGTAGATGTTTTCCTCAAGACTTCCATTAAGGAAAGCTGTCTTGACATCCATCTGCCACACCTCATAATCCATATGAGCTGCTATGCATAAGAGAATCCGGATAGACTTAAGCATGGCTACCGGCGAAAAGGTCTCCTCATAATCGATACCCTCTTTCTGAGTATACCCCTTCGCAACAAGCCTCGCTTAGAAGGTCTCAACCTTCCTATCTATTTCTCTCTTTCTCTTGTAGATCCACTTGCATCCAATGGTTTTTACACCATCGGGTGGTTCTACTAGTTCCCAGACCTGATTTGAATCCATAGATTCAATCTCAGCATTCATTGCACTTTGCCAAGATACTTCATATTTATCTTGGATTGCCTCGTCATATGTCCAGGGATCAGGTTCATGTTCGCCGGGACCAAATCAGAAGATTCTCCCAAGAACATGAATCTATCAGGCTGTCTCACAACCCTCCCACTATAACGAGGTATCACCTGTGTATCCTTTGTGACACGTGGTGTAGTGACATGTGGTATATCCTCTTGTACCGGTGGTACTAAAGAAGTGACTTCCCCTTTTAACTCCTCCAGAACAATTTTACTCTTGAGCTTGTGGCTCATCACATAGTCTTCCTCTAGAAATCTAGCGTTCGTGATAACGATCACCCTCTGATCTCTAGGACTATAAAACAATCCACCCTTAATTCCCTTGGGATAGCCAACAAACATGTGTACTTCTGTACGAGGTTCCAACTTACCAGCATCTGCCTTCAGCACATGTGCTGGACTCCCCCATATCCGAATATGTCATAGACTAGGCTTTCCCCCAGTCCACAACTCTGTGGGAGTAGAAGGCACTGATTTAGATGGAACCAAGTTTAGAATGTACACCGCCGTATCTAGAGCATATCCCCATAACGAATCTGGCAAGTCTGAATAACTCATCATCAATCTAACCATCTCCATAAGAGTCCTATTCATTCACTCTGCTACACCATTCTGCTGGGGTGTGCCAGGTGCAGTCATTTGGGATTGAATCCCAGCCTCTGATAAGTAGTTCCTAAACTCTCCCAAGAGGTACTCACCACCACGATCAGATCGTAGTGTCTTGATACTTTTACCTTGACGTTTCTTCACATCAGCCTTGAATTCTTTGAACTTGTCAAAGCATTCAGACTTGCGGTGCATCAGGTAAATGTATCCATATCTTGAGTAATCATCTATAAAAGAGATGAAATACTCAAAACCACCTCTAGCCTGGATAGACATAGGACCACACAAATCAGAATGAACCAATTCTAACACATCTTTGGCTCTATACCCCTTGGCCTTAAAAGGCCTCTTGGTCATCTTACCCTCCAAGCAATATTCACAGGTTGGGAGATCCTCCACCACTAATGAACCCAAAGGTCCATCAGCTATCAACCTTTGAATTCTGCTTAGGTTAATGTGACCAAGCCTAAGATGCCAAAGATATGTTTGGTTCATCTTCGAAGGTTCTTTTCTCTTATTGGAATTAGAAGATGAGTTATTAACTTCAATTTACATCGTGGGAGGTTTTGGTTCAAGTGTGTACAAATTTCCTATCAATGCACCCGAACAGATAATGTCCCTATTCCTTCTTATAACAACTCTGTCATTAAAAGAAATAGAATATCCATCCATAAACAATTTAGAAACTAAAATTAAATTCTTTTTAAACAAGGGTACATAAAGGCAATTCTTAAGAACCAAAAGTTTATTTTTCTCAAAAGATAAATGAACGTCTCCCACTGCAACAGCAGCCACCTTCGTGGTATCGCCCAAGTACACAGTAATCTCTCCCTCAGCCAGTCGTCTGGTTTCCTGGAACCCATGCAAAGTATTGCAGACATGATCAGTGGCTCCCATATCTACACACCAGGTGCCGGTAGATAACACCGCTAAACATGTTTCAATGACTAGACCAAAAGATATACCTTTGTTCTTGCGGTTGGGGCAGTCCTTCTTCCAGTGTCCAGTCTGCTTACAAGTGAAGCACTTGCCTTTCGGCTTCTTCACTCCTCCCTGAGTACCTCCCACCGCCTTCGCCCCAGTTTGTTTCTTCTTCTTCTTTCCTTTCGGCTTAGAAGTAGAAACCTTTTGGGTAACCACGGCATGCGCCTGAGCACTCTGACGAAATAGTCCCTCTGCCGCCTGGAGTTCTGTTAGAAGTTCCGCCAACGAATACAATCTCTTGTTCATGTTGTAGTTCAGGCGAAACTGCTCAAAACTTCTAGGTAGAGACTGGAGTATGATATCGGCCTGGGTTTCCCCATCGATCTCAGCTCCTAGGACCTCCAGCCCATTCAAATGAGTCATCATCTTGAGAACATGATCCCTCACGGGTGTTCCCTTGATCATGGTGGTCGTCATCAAGTTTCTCATGGCCTCTTGCCTCGTAGCCCGATTCTGGTGTCCGAAAATCTCCTTGAGATTGAGCATTATATCATAAGCAGTGGACATGGCTTGATGTTGATGTTGTAGTACATTTGACATAGATGCCAAAATGTAACACCGTGCCATCTCATCGGCCTTGATCCACTTCTTATAGCTCCCTCTCTCCTTTTCCCCAGAATCATCTGCAGGCTTGGGAGGGCACTCTTCGAGGAGTACATATTTGTATTCCTCAGCAGTCAAGACAATGTCTAGATTCCTCTTCCAATCAACATAGTTGGGTCCAGTAAGTTTGTTCTCTTTAAGTATCACAGCAAGTGGGTTGAAAGCCATTTTGAAAGAAAACCTAAGAATCACATAAATCAAAACATTAGATTTCAAAAAAATTATTGATTCCTCAAACAATAAAATTTTAAAATCAACCAACACCTCAAAACACTGAGAATATCGTATGCCACAATAGTGTGGACATATACGAATTCTACATTTGTAAGAGGAGGTTTTACCCATTAATTTTACTATCTTGTCAACCTAACTTTTTGACAAGTAAAATTAATAGTTGGTTCCTCTTTGGCCCTACAAATAAAACCAGTGACTCCGATGGGGAGGATACTTATATTTGTATCTAAGTGTTCACCATTACTCGGTACCAAGGTAATTATCTCGGGTTATGTGCCTTCCGATGGGGAAGTATACACACTCCTTGATAATTCCCTATAACCATATTTGACCTTGTGATCCGCAAACAAACCCATCCGATATGGAGGAAGGCACTCAGAGCCGATGCGCAAGTTTGTTTGCATCACTTGTCAAATCGTAATGGAGGTCGTGAGAATTTTAAAGATTCCCTCTCCCACTTAGTAATTTGAAATTGAGGATTTTTCCTAGCCTACGACATGCATATCAAACAAAAAGCAATAAATATGAAAAATAAATTATTTTCCAAATATTATGGCTTTGGTCTTCAATATGACTCTCGTCGCATTGCCATCTCGTTCGCTCCTCCTACGCCATGTACGAGCCATCCGGAGATCCGAGCCGAGACTAAAACTTATTTTAATTTACATCCATCGATCCTATACTCCACGAGGGAGTGTACATGAAATCTAGATCGGAAGTAAAATAAAATAAAGAGTGGCTAAACAATGCCATATTTAATTTACAAAAACTAAATACTAGCCTCGTCAACCCCGAGGATTCAACAAAATAAATATTTACACACATACAATCACATACACACATATGGCCATAATAGTCGGATCTTATGCCTGCAACCAAAGAGTTAAACTACGCATATCCTACTATTATCCGCCACATATAATATATGAAAAAGTGCATAAAAATTAACCGAATCCTAAACACATAAAACCGGAAACCTTGGCTCTAATACCAATTGAAGGGTTTTGCTTATCGAGTTCGTGAGGGGAAACTTCGCTTCCCACTTCACCTTGGTCGCTTGTTCATGGCGATCCCTACAATGTCCCCGGATTAAAAATTTAATCCTAGACAAAAGGGATTGCTCAAACAACCAAGCCATTGTCGTGCTATTCATTTAGAGAGGTCACTTGAACAAACTCGTTGTTCAAGCGACCATCCTCTATTCTACGAGTAGCCGTGGAATAGACGATGTCCGGATCGTCGGTTTTTGTGTTTATGTTCAGGATCCAAGTATTATTTAGCCATATACAGATTTATATCATGCTCATAGTTGAAAAACAAAAACAAGCAAGTAACAAAAGGAGAAAGAAGAATAGGTATACCTCTCGATCTTCTAATGTATGACCTTCCTCCTTTTGGACGTCGTGTGGGCGATGATCTACCAAAAGTCGAAGCTCCTAGATCGCAAATCTTCCTTCCTTGCTCTTCCAAAGCAAGAGGAAGAGTAGAAACAAAGTTCTTCTCCTCCCTAAAACCAACCAACAAGGAACAATTAGAAACCTTGCCGCCGACCAACTAGGAGGAGGACTTTGTGGTGGAATCCGGCCAAGACACCAAGGGAAAGCCCTATATTTTGGGCGCCGGCCAAGGGCTGGAAAGGGGCTGGAAAGGTGTTGGACGCCGGCCAATGAAGGAAGAAGAAGAAAGAAAAACCTTCCTTATTAGGTGCCGCCCAAGCCTCCAAACCCTAACCCTAATCCTATCTCAACTAGGATTGCTCTCTAGCCGCCCAAAACCCTAGCTCTCATGGATGATGTTCATGCCAACTCCCTTTCCCTCCTTTTATAGAGTTAGGGATAAGTCATGATTTAATCTCCTCCATTGGTTCTAGGGATTTAATCTCAACCGTCGGATCTAGAGATTTAATCTCAACCGTCGGATCTTAGAGATTTAATCTCTACCTATGGATCTTAGAATTTTGTTTCTATCCATTGGATCTAAGCTTCATGAGGTGTTAATAGGCTACATTATGGACCATGAGGAGGAGTTGGATCTTGGCCACCCATGGATAAAGCCCACATAAAGTCCGATCCACTAATGATGATCCAATCCACTAAAGGATCATCATTGATCTACCTCACCAACCCCCATATGATAATATGGGCTCCATATATTATTTGTACATTTTCTCTCCATGTTTAAGATCTCGAATGTTTGTCAATTAATTAATTTACTTACTATTAATTAATCAACATCTAACTCCTTGAGTAGTACCACTCAACCTTTTCATCATGTCGGACCAAGTCCGCCTACAGGGTTTACATGATCAACCTTATGAGCTCCTCAAGGGGACATCATCATCCTAATATATAGGACACGGTTTCCTCCTATAATCAACGGCACACCATATAAATAATATGATCTCCCAACTTACCGAGCCTATCGATTTAATCTATAAATCTCACCCATTGGTAAATCTAAGAGATGAGTACTATGTATATGTGCCCATATTATATTGGGATTAAGAGTATGTACAATATAATATCTGAGGTCCGATTCGATTATGTAGTCAGCAATAAATCGAATCACCTCTAAGTCAGTCCTGCTCAATACACACAAAGTGCACTAGTGTGATTCTATGGTCAAGACAAACCAATACCAAATCACACTACAACCATTCCGATGGTTTGTCCAAAGTCATCTCGGTGGTGAGCGTTTACTTATACTTTTCAAGGGGCCGATAACATGATCTCCCGTGTGACACCACACACCATGTTATCTACAATGTAAAGTATTAGACAATATTGCATAACCATAAAAATATACAAACAATCATCATGTGATTCTTATTTCAAAATAAAGATGTTCATACAAAAGGTAGACTTTTCAGTATACATCCCTACATGGAAAGGACCCTTCCATGTGGAGAGCCGAGCGGGAGTTGGAGCTTATTACTTGAAGGATCTTCAAGGGAGGCTTTTAACAAGACCCTGGAATGTGTATCACTTGCGCCTTTATTTTAGTGGATAAAACATTGTAACATGTATGTTTTGTTCTTTTAAGTAATACAACGTAGAAAAAGTCATGTATTATATTGCAAATGTTATGATAAATACAAGTTATATTTTCTCAGTATTAGAAGGGAAAGGAAAAGATAGTAAGTCAGGAGGAGTGTGGTCAATTGTATTGTCGATATCCAAAAAGTTGGTAGAGTGCCCGGGAGGTAGATAGCCGGCTGCTTTGAATTGATTGATACAATCTTGGAAGCCCCATTGAAGAAAGGCAAAGCCTCTGTCCAAGAACATATCATTTATAGCAACTGAAGTCCAAGAATTTTAATAAGATGTACTGGTTCCTGCTTGAAGAGGTCGGACTTTTAATATATCTAGAGTATTCTGTAAGTAGGAAGTCTGGAAATAAAGGGCGGACAGTTCTGCTCGGTTGGCTAATGCCTTTATATAGGAGGCTTGCAGTTCTCGTTCAAGTCTTTGATAGGCTTTTTGTAATGCCAACTCTCTGGTTTGACATTCTTGTAATTCTCTTTTTAGATTATTATTGTACTGCAGCCATTGGTTGTTTAAGTGAGTTATGCTTGTGATACCCTATAGAGATAGATGTCAGTATCGAGAAAAATAAGTAAAAGAAAGTGTATGTTGACCTCATTAATATTGGATGTTAAGGAATCTGGCAGATCGGGTGTTGAGAAGGAAGAAAGAGGAGTTGGTAGAGTTTGATGAGGGGGTAAGGGTTGGATGGAAAGTGGTGGTTGTCGGGGATGGAGTTGAATAGGGTTTGCACGAGAAGGAGGTGGAGTATGTTCAGTATCCTGCATTAATAATGATTCTGAAAAAGAAACAAGTAAAAAACTTACATATGTTATAACAGTATGGAGAGATACAGTCAGAAGCAATTATTATCGAGCGTACCAGTCAACTGGAGAGGATAGCTAGTCCTGATTAGTGATAGTGTTGATATGGTCAGTAACTAGTTCAAGTTGAATCGTTCTTCTGATAACAATAGAATCATCATTTGATACTCTTCATTATCGTGGTAAGAGCCTAGAGAAGGGCAGGGAGGAAGAGCAGTTAACCATGTAGAGGAGAAAGGAAAGGGAGAGGGCGAATGTACAAAGAAGTAATGTTCCTTTCATCCTTTGTGTGAAGAAGGGATACCAGTAAGAAATTGAAAGTTTGGCCGAGCTTGAAAGTAAAAGATGCTTATTTCTAATGATTTTATTTGAAAAAAGCAGTGGAAAAGAAAGGTTAAAGGAGTAATTGATAAAAAAAAAAAGAGGTGATAAAGTAAAATCCTAGCATTAAATGGAAGGAGTTGGGACTTAGTTGATTTAAAGGGATAGAAAAATATTCAGAAACCTCTAAGAGGAAGGGATGAATGGGGAAAAATAGACCGACTTCTACTTGATTGGAGAAAAAAAGCTTTGGTGCGACCAGGAGGTAGGTGGGGGTACTCGGTGGAGTTAGCTGCAATAATGTGATAATCGGAGGGAAGTTGTATACGGGAGGAAAGGATTCGGCAGTGTTCTCCTGTAATTTTGGAACAGGTGGAAGTAAACCATAGATGGGGAAGTGAAGAAAGGGGTTGCATTTTCTTGAGGGTATCGGAGGAAGGGATTTTTGAAGAGTTTTTTTTTATCTTGAAAAGGAATGGATTGCTTCTATATTTATATGGGAAAAGGGGGTTGAATAGGAGGGAAATAACAACTTTTCCTTCTCAGTTTTAAGAAATAGTAATATAGAATCACTTTACATAAGTTTGTTAGGGTGAAAATGGTAGATAAGTAAAGAATTCAGCTTCTAACAAGGTAAGATGGGGGTATGTTAATTTTTGTTAGAAAAGGAGTGGTGTGGACAGTTTCTGAGCAACAGATATTGTATCAGTTTTTGAATATGTGCAAATTATAAGGGGAGGTTTGGAAATGATCATGTTATAAGTCTAGAAATAAATATGCAGGTATTCTGTGGTATTCTAAGTAATATTGGCGACAGTTTCTCCTTAATAATTTTATGAAAGTATGGGGGATGCTTCCTGGATTCTGATTTGGTGTTATGATCAAGTGTGCCAATCTGTTAGATTGATAATGTTGAGTTATTTATTATAGTATATTCTTGGTTCGCATGGGTTTTTTGTTCAGTATGCCTATACAAATAAGGTGAAGGTAGGTGTTATTGTCACGCCCCGAGGGAGTCCCCGCCAGACGAAAATCCGGCAGCATCTCCCCTGTACGGGTGACAATACCAATTTTTATACAAGGCCTACACGGCCACTATACATCGGTCAACACGACCGGAATCATACCACATCACACGCAGATAATAATAAGGCCTCAGGCCAACAAATCTAGGTAAACAAAAGTCTACTCTAACTAGACTTACCCCTTCTGCCATCTGGGCAGGAATACTCAACCGAAATCCAATCGAAATAAAAATCCGATCAAAGGTCCCTAAGGACATACCAAAACATCCACAGGTACAAATATCCAACTCCAGTCCTAAACATATATTCTAATCCAAATACCCAAAACCGTAAACACAAATAACAAAATACACTTCCACGACGAGGGGGTTGGCAATGGACTCTCCGACCCATCCTCGAAATAGATATAATCAACGGGGTGAGTTCAAAGAACTCATGCGGATACTAGTCGATATGAATAGTAAGAAATAGCTAACAATACTAATCATGCCAAGACATCCTCATATATATGGTAAGCAAGAAATAAATGAAAAAGGACTGTACTCACCTGAGTCTCCTACCCTGATATAGGAGCATGTGCCCTACTATAAGAGAGAAAGTCATCACCATATAAGAATATGAATCCTGTATGCATGTCAATCATATGCAACATCCAAGGCATCAATACGCAAAGAAACACAATACAAATGCAATCCGCAAAAATGCATGTCGATGTAAATAACATGGTCACCCCCGACGCTACACCACTCACACGCAATGGTGAAGCCGAGTGGGTAGGGCTATGACAATGTGGCACTCGCCATCATCGCTTCCCGAGTGACCGAGTGGACAGGATGTCGGAGTACACCTATCCTCCCGCCTCTAAACATAGTGGGGAGCTAAGCTCTCATCTCCTGTCATAGGCCGAGGAGGGATCCTCGCGCCTACCACGCTGCCGCTACCCCATGAGCGGTCCAATGGAGTCGACAGAGCAATGCACACACCTCCTCGATGTACCACTAACCCATGAGTGGCAAGGTGTGTGCAGCATGTAACTAGTCATGGGCTCAACAATAATGGAACCCCGTCCAGCCAGCATGCAATCATGCAAGATGGTGCATGATACTAAAGCATGTAAATCCAACTACAAATATCCATCCGAATAATATGCAAAGTCAATAAGTGCATATAACTGATCCAAGCAACCATGATCCAAATAACACAGGGAAGATATAATCATACTGATCAAATGCATGTAGCAAATAGGCACTAAGCATACTAGGCATATAAACATGAAAAGTATTGCATGCTATTCTAACTAACATATCAACTTGACTATATCTAAAAGATAAGTCAAAGTACCCGCCTGAATATATATCCGTAAGAATGAAACCGTCACGATCGGGACTCGCCAGATCAAACTCATAAAGCATGACTATAGTTAAGCACAAAAATACAATTCACCGACAAATCGAATAATTTATCGATTTCCTTTATATCCCAATTACCCCAAATCTCATATCCTCCGAACTACCGATCAACCGAATAACTCCTAATCAACCCAAATCGACCAATCAACCAAAACCCCAAGTTCACAATTGACCACAACTCCGACTAACCCTTGTTTTCACAGCCGACACATCCACCCTAACCACACGACACCCTCCAAATCAAACCTCTCACGCCTCTCACAAATGACATTTCCTTGCCGCCTCTAATCACGCCTAACCTCACTCACCGATTCTCTTCAATTCCTTCCTCACAACATCACCAACCAATCCACAAAGAAACCTTACCTACCCGCCACCACCACAGAAGGGCGAGACGGCGACACGCACCAGATCGCCTATCTAGTTGGAGTAAAGATGTCGAGGTCGACGCAGGCGACGGCCGTCGCGATCGCCGCAAGGTGGGCGGCGCCGGCAAGGTCGGGCGACGAAGGGCACGCGGGTTCGTCGGGCCGCGCCGGGGACTAGCCGTCGCGGGGGCGGGCGAAAGGGAACAGCTCGACGACCGGCGGCGACCGGGAGGGTGGCGAAGGCGCCGGGCGGCGAGCCGCGTCGCGCGGCGCGCGGGCGTGAGCGCAAAAGGTCGCAGTGGGGAAAGAAAATGCCGCGAGGAAGAGGCGCCGCTCGATCGCGGAGGGAGGTTCGCGGCGCGCTCGGCGGCGGCGGGTGCCGAGCAACGAGGAAAAGGGCGACGGTGCAGGAAGAAACGCGGCGGGCGTTCCCAGACGCGACGAGCGCGAGAAAAGGAAGGGCTCGCGAAGGAAAGAAAATCGGGAAAGAAGTAAAACCTAGATTTATAACCTAGGTTAATTAACCCCATTAACTAGTCTAAACAAGCCCCTTTAAAAGCCTTATCCCCGTTATCTTGTATATGCCCGTTTAAATCCAAAATTTTAGAAAATAAAATTTCTCCAAAAAATCCAAATATTTCGTGATTATTTTCTTTGGCCATAAAATTTTATATTTAAAATTTTCAGTATTTAACATTCTCCCCCACTAATAAAAATTTGGTCCCCAAATTTCCTACTCGTATATTAGTACGAGATGTCCCAACAACCATCTCGAGCATCTGGAGACAAGTCACACCTCAAGTGACTAAGTGGGTTCTTGATATCCCTTAACATCAAATCACACTTACTTCTAGCAGCCCTTCCAAGGTATGAATAGTATCTTCATATCGACCACTTATCATAAGTACCTATCTGTACCCGAGTGGAGCTCTATATCCGTGACCTGTTAAAGACTTTACCATAATCCTAAGGTAAATCCTGAATCGCTATCACATACGATACTCAAAGATCCTCCATGAACTGGAAATCGCCACAATATAACCTATCCAACGATCCTATAACTCATCGTATGGATCTAGAGAAAATGAGCGGACTTAGCTAATCATACTAAGTCCTTTCTGAATTCCAAATAATCTCCCAACACTGTCCATCATACTATGCTTTCACGTCCATCTCGGTACAGAACCTTCCTGATTATTTATATACCACCTTTACTAGTTGACACACTGCACAATCAACTATGTCCTGCATGTCGTTCCACCATGGAGAACGTTTCAATACTTACTATTTTCCGAATACAATCCGATACATCTGCAACATATAGAACCTATTGCAATCTTCAGCAATACTTATCAAAATATCATGACCAAGCTTGGCTCTCGAGTAATGCAAAAGGCACTACTTACGGCAACGACATGCTACCACGAGGGACTCATAGCCAAGATGTCGTAGCTATCTAGCCACCTACATACAAATTCCAATATCACTAATTCAACCCAGAGAGCAAGAGTACAACTCTATGGTAAATGCTCTATCATCACAACAGGAATCTATCTGTTGTTCCCGAATCAATAATAACTCTTCCGAAATTCAAATGCAACTACACAGTAGCTAGCTAAAACTTCATAAGCATATCTGCTCATCTCTACAAAACAACATAACAACTCCTACTAGGTCCACGTCATATATATATATGACAACCCATCTCGTAGTTCCTCATTTGACGTAACCATGGGATACGTCTCAATCAACTAAAATGTAAACGCTCCATTCTCTCAAACATTGCATCCGATACAATACCCTTCCTTCCACCGAGAATGATCAAACAACTCGTGTAAAAGTCAACCATCGTCGAGCCACAAACTAGTTTCACAAGCTTGACTAAATAAATTCCATTACCGTCGTGTGTAGTACCACTAGAGCATCCTATCCATATCTATGGTAATAATAAATCAAATCAATACTGAAAATCATCACCTACGGTGGCCGAAAGTGCTCAACTCCAACTGCCACCATCATAAATGATCCAATCGTGTCCGCATTACACGATTTCCTAAATCCGACGACTAAGTCGCCATAAGTCAAACAAGATAATCAAACCTCGCAATTCATACCAAGTATGAAATTGTCATCACTATACACTGCATCCTCTTTACTCTAGGCGATGATATATCAATCATCCCTATAACTTTGATAATTTTATGACACCCTTGCACGACAATATCAAGACACCAATCATAAATCAATCCTAGAGTATAGACAGGTGTCCTATAGCTGCTCTAAATAGATCCTCAATCCACCATGAAGGATAATCATTTCCTTCTACTACCACATTCCATCATCGAAAATCGCTGTATAACCTCAAAGGTCCATCTCTCTTAACCAAGAGTTGATCTTCTCTCGAAGAAATATGGGATGTATAAATATCCCATACAACACCTCCTATAATAAGATAAAACGATCTTTCATCGTCTTGACAAGTGTAGGCATATACGCCTAATCCATAACCAAATCACTATTAGTATGGACTGATATTCTCCGAGGGTTTACTCCTTGTCCTCCTAATGGGTGGCTAGCGGTCTAACCCTAGCCTCCTAATTCGACATCACGGCACCTCTAAAGAACTGCATCTGAAATCATCATTTGATTCCTCAAGGTCAATATGTTATCGATCTCGCCCCGACCATGAGTAGGGACAATTTCACTAAGTCAATAGTTTTCCTAACCACAAAAGTACTCAGAACCACTAAAGACAATACCTTTCCTATAGCTCAGTAGATATCCTTCACTTGCTTGGTCTCAAAACACGAGAACTCCCAAAAATCCAAGGAAAATAAAATCCTCAAGCACAAAACCCAAAAACCAAAATAAACCAATAAATTGTCACGTCCTGGGGGCATATCCGTCATCCAAATGACAAGGGAGCCCCTTAGTGACAATATCCAGAATCCATGGTCCAAATCTGGTAAAAACCTCGAAATAATTATAGAAATACAAGTATTTCAATAACTGCATGCATGCACGACTAAACATATATCAATCAAAGTAAAATAGTTTTATGACCCCAAATCCAATTGCGACAAAATCCAAAGTGCACAATCAAAATGCAACACCGATCAAGTAAACAAAGTGGCATCCCGACGATGCAGGGAGACAAGCACGGCAAGGAACTCTCTGAGCGACACCAAGGTAGGTCAATATGACACGTCCTCCATCAGTTAACCTAGAGGATAAATGAGGAGGGGATAAGTACAACCACTCTGTGGATGTATAGACAATAGTGCATAATCATAATGCACATAATGGAAGTCACAGGGAACAAGCTAGAGTAACCCAACCCTCAGAGTACCAATATCAGTCTACAACTAACCTAATCAGCAGTATAATAAATATACCTGCAACATACACAACCACTGCAACAAGCAGTGCACATCCAGATACCACGATAAAGTCTCGTGGCTCTCACACAAAAAGGAAACTATCTATGAGCTACCTCGAACGTAACCCATGGGCCGACAATCAATAGCACGGTTCACGCCAAGAACTATATGCTACCACGAATGAGACTCGTGAATAGACAAAGTTGTATATAAATATCTAATTATCGATCGCAGCTAGCATACTATCACCAATGATAGGTCGCGTGAGCAATCGATTATCCTAGGTTGTTAAACCTAGGGTTATCCAATAGATCCCGCTTAAACCACCCATCAACGTCGACAAAGATCATCGATCTACAATTAAGCCCATCGAGGCGGCGAGGGTTTCAACACCTCTAATACCAAATGTTTATCAAATACGATAAAGATCATCAACTTATAAATAAATAAGTCGAGATGATTAAATCTAGGTTCCAACCCTTCTAACATGATCGGTTATCAAGGTCTCGATCAAAATCATAAGTCCTCCAATAACCACGCCGAGACGATTAATCATAGGGTTTCATCCCAACTAATGAAAATGCCTATCAAGGCCAATAAGGACCACAAGTCTACTATCAAGCCCTTCAAGAGGGTTAATCCCAAATTATATCGTCCTACCAGCTCAATCATGCATGCTACAACATGCTACCACGAACAGATCTCGTGGTTACTTAACCTGTAAAGTAGCTATCTAGCTACAGATGTCATACGAATCCGATTATCACCAACTCTGAACGAATAACGCAAGAGTATAACCTTACAGTAGATTATCTCAACCATACATGGAAGACCTATTCGACCTCAAATACACAAAAGCCCCTTTAGGGAAACTCTACTGTAACTTTCCTCAACCACAAATGGGTGATATTGTTGACAGCCGATAAATATAAACAACATTATATACCCTCTAAGGATTAATCGCATCCTAATCATATGACCTCTACTAATCCGATCACCATATCAGCTGAAATAGTAAATGGGTAATCACCTACCAATATGCACATCCGGTTATTACGCCTAGGGTTCCAACACCTAGGGTTCTACTAATATTGTTTCATTCCTGAGATCCGCTCCTACCGAATAACCTCATCTAAGTTATTCTATCTCTACCAGTCTTAATTATGGCATCCACCACAAAACACATAACCATATAAACATGTAACACGCTGTCTAATAAACGACAGCATAGTCCTACCAATGGCAATCAATAGCCGAAATTAATTTAGGTATAGCTAAAGGGTCATGCCAGACAAAGTCAAGGCAATACTAAATAAAACATCAGATGCCTATATATACCCTAAACTATGTAAGCAATGTAATCATGTCCTCCTGTCTTCTACGAATTTATCCATCTTAGTCATATTATTCAACTAGTCTAATAATCCTAATACTAGTCAAATCCTAGTGGTAAACATCTACCAATAATATCTAATCATTTTTATCACGATGATAACAAGCTACGTATAACAGTAATAGCAATTTATAACCAAATGCTATCTATAACCCAGCAACTTAAAAATCTAACAGTCCAATAGATATCAGGTTAAAACAATCCTAGATAAAACATGATATCACCGCATAACCAAATATAACCAATATAATATGCACTAAATCTAGAAAATTTTCTAGAATGTATTTACCTGTTAGCTGTCTGGAGATGTCCTGTCGCCGCCAAATCCCCCATATTGACCTCGTCAATAATACCTCGAATTTCCGAAACATAAAAATCGCTTCAACTGCAACTCGAAAATACCCATTAACTCCGCCAAACTTGGCGAACTCCATAAACCCAAAGACCCTAAGGAACTCGAAACCTACGCTCGACTATTCAAATAAATTGTCACGCCGAGGAGTCCCCGCTGCATTTAAAAATCCGGCAAAGATCTCCTGTACGGGTGACAATACCAATTTTTATACAAGGCCTACACGGCCACTATACATCGGTCAACACGACCGGAATCATACCACATCACACGCAGATAATAATAAGGCCTCAGGCCAACAAATCTAGGTAAACAAAAGTCTACTCTAACTAGACTTACCCCTTCTGCCATCTGGGCAGGAATACTCAACCGAAATCCAATCGAAATAAAAATCCGATCAAAGGTCCCTAAGGACATACCAAAACATCCACAGGTACAAATATCCAACTCCAAATTCCTAAACATATATTCTAATCCAAATACCCAAAAACCGTAAACACAAATAACAAAATACACTTCCACGATTTAGGGGTTGGCAAATTGGACTCTCCGATACTCCATCCTGAAATAGATATAAATCAACGGGGTGAGTTCAAAGAACTCATGCGGATACTAGTCGATATGAATAGTAAGATAGCTAACAATACTAATCATGCCAGTACAGTCTCATATATATGGTAAGCAAGAAATAAATGAAAAAGGACTGTACTCACCTGAGTCTCCTACCCTGATATAGGAGCATGTGCCCTACTATAAGAGAGAAAGTCATCACCATATAAGAACATGAATCTCAGATGCATGTCGATCATATGCAACATCCAAGGCATCAATACAATAATGCAACAAACACAATACAAATGCAATCCGCAAAATGCATGTGCAAAATAACATGGTCACCCTCGACGCTACCAGCCGCTTACACGCAATGGTGAAGCCAGTGGGTAGGGCTATGACAATGCTGTGCACTCGCCATCATCACTCCCGAGTGGCCGAGGACAGGGATGTCGTCGAGTACACCTATCCTCCTGCCTCAAACATAGGGGGAGCTAAGCTCTCATCTCCTGTCATAGGCGGAGGAGGGATCCTCGCTCGCTACCACGCCTGCGTCGCTACCCATGAGCGGTCTGAGCTCGACAGAGCAATCGCACACACTCCTCACGATGTACCACTAACCCATGAGTGGCGGTGTATGCGAGTTATGTAACTATGGGCTCAACAATAATGGAACTCATCAGCCGATGCAATCATGCAAGATGGTGCATGATACTAAAGCATGTAAATCCAACTACAAATATCATCGAATAATATGCAAAGTCAATAAGTGCATATAACTGATCCAAGCAACCATGATCCAAATAACACAGGGAAGAAATAATCATACTGATCAAATGCATGTAGCAAATAGGCACTAAGCATACTAGGCATATAAACATGAAAAGTATTGCATGCTATTCTAACTAACATATCAACTTGACTATATCTAAAAGATAAGTCAAAGTACCCTTTGAATATATATCCAAGAAGAATGAAACCGACGATCGGGACTCATTTGGGATCAAACTCCGTGATAAAGCATGACTATAGTTAAGCACAAAAATACAATTCACCGACAAATCGAATAATTTATCGATTTCCTTTATATCCCAATTACCCCAAATCTCATATCCTCCGAACCATACCGATCAATAACTCCGGAATCAACCCAATCGACCAATCAACCAAAACCCCAAGTTCAAATTTCAAATTGACCAATAACCCGACTAACCCTTGTTTTCACAAAGACACATCCACCCTAACCACACGACACCTCCAAATCAAACCCTCACGACTCTCACAGTAGGCATTTCCTTGCGCCTAATCACGCCCTAACCTCACTCACCGATTCTCTTCAATTCCTTCCCTCACAACATCACCAACCAATCCACAAAGAAACCTTACCTACTCGCGACACCAGCGAGAAGGGCGAGACTACGACACGCATCTGCATCGCCTATCTAGTTAGATAAAGATGTCGGAGGTCGACGCAGTCGGGCGTACCGGCGATCGCCATTTGCAAGCAAGGCTTAAAGGTCGGCGAAGGGCACGATGCGGTTCTTGCTGCTGGCCGATGACCCAGCCGTCGCGTGGGGCTCGAAAGGGAAGGAAGGCTCGACGATCGTGCGGCGACCGGCAGAGGGTGGCGGCGCTGGCGAGCTCGAGCGGCGACAACTGCGAGCGCAAACGCAGGAAGCAGTGGGGAAAGAAAGCTCACCGCTGGAGGAAGAGGCGCGGCCATTGCGGGAGCGGCGCGGCTGTTTCGGCGAGGGCCACCGCAACGAGGAAAAGGCGACCAGAGGAAGAAACGGTGCGGCGGTTCGAGGGCAGACGCGACAGCGAGAAAGGGAAGGGCTCGCGCCAAGGGGAAAGAAAATCGGAAAATTAGGAAGATAAAACCTAGATTTATAACCTAGGTTAATTAACCCCATTAACTAGTCTAAACAAGCCCCTTTAAAAGTCTGTTTTTCTTATCCCCGTAATTATCTTGTATATGCCCCGTTTAAATCCAGAAAATTTTTAGAAAAATTCCTAAAATTTCTCCAAAAATCCCGAAATATTTCCAGGATTATTTTCCTAAATTTTGGCCATAAAATTTTATATTTAAAATTTTCAGTATTTAACAGTTATGGTTCACATGGTTGCTACCTTGGGAGGGTATTCTTATATTTTTCATATATGACATCTGACATAACATCTTATATACATATGTAGAAAATACTTGTCTTTTTGTGCATTATTGGATAGTATGGTGGTATAAGGAGAGCATTCTTTGTTTACAAGAAGTTAATAGACCTGTGCAGGGTGATATAAAATGATATAATGATAGACACGGTGCAAATATGAAGGGTTAAACATTCATTGTAAGCATGTTCAGAAACATATAAAGTTATAAAGGAAATTTTTTCATTATAGATATTCAAAAATTATAGAATGTCTGTTACAAGAGTTATTGCTCGGAGCCAATATCAAAGTCAGTATTAAAGGCCTTCGGAGGGAATTTTCTGTAAGTTTCTTCTATGTTAAGCTCATGGTTGGGCATACTAGGTAGGAAATATTTTCTCTCATTTGTTGCTTGTAGAGCACCTTCGAACCCTCTTTGGAAATACCTGCTGAGCTTTTTGGCTATTCTGGTTAAGATTTTTGTTTGTTCAGTGGCCCATCTTTCAGCCTCTGTCTCTTTTAGTTGAGATAATTCTTGGTGAAGCTAGTTGGCTCGGATAGTTTGTTCATGGGCAGTGTTGGCTAGTATGGAAATGTTGTTTTAATATGTTGAAATGGAAGTGGAATTCATCCAGGTTTTTGAGGGTTTTCTCTTTAAGATTGATATGGGCATCTATAAGGTTTTCCATAGGCTGGAAGCATTCACCTGACTGAAGGTGCTAGTAGCTTTTTTTTTGTTTCCATTTTTGAATTTTTGATTGTTGGAAGGTGATGGTCAAGTTTGATGCTTCAGCTTGTTCTTGTAGTCGTCTGATATGTGTGTCTTTAAGAGAGAGTTCTTTCTTCAGTGCTTGCTTATACTCTATTATTATTTATTCCCGATTGACAAAAAAAGTCTCCACTTGCTGTTGCAGCCATTGTAATTTTTGTTGGAGTTCTGTTTCTTTTGCTGCTCGATTGGGAGAAGTGGGAAGGCTGACTTGTGTGCCCAGACTAATTGTGGTAAGTTCTTCAAGGGCAGCCTGGGTGTTCGTTGAAGAGGTTGAAGGGGCAATTTGTATTATGAGAGGCAGTAGTGGTTCTGAGGATGAAGTGGATGGTCTGCAGTGTTGCTTCTGGAATTTAGAAAACTAGTGTTCGAAGGATTTAAGCTTGGAAGTACTCTGAGAATTTAATAAAAAGTGGCATGAGATAAAATAATGGCACAGGGAACAGTTACTAAGTAAGAATATTTACTGTTTAAAGACTTTCTTATAACTCTTGTAAAATTGGTGGAGTATTAGAGGAAGAGGGTGTTAGTGTCAGCCCTTAGTGTCAATCATGAGATGATTGATTAGGGATCATATGTATCATATTTCATTAATAACAGGCAAAGATTGATTATTATATTTACTTTATGTGTGTGCCAGTAAATAAATATAATAATGCCCTTGAATAGTAGGAAATCTACAGTATATCAATTGGTAGAATTGATTATGAGAAGTTGTAGAGAACACTATTCTTAAACATTCCTAGTCAAGTATTAATAAACAAAGGGATATATTGGTACATTGAGACTAGTATGTAGGTCAATGGATGACTTGATCTCACAAGTCATGGATATGTGATATCACATTGACACATGGGTATATATATTGGAGAATATATGTACTGAATTGACCCGCCATGAGAAATTGTCATGGATCATTATATGAGTGTCCTATACTTTCTCATGTGACTATTGTTATGAATGTTGGATCGTTCGACTTAGGTGCCTACTGCACCAACAATGAATAGTCCTTAGACCTGAAGTCACTACGGTTCCCTACATAAGGAGTTATGTAATTGAGAGGTGTCCTAAGGCAATCATCTTAGAAGTTATTAATAAAATTCACTATTTGAGTATACATTATCTATGTATTTGATTGGATCTTAAACTCATATACTAAAGTCCACAATACGATGTATAGCATGAGAGAAATTGTGATTGGATTACAATTAGTGGGTATCTCATCATGTGTAAATATGCAAGTATTGAAACTATCCCTAGTCGATGAATTGATGAGATTGGACATCATCAATTTTGTGATACTAGCACATGTTGTGCTCCTTGGTTTATCCAAACATTTGGTACTCACTGAATGGAAGCATAGGGATGCTGAGAGGGAACATGTGGATGCTAGTTATGGTAACTAGTTCATTGGAGTGACCTGCTATGAGACTTCATATGGTTCTATATGTTGTTGAAGATCTCATTGCGGCTTGAGTGAGAGCTTCCTTAGACTTGAGGTATTCAAGTAACCTTGATCATGGCACCTTGTACTTTGACTTCTTCGCAGCCATCTATATAGTAGGTGTAACTCCAGGATGATTGGGTATAAGCCAAAGTGATCGAAGGTGTTTGAATAGCCAACAGAGGATTCACCACTCCTGATAAAGGAGATGTATACCCTAGGCCTCTTATTAGGATTGTTACTCAGAAGTCTCTGGCCAGAGCAAGCATGTTAAGAAGATGGTCTTCTTGGGAACATGTAGGAGTAACTTGAATCCACAGGACAAGGAAATTAACTTGGGCTAGGTGTGACATAGTCAGCCTTGTGGGGATGAACACAGAGACCATGTCCTGAACCAAGTGGGTATAAATGAGTGAAAGGAACAAGTCACGAACAACTGTAGCTGCTGAAGGGTTCAGAAAATGTTCTGGAGTCGATTTAGACTTTTCGGTCAATTGGGGGTCATGATGTACTGCTAGATGTCACTCATGATCTATTCATAATTAAAGGGTTAATTATGAATGGCCAACATAACCGGGAACCTATTGGGTCACATGCACTACGGGTGATCTCGAGATGTAAAACAAGTCTGAGAATGAGATTCTCGTTTAGAGAGGATATGTCTGGTTGGACTAGACCAAGGGGGTGCGAATCGGAGGCTATGGAACCTCCTATGGCTTTGTTGGACTTAGCACGGCCATATCGCACTTAAATGAAGTCAAACGGACCATACAAAGCCTCACACGGTCGTGCCTAACTTGGCATGATCCGTTCCTAGCTCTAGCCGTAAATTGGCAAAGTCTGGGCTATCCCTGAGAGACACACAGCCAGGCCATGTGTTTTCACACGACCATGTGAATCCACACGGCTAGGCCATGTGAAAACACACGGCCATGTGAATCCACACGGCCAGGCTATGTGAATCCACACGGCCATGTCGTGTCTCCGCCGATTTTGGAGATTTCTCTTTATAGAAATTTCCTGTCTTGTTCTTACCTTAATTATGGGATAATTATGGTAATATATGTTCCGTTTAAGCCTCCAAAGATGACCTAATCAAGATATATATAAATATATCCCTTGATAATCTTTGGCTAAAGTTTTAGTTTTTTAGGTTTTCCCTTGATAGCCGTTGTTGCTCTCTCCTCTCTCCTCTTCCCTTGTCTCCATTGGTTAGCTAGCACCAATCGAAGAAAAAGACTTGCTTCTCTAGAAGTTGTCTCAGGTGATCCCGACGTGGATACTGATAGAGGCAAGGCCCGTTGGTCTTGCTTGTGATTTCGACGGATTCAAAAGAATCCCAAAGGTATAACTTCTCTTTCTCCTTGTGTGTTTTCATGTGATTATGACAAACCAAGTTTTCCTGTGTTAGTAATATATGAGAGATGTCCTAAGGCAATCGCCTTATGTATGAACCATTTATATGATAAATGAAGATTCACTATTTGAGTATACATGTTTTATGTATTTGATTAGATCTTAAACTCATTTACTGAATGTCCACGATACGATTCACAGCATGAGAGAATTTGTGATTGGATCACAACTAGTGAGTATCTCTACATGTGTAATTGTGATGTATCTAATTATCCTAGTCGATGAATTGATGGATTTGGACACCATCAATTTCACGAGACTAGCACGAGGTATACTCCTTGGTGTATCCAAGCAGCTGATTCTCACTGGCTGGAGACATAGTGATGTCCGGAGTTAATCGTGGATGCTAGTTATGGTAACTAGTTCATTGGAGTGACCAGCCGTAAGACTTCATATGGTTCCCTGCATATATAGATATGTCAATGAAGTTCTTACTATGGCTTAAGTGCGATGTTCCTTTGACTTGCGGTATTCAAGTCATCTTGATCATGGAGACTTATGCTTTGACATCTTAAGCAAACATCTCTAAGGAGATGTGGACCCGGGATGATTGGGTATAAGTCGAAGTGATCGAAGGTGTTTGAATAGCCTATAAAGGATTCACCACTCCTTGCGAGGAGATGTATACCCCTGGCCTCTCGTCGGATTGTTACTAAAGTCTTTGGCCAAAGCATTACATGTTTAGAGTAAGGTACTCTTCGATACATGTGGAGTAACTAGAATCCGTAGGATGAGGAAATAATACTTGGGCTAGGTGTGACGTAGTCAGCCTAGTGGGGACTGACACAATAGACCATGTCCTGAACCAAGAGGGTATAAGATGAGTGAAGGGAATGGGGCACGAATCATTCGAGCTGCTGAAGGGTTTCAGAAATAGTTCTGGATCAACCGTTGATCTTTTCGGTTAATTGGGGATCATGATGTACTACTAGGTGCCACTCATGATCGTTCTATAATTAATGGTTAATTATAGACGACCAACATAAACCGAGAACCTATTTGGTCACACGCACAACGAGCATAATTCAAAGGATTTAAAACGAGCTTGAGAATGAGATTCTCAGACCGAGAGAAACTAGGTTTGGTTGGACCAAACATAAAGCGAGCATGAAATCGTTTCAGTCGCAATGGAAGCGTGGATGGGCCGAGTCTTATGAAGACGTAATGGATGAACCAAAATGGTTTGGTTCTAATCCAATGGATGAGAATAAACCAAAGGGTTTGGTTTATTTTAAACGAATGAACCAAAAGTTGTTTCGGTTCGTTTTAACTTAAAATAAACCATCATGGTTTGGTTTATTTTAACTTATCTTAATGGAGCGGGTTAACGGGCCTAATGGTTATGATCCAATAACCATTAAGAGAATTAGTTCTCTATAAAAGAGGGCTTAATGGATAATTAAGCCCTAATCCAAAAACCCCTAGCCTTTGAGTTGCCGCCCACCCTTGGAGTTGCTCGGCGCCAACCCTAGGCTGCCGCCCAGCTTGTTGTGCCGCCATCATCTCCTTGTCGGCGTCCAAGCTTCAGCCGGTGAACCCTCCGGTGATCTTCCTAGGCCTCGGTGAAAAGGTGAGCACTTGGCTTCCTTGTTTTGGCCGGCGCCTACTCCTCCACCAAGCTGTCCAGTTTTCTGGACAGCTTCTTCTCCTCTCGTCGGAGCGTCATTTGGACGACGGTTAGAGCTCCGACAGCGGATAACTTACCGGGGATATGATCTCCGGTAATCCTCTGAGGTGGAGGACGAAGGATTCGTCAATCGGTTGACGAATACCTCTCCGGAGAAGCGAGTTTTGAGGACTCGTTTTGGATCCGAATTTGGATTCGGATCGTGATCATCTCTCGATCACGTCGTCTTCAACACGAGGCTAGTAACCCGTACGAAGACGAAGCTCGTGGCTTAGCGAAGTCATCCCGAGGAACTCGGCGTGGATACGGATAGAGACGATTCTAGCGAGAATCGTTCCGGTTGATGTCGTTCCCGCTACACGTCATACGAAAGGTATAACGTAGATAAATTTTCTTTTATTACAAATTTAAATTTACGGTTATGTCTACACTTGTTGTAATATGCATGCGTGTGTTGTGTGTGTTGTAATAAATAGGAGTATTTATTATTTTATTGCTTCCGCTGTGTTCATGTTTACGAAACATGATCGAACACACACGCCATGAAACCCAACAAAGGGTATCGTAACCTGTGCTATGTTTCACATAATCGTGAAAAATGGTTTTATGCGATAGTCATAATGTATTTCTGAAATTTTCTAATTTTGGAAATTTAGAAGTATTTATGGAAATTTTTCAATTTTGGAAAGTCTAGAAGTATTTATGGAAATCTTCCACTTTTGGAAAGTTGGAAGTATTTATGGAAATTGATATTTTCCATAAATAAAATATTTGATTAGATTCTGGAAATTTGTTTCCTAATTTAATCATGATTTGATTTGAGAAATCAAATCTTAAAATATTTTATTTCCATAAGTAGTTTTAATGATTTAGGAAATTGGTTTCCTAAATAGATTTTCCTTAATCAAATAATTCCATGAATAAAATATGTGATTAGATTTGGAAATTTGTTTCCTAATTTAATTATGATTTGATTTGGAGAATCAAATCTTAAACATATTTTATTTCCATAAATAGTTATGACATATAAGGAAACATATACATGACATAATTGTATGCCATGTAATTGCATTAGATGCATAACATAATGTCATGCGTGTCGTGACATGTAGATGTATGTCATGTATGTCATGTCATGTAGATAATAGTTATTTGCATGCAAAGAGGATGAGACATAAAAACCCTTAAACAATATTAAAGCCTACACCTTCCATTAATATGGTTAGAACCAGAGTTCCGTTTCTTGTTTGGGTTGTTGGACTCTCTCCAAGCCCGGCTTGAACCCGAATATGTTCAAACCATGGAATAGTTTAATACTAATATGGTAAGAGTCAGAGGTCAATCGTTAGCTTTGGTTTTTGGACTCTCTCCAAGCTGGGCTAATTGGTTGAATGCGCTCTAACCATATTAAAACTATGTCCCGATTAATGGGTTGACTTTAACCTGGAGCATCGGCTTGTTGGACTCTCTCCAAGGTCGATGTAAAGGGAGGTGAAGTTGGGTGCTATGCATATGATGCATACTTGTTAATGTGTTAACAACCCGATGTATGTGTGAACATTCAATTAGTTGATAGCACATTGTGATAGTTGCATATACGTGATATGCAATCGGTATAGTTGATACCACCATCATAGTTATGAATGACTTGTTGGACTCTCCAAGGTTGTTCATAACTATGATGGATATCAGCCCATTCGGAGATGGACCTACGATCTCCCGAAGTGATTTTGGGGTTTTTGAAATTCAAAAAATGAATGGGATTTATAAATGTATATTGATGCATTTTAAAATCATCTTTCTCATATATGCTCGTTTTGTATTTCTAGGTCAATAAATTGATAATGACGTCTTTGAATTTGTGCACTATTTTGGATTCGAACAAACTGACTGGGCCTAACTTCCTGGACTGGCTTAGAAACCTGAGAATTGTTCTTAAGGCGGAAAAGCTTGCATATGTCCTTGAAGAGCCTCTTCCTGACCGTCCTAAGGACGATGCAACTCCAGACCAAATGTTGGTCTATCAGAAGCATGTGGCAGATTCTGAGCTGGCGAGTTGCATCATGCTAGCGGCGATGGTACCTGAGCTGCAAAAGCAGTATGAGCATATGGATGCTAATACTATGGTCTTCCATCTTCATGAGTTGTTCGATGAGCAAGCGAGATCCGAAAGGTTCGAGGTCTCTAGGCCCTCTTCACCACGAAGATGCAAGAAGGTTCATCTGTAGTGCAGTTTGTGCTAAAGATGAACGGGTACATCGAGCGGCTAGCTACCCTCGGTTTTGTGATGGATCATGAGTTAAGTATTGACTTAATTCTGCATTGTTTGCCCAAGAGTTTCTCGCAAATTGTGATGAACTATCGGATGAACAAATTGGAATCCACCATTCCCGAGCTCCTCAATATGCTGAAGACTGTGGAGCCTTCTGTGAAGCATGAGGAGAAGGCGGTTCTGTTAGTTGATTCCTCAAAGAAAGGTTCTAAGAGGAAGGCAAAAGAACAGAAGAAAGGAAAGAACAAAAGGGCAAAGAAGGCGGAACCAGCGCAAAAGGGCACTTGCCATCACTGTGGCAAGGAAGGCCACTGGCGAAGAAACTGCAAGATTTATCTTGAGTCCATGAAGAAGAAGAAGGCATCCATGCCCCATCCTCTTCAGGTATCTTCGTTATTGATTGTCATTCTATTTCCTTGGACACTTGGGTATTGGATACTGGGTGTAGCTCACATATATGTAATGACATACATGGGCTAAGGAATAGAAGAAGACTCGTCAAGGGAGAGTCAAATTTGCGTGTTGGGAATGGAGCAAAGGTTGCTGCAATCGCCATTGGAACGCATTTGTTGAAACTCCCTATAGGACTTGTCTTAGAACTGGACAGTTGCTTTTATATTTCTTCGTTGATAAAGAATATCATTTCTATTTCTTGTTTAAATAGAAATGGGTACCATTTGACTTTTAGTAACAATTGTTGTTACATAACTTTAAATGGAGTTCTTTATGGGACTGGAACTTTAAGCAATGGTGTTTATACGTTGGACGTATCCAGTGACATTTGCAATATCGAAGCGAGCAACAAGCATGCTCGAAAGGATAATCAAATAGACTTCTATATGTGGCATTGTCGTCTTGGCCATATAAGCAAGAAACGCATGTCCGAATTACACCGATGTGGAATTCTGGAATCGTTTGAATTGGATTCATACGATACATGCGAATCATGCTTAAAAGGCAAGATGACTAAGTTACCTTTTACTGAAAAAGGTGAACGAGTGGGAGAGTTACTAGGTCTAATACATACTGATGTATGTGGACCTATGTCAACTCAAGCATTAGGAGGCTATAGCTACTTCATTACCTTCATCGATGATCACTCACGGTTTGGGTATATATTCTTGATGAAACACAAGTCTGAAGCCTTTGAAAGGTTCAAAGAATTCAGAAATGAAGTAGAGAAACAACATGATAAGAGTATTAAAATACTTCGATCGGATCGAGGTGGTGAATACTTGAGTCAGGAGTTTCTTGATTACCTAAGAGACAATGGTATATTGTCTCAATGGACTCCGCCCTATACACCACAGCATAATGGTGTATCTGAAAGGCGTAACCGGACCTTGTTGGACATGGTCAGGTCAATGATGAATCATGCGACTCTTCCCAAGTCCTTTTGGGGCTATGCACTTCGCATAGTTACTTGCTAAATGTAATGCCTACCAAGGTAGTCTCAACTACTCCATATGAGATATGGAATAGTAAGAAACCTCATGTATCTTACTTGAAGATATGGGGTTGTCCCGCTTATGTGAAGCTGATCAGACGTACAAAATGGATGCTAAGTCTGATAAATGTCTATTTATTGGATACCCTAAGGAAACAAAGGGTTACCAATTCTATCATCCTGTGGAACAAAAGGTGTTTGTTTCAAGGCATGTTGTGTTTCTAGAGAAAGAGTTTCTCTTGCAAGAAAACAGTGGGAGTGTCGTCGAGCTTGAGGAGGCTCGAGAGACTCAAATAGACATTGATGAGATACCTGGTGAAGCACAACAGCCGACAACTCATAGTGATGAGCAATCGGCTGGACCTATTGTAACACCACATCTTCGTAGATCTGGTAGAACACGAAATATTCCTGAGAGATATGGATTTCTCGTAAGCGAATCGAACGACGTGTTACTCATTGATGATGAGGAGCCTACAGTTATGAAGAAGTGCTGACAAGTTCAGAAAGGGATAAGTAGCTTGGTGCCATGAAGTCGGAAATGGATTCTATGTATGAAAACCAAGTTTGGAACTTGGTTGACCCACCTGAAGGGATAAAGCCTATAGGGTGCAAGTGGGTTTTCAAGAAGAAAACCAACATGGATGGTAATGTGATTACCTATAAGGCTAGATTGGTGGCGAAAGGATATCGTCAAAAACAAGGTGTTGATTATGACGAAACCTATTCGCCTGTAGCTATGCTTAAATCCATTCGGATGCTCTTGGCCATAGCGGCTCATTATGATTATGAGATATGGCAGATGGATGTGAAAACAGCTTTCCTTATAGGAAACCTACTCGAGGACGTGTATATGATACAGCCTGAGGGTTTCACATCGGTTGATAAAACCAAGGTATGCAAATTGCGACAGTCCATTTATGGATTGAAGCAAGCATCTAGGAGCTGGAATATCCGTTTTGATGAGACAATCAAAAAATTTGATTTCTCACAAAATCCAGACGAACCTTGTGTGTACAAGAAGGTTAGTGGGAGTGCAGTCGTATTCCTAGTATTGTATGTCGATGACATACTACTTATAGGAAACGATGTTTCAATCTTACAGTCAGTGAAGGTTTGGTTATCCAAGACATTCTCCATGAAAGACCTGGGAGAAGCAACCTACATCCTCGGGATTAAGATCTATAGAGATAGATCGAAACGGTTGCTTGGCCTTTCGCAGTCTACATATATAGACCGAGTGCTAAAGAGGTTTAGCATGTCGGAATCCAAGAAAGGTTTCCTACCCATCAGGCATGGGGTACACCTTTCGAAGTCTATGTGTCCGCGCACAGAAGACGAGAGGATTTGCATGAGTAGGATTCCCTATGCATCCGCAATAGGATCTATCATGTATGCTATGTTATGTACGAGGCCCGATGTATCGTATGCTCTGAGTGTCACGAGCAGATACCAGTCCGATCCAGGAATGGATCATTGGGCGGCTGTTAAGACGATCCTTAAGTACTTGAGAAGAACTAAGGATGTGTTCCTAATATATGGAGAAGGGGACATGGTGATACGCGGGTATACGGATGCCAGCTTCTAGATAGACAAGCATGATTCCAGGTCTCAGTCTGGATACGTGTTCACCTTGAATGGGGGCGCAGTGAGTTGGAAAAGTTCCAACGAGGCAGTACATTGCGGCGCAGCGGCAAAGAAGGAAGCGGTTTGGATCAAAAAGTTCGTTCATGAACTTGGTGTGATTCCGGCCATTGTTGAAGCAATATCGGTCTACTGCGACAACAATGGAGCAATTGCACAGGCGAAAGAGCCAAGGTCTCATCAGCGATCCAAACATGTGCTTCGCCGCTATCATCTTATCAGAGAGATCATCAGTAGGAACGAAATACAAATCGAGAAAATTCCCACTGAAAGGAACTTAGCGAATCCCTTGACTAAGGCATTACCTCAAAATAAGTTTGAGGGTCATGTTCGAGCTCATGGTATTGGATACCGTAGCGATTGGCATTAGGCCAAGTGGGAGTCTGTTAGTAATATATGAGAGATGTCCTAAGGCAATCGCCTTATGTATGAACCATTTATATGATAAATGAAGATTCACTATTTGAGTATACATGTTTTATGTATTTGATTGGATCTTAAACTCATTTATCAATGTCCACGATACGATTCACAAAGATGAGAGAATTTGTGATTGGATCACAACTAGTGAGTATCTCTACATGTGTAATTGTGATGTATCGGAATTATCCTAGTCGATGAATTGATGGATTTGGACACCATCAATTCACCGAGACTAGCACGAGGTATACTCCTTGGTGTATCCAAGCACCGGTGATTCTCACCGGCCGGAGACATAGTGATGTCCGAGTTAATCGTGGATGCTAGTTATGGTAACTAGTTCATTGGAGTGACCAGCCGTAAGACTTCATATGGTTCTCTGCATATATAGATATGTCAATGAAGTTCTTACTGTGGCTTAAGTGCGATGTTCCTTTGACTTGCGGTATTCAAGTCATCTTGATCATGGAGACTTATGCTTTGACATCTTAAGCAAACATCTCTAAGGAGATGTGGACCCGGGATGATTGGGTATAAGTCGAAGCGATCGAAGGTGTTTGAATAGCCTATAAAGGATTCACCACTCCTTGCGAGGAGATGTATACCCATGGCCTCTCGTCGGATTGTTACTAAAGTCTTTGGCCAAAGCATTACATGTTTAGAGTAAGGTACTCTTCGATACATGTGGAGTAACTAGAATCCGTAGGACGAGGAAATAATACTTGGGCTAGGTGTGACGTAGTCAGCCTAGTGGGGACTGACACAATAGACCATGTCCTGAACCAAGTGGGTATAAGATGAGTGAAGGGAATGGGGCACGAATCATTCGAAGTCAAGGGTTTCGTAAATAGTTCCGATCAACCGCTGATCTTTTCGGTTAATGGGGATCATGATGTACTACTAGGTGCCACTCATGATCGTTCTATAATTAATGGTTAATTATAGACGACCAACATAAACCGAGAACCTATTTGGTCACACGCACAACGAGCGTAATCCAAAGGATTTAAAACGAGCTTGAGAATGAGATTCTCAGACCGAGAGAAACTAGGTTTGGTTGGACCAAACATAAAGCGAGCATGAAATCGTTTCAGTCGCAATGGAAGCGTGGATGGGCCGAGTCTTATGAAGACGTAATGGATGAACCAAAATGGTTTGGTTCTAATCCAATGGATGAGAATAAACCAAAGGGTTTGGTTTATTTTAAACGAATGAACCAAAAGTTGGTTCGGTTCGTTTTAACTTAAAATAAACCATCATGGTTTGGTTTATTTTAACTTATCTTAATGGAGCGGGTTAACGGGCCTAATGGTTATGATCCAATAACCATTAAGAGAATTATTTCTCTATAAAAGAGGGCTTAATGGATAATTAAGCCCTAATCCAAAAACCCCTAGCCTTTGAGTTGCCGCCCACCCTTGGAGTTGCTCGGCGCCAACCCTAGGCTGCCGCCCAGCTTGTTGTGCCGCCATCATCTCCTTGTCGGCGTCCAAGCTTCAGCCGGTGAACCCTCCGGCGACCCTCCGGTGATCTTCCTAGGCCTCGGTGAAAAGGTGAGCACTTGGCTTCCTTGTTTTGGCCGGCACCTACTCCTCCACCAAGCTGTCCAGTTTTCTGGACAGCTTCTTCTCCTCTCGTCGGAGCGTCGTTTGGACGACGGTTAGAGCTCCGACAGCGGATAACTTACCGGGGATACGATCTCCGGTAATCCTCTGAGGTGGAGGACGAAGGATTCGTCAATCGGTTGACGAATACCTCTCCGGAGAAGCGAGTTTTGAGGACTCGTTTTGGATCCGAATTTGGATTCGGATCGTGATCATCTCTCGATCACGTCGTCTTCAGCACGAGGCTAGTAACCCGTACGAAGACGAAGCTCGTGGCTTAGCGAAGTCATCCCGAGGAACTCGGCGTGGATACGGATAGAGACGATTCTAGCGAGAATCGTTCCGGTTGATGCCGTTCCCGCTACACGTCATACGAAAGGTATAACGTAGATAAATTTCCTTTTATTACAAATTTAAATTTACGGTTATGTCTACACTTGTTGTAATATGCATGCGTGTGTTGTGTGTGTTGTAATAAATAGGAGTATTTATTATTTTATTGCTTCCGCTGTGTTCATGTTTACGAAACATGATCGAACACACACACGCCGCGGTGCCGGAAACCCAACATCCCGGCCCCTAGGCGATGTCTGGGATGAAATAAAAATTATTTTATTCGCTTATTCCACTGCACATGATCCCAGAACATCCAACATTATGTACTTTCGTATCATCTAACATCACATTGTAACAGGGTGCACTATAACGGCGATCACTGGGTATGTAACGAATTATGCGAAGAGATGTGAGTGATGTAGATGGGGTCTATCCCTCCCATATGATGGGAGTGATATCTTTGGCCTCTTGATAGAGTATGACCACGAAATGCATGGTCATGCAAATGAGTCAATATGAGATATTAAGCTCATTTGTTTGAGTGAGTCTTCTTAGGGATCAAGAAACATAAATATCGATAAGGGGATGACACGGTCTATGCCTCATTGATCGATCTAATATATCAAGGATAGAAGGAAACCGTCATACCAGATAATAGCCACGGAAAGGTTGTCGGATCTCGACTTTCTTGTAACTTAGGTAGCAATAATGTATTGCTAGATGTCGCTCATTGCTTATGCGCCTAAAAGGGTTTTAGACACATTGCCAATGTTACAAGAGCCTATTGGGTCACACACAAATGGCATTCTATTTTGGAGATGATTTCTTTTACTTGGACTAAAAGAACAATTGAGCATATGGCCAAGACTTGAGTTAGACTCAAACTGGTTAAACTTGAGTTAGACTCAAGTGGAACCATGGAAGATGATTCATCATCATCATGCATGATTAATGTGATTAATCATGCATGCGAATACCAAGGGCCTTGGTATTCATGATGAAGATGAATACCAAGGGTCATGGTATTCATTAGGAAATTAAAACTCTTCTTAATGAAGAGACATTAAGAAGGAAATAAAAGGCTTTTGGTGTTGAACGTGCAAGCTAATTGGTGTGGTGAAGTTCCAACATGCAAAGCCAATAAGAGAAAGAGTTCTCTTCTTCCTCTCCTTCTTCTTCCAAGTGGTCTTGGTGTTTTGCTAGGGTTGCTAGCACAACGTGACTCCAAAACAGCTGAGTGTCAGTGTGGATACCTTAGAGATACGGTTATCCTTACCGTATTGAGATCCGACAACGTTTGGATTAGCGGGATTGCGAAAGGCACGCATCGAAGGTATATCTTTTTATCTAGATAAGATTAAGAGAAACGATTTGTATGTTTTTGCATGGATCTCTGGTGGGATCTGGTTTATATATTGTTTTCGCTACGGTTGTGCGAAGTATTTGCCCGCAATGTTGTGAACATCATGATTCGAAATTTCCCAACAGTGGTATCAGAGCCACTTGCAAAACATATATTTCATTTTGATGATTTATATGTGATATAAATTTAGATTTTCGTGTTTTCTATGAGATATAAAACATGTGAATTATGGGTACACGAATTTTAGTCTTGGAATGTTGCGAAAGGGGAAAAAACAGGGTTGAACAGTGTTGGACATGGCCAAGCCGTGTTGGAAAACATGGTCGTTTTTTCAACATAGCCTAGCAAAAGGAGCGACCCATGGTCGTGTTGAAAAACACGGCCTAGCCGTGGGAGCCTCTGCCCACCCCAAAATCGTCGTGCCAATAGGCACAGCTCGACCGTGTTGGACACGGGAAGTTTTGGAAACGAGGGTCTTGGGTTCATAGTGATGGACTAAGGGCAGCAACTCATTCAAGGAGTTGAGTTGAAAATAAAATTTTGCTTCGGGGGAGCTGCCCCCTGAGGCCCCCGCAAGGGGCACTGCCCCTTGACCCTATGGTGTTGCGACTTATCGACGAAGAAGCTTAAAATTCATGTGTGTATTCATAATAAAGTTTATAAAAATTACATCATTATAAATGATATGATGCATGGTGCATGGTTATGGCTTAGGACCCAATGTGATTGTGGTTGTGTTGTATGTGCATGTTGTAATTCATAATACAACCTGTGTATCGTGTCTTCATCTCTATTTTCCTGGTTGTAAAATAGACTTAGACTCGAATGTAACTCGAGTGTTCTTATTTTGTAATCTACAAAATAAAGAAATGAAAAGTCCATTGAAGGTTGAAGTTACAAGGAGGATGCCGACAAAACAGGATGACTGAAGGAAGCACTTGGAGAAGATGTCATCCCTAGGTTATCCATTCGTTCTTCTCATTGGCTTGAGAAGATCGTAGATTTGGGCCATAACCATGTCATGTTTAAAGTTATATGTTGATGTATATTATGCTTGCATGTGATGCTTGTGTATGTGATGCTTATATGTGATGCATGCGTAGTTAGTTGTCACAAAATTAGGTCACTATCATATGCCTACCAAAGTTTAATACTTACTATTACCTTGTTCAATCGTAGCGTGTTTACCAAAGCAAAGTGACTCGATTTACCTCGGTAAAGTACGATAGGACAATCGTGATGTCCACCTATTAAACTTTGGGTTTGACTTAACTAAGCTCTCTCAATTAGATTGATGAACTTAGAGGCATAGCTCTACGAGACATCTACCAACATTATACAAATCTTGGGCGATTAGCCAAAGCTAACTCAAGATGAGTAGTAATTTAGAATGATATCTCATTCGATGGGCACTATGAACAAATAATGTTGTTCATATAGATATACAAGAGTTACATTAGATGTAATTGGTACGAGTTACCTACCTAACTTATACGCGTCTTGGGCGATTAGCCAAATCTAACATAAGATGCGGTATAATATGGATCTTGTCCCACTTTGTGACCAGTGGGAGAATCATTTAGTTAAAAGCCTAATTAAATGATAGAAATATGATACATGTCTGCATTTCTATATTGTAGATCACCATGTCGTCAAATATGTCAAACACTCCCTTAAAAATTTTAAATTTAACAAATCTAATGATAGGAGGAGAAGACCAAGGAGGAAGATAATTTGCTACAATTGCCAAGGAGAGGGATATATAAGAGATGATTGTCCCCTCTTGAACAAGAGCAAAGAAGAAAGGAGGAGAAAAGAAGAAAAGAAGGGGAGCAAGAAGAAGGAAGAAGAGAATAAAGACAAGGAGAAAGGGAAGGCAAAGGCACACAAGGCCACATGGGATGATCCTTCATCCTCATCCGAAGAAGAAGAGGCCTTCACAAATCTTGCTCTTATGGGGATAGATGATTTGGACTCCACCTCCTCTGAGGAAGAAGAAAGAAGCACTAGTGAGGAGGAGAGCTCAAGTGAAGGGGGAGTGTCCACATCTTCATCCTCATCATCGGAAGGGGATTTGGTAAGTGAGGTAACAAATCTTCCTCCTAAGAAAATTATGTCCATGATATCTAGCTTAACTAAGGAATTATTTAGGGCTAAAAAGGAAAACAAAAGCATGAAAAATGAAATTAAGGCCCTAGAAGAAAAGCTAGAAAAATTATGTTTAAATATTAATGATAATGTTTCTTCTAGTATCAATGATGCATGCTCACATGATGATTACATGTCTTTTAATGTTAGTGATGCATGTATGGAGGAAAATAGGATTTTAAGGGAAAAGGTAGACCGTCTAACTAAAGCCCTAGAGAAATTTACCATAGACTCCAACACATTGAACATGATCATTGGGAGCCAAAGGGCAAGCTTCAATAGGAAAGGCCTAGGTTACAAGAAGAATAAAAATGAAAAGACCTATCATTGTTTAATTGCTAGGGGTCAAGCGAAAAATAAAACAATAGCTAGAAAATGGATCCCTAAAGAATATTAAGTGAACCCCATAGGAAAGAACTTATATTGGGTTCCCAAATCCATCCTTAAGGGTTAGAAAAACTCTAGGATAGTCAACCATATGGATTTTACTTATATCATATTTAATGGTTGACTTAGGATGGTGTGGGTTATAAATTTTTAACATAGTGTTGGGTGATGATAATGCATAACCCATAAATTAAATGCTTAAATCATGATTCATGCTCAATTTTATAATTTATAATCATGATATGCAATGATTGATGATTTATGATCATGATTGATAATTCTTGATGCATGTTCATGATTGGGTTTTTAGGATGATACTTAACCATGGGTAGAAATGCATAAAATCTTGGTTAAGTGTAAACACCATTAGGAACATCTCACATCCCACTATAAGGCTAACTTGATTGAGAACATAGCAATGGGTGAGATGATAGGATGATACAAATGGTCCATTAATGCTTATGACATTTAGATGGGTCATTAAGTGTATCAATAGAGCAATAATAGACCAATCATGGGGAAAGCATATGTTTAATTCATAGACATATTGCCCAAAGATCATGGTTGGATATTTTAAATGTTTTAAAACCATTTTATGCTTTTCAAATAGTGAGTTCATGTTTTAAAAAAGTTTCAAGGCAAAACTAGGCTTTAAAATGGACACAAATTTTAGACATTTTTGCAACCTTTGAGTTTTTGCCAAAATTTCAAAAATAAAATGAATTTTTATTAAAAATTATTTTTCACTAATAAAGGAACTCACTAGAAATATGTACTCAAAATTTCATAATTTTTCGAATTTTCTATAATTTCTGGTGCATTTCTGAAGTTCATTCAAAAAATTAGAAAAACCTGAAATCTATGTGTCAGTCGACTGATAGTCTGATTTAGTCAACTAATGTACTGTGCACAAGCACAGTAACTTATTTTTATCAGCTTTTGAGTGGATTTTGGTATATTCTTCCATTAGAGTTGATGTCATACATATATAACATTTGCATAATGTTTTTGATGCTTTCAAAGGGGGAGAATTGATAGGTTTAAGTTAATCATGCTAAAAGGGAAAATTTAGCAAGTCTTAAGGGGGAGTTGCATGTTTAAGGGGGAATTTGATACTCATGTTTTTACTTACATGCTTTCTTGCCTTATGTTTTATGTTATTGTTTTTACCTAACTTAAACGGATTGTCACACATCAAAAAGGAGTAGATTGTTAGGGCAATCAACCCATGTGATATGGTTTTGATGTGTGTCGCAAATGGTTTAAGTTAGGATTGATATGGATTTGATATGCGTTGAAGTCGTGCAGGAATTAGTAATTCGCACATGGAGCATTGGCAAGTTTCACCTCTCATGACTTGGTCCTTGAGTCGATGAAAGATGCATTGCGGAAGCCATGATCTTGGTGCATCCGAGGGACCGCTGGACGAGGAGTATTGAAGTGAAGACGGAGGAAGTAGACTTCAAGGAGGGACGCGAAGGATGGCGCTGCGAAGCCGTGCGCTTGGCGCATCTGAGGGACGTGGCCCGACGAAGACAACTTCAAAGGTGAGGGACTCCAAGGGAATGAGAGTGAGCGATTGTAACCCGGGATGGGGTAGCACTTAGGTGAAACTTGTTCGATTGGCTAAGTGTCGGATGGGATTTCCCGACATCAGTCGACTGCCATGTCATGGAAGTTAACTGCTCCAAGTTGACTGTTGACTCGACTGGTGTTCGAGTCTGGTCTGTGTCCCATCAGTCGACTGCCAAGGATTGGAAGTCGATTGATGAAAACACCATTCGACTGATGATGGAATCAGTCGACTAGTTGCATGTGTTTCGGGCACAGAATGTTGATCAATCAAGTGCTCGCTTTCAGTACTCGACTGTTGGCTCCATCAGTCGACTGATGTGGGAGATGTTGGTTGGAAACCAACGTGGATGAAGTCGTTATTGGGCAACGGCTACAGCAGCAGTCGACTAATCGGGGCGTCAGTCGACTGCTGCAGTGTTAATGGGAAGATTGGGCTCTTCTCTATAAGAAGGAGCCTTTGGACACTTGGGGAGCCTAATGCTTAACTCATAAACATCCTCACAAGTGCCCAAACGATTTTCACTCTTCTTACTTGCATTTATTCCAATCTTATTGTAAGAAGAGAGATCTTGTAAGAAAAGGTTACCTCCACCTTGCTTGGTGCCAAGGAGAGAATAGTGAAGCTTAAGGCGTGATTCACCTTGGACGAATTGGTCCATGGCAATGTCGTGAACCACGTTACATCTTGGTGTTAGTATTTGATTTCCTTTACTTATTGCTTTGTCTTTATTGTTTATATTTTTGCTTGCGCTAACGAGTTTGTAGATGAGCAATCAACGAGTAAATTCCACCGTATGACGATAGAGGGCTATTCACCCCCCTCTAGTCAGCCACCGACGGTCCAACATGACCACGAAATGCATGGCCAATATGAGATATTGAGATCATTTGTTTGAGTGAGTCTACTTGGGGATCAAGAAACATAGAGATCGATAAGGGGATGACACAGTCTATGCCTCATTGATCAATCTAAGATATCAAAGATAGAAGGACACCGTCATACAAGATAATAGGCACGGAAAGGTTGTCGGATCTTGACTTTCTTGTAACTTGGGTAGCAATGATGTATTGCTAGATGTCACTCATTGCTTATGCGTCTAAAAGGATTTTAGACACATTGCCAACGTTACAAGAGTCTATTGGGTCACACACAAATGACATTCTATTTTAGAGATGATTTCTTTTAGTTGGACTAAAAGAACAATTGAGCATATGGCCAAGACTTGAGTTAGACTCAAACTGGTTAAACTTGAGTTAGACTCAAGTTGAACCATGGAAGATGATTCATCATCATCATACATGATTAATGTGATTAATCATGCATGCGAATACCAAGGGCCTTGGTATTCATGATGAAGATGAATACCAAGGGTCATGGTATTCATTGGGAGATTAAAAGTCTTCTTAATGATGAGACTTTAAAAAGGAAATAAAAGGCTTTTGGTGTTGAATGTGCAAGCTAATTGGTGTTGTGAAGTTCCAACGTGCAAAGCCAACAAGAGAAAGAGTTCTCTTCTTCCTCTCCTTCCTCTCCTTCTTCTTCCAAGTGGTCTTGGTGTTTTGTTAGGGTTTCTAGCCCAACGTGACTCCAAAACTGCTGAGTGTCAGTGTGGATACCTTAAAGATATGGTTATCCTTACCGTATTGAGATCCGACAGCGTTTGGATTAGCGGGATTGCATAGGGCACGCATCGAAGGTATATCTTTTCTTCTAGATAAGATCTAGATAAGATTAAGAGAAACGATTTGTATATTTTTGCATGGATCTCTAGTGGGATCTGGTTTATATATTGTTTCCGCTGCGGTTGTGCGAAGTATTCGCTCGCGATGTTGTGAACATCACGATCTGGAATTTCCCAACAGAAGGGAGGAAAGTGGTCTGTGGTAAGGAGGAATCTATTATAGGAGGGAGAATAACAGAAGGGGTGTCAGTTGAAGGGAGTATAGGAGGAGAAGCTGAAATGGAAGGGGGTATTGACATAACAGGAAGAGAGAAGAGGAGATAGCTAGGATAAGAATCAGAAACTTCTTGTACTAGTAGGTCCAAGGGGGAGGACGTGGCAAGTTCTGGGGCTATTGGAATGGAAGGAGGTGGGGGATGTTGTTGTCTGGTGGGGGAATAGAAAGGCTAGGGGGAGATTATCTGTGTAGGAGGTGGGGAGAGAGATGAGGATAGTTCAATGGGCTCATGGTGGCTGTCGGTAGGGGGGCTATGGACAAGTGTGTCAGAGGCGGCAGAGATTCTGATGGAGGATTTGAGGAAGAAGGTTCTGTGGAAGGTAAAGTAACAAGAAAAGGAAAAAGATTGGGAATTGGTTCTAGTGGAGGGGGTGTAGGATTAAGAAATTCCAAGAGAGGGGGGTGAATCTCGGAGTATAAAATTTTCTTTAGTTTTTAAAGCTAATTTTTAATATTTGAAATTGTCAGAGAATATGTAGCAGAAATAAAGTGAAATAGAGACAGCTTCTTTTACTTGGTTCACAACTCTAACTGGGTTGTTACTCTAAGGCTCATAGCTCTTCCGTGAGCTACCTCGATGGGCAATCACTATATAGCCTACGATTCGAGAACTCTCGACTTCGGAGTGGTTTGCTTTTTACAAAAGTAAGAGATGGATAACACACTACCCTCTCTTTGAAGTTAAGTACACAAGCGAAAAATAATTACAAAAAATTAAAAGTTACTTTATACCGACACAAATTAAAGCCCTAAAGTAGGAACGAGGTGTCGGAAAAGCGCCTCTGTGAAGAATCGAAGCTCTTGTGAATGAGAATGTATTTTGGTAGCACTTCGGCATAATAGTAGTGTTCTACTCGGATCTGGTTGAGCACTTATTTTATAAAGCTTTTCTAGTCGACTGGAATGCCCTCCAGTCGACTCCACATCCACCCGTCGATATGGAACTTCTAGTCTTCTAGTCGACTGAAACCTCTCCAATCGACTCTAGGTCACCTGGCTCCTCATCAGGAAGTTTGACTCTCTAATTGACTGAACCACCTCAGTCGACTGAAACTCTTTCCATATGCGATGCCAAATCTTCGATCGATCACCAGCTAATCCTGCCAAGTGTGCATCCAGTCGACTGAACTAAATCGAGTCGACTAAACTTCAGTCGACTGATCCTTGTAAAACGAGATTAGTACAAATAGATAATGCAGAACAGGATAGCAATAGTAATACTGCTCGATCTTGACTTCTAAGTCCCACGTGGACTTTTTGTCGGATCGACACCTAGCTTTTTCCCTCTACAGAGGACTCAGCCTCACCTCTCCACTCGAGGCTTACCTGTCGGCTGTCTGTCGGACTTATCACTCTTGACATCCGATCTGACCCACCAGGGCTTCCACCAGCTGTCCGGTATGCCTGACCTAGCTGGACTTTTTGCCGATTGTCTGGTCTTCTGACCCAACCGGTCTTCATGCCAAATGTTTGGTCCACACGATCTATCTGGACTTCATGCCTGGTGTCCAGTCCTCCTGATTTGTCAAGTCAACTGCCTAGTATTTGATCAACATGACCTACTAGGACTTCTTGTTAAGTCTGCACACTTAACACTAATATTAGAATACAAGTAAGTCCTAACTTTAACTATGGTTCATACATCAAAACCAAGTGATGCTCTCTGCATCAACAATCTCCCTCTTTTTGATGTATGACAATACATCAATTAAAGCTAGAAGAATCAAACTACAATATCCAATTAAAGCATGTATCAGAAATGCATTGAGTTAAAGATGTATGTGCATGAAATGCTCATATACATAAATAACTTTAAATTTCCCTCTTTTAAGTCTCCTCTTTAACTCTAAATTTCCTCTCTCCCCTTTGTCATACATCAAAATCAACTTTAACTTAAAAAATGCCATAAGATGAGAATTAAAGCATTCAAACTTTAGATCAAGCTCTAACAAAAATGCTTAATTTTTGAAAATAATTTATCAATTCTACCCTTAAATAAACTTTTCGTTTAGAGATGGGATCTCTCCCTATATTTTTTGGATTCAAAATTTTCAAAAGAATAAATTTCTAAGATTTTCAAAACTCTTAATGTCTCAATTTATCAATGCTTCCCTTATTTTTTTTTTAATTTTCAAAAATCTTTTGAAACTCCGCCTTAGAATTCTTTAAAGGTCTAATTTTCAAAAATTACCCTCAATAAAAATTATTTTTCAAATTCAAAAATTCTAACTTTCTCTCAATGAAAAATATTTTTACTTTCAAAATTTCTCAAAATTTTCTAACTCCTCCTCAATAAAAAATATTTTTATTTTCAAAATTTCTCAAAATTTTCTAACTCCCCCTCAAATATTTTTATTTTCAAAATTTTTTAACTCCCCCTCAATAAACAATATTTTTATTTTCAAAATTTTCTAACTCCCTCTTAATAACAAAAATTTTTATTTTTAAAATATCTTCAAGATGATGCATACGCGATAGAAGATTTGTCCAGGCATGAATTCCAAAATATTATATTTATACTTAAAAATACACATCTAAAAATTGTCCTTAAAGCAAATGTCCAACTCTTTACTAGCTCAAGTGATATAGAATTATCATCAAGCTTTGAATTAGAGTTAGTCACCGAAGTGATTGATTTGCTCTTCTAAACCCCGTGTTGGTTCATGTCGATGCACTGAATCTACATCTGGAACTAGGGGCACTGTCCTAACATCTCACGTCCATCTTCGTGTCTCAATACACAACCAGGTAATCCTAGGTGTTTGTGAGATGCGAAGGCTTATCTAGGTCATAGGATCATGAATTCTGAATTGACCTATGCTAGATTATTTTTAAATTTCCTTTTAAAATAATATAATATTACTTTTCAAAATAAATTTTGAGTAATGAACATGAAAGCATCCTATTCTATCAAGCATAATCCAAATCACAACCAAGATTTAAAAGTTATCAAATTTATTAATTAAGTTCAACTAGCATAACATTCCTAATCAAAAGAGGAAGGTGGAGGTGGAGGCGGTGGATGACCCATGCTCCAAGACCTAAGAAGCTCTATCATCTCTCGATGATCCTCTCTCTATGCCTGCAACATCTATATCATCTCAAGATGACGAGCCTGATTTTGCTACTCCTGGCGCTGCATCGCATCCTCCAATCTGGATAATCTCTCTGCAATAGTAGGAGGTGCTGGAATCCCAAGAAATGGTGATAGACTATCGAATCCTGGGGCTTCCTGATGCTCAGACTCGGAGTGGTACTCGTGAAGGGTTTTGCTTATCGAGTCCGTGAGGGGAAACTTCGCTTCCCACTTCACCTTGGTCATTTGTTCATGGCGATCCCATCGATGTCCCCGGATTAAAAAAAATTAATCCTAGACAAAGGGATTGCCCAAACAATCAAGTCATCGTTGTGCTATTCGTTTAGAGAGGACACTTGAACAAACTTATTGTTCAAGCGACCAACCTCTATTCTACGACTAGCCGCTGAATAGACGATGTCCGGATCGCCAGCTTTTGTATTTATGATCGGGATCCAAGTATTATTTATCCACATACATAAAGTAAACATCCACACAAAACATGCATATAATTGAAAAACAATTATAAACATAATACAAAAGAACACTAATCAAAATAAACAAGATTATACCTCTTGATCTTCTATTGTATGTCCTTCCTCCTTTTGGACATCGTGTGGGCGACGATCTTCCAAAAGTCGAAGCCTCCTAGATCACCAATCTTCCTTTCCTTGTTCACTCCGAACAAAGGAAGATCATCAAACAAAACTCTTCTTCCTATCTAGAACCGACCACCAAGTCAATAAACTCGATGTTGCCACCGGCCAAGGAAGAGAACATGGAGTATGGGAACCGGCCAAAGGAGAAACAACAAGGGCATGGGCGCCAGCCAACACTTGGAGAAGAGAAAGGAAAATACTCCTCATTGTTGCCGCATGATAAGCGGTGAATTATTATGTCGTGATACCGTTCCCAAATTATTTACCGAACCCCCTAACTACACTAATGCAGTATAGGACTGACTCGGGTCATCTCCCAATGAACCTAATGGTTGGACGTTTGTTTTTAAACAGAAGTAAACATTGGGGGTTTTCTGAATTTATTAAAATACAAAATCAAAAGCAAACATGAGAATTAAACATGCAAAAAGTAAATCTAACTACCAATTAACAAATAACAAACAACTATCCTAATGCACAAAAGTAAGTGATCACGCACCACACTGTCACTATACGGTACAATGATCAAACAAATGTGAACAATTCAACCATGCACCGCACTGTCACTATACGACACAATAGTCAAACGGTCACTAAAAACTGTTATAAACGAAATACAATAAACAAAAGCAATTCAACCAGGCACCGCACTGTCACTATACGGCAACTGGTCGAATGTAAAGGAAATCTAACCTAATAATGAAAGCACTCCAACCAGAACACCATACTGTCACTATACGATGCATTGACTGGACAATTTTAATGGATGGGGTTAGTACATCAGCAACAAGAAATTAAACTAACCTACAACTAAATAACAAACGCCAATATTAATTCTAATAAAAATGCACAATGAACAGAATTAATAACTAAGCATAACAACCAATAGAAATAGCATTGCATGTAAATAAATCAACAATTAACCGAAACAAACATAATCAACTACTAACAACTGCATAATTGCATAATTGCACTGGAATAAAATGCAGTAGGTTAACATGAAATCCCGAGTGTTTAACACAAACACACTCAGTAACATAATCCAAATAAATTACAACCGGTAACCACACGGCGATCACAACAAACTGAACAACCACTCCAGCGGTGAATGCGAAGTTGTCCAATCGGCACAACAGGAAGGAAGGAAAGATGGATGACTGCGATCATCGCCTCCGAATAACTGGATTCACCGGACGATGAATGAAATCTTCTCGTGGTGAAGATGGGATTGTCCAATCGGCACAACCTGCGGGTGACTCCGGCGAATCTGGAACGGCCTATCCCAGTCGTCGGAATGAAGGAGAATGTCGGTGAAGGATGAACTCGCCGGAATCCCGCCTCGCCTCGCTTTGGATCAGCTGCCCGAATCACGGCATCTGGATCCGCCACCAAGGATTGGATGGGATCATCGCCAGCTGTCGGAGGGAACTTGCCGGAATACTGCCGGCCTACCGTCGATCGCTCGTGTAGTCGCCGGTCGCCGCGCTCGCGAGAGGAAGAAGACGCCGCCGGTTGTTTCGCGTTGCGTATACAAGAATCGGGAAGAAGTTGAATTATTAAGTGATTTTTCTGAGTCGTCCGATTGTGCCAGATCTAATATCAGCCACCCAAATATAGCTAGGTTAAATGAATCCAATTAATCTCCTAAGCATGCTGTGATCCAACGGCTGTGATTAGTCTGATTTCAAATGAACAGATCTGATCCATCTGCGATGATAATTCCGATTGGTCGAATCTGGAGGAAGGGCTCAAATGTTCATATCAAAATGTATAGACGGGATCTCTCCAGATCTGAATAGATGGCTTCAAATCAGCTATATTCATTGGAGGATTCATAATGCTCAGATCTGATCCGGATCGACGGCTGCGATTGCTCCAATTAGATCCTCATTAGATGTTCCTACAAAATCACATGAAATTCATGAAAAATACTGAAATTATAGGAATTAATATAATTAATCGCAAATAGGCTCAATATGTAAAAACATCTCAAATAACAATAAGCATCTCATCAAAGAGCCTAAAATATCTAATCCACAAGTAAAAATAGCGTAATAAAAATTGCAGCTATCAAATTCCCCCACACTTATTTTTGCGCGTCCCGTGCAATAACCAAACCAAGACACACTAACTCCCTAACGCATTCCCCTAGAAATACCTTGATCAATAATTCAGAGACAGAAAAAATAAGTTACTTAGGATCACCAAATTTATCAGGATCTAGGGTATTCAAAAGATCCGACTCCTACAACAGTCAACATGTTTGATGGTTTACAGTCAAATCAAATAAACCAAGCCTGATACAAAACCTCCCAAATGGATATATGCACTCATGCTCACATAATGATCGTAGGAGTGGGGTACCCTCAAAACATCATGTAATATTGTCCTACCATATGCTTGCTTATCATCTACTTCTCCACCGCTATCAATAAATTTCATACATGAATCAAAAGGATTTATCGAAAATCAAACATGATCAGAAGTGGATTGCAATAGAGAAATAAAGAAGATCATGATGTAATGAAAAGGAAATCATAAAAGAATTGGAAGAATAAACCTGATTAGTTGCATGTAGAAGTGGTGTGTGGAGGAAAGGTTTAACAACGTAAACAATGATTGCCTCAGGGGCTTGACTCCATCTTCAGTTTGATTGTTCTCAAGAATACAACATGTTGTCCTTTCTGTTGCTATTTGTACAACTATTCATCAAATTGATCCAACTAAGCACATCTTGCCATTATATCTTTCTCACAACAAATGGAGTATGGATTGGTTGGTACATTCTTTTTGTTAGAAATGCAAGGCCTTAGTTAATCAACGCCAAATTCAAGAGAACACCATCCCCTTCAGATAGAAACCTCTTCCACCGCAAGAACATCAGCACCTTTTCCAAGTCCATAATGTCGGCGCTTAACAAGTTCTACATGGTTTCTCAATTTGGTTTCATCAGCCTCTCTCCACAAATTAGAATCAACCTTATTTGCCTCATCTATTTGGAATCTTTGGAATTTGAAAACCAAGTCGGGCCTTCAACCATTTAGTCTGTGATACTTTTGTGAGGATCTTGACAGAATATTAACATTTCGTAGGCATTCAAGTATGAAAATACAAAGATCGCTATAAACACACTTGAAGACATTTTAAAGTTATCAACCACCACCTTATAATTTCTGTTAAATCCAACTAAAACACCTAATAAGTGTGATGCAAGTGTCCATTCTGAACCAAGCAATATGGATTCTGATGGTCATCTGAAACCAACTGATGTTTTTAGCCATCGTGTAGTTTGGGTGCTCTGAATTAGATAGCCAGTGGTCAAGCTTACCTCTCCCAGATATCTGACCAACTTAAGCAACGAGAAGATATTTGGAAGTAAGCTTGCTGTCGGGTATCTAGAAAAGTCTATCTCTTGATGCTTTAAACTCCCTCACAGAATTGCAGATCTTTAGGATACAGTTCCAGTGTAACTTAAACATTGCAGCAATTAGGAAGACCTTCCAAAATCTGAATACTCTTGCCATTCTGCAGATTTTATCAAGTGGACATGCACTTAACTCTAGCTCCATGGGTAGCAACTCCACTTTACTCTCTTCTTCCAAGCCTTCTTTTTCTGATACTTGCTGAAATTTCCAGTTCTGCTGCAGCTTAAGGCACCGGTTCTTTGTGGTCAGCAAATCAAAACTCAATTCCTATTTCATATTTGAGTGCCACTTGAGATCTTTACTTGTCCAGCGAACTTAGAATTTCATTCGTTGCAAAGAATCCGTTCACCTTGATGTTTGACTTTGGGATTTGAAAGTGATTTAGAACTTCTCAGCCTGTAGTTGTTCTCAAATCACAAAATTCAGGGGATAACAAATAGGTTAAGAGCTCCAATTTTCAACCGAGTACAACAGCTCCAGAATTCCATGGCTTAGTGTGAACTCTGCTCTACCCAATCTCTGAATTGCAATAGATTTTATCTCTGAATGCAGATTTCCCTTCCGCTTTCCTGCAGTTAATCTTGATACTTTCGAGATCTTGGTTTGCTTCTGATACTCTGTCGAGCATTGCTATATCAGATAAAATTTCAGAAACTTCCCTTAATCAGCCTTGATCTGATCCAATTTGATGGCCTCGGCATAAGTTATAGGCCTTTAGATTGAAGTGATTGTGGTGTTAAAACTGACAACAGCTGCCCAGATTTAAGTAGAGTCATCCCAAATGTCCTTGAATTCTGAAAATTTGATACAACCTCCAATAGATATTCCTTGAATCCACGTGTAAGCCCAGCCTTTTATAGCTTGGTGATTCATGCATTTTCCCAGAATTTTTTTTTCATATTGTAACTTCTCCTCTATACCTACACGTGAATCTTCTCCAAGGTTACAATTCCTTGACATTTTTCAGGTTTTTCATGAAGTGAACATGCAGGGTCTCTCTACACTGCAAGTGCAACACTTGGCAAGAATATCTCATCCACATGTAAGCATAACCCATTGGATATTTGGTGACTCATGTTTTTCCAGAATGTGGACCAACCTATAGTTGTATCAATGTAGCTTTGATTAAAATAGAACTGTTGACTGTTTCATGTAGCTTCAACAACAATTTGATTCTTGGTGATACTTGTAAATAGATCTCATGGCCTGAAACAAGAAAGAACACAGCAGCTGTATCCAGTGGCTAAACAACACATAGAACTCAAAAGGTCTCAAAAATGCTCCATCAGCCACATTCCAGTTTCTCTTTTCACAGATTTTTCCACATCCACTGATTTTCCTTCCTATTCTTGCTTCTCTAAGCTTGCACATGCATCTTCTTCCAATTTGAAACTGATCAACAAGGTTTGCTGTGAACAATTTCCAGGCGATACCATTTTCCTTCAATTCGAAAATTTCCTTAGATCATTTCAGAATTTTCCAATTCCAATTCATGCAGCACTTGTGCTTCCTTCGATAAATTTCTGACTTAACTATTTCAAGTTGCACTTTCAACCTCTGTATCCAATTAACAGCTGAGCCCAAAGCTATTGCGTTGGTGGGATCACGTTTACAGATTTGAGTTGTTTCTGGATTTTCAGATTCGATTGGAATCTGCATCTCTTGGTAAATCTTGCTCCACCAAGTGCTTATATAGCTTTTCATTTCCCAAATAGCCCATTGCAGTAGCTTCCAAAATCAAAACCATTCAATGAAGCATGCATTCCTCAATAGAACTGTGGATACTTGCTGCATACGTACTGAATATCAAGTAACTCTTGGGTCTCCATACCTAGCCATTGCATTATCTCCATTCAAGAATAGAACTCAAGATAACCACCATTGGGCCAAATTATTTCATGGTCAGTTGCCTCCTTCAAACACTTCCATTTACGAGTCATTTCTTTATCCCAATCAATAGCACCAGGCAGAAAATCAATTCCAACATTGTCTGAATGATTGAGGAAGTGTGCAGAAAATCAATTCATGGCTGCTGAAAACTGTGCCCTCGTTGAAGTTGAAATTGGCTGCACGTATAGGTAAGGATGCAATTGGTACTGGCACAATTCTGATAACACTACCATTTCCAGTGTAGATCCCTTTGCAGATCAGTACATAGCTTCAACCACAAGTATTTCCAGCAGTAGTTCCAATCTCTCAATTTTCCTACCATTTTCAGAGCTATAAGTCGATTAAGTTCTGAATGGCCAAGCTCTGTAGCAAATTCCTGCCCAACGAAACAGAATGTCCTCCCCCACACTTAAAATTTTGTCCGTCTCGGACAAACAACTTATCAAGTTATTCTTCCAATATGGGAACAAAAGATACGAGAGAAGATAATCCACGAAGATAACAAAGACAATAAATGGTAAATGTAAGGATATGACATGTAAGACAACATGAAAGTATCAAGTGGATTAGACAAGCAATACAAGTGAGGAAAAGAATCAAGAGTGAAATCCTTCATCATATTCATGCGAATAAATGCTATTGCAGTTTGAAAAAAAAGACTCAAAGCAAGTTCTAGAGTAACAAGTATCACACGTGTATCACACTAAAGTGGGTAAATGATTGAAATGACTTACTACCTCACTAGGTGAATAAAAATCAAGCTTGATCTATCAATAAAAAGTTCACCATCATAATAAGTGACTGCATGCAAGTGAAGTCTCCTATCATACACAAAAATCCATAATTTAATGATCAAACTTAACTAATTTTTACCACCTCTGAAATAATACTAAGGCATGCATAGGGGAATATTATTTGACTCGACGAAAACAACTAAGCAACCTAGGCAAATAGGCAAATACTAAACAATTAACAACCAGTTATTTCCGAACATGAGAGGAAGGAAAAAAAAATACAGTAAACAAAAGAACACACTCCCCTGTCATGTCAGAGAAGAAGCATCCTCAAGGTACAATTTCTCTACTATAGCTTCTCTTGCCCTTTCGTGAAATATCTTGAGACGGTGTCCATTTACTCTGTAAGTGTTCCCTGAAGAAAGTTCCTGCACCTCTAAAACACCATAGGGAAACACATTAGTAACACAAAAAGGACCGTCCCACCTGGATCTCAACTTACCTCCTATCAACCTGAGATGAGACTGGTACAATAAAACTTTGTCGCCAATATGAAACTCCTTCCTCACAATCCTCTTGTCATGAAAATTTTTAGTCTTCTCCTTGTAAATGTGGGAGTTCTCATATGCTTCTAACCGTATCTCTTCCAGTTCTTGAAGTTGGAGTTTCCTCTCTCTCCCAGCTCTGTAAGCCTCCATGTTGCAAGCTTTTACTGCCCAATAAGCCTTGTGCTCAATCTCCACCGGCAAGTGGCATGCTTTTCCATAAACCAATCTGTAAGGGGACATGCCTATGGGAGTCTTATAGGCAGTCTTGTAGGCCCACAGAGCGTCCTCCAACCTTTTGCTCCAATCTTTCCTGTCTAGCCCCACTGTCTTCTCCAATATAGATTTGATCTCTCTGTTCGATACTTCAGCCTGTCCATTCGTCTGAGGGTGATAAGGAGTAGAAATCTTATGAAACACCCCATACCTGCTCAGCATGGCTTTCATGTGTCTGTTGCAAAAGTGGGACCCTTGATCGCTGATGATCGCCCTGGGTACCCCAAATCTGCAAAATATGTGAGACCTGACAAAATTCACAACAACTAGAGAATCATCAGTCCTGGTGGGGATGACCTCCACCCATTTGGAAACATAATCAACAACCAAAAGAATGTAAGAAAATCCAAAAGATACAGGAAAAGGTCCCATAAAATCGATACCCCAAAGGTCAAAAATCTCACAGAATAACAAAGATTGTTGAGGCATTTCATTTCTACGTTCTATATTCCCTGTTCGTTGACATCTCTCACAAACTTTATAGAATTCATAGGCATCATGAAATAGGGTGGGCCAATACAGACCAAACTCTAAAACTTTCCTAGCAGTCCTTTGGGGTCCAAAATGCCCCCACAAGCCAGAGAATGACAAAAAGTAAGTACAGAATGAAACTCATGGTCAGGAACACATCTCCTAATAATCTAATCACTACAAAACTTCCAAAGGTAAGGATCATCCCATACATAATACTTGACATCACTTTTCAATTTCTGTACTTGTGCATGAGAAAAAAATGAAGGTACAACACGGGCAACTAAATAGTTAGCAATATCTGCATACCATGGTGTCTTACCCTGCAGGTGAAAAAATTGCTCATCTGGAAAAGAATCTGCTATGGGGGTGGAATCTATCTCTGTCACTATCCTGCTCAGATGGTCTGCTACAAGGTTCTCCCTCCTGCTCCTATCGCGTATCTCTACGTCGAATTCTTGAAGCAGAAGCATCCATCTAATCAGTCTTGGTTTTGCATCAGGCTTCTTCAGGAGGAATTTCAAAGCTGCATGATCAGAAAAAACAACCACATGAGAACATAGCAAGTAAGATATGAATTTATCTAAAGCAAAAACAATAGCTAAAAGCTCTTTTTTTGTGGTGGTGTAGTTGGATTGTGCAGCATCCAATGTCCTCGAGGCGTAGCAGATCACATGAGATGCTCTGTCTACTCTCTGCGCCAAGACAGCTCCTACCGCATAGTTCAAGGCATCACACATCAACTCGAATGGCAGAGTCCAATCTGGTGGTCTCAAGATCGGTGCTGATATCAAAGCTTTCTTCAGTTGGTTGAATGAATCCTTGCACCTCTGATCAAACTGGAATACCACCTCCTTTTGTAATAAGTTAGTCAAAGGTAAGGCAATCTGACTGAAATCTCTGATGAAACGTCTGTAGAAACCTGCATGTCCAAGAAAAGCACGAACTTCCCGCACAGAAGCGGGGTAAGATAGAGCAGAAATAACATGAATTTTAGCAGGATCTACTTTTATACCATGCACAGAGATAATATGACCTAGGACTATCCCATGCCCTACCATGAAATGACATTTCTCGAAATTCAAAACCAAATCCATATCAATGCATCTCCGTAAAACTCTCGACAAACTATCCAGAAAAAAATCAAAAGAAGAACCATACACAGAAAAATCATCCATAAACACTTCCATGCAATGCTCTAATAAATCACCAAAAATACTTACCATACACCGTTGGAATGTACCGGGAGCGTTGCAAAGTCCGAAAGGCATGCGTCAATAGCATACGTCCCAAAAGGGCAAGTGAAAGTGGTCTTCTCCTGATCCTCTGGAGCAATACAAATCTGGAAATACCCAGTGTAACCATCTAGGAAGCAATAGTGTGACTTGCCCGCCAACCTCTCGAGCATCTGATCAATAAAAGGTAGGGGATAGTAGTCTTTCCTGCTGGCCTGGTTAAGCTTCTTGTAGTCTACACAAACTCTCCAAGAGTTCTGAACTCTGGTGGGAACCAATTCATTATCTGCATTGGCAACTACTGTAATACCAGACTTCTTCGGAACCACCTGAACAGGACTTACCCATTTGCTGTCTGAAATAGGATAGATGATGCCAGCCTGTAGAAGTCTTGTCACCTCCTTCTTTACCACATCGAGAATCAGTGGGTTAAGCCGTCTTTGTGGTTGTCTGACTGGTTTCACATCATCTTCCAAGTGAATTCTGTGCATACAGATTGAAGGACTGATACCCGGAGTATCTGTAAGCGTCCACCCAATCGCTTTCCTGTGCTGCCTCAGAAGATCTACTAATCTGTACTCCTGATCTGGATCTAGATCTCGGGCAATAATAACGGGTCGCCGCTCGTCCTTATCCAAATACACATACTTCAAATGCTCGGGAAGAGGTTTAAATTCAAGCTGTTGTTGTTGCACATCTGATGGAAGTGATTCCTGGGGTGTTGCCTGAAGATCGCAAGTCCCTACACATTCCATGTCCCTATCCAAATCAATAATATCAGAATACTCAGAATCACTGAAATCACTACACAAAATAGAAGGTATAGAGATATCCAACTGAAAAATGGACTCAGAAATGAAACCCATGCAATCCAGCTCATCCTCTAAATCCATGTTGAGAATAGATTGATCCACCATTGGATGTTTCATCGCGTCCAAAATCCTGAACTGAACTACAGTGTCTCCTACCTCCATGGAAAGTGTACCTGCATGTACATCAATCTTGGTCTTGGCAGTCTTAAGGAAAGGCCTGCCCAGAATAAGTGGAGCTTTGCTGCTCTGTGAATCACCCTCCATGTCAAGAATGTAGAAATCTGCGGGAAACATCAGCTCTCTCACCTTAACCAACACATCCTCGATCACCCCAGCTGGGTGAGTCTGACTGCGATTGGCTAACTGAATCACTACACCTGTCGACTGTAAGGGTCCAATACCTAATGAACGGAAAACAGACCTTGGCATCACATTAATGGAAGCTCCTAGATCTAGCATAGCATCCTCGAACACATGGCTCCCAATCACACAAGTATGAAAACTCACGGATCCTTTTGCACTTAGGCAAAGGTGAATAAGTCTTTGAAACATTCTTTCCAACTCTGATTAACTCATTTCCTTTCAGCTTCTTCTTATGCACACACAATTCTTTCAGAAATTTGGCATACTTGGGAATCTGCTCGATCATTGTCAATAAAGGGACATTAACTTCCACCTTACTGAACAAATCCACAAGCTCCTGAAATTCCCTAGCCTTTTCTTCACTAACCCCCTTCCTAGGCTGTACTGGCCTCTGAGGGCAAGGTAATGGAACTAGCGACTCTGATCGTCGCGGCTGTACATCCTGCTCTGCTCTGCACTGCTCTAAACTACTCGAATCAGCAACTGGATCTTGTACAGGGTCTGAAGCCTGGGGGTCTGAAGTAACTCTACCACTCCGCAGTGTAATCGAACTGATGTTTCCTTTAGGATTCGGGATGGTCTGAGATGGTAGCTGACTAGATCCCTGTGACTGCAGCTGGTTAATGTTGGATGCAAGCTGGCTAAGTTGTCTCTCTATGTTCTGAATATATGCATCCGTCTTCTGTTGAAACTGCTGTTGCTGTACTAAAAACTGTTGCACAAGAACCTCCATCTTTGGATTTGAACTTGAACTGGAAGACTCATCTCTAACTGGATGAAGAGGAGGTCTAACTTGTACTGGGTTACTCTGGATGGCTAGGGGTCTCTGCAATGCTGATCCTGGCTGAAACGGCTGCTGATAGAATGAATTCACGTACCTCATATTTGGATGATCTCTCCATCCTGGATTATAAGTGGCAGACATCGGATCATATCTGGAATATTGTTGATGATACTGAGGTTGATCGATGTCCGTCATCACGATATGGAGGCGGATCACGATCTTCGATATCGAGGTCCGAAGGAAATCGATATCACGCTACTATTTCATCTTGCTGGAGTGAAGGACATGAATCAGAAGGATGCTCTGGACTCGAACAAATACCACAAACTCTCATAGGCTGCATAGGCACCACAGAAGATTGGCTTGCCTGGTTCAGAGCCAATTGTCTAACTAAGGATGTGAGCTCCTGTATAGAATTCTTCATCTCCGCGACAAGATAAGTCGTGAGCCTCACTCACCCCTCTAGTCACTATTGCTCTGCTCCCAAACTGTTGTGAGTTCTCTGCCATGTTTGCAATAAGCTCTCTGGCCTCACTGGGAGTCTTGTTCATCAATGCCCCTCCACTAGCTGCATCTATCATACTCCTGTCCATGGGAAGCAGTCCCTCATAGAAGTACTGAACGAGCAACTGGTCACTGATCTGATGTTAGGGGCAAGTGGAACATAGTTTCTTGAATCTCTCCGATTTTACAAATGTCTCTCCGATCACGATATCGCAGATGCTTTTTCTGATGGTAATGATTCTGGATCTTTGGGAAGAACTTTTCCAAGAATACTTTCTTCAATTCAAGCCAACTATTGATACATCCGGGTGGAAGATAATACAACCAATCCTTCACTGCTCCAGCCAATGAAAATGGAAAAGCTCTCAATTTTATATCTTCCTCTGAAATGCCCTGTGGCTTCATAGTAGAGCACACCACATGGAACTCGTGCAAGTGCCTGTTGGGATCTTCACCAGACAATCCATGAAACTTAGGAAGCAAATAAACTGTACCCGATCTGAGCTCAAAATCCTCCTCTAAAGCTGGGTAGCTAATGCAAGAATATTGGTATGTCGCATCAGGGGCTGCAAGCTCCTTCAGAGTCCTGTTGTTATCTGCCATGACTATCTGCAACTTTGATGGACTGTAATCAGAAGTATCCGTTGACCTGCCTTGTGCTCTCCGCAATGCGTGAAAAGTCCTATCAATCTCCGGATCCAGCTCAAAGAGTTTATCGCTTGAAGACCTGGTCATTTTCAAAACAAACAACACAATGAGTACAGATAGAAAAGAAAGAAATAATAGGAAAGACACTAATAACAAAAGAAAAAGAAAACAAACAAACAAACTACAGTTTAAAGACAAACGAACCCATTAAAGCTCCCCGGTAACGGTGCCAAAATTTGATAAGCGGTGAATTATTATGTCGTGATACCGTTCCCAAATTATTTACCGAACCCCCTAACTACACTAATGCAGTATAGGACTGACTCGGGTCATCTCCCAACGAACCTAATGGTTGGACGTTTGTTTTTAAACAGAAGTAAACATTGGGGGTTTTCTGAATTTATTAAAATGCAAAATCAAAAGCAAACATGAGAATTAAACATGCAAAAAGTAAATCTAACTACCAATTAACAAATAACAAACAACTATCCTAATGCGCAAAAGTAAGTGATCACGCACCGCACTGTCACTATACGGTACAATGATCAAACAAATGTGAACAATTCAACCATGCACCGCACTGTCACTATACGACACAATAGTCAAACGGTCACTAAAAACTGCAATAAACGAAATGCAATAAACAAAAGCAATTCAACCAGGCACGCATCAGTCACTATACTAAGAATCGTCGAATGTAAAGGAAATCTAACCTAATAATGAAAGCACTCCAACTGAGAACACTATCTACTATACTATAATGATGCATTGGATCGACAATTTTAATGGATGGGGTTAGTACATCAGCAACAAGAAATTAAACTAACCTACAACTAAATAACAAACGCCAATATTAAGTCTAATAAAAATGCACAATGAACAGAATTAATAACTAAGCATAACAAACTGATAGAAATAGCATTGCATGTAAATAAATCAACAATTAACCGAAACAAACATAATCAACTACTAACAATTGCATAATTGCACTGGAATAAAATGCAGTAGGTAATTAACATGAAATCCCGAGTGTTTAATACAAACACACTCAGTAACATAATCCAAATAACTACAACCGGTAACCACACGGCGGTCACAACAAACCGAACAACCACTCCTTGAATGCGGATAAGAAGGAAGGAAAGATGGATGACTGCGATCACTGCTTCGACGAATCTAGATTCACCGGACAGTGAACTGGAAATCTTCTCCGGCGGTGAAGATGGGATTGTCCAATCGGCACAACTTGCGGGTGACTCCAGCAAATCTGGAACGACCTATCCCAGTCGCCGAAATGAAGGAGAATGCCGGTGAAGGATGAACTCGCCGGAATCCCGCCTCGCCTCGCTTTGGATCAACTGCCCGAATCATGGCATCTAGATCCGCCACCAAGGATTGGATGGGATCGTCGCCAACTGTCGGAGGGAACTCACCGGAATACTGCCTTCCTGTCGTCGATCGCTCGTGTAGTCGCCGCGCTCACGAGAGGAAGAAGACGCCGCTCGAAGGTTTCTGTCGCGCGTTGCGCCGCAACTGGGAAGAAGTTGAATTATTAAGTGATTTTTCTGAGCCGTCCGACAGTGCGGATCTAATCTCAAATATAGCTAGGTTAAATGAATCCAATTAATCTCCTAAGCATGCTGTGATCCAACGGCTGTGATTAGTCTGATTTCAAATGAACAGATCTGATCCATCTGAGATGATAATTCCGATCAGTCGAATCTGGAGGAAGGGCTCAGATGTTCAGATCAAAATGTACAGACGGGATCTCTCCAGATCTGAATAGATTGCTTCAAATCAGCTATATTCATTGGACGGTCCATAATGCTCAGATCTGATCCGGATCGACGGTTGCGATTGCTCCAATTAGATCCTCATTAGATGTTCCTACAAAGTCACATGAAATTCATGAAAAATACTGAAATTATAGGAATTAATGTAATTAATCGCAAATAGGCTCAATATGTAAAAACATCCAAAATAACAATAAGCATCTCATCAAAGAGCCTAAAATATCTAATCCACAAGTAAAAATTGCAACTTTCACCGCCCAAACCCTAAACTAAGCTCTCCTAATTTCCCGGTTAGGATGAAGGGAAGAAGAATAGGTTGAGCTCCGGCCAAGGTAGAGGGAACAAGGATAGTGGCCGGCCAACTTTAGGAAAAAGAAGAAGAAGCTTCCTCCACTTGTTGCCGCCCACCCTAATCCCAAAACCCTAACCCTAGCCGCCCAAACCCAATCCTAATCTAATAAGGATTTGGTTGCCACCCAAAGGACAAGCCCTAATCCCCATCCATCATTAGCCATAGATGAAAGGGAGAATGTTGGACGCTGGCCAAACCAAGGAGAGAAGAGGGAAGAAGGGTACCGGCCACCTAAGGAAGAAGAAGAAGAAGAAACATCTTTCCTTAATTGTGGCCACCCAAAACCCTAAGTCACCCTTGCCCTTGCCGCCCAAAACCCCAGCCGCCTTTCCTCTAATTTTCTCTTGCCGCCCACCCCTATTCCATCCTTTTATAGAGTTAGGGATAAGCCTTGGTTTAATCTCCACCATTGGTTCTAGGGATTTAATCTCAACCGTCAGATCTATAGATTTAATCTCAACCGTCGAAACTTAGAGATTTAATCTCTACCTTTGGATCTAGAGTTTTGTTTCTATCCATTGGATCTAAGCTTCATGAGGTGTTAATAGGCTACAATAGGGACCATGAGGAGGAGTTGGATCTTGGCCACCCATGGATCAAGCCCACATAAAGTCCGATCCATAAATGATAATCCAATCCACTAAAGGATTATCATTGATCTACCTCACCAACCCCCATAAATTAATATGGGCTACATATATTATTTGTACATTTTCTCCCCGTGTTTAAGATCTCGAATGTCCATCGATTAATTAATTTACTGACCATTAATTAATCGACATCTAACTCCATGAGTAGTACCACTCAACCTTTTCATCATGTCGGACCAAGTCCACCTGCAGGGTTTACATGATGAACCTTATGAGCTCCTCAAGGGGACATCATCATCCTAATATATAGGACACGGTTTCCTCCTATAATCAACGGCACACCATATAAATAATATCATCTCCCAACTTACCGAGCCTATTGATTTAATCTATAAATCTCGCCCATTGGTAAATCAAAGAGATGAATACTAAGTATATATGCCCGTTATTATATCGGGATTAAGAGCATGTACTAAATAATATCTGAGGTCCGATTCGATTATGTAGTCAGTAATAAATCGAATCACCTCTAAGTCGGTCCTGCTCAATACACACAAAATGCACTAGTGTGATTCTATGGTCAAGACAAACCAATACTAAATCACATTACAACCATTCCGATGGTTTGTCCAAAGTCATCTCAGTTGTGAGCCTTTACTTATACTTTACAATGAGCCGATAACATGATCTCCCGTGTGACACCACACACCATGTTATCTACAATGTAATGTATTAGACAATATTGCATAACCATAAAAATGCAAACAATGATCATGTGATTCTTATTTCAAAATAAAGATGTTCATACAAAAGATAGACTTTTCAGTATACATCCCTACAGTTGGGGGTCAACCTCAGGCTCAGGCTAGGGCTGTTAGGATGTATACTGAAAAGTCTAACTTTTGTATGAATATCTTTATTTTGAAATAAGAATCACATGATCATTGTTTGCATATTTATGGTGATGCATATTGTCTAATACATTACATTACATTGTAGATAACATGGTGTGTGGTGTCACATGGGAGATCATGTTATTGAATCCTTGTAAAGTATATGTATAGGCTCACAATCGAGATGGCTTTGGACAAACCATTGGCATGGTTGTAGTGTGATTTGGTATTGGTTTGTTTTGACCATAGAATCACACTAGTACTCTTTGTGTGTATTAAGCAGGACCGACTTATAGGTGATTCGATTTATTGCTGACTACATAATCGAATCGGACCTCAGATATTATATTGTACATGCTCTTAATCCCGATTTAATAACGGGCACATATACTTAGTATTCATTTCTTTGATTTACCAATGGGCGAGATTTATATATTAAATCGATAGGCTCGGTAAGTTGGGAAATGATATTATTTATATGGTGTGTCGTTGATTATAGGAGGAAACCGTGTCCTATATATTAGAATGATGATTTCCCCTTGAGGAGCTCATAAGGTTCATCATGTAAACCCTGCAGGTGGACTTGGTGCGGCATGATGAAAAGGTTGTGTGGACTCATGGAATTAGATGTTGATTAATTAATGGTCAGTAAATTAATTAATCGACGGACATTTGAGATCTTAAACACAGGGAGAAAAATGTACAAATAATATATGGAGCCCATATTAACTTATGGGGGTTGGTTAGGTAGATCAATGATAATCCTTTAGTGGATTGGATTAACATTAATGGATCGGACTTTATGTGGGCTTGATCCATTGGGTGGCCAATATCCAACTCCTCCTCATGGTCCCTATTGTAGCCTATTAATACCTCATGAAGCCTAGATCCAATGGTTGAAAACAAAACTCTAGATCCAACTGTAGAGATTAAATCTTTGGATCCGACGGTTGAGATTAAATCCCTAGAACCGATGGTGGAGATTAAAGGAGGCTAAGGCCTAACTCTATAAAAGGGTGCTTAAGGGTGGATGGCAAGGGATAAGAGAAAAAGGTTAGGGTTTTGTTTATTAAAGCTTGGGCGGCAAGAAACAAAAGAGGCTAGGGTTTTGGGTTAAAGCTTGGGCGGCCACAAATAAGGTAAGAAATTCTTCTTCCTTAAGAGTTGTTGGCGCCCCTTCTCCTTCCCTAGACCTTGGCCGACGTCTAAACAAGTTTCTCTCCTCTCCTTGGCCGGTGGAAAGAAGTCTAGGGTCTCTTCCCTTAGAGTATTGGCCGGTGTTCACTCTCCTTGATCTCCTTGGCCGGGGCAAGCACCAAGCTTGGAGCTTGGTGGTTGGTTGAAAGAAGGAGAAGTGTTTTGTTTCTTTGTCTTCCTCTTGTTCGGATCAAGCAAGGAAGGAAGATTGGTGATCTAGGAGCTTCGACTTTTGGTAGATCGTCGTCCACACGACGTCCAAAAGGAGGAAGGACATATGATAGAAGATCGAGAGGTATAATACTTGTCTATTTTCTTATGTAACATGTTTATAATTGTTTTCAATTATATATGCATGATATATTCTGTTTTGTGGCTAATATAACTTGGACCCCTAATATAAACACAAAAGTCAGCGATTCGTACATCGTCTATTCCACGGTTATTCGTAGAATAGAGGTTGGTGGCTTGAACAACAAGTTTGTTCAAGTGACCACTCTAATCGAATAGCACGATGATGAAACGGTTGCTTGGGTGATACCTTTTGTCTAGGATTAAATTTTTTTAATCCGGGGACATCGATGGGATCGCCATGAACAAGCGATCGAGTTGAAGTGGGAAGCAAAGTTTCCTACCTTCAAGTGGTATCAGAGCTTCGGTTCCGGGAAAAACCCTTCAAGTGGTATCAGAGCCACGATTTACGGTTTTGTGTGTTTAGGATTCGGTTACTTTTATGCACTTTTCATATATTATATGTGTCGGATAATAGTAGGATATGCGTAGTTTAACTGTTTGGTTGCAGGCATAGGATCCAACTATTATGGCCATATGTGTGTATGTGATTGTATGTGTGTAATTGTATATTTTGTTTAATCCTCGGGGTTGACATGGCTAGTATTTAATTTTTATAATTAGATACGGCATTGTTTAGACACTCCTTTTATTTTAGTTTACTTTCGATCTAGATTTCATGTACACTCCCTCGTGGAGTATAGGATCGATGGATGTAAATTAAAATATTTTTTCTCGGCTCGGCTGGATGGCTTGTACATGGCGTAGGGAGGAGCGGACGAGATGGCGATACGACAGGAGACATATTGAAGACAAAATCCATAATAGTTAGAAAATTTTTATTTTTCATATTTATTGCTTATTGTTTGATATGCATGTAGTAAGCTAGAAAATTCCTCAATTTTAAATTACTAAGTGGGAGAGGGATATTTTTTTTAAATTCCTACGGCCTCCATTACGATTTGACATGTGATGAAAACAAACTTGCGCGTCGGCTCTGAGTTCCTTCCTCCCCATCGGATGAGTTTGTTTGCAGATCACAAGGTCGAATATGGTTATAGGAAATTATTAAGGAGCGTGTGTACTTCCCCATCGGAAGGCACATAACCCGAGATAATTATCTTAGTACCAAGTAATGGTGAACACTTAGATACAAATATAAGTATCCTCCCCATCTGAGTCACTGCTTTTATTTGTAGGGCCAAAGAGGAACCAACTATTAATTTTACTTGACAAAAAGTTAGGTTGACAAGATAGTAAAATTAATGGGTAAAACCTCCTCTTACAAATGTAGAATTCGTATACGTCCACACTATCGTGGCATACGATATTCTCGGTGTTTTGAGGTGTTGGTTGATTTTAAAATTTTATTGTGTGAGGAATCAATAATTTTTTGAAATCTAATGTTTTGATCTATGTGATTCTTAGGTTTTCTTTCAAAATGACTTTTAACCCGCTTGCTGTGATACTGAAAGAAAATAAACTTACTGGACCCAACTATGTTGATTGGAAGAGGAATCTTGACATTGTCTTGACTGCTGAGGAATACAAATATGTACTCCTCGAAGAGTGCCCTCCTAAGCTTGCAGATTATTCTGGGGAAAAGGAGAAGGAGAGTTATAAGAAGTGGATCAAGGCCGCTGAGATGGAGCGGTGTTACATTTTGGCATCTATGTCAAATGTACTGCAACATCAGCATCAAGTCATGCTCACTGCTTATGACATTATGCTCAATCTCAAAGAACTTTTCGGACACCAGAATCGGGCTGCAAGGCAGGAAGCCATGAGGAACTTGATGACGACCACCATGATTGAGGGAACACTCGTGAGGGATCATGTTCTCAAGATGATGGCTCATTTGAATGAGTTGGAAGTCCTTGGAGCTGAGATCGATGGGGAAACCCAGGTCGATATCATTCTCCAGTCTCTACCTAGGAGTTTTGAGCAATTTTGCCTGAACTACAACATGAACAAGAGGTTGTATTCATTGGTGGAGCTTCTGATAGAACTCCAGGCGGTAGAGGGGCTATTTCGTCAGAGTGCTCAGGCGCATACCATGGTTACCCAAAAGGTTTCTACTTCTAAGCCGAAAGGCAAGAAGAAGAAAAAACAAGTTGGGGCAAAGGCAATGGGAGGAACTCAGTGAGGAGTGAACAAGTCGAAAGGCAAGTGCTTCACTTGTAAGCAGACTGGACACTGGAAGAAGGACTGCCCCAACCACAAGCAGAACAAAGGTATATCTTTGGTCTAGTCGTTGAAACATGTTTAGCGGTGTTATCTACCGACACCTGGTGTGTAGATACGGGAGCCACTGATCATGTCTGCAATACTTTGCAGGGGTTCTAGGAAACCAGATGACTAGCTGAGGGGGAGATTACCGTATACTTGGGCGATGCCACAAAGGTGGCGGCTGTTGCAGTGGGAGATGTTTATTTATCTTTTGAGAAAAATAAAGTTTTGGTTCTTAAGAATTGCCTTTATGCACCTTTATTTAGAAAGAATTTAATTTCAGTTTCTAAATTGCTTATGGATGGATATTCTATTTCTTTTAATGACAGAGTTGTTATAAAAAGGAATAGGGAGATTATCTGTTCGGGTGCATTGATAGGAAATTTATACACACTTGAACCAAAAGCTCCCACGATGCAAATAGAAGTTAATAACTCATCTTCTAATTCCAATAAGAGAAAAGAACCTTCAAAGATGAACCAAATATATCTTTGGCATCTTAGGCTTGGTCATATTAACCTAAGTAGAATTCAAAGGTTGATAGCTAATGGACCTCTGGGTTCATTAGTGGTGGAAGATTTCCCAACCTACGAATCCTGCTTGGAGAGTAAAATGACCAAGAGGCCTTTTAAGGCCAAGGGGTATAGAGCCAAAGATGTGTTAGAATTGGTTCATTCTGATTTGTGTGGTCCTATGTCTATCCAGGCTAGAGGTGGTTTTGAGTATTTCATCTCTTTTATAGATGATTATTCGAGATATGGATACATTTACTTGATGCGCCGCAAGTCTGAATGATTTGACAAGTTCAAAGAATTCAAGGCTAATGTAGAGAAATGTCAAGGTAGAAGTATCAAGACACTACGATCTGATCGTGGTGGTGAGTGCTGGGAGGGGAAACTTCGCTTCCCACTTCAACTCGGTCGCTTGTTCATGGCGATCCCTTCTACGTCCCCAGATAAAAAAATTTATCCTTGACAAGAAGGATTGCCCAAGCAACCTTGTCATCGTCGTGCTATTCGATTAGAGTAGTCACTTGAACAAACTTGTTGCTCAAGCGACCAACCTCTATTCTACGAGTAGTCGCGGAATAGATGATGTACGGATCGCCGACTTTGGTATTTATGTTCGGGGTCCAAGTATATTTAGCCACAAAATAGAATATAAACAACCACATTCAACATGCATATAATTGAAAAACAATTATAGACATAATACAAAAGAACACTAATCAAAATAAACAAGATTATACCTCTTGATCTTCTATTGTATGTCCTTCCTCCTTTTGGACATCGTGTGGGCGACGATCTTCCAAAAGTTGAAGCCTCCTAGATCACCAATCTTCCTTTCCTTGTTCACTCCAAACAAAGGAAGATCATAAAACAAAACTTTTCTTCCTATCTAGAACCAGCCACCAAGTCAATAGACTCGATGTTGCCTCCGGCCAAGGAAAAGAACATGGAGTATGGGAACTGGCCAAAGGGGAATCAATAAGAGCATGGGCGCCGGCCAACACTTGGAGAAGAGAAAGGAAACCAACCCTTCTCCTTGTAGCCGCCCAAAACCCTAAACCTAGCTCTCCTAATTGCTGGCCAAGGAAGAGGGGAAGAAGGATAGGTTGAGCACCGGCCAAAGTATATGGAAGAAGGATAGGTGCCGGCCAAACCTTAGGAAGAAGAAGAAGATTCCTCCTCCACTTGTTACCGCCCACCCCAACACCAAAACCCTAGCCGCCCACTCCTAATCCTAACCCTAATGGGATTGCTTGCCGCCCAAGGGAAGCAAACCCAAATCCCATCCATCCTTTTTTTTTCTCCACGCCAACCCTAAGGATCCTTTTATAGAGTTTAGGGATAAGCCTTGTTTTAATCTCCACCATTGGTTCAAGGGATTTAATCTCAACCGTCGAATCTAGAGATTCAATCTCAACCATCGGACCTAGAGATTTAATCTCTACCTTTGGATCTAGAGTTTTGTTTCTATCCTTTGGATCTAGGATTCATGAGGTATTAATAGGCTACAATAGGGACCATGAGGAGGAGTTGGATCTTGGCCACCCAATGGATCAAGCTCACCTAAAGTCCGATCCATTAATGATAATCCAATCCACTAAAGGATTATCATTGATCTACCTCACCAACCCCCATAAGTTAATATGGGCTCCATATATTTCATGTACATTTTCTCCCTGTGTTTAAGATCTCGAATGTCCGTCGATTAATTAATTTACTGACCATTAATTAATCAACATCTAATTCCATGAGTAGTACAACTCAACCTTTTCATCATGTTGGACCAAGTCCACCTGTAGGGTTTACATGATGAACCTTATGAGCTCCTCAAGGGGACATCATCATCCTAATATATAGGACATGGTTTCCTCCTATAATCAACGACACACTATATAAATAATATCATTTCCCAACTTACCGAGCCTATCGATTTAATATATAAATCTCGCCCATTGGTAAATCAAAGAAATGAATACTAAGTATATGTGTCCGTAATTATATCGGGATTAAGAGTATGTACAATATAATATCTGAGGTCCGATTCAATTATGTAGTCAGCAATAAATCGAATCACCTCTAAGTCGGTCCAGCTCAATACACACAAAGTGTACTAGTGTGATTTTATGGTCAAGACAAACCAATACCAAATCACACTACAACCATACCAATGGTTTGTCCAAAGTCATCTCGGTTGTGAGCCTATACTTATACTTTACAAGGACCCGATAACATGATCTCCCGTGTGACACCACACACCATATTTTCTACAATGTAATGTATTAGACAATATGCATAAACATAAAAATATGCAAACAATGATCATGTGATTCTTATTTCAAAATAAAAATGTTCATACAAAAGATAGACTTTTCAGTATACATCCCAATAGTGAGTACTTCTTGGGAGAGTTTAGGAATTACTTATCAGAGGCTGGGATTCAATCCCAATTGTCTGCACCTGGCACACCCCAACAGAATGGTGTAGCAAAGCGAAGGAATAGGATTCTTATGGAGATAGTTAGATCGTTGATGAGTTATTCTGAGTTGCCAGATTCGTTCTGGAGATATGCTCTAGACACGACAATGTACATTCTGAACTTGGTTCCATCTAAATCAGTGTCTTCTACTCCCAAAGAATTGTGGACTGGGCGAAAGCCAAGTCTAAGACATATTCGGATTTGGGAGAGTCCAGCACATGTGCTGAAGGCAGATGCTTGTAAGTTGGAACCTCGTACAGAAGTACACATGTTCGTTGGCTATTCTAGAGGAACGAAAGGAGGTTTGTTTTATAGTCCTAAAGATCAGAGGGTGATCGTTAGCACGAACGCCAAATTTCTAGAGGAAGACTATGTAATGAACCACAAGCCCATGAGTAAGATTGTTCTGGAGGAATTAAAAGGGGAAGTCACTTCTTCAGTACCACCGATACAAGAGGATATACCACAAGTCACTGCACCGCGTGTCACAGAGGATACACAGGTGATACCTCGTCGCAGTGAGAGGTTTGTGAGTGTTAGTAATATATGAGAGATGTCCTAAGGTAATCGCCTTATGTATGAACCATTTATATGATAAATGAAGATTCACTATTTGAGTATACATGGTTTCATGTATTTGATTGGATCTTAAACTCATTTACTGAATGTCCACGATACGATTCACAGCATGAGAGAATTTGTGATTGGATCACAACTAGTGAGTATCTCTACATGTGTAATTGTGATGTATCAGAATTATCCCTAGTCGATGAATTGATGGATTTGAACACCATCAATTCTGTCGAGACTAGCACGAGGTATACTCTTTGGTGTATCCAAGCAGCTGATTCTCACTGGCTGGAGACATTGTGATGTCCGGAGTTGATCGTGGATGCTAGTTATGGTAAGTAGTTCATTGGAGTGACCAGCCGTAAGACTTCATATGGTTCTCTGCATATATAGATATGTCAATGAAGTTCTTATTGTAGCTTAAGTGCGATGTTCCTTTGACTTGCGGTATTCAAGTCATCTTGATCATGGAGACTTATGCTTTGACATCTTAAGCAAGCATCTCTAAGGAGATGTGGACCCGAAATGATTGGGTATAAGTCGAAGTGATCGAAGGTGTTTGAATAGCCTATAAAGGATTCACCACTCCTTGCGAGGAGATGTATACCCATGGCCTCTCGTCGGATTGTTACTAAAGTCTTTGGCCAAAGCATTACATGTTTAGAGTAAGGTACTCTTCGATACATGTGCAGTAACTAGAATCCGTAGGACGAGGAAATGATACTTCGGCTAGGTGTAACGTAGTCAGCCTAGTGGGGACTGACACTATAAACCATGTCCTGAACCAAGTGGGTATAAGATGAGTGAAGGGAATGGGGCACGATTCATTCGAGCTGCTGAAGGATTTCAGAAATAGTTCTGGATCAACCGTTGATCTTTTCGGTTAATTGGGGATCATGATGTACTACTAGGTGCCACTCATGATCGTTCTATAATTAATGGTTAATTATAGATGACCAACATAAATCGAGAACCTATTTGGTCACACGCACAACGAGCGTAATCCAAAGGATTTAAAACGAGTTTGAGAATGGGATTCTCAGACCGAGAGAAACTAGGTTTGGTTGGACCAAACAAGAAGCGAGCATGAAATTGTTTCAGTCGCAATGGAAGTGTGGATGGGCCGTGTCTTATGAAGACATAATGGATGAACCAAAATGGTTTGGTTCTAATCCAATGGAGGAGAATAAACCAAAGGGTTTGGTTTATTTTAAACGAATGAACCAAAAGTTGGTTTGGTTCGTTTTAACTTAAAATAAACCATCATGGTTTGGTTTATTTTAACTTATATTAATGGAGAGGGTTAACGGGCCTTATGGTTATGATCCAATAACCATTAAGAGAATTAGTTCTCTATAAAAGAGGGCTTAAGGTGTTGTTAAGCCCTAATCCAAAAAGCCCTAATCTAGTTGCCGCCCACCTCCTCTCCTTGGTGAATTCGGCGCCAACACCCTTGTGCCGCCGCCCAACCCCTTGTGCCGCCGTCCAACTTGTTGCCGGCGTCCAAGCTTCAGCCGGTGATCCTCCGGCAACTCTCCGGTGATCTCCTTTGGGTTCGGCATCAAGGTGAGTTTCATCTTACCCTTTTTGGCCGACGCCTACTCCTCCACCAAAGCTGTCCAGTTTTCTGGACAGCTTGTTTTCTTCTTGTCGGAGCGTCATTTGGACGACGTTTGGAGCTCCGACAGTGCCTTACTTATCGGGGATTCGATCTCCGGTAATCCTCAGAGGTGGAGGATGAAGGATTCGCCAAACGGTTGACGAATACCTCTCCGGAGAAGTGAGTTTTGAGGACTCGTCTTTGGATCCAAATTTGGATTCGGATCGTGATCCTCTCTCGATCACGTCGTCTTCAACATGAGGCTAGTAACCCGTACGAAGACGAAGCTCGTGACTTTGTGAAGTCATCCCGAAGATACTAGGCGTGGATACGGATAGAGACGATTCTAGCGAGGATCGTTCCGGTTGATGCCGTTTCCGCTACACGTGATACGAAAGGTATACGTAGTTAAATTTCCTTTTATTGCAAATTTAAATTTACGGTTATGTCTACACATGTTGTACTATGCATGCGTGTGATGTGTGTGTTGTAATAAATGTAGATTTATTATTTTTATTTCTTCCGCTGTGCACATGTTTACGAAACATGTTCGAACACACACTTGCCGCGGTGCCGAAAACCCAACAGTGAGACAGCCTGATAGATTCATGTTCTTGGGAGAATCTTCTAATTTGGTCCTTGGCGAACATGAACCTGATCCCTGGACATATGACAAGGCGATCCAAGATAAAGATGCGGTATCTTGGCAAAGTGTAATGAATTCTAAGATAGAATCTATGGATTCAAATAAGGTATGGGAGTTAGTAGAACCACCCAATGGTGTAAAAACCATTGGATGCAAGTGGATCTACAAAAGAAAGAGAGGAATAGACGGGAAGGGTGAGACCTTCAAAGCGAGGCTTGTAGCGAAGGGGTATACTCAGAAAGAGGGCATCGATTATAAGGAGACCTTTTCACCGGTAGCCAGGCTTAAGTCTATTCGAATTCTCTTATGTATTGCTGCTCATATGGATTATGAGGTATGGCAGATGGACGTCAAGACAACTTTCCTTAATGGAAGTCTTGAGAAAAACATCTATATGAAGCAACCAGAAGGATTCATTGCAAAGGGCAAAGAGCATCTTGTGTGCAAGCTTAATCGATCCATTTATGGATTGAAGCAAGCTTCGAGATCTTGGAACATCCACTTTGATGAGGTAATCCAGTCTTATGCTTGGGTGATCCCTTTTGTCTAGGATTAAATTTTTTTAATCCAGGGACATCGATGGGATCGCCATGAACAAGCGATCGAGTTGAAGTGGGAAGCAAAGTTTCCTACCTTCAAGTGGTATCAGAGCTTCAGTTCCAGGAAAAACCCTTCGGGGGTTGGGCCTGAAGGCCATCTCTCTTCCATGCTAGGACATTATTCTCATCTAAACCTATTTTAGCTAAACCAAATTTCCTAGAACCTATCATGTCATACTCAGTAAGATATTTGATGTTACCTATGGTAACATCAAACCCTAATGTGGCTAGTAATGATGTGATGACATGGCAATAGGGCAAGTGTGCCTTCCTACTAGTAACTGACCTAGAATGATGAATGACGAAATGAAACATCTACAAACTAATGTCTAAATCTAATCTATGATTAAGTGCATAAAGTAGAAATGAATGATAGGGATGCATCATAGCGATGTCCCTAGTGGTGAGTGGCAAAATACAGTTCACTATAACTCAATACAAGGCATAGTCCTATACTTTGAGTCTAGTGGAACTAAAGATACTCACAAATGGAGTCCTCTCCTCACCAAATAGATGCAAGTGTATCCTATCTAATGTAATATGTGAGTAGGGGTCACCGTACGGTAAGTCTGAAGATGGAAAATATGCCACCGGACATGTTGAATGCATGAGTCCTAAATGCTCTCTCAACATAGAAGAGGTAAAAATAAAATCCTTACCCTGTACTCTAGTCAAATATGCAAGATCATCAATTTTACTAAAGTTATTGAAAAGCTCTGCACATAGATCTATGTTAATAGAGTTTTTACAGTACACTAATTTCTCTAACCCGTAATGTGATATGACTTCCATACTAAGCATGCATGAATTACAAAAAATGATCTACTAATGTATCTAGTAGGGAATGGGAGTATAAAGTATATTCTCAAACCTAATCCTATGCCCCTCAGTAAGGAACCTAATGTCCATGCATGGAGTAGATGACTCAACCTCAATGGCTCATCTTTTACCCCTAATTGAATTACAATTATTCAATATTTATTGAAAGTAATTGAAATTAAAGTTTTAGACTTATTACCTCGGCATTATGGACGATGTTAAAGAGATATGATGACCTAGATGCTTCGAAAGACTGAAAATAGGGTTTTCGCAGTGGATTGAGGTGGTTGTGAGTCATTTTTGGCCTTTGCCTCGTCTTTTATTCTTATAAACGAAATCGGTCATTGGAAATAGTCGATCGATCATGAACATGGACTATAATTAATTTTACCATTTATAGTGACACCTAATGTTTATCTACCATTTTATTTCAGTCGACTGAATTCATTTCAGTCGACTAAAGTCGCTTTTTTACCTTCCCAAGGCATGGAGGCAACTGAAGCTGATTCAGTTGACTCTTTTTGAGCTGACTAGAAATGATCCAGTCGACTGAAATTGATTAATTTTAATTTTTATGTTGCATTCGGTTTAGTGATTTTATTAGTTTAATTTCATTGATTGATTTAATTTGATTAAATTGAATTGATTAAGTTGATTAAATTGGTTGGGTTGAGTTAAATTTAAGTAAATTAAGTTTAGTTAAAGTAAGTTTATTTATTTTAAGTTAAGTTGAGTTGAGTTTAATTATATTTATTAATTTATGTTTAGTTAAAGTAAGTTTAGTTTAAATTTGTTAAGTTACGTAAATTATATTAAGCTAATTAAGCTTAATTAAATTCTAAATCATCTCACCCAAGCTAGATTTTCAATACACGTTACTCCTATGGGTTTTGTGAGATGAGGGTATCTTTTTATCTTAATTAAATTTAATGAGCATCTTCAAAGTTTTTAAACTTATGTTAGATTTAAGCTTAGCTTGAGCTAGTCAAGTAGGTTTTTCCAGCATTGACTTCCAGGTCGTGACAAGGCATATGACCTTCTTGGATATCGGAGCAACGACCACTTCTTAGACAAAGTCAATGAAGGAATCAAGTACTTGATTCACTTTGGACTAAGCCTTGGTCTAACTAGTCAAAGACTTAGTGAGTTAGCTTCAGTCAGTTCCACTCGACTTAGTGCACCAGGTCGTGGCGAGGCACATGGCCTTCTTGGATATCGGAGCAATGATCACTTCCTAGGCATGCACTTCGAAGAGCTTTCCTAACTTACTATCAGTTCACTTCGTCTTAGTACTAGGTTGTTCAAGTTTAAAATACTTTGTTTCCTATCTAGTTTATTCTAAATTAAGCAAGTAAAGTAAACTAAAGCATGCAAGAGTTTAACTAAACAAGGAAACGAGCAAGGTGTTAGCTCCCCCTAAGTGATAGCTAGGTTGAGTCTTGTTCACTAAGTGAACTTGACTCTTGGGAACCCAAAATTGATTTGGTCCAACTTGGTTGACTAAGCAAGACTTAGGAACCCATGCTTGGACTCGATTCTTAGTGTTTTAGCTATGTAATGACATGTATGATTTATAAGAGGATTTAGCTTTGTATCCGAGTCCAAACTTGTTGTACATGGCTCGCTAAGATCCAAGCATCATGTTGAGATACTTGGAGCCCGAAGTGAACCTTTCCAACGATCCGGTTAGATCTTCTACTTGCCTTTTTAGGACTGAGTTCTCTTCCTTAAGCTTTGCAACTGAGTTGAGTCTCTATCCTTAATTTGGCAAGTCGAAGTCTTCGAGTTGAATTGCTCCTTAAGTACTTGAACTTCCTTAAGTAGTGAGTCGACTCGATTCTCGGACTTAGCTAACTTCCTACCTGGCCATGCAGTTATATTGTACAACTTATCTTCTAAGGGATAAGTTACCTCATCTAGTCCTTCGGAAACGGATGCGGATCCGTGACTTCTCTCAGACTCGGAATCAGACTCATACTTGGAACTTGACTCGACTTCGGAGCTTGATTCGGCCATGACCGCCATAAAGCTTCTCTTCATTTCTTCTGTGTCTGACTCTTCCGATGATGACTCGTCCCAAGTTGTCTTAAGTGCTTTCTTCTATTGAGATGTATATTGGAAAGTTTATTCTTTGTATGAACATCTTTATTTTTAAAATAAGAATCACATGATCATTGTTTGCATATTTATGGTTATGCATATTGTATGATACATTACATTGTAGATAACATGGTGTGTGGTGTCACACGGAAGATCATGTTATCAGTTCCTTGTAGAGTATAAGTAAAGGCTCACAACCAAGATGGTTTTGGACAAACCATTGGTATGATTGTAGTGTAATTTATTATTGGTTTGTCTTGACCATAGAATTACACTAGTACACATTGTGTATTGAGCAGGACTGACTTAGAGGTGATTTAATTTATTGTTAACTACATAATTGAATCAGACCTCAGATATTATGGTGTGCATGCTCTTAATCCTGATATAATAACGAGCACATGTACTTAGTATTTATTTCTTTGATTTACCAATGGGCAAAATTTATAGATTAAATTGATAGGCTCATTAAGTTGGGAAATGATATTATTTATATGGTGTGCTGTTGATTATAGGAGGAAACCGTGTCCTATATATTGGATGATGATGTCCCCTTGAGGAGCTCATAAGGATCATCATGTAAACCCTACAGGTGGACTTGGTCCGGCATGATGATGAGGTTGAGTGGTACTACTCATGGAGTTAGATGTTGATTAATTAATTGTCAGTAAATTAATTAATTGACGGACATTCGATATCTTAAACACAGGGAGACATTTGTACAATAAATATATGGAGCCCATATTTATTTATGGGGGTTGGTGAGGTAGATTAATGATAATCCTCTAGTGGAATGGATTATCATTAATGGATCAGATTTATGTGGGCTAGATCCATTGGGTGGCCAAGATCCAACTCCTCGTCATGGTCCCTATTGTAGCCTATTAAAACCCTCATGAAACCTAGATCCAACGGACACGATTAAAAGGAGGTTTGGGAAAAATCTATAAATAGGAGGCAAAGGCTTGGGCGGCATAAAAGAATTGGAATTCTAGGGTTTGCTCTTTGGCTTGGGCGGCAACTAATCATTGGAGATTAGGGTTTGCTTCCAAAGGGGTTGGGCGGCTAGGGTTTGGAGAGGTTTTGGGCGGCAACAAGTAGAAGTTTTTCCTCTCTTCCTAAGGTTTAGCCGGCGCCCATCTCTCTTCTTATTTCTCTCTTGGTCGGTGCCCATATCTCTTCCTCTTCCTATATTTCTTTTTGGCCGGTGACAAGAGTTAGGGTTCTTCCTTTGGAGCTCTTGGTCGGCGCCCAAATTTACTCTTCCTCTCCTTGGCCGGTGGCAAGGATCAAGCTAGGAGCTTGGTGGTCGGCTCTAGATAGGAGAATAATTGTTTGGTTATTTTCCTTTGTTCGGAGCGAACAAAGAAAGGAAGATATGCGATCTAAGAGGTTTCAACTGTTGGTAATTGCTTCGGAGGCTCATTGGCTCCCATGTCCCCGGATTAAAATTTTCACTAATGAAAGAACTAATCCGAATGGGATGAGTTTCCTTAGCACAACCAATTCGTCATCGTGCTAACAACTTGAGCGATCACTTGAACAAACTAGTTGTTCAAGCAACACAACTCTTCTAGTTGGTTAGCCACGGAAGAGACGACGGACGGATCGCCGGTTTTTGTGTTCGTCTTCGGGGTCCATGATTATACAAATACATGCATATGCGAACTAGTACAATCATGCATACAAGAACATGATAAGATCAGAAATTAAAGTTATAAAACTTTTATACCTCACGATCTTCTACCGTATGTCCTATCCTCTTCGTGGACGTCGTGTGGGCGAAGATCCTCCACGAGTAGAAGCCTCCTAGATCACGTTCTTCTCTTCCTTGTTCGCTCCGAACAAAGAGAAGAACTAAACAAAGCTCCTTCTCCTTTCTAGATCCGGCCACCAAGCCAAGGAGCTCGATGTAACCGCCGGCCAAGGAGTGAATGGTTGAGCGCCGGCCAACCTTGTGACAATGTTGCGATGGGAGAAGCGTCGGCCACCAATGTATGGAGAACCGCCAGCCACCAAGGAGAAAAGGAAGAGGAAGAGAGCCGGCCAAAACAAGGAGGATGGAGTGAGCGCCGGCCACCAAGGAGCAAAGGAGGAAACCCTAATCTCCATCTTTGTTGCCGCCCAAACCAAGAACCAAAACCCTAATCTCTTGAGAGGCAAAACCCTAATAAAAAAAACCATTCTTGCCGCCCAAGCCTTAGCCCTCTATTTATAGAATTGGGCTTAAGCCTCCTTTAATCTCCACCGTCGGATCTAGGGATTTAATCTCCACCGTCGGATCTAGGGTTTTATTGTTGGGATGTATACTGAAAGCCTAGCTCTTTTGTATGGACATCTTTATTTTGAAATAAGAATCACATGATCATTATTTGCACGTTATATTTATATGTGTGCATATTGTCTAATATTTTACATTGTAGATAACATGGTGCCTGGGTGCGGCACAGAAGATCATGTTATCAGTTCCTTGTAGAATATAATTAGAGGCTCACAACCAAGATGGTTTTGGACAAACCATTGGATGTTGGGATCTCTTTATGCAAAATAGCATATGCGCAAGGGAAAAATTAGGATCCCTTCCAAGTGATCCTTGCAAAAGAAAAACTCGTACAAAAATAAATTTCTCAAAAGAAAACCTATCTTATAGGAGAGTTCTACCTTTGTTGCCTGCCCTTTGCAATCCCGCTTTTCCTTGGATGTGTTGGATCTTTTAGCACGTTCAATTGTCCGTGCCTCTATATGTATCCACACGAGCAAGCTCTTGTCCCACAAAAGAAAACTAGAAGATCTCTCCTTTACTTCTTGCTAGAGAAGTCCCTAAAGGAGAGGAAGGTAGGGAAGAAGAGAAAGGAAGAAGAAGACTACTCTTCTTGCTAGCTTACACTCACAAAACCACACAACAAAAGCCTCTCCCACCAAGCTCTCACCAAGCCTTAAGCTCTTACTCCACTCCTTTGGCCGGCCACCCCATGGGGTGTTTTATAGGATTTGAAAAACCTTTCATCTCCTATCACATTCAATGCAATCAATGGCATTGAAAGATAATTAAACAAGGAGTTATCCTCCTTGTTTTGGCCGGCCACATGTGGAGGAAATCCAAGGGTCAAAACCCTTTGTCTCCTTCCAACTCATCAAGCTTAGGTGGCATGCTTATGTGGCATGCTTAGGTGGCATGCTTAGGTGGCATTCATGGATGTTGAATTAATCTTATTAATTCAATAAGCTTATGTTATCATATTGAATTAATCTCATTAAATCAATAAGGTAACATATTGAATTAATCTTATTAAATCAATTAAGCTTAGCATATTGAATTAATCTCATTAAATCAATAAGCTAAAATTCTCATTAAGCTTAAAGTCCAAAAACCATTTTGTACTTAAGCTTATTCCCAAATTATTCTAGTCAAACTAGAATGCACTAATTCTTCTAATCATCATGCTCTTTGTGTGTGACCCTATAGGCTCTCATAACGTTGGCAGTGGATCTAAACTCTTTTAGATACACAAGCAATGGGCGGCATCTAGCAATACATCATTGCTACCCAAGTTACGAGATAAGTCAAGATCCGACTAACCTTTCATGACTACTATAATGTATGACCGTGTCCTTCTATCCTTGATATCGAGTTGACCAATGAGGCATAGACCGTGTCATCCTCGATCAATCTATGTGTTTCTTGATCCCTGAGTAAACTAACTCAAACAAATGAGCTCAATATCTCATATTGACTCATTCGAGCATGACCATGCGTTTTAGTAGTTCTACTCAATCAAGGGGCCCACAGATATCACTCCCGTCATATGGGAGGGATAGATCCCATCTACATCACTCACATCCCTTCGCATAATTTGTTATATACCCAGTAATCGCCTTTATGGTCCACCCTGTTACGGGTGACGTTTGACGATACTAAAGTACATAACTCCTTATGTAGGGAACCGTAGTGACTTCAGGTTTAAGGACTATTCATACCAATAGTCACATGAGAAAGTTTATGACACTCATATGACGATCCATGAAACTTTCTCATGGCGGGTCAGTTCAGTATATATTCTCTAATATATACCCATGTGTCAACTTGATATCATATATCCATGACTTGTGAGATCAAGTCATCAATTGACCTACATGCTAGTCTTTATGTATTAATATTGCCCTTGCATATTAATACTTGACTAGGAACATTTAGGAAAGTGTTCTCTACAGCCTCTCATAATCAATTCTGCCAATTGATGTGCTGTAGATAAGAACCTACTTTTCTAGGGCATTATTATATTTAATTTAGCTGGCACAAGCAAGATGTAAATATAATAACCAATCCTTTGCCTTTATCGAATATGATACAAAATGTTCCCTATTCAACCATCACATGATTGGTTCTAGGGTTATAACTAACAATCTTCCACTAGCACTAGTACCAATCACTATGATATCTAATACCTAGTGACCTAGTGTGACCATCATGCTTTCTCTGTGCCAAAGCCTTGGTCAATGGATCTGCGATGTTAGCTTCTGTCGGTACTCTGCATATCCTCACATCTCCTCTATCGATGATCTCTCGAATGAGATGGAAGCGCCGCAGTATGTGTTTGGTCCGCTGATGTGATCGAGGTTCCTTAGCCTGTGCAATAGCCCCATTGTTGTCACAATAGAGGTCTATTGGATCTTTAATGCTAGGAACTACTCCAAGTTCACTGATGAACTTGCGGAGCCAAACAGCCTCCTTTGCTGCATCAGACGCAGCAATATACTCGGCTTCTGTTGTAGAATCAGCAACTGTGTTCTGCTTCGAACTTTTCCAGCTCACAGCTCCACCATTCAGGCAAAACACGTACCCCGATTGTGATCTATAGTCATCTTTGTCTGTTTGGAAACTTGCATCACTGTAACCCTTTACAGCTAGCTCCTCATTGCCTCCAAATATCAGGAAATATTCTTTCGTTCTTCGTAAGTATTTAAGAATATTTTTGACTGCTATCCAGTGACTTTTACCTGGATCCGACTGGTATCTACTCGTCATGCTCAAAGCATACGAGACGTCAGGACGAGTATAAAGCATGGCGTACATGATAGACCATATGGCAGATGCATAAGGGATCTTATCCATGCGATCTCTCTCCTCCTTAGAAGAGGGACATTGAGTCTTCGAAAGACTCACACCATGTGATAAAGGCAGAAATCCTTTCTTGGAATTTTGCATAGCAAAACGATCTAGCACTTTATCAATGTATGTACTCTGACTTAGGCCAAGTAATCTTTTAGATCTATCTCTATAGATCTTGATGCCTAAAATATAGGCAGCTTCACCTAAGTCTTTCATCGAGAAACAATTCCCTAACCACATCTTCATGGTGGGTGAGGGAATATCATTTCCGATGAGAAGTATGTCATCTACATACAAGACAAGAAATACAATGTGCTCCCACTATTTCTCTTGTAGACACAAGGTTCATCTTCATTCTTGATGAAACCAAACTCCTTGATTGCATCATCGAATCGAAGATTCCTTGAGGCTTGCTTTAGTCCATAAATGGACCTTTGCGGTTTGCATACCTTTCGGGATGCTTTGGATCTTCAAAACCCTCGGTGTGTCATGTACACATCCTGAGTAGCTTTCCATTCGAGCGGTTTTGACATCCATCTGCCGATTTCATAATCGTGGTAGGTCAATAGCAAGTATGATCCGAATGGATTTAAGCATCATGGTGAAAAGGTTTCATCATAGTCAATACCATGAATTTGTTTGAATCTTTTGCCACCAATCTACCTTTATAGGTATGCTTATTACCATCCATGTCAATCTTTACTTTAAAGACCCACTTACACCCAATAGGTTTTACCCCTTGGTGGATCAACCAAAGTCCATACTTGGTTAGTGTACATGGATTCCATTTGGATCTCATGGCCTCTAGCCATTTCTGAATCTGGGCTCATCATAGCTTCTTGATAGGATGTAGGCTCGTCAAGATCGACAAGCAATACTTCACCATTGTCGATCGAAAAGAATATCTCTCGGGTTGGCACGGATCCTATCGGATCTATGAAGAGGTTGGTCTACTTGAGCAGTGTTTGCTCCACAACTCTTTGGGCAACAATTTCCTCATCCACAACACTTTGTGGTGCTGTTCATTTTCCATCGAAGCCTTAGTGTTATCTTCATCTTGAATTTCTTCAAGATGAATTTTACTCCCACTAGTTTTTCTAGAAATAAATTCTCTTTCTAGAAAGAGCAACATTTACGCAACAAACACCTTGCCATGTGGGATTGTAAAAGTAATATCCCTTAGTTTCCTTGGGATATCCTACAAAATAACACTTATCTGATTTGGGTCCTAGTTTATCTGAGACTTGACGTCTAACATAAGCTTCACAACCCCAAATCTTTATAAAAGTCATTTTGGGACTCTTCAGTCCATAACATGTATAGTGTCTTTTCTACGGCTTTTGATGGGACGCGATTAAGTGTAAGCGGTACTCTCTAGAGCTAAACCCCAAAAGAAAGTAGGTAGATCGATCTCGGCTCATCATTGATCGTACCATATCTAATAGAGTACGATTTCTCCTCGGATACACCATTCCATAGTCGTGTTCCAGGTGGAGTGAGGTGGGATATTATCCAACACTCAGCCAGGTGATTACGAAATTATTGACTAAGATATTCACCACCTCGATCTTATCGAAGTAGATTAATACGCTTACCAAGTTGGTTTTGTACTTCATTCTTGAATTCTTTGAATTTTTCAAAGGATTCTGACTTATGTCTCATCAAATATAAGTAGCCAAATCTACTCATATCATCAGTGAAAGTAATAAAGTAAAGGGCCACATACATCAGTATGTATGAATCCTAACAAGTCCGTCGCTCTCTCGCCATGTCCACTAAATGGAGTTTTAGTCATCTTTCCTAAAAGACAAGATTCGCATACCTCATATGATTCAAAATCAAATGAGTCCAATAATCCATCTTTATGGAGTTGGGATATGCATTTTTCATTTATGTGACCTAGGCGACAGTGCCAGAGATATGTTTGGTTCAAATCATTCGATTTGAACCGTTTGGTATTTACGTTATAAATTGGGTTTTCTAAATCTAGAACATAGAGACCATTCATAAGTGGTGCATTACAATAGAACATTTCATTCAAATAAATGGAACAACATTTGTCCTTTATTATAAAAGAAAAGTGAATGCAGGTACATAAAAGCACTCCTCTAGTTCTAAGATAAGCCCAGTGGGCAAAGACAAAAAATATGTTCCTACAGCTACAGCAACAACTTTTGCGCCATTGCCTACTCCTAGGTCCACTTCGCCCTTTGCCATTAGTCTACTATTTCTCAGTCCCTGCACATTAGTACAAATGTGAGATGCACATCTGGTATCTAATACCCATGTAGAAGAAATAGATAGATTAACTTCTATAACGTGTATACCTGAGGCAGAAGTCCCACTTCTTTTATTCTTTACTTCCTCAAGGTAGACTTTGCAGTTCCGCTTCCAGTGTCCAGTCTCATCGCAATGGAAACAGTCCCCTTCCTTAGGTACTTTACCTTTACCCTTTGAAGTGGATGAATTGGCCTTGCTTTTGGCTTGGGTCTTACCCTTGCCTTTGCGCTTACCTTTGCCCTTCTTGACCATTAGTACATTACTAACTTTCTTTTTGAGATTCGGTTCGTGATTCTTAACATCTTTGAGAATCTCAGGCAAAGGTTTATCAATTTCATTCATGTTATAATTCATGACGAATTGATTATATGCTTCCGGCAACGATTGCAGAAACATCGGTTGCCAATTCTTGGCTCAATGGAAAACCTAGTCTTTCAAGGTTCTCAACGTACCCAATCATTTTAAGTACGTGAGTTCCTACAGGTGTTCCTTCTTGCATCTTGCATGCAAAAAGAGCCTTAGACACTTCAAAACGCTCGTACCTAGCTTGTCCTTGATATAGTTGTTTTAAATGCTCAACCATATCATAGGCATCCATGTTCTCATGTTGCTTCTGAAGCTCAGAGTTCATGGTGGCAAGCATAAGACATGACACATCTAATGCGTCATCTTGATGCTTCTTATAAGCATCCTTTTCAGCACGAGTGGCCGCAGGGGCGGGTGTTTCAGGGATAGACTGCTCTAGGACATACAGTTTACGTTCTTGCTTGAGGATAATCCTCAAGTTCCTATACCAGTCTAGAAAGTTAGCTCCATTGAGCTTGTCTTTCTCAAGGACAGATCGCAAGTTGAGGGGGTGTGTCGTGTTAGATGACATGGTGATCTACAACATTAATATGCAAAATTTAGTATCATACCTAAGTCATTTAATTAGGCCTTTAATTAAATGAGGCTCCCACTAAATTCTCATAGCTTTGATATGAGCTAATTATTGATGTAGGCAAACACATTTTGCTTATATCATTAGCTTCTATTTAGCTATAAATTTATATGGGATAAAGATCCACATCATAATTCGTCTTGAGTTAGCTTTGGCTAATCGCCCAAGACGTAGTATGATTAGGTAGGCAATCTTTTGCCAATTACATCTGATGTAACTCTTTAATAGCTTTGGTTAAGTTTAGATTAGTTTAGTGCTTATTCCTAAACCTTCGGTAGTGGCGAGGCCACGAGGCCTTCTTGGATATCGGAGCAACGACCACTTCTAAGACAAAGCTGATGTTCGGAAATCACACAAAACTAATTTTTAAACTTATGTTCAAAGCTAATATTTGCCTCTACTTTAAAAACTTAATTAAGTCTTAACCAAGTTTGATAGCGGGACATCACGATTGTCCACTCGCACTCTTCCAAGATAAAATGCATTGCTTTGCTTTGGCAAACCCAATAACAAATGATTGAGGAAGTAGTGAGTACCAAACTTTGGTAGGCATATCGTTTAGACTTATTAAGAAATAAACTTAAACATGCATCACATACATATTAGCATACATCACATATAAGCTAAATTAACATGCATCACATACATATTAGCATACTAAGCGTGTCATGGTTATGGCCCTTATTCTACAATCTTCTCAAGCCAATGAGAAGATTGATTGGTCAACCTAGGGATAGCATCTTCTCCCAAGTGCTTCCTTTTGGTTGTCGTGTGTTGTTGACTTCCTCCTTGTAACATCATCTTCCAATGGACCCTCCATCTTTGTTGTGTATATTACAAAAGGAGAAATACTCGAGTTACATTCGAGTCTAAAACTAATTTTACAACAAGATTTTTAGGAGAAAGGCATGACACTGCAGTCGTATTAAGAATTACAACACACATTCACAAACTTTTTGGGACTAGGCCATAACCATGCACCATGTCATTTTTAACTTTTAAAAGACATCGGATATTTTATTATGTTTGATAAATTGCTAATGCAATTATCAACTCATAATAAAATTTATCCTACTTCTATATCATATATAAAATAGAGAAAACCTATTTTTATACGATCTTTCGCAAGTGGCTCTGATACCACTGTTGGGATCTCTTTATGCAAAATAGCATATGCGCAACAGAAAAATTAGGATCCCTTCCAAGTGATCCTTGCGAAAGAAAAACTCGTACAAAAATAAATTTCTTAAAAGAAAACCTATCTTATAGGAGAGTTCTACCTTTGTTGCGTGCCCTTTGCAATCCCACTTTTCCTTGGATGTGTTGGATCTTTTAGCACGTTCAATTGTCCGTGCCTCTATATGTATCCACACGAGCAAGCTCTTGTCTCACAAAAGAAAACTAGAAGATCTCTCCTTTACTTCTTGCTAGAGAAGTCCCTAAAGGAGAGGAAGGTAGGGAAGAAGAGAAAGGAAGAAGAAGACTACTCTTCTTGCTAGCTTACACTCACAAAACCACACAACAAAAGCCTCTCCCACCAAGCTCTCACCAAGCCTTAAGCTCTTACTCCACTCCTTTGGCCGGCCACCCCATGGGGTGTTTTATAGGATTTGAAAAACCTTTCATCTCCTATCACATTCAATGCAATCAGTGGCATTGAAAGATAATTAAACAAGGAGTTATCCTCCTTGTTTTGGCCGGCCACATGTGGAGGAAATCCAAGGGTCAAAACCCTTTGTCTCCTTCCAACTCATCAAGCTTAGGTGGCATGCTTATGTGGCATGCTTAGGTGGCATGCTTAGGTGGCATGCTTATGTGGCATTCATGGATGTTGAATTAATCTTATTAATTCAATAAGCTTATGTTATCATATTGAATTAATCTCATTAAATCAATAAGGTAACATATTGAATTAATCTTATTAAATCAATTAAGCTTAGCATATTGAATTAATCTCATTAAATCAATAAGCTAAAATTCTCATTAAGCTTAAAGTCCAAAAACCATTTTGTACTTAAGCTTATTCCCAAATTATTCTAGTCAAACTAGAATGCACTAATTCTTCTAATCATCATGCTCTTTGTGTGTGATCCTATAGGCTCTCATAACGTTGGCAGTGGATCTAAACTCTTTTAGATACACAAGCAATGAGCGGCATCTAGCAATACATCATTGCTACCCAAGTTATGAGATAAGTCAAGATCCGACTAACCTTTCCGTGACTACTATAATGTATGACCGTGTCCTTCTATCCTTGATATCAGATTGACCAATGAGGCATAGACCGTGTCATCCTCGATCAATCTATGTGTTTCTTGATCCCTGAGTAAACTAACTCAAACAAATGAGCTCAATATCTCATATTGACTCATTCAAGCATGGCCATGCGTTTTAGTAGTTCTACTCAATCAAGGGGCCCACAGATATCACTCCCGTCATATGGGAGGGATAGATCCCATCTACATCACTCACATCCCTCCGCATAATTTGTTATATACCCAGTAATCGCCTTTATGGTCCACCCTGTTATGGGTGACGTTTGACGATACCAAAGTACATAACTCCTTATGTAGGGAACCGTAGTGACTTCAGGTTTGAGGACTATTCATACCAATAGTCACATGAGAAAGTTTATGACACTCATATGACGATCCATGAAACTTTCTCATGGTGGGTCAGTTCAGTATATATTCTCTAATATATACCCATGTGTCAACTTGATATCATATATCCATGACTTGTGAGATCAAGTCATCAATTGACCTACATGCTAGTCTTTATGTATTAATATTGCCCTTGCATATTAATACTTGACTAGGAACATTTAGGAAAGTGTTCTCTACAGCCTCTCATAATCAATTCTGCCAATTGATGTGCTGTAGATAAGAACCTACTTTTCTAGGGCATTATTATATTTAATTTAGCTGGCACAAGCAAGATGTAAATATAATAACCAATCCTTTGCCTTTATCGAATATGATACAAAATGTTCCTTATTCAACCATCACATGATTGGTTCTAGGGCTATAACTAACATTGGTATGGTTGTAGTGTAGCTTGGTATTGTTTTGTCTTGAACATAGAGTTACACTAGTACACTTAGGTGTATTGAGCAGGACCGACATAGAGGTGATTCAATTTATTGCTGACTACATAATTAAATCGGACCTCGGATATTATGTTGTACATGCTCTTAATCCCGATATAATAACGGGCACATGTACTTAATATTTATTTCTTTGATTTACCAGAGGGTGAGATTTCTATGGATTAAATCAATATGCCCGGTAAGTTGTGAAATGATATTATTTACATGGTGTGTCGTTGATTATAGGAAGAAACCGTGTCCTATGTATTAGGTTGATGATGTCCCCTTGAGGAGCTCATAAGGTTCATCATGTAAACCCTGCAAGTTGACTTAGTCAACATGATGATAAGGTTGAGTGGTACTACTCGAGGAGTTAGATGTTAATTAATTGATGGTCAGTAAATCAATTAATTGACGGACATTCGATATCTTAAACACGGGGAGATGGATGTACAAATAATATATGGAGCCCATATTAATTTATGGGGGTTGGTGAGGTAGTTCGATGATGATCCTCTAGTGGAATGGAACATCATTGATGGATCAAGTTTGTATGGTTCCGATCCATCGGGTGGCCAAGACCCAACTCCTCCTCATGGTCCCTATCGTAGCCTAATATAAACCTCATGAAGTCTAGATCAAATGATGGAAAACAAATCTCTAGATCCGACGGTTAGGATTAAATCCCTAGAACCGACGATTGAGATTAAATCTCTAGATCCGACGATTGGGATTAAAACCCTAGAACCGACGGTTGAGATTAAATCTCTAAATTCGACGGTTGAGATTAAAACCCTAGAACCAACGGTGGAGATTAAACCAAGGCCTAAACCTAACTCTATATAAAAGGGAGAGGAAAGGTTGGATAAGTTGGGCGGCATGATTATAGGAAGAAAAAATTTACTAATTCCTTGCTACCCTTGGGCGGCAAGAAAATTGGGAATTAGTTCCTATATTTTTGGCTACCTTATCAATAAACAAACTTTCTCCTAAGTTCTATAAATAGGGGCTTAGGCTTGGGCGGCAAAAGGAGGATAGATGAAAAACCTAATTGAGACAAGGTTGCTTGGGCGACAAGAAAAGGAGATTAGGGTTAGGGTTTGGTTGATAATGTTGGGCGGCAAGGCTTCTACTTCTTCCAATTGTTGGCCGGCAACCCATCCTCCCTATTCCTCCTTGATTTGGCCGGCGCCCAAGTTTTACCTTTCCTTCTATGGCTTAGGTTGGATGGAATTAGGATGGTTTCCCTTGGGCGGCAACCAAAACCTAGATGGGATAGGATTGGGGTTGGGCGGCTAGGGCTAGGGTTTTGGGATTAGGTTAGGCGGCAACATGGAGATGAAGATCTTCTTCTTCTTCCTTCTAAGTGTTGGCCGGCCACTATCCATGTTCCCTATACCTTGGCCGGAGCTCAACCTATTCTCCTTCCCTTCATCCTTGGCCGGAAATTAGGAAAGCTTTGTCTAGGGTTTGGGCGGCAACAAGGAGGAGGATTGTTTTCCTTCCCTTCATCCTTGGTGTTTCTCTTTCGGTTGGCTTCCATACTCCATTCCATCTTCTCTTTAGACCGGCGGCAAACATCATGCTTGGAGCTTGATGGTTGGTCCTAGATAAGAGATGAGTTTTGTTTCCATTTTGTTCTCTCTATTCTTGGGGCCGACGGCATCAATCCTTTGTGGATTGGTGGTTGGCTCAAGCAAGAAGGGAAAGAGAGTTCTTCTTTTTTTGGATTGAAGAAGATCTAGGATGCTTCAACTTGTGGAGGATCTTCGCCCACACGAAGTCTACAAGGAGGTTAGGACATACGATAGAAGATCAAGAGGTATAAAAGTTTTATAACTTTTATTATTGTTCTTTGCATGTTCTTATTTGATATGCTAGCTTATGTTCTTTATGTTAATATATGTTGATTATACTAGTTTACATTTGCATGTATTTGTATAATCATGGACCCCGAATAAGAAACACAAAAACCGGCAATCCGTCCGTCGTCTCTTCCACGGCTAATCGACTAGAAGAGTTTGGTCGCTTGAACAACTAGTTTGTTCAAGCGATTGCTCGAGTCGTTGGCATGACGACGAATTGGTTGTGCTTAGGAAACTCATCCCATCCGGATTAGTTTTCATTAGTGAAAATTTTAATCCGGGGACATGGGAGCCAATGAGCCTCCGAGGACTAGCACATTGCCAACATTTATCCCAACCGTCGGATCTAGGGTTTCATCCCAACCGTCGGATCTATGGTTTCATCCCAACCGTCGGATCTAGGGATTTAATCCCAACCGTCGGATCTAGGGATTTAATCTCAATCGTCGGATCTAGGGATTTAATCTCAACCATCGGTTCTAGGGTTTCATCCCAACTATCGGATCTAGAGATTTAATCTCAACCGTTAGTTCTAGGGTTTTGTTTTACATCCTTGGATCTAGGCTTCTTGAGGATTATATTAGGCTACGATAGGGACCATGAGGAGTAGTTGGATCTTGGCCACCCGATGGATCGGAACCACACAAACTTGATCCATCAATGATGTTCCATTCCACTAGAGGATCATCATTGAACTACCTCACCAACCCCCATAAATTAATATGGGCTCCATATATTATTTGTACATCCATCTCCCCGTGTTTAAGATATCGAATGTTCATTAATTAATTGATTTACTGACCATCAATCAATTAACATCTAACTCCTCGAGTAGTACCACTCAACCTTATCATCATGTTGACTAAGTCAACCAGCTGGGTTTACATGATGAACCTTATGAGCTCCTCAAGGGGACATCATCAACCTAATATATAGGACACGGTTTCCTCCTATAATCAACGGCACACCATGTAAATAATATTATTTCCCAACTTACCGGGCATATTGATTTAATCCATCTAAATCTCACTCTATGGTAAATCAAAGAAATAAATACTAAGTACATGTGCTCGTTATTATATCGGGATTAAGAGCATGTACAACATAATATCCGAGGTCCGATTCAATTATGTAGTCAGCAGTAAATTGAATCACCTCTATGTCGGTCCTGCTCAATACACCTAAGTGTACTAGTGTAACTCTATGTTCAAGAAAAAATAATACCAAGCTACACTACAATCATGCCAATGGTTTGTCCAAAACTATCTTGGTTGTGAGCCTCTACTTATATTCTACAAGGGACTGATAACATGATCTTCTGTGCCACACCAAGCACCATGTTATCTACAATGTAAAATATTAGACAATATGCACACATATAATAAATATAAAGTGCAAATAATGATCATGTGATTCTTATTTCAAATTAAAAATCTTCATACAAAAGAGCTAGGCTTTCAGTATACATCCCAACAATCTCCCACTTATACTAAAAGACTATGCTGTCATCACACTGCCATACATCTGATCCCCATGTCCTCCACATGCCTATCAAACGCTTTCGCTGGAAGGGCCTTAGTAAATGGATCCGCCAGGTTATCCTCTGATGCAATCTTGGTGACAGTTACTTCTCCTCGCTTTACGATCTCTCGTATCAGGTGGTACTTGCGCTCTATGTGTTTACTTGCCTTATGGGCTCTTGGTTCCTTCGAGTTTGCAACTGCACCACTGTTATCACAATAAATTGTGATAGATCTGGGAAAACTAGGAATCACATCCAAGTCTATCAAGAAGTACATGAGCCATACAGCTTCCTTGGCTGCTTCAGAGGCTTCCACATACTCAGCTTCCATGGTAGAGTCCGCCACGCATTTCTGCTTGACACTCCTCCAAACTATGGCTCCACCTCCAAAAGTAAACACAAACCCCGAGGTAGACTTACTGTTGTCTCTATCTGATTGGAAATCCGAATCCGTGTAACCCACAGGGACTAATTGATCTGCTCGGTAAACCAGCATATAATCCCTAGTCCTTCTCAGGTACTTCAATATATGCTTTACCGTAGTCCAATGTCCCTGTCCAGGATTACTCTGATATCTGCTAACCATGCCCACGGCAAAGAAGATATCTGGTCTCGTACATAGCATAGCATACATGAGGCTTCCTACTGTCGAAGCATAAGAAACCGCCTTCATCTCCTCTATCTCCTTCGATGTTTTGGGACACATCTCTTTAGATAAAGGAACTCCATGCCTAAAAGGTAGAAAACCTTTCTTGGAGTTCTGCATGCTAAAACGAGCAAGGATAGTGTCAATGTATGAAGCTTGAGATAAGCACAATATCCTTTTCTTGCGATCCCTTATTACTTTGATCCCAAGGTTGTGTCCCACTTCTCCCAAGTCCTTCATGTCAAACTGTTTAGACAACCATACCCTTATGTCTGATAACACTCTGATATTGTTGCCAACTAACAAAATGTCATCTACGTATAGTACAAGAAATACCACTACGTTTCCGTCACATCTCTTGTATACACAAGGCTCATCCGGACTTTGAATAAATCCATATGACTGGATTACCTCATCAAAGCGGATGTTCCAAGATCTAGAAGCTTGCTTCAATCCATAAATGGACCGATTAATCTTACATACAAGATGCTCTTTGCCTTTAGCAATGAATCCCTCTGGTTGCCGCATATAGATGCTCTCCTCAAGACTTCCGTTAAGGAAAGCTGTCTTGACGTCCATCTGCCAAATCTCATAATCCATATGAGCAGCTATAGATAAGAGAATATGGATAGACTTAAGCATAGCTACCGGCGAAAAGGTCTCCTCATAATCGATACCCTCTTTCTGAGTATACCCTTTCACAACAAGCCTAGCTTTGAAGGTCTCAACCTTCCCGTCTACTCCTCTCTTTCTCTTGTAGATCCACTTGCATCCAATGGCTTTTACACCATCGGGTGGTTCTACTAGCTCCCAGACCTGATTAGAATCCATAGATTCTATCTCTGAATTCATCGCTCTTTGCCAAGATACCGCATCTCTATCTTGGAGTGCCTCGTCATATGTCCAGGGATTAGGTTCATGTTCACCAGGGACTAAGTCCGAAGACTCTCCCAAAAACATGAATCTCTCGGGTTGTCTAACAACCCTCCCACTACGACGAGGTGCCTCCTGTGTATGCTCTGTGACACGCAGTGCAGTGACTTGTGGTATCTCCTCTTGTACCGGTGGTACTGAAGTCGGGACTTCCCCTATCAACTCCTCAAGAACAATCCTACTCTTGGGCTTATGGTTCATTACATAATCCTCCTCTAGAAATCTGGCGTTCGTGCTAACGATCACCCTCTAATCTCTAGGATTATAAAACAAACCACCTTTCATTCCCTTAGGGTAGCCAACAAACATGCACACTTCTGTACGAGGTTCCAACTTACCAGCATCAACCTTCAGCACATGTGCTAGACTCCCCCATATCCGAATATGTCTCAGACTAGGCTTTCGCCCAGTCCACAATTCTACAGGGGTAGAAGGTACTGATTTAGATGGAACCAAGTTCAGAGTATACATTGTCGTATCCAGTGCATACCCCCAGAACGAAATAGGTAACTCAGAATAACTCATCATCGATCTGACCATCTCCATAAGAGTCCTGTTCCTTCGCTCCGCCACACCATTCTGCTAGGGTGTGCTAGGTGCGGACAATTGGGATTGAATCCCAGACTCTGATAAGTAACTCCTAAACTCTCCCAAGAGGTACTCGCCACCACAATCAGATCGTAGTGTCTTAATACTTTTACCTTGACGGTTCTCCACATCAGCCTTGAATTCTTTGAACCTGTCAAAGCATTCAGACTTGCAGCGCATCAAGTAAATGTATCCATACCTTGAATAATCATCTATAAAAGAGACGAAGTATTCAAAGCCACCTCTGCCTGGATAGACATAGGACCACACAAATCAGAATGAACCAGTTCTAACACATCTTTGGCTCTATACCCCTTGGCCTTGAAAGGCCTCTTGGTCATTTTACCTTCCAAGCAAGATTCGCAGGTTGGGAGATCCTCCACCACTAATGAACCCAAAGGTCCATCAGCTATCAACCTTTGAATTCTGCTCAGGTTAATATGACCAAGCCTTAGATGCCAAAGATATGTCTGGTTCATTTTCGAAGGTTCTTTTCTTTTATTAGACTTAGAAGATGAGTTATTTACTTCTATATGCATCGTGGGAGTTTTCGGTTCAAGAGTATACAAATTGCCAACCAATGTACGAGAACAGATAATCTCCCTATTCCTTTTTATAACCACTTTATCATTAAAAGAAACAGAATATCCATCCATAAACAATTTAGAAACTGAAATTAAATTCTTTCTAAAAGTAGGTACATAAAGACAATTTCTCAAAACCAAAACTTTATTCCTATCAAAAGATAAAAAAACGTCTCCCACTGCAATAGTTGCCACCTTTGAAGCATTGCCCATGAAGACGGTAATTTCTCCCTCAGCTAGTCGTCGGGTTTCCTAGAACCCCTGCAAAGTATTGCAGACATGATCAGTGGCTCCTGTATCTACACACCAGGCACTGGTAGATAACACTGCTAAACATGTTTCAACAACTAAACAAGAAGATATACCTTTGTTCTTTCGACGAGGACAGTCCGCCTTCCAATGTCCAGTCTGTTTGCAAGTGAAGCACTTGCCTTTCGGCTTCTTCACTCCTGCCTGAGGTCCCATTGCCACTTTCTTTGCTCCACCTTGCTTCTTCTTCTTCTTACCTTTCGGTTTAGAAGAAGAAACCTTCTGAGCAACCATGGCTTGAGCGCTTTGACGAAAAAGCCCCTCGGCCGCCTGGAGTTCTGTCAGAAGCTCCGCCAACGAATACAACCTCTTGTTCATGTTGTAGTTGAGGGGGAACTGCTCAAAACTCCTAGGCAGAGATTGGAGAATGATATCGACCTGGGTTTCCCCATCGATCTTAGCTCCGAGGACTTCCATCTCATTAAGATGAGTCATCATCTTGAGAACATGATCCCTAACGGGTGTTCCCTCGACCATGGTGGTCATCATCAAGTTTCTCATAGCCTCCTATCTGGCCGCCCTACTCTGATGTCCGAAAAGTTCCTTGAGATTGAACATCATGTCATAAGCTATGACCATGGCCTGATGCTGATGTTGCAGCACATTTGAGATAGATGCCAAAATGTAACACCGCGCCATCTCATCTGCCTTGATCTATTTCTTATAACTTTCTTTCTCCTTTTCATCAGAGTCATCGGTGGGCTTAGGAGGACAGACTTCGAAGAGTACAAATTTGTACTCCTCTGCAATTAAGACAATATCCAAGTTTCTTTTCCAATCAATATAGTTTGTTCTAGTAAGTTTATTTTCTTTTAATATCACAGCAAGTGGGTTGAAAGCCATTTGAAAAACCTAAGAATCACAATGATCAAAAATTAGATTTCAAATATTATTGATTCCTCAAAACAATAAAATTCCAAAATCAACCAACACCTCAAAACACCGAGAATATCGCATGCCACGCTGTGTGGACGTATACGAATTCTACATTTGTAAGAGGAGGTTTTACCCATTAATTTTATTATCTTTTCAACCTTACTTTTTGACAAATAAAATTAATAGTTGGTTCCTCTTTGGTCCTACAAATAAAAGCAGTGACTCCGATGGGGAGGATACTATTATTTGCATCTAAGAGTGCACCATTACACGATACTAAGGGAATTATTTCGGATTATGTGCCTTACCGCTGTGGAAGTACACACACTCCTAGATAATTTCCTATAACCATTATTTGACCTAGTGATCCGCAAACAAACTCATCCGCAGGGAGGAAGGCACTCAGAGCCGACACGCAAGTTTGTTGCATCACACGTCAAATTGTAATAGAGGCCGCGGGAATTAATTAAAATATCCCTCTCCCACTTAGTAAATTGAAAATGAGGAATTTTCAAGCATACACAACATGCATATAAAACAAATAAGCAATAAATATGGAAAAAAAACATAATTTTTCCAACTATTATGACATTGTTCTCCAATACGCATCCCGTCGTGTCGCCACCTCGTCCGCTCCATCTTTTCCCGTGCGCAAGTCGCCAAAGAGATCCGAGCCGAGATAAACTATTTTAATTTACATTCATCGATCCTATACTCCACGAAGGAGTGTACAAATAATCTAGATCGAAAGTAAACTAAAATGAGTGGCTAAACAATGTCGTATTTAATTACAAAAATTAAATACTAATCTAGCCTCGTCAACCACGAGGATTCAAATAATATACATACAATCACACACAAAACAATCACATACACACAAATAGCCATAATAGTCAGATCTTATGCCTGCAACCAAAAAGTTAGCCTACGCACATCCTACTATTATCCGGCATACTCAATATATGATATGTGCATGAAAGTAACCGAATCCAAAACACACAAAACCGGAAACCGTGGCTATGATACCACTTGTTGGTAATTGCTTCGGAGGCTCATTGGCTCCCATGTCCCCGGATTAAAATTTTAACTAATGAAAGAACTAATCCGGATGGGATGAGTTTCCTTAGCACAACCAATTCATCGTCGTGCTAACAACTTGAGCGATCGCTTGAACAAACTAGTTGTTCAAGCAACACAACTCTTCTAGTTGGTTAGCCGCGGAAGAGACGATGGACAAATCGCCGGTTTTTGTGTTCGTCTTCGGGGTCCATGATTATACAAATACATGCATATGCGAACTAGTACAATCATGCATACAAGAACATGCTAAGATCAGAAATTAAAGTTATAAAACTTTTATACCTCACGATCTTCTACCGTATGACCTATCCTCTTCGTGGACGTTGTGTGGGCAAAGATCCTCCACGAGTAGAAGCCTCCTAGATCACGTTCTTCTCTTCCTTGTTCACTCCGAACAAAGAGAAGAACTAAACAAAGCTCCTTCTCCTTTCTAGATCCGGCGACCAAGCCAAGGAGCTCGATGTAACCGTCGGCCAAGGAGTGAATGGTTGAGCGCCGGCCAACCTTGTGACAATGTTACCGCCGGCCACCAATGAATGGGAGAAGCACCGGCCACCAATGTATGGAGAACCGCCGGCCACCAAGGAGAAAAGGAAGAGGAAGAGAGCCGGCCAAAACAAGGAGGAGGATGGAGTGAGCGCCGGCCACCAAGGAGCAAAGGAGGAAACCCTAATCTCCTTCTTTGTTGCCGCCCAAACTAAGAACCAAAACCCTAGCCACCTAATCTCTTGAGAGGCAAAACCCTAATCCAAAAAACCATTCTTGCCACCCAAGCCTTAGCCCTCTATTTATAGAATTGGGCTTAAGCCTCCTTTAATCTCCACCGTCGGATCTAGGGATTTAATCTCCACCGTCGGATCTAGGGTTTTATCCCAACCGTCGGATCTAGGGTTTCATCCCAACCGTCGGATCTATGGTTTCATCCCAACCGTCGGATCTAGGGATTTAATCCCAACCGTCGGATCTAGGGATTTAATCTCAACCGTCGGATCTAGGGATTTAATCTCAACTGTCGGTTCTAGGGTTTCATCCCAACCGTCGGATCTAGAGATTTAATCTCAACCGTCGGTTCTAGGGTTTTGTTTTACATCCTTGGATCTAGGCTTCTTGAGGATTATATTAGGCTACGATAGGGACCATGAGGAGGAGTTGGATCTTGGCCACCCGATGGATCAGAACCACACAAACTTGATCCATCAATGATGTTCCATTCCACTAGAGGATCATCATTGAACTCCCTCACCAACCCCCATAAATTAATATGTGCTCCATATATTATTTGTACATCCATCTTCCCGTGTTTAAGATATCGAATGTTCATTAATTAATTGATTTACTGACCATCAATCAATTAACATCTAACTCCTCGAGTAGTACCACTCAACCTTATCATCATGTTGACTAAGTCAACCAGCTGGGTTTACATGATGAACCTTATGAGCTCCTCAAGGGGTCATCATCAACCTAATAGCTAGGACACGGTTTCCTCCTATAATCAACGGCACATCATGTAAATAATATTATTTCCCAACTTACCAGGCATATTGATTTAATCCATCTAAATCTCACCCTATGGTAAATCAAAGAAATAAATACTAAGTACATGTGCCTGTTATTATTTCGGGATTAAGAGCATGTACAACATAATATCCGAGGTCCGATTCAATTATGTAGTCAGCAATAAATTGAATCACCTCTATGTCGGTCCTGCTCAATACACCTAAGTGTACTAGTGTAACTCTATGTTCAAGACAAAACAATACCAAGCTACACTACAACCATGCCAATGGTTTGTCCAAAACCATCTTGGTTGTGAGCCTCTACTTATATTCTACAAGGGACTGATAACATGATCTTCTGTGCCACACCAAGCACCATGTTATCTACAATGTAAAATATTAGACAATATGCACACATATAATAAATATAAAGTGCAAATAATGATCATGTGATTCTTATTTCAAAATAAAAATATTTATACAAAAGAGCTAGGCTTTCAGTATACATCCCAACATCAACTCTTGGAGGATCGTTGCCCACACAACGTTCAAGAGGAGGATAGGTCATACAATAGAAGATCAAGAGGTATACAAGAGGTATAATCTTGTTTGTTTTGATTTAGTTCTTTTGTATAATGCATGTGGCTAATTTACTTGGACCCCAAAGATAAACACAAAAACCGGCGATCCGTACATCATATATTCCGCGGCTAATCGAGGAAAAGAGTTAGGTTACTTGAACAACAAGTTTGTTCAAGAGACCACTCGAATCGAATAGCACGATGATGGATCGGTTGCTTGGGTAATCCGTCTTCATCAAGGATTAATTTTTTTAATCCAGGGACGTAGATAGGATCTCCATGCACGAGCGGTCGAAGCGGAAAGTAATTCCCTACAAGTGGTATCAGAGGCACGGTTTTCGGTTTTGTGTGTTTAGGATTCGGTTACTTTTATGCACTTATCATATATTATGTGTGCCGCATAATAGTAGGATGTACGTAGGCTAACTTTTTGGTTGCAGGCATAAGATCCAACTATTATGGCCATATATGTGTGTATGTGATTGGATGTGTGTAATTGTAATATTATTTGAATCCTTGGGGTTGACGAGGCTAGTATTTAATTTTTGTAATTAAGTACGACATTATTTAGTCATTCTTTTATTTTAGTTTACTTTCGATCTAGATTTCATGTACACTCCTTTGTGGAGTATAGGATCAATAGATGTAAATTAAAATAATTTTTCTCGACTTGGATCTCCGGATGGCTTGTACATGGTGTAGGGAGGAGCGGACGAGATGGCGACACGACGGGAGGCATATTGAAAAACAAAAGCCATAATAGTTGGAAAATATTTTTCATATTTATTGCTTCTTGTTTGATATGCATGTTGTGTGCTAGGAAAATTCCTCATTTTAAATTACTAAGTGGGAGAGGGATATTTTTTTAAAAAATTCGAATGGCCTCCATTACAATTTGACATGTGATGCAAACAAACTTGCACGCCGGCTCTGAGTGCCTTCCTCCCCATCAGATGAGTTTGTTTTATGGATCACTAGGTCAAATATGGTTATAAGAAATTATTTAGGAGCGTGTATACTTTCCCATCAGAAGGCACATAATCTGAGATAATTGCCTTAGTATCGGATAATGGTGAACACTTAGATGCAAATAGGAGTATCCTCCCCATCGGAGTCACTGCTTTTATTTGTAGGGCCAAAGAGGAACCAACTATTAATTTTATTTGTCAAAAATTAAGGTTGACAGGATAATAAAATTAATGGATAAAATCTCTTCTTACAAATGTAGAATTCGTATACGTCCACACTATCGTGGCATACAATATTCTCGGTGTTTTGAGGTGTTGGTTGATTTTAAAATTTTATTGTTTGAGGAAACAAAATTTTTTTGAAATCTAATGTTTTGATCTATGTGATTCTTAGGTTTTTCAAAAATGACTTTCAATACACTTGCTGTAATATTAAAGGAAAATAAACTTACTGGACCTAACTATGTGGATTGGAAAAGGAATCTAGATATAGTCTTGACTATTGAGGAGTACAAGTATGTACTTCTCGAGGAGTTTCCTCCTAAGACTACAGATGATTCTGGGGAAAAGTAGAAAGAGTGTTATAAGAAGTGGATAAAGGCTGATGAGATGGCACGGTGTTACATTTTGGCTTCTATGTTAAATGTATTGCAACATCAGCATCAAGCCATGCCTACTTCTTATGACATGATGCTCAATCTCAAGGAACTTTTCGGATACCAGAATCGGGCTGCTATGCAGGAAGCCATGAGGAACTTGATGACGACCACCATGATGGAGGGAACACCCGTGAGGGATCATGTTCTCAAGATGATGGATCATTTGAATGAGCTGGAAGTCCTTGGAGCTGGGATCAATGGGGAAACCTAAGCCGATATCATTCTCCAATCTCTACCTAGGAGTTTTGAGTAGTTTCGCCTGAACTACAACATGAACAAGAGGTTGTATTCATTGGTGGAGCTTCTGACAGAACTCCAGGCGGCAGAGGGACTTTTTCGTCAGTGTGCTCAGGCTCAGGCCATGGTTGCTCAGAAGGTTTCTACTTCTAAACCGAAAGGCAAGAAGAAGAAGAAACAATGTGGAGCAAAGGTGGCGGGAGGATCTCAGGGAGGAGTGAAGAAGTCGAAAGGCAAGTGCTTCACTTGTAAGCAGACTGGACATTGGAAGAAGGACTGCCCCAATCAGAAGCAGAACAAAGGTATATCCTTTGGTTTAGTCGTTGAAACATATTTAGCGGTGTTATCTACTGGCACTTGGTGTGTAGATACGGGAGCCAATGATCATGTCTGTGTTGGTGTAGTAGGCACCTAAGTCAAACCAGAGTTTTGATTATAGCAAACGATACAAAGTTAAGCTCATGTCGTTATCTCACGAGCTGAATCGAGTGTGTAGAAGATTGCTATAGCTGGAGCTAAAGGCTAGCGACACCCGGAGGAAGCCGCGGTGGTCGGGCGACACCGGGAGGACTTCAGAGGGAGCCGAAGGAATCAGGTGGAGACCGAAAGCAAGGCTTCAAAGGTAAATGTTGAGGTAAGCTCGTGTGAGTGAGCGTAAGTAAGGTCGAGTCCTCCATACGGGGACATCCTTAGGCGACGATCTGACCAAGACTTCCCATGGAAGGTCTATGTTGAGATCGGAAGGACCACACAAATCAGAATGAACCAATTCCAACACATCTTTGGCTCTATACCCCTTGGCCTTAAAAGACCTCTTGGTCATTTTACCTTCCAAGCAAGATTCGCAGGTTGGGAAATCTTCCACCACTAATGAACCCAGAGGTCCATCAACTATCAACCTTTAAATTCTACTTAGGTTAATATGACCTAACCTTAGATGCCAAAGATACGTTTGGTTCATTTTCAAAGGTTCTTTTCTCTTATTAAATTTAGAAGATGAGTTATTTACTTTTATTTGCATCCTGGGAGCTTTTGGTTCAAGGGTATATAAATTTCCTATCAATGCGCCAGAATAGATAATCTCCTTATTCCTTTTTATAACAACTCTGTCATTAAAAGAAATAGAATATCCATCCAAAAACAATTTAGAAACTGAAATCAAATTCTTTCTAAATAAAGGTACATAAAGGCAATTTTTCAGAACCAAAGTTTTATTCCTATCAAAAGATAAATAAATATCTCCCACTGCAATAGCCGTCACCTTCGTAGCATCGCCCAAGTAAACGATAATCTACTCCTCAGCTAGTCGTTTGGTTTCCTGGAACCCCTGCAAAGTATTGCAGACTGTTGGATCGAAGCGGATCGCTAGAGGGGGGGTGAATAGCGATAAAACTTTTTTCTTTTCTTTTCGTTCGTTAAAACTCGAGAGATAATTAATTGCAGCGGAAATGTAAATGTAAAGTAAAAAGAGAAAAAGGAGTTTTACTTGGTTCGTAGCCTTCGGCTACTACTCCAAGGCCCTAGCGGTCCTCGACCACGTACGGATTGCAAAAACACTAAAGAACTCCTCCCCTTTAGAGGTAGGAGTTTAATCGATACAAGTAAAGCACAAAGCTTGAGGTAGAGGGACACTCCCCCTCTCTTCATTACGATAAAAGCTCCGAAAATGAAAGTACTAAACTGAAATAAAACTCTAACCGACGTAATAAATGAAAACAAATAAACCTAGACGTCGGAGAAGAAGCACTTCGTTGTCAGAGAAGTTGTAGCTTTGCAGAGGCTTTTGGAGGCTTAGAATTGATGAAGAAACCCTAGGTTAGGACCTCCTTTTATAGCCTTTAAGCCCCTCATCGAATGGGTCTTCAACCAAAAGGAATTGGGCACAAAACTCCTTGAAAAATGGTGATAAAGCTTGACTCCTTGAGGCTGATTTTTGACCATCGGTTGAACTGATTTCTTGGCCGGTTGAACTGATGGCTCAGCAGTTGAACTGATCCTTGGCCGGTTGAACTGATGGCTTAGCAGTTGAACTGATTTTTGGCCGGTTGAACTGATTTTTAGACTTTTCGACTGTAATAAAGAGTTAGCTCGAAATATAAGTGAATTCGACGGCCACTTGCCATCCGATCTCAACATAGACCTTCCATGGGAAGTCTTGGTCGGATCGTCGCCTAAGGATGTCCCCGTATGGAGGACTCGACCTTACTTACGCTCACTCACACGAGCTTACCTCAACATTTACCTTTGAAGCCTTGCTTTCGGTCTCCACCTGATTCCTTCGGCTCCCTCCGAAGTCCTCCCGGTGTCTCCCGACCACCGCGGCTTCCTCCGGGTGTCGCTAGCCTTTAGCTCAAGCTATAGCAATCTTCTGCACACTCGATTCAGCTCATGAGATAACGACATGAGCTTAACTCTGTATCGTTTGCTATAATCAAAACTCAGGTTCGACTTAGGTGCCTACTGCACCAACAATCTCCCCCTTTTTGATTTATGGCAAACCCACATACAAAGTTAAGTAAATAGCAAGAATGAAGAATAATGTGCATTAGAAACAAGAAATAAAGAAGATTAAGTTGGAGTAGTAAGGATTTTCTTCAAGTACTCCCCCTTGACGAAACCTCCCCCTTGACCGAGGGTGAGTCTTGAAGAAAGACCTTAATCCTCCCCTTTGAGGGTTTCTTTAAGTAATTAACATTACTTAAAGTTGGCCTTAGTAAAACGTTGACGCCACAAATAAGTTTAAGTTAAGTCTCTTAACTTGGCCTTTAATAAGTTTTCAAAACTTAAAGTTAACTTTTGGTTTAAATATAAAGTAAGAGTTAAGTTATCAAAAAAAATTTTGACCCCTTAACTTTGGCCTTTTTCTCCCCCTTTTGCCATATATCGAAAAGAGTGAGTGTGTGTGTGGAAAAAAAAAGTGTTAAATTTAAAGTCCAAGCATGTTCCACATTATTTTGAAAATAATATACTGAAAATAAGTTCATCTATAAGATGTTCGACTCATATTTGGCTTGATTGATATGAAAGATCAACCAGTCCTGGTCTGAGTCGGTTAGTATGTATGATTATACTCCGTGGTTCATAGCGATGCACTAGGTCTACATCTGGAACAAGGAGTAAGGTCCTAACATCTCACGCCCATCTATGTGGCTAAGTACACAAACACATTAGTCCTATGTGTTGTGAGATGTATTGGCTCCTTAAATCTATAGGTGCATGATATCTAAGGTATGTCCTATACTAGTTCCATAAAAAATGAAAGTTAAGAAATAGTAGTAAGAAAATATAATTTGCAAGTTCCTATTCTACTACGCACATGCCCAATTTTCGTCTTAATAGACTAAATTCGGCTTCGGGTAGGGGTTTAGTATATAGGTCTGCTAAGTTAACTTTGATTCGACGTATTCGAGTTGTATCGCTCCGTTGGCCACATGTTCTCGAATGAAATGGTGTTTGACCTCTATATGTTTGGTCCTAAAGTGACATATCGGATTCTTTGTAAGATTAATTGAACTAATATTATCTACGTGAAGTTTAGTATTCGTAAAGTCTAACTTAAAGTCGCAGAGAGTGTGCTTCATCCAAAGAAGCTGCGTGACACACTCACCCATCGCAATGTATTCAGCTTCGGTGGTAGATAAACCAACACAGTGTTGCTTCCTACTGCACCAACTCACTAGACTCGAGCCGAGAAGTTGACAACAACCACTCGTACTCTTTCTATCGAGCTTACTACCGGTATAGTCCAAATCGGAGTAGCTGGTTAGTTCGAACTCGGTAGATCTAGGATACCAAATACCGACATTAAGTGTACCCTTTAGATATCTAAGGATACGCTTGACTAGAGTTAGGTGAGACTCCTTGGCATAGGTTTGAAACCTTGTGCACATACTTACTGCAAATAAGATATCAGGTCGGCTTGTAGTTAAGTAAAGGAGACTCCCTATTATGCTCCTATAGTATTTTAAATCAATTGAATTTCCGATTACATCTTCTTCTATATTCACATTAGTTGCCATTGGGGTATTACTAATTTTAGCATCTTGCATTCCAAAGCATTTAATTAATTCCCTAGTATATTTGCATTGATGTAGGTATATTCCATCTTTAGTTTGTTTAATTTGTAGACCTAAAAAGAAACTTAACTCACCTACTAAATTCATTTCAAATTCACTTTCCATAAGTGAAATGAACTCATTTAGTAGGATTGAGTTGGTGGTTCCGAAAATAATATCATCTACGTAGATTTGGGCTATGAATATGTCTTTACCTAAGGTTTTTACGAAAAGGGTTGGGTCAACTACACCTTGGTTAAAGACTTTGGACTTAAGATAAATCGAAAGTCTCTCGTACCAAGCTCGAGGAGCTTGTTTAAGTCCATAAAGAGCTTTCTTTAACCTAAGGACATGATCGGGTTTGTCTAAACTTTCGAAACCGGGGGTTGACTAACATAAACTTCTTCTTTAATGTATCCATTTAAGAATGCAGATTTCACATCCATTTGAAACAACTTAAATCCTCGATGTGCTGCATATGCTAATAGCATTCGAATGGACTCTAATCTAGCTACTGGGGCATAGGTCTCATCGTAATCTAAACCTTCGACTTGACTAAACCCTTTAGCAACTAGTCTAGCTTTATTTCTAACTACTTCACCTCTATCATCAATTTTATTTCTAAACACCCACCTTGTTCCAATGATTGTTTTATCTTTAGGTGGTGGTACTAATTCCCATACTTCATTCCTAGTGAATTGAGCCAACTCTTCTTGCATTGCAATAATCCAATCGGGATCAAGAAGAGCTTGGTCAATAGTTTTGGGTTCAATTTTAGAAATCAAAGATATTTGACTAAGGTTTCTGTATGAGGCTCTAGTTCAACTCCTAGACTTGGATCACCTATCACTTGGTCGATAGGATGATTCGTTTGAGTCCTAGTTGGATTTGGGTTTGAGTCTACAACTTGATCCATAGGATGACTCGTTTGAGTTCTAGTTTGGTTGGAGTCATCTATCACTTGGTCGATAGAGTGACTTGGCTGACTTAGGTTAGATTACACACCAGGACCCCGATCTCCTGACACTTGGGTAGTTAGGCTCAATAGTGTGTGTGGGCCAATACGCAACCGAAACGCGTGTCCTTCATCAAATACTACATTAATAGTCTCCTCGACTCTAAGGGTGTCGTGGTTATATACTCTATAAGCTCTGCTTGTAGTCGAGTATCCTAGAAAGATTCCGGTCGTGGTTTTGGACGTAAATTTCCCTAGATAATCCTTAGTGTTTAGGATATGTACCTTACAACCAAATACCCTAAAGTACTTGATGTTAGGTATTTTATCGTGATAAATCTCGTATGAGGTCTTAAGGTGCCTCTTTACCATAAGGATTCTATTTTGGACATAGCATGTCGTACTCACGGCTTCCGCCCAAAACCTATCAGGTAGGTTATACTCATTTAACATTGTCCTAGCGACTTCTTGTAGGGTTCTATTTTTGCGTTCTACTAGGCCATTTTGTTGTGGAGTTTTAGGGCAAGAGAACTCGTGGTGGTATCCATTTAGGTTATAGAATTCTGTAAACCTATGGTTTTCTAATTCACCACCATGATCAGTCCTAAGTCTTTTGATTTTAATGCTTTGTTGATTTTCTATTAATTTAAATAGATTGATTAATTGATCTAGGGTATCACTTTTGTGTTTGATGAACCTAACCCAAGTAAATCTAGAATAGTCATCAATTATGACTAAGCAGAATTTACTTTCGTTAAGTGACTTAGCTCCGTGTGAATCAAATAGATCCATGTGTAGGAGCTTAAGCACACTTTTGGTTCGTTCTTGACTAGTTAGTTGATGTTGTGTCCTAGATTGTTTACCTTGTTGACAAGCATTACATATTTTATTATCCAAGTTATTGAGGTTAGGCAAACCTCTAACTAAGTCACTCTGACTCATCTTGTGGATGAGTCTTGGGTGTGAGTGACCGAGTCATCGGTGCCACAACCATGATTCCTCTTGCCGTGTCATAAGACACTTAGTTGAGGAGTTAGTTAAGTTAATAGTGTAAATGTTGATATTTCTAGTTCCCTTAAGAATTGTTTTAGAGGTTTCGTTTAGTCCCGGTTTTATTTTCAAAAGAAAACGATCCTTTCCTGGTATCAGAGCCATGTTTCTTGGCTAAAATCCCTTATATTCTAGGTTGAAGGTACGGGTCTCTAACTATCCTTTTTGTTTCAATACAACCTTTATCTTCATTAATGGTTTATGATAAGGCGAAAGATTTTGTTAATTGATTGCAAAAGACCGCAGTGAACGTAAGACTCCAGGGAGAGCCGTGTCCCGTCGGGTGAGCAAGAAAATTTTACAAAATCCTAAGCCGTAAGTAAGCCAGAAATTGGATGAGTGATAGATTTGAACAAAACATAAGGCAATGGTATGAGAAATCCCAAACCAAAAACCTGGAATACCTTGATCTTGCTAAGAATCCAGAACCAACAAACCTACTCTTAGCCAACAACCTTGAGGTGGTGTTTGATAGGATCTCACTCCTTTCTAAAGTCACTCTAAAACATTTCTTTGTATTGGAAGAAGAGAATCTTAAGCTAAAGGGCGAAATATCTCTCTTAAAAGATACAGTAGCTTCTTTAGAAAAAGAAATTGTCAACAATCGAAGCCCGAAGCTTGGAGAAATTAAAGCAATAATACAACCAATCCTAGCGGAGGAAGAAGTCCTAGCAAAAGAGTTAAGGACAAGTGTCAGAAAAATAGAACAAGTCCTGCAAGAGGTGAAAAGCTTAATAGGTGGATGAGCGAATTAGAAAATCAATCTGTTGAAAGCTCATACCTAAAAATCTTAAAAACAACAGAAGTTATAGAGCCACCAGCAATAGGTTTTGCAGTACCATCACAGTACAAAACCTCCTTCGAATACCAAAGGGTCCTTGTTAAACAAAATAACACAATAATATCTTTCCTGATAGATATTTACAAACAGGTGCAGGATCTGAGAAATCAAATAAATCAATTAAAAGGACAAGCGTCTACTCAAGCAGCAGGACCTTCTAAGGAACTTGAAGGTGCTATTGATGATCTTACTAAAAGAATCGCAGGAATTAATCTTGCTGAAGGATCCGGAATTCCAAAGAAGAAAGGCTCTATATTAGTATTCAAGAATCCTGCTGATATTCTCAACAACGAAAAATTAAAATAATGTCTTCAAGCGCAAGACATTCCACTAGCACCCGACCACCGCTATTGGTACATCATCAACCCAAGTACCAAGCTCGAAAATCAAATACGAGACTACGGTGGTCAAGGATGCTTTATAATCTTCAGAGAAGGATATTCCCCAACCAAAGGAGATATAGAAGATCTATTGAAAGTCAAGTAGATCCGGAAGAGCAACTGGAAATTTCTAGAACAAGAAGAGCAAATATGGTGCCAGCTGAAATATTATATTCTACAGGCTTTTAGCCCACTCAACACAGAGTATATCAGCATTACTCTGAGGAGGATCTTTTATGCATTGAAGAAAGTCAGGTGGACCTTCCATTGGTCACTGAAGAAAGTCATCAAAGGCTCAGAGAAGCAGGTTTTCATCATATTCACATGGGATTAGTGATGATCAGGGTACATGCCCTGCATAGAAGAAATACTGGAGCTATGGTACTAGTAGTGTTACGAGATACAAGATGGAGAGGTGACAGATCCATTATTGCTACAATGGAAATGGATTTGAGCGGAGGAACCCAGATGGTATATGTTATCCCTGACCTGATGATCAATGTTGAAGACTTTGCAAATAACATCGAGTTATCTATTCAAACACATGGATATCAGGAGTGGCAAGGAGGAACTAGCAATCTACTAATCACAAGGATGATGGTAGGGCGTCTAACCAATACTAGTTTCACTAATTTCTCCTACAATGTTCAGAATGTTACAGACTACCTGGTTAGTAGAGGAGTCAACGCAATCCCAGGCACAAGATTCACTACTGAAGAACTACAACAACAAAGATGGATACTAAGGCCATCAGCCAGAAGAAACCCTGTGGCACCAACCAGGGTAGAGACAAGGACACTCTTAGATGGAAGCGTTTCACTACAATTTGAAGGCTATATTCCTATTTCTGAAAATAAGATTGCATCTGTCAACCAGGATGATATGGAAATAGGGGAAGCAGAACAAGAAATTTTGGCTATTATCACCACAGAAGAGCTAGTACTTGAAGTACTAAAAACAAATCATGAAGCAAAGATACCCACGAGGAAGACGAAAGGATCAATCGGGTATGACCTTTCAATATGCTATAATTATGAAATCCAACCAGGAGGTAGAGCATTAATAGAAACTGGATTAGCGTTCGCTATTCCGGAAGGACACTACGGAAGAATAGCTCCTAAATCTGGGATTTCATGGAAGAAAGGCATTCAAATTGGAGCTGGAGTAATTGATAATGACTACCGAGGCCAGGTATATATTTTGGTTTTCAATATGACTTCAGAGATTCTAAAATTATCACAGGGAGAAGTAGTGGCTCAACTTATCCTAGAGAAGGCCAGCATTATTCCAGTCCAACAAGTGGAACAGCTATCCGACACAGTAAGGCAACAACAAGGATTTGGGGAAAGTAGTACTCAAATGGGTACAGAAGCATGGGACAAACTTATGAAGAAATTATGCCCTCCCTCCATTTCTGAAGAACAAACTTTATTCACACTGCAAGATGAAGAATGGATTAATCCATTTGCAAAAGGTGGTGGAGAGAGAAGTTCTCAAAATACAGAAGAAATCTGGGATACTTTGGGGCAGCCCAGTGGAAAATTTGACTATTATGTCAAATACACAATACCAAAGCATGATTGGGATATGAGTCTTATTACCCCATCTTGGGGAGATTCTGATCAAGAAGATGAACAGGAAACATTCTATTCTTCAAAAACAACATTTAACGATGAAGATGAAGGTGATGAGATATTATCTGATACTGAAGAAGTGGTTTTCACTCAGCTAGATGATGCAGAAATGGATTATCCTTTAATAAGGAATATTCTAGCATCATCAGAAGCAACATCTGCATTTAATCCACCAGATGATTCAGTCATGGGTCCTCCATAATATGGCCCTGCATCAAGACCAGCCGGAAGGATGAATCCTTACAATACTATAGATCTTTCTCATTCAAAGGTGGGGCGATTCAAGGAAGGGTATAACAATGAATTATGGCAACTCCCTCCTGCCCAACAACAAATAGGTGCACTTCTGGTCTTACCTGATGATATTGGTTTGTATAACGATGTCATTTCCAGGTGGGAATCAATTACTACTAATGTAATTGACTCAAAATTTTGGGCCGATAAGAGATCCAAAGTACTATATATTGAAAATCTATTGGGGGAAATTGAGAAGAAGACTTTCATCCAATGGAGAAGCTAATCAATGCAGCAGATGAAATGCAAAATGTTCTGTCACAGATAAGAAGAATAATCACCCTAGAAGATCCCACTTCAGGGTCAACAGCGGAGCAGAACCAGGCTTATCTTGATCTAGAAAGATTAGCTTGTCCAAGCACAAAGGAATTGGTTGCCTATATGAACCAATACAAAGAGCTAGCAGCAAAGACATGCAGAATGTTCATTAATGAAGAATTATCAAGTAAGTTCTACCGAAAAATGCCTCCATTAATTGGAAATTATCTTGAGCAGAAGTTTCAGGAACGCTACCCAGGAAACACTATAGGAGTTCTTCTCCGAATTCATCACGCTTATCAAGAACTCAAGGAGATGTGCAAACAGGCTTCACTTCAAAGGAGCCTAAAAGACTTGCAGTTTTGTTCATAAATACCTCTGCCCAGTTACCACCAGGGACAGAAGAGGTATGGTCTGAGAAAGGCCCAGAGTTACAAAGGAAAACCTCACAAATCACACGTTCGTGTGATCAAAAAGAAGTATCAGCATGACAGAACCAAGGTAAGAAAGTGCAAATGCTACATATGTGGAGAAGAAGGACATTTTGCAAGGGAATGTCGAAACAAAACAGGAAACAAGAAGAGAATAGCAATGCTCAACGAAATTGATCTACCAGAAGAATTTGATGTTGTATCAGTAGACCAAGATGAAACTGAAAGTGACACCATTTGCAGCATATCAGAGGGAGAAATGGATACTGAATAACACTGTAGCATGGTAACAGCTACTTTTCCTGAAAAAGAATTCTTGTTTGTTCTTTTTGGTGAAGATAGAGGCTGGCAGGTTCAAATTAATATCCCTGAGGAACAAGCTTATTATGATCACACATGGCTACATAACAAGGAAGTCCAGACCATTTATCTTTGAGTGCAAATGCATGGAAGGAATACCAAAATCAGTCGAATTAATTGCAGATAATTGTAATCTACACTTGTGCACCTTGTGCGATTATTACTTAAAGCAGAAGTAATGTAGAACCAAAGACTGTCAAAGACAATGATAAAGCAGCGATCAAAGAGTTAACGGAATATATTACTTTTCATTGGCGAGAAAATTCGGTGATGATGGAAATTGATGGGCTCAATAGGAAATCGAGAGAGACTTTGTATCATGACCTTGAAAGAGAATTTGAAGAAATGAACGAAAATCTTGAAAAGGAAAGGAATTGATTACCTTACCTTGAAGAAAGAACTATTTCTAAAATAGGTACTGAATATCATTCCAAGCGTATGATAAACAGGCTTTACAATATGATGGTTGTACTGGAAATTCCTAACCATGCTCCAATCAAAGTTAGTGCAATTTTAGATACAGGAGCCACAACATGCTGCATAGACAAAAGCGCAGTCCCGGAAAGCATTCTGGAAAAGAACCCTTACACTATTGTGCAAATTCCAGGCAATTGGCAAAATGGAAGCTAAAAGGCGGACAAATGATCATAGGTGATAACAAGTTCAGAATACCCTTCACTTATTCATTTGATATGTCTCTTGGGGATGGAATTGAAATGGTGGTAGGCTGCAATTTCATCCGAAACATGCAGGGAGGACTTCGGATTGAAGGTAACCTAATCACTATTTATAAAAATGTTACCTCAATAACCACAAATGATGCAGCAGTCCACGCAATACAAGAATTGAGCATGGATGAGGAAGAATATCTGAATATTCAGGAGAAAGTCTATTATGCTATGGAGCCATCAAATCCAAAAATTTTCAGAAAGCATGAGGAGTTAATCGAAAAATTGAAGAATCAGGGATATATAGGCGAAGACCCACTGAAATATTGGTCAAAAAATAGAATTCTGTGCAAAATAGATATTATCAATCCTGATATCACAATTCAGGATAAGCCTTTATCTCATATAACTCCCCTCATGAAGCAGGCATTTGAAAAGCATATTAAAGCATTACTCCAGTTGAAGGTTATCAGGCCAAGCAAAAGTAGGCACAGAACTATGACCATGATTGTACAGTCAGGTACTAGTATTGATCCCATTACAAAGAAGGAAGTAAGAGGGAAGGAAAGAATGGTTTTCAACTATAAAACCCTGAATGACAATACCTACAAAGATCAATACAGCCTTCCAGGCATCAACACTATCTTGAAGAAGGTGGGAAATTCAAAAATTTACTCAAAATTTGATCTCAAATCAGGATTTCATCAGATAGCTATGGATCCTGAGTCTATGGAATGGACGGATTTTATTAGCCCTTCTGGACTTTACGAATGGCTATTAATGCCATTTGTCTTGAAAAATGCACCTGCTGCATTTCAAAGGAAAATGGATTCCTGCTTTCAAGGTACGGAAAATTTCATTACTGTATATATAGATGATATCTTGATATTTTTTAAATCAGAACATAGTCATATGAAGCATTTGGAAATAATGCTAAAAATTTGTGAAGAGAATGGGTTAATCTTATCTCCAACCAAATATAAATTGGCTGTCAAAAAGATTGAATTTCTTGGGGCAGAGATTGGTGAAAGGAAAATTGAAGCTGCAACCTCATATAATCAAGAAAATTGCTGAATTCAAGGAAGAGCAGTTAAAAACCAAGAATGGTCTTCGATCTTGGTTAGGAATTCTTAATTACGCAAGGACATACATCCCCAACTTAAGCACTAAGCTGGGACCATTATATGAGAAAACATCTCCTCACGGGGATAAAAGAATGAAGGACTCAGATTGGAAAATTGTGAAACAGATCAAAGCCCAAGTCCAGTGACTACGACCCTAGAAATTCCCAGAAAAATGCATATATCATCCTAGAAACAGATGGTTCAATGTCTGGCTGGGGAGGAGTATGCAAGTGGAAGAGACAAAAATTTGACCCACGGAATACTGAAAAGGTATGTGCTTATGCACATGGAAAATTCCCAACAGTAAAATCAGCCATAGATGCTGAAATTTATGCAGCCATGGAGACACTAAGTTCGCTAAAAATTCATTATTTGGATAAGGAGGAAATCACTCTGAGGACAGACTGCCAAGCAATCATTAGTTTTCACAATAAAACTGTGAGGAACAAACCTTCCAGGGTTAGATGGTTGGCTTTCACCGATTACATTACAGAAACAGGTGTAAAAATTAATTTTGAACAAATAGATGGAAAACTGAACATTTTTGCAGATTCACTATCCAGGTTAATTGAAGAGAAGGAGGAAGCCATCCACATGATCAGAACTGAGGACGAATGGACAAGGATCATGCATCCTGACACAACGACTTCATTTGATTACAAACTCTTGAATCAATATGAAGCCTTAGTCGCATCAACCACAAAGAATACATTCCCTCCAGAGGAACATGACAAAAGAAAAAGAATGGCGGAAATTGAAGAAGAATCAATCAATCAACTTTCCTTCGCCTTCAAAGAGCTGGAGCTGATTCTGCAGGTAAAAGAATCAGACTTTCATTGTAGGCGACACTGGGAAGGAGCCAAGCAACATTACTTCTGGGAGAAGTCTCAGGACATGGGGAGGATAAGACATGACATTTGGCGTGTCTCAAACTCATTGAATGATATATACAGAGACATAAGGAAGATGCCTCCCTAAAAGCAGTGGTGAGCCCAAAACTGAGAAGACTGAGCCCTGGGGAGTCGTCTTCTCAAACAACTCTAAAGGTTGTGCTGTCTTATCAAATAATTATGCTGTGAGCTGTAAAGGGTTTTTCTTTAGTCTGTGTGACTATAAAGTCTTTTATGATAGAAAGTGTAGTGGAAATGAAGGACGATGGGGACAAAATGGTTACCCGCTTCAATTCCAATACAACCTTCCTCATTATAAAAGGACTAGAGTGGTAGGAGGTTTGACAAACTCGAGCAACACCGAGTACATCATTCCTCAAGTTTGAGTTTCTAGTTTCAAGTTTGAAGTGTGTGAGTTTCCAGTTTCGAAGTAAGTTTGTGTTCTGTTCTTTCTTTAAATAAAATTCAGGACATAGTCCCGATTTTATTTTCAAAAGAAAACGATCCTTTCCTAGTATCAGAGCCATGTTTCTTGGCTAAAATCCCTTATATTCCAGGTTGAAGGTACGGGTCTAACTATCCTTTTTGTTTCAATACAACCTTTATCTTCATTAATGGTTTATGATAAGGCGAAAGATTTTGTTAATTGATTGCAAAAGACCGAAGTGAACGTAAGACTCCAGGGAGAGCCGTGTCCCATCGGGTGAGCAAGAAAATTTTACAAAATGCTAAGCCGTAAGTAAGTCAGAAATTGGATGAGTGATAGATTTGAACAAAACATAAGGCAATGGTATGAGAAATCCCAAACCAAAAACCTGGAATACCTTGATCTTGCTAAGAATCCAGAACCAACAAACCTACTCTTAGCCAACAACCTTGAGGTGGTGTTTGATAGGATCTCACTCCTTTCTAAAGTCACTCTAAAACATTTCTTTGTATTGGAAGAAGAGAATCTTAAGCTAAAGGGTGAAATATCTCTCTTAAAAGATACAGTAGCTTCTTTAGAAAAAGAAATTGTCAACAATCGAAGCCCAAAGCTTGGAGAAATTAAAGCAATAATACAACCAATCCTAGCGGAGGAAGAAGTCCTAGAAAAAGAGTTAAGGACAAGTGTCAGAAAAATAGAACAAGTCCTGCAAGAGGTGAAAAGCTTAATAGGTGGATGAGCGAATTAGAAAATCAATCTGTTGAAAGCTCATACCTAAAAATCTTAAAAACAACAGAAGTTATAGAGCCACCAGCAATAGGTTTTGCAGTACCATCACGACAAAACCTCCTTGAATACCAAAGGGTCCTTGTTAAACAAAATAACACAATAATATCTTTCCTGATAGATATTTACAAACAGGTGCAGGATCTGAGAAATCAAATAAATCAATTAAAAGGACAAGCATCTACTCAAGCAGTAGGACCTTCTAAGGAACTTGAAGGTGTTATTGACGATCTTACTAAAAGAATCGCAGGAATTAATCTTGCTGAAGGATCCGTAATTCCAAAGAAGAAAGGCTCTATATTAGTATTTAAGAATCCTGTAGATATTCTCAACAACGAAAAATTAAAATAATGTCTTCAAGAGCAAGACATTCCACTAGCACCCGACCACCTGCTATTGGTACATCATCAACCGTCCAAGTACCAAGCTCAGAAAATCAAATACGAGACTACAGGCAGGGTCAAAGGATGCTTTATAATCTTCAAAGAAGGATATTCCCCAACAAAAGGAGATATAGAAGATCTATTGAAAGTCAAGTAGATCCGGAAGAGCAACTGGAAATTTCTAGAACAAGAAGAGCAAATATGGTGCCAGCTGAAATATTATATTCTACAGGCTTTCAGCCCACTCAACACAGAGTATATCAGCATTACTCTGAGGAGGATCTTTTATGCATTGAAGAAAGTCAGGTGGACCTTCCATTGGTCACTGAAGAAAGTCATCAAAGGCTCAGAGAAGCAGGTTTTCATCATATTCACATGGGATTAGTGATGATCAGGGTACATGCCCTGCATAGAAGGAATACTGGAGGTATGGTACTAGTAGTGTTACGAGATACAAGATGGAGAGGTGACAGATCCATTATTGCTACAATGGAAATGGATTTGAGCGGAGGAACCCAGATGGTATATGTTATCCCTGACCTGATGATCAATGTTGAAGACTTTGCAAATAACATCGAGTTATCTATTCAAACACATGGATATCATGAGTGGCAAGGAGGAACTAGCAATCTACTAATCACAAGAATGATAGTAGGGCGTCTAACCAATACTAGTTTCACTAATTTCTCCTACAATGTCCAGAATGTTACAGACTACCTGGTTAGTAGAGGAGTCAACGCAATCCCAGGCACAAGATTCACTACTGAATAACTACAACAACAAAGATGGATACTAAGGCCATCAGCCAGAAGAAACCCTGTGGCAACAACCAGGGTAGAGACAAGGACACTCTTAGATGGAAGCGTTTCACTACAATTTGAAGGCTATATTCCTATTTCTGAAAATAAGATTGCATCTGTCAACCAGGATGATATGGAAATAGGGGAAGCAGAACAAGAAATTTTGGCTATTATCACCACAGAAGAGCTAGTACTTGAAGTACTAAAAACAAATCATGAAGCAAAGATACCCACGAGGAAGACGAAAGGATCAATCGGGTATGACCTTTCAATATGCTATAATTATGAAATCCAACCAGGAGGTAGAGCATTAATAGAAACTGGATTAGCGTTCGCTATTCCAGAAGGACACTACGGAAGAATAGCTCCTAAATCTGGGATTTCATGGAAGAAAGGCATTCAAATTGTAGCTGGAGTAATTGATAATGACTACCGAGGCCAGGTATATATTTTGGTTTTCAATATGACTTCAGAGATTCTAAAATTATCACAGGGAGAAGTAGTGGCTCAACTTATCCTAGAGAAGACCAGCATTATTCCAGTCCAACAAGTGGAGATTTATCCACACAAGAAGGCAACAACAAGGATTTGGGGAAAGTAGTACTCAAATGGGTACAGAAGCATGGGACAAACTTATGAAGAAATTATGCCCTCCCTCCATTTCTGAAGAACAAACTTTATTCACACTGCAAGATGAAGAATGGATTAATCCATTTGCGAAAGGTGGTGGAGAGAGAAGTTCTCAAAATACAGAAGAAAAAATCTGGGATACTTTGGGGCAGCCCAGTGGAAAATTTGACTATTATGTCAAATACACAATACCAAAGCATGATTGGGATATGAGTCTTATTACCCCATCTTGGGGAGATTCTGATTAAGAAGATGAAGAGGAAACATTCTATTCTTCAAAAACAACATTGAACGATGAAGATGAAGGTGATGAGATATTATAAATCTTGAAGAAGTGGTTTCACTCGCTAGATGATGCAGAAATGGATTATCCTTTAATAAGAAATATTCTAGCATCATCAAGAGCAACATCTGCATTTAATCCACCAGATGATTCAGTCATGGGTCCTCCACAATATGGCCCTGCATCAAGACCAGCCGGAAGGATGAATCCTTACAATACTATGGATCTTTCTCATTCAAAGATGGGGCGATTCAAGGAAGGGTATAACAATGAATTATGGCAACTCCCTCCTGCCCAACAACAAACAGGTGCACTTCTAGTCTTACCTGATGATATTGGTTTGTATAACGATGTCATTTCCAGGTGGGAATCAATTACTACTAATGTAATTGACTCAAAATTTTGGGCTGATAAGAGATCCAAAGTACTATATATTGAAAATCTATTGGGGGAAATTGAGAAGAAGACTTTCTTCCAATGGAGAATGATGTTCCCTGATCAATATGATAAGCTAATCAATCCAGCAGATGAAACGTAAAATGTTCTGTCACAGATAAGAAGAATAATCACCCTGGTCAAAATGAGAAAACCAGGCTTATCTTGATCTAGAAAGATTAGCTTGTCCAAGCACAAAGGAATTGGTTGCCTATATGAACCAATACAAAGAGCTAGCAGCAAAGACAGATAGAATGTTCATTAATGAAGAATTATCAAGTAAGTTTTCTCGAAAAATGCCTCCATTAATTGGAAATTATCTTGAGCAGAAGTTTCAGGAACGCTACCCAGGAAACACTATAGGAGTTCTTCCCCGAATTCATCACGCTTATCAAGAACTCAAGGAGATGTGCAAACAGGCTTCACTTCAAAGGAGCTTAAAAGACTTGCAGTTTTGTTCACAAATACCTCTGCCCAGTTACTACCAGGGACAGAAGAGGTATGGTCTGAGAAAGGCCCAGAGTTACAAAGGAAAACCTCACAAATCACACGTTCGTGTGATCAAAAAGAAGTACCAGCATGACAGAACCAAGGTAAGAAAGTGCAAATGCTACATATGTGGAGAAGAAGGACATTTTGCAAGGGAATGTCGAAACAAAACAGGAAACAAGGAGAGAATAGCAATGCTCAACGAAATTGATCTACCAGAAGAATTTGATGTTGTATTAGTAGACCAAGATGAAACTGAAAGTGACACCATTTGCAGCATATCAGAGGGAGAAATGGATACTGAACAACACTGTAGCATGGTAACAGCTACTTTTCCTGAAAAAGAATTCTTGTTTGTTCTTTTTGGTGAAGATAGAGGCGAGTTCAAATTAATATCCCTGAGGAACAAGCTTATTGTGAACTCACATGGCTACATAACAATGAAGTCGGACCATTTATCTTTGGGTGCAAATTCGTGGAAGGATACCAAAATCAGTCGAATTAATTGCAGTAATTGTAATCTAACAGCTTATGCACCTTGTGCAGATTATTACTTAAAACAGGAAGTAGTAACAGAACCAGCACCTGTCCAGCACAATGATAAAGCACTGATCAAAGAGTTAACGGAATATATTACTTTTCTGTTGGCAGAAAATTCCAGACTGATGATGGAAATTGACAGGCTCAATAGGAAATCAGCAGAGGAGACTTTGTATCATGACCTTGAAAGAGAATTTGAAGAAATGAACCCAGAAAATCTTGAAAAAGGAAAGGAACAGGTCAGTTACCTTGAAGAAAGAACTATTTCTAAAATAGGTACTGAATATCATTCCAAGCGTATGATAAACAGGCTTTACAATATGATGGTTGTACTGGAAATTCCTAACCATGCTCCAATCAAAGTTAGTGCAATTTTAGATACAGGAACCACAACATGCTGCATAGACAAAAGGGCAGTCCCGGAAAGCATTCTGGAAAAGAACCCTTACACTATTGTAATAAATGGTGTAAATTCCAGGCAATTGGCAAAATGGAAGCTAAAAGGCGGACAAATGATCATAGGTGATAACAAGTTCAGAATTTCCTTCACTTATTCATTTGATATGTCTCTTGGGGATGGAATTCAAATGGTGGTAGGCTGCAATTTCATCCGAAACATGCAGGGAGGACTTCGGATTGAAGGTAACCTAATCACTATTTATAAAAATGTTACCTCAATAACCACAAATGATGCAGCAGTCCACGCAATACAAGAATTGAGCATGGATGAGGAAGAATATCTGAATATTCAGGAGAAAGTCTATTATGCTATGGAGCCATCAAATCCAAAAAATTTCAGAAAGCATGAGGAGTTAATCGAAAAATTGAAGAATCAGGGATATATAGGCAATTCTGATATAGATATTATCAATCCTGATATCAATCCTGATAGCACTAAGTCTTCTTTACAGTTGTTTGAGAAGAAGGCTCCCCGGGGCTCAGTCTTCTCAGTTTTGGGCTCACCACTGCTTTTAGGGAGGCATCTTCCTTATGTCTCTGTATATATCATTCAATGAGTTTGAGACACGCCAAATGTCACGTCTTATCCTCCCCATGTCCTGAGACTTCTCCCAGAAGTAATGTTGCTTGGCTCCTTCCCAGTGTCGCCTGCAATAAAAGTCTGATTCTTTTACCTGTTGAATCAGCTCCAGCTCTTTGAAGGCGAAGGAAAGTTGATTGATTGATTCTTCTTCAATTTCCGCCATTCTTTTTCTTTTATCATGTTCCTCTGGAGGGAATGTATTCTTTGTGGTTGATGCGACTAAGGCTTCATATTGATTCAAGAGTTTGTAATCAAATGAAGTCGTTGTGTCAGGATGCATGATCTTTGTCCATTCGTCCTCAGTTCTGATCATGTGGATGGCTTCCTCCTTCTCTTGATTAACTGGATAGTGAATGCAAAAAGTTCAGTTTTCCATCTATATGTTCAAAATTAATTTTTACACCTGTTCCTGTAATGTAATCGGTGAAAGCCAACCATCTAACCCTGGAAGGTTTGTTCCTCACAGTTTTATTGTGAAAACTAATGATTGCTTGGCAGTCTGTCCTCAGAGTGATTTCCTCCTTATCCAAATAATGAATTTTTAGCGAACTTAGTGTCTCCATGGCTGCATAAATTTCAGCATCTATGGCTGATTTTCTTGTTAGAATTTTCCATGTGCATAAGCACATACCTTTTCAGTATTCCATGGGTCAAATTTTTGTCTCTTCCACTTGCATACTCCTCCCCAGCCAGACATTGAACCATCTGTTTCTAGGATGATATATGCATTTTCTGAGGGAATTTCTAGGTAAGGTAGCTGTTGGACTTGGGCTTTGATCTGTTTCACAATTTTCCAATCTGAGTCCTTCATTCTTTTATCCCCGTGAGGAGATGTTTTCTCATATAATGGTCCCAGCTTAGTGCTTAAGTTGGGGATGTATGTCCTTGCGTAATTAAGAATTCCTAACCAAGATCGAAGACCATTCTTGGTTTTTAACTGCTCTTCCTTGAATTCAGCAATTTTCTTGATTATATGAGGTTGCAGCTTCAATTTTCCTTCACCAATCTCTGCCCCAAGAAATTCAATCTTTTTGATAGTCAATTTATATTTGGTTGGAGATAAGATTAACCCATTCTCTTCACAAATTTTTAGCATTATTTCCAAATGCTTCATATGACTATGTTCTGATTTAGAAAATATCAAGATATCATCTATATATACAACAATAAATTTTCCGTACCTTGAAAGCAGGAATCCATTTTCCTCTGAAATGCAGCAGGTGCATTTTTCAAGCCAAATGGCATTACTAGCCATTCGTAGAGTCTAGAAGGGCTAATAAAAGTCGTCCATTCCACAGACTCAGGATCCATAGCTATCTGATGAAATCCTGATTTGAGATCAAATTTTGAGTAAATTTTTGAATTTCCCACCTTCTTCAAGATAGTGTTGATGCCTGGAAGGCTTTATTGATCTTTGTAGGTATTGTCATTCAGGGTTTTATAGTTGAAAACCATTCTTTCCTTCCCTCTTACTTCCTTCTTTGTAATGGGATCAATACTAGTACCTGACTGTACAATCATGGCCATAGTTCTGTGCCTACTTTTGCTTGGCCTGATAACCTTCAACTGGAGTAATGCTTTAATATGCTTTTCAAATGCCTGCTTCATGAGGGGAGTTATATGAGATAAAGGCTTATCCTGAATTGTGATATCAGGATTGATAATATCTATTTTGCACAGAATTCTATTTTTTGACCAATATTTCAGTGTGTCTTCACCTATATATCCTTGATTCTTCAATTTTTTAATTAACTCCTCATGCTTTCTGAAAATTTTTGGATTTGATGGCTCCATAGCATAATAGACTTTCTCCTGAATATTCAGATATTCTTCCTCATCCATGCTCAATTCTTGTATTGCGTGGACTGCTGCATCATTTGTGGTTATTGAGGTAACATTTTTATAAATAGTGATTAGGTTACCTTCAATCCGAAGTCCTCCCTGCATGTTTCGGATGAAATTGCAGCCTACCACCATTTGAATTCCATCCCCAAGAGACATATCAAATGAATAAGTGAAGGAAATTCTGAACTTGTTATCACCTATGATCATTTGTCCGCCTTTTAGCTTCCATTTTGCCAATTGCCTGGAATTTACACCATTTATTACAATAGTGTAAGGGTTCTTTTCCAGAATGCTTTCCGGGACTGCCCTTTTGTCTATGCAGCATGTTGTGGCTCCTGTATCTAAAATTGCACTAACTTTGATTGGAGCATGGTTAGGAATTTCCAGTACAACCATCATATTGTAAAGCCTGTTTATCATACGCTTGGAATGATATTCAGTACCTATTTTAGAAATAGTTCTTTCTTGAGTGACTGTTCTCCTTTCCTTTTTCAAGATTTTCTGGGTTCATTTCTTTAAATTCTCTTTCAAGGTCATGATACAAAGTCTCCTCTGCTGATTTCCTATTGAGCCTATCAATTTCCATCATCAATCTGGAATTTTCTGCCAACAGAAAAGTAATATATTCCGTTAACTCTTTGATCAGTGCTTTATCATTGTGCTGGACAGGTGCTGGTTCTGTTACTACTTCCTGTTTTAAGTAATAATCTGCACAAGGTGCATAAGCTGTTAGATTACAATTACTGCAATTAATTCTGGACCTGATTTTGGTATCCCTTCCACAGAATTTGCACCCAGCATAAATGGTCTGAACTTCCTTGTTATGTAGCCATGTGTGATCACAATAAGCTTGTTCCTCAGGGATATTAATTTGAACCTGCCAGCCTCTATCTTCACCAAAAAGAACAAACAAGAATTCTTTTGTGAAAAGTAGTTACCATGCTACTGTGTTGTTCAAGATATCCATTTCTCCCTACGATATGAAATGGCGCACTACTTTCAGTTTCATCTTGGTCTACTGATACAACATCAAATTCTTCTAGTAGATCAATTTCGTTGAGCATTTCTATTCTCTCCTTGTTTCCTATTTTGTTTCGACATTCCCTTGCAAAATGTCCTTCTTCTCCACATATGTAGCATTTGCACTTTCTTACCTTGGTTCTGTCATGCTGGTACTTCTTTTTTATCACACTAACATGTGATTTGTGAGGTTTTCCTTTGTAACTCTGGGCCTTTCTCAGACCATACCTCTTCTGTCCCTGGTAGTAACTGGGCAGAGGTATTTGTGAACAAAACTGCAAGTCTTTTAGGCTCCTTTGAAGTGAAGCCTGTTTGCACATCTCCTTGAGTTCTTGATAAGCGTGATGAATTCGGGGAAGAACTCCTATAGTGTTTCCTGGGTAGCGTTCCTGAAACTTCTGCTCAAGATAATTTCCAATTAATGGAGGCATTTTTCGGTAGAACTTACTTGATAATTCTTCATTAATGAACATTCTGCCTGTCTTTGCTGCTAGCTCTTTGTATTGGTTCATATAGGCAACCAATTCCTTTGTGCTTGGACAAGCTAATCTTTCTAGATCAAGATAAACCTGGTTCTTCTCCGCTGTTGACCCTGAAGTGGGATCTTCTAGGGTGATTATTCTTCTTATCTGTGACAGAACATTTTGCGTTTCATCTGCTGCATTGATTAGCTTATCATATTGATCATGGAACATCATTCTCCATTGGATGAAAGTCTTCTTCTCAATTTCCCCCAATAGATTTTCAATATATAGTACTTTGGATCTCTTATCAGCCCAAATTTTTGAGTCAATTACATTAGTAGTAATTGATTCCCACCTGGAAATGACATCGTTATACAAACCAATATCATCAGGTAAGACCAGAAGTGCACCTGTTTGTTGTTGGGCAGGAGGGAGTTGCCATAATTCATTGTTATACCCTTCCTTGAATCGCCCCACCTTTGAATGAGAAAGATCCATAGTATTGTAAGGATTCATCCTTCCAGCTGGTCTTGATGCAGGGCCATATTGTGGAGGACCCATGACTGAATCATCTGGTGGATTAAATGCAGATGTTGCTCCTGATGATGCTAGAATATTCCTTATTAAAGGATAATCCATTTCTGCATCATCTAGCTGAGTGAAAACCACTTCTTCAGTATCAGATAATATCTCATCACCTTCATCTTCATTGTTCAATGTTGTTTTTGAAGAATAGAATGTTTCCTCTTCATCTTCTTGATCAGAATCTCCCCAAGATGGGGTAATAAGACTCATATCCCAATCATGCTTTGGTATTGTGTATTTGACATAATAGTCAAATTTGCCCAAAGTATCCTGATTTCTTCTATTTTCTTACGTATTTTGAGAACTTCTCTCTCCACCACCTTTCAAATGGATTAATCCATTCTTCATCTTGCAGTGTGAATAAAGTTTGTTCTTGAAATGGAGGAGGCATAATTTCTTCATAAGTTTGTCCCATGCTTCGCACATGCCCATTTGAGTACTACTTTCCCAAATCCTTGTTGTTGCCTTCTTGTGTGGAGCATATTTGTCCACTTGTTGGACTGGAATAATGCTGGTCTTCTCTAGGATAAGTTGAGCCACTACTTCTACCTGTGATAATTTTAGAATCTCTGAAGTCATATTGAAAACCAAAATATATACCTGGCCTCGGTAGTCATTATCAATCATCTACCACTGATTTGAATGCCTTTCTTCCATGAAATCCCAGATTTAGGAGCTATTCTTCCGTAGTGTCCTTCTGGAATAGCGAACGCTAATCCAGTTTCTATTAATGCTCTACCTCCTGGTTGGATTTCATAATTATAGCATATTGAAAGGTCATACCCGATTGATCCTTTCGTCTTCCTCGTGGGTATCTTTGCTTCATGATTTGTTTTTAGTACTTCAAGTACTAGCTCTTCTGTGGTGATAATAGCCAAAATTTCTTGTTCTGCTTCCCCTATTTCCATATCATCCTGGTTGACAGATGCAATCTTATTTTCAGAAATAGGAATATAGCCTTCAAATTGTAGTGAAACGCTTCCATCTAAGAGTGTCCTTGTCTCTACCCTGGTTGGTGCCACAGGGTTTCTTCTGGCTGATGGCCTTAGTATCCATCTTTGTTGTTGTAGTTCTTTAGTAGTGATTCTTGTGCCTGGGATTGCGTTGACTCCTCTACTAACCAGGTAGTCTGTAACATTCTGAACATTGTAGGAGAAATTAGTGAAACTAGTATTGGTTAGACGCCCTACCATCATCCTTGTGATTAGTAGATTGCTAGTTCCTCCTTGCCACTCCTGATATCCATGTGTTTGAATAGATAACTCGATGTTATTTGCAAAGTCTTCAACATTGATCATCAGGTCAGGGATAACATATACCATCTGGGTTCCTCCGCTCAAATCCATTTCCATTGTAGCAATAATGGATCTGTCACCTCTCCATCTTGTATCTCGTAACACTACTAGTACCATAGCTCGATTTCTTCTATGCAGGGCATGTACCCTGATCATCACTAATCCCATGTGAATATGATGAAAACCTGCTTCTCTGAGCCTTTGATGACTTTCTTCAGTGACCAATGGAAGGTCCACCTGACTTTCTTCAATGCATAAAAGATCCTCCTCAGAGTAATGCTGATATACTCTGTGTTGAGTGGGCTAAAAGCCTGTAGAATATAATATTTCAGCTGGCACCATATTTGCTCTTCTTGTTCTAGAAATTTCCAGTTGCTCTTCCGGATCTACTTGACTTTCAATAGATCTTCTATATCTCCTTTTGTTGGGGAATATCCTTCTCTGAAGATTATAAAGCATCCTTTGACCCTGCCTGTAGTCTCGTATTTGATTTTCTGAGCTTGGTACTTGGACGGTTGATGATGTACCAATAGCAGGTGGTCGGGTGCTAGTGGAATGTCTTGCGCTTGAAGACATTATTTTAATTTTTCATTGTTGAGAATATCTGCAGGATTCTTGAATACTAATATAGAGCCTTTCTTCTTTGGAATTACGGATCCTTCAGCAAGATTAATTCCTGCGATTCTTTTAGTAAGATCGTCAATAGCACCTTCAAGTTCCTTAGAAGGTCCTGCTGCTTGAGTAGACGCTTGTCCTTTTAATTGATTTATTTGATTTCTCAGATCCTGCACCTGTTTGTAAATATCTATCAGGAAAGATATTATTGTGTTATTTTGTTTAACAAGGACCCTTTGGTATTCGAAGGAGGTTTTGTACTGTGATGGTACTGCAAAACCTATTGCTGGTGGCTCTATAACTTCTGTTGTTTTTAAGATTTTTAGGTATGAGCTTTCAATAGATTGATTTTCTAATTCGCTCATCCACCTATTAAGCTTTTCACCTCTTGCAGGACTTGTTCTATTTTTCTGACACTTGTCCTTAACTCTTTTGCTAGGACTTCTTCCTCCGCTAGGATTGGTTGTATTATTGCTTTAATTTCTCCAAGCTTCGGGCTTCGATTGTTGACAATTTCTTTTTCTAAAGAAGCTACTGTATCTTTTAAGAGAGATATTTCGCCCTTTAGCTTAAGATTCTCTTCTTCCAATACAAAGAAATGTTTTAGAGTGACTTTAGAAAGGAGTGAGATCCTATCAAACACCACCTCAAGGTTGTTGGCTAAGAGTAGGTTTGTTGGTTCTGGATTCTTAGCAAGATCAAGGTATTCCAGGTTTTTGGTTTGGGATTTCTCATACCATTGCCTTATGTTTTGTTCAAATCTATCACTCATCCAATTTCTGGCTTACTTACGGCTTAGGATTTTGTAAAATTTTCTTGCTCACCCGACGGGACACGGCTCTCCCTGGAGTCTTACGTTCACTGCGGTCTTTTGCAATCAATTAACAAAATCTTTCGCCTTATCATAAACCATTAATGAAGATAAAGGTTGTATTGAAACAAAAAGGATAGTTAGAGACTCATACCTTCAACCTGGAATATAAGGGATTTTAGCCAAGAAACATGGCTCTGATACCAGGAAAGGATCGTTTTCTTTTGAAAATAAAACCGGGACTAAACGAAACCTCTAAAACAATTCTTAAGGGAACTAGAAATATCAACATTTACACTATTAACTTAACTAACTCCTCAACTAAGTGTCTTATGACACGGCAAGAGGAATCATGGTTGTGGCACCGATGACTCGGTCACTCACACCCAAGACTCATCCACAAGATGAGTCAGAGTGACTTAGTTAGAGGTTTGCCTAACCTCAATAACTTGGATAATAAAATATGTAATGCTTGTCAACAAGGTAAACAATCTAGGACACAACATCAACTAACTAGTCAAGAACGAACCAAAAGTGTGCTTAAGCTCCTACACATGGATCTATTTGATTCACACGGAGCTAAGTCACTTAACGGAAGTAAATTCTGCTTAGTCATAATTGATGACTATTCTAGATTTACTTGGGTTAGGTTCATCAAACACAAAAGTGATACCCTAGATCAATTAATCAATCTATTTAAATTAATAGAAAATCAACAAAGCATTAAAATCAAAAGACTTAGGACTGATCATGGTGGTGAATTCGAAAACCATAGGTTTATGTGCACTCAGTAACCTAAATGGATACCACCACGAGTTCTCTTGCCCTAGAACTCCACAACAAAATGGCCTAGTAGAACACAAAAATAGAACCCTACAAGAAGCCGCTAGGACAATGTTAAATGAGTATAACCTACCTGATAGGTTTTGGGCGGAAGTCGTGAGTACGACATGCTATGTCCAAAATAGAATCCTTATGGTAAAGAGGCACCTTAAGACCTCATACGAGATTTATCACGATAAAATACCTAACATCAAGTACTTTAGGGTATTTGGGTGTAAGGTACATATCCTAAACACTAAGGATTATCTAGGGAAATTTACATCCAAAACCACGACCGGAATCTTTCTAGGATACTCGACTACAAGCAGAGCTTATAGAGTATATAACCACGACACCCTTAGAGTCGAGGAGACTATCAATGTAGTATTTGATGAAGGACACGAACCTACAAAACTCCCGGAAACCCCAATTAGCGAACCGACTCATACTAGACCTAACTCTGATCTGGAGATCAGGTCTAGTGTTAATCCTAACCTAAGTCAACCAAGTCACTCTATCGACCAAGTGATAGATGACTCCAACCAAACTAGAACTCAAACGAGTCATCCTATGGATCAAGTTGTAGACTCAAACCCAAATCCAACTAGGACTCAAACAAATCATCCTATCGACCAAGTGATAGGTGATCCAAGTCTAGGAGTTCGAACTAGAGCCTCATACAGAAACCTTAGTCAAATATCTTTGATTTCTAAAATTGAACCCAAAACTATTGACCAAGCTCTTCTTGATCCCGATTGGATTATTTCAATGCAAGAAGAGTTGGCTCAATTCACTAGGAATGAAGTATGGGAATTAGTACCACCACCTAAAGATAAAACAATCATTGGAACAAGGTGGGTGTTTAGAAATAAAATTGATGATAGAGGTGAAGTAGTTAGAAATAAAGCTAGACTAGTTGCTAAAGGGTTTAGTCAAGTCGAAGGTTTAGATTACGATGAGACCTATGCCCCAGTAGCTAGATTAGAGTCCATTCGAATGCTATTAGCATATGCAGCACATCGAGGATTTAAGTTGTTTCAAATGGATGTGAAATCTGCATTCTTAAATGGATACATTAAAGAAGAAGTTTATGTTAGTCAACCCCCCAGTTTCGAAAGTTTAGACAAACCCGATCATGTCCTTAGGTTAAAGAAAGCTCTTTATGGACTTAAACAAGCTCCTCGAGCTTGGTACGAGAGACTTTCGATTTATCTTAAGTCCAAAGGCTTTAACCAAGGTGTAGTTGACCCAACCCTTTTCGTAAAAACCTTAGGTAAAGACATATTCATAGCCCAAATCTACGTAGATGATATTATTTTTGGAACCACCAACTCAATCCTACTAAATGAGTTCATTTCACTTATGGAAAGTGAATTTCAAATGAATTTAGTAGGTGAGTTAAGTTTCCTTTTAGGTCTACAAATTAAACAAACTAAAGATGGAATATACCTACATCAACGCAAATATACTAGGGAATTAATTAAATGCTTTGGAATGCAATACGCTAAAATTATTAATACCCCAATGGCAACTAATGTGAATATAGAAGAAGATATAATCGGAAATTCAATTGATTTAAAATACTATAGGAGCATAATAGGGAGTCTCCTTTACTTAATCGCAATTGACCGATATCTTATTTGCAAGAAGTATGTGCGCAAGGTTTCAAACCTGTGCCAAGGAGTCTCACCTAACTCTAGTCAAGTGTATCCTTAGATATCTAAAGGGTACACTTAATGTCCTGTATTTGGTATCCTAGATCTACCGAAGTTCGAACTAACCGCCACTCTGATTCGGACTATGCCGTAGTAAGCTCGATAGAAAGAGTACGAGTGGTTGTTGTCAACTTCTACGAGTCTAGTGAGTTGGTGCAGAGGGAAGCAACACTGTGTTGCTTTATCTACCACCGCCGAATACATCGCGATGGGTGAGTGTGTCACGCAGCTTCTTTGGATGAAGCACACTCTCCGCGACTTTAAGTTAGACTTTACGAATACTAAACTTCACGTAGATAACATTAGTTCAATTAATCTTACAAAGAATCCGATATGTCACTTTAGGACCAAACATATAGAGGTCAAACACCATTTCATTCGAGAACATGTGGCCAACGGAGCCATACAACTCGAATACGTCGAATCAAAGTCTAACTTAGCAGACCTATATACTAAACCCCTACCCGAAGCCGAATTTAGTCTATTAAGATGAAAATTGGGCATGTGCGTAGTAGAATAGGAACTTGCAAATTATATTTTCTTACTACTATTTCTTAACTTTCATTTTTTATGGAACTAGTATAGGACATACCTTAGATATCATGCACCTATAGATTTAAGGAGCCAATACATCTCACAACACATAGGACTAATGTGTTTGTGTACTTAGCCACGTAGATGGGCGTGAGATGTTAGGACCTTACTCCTGGTTCCAGATGTAGAGCTAGTGCATCGCTATGAACCACGGAGTATAATCATACATACTAACCGACTCTAACCAGGACTGGTTGATCTTTCATATCAATCAAGCCAAATATGAGTCGAACATCTTATAGATGAACTTATTTTCAGTATATTATTTTCAAAATAATGTGGAACATACTTGGACTTTAAATTTAACACTTTTTTTTTCCACACACACACTCACTCTTTTCGATATATGGCAAAAGGGGGAGAAAAAGGCCAAAGTTAAGGGGTCAAAATTTTTTTTGATAACTTAACTCTTACTTTATATTTAAACCAAAAGTTAACTTTAAGTTTTGAAAACTTATTAAAGGCCAAGTTAAGAGAATTCTTAACTTAAACTTATTTGTGGTGTCAACGTTTTACTAAGGACAACTTTAAATAATGTTAATTACTTAAAGAAACCCTCAAAGGGGAGGATTAAGGTCTTTCTTCAAGACTCACCCTCGGTCAAGGGGGAGGTTTCCTCAAGGGGGAGTACTTGAAGAAAATCCTTACTACTCCAACTTAATCTTCTTTATTTCTTGTTTCTAATGCACATTATTCTTCATTCTTGCTATTTACTTAACTTTTTATGTGGGTTTGCCATAAATCAAAAAGGGGGAGATTGTTGGTGCAGTAGGCACCTAAGTCGAACCTGAGTTTTGATTATAGCAAACGATATAAAGTTAAGCTCATGTCATTATCTCATGAGCTGAATCGAGTGTGCAGAAGATTGCTATAGTTGGAGCTAAAGGCTAGCGACACCCGGAGGAAGCCGCGGTGGTCGGGCGACACCGGGAGGACTTCGGAGGGAGCCGAAGGAATCAGGTGGAGACCGAAAGCAAGGCTTCAAAGGTAAATGTTGAGGTAAGCTCGTGTGAGTGAGCGTAAGTAAGGTCGAGTCCTCCATACGGGGACATCCTTAGGCGACGATCCGACCAAGACTTCCCATGGAAGGTCTATGTTGAGATCGGATAGCAAGTGGTCGTCGAATTCACTTATATTTCAAGCTAACTCTTTATTACAGTCGAAAAGTCTAAAAATCAGTTCAACTGCTAAGACATCGATTCAGCCAAGCCAAGGATCGAGTTCAAGCTCGAGCCATCGATTCAAGCGCCAAGAAATCAGTTCAACCGATGGTCAAAAATCAGTCTCGAGGAGTCAAGCTTTATCACCATTTTTCAAGGAGTTTTGTGCCCAATTCCTATTGGTTGAAGACCCATTCAATGAGGGGCTTAAAGGCTATAAAAGGAGGTCCTAACCTAGGGTTTCTTCATCAATTCTAAGCCTCCAAAAGCCTCCGCAAAGCTACAACTTCTCCGACAACGAAGTGCTTCTTCTCCGACGTCTAGGTTTATTTGTTTTCATTTTATTACGTCGGTTAGAGTTTTATTTCAGTTTAGTACTTTTATTTTCGGAGCTTTTATCGTAACGAGGAGAGGGGGAGTGTCCCTCTACCTCAAGCTTTGTGCTTTACTTGTATCGATTAAACTCCTACCTCTAAAGGGGAGGAGTTCTTTAGTGTTTTTGCCCTCCGTACGTGGTCGAGGACCGCTAGGGACTTGGAGTAGTAGCCGAAGGCTACGAACCAAGTAAAACTCCTTTGTCTCTTTTTACTTTACATTTACATTTCCGCTGCAATTAATTATCTCTCGAGTTTTAACGAACGAAAAGAAAAGAAAAAGGTTTTATCGCTATTCACCCCCCCTCTAGCGATCCGCTTCGATCCAACAGTCTGCAATACTTTGCAGGGGTTCCAGGAAACCAGACGACTAGCTGAGGAGTAGATTACCGTTTACTTGGGCGATGCTACGAAGGTGACGGCTATTGCAGTGGGAGATGTTTATTTATCTTTTGATAGGAATAAAACTTTGGTTCTGAAAAATTGCCTTTATGTACCTTTATTTAGAAAGAATTTGATTTCAGTTTCTAAATTGTTTTTGGATGGATATTCTATTTCTTTTAATGACAAAGTTGTTATAAAAAGGAATAAGGAGATTATCTATTCTGGCGCAAATTTATATACCCTTGAACCAAAAGCTCCCACGATGCAAATAAAAGTAAATAACTCATCTTCTAAATTTAATAAGAGAAAAGAACCTTTGAAAATGAACCAAACGTATCTTTGGCATCTAAGGTTAGGTCATATTAACCTAAGTATAATTTAAAGGTTGATAGTTGATGGACCTCTGGGTTCATTAGTGGTGGAAGATTTCCCAACCTGCGAATCTTGCTTGGAAGGTAAAATGACCAAGAGGTCTTTTAAGGCCAAGGGGTATAGAGCCAAAGATGTGTTGGAATTGGTTCATTCTGATTTGTGTGGTCCTATGTCTATCTAGGCTAGAGGTGGTTTTGAATATTTCGTCTCTTTTATAGATGATTATTCAAGATATGAATACATTTACTTGATGCGCCGCAAGTCTGAATGCCTTGACAGGTTCAAAGAATTCAAGGCTGATGTGGAGAAACATCAAGATAAAAGTATCAACACACTACGATCTGATTGTGGTGGTGAATACCTCTTGGGAGAGTTTAGGAATTACTTATCAGAGGCTGGGATTCAATCCCAATTGTCTGCACCTGGCACACCCCAGCAGAATGGTATAGCAAAGCGAAGGAATAGGACCCTTATGGAGATGGTTAGATCGATGATGAGTTATTCTGAGTTACCAGATTCGTTCTGGGGGTATGCTCTGGATATGACACTGTATATTCTGAACTTGGTACCATCTAAATCAGTGTCTTCTACTCTCATAGAATTGTGGACTGGGCGAATGCCTAGTCTGAGACATATTCGGATTCGGGGGAGTCCAGCACATGTGCTGAAGGCAGATGCTGATAAGTTGGAACCTCGTACAGAAGTGTACTTGTTCATAGGCTATCCTATAGGAACGAAAGGTGGTTTGTTCTATAGTCCTAGAGATCAAAGGGTGATCATTAGCATGAACATCAGATTTTTAGAGGAAGACTATGTGATGAGCCACAAGTCCATGAGTAAGATTGTTCTAGAGGAATTGAGAGGAGAAGTCACTACTTCAATACCACCGGTACAAGAGGATATACCACAAGTGACTGCACCACGTGTCACAGAGGATACACATGTGATACCTCGTCATAGTGGGAGCATTGTTAGACAACCTGATAGATTTATGTTCTTGGGAGAATCTTCTGATTAGGTCCCTGGTGAACATAAACCTGATCCCTGGACATATGACGAGGCAATCCAAAATATAGATGCAGTATCTTGGCAAAGTGCAATGAATTTTGAGATAGAATCTATGGATTCAAATCAGGTCTTAGAGCTAGTATAACCACTCAATGGTGTAAAAACCATTGGATGCAAGTGGATCTACAAAAGAAAGAGAGGAATAGATGGGAAGGTTGAACCTTCAAAGCAAGGCTTGTAGCGAAAGGGTATACTTAGAAAAAGGGTATCGATTATGAGGAGACCTTTTCGCCGGTAGCCATGCTTAAGTCTATCTGGATTCTCTTATGTATTGTTGCTCATATGGATTATGAGGTGTGGTAGATGGATGTCAAGACAACTTTCCTTAATGGAAGTCTTGAGGAAAACATCTATATGGAGCAACCAGAGGGATTCATTGCAAAGGGCAAAGAGCATCTTGTGTGCAAGCTTAATCGGTCCATTTATGGATTGAAGCAAGCTTCGAGATTTTTGAACATCCACTTTGATGAGGTAATCCAGTCTTATGGATTTATTCAAAGTCTGGATGAGTCTTGTGTATACAAGAGATGTGATGGAAACGTAGTGGTATTTCTTGTACTATACGTAGATGACATTTTGTTAATTGGTAACAATGTCAAAGTGTTATCAGACGTAAGGGTATGGTTGTCCAAATAGTTTGATATGAATGACTTGGGAGAAGTGGGACACATCCTTGGGATCAAGGTTATAAGGGATCGCAAGAAAAGGATGTTGTGCTTATCCAAGCTTCATACATAGACACTATGTTAGCTCGTTTTAGCATGCAGAACTCCAAGAAAGGTTTTCTACCTATTAGGCATGGAGTATCTTTATCTAAAGAGATGTGTCCTAGAACATCAAAGGAGATAGAGGAGATGAAGGCAGTTCCTTATGCTTCGGCGATAGGAAGCCTCATGTATGCTATGTTATGTACGAGGCTGGATATCTACTTTGCCGTGGGCATGGTTAGCAGATATCAGAGTAATCCAGGATAGGGACATTGGACTGCGGTAAAGCATATATTGAAGTACCTGAGAAGAACTAGGGATTATATGCTAGTATACCAGGCAGATCAATTACTCCCTGTGGGTTACACAGATTCCGACTTCCAATCATATATGGATAACAGTAACTCTACCTCAGGTTTTGTGTTTACTTTGGGAGGGAGAGTCATTGTATGGAGGAGTGTCAAGCAGAAATGCATGGCGGACTCCACCATGGAAGCTGAGTATGTGGCAGCCTCGGAGGCATCCAAAGAAGTTGCATGGCTCAAAAACTTCTTGATGGACTTGGATGTGATTCCTGGTTTGCCCATAACTATCACGATTTATTGTGATAACTGTGGTGCAGTTGCAAACTCAAAGGAACTACGAGCCCATAAGGCAAGTAAACACATAGAGCGTAAGTACCACCTGATACAAGAGATCGTAAAGCGGGTAGAAGTTGTTGTCGCTAAGATTGCATCATAGGATAACCTGGTAGATCCTTTCACTAAGGCCCTTCTAGCGAAAACTGTCACGCCCCGAGGGAGTCCCCGCCAGACGAAAATCCGGCAGCATCTCCCCTGTACGGGTGACAATACCAATTTTTATACAAGGCCTACACGGCCACTATACATCGGTCAACACGACCGGAATCATACCACATCACACGCAGATAATAATAAAGCCTCAGGCCAACAAATCTAGTTAAACAAAAGTCTACTCTAACTAGACTTACCCCTTCTGCCATCTGGGCAGGAATACTCAACCGAAATCCAATCGAAATAAAAATCCGATCAAAGGTCCCTAAGGACATACCAAAACATCCACAGATACAAATATCCAACTCCAGTCCTAAACATATATTCTAATCCAAATACCCAAAAACCGTAAACACAAATAACAAAATACACTTCCACGACGAGGGGGTTTGGCGGTGGACTCTCTGGCTGGCTCCATCCTGAAATAGATATAAATCAACGGGGTGAGTTCAAAGAACTCTGCGGATACTAGTCGATATGAATAGTAAGAAATAGCTAACAATACTAATCATGCCAGTACAGTCTCATATATATGGTAAGCAAGAAATAAATGCAAAAGGATCAGACTACTGAGTCTCCTACTCGATATAGGAGCATGTGCCCTACTATAAGAGATAAAGTCATCACCATATAAGATTATGAATCTGATGCATGTCAATCATATGCAACATCCAAGGCATCAATACAATAATGCAGCAAACACAATACAAATGCGATCCATGCAAAAATGCATGCCGTGCAAATGACATGGTCACCCCTGACGCCAGTCAGCCGCCTCACACGCGATGGTGAAGCCGAGTGGGTAGGGCTATGACAACTGTGCACTCTGCCATCACTGCTCCTGAGTGACCGAGTGGACAGGATCTTTGTCGGAGTACACCTATCCTCTGCCCCAAACATAGTGGGGAGCTAAGCTCTCATCTCTCGGTGTCATAGACCAGAGGAGGGATCCTTGCCGCTACCCATGGCAGGTCGGTGAACTGACAAGCTGCACACACACCCTCCTGATGTACCACTAACCCATGAGTGGCAGTGTGTGCAGGCCATGTAACTAGCTGCGGGCTCAACAATAATGGAACCCCGTCCAGCCAGCATGCAATCATGCAAGATGGTGCATGGTACTAAAGCATGTAAATCCTACTCAAAATACCTATCCGAATAATATGTACAATCAATATGTACATATCCATAATCCAAATACAATGATCCAAGTAAACAGAAGATATAAACATCGATCAAATGCATGTATCTAGTAGGCAAAAACATACTAGGCATATAAACATGAAAAGCATGCTATACTAACTAACATATCAACTTGACTATATCTAAAAGATAAGTCAAAGTACGCCTTTATACAAAATGTCGCAAGAATGAAATCGTCACACGGAGACCGCCTCGTGATCGAAACTCGCATACAAAGATAACTATTGTTAAGCACAAAATACGATCTCCATCAAATCGAATCCTAAGCCGATTTCGGACATAACCCAATTAACCCAAATGCTTAATAAAATCCCGGTCAACTAAATTGACCTAGTTATCCCATTTAACGTAATCGATCCTCCATAAATAATTACAGAACCGATCAACCTCACACCGACATCAACAACCCATAATCTATCAATTTACAGCTAATAGGAAAAGAATAGATCGAAGCTTACCAGTCCTAGAAAAACTCCACCGGCAACCAACTCCTCCTATCCTTGGTTCCTCGGAGCAATTTCGCATTTAAACACCACTGCCCTATCAACAGATCAAGCTTAAAGAAGGAAAAATTCACAGCTTGAAACTTAGATTTCGTCCCAGGCAAGAAGGATTCGATTTTTACCTAGTTCCAATGACAATCGGGAAGAACATCCCCCGATCGAAAAACGCCACCGACCCAAATTCCCAGCCCTTGCTCGCTCACTGTAGGCGCGTCCGTGAGCACCGACGAGGGTGGTCAGCGCCGCTTGCCGCGAGAAAGAAGAACGATGAGAGGGAGAGAAGAGGGCTCGGCAAGGATTGTAGCCCCTGATCCGCACTAGGCGCAGACGCCGCTGCCACCAACTCTCGGTCGCGCGCTCGCCGCCGGCTCAACCGTGGCCACCGGCGAGGACACTTGCCGTCCCTTGCAAAGGAAATCGAGTTGGTCGAGAATCGGAGCGGCGAGAAGCTGCCCACGGGAAAGAGATCCGACGGGGACGAAGGTCGCGCGATCCACCAGCTACTCTGGCGAAAGCGGCGGCCAGCGGTGAGCACAGAGAAGAGGCGGAATCGCGTGAGGGAGGTTACACGATGGGAAGGAGTGCGGCGCGTGGAGAAGAAAACGGCGAAGGCGAGTGGGGAAAAAGAAAAAGTAAATAGAAATAGGTTAAAACCAAACAGGCCTTTTAAAAGCCTATTTTTCTTATCCCCGTAAATATCCCGTTTAAATTCAGAAAAATTCCGAAAAAAATTCCTAAAATTTCCTAAAAATCCCGAAAAATTTCCAGGATTATTTCCTTAATTATTTGACCATTTAATTTAGTATTTTAAATTTCAGTATTTAACAAAAACTTTTGATAGGCATGTGAAGGGAATGGAAATCAGATGTATGCAGTATGAGGACAACATAGTCTTTTAGTATAAGTGGGAGATTGTTGGGATGTATATTGAAAAGTCTATTCTTTATATGAGCATCTTTATTTTTGAAATAAGAATCACATGATCATCGTTTGCATATTTATGGTTATGCATATTGTCTGATACATTACATTGTAGATAACATAGTATGTGGTGTCACACGGAAGATCATGTTATCAGTTCCTTGTAGAGTATAAGTAGAGGCTCACAACCGAGATGGTTTTGGACAAACCATTGTTATGGTTGTAGTGTAATTTGGTATTGGTTTGTCTTGACAATAGAATTACACTAGTACACTTTGTGTGTATTGAGCAGGACCGACTTAGAGGTGATTCAATTTATTGTTGACTACATAATTGAATCAGACCTCGGATATTATGGTGTGCATGCTCTTAATCCCGATATAATAACGGGCACATGTACTTTATATTTATTTCTTTGATTTAACAATGGGTGATATTTATAGATTAAATCGATAGGCTCGGTAAGTTGGGAAATGATATTATTTACATGGTGTACCGTTGATTATAGGAGGAAATCGTGTCCTATGTATTAGGATGATGATGTCCCCTTGAGGAGCTCATAAGGATCATCATGTAAACCCTACAGGTGGACTTGGTCCGGCATGATGATGAGGTTGAGTGATACTATTCATGGAGTTAGATTTTGATTAATTAATTGTCAGTAAATTAATTAATTGATGGACATTCGATATCTTAAACACAGGGAGACATTTGTGCAATTAATATATTGAGCCCATATTTATTTATGGGGGTTGGTGAGGTAGATCAATGATAATCCTCTAGTGGAATGGATTATCATTAATGGATCGGATTTTATGTGGGCTAGATCCATTGGGTGGCCAAGATCCAACTCCTCGTCATGGTCCCTATTGTAGCCTATTAAAATCCTCATGAAACCTATATCCAACGGACATGATTAAAAGGAGGTTTGGGCAAAATCTAAAAATAGGAGGCAAAGGCTTGGGCGGCATAAAAGAATTGGAATTCTAGGGTTTGCTCTTTGGCTTAGGGGGCAACTAATCATTGGAGATTAGGGTTTGCTTCCAAAGGGGTTGGGCAGCTAGGGTTTGGAGAGGTTTTGGGCGGCAACAAGTAGAAGTTTTTCCTCTCTTCCTAAGGTTTAGCCGGCGCCCATATCTCTTCTTCTTTCTCTCTTGGCCGACGCCCATATCTCTTCTTCTTTCTCTCTTGGTCGGCGCCCATATCTCTTCCTCTTCCTATATTTCTCTTTGGCCAACGGCAAGAGTTAGGGTTCTTCCTTTGGAGCTCTTGGCCGGCGCCCAAATTTCCTCTTCCTCTCCTTGGCCGACGGCAAGGATCAATCTAGGAGCTTGGTGGTCGGCTCTAGATAGGAGAAGAATTGTTTGGTTATCTTCCTTTTTTCGGAGCGAACAAGGAAAGGAAGATACGCTATCTAGGAGGTTTCAACTCTTGGAGGAGCGTTGCCCACACAACGTTCAAGAGGAGGATAGGTCATACAATAGAAGATCAAGAGGTATAATCTTGTTTGTTTTGATTTAGTTCTTTTGTATAATGCATGTGGCTAATTTACTTGGACCCCGAAGATAAACACAAAAATCAGCGATCCGTACATCATCTATTCCACAGTTAATCGAGGAAAAGAGTTAGGTTGCTTGAACAACAAGTTTGTTCAAGAGACCACTCGAATCGAATAGCACGATGATGGATCGGTTGCTTGGGTAATCTGTCTTCGTCAATGATTAATTTTTTTAATCCAGGGACGTAGATAGGATCGCCATACATGAGTGGCCGAAGCGGGAAGCAATTCTCTACATCTTCTTCTTTTCCTTTTTTGGTCTTTCTTCCTTTTTTAGGTTCGCACACTCCGACTTATAGTGTCCCTTTCCGTTGCACTCGTAGCATGTCACTTCTGATCGGGGTCTCGGCTTGTTATCAACAACTTTCTTAGTGTCCTTCTTGTTAATCCTCTTTCTCTGGTTGAACATCTTCCGGACCATGTTTACGATTTCCTCTTCTCCATTTGACTCCGACTCTGACTTGTCTTCGGATTTACTTTTTGCTTTCCTTTCCTTTTTGGTCGATCATGCCACAAAAGCAATACCATTCTCAGTTTGACCCGAGTTAGCTTGTTCATGTAGTTCAAGTTCGCAAAACAATTCATCTAGCCTAATTGTGGAAAGATCCCTAGAAATCTTATAGGCATCGACAATGGATGTCCATAAGGCATTCCTCGGGAATGCCTTAAGTGTATACCTAATTACGTCCATATTTTCTATTTGGTGTCCTATTAAATGTAATCCATTTAAAATGTCTTTTATTCTTATATGAAGTTGACTAGCATTTTCATTTTCATTCATTTTACAATTAAATAATTTATTTAGTAACATGTCCCATTTAGCTATCCTAGTATCATTTGTACCTTCATGTAGTTCAATTAATTTATCCCATAATTCCTTAGAGTTTTCGAATGGACCCACCCTATTGAGCTCTTCTTTGTTAAGTCCGCATTGCAAGGTGTTAAGCGTCTTGTAATCGACTTGTGCACGTTTCCTAACATCCGCGTTCCATTTCTTCGATTCTAACAACTCACCCGAGTCGTCTACCGGAGAGACGAAATCTTTTCTAATCGAAAATCAGACTTCTATGTCGGTTTTCAGGTAGCACTCCATTCGCCTTTTTCAATAGGAAAAATCCTCTCCATTAAAGAGAGGAGAGCGAACAATGCTATACCCTTCTAAGTGTGACATTTCTAAATAAATATTTTAATAATAGATTTTTAATTAAAGTTGAGAATTATTCCTAGAGTTATTTAAATTCAATAATATTGTGCAAGAATTAAATTTAAACTAAGTGCACAAATTAATGGAAAATTATTCTAGAATAAAAATTAAGCTAAGTGCAAAAATTAATTAAAAATTAATCTAATACAGAAAATTAATTTAATTATTCTAAGATGCAGAAAAATAATTTAATTAATCTAAGATGTAGATAATTAATTTAATTATTCTAAGATACAAAAAATTAATTTAATTATTCTAAGATGCAGAAAATTAATTTAATTATTTTAAAATACAAGAAAAATAATTTAATTATTCTAAAATGTAAAAAAATAATTTAATTATTCTAAAATACAGAAAAATTAATTTAATTATTCTAAGATGCAGAAAATTAATTTCATTATTCTAAAATTCAAAAAAATAATTTAATTATTCTAAAATGAAGAAAAAATAATTTAATTATTCTAAAATGTAGAAAAATTAATTTAATAATTATTCTAAGTAAGAAAATTATTTTAAAATTATTCTAAATATGAAAATTATTTAAAAATTGTCCTAAGCAGGAAAATTATTTAAAAATTATTCTAATGCTAGAACAAATAAAGAAAATTAATCTAATGCTCTCAATGGTGGTTGCACCAAATTCGGAGCGCCCCTGCTTTGATACTAATTGTAGGATCGAGAAATTCTGAGATAGGGGGTGAATCTCGGAGTATAAAATTTTCTTTAGTTTTTAAAACTAATTTTTAATATTTGAAATTGTAAGAGAATATGCAGCGGAAATAAAGTGAAATAGAGACAGCTTCTTTTACTTGGTTCATAACCTTAACTGGGTTGCTACTCCAATGCCCGTAGCTCTTCTGAGAGCTACCTCGATGGACAATCACTATATACCATCCGATTCGAGAACTCTCTACTTCAGAGGGGTTCACTTTTTACAAAAGTAAGAGACGGGTAACACACTACCCTCTCTTTGAAGTTAAGTACAGAAGAGAAAAATAATTATAGAAAATTAAAAGCTACTTTATACCAACACAAATGAAAGCTCTGAAGTAGTCATGAGGTGTCAGAAAAGTGCCTCTGTGAAGAATCGAAGCTCTTGTGAACGAGAATGTATTTTGGCAGCACTTCGGCGTAATAACAGTGTTCTACTCAGATCTGGTCGAGCACTTGTTTTATAAAGCTTTTCCAATCGACTAGAATGCCCTCCAGTCGACTCCACATCAGCCCGTCGATATGGAACTTCTGGTCTTCCAGTCGACTGAAACCTCCCCAGTCGACATCAGGTCAACTGGCTCCACAATGGGAAGTTTAGCTCTCCAGTCGACTGAACCTCTCCTAGTCGACTGAAACTCTTTCCATCTATGATGCCAGATCTTCGATCGATCACCAGCTAATCCCGCCAAGTGTGCATCCAATTGACTGAACTAAACCTAGTCGACTGAACTTTAGTCGACTGATCCCTATAAAATGAGATTAGCACAAATAGATAATACAGAACAAGATAGCAATAGTACTACTACTCGATCTCGACTTCTAAGTCCCACGCGGACTTTTCGACGGATTGACACCTAGCTTTGTCCCCCTACAGAGGACTCGCCCTCACCTCTCCACTCGAGGCTTACCTGTCGGCTACCTGTCGAACTTACCACTCGTGACATCTATTGGTGCAATCAACCTAAGTCACGATTGACCAGACTCGAGTGGGACTCAAGTAGAGTTTTGATGTTCGATAATAGTTGATAATATGATTTGACCATATGACCAGTGGATGGTATGGGACATCCAAGGTTATATGAGGGAGATTATTGGAGAAGTCCAAGTTTTGTGACTTGGCAGGGAAAAGTCCAAGTATGGATACTTGGCAAGAGAAAATCCAAGTCGGTCAAGGGAGACCAGACACTTGGTGTTGGAATGACCAACGGGGAGTTGGCGAGGGAAGTCCCGGCAGGTCTAAGAGATAGTGCTTGGCAAATAAAGTCTCGAATTGGGAGTCTTGGCAGTGAAATCTCGGAGGCATAGCCTCTTGGCAGTGAAGTCCCAGACGAGGTGTCTTGGCAAGGGAAGACCCGGTTGATCAGGGAGATCGAGCTTGGCAAAAGGAAAGTCCTAGAGGCGAGGCCTATTGGCAAAGGTAGACCCTAGAGCATGACAATGGCCAATGGAAACACTTGAAGGCTAGTGCAAGGATGAAGAGTCGTGGACTCGAGGGATCCGAGAGGCGTGAGGCTGATAGAAGTGGGTTGAAGGCTTAGGTCTAGGCTTAGGGTGAGTATCAAGTATGAGGGGATCATACTTGGAGTGTTAAACCTCAGTGTAGAGGTATAACAGTCGACTGTCAGTTTGGTTCAGTCGACTTGGCTTCATTTGTAGGCAAACAGAAGCAAGGTGACCTCGACCAGCGCCTCGACTAGAGGCTAGTCAAGACGGTGCCTCAACTGGACCACTCGATTGGTGCCTCGACTAGTCATTCTGGATGGAGGCACACTTGACCAGCGCCTCAACTAGTGGACAGTCAAGGCAGTGCCTCGATTGGATCACTCGATTGGCGACTCGACTGGTCGCAGCACAGGTATGAAGATAGCTGCTCAAAAGCTAGGCGACTCAATTGGCTCTTCGACTAGAGTTCCAAGTGAGGCAGTGACCATTGCAGATCAGGAAGCTTCGATGGAGCTCTATAAGAAGAGGTTTGATGGCATCTTCGAGTAAGGTTTTGGAGGGGCGATTTGAGGCGAGGTGCAGCTGCATTTCAGGGCCTTCAAAGTCATCCTAAAGCAACCAACAAGCAAAGATTAAAAATCCCTAATCTGTAAAGTGTGTTCATTTGTTCTTCCATTTGCTTTTGTTATTGTTGTAGTTGTTTATTCTTATTGTTATAAGAGACTTGTAAGAGGTTCCTCCACCTCCGATGTGTCACCGAGAAGGAGAAGTTTGAATCTTATTGAAAATGAGACATGGTAAACCTTGGTGGACTTTTTGATGTGTGTCAAGAAGGAGGAGAAATAGAAGGAGCCCTCTACCTTCTTAATGGTTTCACTAGATAGGATTTTTCTAGGGACATTAGTCCAAAATTTCTCCTTATCTTTAAAATCGTAACTCTGATACCACTTGTAGGACTGTTGGCATCGCTAGAGGGGGGGTGAATAGAAATCCGCGTCGATCGATGATGGAATTCGTCGTTCTTGTTTACAATCGTTAGTATGCAGCGGAAATACAAATACAAATATGAATACAGGCACAAAACACAATACACACAGCAACACATGGATTTAACGTGGTTCGAAATCCTAGTTCCTACTCCACGGCCGAGCCCTAGCGAGCTCTAGTGATACAAACCACCACTATCAAACTTCTCCTTCTCGGTGACACACCGGAGGTGGAGGAACCTCTTACAAGTCTCTTATAACAATAAGAACGAGATACAATAAACAACTACAACAATAACAAAAGCAAATGGAAGAAAAAATGAACACACTTTACAGATTAGGGCTTTTGAATCTTTGCTTGTTGGTTGCTTTGGGATGACTTTGAAGGCCCTGAAATGCAGTAGCACCTCGCCTCAAATCGCCCCTCCAAAACTATACTCGAAGACGCCCTCAAACCTCTTCTTATAGAGCTCCATCGAAGCTTCCCGATCTACAACGGTCGCTTTGCCAGTTGAGGCATCGCCTCGCCTGGAACTCTAGTCAAGGTGTCGCCTCGCCTGGAAATCTAGTCAAGGCACCAGTCGAGTCGCCTAGCTTCTGAGCAGCTGTCTTCATACCTGTTCTGGGACTAGTCGAGGCACCGCCTCGACTGTCCACTAGTCGAGGTGCTGGTCGAGTGCGCTTCGCTTCTGTGCCTCCATCCAGAACGACCAATCGAGGCACCAGTCGAGTGGTCCAGTCGAGGTGTCGCCTCGACTAGCCTCTAGTCGAGATGCTGGTCGAGATCACCTTGCTTATGTTCGCTTACAAATGAAGCCCAGTCAACTGAACCGAACCAGCAGTCGACTGTTATACCTCTACACTGAGATTTAACACTCCAAGTATGATCCCCTCATACTTGATACTCACCCTAAGCCTAGACCTAAGCCTTCAACCCACTTCTATCAGCCTCACGCCTCCCGGATCCCTCGAGTCCGCGACTCTTCATTCTTGCGCTAACCTTCAAGTGTTTCCATTGGCCATTGTCATGCTCTAGGGTCTACCTTTGCCAAGAGGCCTCGCCTCTGGGACTTCCCTTTTGCCAAGCTCGATCTCCCTGATCAGCCGGGACTTCCCTTGCCAAGACTCCTCGTCTGGGACTTCACTGCCAAGAGGCTACGCCTCTAGGACTTCACTACCAAGACTCCCAATTCGAGACTTCATTTGCCAAGCACGATCTCTCAGACCTGTCAGGACTTCCCTCGCCAACTCCCCATTGGTCTTTCCAACACCAAGTGTCTGGTCTTTCTTGACCTACTTGGATTTTCTCTTGCTAAGTATCCATACTTGGACTTTTTCCTGCCAAGTCACCAAACTTGGACTTCTCCAATAATCTCTCTCATATGACCTTGGATGTCCCATACCATCCACTGGTCATATAGTCAAATCATATTGTCAACTATTGTCAAACATCAAAACCCTACTCGAGTCCCACTCGAGTCTGGTCAATCGTGACCTAGGTCGATTGCACCAATAATCTCCCCCTTTTTGATGTTTGACAATACCGTTAAGTTAGGTTATCCCATAACCAAACTTGAATCTTCTTATGTCAAAGCATAACAAAGTGTTCCCAATTCAGAATTTCAAATTTTTGAAATTTTTTGGGTTTAGTGTAAAATTAGAGTATCCTAAGTTAAAACCTAACTTAACCCCTTCTATTTCTCCCCCTTCTTGACACACATCAAAAAGTCCACCAAGGTTTACCATGTCTCATTTTCAATAAGATTCTTCCTACTCCTTCTTGGTCAAAATTCATCTTGAATGCCTTCATTCTCCTTAGTGATCTATCACTAGATGAAAAGAAATCTTCTATTTTACCCCCCTTTTTATAAACCATCATCCATCATACCTAGATGGATAAACTCCCACTAAAAGCTTACTCCCCCTAGACCATTGCACCAACAATGTCCTTGGAGAGTTCCTAAGCCAATAAAAACCTTAAACAATAGAAGATAAGGATAAAAGTTCAAACTTGAACTTTAAAATCCTTTAGAAAATGATTTTTACCCTAATTAACTCCCCAATTCATTTTCAATGAAAATCTCACCCTTTCAATGCTTGTCTAAGCACATTAGAGGTGTAGGAGTAGTTATCTAGCCTAGGGGTATGGTCAAATGGCTTAAACCAACATTGGTAAGCCAAAACAGTGATAATAATGACCGAGAAAGCTCTCCGAGTGGAGTGACTGAGGTCAGTCTTGACCGTTTCTGACTTTTCTGAATCCGAATTTTCAAATCAACTTCAAAAATGCATAAATAATTCTAAAAAATTTAAACAATTGTGAAATTTCAACCACACATTACTTATGCCAAACACTATAGGGGAAAAATAATTTTATATGAAAATAACTTTTAAATTCAAAGAATGATATAAAGTTCAAAAGCATTGAAACTTTCAATATTTTAGGCCAACTTTGTTTCAATCTCTCAATGGTGATTGCTATCAAAAGATAGGATTCACCAAGATTTTTTAAAATGATTTTAAAATGTTTTAAAAACCTTAATTTCAATCATGGTCTATGAGCTAAGTATACATGACTTGTATACTAGCTTTTCTCATGATTCATCCACGGTATAAAATGAGTTTGAGTTCATCTAGATGCAAGAACTATGCACCTTGAACTTAACTCATTTCTTAGCATCTCACATGTGTCTGAGGTGTATGAATATACAAACATGTCAATTTGATGTGAGATCTGGGTTTTGATTATACCTATACTAAGGTCTCATGTATTTTCTAAGACAACTCTATCTGATTCCCTTATAAATAGGACTTCAAATCATGTAATTGTCCTTAACTCAATTTCATTAATGCATGAATGATGATTATGACATAAATGATATCATAATTAATCATGTGTCAACAATCATGATGTCATGGCATATAAATGAAATTTAAACATACATGACATTAAACTAAACCTAAGCATAATCATGACATTTATGATTAAAAATAAATATGATGTCATGACATGGTAAATGGCAAATAAATCATGACAAATAAAATATAAAGGTATGAGAATACCTAAGTTTTAGTATTAATTGTCATTTGTAGAATTAAATCCAATTTTGCCATGATACTACTTATCTCGCAAGTGTGCCAAAAATCAAAAATGGCACACCATGACTCTAAGACCTAACTTGTGCCAATTTGATTAATTTTTTCATAGTTCTCAAAATATATTGGCACGTCCTAAAATCCTTTAGGATTATGATCAACCACATTTCCAAAGTACCCATAACCTTGAAAATGATCTAAAGTGTCAACTTTGCTATGGTTAGGTTAACTACCCCACCAATCCAAGTGTAGGGATGTATACTGAAAAGTCTATCTTTTGTATGAACATTTTTATTTTGGAATAAGAATCACATGATCATTGTTTTCATATTTTTATGGTTATGCAATATTGTCTAATACTTTACATTGTAGATAACATAGTGTGTGGTGTCACACAGGAGATCATGTTATCGGCTCCTTGTAAAGTATAAGTAAAGGATCACAACCGAGATGGCTTTGGACAAACCATCGGAATGGTTGTAGTGTGATTTGGTATTAGTTTGTCTTGACCATAGAATCACACTAGTGCACTTTATGTATATTGAGCAGGACCGACTTAGAGGTGATTCGATTTATTGCTGACTACATAATCGAATCGGACCTCAGATATTATTTAGTACATGCTCTTAATCCCGATATAATAACGGGCACATATACTGAGTACTCATCTCTTTGATTTACCAATGGGCGAGATTTATAGATTAAATCGATAGGCTCGGTAAGTTGGGAGATGATATTATTTATATGGTGTATCGTTGATTATAGGAGGAAACCGTGTCCTATATATTAGGATGATGATGTCCCCTTGAGGAGCTCATAAGGTTCATCATGTAAACCCTACAGGTGGACTTGGTCCGACATGATGAAAAGGTTGAGTGGTACTACTCAAGGAGTTAGATGTTGATTAATTAATGGTCAGTAAATTAATTAATCGACGGACATTTGAGATCTTAAACACGGGGAGAAAATGTACAAATAATGTATGGAGCCCATATTATCATATGGGGGTTGGTGAGGTAGATCAATGATGATCCTTTAGTGGATTAGATCATCATTAGTGGATCGGACTTTATGTGGGCTTGATCCATGGGTTGCCAAGATCAAACTCCTCCTCATGGTCCCTAATGTAGCCTATTAACACCTCATGAAGCTTAGATCCAATGGATAGAAACAAAACTTTAAGATCCATAGGTATAGATTAAATCTCTAAGATCCGACAGTTGAGATTAAATCTCTAGATCCGACGGTTGAGATTAAATCCCTAGAACCAATGGAGGAGATTAATTCATGACTTATCCCTTTTTTTTTTATTTACATCAAGTATCAGGTACGATTTCTCTTCCCTACTAATCCTGATGGCTGACCGGCCCTGCCCCACGGCCTTCAACGAGAGTCCCCACCGGTCAACGAGGGTAAATCAGAGTGATGCGTGGCTCGACACATTAGGACCCATGCTGCCCAGAAGGATCGACCACGCTGGGACAAGGGGGTAGCGTGCACCTCCACTCGCCCAGCGCGCGCAGCCAGGGCAGAATCGACCCCTGGATGCGCAAAGGGGAACTTCGTGCCTTACCAATGCGTCGTCACCCTGGGGGCATAAAAATTGTGATGGTAAACTTTTTTATGTGACCGGCCCCACCGCCGAAGCGGCCCCTCAGCAGAAACCCCTTTCGAGAATTTTTGGAGGCACAGTACCACGATGTTGATAAGAGCAACGTTGGGTCAGCCCAGTATCTCAGTCAACAGAACCTTGCCTGTCGCTGAGGAGGGCTCGAACACGGCACCTCCCACAACATGTACCTCCATGCTTACCACTTGGGATAAGACGCTTCGGTCATGGGCGGCAAAATAACATGACTTATCCCTAACTCTATAAAATGAGGGCATGGGAGTTGGCATGAATAACATCAAAGAGAGCTAGGCTTGGGCGGCAAGAGAAGGGAATCCTAGTTGAGATAGGATTAGGGTTAGGGTTTGGAGGCTAGGTCGGCACCAAATAAGGAAGGTGTTGTTTTCTTCTTCCTCCTTCATTGGCCGGCATCCAACAGCCTTTCCAGCCTTTTCCCAGCCCTTGGCTGGCGGCAAAAGACTCTCCTCTCTTCTCCTTAGGTGGTGGAAACAAGATATAGGGCTTCCCTTGGTGTCTTGGTTGTTTTCCATCATCTTCCCCTCCTTCTAGTTGGCCGGCGGCAAGGGTGTCACGGCCGCCCTTTTCGGACCCAGAACCCAGAGGGGCGGCGCGTGACGCGACCGTACATACATACATTACATACAGCGGAAGACTTTATACATACTTTATTCTTACAGCGGAAGACTTTAGACTTATTTTTTTTTTCTTTTAAACATATGCATTGACATATATATATATATATATATATATATATATATATATATATATATATATATATATATATATATATATATATATATATATATATATATTATACTTCTTCTTCTTAACATAGGGCATGCATCATAGCATATATAGATACTTCTTCTTACTTCTTCTTATTAACATAGAGCATGCATCATAACATATATAGATACTTAGTGCTTAGTTCAAGTTCTTAAACATCATCGTCATACGGAGACATAAGTAAGGACATCCATAAACATCATCATCATAGGTAAACATATATATATATATAAACCTAACGGATCTTCTCCACCATGCCACTGCCACACACATTTGACCCCTCCTGCTGCTCCCTTTAGTTTATCCATCCCTTACCCTTATCTGCAGTACGAGGGAAAGATAAACTATAAGCACATAGGCTTAGTAAGATCCAGTCCTACTCACAAAAACCATATATCGACATTAATCATGGCATGTAACCTTCATAACATATAAGCCATATAACATGTAACATACATGGCGTAATCAACTTAACATGTAGCATAAGTAACGTGAGTAAACATAACATGTCTCATCCATAGCATGGCAGCATAACATGTATCATCTATAACATAGCATCATATCATGTACATTTAGGACTTAATTAAACATAACATATAACATACGTAACATAGTGACATAACATGGCATATCAAACATAACATACTTCATATGTAACATAGTGGCATAAACATGGCATATCAAACATAACATACATCATATGTAGCATAGTGACATAAACATGGCATATCAAACATAACATGCATCATATGTAGCATAGAGACATAAACATGGCATATCAAACATAACATACATCATATGTAACATATCAACATGGCATGTGAACATAACAATCTAATCATGTAACATATGCAAGATGCTTTTGAAAACATATATTATAGGTACGTAAATATAAATCTCAACATATTTGGGCCCGACATTGTACCACTTCTTCATTATCATAGCGCGCATCCCTAAATAGGCCCGAGGTAGCAAGTCTCGAACCTAATAAGTTACTAGGCCCGATCTTAGTCCATCGACCTAGGGCAATCGTCATAGCGTAGAAGCCCATCCTAGGCCCGAGTCTTACTCCATCGACCTAAGGCATCTTGGAGCCCATCCCGTACTAGGCCCGAGTCTTATTCCATCGACCTAGGGGCAATCATACATAGAAGCCCATCCTAGGCCCGAGTCTTATTCCATCGACCTAGGGCATCTTAGGAGCCCATCCCTTCTTGGACCTTGTTAAGGTCTTGGTACAAGCCATGCAGAAGGTAAAATACTTATATGCTTATTTTATAACATAGCTTATTTCATTTTGCAAACATAGCATACTTCATTTCATAACACATCATGCTTCCCTTCATGAACATATCATCTTTCATTTCGTAAACATACCATTCTTCATTTCATAACATATCATTCTTCATTTCATCATCATGTCATATTCATGTCGTGAACATATCATTTTGTTTCATTTCATAATCTTATCTTTTTCCATTTCATAACATATTTTAAACATCGTGATACATAGACATGGCATAAGGCATGGCATGCATTTACCCAACATAAAACACATGTTAGCCTATTTATTTAACTTAACAACAACTTCATATGCACATAAGACTTGAATTAACCTAAGGCATGTTATCTTCATCTAGCATTAATTAATATCACAAGTCAACATGCATTCACCCAACATAAAACACATGTTAGCCTATTCATTTAACTTAACAACAACTTCATATGCACATAAGACTTGAATTAACCTAAGGCATGTTATCTTCATCTAGCATTAATTAATATCACAAGTCAACATGCATTCACCCAACATAAAACACATGTTAGCCTATTCATTTAACTTAACAACAACTTCATATGCACATAAGACTTGAATTAAAACTTCATCTAATCCCCAAAATGCATGATGGCCGAATGGTCCATAGGGGTGTCTAGGGCTATCCTTCATCCTAATTCATTTAACACAACCACAACTATTCATGGTGGCCGAATGATCCATAGGGTTTCCTAGGGTTATCTTTTAACCTAATTCATTTAACATAACACAACAACTTCATTTGCATATAAAACAAGAACTAGACTTCATTTAATCACCCAAAAGTCATGGTGGCCGAATGATCCAAGTAGGTTTTTAGGGTTAGCTTTTGTCCTAATCCATCTTAAATCCTAACATCATCATATAGTTGCAAAAACATAGCATAGAACTTCATTAAAACCCTAAAACATGGCTTGGCCGAATGGATCTTGGTGGCTATTAGGGTTAACCTTTAACCTAATTCATTTTAACATAACAACAACATCATAAGCCTACAAAAATATGGATTAAACTTCATTGAATCATCAAGATCTAGGGGTGGCCGAATGGTCCATGTAGGTCTTTAGGGTTAACCTTTAACCTAATCCATTTTAAATCCTAGCATCATCATATAGTTACAAAAAACATAGCATGGAACTCATTGAAACCTAGAATCATGGCTTGGCCGAATAGGCTTTAGTGGTTATTAGGGTTAGCTTTTAACCTAATCCCTTTTTCCATGTTAACATCATCATCTACTTCCTAAACATAGCATACAACTTCATTGATAAACTAAAACATAGCTTGGCCGGATATAACATATAGATTTCTTTTACAAACATCAATCGAAGCTACTCGTATGCAGGTGAGGGATACTTACATCCTTCGCTTTGCTTGTAGTGTGAGATAAACTAAGGAACACAAAACCTAGCCCTTGCTTCTTGCTTGAAGGAGTTTCGGCCAAGAGTGGAAATAGAGAGGAAATGGAGAGGGAGGGCTTTAGGATTTCGGTGAGAAGAAGAAGAGAAGTGGAGAAAGTGAAGTTGCTCACTCATGCCTCCTCATCCCCCCTTATTTATTCACCTAAAGAGTCCCTTAATCTCCCTTACACTTAACCATAATTTACCTTATTCCTCTAATGATATAGTCCTATTGGGCTTATCGTTAGTGGGTGCATCTATAGGGTTTGGCTATCTCTAGAGGTTTGGGGTTCAATTCCTAGGCCTTGCACCCCTTTTTGGCTTATTTTCTTTTATTTTTGAAAAGGCCCACATAAAGCCCATGATCATCAAGCCAAAAATTCTTGTAAAATTGCTAGGAATTTTACGGGCGTTACAAAGGGTTTGGTGTGCTCCTTGATGGTTGGTTTAAGGGAGGAGAAAAACCTTGTTTCTATTCTTTCTCTTGCTTTGGAAGAGCAAGGAAGGAAGATTTGTGATCTAGGAGCTTCGACTTTTGGTAGATCATCGCCCACACGACGTCCAAAAGGAGGAAGGTCATACATTAGAAGATCAAGAGGTATATCTATTCTCTTTTCTCTTTTGTTTCTTGCTTGTTTTTGTTTTTCAATTATAAGCATGTTATAAATCTGTAAATGGCTAAATAATACTTGGATCCTCAGCATAAACACAAAAACCAGTGATCCGTACATCGTCTATTCCGCGGCTACTCGTAGAATAGAGGTTGGCCGCTTGAACAACTTGTTTGTTCAAGTGACCTCTCTAAACGAATAGCACGACAATGACTTGGTGGTTTGGGCAATCCTTTTTGTCTAGGATTAATTTTTTTTTAATCTGGGGACATCGAAGGGATCGCCATGGATAAGCTACCGAGGTGAAGTGGGAAGCGAAGTTTCCCCTCACTGACTTGATAAGCAAAACCCTTCAATTGGTATCAGAGCCAAGGTTTCCGGTTTTGTGTGTTTAGGATTCGGTTAATTTTTATGCACTTTTTCATATATTATATGTGCCGAATAATAGTAGGATATGTGTAGTTTAACACTTTGGTTGCAGGTATAAGATCCGACTATTATGGCCATATGTGTGTATGTGATTGTATGTGTGTAAATATTTATTTTGTTGAATCCTCGGGGTTGACGAGGCTAGTATTTAATTTTTGTAAATTAAATACGACATTGTTTAGCCACTCTTTATTTTATTTTACTTTCGATCTAGATTTCATGTACACTCCCTCGTGGAGTATAGGATCGATGGATGTAAATTAAAATAGGTTTTAGTCTCGGCTCGGATCTCCGGATGGCTCGTACATGGCGTAGGAGGAGCGGACGAAATGGCGATGCGACGGGAGTCATATTGAAGACAAAAGCCATAATAGTTGGAAAATAATTTATTTTTCATATTTATTGCTTTTTTTTTATATGCATGTCGTATGCTAGGAAAATTCCTCAATTTCAAATTACTAAGTGGGAGAGGGAACTTTTAAAATTCCCACGGCCTCCATTACGATTTGACAAGTGATGCAAACAAACTTGCGCGTCGGCTCTGAGTGTCTTCCTCCATATCGGATGGGTTTGTTTGCGGATCACAAGGTTGAATATGGTTATAGGAAATTATTAAGGAGCGTGTGTACTTGCCCATCGTAAGGCACATTACCCGAGATAATTACCTTGGTACCGAGTAATGGTGAACACTTAGATACAAATATTAGTATCCTCCCCATCGGAGTCACTGCTTTTATTTGTAGGGCCAAAGAGGAACCAACTATTAATTTTACTTGTCAAAAAGTTAGGTTGACAAGATAGTAAAATTAATGGGTAAAACCTCCTCTTACAAATGTAGAATTCGTATACGTCCACACTATCGTGGCATACGATATTCTCGATGTTTTGAGGTGTTGGTTGATTTTAAAATTTTATTGTTTGTAGAATCAATAATTTTTTGAAATCTAATGTTTTGATTTATGTGATTCTTAGGTTTTCTTTCAAAATGACTTTCAACCCACTTGCTATGATACTGAAAGAGAACAAACTTACTAGACCCAACTATGTTGATTGGAAGAGGAATCTAGACATTGTCTTAACTGCAGAGGAATACAAATATGTACTCCTCGAAGAGTGCCCTCCCAAGGCTGCAGATAATTCTGGGGAAAAAGAGAGAGAGAGCTATAAGAAGTGGATCAAGGCCGATGAGATGGCGCAGTGTTACATTTTGGCATCTATGTCAAATATACTACAACATCAGCATCAAGTCATGTCCACTGCTTATGATATGATGCTCAATCTCAAGGAGCTTTTCAGACACCAGAATCGGGCTGCGAGGCAAGAGGCCATGAGAAACTTGATGACGACCACCATGGTCGAGGGAACACCCATGAGGGATCATGTTCTCAAGATGATGGCTCATTTGAATGAGCTGGAGGTCCTAGGAGCTGAGATCGATGGGAAAACCCAGGTCGATATCATACTCCAGTCTCTACCTAGGAGTTTTGTGCAGTTTCGCCTGAACTACAACATGAACAAGAGATTGTATTCGTTGGCGGAACTTCTGATAGAACTCCAGGCGGCAAAGGGACTATTTCGTCAGAGTGCTCAGGCGCATGCTGTGGTGACCCAGAAGGTTTCTACTTCTAAGCTGAAAGGCAAGAAGAAGAAGAAACAAACCGGGGTGAAGGCGGTGGGAGGTACTCAGGGAGGAGTGAAGAAGCCTAAAGGCAAGTGCTTCACTTGTAAGCAGACTGGACACTGGAAGAAGGATTGCCCCAACCATAAGAATAAAGGTATATCTTTTAGTCTAGTCGTTGAAACATGTTTAGCGGTGTTATCTACCGACACCTGGTGTGTAGATACGGGAGCCACTGATCATGTCTGCAATACTTTGCAGGGGTTCCAGGAAACCAGACGACTGGCTGAGGGGGAGATTACCGTGTACTTGGACGATGCCACGAAGGTGACGGCTGTTGCAGTGGGAGATGTTCATTTATCTTTTGAGAAAAATAAACTTTTGGTTCTTAAGAATTGCCTTTATGTACCCTTTTCTAGAAAGAATTTAATTTTGATTTCTAAATTGTTTATGGATGGATATTCTATTTCTTTTAATGACAGAGTTGTTATAAGAAGGAATAGGGACATTATCTGTTCGGGTGCATTGATAGGAAATTTGTACACACTTGAACCAAAACCTCCCATGATGCAAATTGAAGTTAATAACTCATCTTCTAATTCCAATAAGAGAAAAGAACCTTCGAAGATGAACCAAACATATCTTTGGCATCTTAGGCTTGGTCACATTAACCTAAGCATAATTCAAAGGTTGATAGTTGATGGACCTTTGGGTTCATTAGTGGTAGAGGATCTCCCAATCTGTGAATCTTGCTTGGAGGGTAAGATGACCAAGAGGCCTTTTAAGGCCAAGGGGTATAGAGCCAAAGATGTGATAGAATTGGTTCATTCTGATTTGTGTGGTTTTATGTCTATCCAGGCTAGAGGTGGTTTTGAGTATTTCGTCTATTTTATAGACGATTACTCAAGATATGGATACATTTACCTGATGTGCCGCAAGTCTGAATGCTTTGACAAGTTCAAAGAATTCAAGGCTGATGTGGAGAAACGTCAAGGTAAAAGTATCAACACACTATGATCTGATCATGGTGGTGAGTACCTATTGGGAGAGTTTAGGAACAACTTATCAGAGGCTGGGATTCAATCCCAATTGACTGCACCTGGCACACCCCAGCAGCAGAACGGTGTAGCAGAGCGAAGGAATAGGACTCTTATGGAGATGGTTAGATCGATGATGAGTTATTTTGACTTGCCAGATTCGTTCTGGGGATATGCTCTAGATACGGCGGTGTACATTCTGAACTTGGTTCCATCTAAATCAGTGCCTTCTACTCCCACAGAGTTGTGGACTGGGCGAAAGCCTAGTCTAAGACATATTCGGATATGGGGGAGTCCAGTACATGTGCTGAAGGCAGATGCTGGTAAGTTGGAACCTCGTACAGAAGTACGGTTTTTCGTTGGCTATCCCAGGGGAACGATGGGTGGATTGTTTTATAGTCCTAGAGATCAGAGGATGATCGGAACGCCAGATTTCTAGAGGAAGACTATGTGATAAGCCACAAGCCCAAGAGTAAAATTATTCTGGAGGAGTTAAAAGGGGAATTCAATTCTTTAGTACCACCGGTACAAGAGGATATACCACATGTCACTGCACCGCGTGTCACAAAGGATACACAGGTGATACCTCGTCGTAGTGAGAGGGTTGTGATATAGCCTGATAGATTCATGTTCTTGGGAGAATCTTCTGGTTTGGTCCCTGGCGAACATGAACCTGATCCTTAGACATATGACGAGGCAATCCAAGATAAAGATGCAGTATCTTGGCAAAGTGCAATGAATGCTGAGATTGAATCTATGGATTCAAATCAGGTCTGGGAGCTAGTAGAACCACCCGATGGTGTAAAAACCATTGGATGCAAGTGGATCTACAAGAGAAAGAGAGGAATAGATGGGAAGGTTGAGACCTTCAAAGTGAGGCTTATTGCGAAGGGGTATACTCAGAAAGAGGGTATCGATTATAAGGAGACCTTTTCGCCGATAGCCATGCTTAAGTCTATCCGGATTCTCTTATGCATAGCAGCTCATATGGATTATAAGGTGTGGCAGATGGATGTCAAGACAGCTTTCCTTAATGGAAGTCTTGAGGAAAACATCTACATGAAGCAACCAGAGGAATTCATTGCCAAAGGCAAAGAGCATCTTGTGTGTAAGTTTAATCGGTCCATTTATGGATTGAAGCAAGCTTCGAGGTCTTGGAACATCCACTTTGATGTGGTAATCCAGTCTTATGGATTTATTCAAAGTCCGGATGAGCCTTGTGTATACAAGAGATATGACGGAAACATAGTGGTATTTCTTGTACTATACGTAGATAACATTTTGTTGATTGGCAACAATATCAAGGTGTTATCGGACGTAAGGGTATGGTTGTCCAAACAGTTTGATATGAAGGACTTGGAAGAGGTGGGACACATCCTTGGGATCAAGGTTATAAGGGATTACAAGAAAAGGATGTTGTGCTTATCCCAAGCTTCATACATAGACACGATTATGGAGCGTTTTAGCATGCAGAACTCCAAGAAGGGTTTTATACCTTTCAGGCATGGAGTTCCTTTATCTAAGGAAATGTGTCCTAGATCATCTGAGGAGATAGAGGAAATGAAGGCAGTTCCTTATGCTTCGGCAGTAGGAAGCCTCATGTATGCAATGCTCTGTACGAGACCAGATATCTGTTTTGCCATGGGCATGGTCAGCAGATATCAGAGTAATCCAGGACAGGGACATTGGACTGCGGTAAAGCATATATTGAAGTACCTGAGAAGGGACTAGGGATTATATGCTGGTTTACCAGGCAGACCAATTACTCCCTGTGGGTTACACGGATTCCGACTTCCAATCTGATAGGGATAACAGTAAGTCTACCTCAGGTTTTGTGTTTACTTTGGGAGGTGGAGCCATTGTATAGAGGAGTGTCAAGCAAAAGTGCGTGACAGACTCCACCATGGAAGCTGAGTATGTGGCGGCCTCTGAGGCGGCCAAAGAAGTTGTATGGCTCAGGAACTTCCTGATGGACTTGGATGTGATTCCTGGTTTACCCAGAACTATCACAATTTATTGTGATAATAGTGGTGCAGTTGCAAACTCGAAGGAACCACGAGCCCATAAGGCTAGTAAACACATAGAGCGCAAGTACCACCTGATACGAGAAATCGTAAAGAGAGGAGAAGTTGTTGTGGCCAAGATTGCATCGGAGGATAACCTGGCAGATCGTTTCACTAAGGCCCTTCCGGCGAGAGCTTTTGGTAGGCATGTGGAGGGAATGGGGATCAGATGTATGACACTTTGAAGACAGCATAGTATTTTAGTATAAGTGGGAGATTGTAGGGATGTATACTGAAAAGTCTATCTTTTGTATGAACATCTTTATTTTGGAATAAGAATCACATGATCATTGTTTGTATATTTTTATGGTTATGCAATATTGTCTAATACTTTACATTGTAGATAACATGGTGTGTGGTGTCACACAGGAGATCATGTTATCGGCTCCTTGTAAAGTATAAGTAAAGGCTCACAATCGAGATGACTTTGGACAAACCATCAGAATGGTTGTAGTGTGATTTGGTATTGGTTTGTCTTGACCATAAAATCACACTAGTGCACTTTGTGTGTATTGAGCAGGACCGACTTAGAGGTGATTCGATTTATTGCTGACTACATAATTGAATCGGACCTCAGATATTATTTAGTACATGCTCTTAATCCCGATATAATAACGGGCACATATACTTAGTACTCATCTCTTTGATTTACCAATGGACGAGATTTATAGATTAAATCGATAGGCTCGGTAAGTTGGGAGATGATATTATTTATATGGTGTGTCGTTGATTATAGGAGGAAACCGTGTCCTATATATTAGGATGATGATGTCCCCTTGAGGAGCTCATAAGGTTCATCATGTAAACCCTACAGGTGGACTTGGTCCGGCATGATGAAAAGGTTGAGTGGTACAACTCAAGGAGTTAGATGTTGATTAATTAATGGTCAGTAAATTAATTAATCGACGTACATTCAAGATCTTAAACACGAGGAGAAAATGTACAAATAATGTATGGAGCCCGTATTATCATATGGGGGTTGGTGAGGTAGATCAATGATGATCCTTTAGTGGATTAGATCATCATTAGTGGATCGGACTTTATGTGGGCTTGATCCATGGGTGGCCAAGATCCAACTCCTCCTCATGGTCCCTTGTCACGCCCCGAGGGAGTCCCCGCCAGACGAAAATCCGACAGCATCTCCCCTGTACGGGTGACAATACCAATTTTATACAAGGCCTACACGGCCACTATACATCGGTCAACACGATCGGAATCATACCACATCACACGCAGATAATAATAAGGCCTCAGGCCAACAAATCTAGGTAAACAAAAGTCTACTCTAACTAGACTTACCCCTTCTGCCATCTGGGCAGGAATACTCAACCGAAATCCAATCGAAATAAAAATCCGATCAAAGGTCCCTAAGGACATACCAAAACATCCACAGGTACAAATATCCAACTCCAGTCCTAAACATATATTCTAATCCAAATACCCAAAAACCGTAAACACAAATAACAAAATACACTTCCACGACGAGGGGGTTGGCAAATTGGACTCTCCCCAGCCCGTCATCCGAAATAGATATAAATCAACGGGTGAGTTCAAAGAACTCATGGTATAGTAGATATGCAAAGTAAGGTATAGCTAACAATACTAATCATGCCGATCTGATCTCTATATATGGTAAGCAAGAAATAAATACAAAGGATCAGACTCACTGAGTCTCCTACGATATAGGAGCATGTGCCCTACTATAAGAGATAAAGTCATCACCATATAAGAATATGAATCATGCATGTCAATCATATGCAACATCCAAGGCATCAATACAATAATGCAGCAAACACAATACAAATGCAATCCGTGCAAAATGCATGCCGTGCATATGACATGGTCACCCCTGACGCCAGTCAGCCGCCTCACACGCGATGGTGAAGCCGAGTGGGTAGGGCTATGACAACTGTGCACTCTGCCATCATCGCCTCTGGTGACCGAGTGGGCGGGATCTTGTCGAGTACACCTATCCTCCCGCCCCAAACATAGTGGGGAGCTAAGCTCTCATCTCCCGTGTCATAGACCCGGAGGAGGATCCTGCCCGCTACCACGCTGCCTCGTCGCTACCCATGAGCGGACCAGCGGAGCCTGACAGAGCAACTGCACACACCCTCCTGATGTACCACTAACCCATGAGTGGCAGTGTGTGCAGGCCATGTAACTGGCTGCGGGCTCAATAATAATGGAACCCCGTCCAGCCAGCATGCAATCATGCAAGATGGTGCATGATACTAAAGCATGTAAATCCTACTCAAAATATATATCCGAATAATATGTACAATCAGTATGTACATATCCCTAATCCAAGTACTATGATCCAAATAAAAACAGGGAAGGTATAATCATAACCTATCATATGCATGTATCATGTAGGCACCAAAAACATACTAGGCATATAAACATGAAAATTATTGCAAGTTATCCTAACTAGCATATCAACTTGACTATATCTAAAAGATAAGTCAAAGTACCCGCCTGAAAAAATGCCCGCAAAATATGAAATGAAACCGTCACGACCGTGGACCTGCCTCGTGACCGAAACCTGCATATAACAACCATTATGATTAAGTTCAATCATGCAATGATTGATCGAATCGGATCCTACATCGACTTCGTAGCCCGATCAACTAGATTGATCTAGTTATCCATATAACCTAAACAATTCTTCACATCAATCCCTATAGACCATTAAACCAATTAACAACCTATAATCTACCAATTTACAGCCAAAAAGAGAGGAGATATACGAAGCTTACCCAGCTCGGCCCAACACCAATCCGTCGGCAAGGTTCACAGAATCCCCCTTTCACACCACCTACCTGGCATTGTCTTTTTCCACCAAAGAGATCTAAGCTAACACCAAAGAAATGCATTCAAAGTTGGATTCCTTCTGAGATCAAGGGAAATAAGCTTCACTCACCTAATTCCCACGGCAAACCCCTGCTCCAACCGAGTACCTGACCGAATCTCCGGTGGATCTGCAGCCGGCGTTCCTTTTTGCTCCGATGACCGTCGGACAGGGCAGCACACTCGTTCCCGAAGGAGAGCCTTCACCCGATTGCCCAGTCGGCGTCCTGCCCTCCAGCCAAACCTTCCACCGGACCAATGTCAGCCGCAACGAAGATGAGGGGGCGACCGCAAGTCGAGCGGCGGCGTCAGTGGCAAAGAGGGCTACGACGACGACGATCTAGGCGACTGGCTTGGGGAGGCAGCGATGGCCTCGGATAAACCTCCTGGCGGCAGCGGCTGGCCACTTGACGACAATGACCAAGGCGGCGCCGTCGGCCCTGCTCGGCAGCGAGCGCCCTGGAGAGAAGACGGCGACAGCTCGATTGCGGTGGTGGCGGTGTCAAAGGCACGTGGTGCGTGCGCGTAGAAGACCGGTGGAGATGCCGACGCGGAGGAGTGGCCGACCACAAGAGCTTGGACGGCGGCGTCGGTGGCTGCGGGCTGCGGTGGTCGCTGGCTGCGGCGCGGTGAGGGAAACTGCGCGAGGGGTCGGATCGCAAAGAATTTGAGTCGCGAGAAGAAACGGCGAGGAAAAGGATCGTGGGGTGGAGTCGGGCGCGGTGGAGAGAAAGTTATCGCGAAAGTGAACCGCTCCGGAATAAAAACGTTGGCGACTCATGCTAAGGAAATGACCTAGGTTTAAGTTAACACATATTTACCACTCAAAAAAATTTGATATTTCAAATAGGCCCTTTAAAAATCGATTTTTCCTTATCCCCGAAAATACCCCATACAAGCACCGTTTAATTCCCGAAAAATTCTCTAAAATTCTCCAAAAATTCCGAAAATAATTTCTAAGATTATTTTCCTAATTTTGGCCATTTAATTTAGTGTTTTAAATTTCAGTATTTAACATTCTCCCCCACTAATAAAAATTTGGTCCCCAAATTTCCTGCTCATGTATGAGTATGAGATTTCACAACAACCATCTCAGATATCTGGAGACAAGTCACACACCTCAAGTGACTAAGTGGGGTATTGAGCTCTGATCTTTTCCTCAAGCTCCCAAGTAGCCTCCTCATCTGTGAGGTGACTCCACCCGACCTTGACAAGTCGAACAATCTTATTCCACAACCGTCGTTTCTTGTGATCCAGAATCCGTACCGGAACCTCTGCGTAAGTAGCATCAGGTTGTATGGAACCTAACACATCTGACCGAATATGTGTAGGGTATGACACATACTTCCTCAGCATGGATACCTGAAACACATCATAGATACCAGCCAAGGATGGTGGTAGCGCTAGTCGGTAAGCGACTGCTCCGATCCTCTCCAAAATCTCAAATGAACCAATATATCTAGGAGCTAGCTTACCACGGAGGTCAAATCTCTTCACCCCTTTCATGGGTGAGACTCGCAAGAATACATGATCACCAATAGAGAACTCTAGAGGTCTCTGTCTCCGATCGACATAACTCTTCCGACGTTCCTGCGTCTCTTTCATCCTACATCTGATAATACGGACCAATCCTGCCTCATACTGAGCTCTATGAGTCCTAGCAACTGGTCCTCCCAGTTGGCCCCGAAATCCATAACACAGGACCTCAGCAAGTCCTCTAGTGTCTTAAATGGCCCGCTCAGACTGTCCATCTGTCTGCGGATGGAATGCAGTACTAAAATGAAGCTGCGTACCTAAGGCCTGCTGCAGACTCTACTAGAACCGAGACGTGAACCGGGGATCTTTATCTGATATAATGCTCCAAGGAACACCATGCAATCTGATGATCTCCCGACAATATAGCTCTGCCAAACGATCCAGAGAGTCGGGCTTCCGAATCGCTAAGTGCGCAGATTTGGTTAGTCGGTCAACAACTACCCAAATCGTGTCATGACCTTGACGTGTCCCAGGCAAACCCACCACAACATCTATAATAATATGCTTCCTCTTCCATTCCGGAATCGGAATTTCCTGAAACATCTGTTCCTTAAAATAATGCAACTCCGGAAACCATTATCCTCATCGGAGTCAGAGACGGAGAATTATCTTTTCACAAGAGACGTCCATCTACCGTACAAAATCCACTCCACACACTCTACAAGTGCGTGGAAGGCTATCGCGACCAAACTTCCTTGTTACAACCATTCGTGTTCCAGCTACTCTATAGTAGCTATCCAGTAGCTAGCCAAAACTCCATGAGCATTTCTGCTCCTCACCTCTTCTAAACAATATAATAACTGCGAAGTCCACGTCATAAATATATGACAACCCATCTCGTAGTTCCTCATTTGACGTAAACACGGGATACGTCTCAATCAACTAAATCAGAAACGCTCCATTCTCTGAAACATTGCATCCGCATACAATACCCTTCCTTCCACCCGAGAATGATCAAACAACACGGGTGTAAAAGTCAATCATTGTCTGAGCTGTGAAACTAATTTCACAAGCTTTAGACCAAATAAATTCCATCACCAGTCAGCGGTATAGTACCACTAGAACATCCTATCCATATCTATGGTAATAATCAAATCAATACCAAAAAAAAAAAATCATCATCTACGGTGGCCGAGTGCTCAACTCCAACTACCACCATCACAAATGATCCCATCGTGTCCAGAATACACGATTTCCCAAATCCCTGGACGACTAAGTCGTCAATAAGTCTAATAAGATAATCAAAAGCTCAAACAATTCATACCAAGTATGAAATTGTCATCGCTACACACATGTATTCTCTTTACTCTAAGCTGATGATATAAAAATCATCACAACGACAATGATAATTGTAGGACACCATGTCACTACAATATCATCATACCAATCACCAATCAATCCTAGAGTATATATAGGTATCCTATAGCTGATCTAAATAGATCATATATATCCACAATGAAGGATATTCATTTCCTTCTACAGCTACCGCATTCTATCATCGATAATCAATGCATAACCTCAAAGGTTCATCTCTCTTTTAACAAAGAGTTCCGGATCTTCTCTAGAAAATATTGAGACAGATAAACATCCCATACAACACCTTCTATAATAAGGTAAAACAATCTTTCATCGTCTTAACCAGTGTAGGCATACATGCCTTATCCATAACCAAATCACTATTAGTAGGGACTGATACTCTCTGAGGGTTTACTCCTTGACCTTCAAATGGATGACTAGCAGGTCATATTCCTAGCTTCCTAATTCGACATCAGTCGACACCTCTAAAGAATCCGTACTTCTGAAATCATCATTAGATTACTCAAGATCAATACGTCGTCGAACTCGTCCACGCCCATGAGTAGGGGCAATTTCACTAAGTCAATAGTTTTCCTAGCCACAAAAGTACCGTAACTACTAAAGACAATACTTTTCCTATAGCTCAGAGATATCCTTCAGCTCGCCTGGTCCCAAAACCCGAGAACTCCCAAAAATCCAAGGGAAATCAAATCCTCGAAACACAAAACCCATAAACCAAAACCGTAAACCAATAAAATTGTCACGTCCTGGGGGCATATCCGTCATCCAAATAACAGAGGAGCCCCTTAGTGACAATATTCCGAAATACATAGACCAAATCTGGTAAAAACCTCGAAATAATTATAGTAATACTAGTATTTTAATAACTGCATGCATGCACGACTAAACATATATCCATTAAAGTAAAATAGTTTTATGACACCAAATCAAACTGCGACAAAATCCAAAGTGCAACACCGATAAAGTAAATAAAGCGGCATCCCGACGATGCAGGGAGACAAGCACGGCAAGGAACTCTCTGAGCGACTCGAAGGTAGGTCAACATGACACGTCCTCCATCGGTTAACCTAGAGGATAAATGAGGAGGGGATAAGTACAACCACTCTGTGGATGTATAAACAATAGTGCATAATCATAATGCACATAATGAAAGTCACAGGGAACAAACTAAAGTAACCCAACCCTCAGAGTAAACTATCCCCGAAAGATAACAAATATACCAAGAATATACACAACCACGCAACAAGCAAGGCAGTACATCCGATACCACGATACAAAGTCTCGTGGCTCTCGCGACAAAAAGGGACCTATGAGCTATCGCTAACCGTAACTCATGGGCCGACAATCAATAAACTCAAGATCGCTTCACGCAACCACATGCTACCACGAATGAGACTCGTGGGTAAACAAGCAGTATATAAATATCCAATTATTGACTGCACGCACTAACGTACTACCACCCATAGGTCGCGCGGAGCAAATGACATCCTAGATTGTTAAGCCTAGGTTATCCAATACATCTAGCATAGAACGCCCATCAAAATCGATAAGTATCATCGATCTACAATTAAACTCATTGAGGCGGTCAAAGTAGGGTTTCAACACCTCTAAAACGAAATGTTTACCAAAGTCAGAAGATCATCGACTTATAAATAAATAAGTCGAGATGGTTAAGTCCAAAGATTCCAACCCTTCTAACATGATCGGTTATCCAGTCGATCAAAATCATAAGTCCACTAATAATCACGTCGAGACAATTAATCATAGGGTTTCGTCTCAACTAATAGGAAACGCCTATCAAGGCCAATAAGGGCAACCCCTCTACTAACAAGTACGGCAAGAGGGTTAAGCCTAAATTATATCATCCTACCAGTTCAATCATGCATGCCCCAACCTGCTACCACGAACATATCTCGTGGGTACTTAAGACGTAAAGTAGCTATCTTGCTACAGACATCATACGAATCCGATTATCACCAACTCTGAACGAATAACGCAAAAGTATAACCTTACAGTAGATTATCTCAACCATACATGGGAGACCTATTCGACCTCAAATACACAAAAGCCCCTTTAAGGAAACTCTCATCAGAATCCTCAACCACGAATGGGTGATATTGTTGGCAGCCGATAAATATGAACAACGTTATATACCCTCTAAGGATTAATCGCATCCTAATCATATGACCTCTACTAATCCGATCACCATATCAGCTGAAATAGTAAATGTATAAACATATACCAATATGCACATCCGGGTCATTACGCCTAGGGTTCCAACACCTAGGGTTCCACTAACGTTGTTTCATTCCTGAGATCCGCTCCTACAGAATAACCTCATCTAAGTTATTCTACCTCTACTAGTCTTAATCATGGTATCCACCGCAAAAACACATAACCATATGAACATATAACACACTGTCTAATAAACGACAGCATAATCATACTAATGGCAATCAACGGTTGAAATTAAACTAAAGGGTAATGCCAGAACAAAATTAAGGCAATACTAAATAAAGCATCAGATGTCTATATATACCATAAACTATGTAAGCAATGTAATCATGTCATCATGCGCTAGGATCTAGAGAGTCAAAGAACCTATATGTATACCTTCTACCAATTTATCCACCTCAGTCATATTCAACTAGTCTCATCCTAACACTAGTCCAAAAATTAAGAGGTAAACATCTACCAATGATATCTAATCATTTATATCACAATTATAACTAGCTACCTATAGCTGTAATAGCAATTTATAACCAAATGCTATCTATAAACCAGCAACCTAAAAATCTAACAGTCCAATAGATATCAGGTTAAAATAATACCAGACAAAACATGATATCACCGCATAACCAATATAAATATGTACTAAATCTAGAAAATTTTCTAGAATGTATTTACCTGTTAGCTGTCTGGAGATGTCCTGTCGCCGCCAAATCCCCCATATTGACCTCGTCAATAATACCTCGGATTTCCGAAACATAAAAATCATCGGAAATCCGTACAACTCCGAAAATACCCAAAAACCCCTAGGAACTCGAAAACCTGGCTCTGATACCAAATAAATTGTCACGCCCCGAGGGAGTCCCCGCCAGAAGAAAATCCGGCAGCATCTCCCCTGTACGGGTGACAATACCAATTTTATACAAGGCCTACACGGCCACTATACATCGGTCAACACGACCGAAATCATACCACATCACACGCAGATAATAATAAGGCCTCAGGCCAACAAATCTAGGTAAACAAAAGTCTACTCTAACTAGACTTACCCCTTCTGCCATCCGGCAGAATACTCAACCAAATCCAATCAAATAAAAATCCGATCAAAGGTCCCTAAGGACATACCAAAACATCCACGGTACAAATATCCAACTCAGTCTAAACATATATTCTAATCCAAATACCCAAAACCGTAAACACAAATAACAAAATACACTTCCACGACGAGGGTTTGGCGACTCTCCCGATACCCATCCTGAAATAGATATAAATCAACGGGGTGAGTTCAAAGAACTCTGCGGGTATAGTAGATATGCAAAGTAAGGTATAGCTAACAATACTAATCATGCCAGTACAGTCTCCTATATATGGTAAGCAAGAAATAAATGCAAAAGGATCAGACTCAGAGTCTCCTACTCCCGATATAGGAGCATGTGCCCTACTATAAGAGATAAAGTCATCACCATATAAGAATATGAATCCAGATGCATGTCAATCATATGCAACATCCAAGGCATCAATACAATAATGCAAAGAACACAATACAAATGCAATCCGCAAAATGCATGCCGTGCATATGACATGGTCACCTCGACGCTACCACCGCCTCCACGCGATGGTGAAGCCGAGTGGGTAGGGCTATGACAACTGTGCACTCTGCCATCACTGCTCCTGAGTGACCGAGTGGACAGGATGCTGTCGGAGTACACCTATCCTCCTGCCCCAAACATAGTGGGGGAGCTAAGCTCTCATCTCCCGGTGTCATAGACCAGAGGAGGGATCCCTGCCCGCTACCACGCTGCCTCGTCGCTACCCATGAGCGGACCAGCGGAGCCTGACAGAGCAACTGCACACACCCTCCTGATGTACCACTAACCCATGAGTGGCAGTGTGTGCAGGCCATGTAACTGGCTGCGGGCTCAATAATAATGGAACCCCGTCCAGCCAGCATGCAATCATGCAAGATGGTGCATGATACTAAAGCATGTAAATCCTACTCAAAATATATATCCGAATAATATGTACAATCAGTATGTACATATCCCTAATCCAAGTACTATGATCCAAATAAAAACAGGGAAGGTATAATCATAACCTATCATATGCATGTATCATGTAGGCACCAAAAACATACTAGGCATATAAACATGAAAATTATTGCAAGTTATCCTAACTAGCATATCAACTTGACTATATCTAAAAGATAAGTCAAAGTACCCGCCTGAAAAAAATGCCCGCAAAATATGAAATGAAACCGTCACGACCGTGGACCTGCCTCGTGACCGAAACCTGCATATAACAACCATTATGATTAAGTACAATCATGCAACGACTGATCGAATCGGATCCTACATCGACTTCGTAGCCTAACCAACTAGATTGATCTAGTTATCCATATAACCTAAACAATTCTTCACATCAATCCCTATAGACCATTAAACCAATTAACAACCTATAATCTACCAATTTACAGCCAAAAAGAGAGGAGACATACGGGCTTACCCACTCCCAACAACACCAATCCGTTGGCAAGGTTGCTGTGCAGCAATCCCCCCTTTCACAGCCACCCCTACCCTGGCATTGTCTTTTTCCACCAAAGAGATCTAAGCTAACACCAAAGAAATACATTCAAAGTTGGATTCCTTCTGAGATCAAGGGAAATAAGCTTCACTCACCTAATTCCCACGGCAAACCCCTGCTCCAACCGAGTACCTGACCGAATCTCCGGTGGATCTGCAAATGCGTTCCTTTTGCTCCGATGACCGCTGACAGGCGACACTCGCTCCTCGGAAGGAGAGCCTTCACCCGATTGCCCGCGCCCCGCCTCCAAATAAACCTTCCACCGGACCAATGTCAGCCGCAACGAAGATGAGGGGGCGACCGCAAGTCGAGCGGCGGCGTCAGTGGCAAAGAGGGCTACGACGACGACGATCTAGGCGACTGGTGTAGGGAATTCTCGTATGCCAAATGGCATATGCGCAACGGAAAATAGGATCCCTTCCAAGTGATCCATGCGAAAGCAAACTCGTATAAAATAAATTTCTCTAAACCAAACCTATCTTATAGGAGAGGATTACCTTTGTTGCGTGCCCTTGTTAATCCCGCTTTTCCTTTCGGTTTGTTGGATCTTTAGCACGTTCAAGTGTCCGTGCCTCTATACGTATCCACACGAGCAAGCTCTTGTCTCACAAGAGAAACTAGAAGAGCTCTCCTTTACTTCTTGCTAGAGAAGTCCCTAAAGGAGAGGAATCTAGGGAAGAAGAGAAAGGAGGAAGAAGACTACTCTTCTTGCTAGCCTACACTCACAAAGCCACACAACCAAAGCTTCCACCAAGCTTCTCAAGCTCTCTCTCACAACCACACCACAATCACCATCCAAATGATGCTTTGGCCGGCCATTCCATGGGGCCTTTTATAGGGTTGGCAAAACCCTTTCACCTCCTACAATTTAATGCAATCCATTGCATTGAGACATTTGTTTTGGCCGACCACTTAAGGAGACAAAAACCATTTTGTCCCCTTCCACCTTATCTAGCTTAGGTGGATGCTTAGGTGGCATGCTTATGTGGCATGCTTATGTGGCATTCATGCATGTTGAATTAATCTTATTAATTCAATTAAGCTTATGTTATCATATTGAATTAATCTTATTAATTCAATTAAGCTTATGTTATCATATTGAATTAATCTTATTAAATCAATAAGGTAACATATTGAATTAATCTCATTAAATCAATTAGCTAAAATTCTCATTAAGCTTAAAGTCCAAAAACCATTTTGTACTTAAGCTTATTCCCAAATTATTCTAGTCAAACTAGAATACTCTAATTCCTCTAATTATCATGCTCTTTGTGTGTGACCCTATAGGCTCTCATAACGTTGGCAGTGGACCTAAACTCTTTTAGATACACAAGCAATGAGCGGCATCTAGCAATACATCATTGCTACCTAAGTTACGAGATAAGTCAAGATCCGACTAACCTTTCCGTGACTACAATAATATATGACCGTGTCCTTCTATCCTTGATATCAGTTGATCAATGAGGCATAGACCGTGTCATCCTCGATCAATCTATGTGTTTCTTGATCCCGAGTAAACTAACTCAAACAAATGAGCTCAATATCTCATATTGACTCATTCGAGCATGGCCATGCGTTTTAGTAGTTCTACTCAATCAAGGCCCACCGATATCACTCCGTCATATGGAAGGGATAGATCCCATCTACATCACTCACATCCCTCCGCATAATTTGTTACATACCCGATGAATCGCTTTATGGTCCACCCCATTACGGGTGACGTTTGTGATACCAAAGTACATAACTCCTTATGTAGGGAACCGTAGTGACTTGGTCTAAGGACTATTCATACCAATAGTCACATGAGAAAGTTTATGACACTCATATAACGATCCATGAAACTTTCTCATGGCGGGTCGATTCAAGATATATTCTCCAATATATACCCATGTGTCAACTTCGATATCATATATCCATGACTTGTGAGATCAAGTCATCAATTGACCTACATGCTAGTCTTTATGTATTAATATTGCCCTTGCATATTAATACTCGACTAGAACATTTAGGAAAGTGTTCTCTCTGACCTCTCATAATCAATTCGCCAATTGATGTGTCAGTAGATAAGAACCTACTTTTCTAGGGCATTATTATATTTAAATTAGGTGCACAAGCAAGATGTAAATATAATAACCAATCCTTTGCCTTTATAGAATATGATACAAAATGTTCCTATTCAACCATCACATGATTGGTTCTAGGGCTTTAACTAACAATCTCCCACTAGCACTAGTACCAATCACTATGATATCTAATACCTAGTGACCTAGTGTGACCATCATGATTCCTCTGTGCCAAAGCCTTAGTCAATGGATCTGCGATGTTAGCTTCTCGATTGCTCAGATATCCTCACATCTCCTCTATCGATGATCTCTCGAATGAGATGGAAGCGCCGCAGATGTGTTTGGTCCACGATGTGATCGAGGTTCCTTAGCTCGCGCAATAGCCCCATTGTTGTCACAATAGAGGTCTATTGGATCTGCAATGCTAGGAACTACCCCAAGTTCAGCGATGAACTTGCGGATCCAAATGACCTCCTTTCTTTGCATCGGATGCCGCAATATACTTACCTGTTGTAGAATCAAGAATCGTGTCCTGCTTCAACTCTTCCACCACGGCTCCACCATTCGTGCAAAACACGACTCGATTGCGATCTATAGTCATCCTTGTCTGCTTGGAAGCTTGCATCACCGTAACCCTTTACGCTAGCTCCTCATTGCCTCCAATATCGTGAAATATTCTTTCGCTCTTCGTAAGTACTTAAGAATATTTTGATCGCTATCCTGACTTTCACCGATCTGAGTATCTACTCGTCATGCTCAAAGCATACGAGACGTCGAGTACAAAGCATGGCGCATGATAGACCCTATAGCCGATGCATAAGGGATCTTATCCATGCGATCTCTCTCCTCCTTAGAAGAGGACATTGAGTCTTGAAGACTCACACCATGTGATAAAGCGAAACCCTTTCTTAGAATTTTGCATAGCAAACGATCTAGCACTTTATCAATGTATGTACTCGACTTAGGCCAAGTAATCTTCTAGATCTATCTCTATAGATCTTGATGCCTAGAATATAGGCACTTCACCTAAGTCCTTCATCGAGAAACAATTCCCTAACCACATCTTCACAGACCGGAGTGAGGGAATATCATTTCCGATGAGAAGTATGTCATCTACATACAAGACAAGAAATACAACTGTGCTCCCACTATTTCTCTTGTAGACACAAGGCTCATCTTCATTCTTGATGAAACCAAACTCTTTGATTGCATCATCGAATCGAAGATTCCAAACGGCTTGAGAGGCTTGCTTTAGTCCATAAATGGACCTTTGCGGTTTGCATACCTTTCCAGATGCTTTGGATCTTCAAAACCCTCGTGTTGTGTAATGTACACATCCTCGAGTAGCTTTCCATTCAGAAAAGCGGTTTTGACATCCATCTGCCAGATCTCATAATCATGGTAGGTTGCAATAGCAAGTATGATCCGAATGGATTTAAGCATCGCAACTGGTGAAAAGGTTTCTTCATAGTCAATACCATGAATTTGTTTGAATCCTTTAGCCACCAATCTACCTTTATAGGTATGCTTATTACCATCCATGTCAGTCTTTACTTTAAAGACCCACTTACACCCAATGGGTTTTACCCCTTCAGGTGGATCAACCAAAGTCCATACTTGGTTAGTGTACATGGATTCCATTTCGGATCTCATGGCCTCTAGCCATTTCTCTGAATCTGGGCTCATCATAGCTTCTTGATAGGATGTAGGCTCATCAAGATCGACAAGCAATACTTCACCGTTGTCAGTCAAGAGAAAAGAATATCTCTCGGGTTGACGACGGATCCTATTAGATCTACGAAGAGGTTGGTCTACTTGAACAGGTGTTTGCTCCACAACTCTTTGGGCAACAAATTCCTCATCCACAACACTTTGTGGTGCCTGTTCATTTTCCATCGCCTTAGTGTTATCATCATCTTGAACTTCTTCAAGATGAATTTTACTCCACTAGTATTTCTAGAAATAAATTCTCTTTCTAGAAAGACATTTCGCAACAAACACCTTGCCAAGTGTGGGATTGTAAAAGTAATATCCCTTAGTTTCCTTGGGATATCCTACAAAATAACACTTATCCGATTTGGGTCCTAGTTTGCGAGACTTGGACGTCTAACATAAGCTTCACAACCCCAAATCTTTATAAAAGACATTTTGGGACTCTTCCCTATCCATATCGTATATGGTGTCTTTTCTACGCTTTTGATGGAACGCGCGATTAAGTGTGAAAGCTCTCTAGAGCTAAACCCCAAAGGAAGTAGGTAGATCACTGGCTCATCATTGATCGTACCATATCTAATAGAGTACGATTTCTCCTCTCTCGATACACCATTCCATTGTGGTGTTCGTGGAGTGAGTTGGGATATTATCCCACACTCACCAGTGATCACGAAACTCTTGACTAAGGTATTCACCACCTCGATCTGATCGAAGTAGCTTAATACGCTTACCAAGTTGGTTTTGTACTTCATTCTTGAATTCTTTGAACTTTTCAAAGGATTCTGACTTATGTCTCATCAAATATAAGTAGCCAAATCTACTCATATCATCAGTGAAAGTAATAAAGTACTTATAGCCTCCTCTGGCTTCGACATTGAAAGGGCCACATACATCAGTATGTATGAGTCCTAACAAGTCCGTCGCTCTCTCGCCATGTCCACTCAATGGAGTTTTAGTCATCTTTCCTAAAAGACAAGACTCGCATACCTCATATGATTCAAAATCAAATGAGTCCAATAATCCATCTTTATGGAGTTGGGATATGCGTTTTTCATTTATGTGACCTAGGCGACAGTGCCAGAGATATGTCTGGTTCAAATCATTCGATTTGAACCGTTTGGTATTTACGTTATAAATTGGGTTATCTAAATCTAGAACATAGAGACCATTCATAAGTGGTGCATTACAATAGAACATTTCATTTAAATAAATGGAACAACATTTGTCCTTTATTATAAAAGAAAAGTTTTTCTTGTCTAAACAAGATCTAGATTATGTTCTTTGTCAATGCAGTACATAAAAGCACTCCTCTAGTTCTAAGATAAGCCCGGTGGGCAAAGACAAAGAATATGTTCCTACACTCGACAGAACTTTTGCGCCATTGCCTACTCTGAGTCCACTTCGCCCTTTGCCATTATTCTACTATTTCTCTCCACATTAGTACAAATGTGAGATGCACATCCGGTATCTAATACCCATGTAGAAGAAATAGATAGATTAACCTCTATAACATGTATACCTGAGGCAGAAGTCCCACTTCTCTTGTTCTTTACTTCCTCAAGGTAGACTTTGCAGTTCCGCTTCCAGTGTCCAGTCTTACCGCAATGGAAGCAGTCCCCTTCCTTAGGTACTTTACCTTTACCCTTTGAAGTGGATGAATTGGCCTTGCCTTTGGCTTGGGTCTTACCCTTGCCTTTGCGCTTACCTTTGTCCTTCTTGACCATTAGTACATTACTAACTTTCTTTTTGAGATTTGGTTCAGCAGTTCTTAACATGCTGAGAATCTCAGGCAAAGGTTTATCAATTTCATTCATGTTATAATTCATGACGAATTGATTGTATGCTTAAGAATGATTGCAGGATAACATCAGTTGCCAATTCTTGGCTCAGTGGAAAACCTAATCTTTCAAGGTTCTCAACGTACCCAATCATTTTGAGTACGTGAGTTCCTACAGGTGTTCCTTCTTGCATCTTGCATGCAAAAAGAGCCTTAGACACTTCAAAACGCTCGTGCCTAGCTTGTCCTTGATATAGTTGTTTCAAATGCTCAACCATATCATAGGCATCCATGTTCTCATGTTGCTTCTGAAGCTCAGAGTTCATGGTGGCAAGCATAAGGCATGACACATCTAATGCGTCATCTTGATGCTTCTTATAAGCATCCTTTTTAGCACGAGTGGCCGTAGGGCTGGGTGTTCAGGTAGACGCTCTAGGACATATAGTTTATGCGTTCTTGCTTGAGGATATTGCTCAAGTTCCTATCCCAGTCAAGATAGTTTGCTCCATTGAGCTTGTCCTTCTCAAGGACAGATCACAAGTTGAGGGGGTGTGTCGTGTTAGATGACATGGTGATCTACAACATTAAAATGCAAAGTTAAGTATCATACCTAAATCATTTAATTAGGCCTTTAATTAAATGAGGCTCCCACTAAATTCTCATAGCTACTATTTAGCTATAAATTTATATGGGATAAAGATCCACATCATAATTCGTCTTGAGTTAGCTTTGGCTAATCGCCCAAGACGTAGTATAATTAGGTAGGCAATCTTTTGCCAATTACATCTGATGTAACTCTTTAATAGCTTTGGTTAAGTTTTAGATTAGTTTAGTGTTTATTCCTAAACGACTTCGGTGGCGAGCCTGAGAGGCCTTCTTGGATATCGAAGCGACCACTTCTAAGACAAAGCGATGTTAAATCACACAAAACTAATGTTAACACTTATGTTCAAAGCTAATATATGCCTCTACTTTCTTAAAAAATTAAGAAAAAACTTAATTAAGTCTTAACCAAGTTTGATAGCGGGACATCACGATTGTCCACTCGCACTCTTCCAAGATAAAATGCATTGCTTTGCTTTGGCAAACCCAATAACAAATGATCGAGGAAGTAGTGAGTACCAACTTTGGTAGGCATATCGTTTAGACTTATTAAGAAATAAACATGTATCATATACATATTAGCATACATCACATATAAGCTAAACTAATCATGCATCACATACAAGCTAAACTAACATGCATCACATACATATTAAACTAACGTGTCATGGTTATGGCCCTTATTCTACAATCTTCTCAAGCCAATGAAAAGATTGATTGGTCAACCTAGGGATAGCATCTTCTCCTAAGTGCTTCCTTTTGGTTGTCTTGTGTGTTGACTTCCTCCTTGTAACCTCATCTTCCAATGGACCCTCCATCCTTGTTTTGTACATTACAAAAGGAGAAATACTCGAGTTACATTTAGTCTAAAACTAATTTTACAACAAGAATATTAGGAGAAAGGCACCACGCAGCCGTATTAAGAATTACAACACACAATCACAAACTTTTGGGACTAGGCCATAACCATGCACCATGTCATTTTAACTTTTAAAAGACATTGGATATTTTATTATGTTTGAAAATTGCTAATGCAATTATCAACTCATAATAAAATTTATCCTACTTCTATATCACATATAAAATAGAAAACCTATTTTTATACGATCTTTATAAGTGGCTCGATACCCTTTGTAGGGAATCTCGTATGCCAAATGGCATATGCAAGCGGAAAAATAGGATCCCTTCCAAGTGATCCATGCGAAAGCAAACTCGTATAAAATAAATTTCTCTAAACCAAACCTATCTTATAGGAGAGGATTACCGTTGTTGCGTGCCCTTGTTAATCCCGCTTTTCGTTTCGGTTTGTTGGATCTTTAGCACGTTCAAGTGTCAGTGCCTCTATATATCCACACGAGCAAGCTCTTGTCTCACAAGAGAAACTAGAAGAGCTCTCCTTTACTTCTTGCTAGAGAAGTCCCTAAAGGAGAGGAATCTAGGAAGAAGAGAAAGGAAAGAAGACTACTCTTCTTGCTAGCCTACACTCACAAACCACACAACCAAAGCTTCCACCAAGCTTCTCAAGCTCTCTCACAACCACACCACAATCACCATCCAAATGATGCTTTGGGCCCCATGGGTGGAAAAACCCTTTCACCTCCTACAATTTCAATGCAATCCATTGCATTGAGACACCCTTGTTTTGGTCGGCCACTTAAGGAGACAAAACCATTTTGTCCTTCCACCTTATCTAGCTTAGGTGGATGCTTAGGTGGCATGCTTATGTGGCATGCTTATGTGGCATTCATGCATGTTGAATTAATCTTATTAATTCAATTAAGCTTATGTTATCATATTGAATTAATCTTATTAATTCAATTAAGCTTATGTTATCATATTGAATTAATCTTATTAAATCAATAAGGTAACATATTGAATTAATCTCATTAAATCAATTAGCTAAAATTCTCATTAAGCTTAAAGTCCAAAAACCATTTTGTACTTAAGCTTATTCCCAAATTATTCTAGTCAAACTAGAATACTCTAATTCCTCTAATTATCATGCTCTTTGTGTGTGACCCTATAGGCTCTCATAGCGTTGGCGGTGGATCTAAACTCTTTTAGATACACAAGCAATGGCGACATCTAGCAATACATCATTGCTACCCAAGTTCTGAGATAAGTCAAGATCCGACTAACCTTTCCGTGACTACTATAATATATGGCCGTGTCCTTCTATCCTTGATATCAGTTGATCAATGAGGCATAGACCGTGTCATCCTCGATCAATCTATGTGTTTCTTGATCACTGAGTAAACTAACTCAAACAAATGAGCTCAATATCTCATATTGACTCATTCGAGCATGCCATGCGTTTTAGTAGTTCTACTCAATCAAGGGCCACGATATCACTCCCGTCATATGGAAGGATAGATCCCATCTACATCACTCACATCCCTCGCATAATTTGTTATATACCCGATGTCGCCTTTATGGTCCACCATTACGGGTGGCGTTTAGCGATACCAAAGTACATAAACCTTATGTAGGGAACCGAGGTGACGTGTCTAAGGACTATTCATACCAATAGTCACATGAGAAAGTTTATGACACTCATAAACGATCCATGAAACTTTCTCATGGCCTAAGATATATATTCTCAATATATACCCATGTGTCAACCGATATCATATATCCATGACTTGTGAGATCAAGTCATCAATTGACCTACATTTTCTTATGTATTAATATTGCCCTGCATATTAATACTGACTAGAACATTTAGGAAAGTGTTCTTAAAATTCTCTCATAATCAATTCCGCCAATTGAATTTTAAGAACCTATTTTCTAGGGCATTATTATATTTAAATTATGCACAAGCAAGATGTAAATAATAACCAATTTGCCTTTATAGAATATGATACAAAATGTTCCCTATTCAACCATCACATGATTGGTTCTAGGGCTTAACTAACAATGGGTTAGAAATCTTGATAATCCTCTAAGAAAAGGAGACACAATGACTATCCCTTCTTAAAGCCATAGAAGGGACAACTTAGATAGGTCAAAGGCACGTGGTGAAGGCAGAAAAAAGGAGATGCCCTGAGGAGGCCATACAAGAGCTAAGGTGTCTTAGGTGGTCGAAGCTGCAAGGAAATCAAGCCTCCTTTATCGGAAGAAACAAAAAGGATCCTTATTTCGCGAGGAGAAAGTTATCAGTAGCCCTGCCTGCTTGAAGAAATGACCTAGGTTTAAGTTAATCATTTACCCTCAAAAAATTTGATATTTCAAATAGGCCCTTTAAAAATGATTTTTCCTTATCTAAAATAATACAAGAAGTAATTCTAAAATTTTCTTCTCAGTTTTCTGTTATTTTCCTAATTTCAACTAAATGTAAATTTCAGTATTTAACATCCCTAATGTAGCCTATTAACACCTCATGAAGCTTAGATCCAATGGATAAATAAAACTTAAGATCCATGAGAACACAAGATCGGCGTGATAAATCTCTAGATCCCACGCTAGATTAAAACCCTATAACCAATAGAGAGATTAATTCATTTATCCCTAACTCTTGTGATAGGGATCAGTAATAACATCAAAGGAGCTTTTAGTAAGCGAAGAGAAAACCTATTGAGATAGGATTAGTTAGGGTTTGAGGAACACCTAATAAAGATGTTGTTTTCTTCTTCCTTCATTAGAAAAACCTTTCCAACCTTTTAGCCCTTGGGATCAAAAGCCTTTTCCTTAGGTGGTTGAAACAAGATATAGGGCTTCCCTTGGTGTCTTGGTTGTTTTCCATCATCTTCCTCCTTTAGTTGGTGATGGTCAACTCTTGTAGTTGGTTGGGATAGAGAAAATGTCATTTCTATTCTTCCTCTGCTAAAGCAAGGAAAGAAATCTTATCTAGAGCTTCGATTTTGGTAGATCGTACCACCACCCCAAAAGGAGGAAATACATTGAAGATCTGAGGAATCTATTCTTTCTTTGTTTAAGCTTGCTTTTTCAATTAGTTGTAAACAAATTGATAATACATAGCATAAACACAAAACATCCATATGCCTATTCATCTACAGATTAGAGGTTGGCCCAACTTGTTTGTTCAAACCTCTCAAATATCACGACCACAGGTGGGAATCATTTGTCTACAATAATATACATCAAGATCATATAGTAATACATAAGTGAAGCAATTACAGAATATAAGCAAAACTTCACCAAGAAACCCAACCCATCTATCGATCAGCCTCCTAACCCAATACCTATTAGCTCCTATCTAGGCATTCAAAATCTTCCCGGTACCTTTAATGACCTACATTTGGCTGGTCATTTTGGTCTTGTCAAGGATAAATAGGATTGCTAACTAAAGTGGCCAGATTTCATAAAACCTTAGCCATCGACACACATCATCAATGACTAATTTCCCGTGACCGACATCTAGATTTAGAACTCGTTCCATAATTATATGGAACATTATGATAATACATATACATTTGACCCAAGCCTGCCTAACTAAATCTTTCCTACCAACACTATCATTCATAGTCTCACATACTTGTTAGCTACGCCATGCTAAGATGGTGAATACAACAATATTCTTGAGAATATTCAGATGCTTGCTATAAATTAGTGTCCAACAAAACAATACATAAAACACACAATAAATACAAGCAAACACAGATATAACACTTCTACCTCAATTCCTACTCTACCAAGCATATTAAGACCTACATGCAAATACACACCACTAATCCAAATACTCCTTCTCAACAATAAGTCAGAGGTGGAGAAACCTCTTACAAAGATTACAATAGTAATACAAAGTAAAACAAGCAATTACAAATGAAATACAATTAAAGAATGCAAAGAAAAATATAACCATCAAGCTTGCTGTTTGTTGCTTGTCACTAGATAATTCACCAAATTACCCCATATCTTCTCAAAGAACAATGAAAAATCCACACATCAATACATTCGGCATACATTTAATCGATTATATCATACGACCTACTCTATCTCAATAAATAATGATGTATATAATCAAATCTATAGACATAGACCATATATCAGATATATATAATAATATGTATAATATATACTAATATACATAACATATGATATATATATAATATATATATATATATATATATATATATATATATATATATATATATATATATATATATATATATATATATATATATATATATATATATATATATATATATATATACGCATATATTCTAATATATATGCTACATTATGCCTAGCCTGTGTGACCAACAATGTACCCTACACGCCAAATAAAAATCAAACTACGGTGGGTCATATATGCAACAAGACCAGAGTGGTCTATAATAACCACTAAAAACATAAAACCACATACCCTACCACACTATACAATACAACAATTACTATAATACTTAATGTATAGTAACAAATGCCCCTATACTTGAAGTAACATGGGAACATGACGAATATCTCTCAACGCAAGAGATGTGAATAACATGAATACATATATATTACAGAATATTCCAAGATCAACTCCATCAATATTCTCTATCCTATAGAGGGTCATACTCAACTGATCATAATAACCTAGGACCACTGGTCCATAGCGACACACCATTCTCAACTCACATGACCATTTACACAACACAAGGTTGTTATTAGGTATGCAACATAAATCCTACATTTAGGGCATTACCTACCCACGGATGACCTTTTACCCAATTTACAAATCATGTCATCATCCGTACTCTAACATCTACACCCTACTAAACATTTATAGATCTACTTACATCACATTTGTAACTCCTAAATCGTGATAAAGGAAAATGTGATATCAACATTTGAGCATATCTATAGCCAACGACAAGTATCAAGCATAGGATAAATAAGAGCAAGGTCAAGATAATATGAACATATAACATGCTCATTTCTATGTCTAAATCTGAATGCAATTACATCTACTTGACCAGGGTAGGAAATTACCCACCTGTTATGTAGACACCAATTGTCTTTATGTCCATGAATTTACCTTGAATCAAAGTCCTGAAACATAGTATATGAATTATATAGAATTCTATCACAATCCAATATTCCTAATAACCAGTTCAAATCCGATTACGTAAGAAATACTTCTACAACTCTATCGTGATATACCCAATAGATCCAATAACTATAATTCAACTAACTGGAAGTCAGATACCAAATTTTATAACATTCTGATCCTGACTTACCCATTCTTGCTTCAATTCTCCACCATGGATTTGGAACCAAGTCTATTGTCGAATAGGGATAACCCTATTCAAGTCTTATCCATTGTCTGTAATCCATCACCAATACATGGAATAAAACAGGATAATATTACTTGTTATATATCTAATATCACATACATATAATTACACAGATCAAAACTCACCTCGTATCAAATATCTAAAACTGTAGAATCCAATCTAACCTAAACACCTGCAATTTAATATCCACGCTTACATCCCATCCACCATTCTCACAATGCTTTAATCTAAATAAATATAACAATAATGGAGGTCTTACCACAAATTAATGGTGAAGGCAGTAAGAAATTCCTTAGGAGATTCATTGATCCACCCTAGGGAATTTAAATATGAAATGATCATATTTATCGACCGAACCCATTACTCTGATTGCCTTTTCCCACCTAGCATTCGCAACATCACAAATAACATCAAATTCACGATCAATTTCTCTAATATATACTAAAATCAAACCATTACTCATACATGGAAAAGAATCTGGCCATCCGCTCAGCAATTACTGCAAAAAAATCAGTTCGGCCCCCCCTTCCTCTTGGACTCCAAATCGCATCAGAAAATTATAGTAATCTGATCGACAGTGTTGTGGAGAAGCACGAATGGAAGATGGAGGAAGACAGATCGATTGCTGAGGAAACAAAGAAAATGCAGTGCACGACCTCAACAAGGCACAAGCAAGAGTCAGATCCCTCGGTGGAATCGCCGACAGAGTCATATGCCATCACAACCGACAGATCGCGAGGTCTATCTCCTCCCTATCCTCGACGCTGGACGCTTGCAGAAATGGTTGGCGAATGGTCATGATCGTCCCCTGATAGGGTGAGGTCGTCGGAGCAAGTAGTCGATGTCGACCGCTGGGGCAAAGGCGGTAACTTGGTGGGCGTAGTGGCGCGCACTCGTGAGAAGATGAAGTGAGGCGGTAGCAGTGTGGCGACGATGACTGGCACGACAGTGGTGCGGTAGGGTGCACGACGAGCGGCTCGAGGAAGCATCCATCGACGGCGGCAACAAGCTCGGGACGGAGATCAGGCACGGATCGATGTCGGCGACAGTGAAGAGGAGAATTGCAGCTGTGCGTGAGAAGTCGGGAGGAAGAAAGAGAAGAGAATCGTTCGGAAAAAGGGAGCGGCGGAAATCGAAAGGAAGAAGGGGAAAAGATGCGTCGGAGAAAAATAACCGTCCAGCATTAATTAAACCTATTAATTTCCTAGCAGATAGTCTAAACAGGCTTTATAAAAGCCTATCCGCTTTATCCCCATGAAATATCCATAAAATCTCCGTTTAAATCCAAAAACAATTCTAAAAATTCCTGAAAAATTCTATAAGATAATTTCTTAATTAACAAGGACATTTTCTATTATTTTATTTTATGGTATCTTACATTCTCCCCCACTAAAAAGAAATTTGGTCCCCAAATTTCATACTTACATGCAAAATTATGCAAGTTTCCAAAATGACCACATAGATGCCTCAAGTGACTAGATGAGGGTACCGAGCTCGGATAGTATTTTCCAGCTCCCACATAGCCTCCTCATTGGTATGATGCCGCCATCCAACCTTTACGAGTCGGATGGTTTTGTTCCACAACTAACGCTCCTTGCGACCAAGAATTCGCATTGGAATCTCCTCATAGGTCGCATTCGGCTGAAGTGGAATCGGTACCTCCTTTAGATCATGATCATATCGCGGCACATATTTCCTCAACATATAAATATGAAATACATTGTAAACACCTGCCAGTGTCGGAGGTAAAGCCAACCGGTAAGCTACACCTCCAATTCATGCCAATATCTCAAATGGGCCAATATAGCATGGAACTAATTTCCCTTTTAGCCCAAATCATTTCACCCCTTTCGTAGGTGAAACACGTATAAATACATGATCCCTTACTGAGAATTCCAAAGGCCTTCGCCTCCGATCTGCGCAACTCTTTTGTCTATCATGTGCCTCTAATAACCATCACCTGATGATGCACACCAACTCCGCATCATGTTGGATAATCTGTGACCCCAATAGTTGTCGTTCCCCGACCTCCTCCCACAACACAGGAGATCTGCAGGGTCTGCCGTATTAGGCCTCAGAAGGAGTCATCTGAATGGAGGAGTGATAGTTGTTGTTATAGGCAGATTCCACTAAATAAACTGGTCCTCCCAACTGCCTCTGAACTCCATGACACAGGATCTGAATAGATCCACCAACGTCTGAATGATATGCTCAGACTGTCCTTTCGTCCGCAGATGAAACGCGGTACTGAATCGAAGCTCTAAGCCCATAGCTTGCTGTAGACTTTGCCAAAATCGTGAGGTAAATCATGGATCTCTATCAGATATGGTACTTAAAAGTGCCCCATGCAGTCTGATAATCTCTCGATAGTACAACTCTGCCAGATGATCCAACGGATCCGACCCACGAATAGGTAGAAAATTAGCTGATTCGGTTAGTCGATCCACTATCACCCAAATCGCATCATGTCCTTTACGGGTTCTAGATAATCCCACAATGAAAATCAATAGTGATATGCTCCCACTTCCATTCCGGAATCGGAATTTCCTGGAGCAATCCAGTGAGTTTTTGATGTTCAGCCTTCACCTACTGGCATACTAAGCATCGAGCAGCAAAATCTTCTATATCTCTCTTTATACCATTCTACCAGTATAAACATTTCAAATCTCGGTACATCCAAGTACCACCAAAATGTATAGCAAATCTTAAATGATGTGCCTCCTGTAGCAACTCTTTCTTAAATGGATGTGTGTCCAGAACACATATCCATATTAGAGACGGGAAATTATCTTCTCACAAGAGAAGTCTATCTATCGTCCAAAATCCACTCCACACACTTTGTAAGTGCATGGAAGACTATAGCGATCAATCTCACAAGTTGCAACAGCTCGCGTTCCAGCAACTCTATAGTAGCTACCTAGTAGCTAGTTAAATTCAATGAGCATTTCTGCTCAATACATCCACAAATCCAGATAATAACTACTAAAGCCACGTCATGCATATGATAGCCTGTCTCGTAGTTTCTTAACTGTCATGAGCATAAGATACGCCTCATTCAACTGCATTCGAATTGCTCCGATCCCTGAAATGATGCATTTGCATACAACATCCTTTTATCCACCCTGGAAGGATTAAGTAATACTCATGTAAAAGTTAACCGCCGTCTAGGTCCTGTAAACTGGTTTCACTAGCTTCCAACTAAATGATTTCCATCATAACCTTTTTCAAACAAGTCCATGGTATAGTAATGCTAAAACATCCTATCCACATCTACAGTAATAACCAAATCAATACAAGGAAACCACCATCTACGGTGGTCGAGTGCGTAATTCCAACTACCACAATCAACAGTGGCCAAGTTACACAACTCCAACAATCATAAACTGTTCTGATCGTGTCCAAAATACACGATTCTCAAATCCATGGACGACTAATTCATTAAATAGTCTATCAACATAATCAAAACTCATAAAATTCATACAAAGTATGAAATTATCGTCCTTCATACACCTACATCCTATTTACTCTAAGCTGATGATATATCAATCATCACAACGACAATGATAATTGTATGACACCATGTCACTACAATATCAATACTCCAGTCGTAAACTAACCCTAGAGTATACACAGGTGTCCTTAGCTGATCTAAATAGATCATCTATCCATAACGAAGGATATTCATTCACAACAACTACTATATTCCATCATCAATAATCGATGCATAATCTCAAAGGTTCATCTCTCTTTCAACAAAGAGTTCTGGATCTTCTCAAGGAGGAATACTGGAATAGATAAATATCCCTTCCAACATCTCCTATAATTGCAACTCACGTTCTTCCAATTTCTATAGTGTTTAGCAACACTGATACCAACAAAATTATCACTCATATGAGGTATTCAATATCGACACTATCCTCAAAATCACTCCAATCGCCTACTTCACTTGCCCATGCAACGGCAAGCCTAGGAGTTCATCCGAAACTACATCCATATTCTCTCAGATTATACACACATTCGAGAGACATAATCATACCATAATCTCAACAATTTGACCATCTATAAGGATATGTCTACAGTAAAGATATATCTATCCAAGTCTAAGAGCATCCCTTGACTTCTTAATTGTTGATCCACATCTCACTTGATGGTAGAGATACCACCGACCCAAAAGTCGATGTAAAGGAACCCTTCTTATCCAAACTAAAAATGTTCTAGACAAAGATACCTATAAACTACAAGTATCTCTCAATATATTAACTTAGAGGGTAAAATTAAAGTAATACCCTGAACGATTAATTGTCTGCCAATCCGATCCAAAGGCTCCCCACAGGTCTCGGCCTTTCTCTAAAGAGAAACAAGATCAGATCCAACAGTCCGCGATAAAGCGATCGCATTTCGATGATGAATGACCCGAGGATTTTCCTAGATCATCTGATCCCATCACTTAATCCTACGAGCTGCAACTGTAGAATACCAAATAGATACGACCATCGTTGTATACTCTATCCTCTGTACAAAGCTAATCCACATCTAGGGTAACTGTTGTTGTTGTCTGCATGAGTCTTCTACGATGTCTTCTGCTGATACTGCTGAGTAAATCACTTCCCTTGAAGGGAAGTATCACGAAACTCCAACCATGCCTGAGGTAGTAGGTTGTTGCTGATGAGATAACCCAATCTTCTGTGTTGATCTCTGCTATCGAGACGGTGAATCATCCTCCCGGAACACCTTTGATAGTCTTCAAAGTATACCTCCTCAAATGTACTGGTTTCTTACAATAGCAACAAATGAACTGATCCAATAGATAATCTAACTTTGTGTGTCTTTGTGATCCGCACTACACGCACATAACCCGAAGTCTTTCTTCTGATTTCGCTGATAACATCAGACAATTCTAACAATCTGCGATTGGTCTTCTATGATCGAAAAAAACTCTCCAATAGTAGCTGGTGGCTTATGACTCCGATCTTGCTCCTTTTGTCCAATAGTCGGAGACTTCTGACTCCAATAAGTTGTCCTGCAATATCTGCTTATCGGTCTCCAACTCTTAAACACTTGTACGGGTCATTTCTAAACTCCTGACTCAATCCAACATCTTCCGACAGGATCTGATAGAAGATCCAGTCATCTTAATCCAACAGTAAGCCAACAACCATGGGTGGCTTAAAACATTCATTCACATTCTTGAGCTATTAGGTGAGCGTAAACTCTGCAAGTCTAATGACTCTGCATGGTATTCCCGTTATCGATGATCACTCTACTTGAAGCTCAAGAATTCCCTACAATGTGTCACAGAAAGTGACACGGGGAAATACACTCCCTCAACATCACTAAACCATGATCAAGTGATGTTTTATTCCCCTACAATGTTATTTTCTATATTTACCACCAAGTACCGTCTTGATCCCGATAATGGTATACAAATAACTCTAATTTCACTGTATAACACAAGTTAAGTACTCAAAAGTACCTTCAAAGTTATACAACCCTGTACGAACAACTCAGGGATCAAAATCCCTATGAAACATCGTAAACTAACATTTTGCTATCTACATCAACAATAGCCTACTTGTCTTGTCCATTACCCAACAAGTAATGATCTGACTAGCATAATTAGTAAAAATCTCTAAGACTGTAGTCTCTAATTTCCACAAGAAATGTGATGACTTGACCCCTATTTTCTGACTTGGATCAGTCGGCTCTCAAAGGTAAATCATCTTTTCGACACAGGTTCAAGACTCACAGACTCAATAGGTCGTTCCCGTGGTCAACTCATACCACGGTTACGAATAATAACCAACACACTACAGGTTATTCCCTGTTGTATACACTAAATACAGAGCCAACAAAACTAGGAGTATAAACACTAAAGGTATCTCCGGTTAGTCGCCTCGGAGGACGACCACTACTATGAGTCTGCACAGGTGTCATAACTCTGACTGTATACACCTATTGATCAAGTTTAGATAAATATCTACTAAACTATAAGTTATCAGGAATTCTTACCTCGTGCTGCTTGGAGCTCAGGTCGCTGTCAGTCTCATCTCAGAAAACCAAAACCGAAACAAATCGACTCACGAGAATCCAAGACTCGACACAAAACAATATTGTATGGCATTGCAAAACCTAGGGCTATGATACCAATAAAGTTGTCACGCCCCGAGAGTATGTCATGCCGAAAATCAAACGGATGGCATCTCCCCTGTATGTGGCAACATATACAGTTAATACAAGGCTCGTAGGCCCACAAGCACAACATAATAAGCAAATATATATATCAACCACAACAGAAAACATAAAACCATATACCCATAACCACAAATATACAATACAACCCACACACCATGCATACCGGTATGACTAACACCAACTAAGAAACACCGTACCAAAACCAGAAAAGAAAGGTACAACATTAGCAACGTCCAACACTATAAAACATCACATAAAACCACATACATATAGAAACACCAATGATAACCAAAAAACTTGGACTCTCGGAGTTGAGATGAGACGATATCAGCCAGCGGTGCTCCAAGCCGTCACGAAGACTTCTACTTGTTACCTGGGCGACAGAAAAACCCAGGGTCCATGGTGGTAAGTATAACTCAGCAGGTAATAAGATAGAATATGTAAATATATTAATATCACATGTAATTCAACAGTATAATCTACAGGTACAACAAGTATACATCAGCATAATAAATATACATACATGCATACCACTAAACAAATTGAATAACAAATGATGCTGACATACCAGACAGTCAACTACTCTACACTCATCCAACCTGGGCATATATCCACAATATAAGGTATGAAGAGTAATACTAACTCAGACTACATCAAGATACGGGTAGAGGGTATCACAATGACCGACCCACAAGTATACAGGTACCCATCCTACTACCATACAGAAAATACAATAGCATGTATGAATATGTACAAACAAATACAACAAGCATAGTACATACAAATGCATCATCAGAGTGAGTATATATATAGACTGCATCTGTATGTATACTAATCACCATCATCCATGTATTATATATATATATATATATATATATACATACATACATGCATATATGTATATATATATAGCAATATGCAAAACGTCGTATGATACGGAAATGTAGCATGCATGGTCATGCCTACGCACCCCTACTCACTACCACGACCCTAGTGTGGCCTAGGTGGCACGAAATGACAACTGTCCCAACTCAACACCAACCACTGCTCTAGAGTGGCCGAGTGGGCAGTATAATCAAGTAGCATATGAGCATAAAGTGCCCGCTACACAACAGGGGTCCCTGCTGCTGGCCACTCCGACTGACACTACCTATGAGTGGTCGAGTGTCATGCACCCAGGATAACTGCACGCAACTCTAACTACCACCGTCTATAGTGGTAGAGTGTGACACGACAAATGCTCTGCCCTCACACCAGTTACTCCTCGGGGAGTAACCTAGGAGGCAAGATGACTGATGACTCTCTCAACCCCAAGGGAGACTATGTCGTCAGAATACATGCAAATGACATGAATGTACTGTCACACATACAGACATCTACCACAAACTCTCTGTTCAACAGAGAGTCATACCCATTTGATCAATACACTCTCTATTCTGTAAAGGGTCGTACTCAACTGATCATAACAAGCTAGGACCACCGGTCCGTAGCGACACACCATTCTCAACTCACCTGACCATTTACACAACACAAGGTTGGTATTAGGTATGCAACATAAATCCTACATTTAGAGAATTACCTACCCACGAATGACCTTTTACCCAATTTATAAATCAGGTCATCATCCGTACTCTAACATCTACACCCTACTAAACATTTATAGATCTACTTACATCACATTTGTAACTCTTAAATCTTGATATTGGAAAATGTGATATCAACATTTGAGCATATCTATAGCCAACGACAAGTATCAAGCATAGGATAAATAAGAGAAAGGTCAAGATAATATGAACATATAACATGCTCATATCTATGTCTAAATCTAAATGCAATTACATCTACCTGACCAGGGTAGTAAATTACCCACCTGTTATGTAGACACCAATTGTCTTTACGTCCATGAATTTACCTTGAATCAAAGTCCTGGAACATAGTATATGAATTATATAGAATTCTATCACAATCCAATATTCCTAGTAACCAGTTCAAATCCGATTACGTATGGAATACTTCTACAACTCTATCATGATATACCCAATAGATACAATAACTATAATTCAACTAACTAGAAGTCAGATACCAAATTTTATAACATTGTGATCCTGACTTACCCATTCCTGCTTCAATTCTCCACCACGGATCTGGAACCAAGTCTATTGTCGAATAGGGATAACCCTATTCAAGTCTTATCCATCGTCTGCAATCCATCACCAATACATGGAATAAAACAGAATAATATTACTTGTTATATATCTAATATCACATACATATAATTACACAGATCAAAACTCACCTCGTATCAAATATCTGAAATTGTAGAATCCAATCTAACCTAAACACCTGCAATTTAATATCCACGCTTACATCCCATCCACCATTTTCACAATGCTTTAATCTAAATAAATATAACAATAATGGAAATTCATTGATCCACCCTAGGAAATTTAAATCTGAAATGATCAGATTTATTGACCGAACCCATTACTCTGATTGCCTTTTCCCACCTAGCATTTGCAACATCACAAATAACATCAAATTCACGATCAATTTCGCTAATATATACTAAAATCAAACCATTACCCATACATGGAAAATAATCTGTCCATCCACTCAACAATTACTGTAAAAAAATCAGTTCGGCCGCCCCTTCCTCTTGGACTCCAAATCGCATCAGGAAATTACAATAATTTGATCGACAGTGCTGTGGAGAAGCACGAATGGAAGATGGAGGAAGACAGATCGATTGTTGAGGAAACAAAGAAAACACAGTGCACGACCTCGACAGGGCACAAGCAAGAGTCTGATCCCTCAGTGGAATCGCCGATAAAGTCATCTGCCATCACAACCATCAAATCGTGAGGTCCATCTCCTCCCTATCCTCGACGCCGGACGCTTGCAGAAATGGTCGGCGAATGGTCATGATCATCCCCCTGCAGGGTGAGGTCGTCGGAGCAAGCAGTCGACGTCGACCGCGGGGGCAGAGGCGGCAACTAGGTAGGCATAGTGGTGCGCACTCGTGAGAAGATGAAGTGCGGCGGTAGCAGTGTGGCGACGATGACTGGCACGACGGCGCCGTGGTAGGGTGCACGACGAGCGGCTCGAGGAAGCGGCCATCGACGGTGACAACAAGCTCGAGGCAGAGATCAGGCATGGATCGATGTCGGTGATAGTGAAGAGGAGAACTGCGGCTGCGCGTGAGAAGTCGGGAGGAAGAAAGAGAAGAGAATTGTTCGGAAAAAGGGAGCGATGGAAATCGAAAGGAAGAAGGGGAAAAGCTGTGTCGGAGAAAAATAACCATCAAACATTAATTAAACCTATTAATTTCCTAGTAGATAGTCTAAATAGGCTTTATAAAGCTTATCCGCTTTATCCCCATGAAATGTCCATAAAACCTAATTTCTTAATTAACAAGGACATTTTCTATTATTTTATTTTACAATATCTTACATCTATACCGCCAAGGTACATTGGACTTACGCTGCCAAGACTCCGCTTGGACTTTACACCGCCAACCATTGGACTTATGCTGCCAAGACTCCACCCTTGGACTTTACACCGCCAATGTCACCCCTTGGACTTTCCAATTGCCAAGACTCAAGCTTGGACTTTCCCTTGCCAAGACCCATGCTTGGACTTTCCTTGCCAACCCATGTTGGACTTTCCATGCCAAGTACACAAGACTTGGACTTCTCCCATGACAATGGTCAAACCATCGTCAAACATCAAAATCCCACTCGAATCAAATTCGAGTCCAGTCAATCATAACCTGGGTCGATTGCACTAACAATCTCCCCAAAATATTTGTCAAACATCAAAACACTATTCGAGTAAAACTCGAGTCTAATCAATTGTGACCTGGGTCGATTGCACCAATAATCTCTCCCTTTTTGATGTTTGACAAAAACAAAACACCTTTGAGTTAGGCCCTAACTCAAATCTCCTTACCAATTATCCCAAATTGGTAATCCCGTAAATTCTCCCCCTGTTTGACATACATCAAAAAGGTTCTCCCCAAAGAGGTCAATGTCTCATATCCCAATGAGATCTTACAATCTCCCCCTTAGTCCAAAAACACCTAGGATGCCTACAATCTTCCTAGTGATAAGTCTCATATCACTTAAGAGAGGCAATCCTAACTTCTCCAAAATTCTCCACATTCTCCCCCTTACAAGGAAGAATATACATCTATCATCCCAAGATGGATAACCTTCCCCTAAAGGCTTGCTCCCCCTTGACCATTGCACCAACAATGTCCTTGGGAAGTCCCTAAGCCTATAGGCACTCTAAACCATCAAAAATAAGGTTAAAAATTCAACATTGAACTTTCCACACCTTAAAATTGATACATCACCTTAACAACTCTCCTAATCCATATCCAATGGATTTTCACCCTTTCTAATGCTTTCCAAAGCATATCCTAAGGTTAGGAGCAGTTAGGGAACCCTAACATAGCTGAAACATGGGCTAAACATCCTTGTTTATCCGAAATCAGCATTGGCAGTCGACTTTATCAGTCAACAGTCGACTGCCACCCAAGGCAGTCGACTAATATCTGCAAAACACATAAATCAATTTTCAGAAACCAGTTTTCAAAATTCATAAATAATTATACATAATGCGAAAAATCATGAAAATTCATATGTATAATACTTATAACACACATTATGGGTGAAAAAATATTTGAAAAATCCTATCTAGTGAAACCATTACGAAGGTTAAGGGTTCCTCCTCTTGTTCTTGTTCCAAGGTTGAAGATCTAAGCTCCCCCTTAATTCTTGAAGTGGAGGCTTCGACTATTTCTTCCACCTCTTCGTTGGAAATTGAATATCTATCAACCTCCAAGTCTACATGAGCTTGGGATGAAGATGGACTTTCTTCTTCTTGAGGCTCCTCCATTTTTGTGGATGAAGAATCTTCATGAAGCTTGATTACCTTGCTCCATAATTCCTTCGCATCCCTAAACTCACCTAATCTATACACAACCTCATTAGGTAACAAATTTAATAACAGTTGTGTTACCTTATCATTTCTTTCGAATTGTTCTAGTTGCTCCTTTGTCCATTTCTTTTTCTTGAGTATTCTACCCTTCTTGTCCATAGGAACTTCAACTCCTTGCATCAAAATAAACCAATTTTCTATTTCACACATTAGAAAATGTTCCATCCTTACCTTCCATTGATTGAATTCTTTAGCTCCATAGAGTTCATATAGAGGAGGCACATTGATGTCCCATCCCAAATCAAAATTTGGCTCCTCCATCTTCCTTCTTCCCTCTAGCATGCTCTCTTAGTTGTTAATCCTTGAAGAGCGACCTCGCTCTGATACCACTTGTTAGGACCTGTGTGCCCGCTAGAGAGGGGGTGAATAGCGATTCAACGTTCTTGATGGAATTCATTCGCGTGCTTGCTATAAAGGTTAGTGTACGCAGCGGAAACAATAATGATAAAACAAATACACAACACAAGTAATACACGAGATATAACATGGTTCGGAACCTTAAGATTCCTACTCCACTGGTTGGGCTACTAAGAGCCCTAGCGATGCAAACACACACCACTATTCCAAATACTCCTTCTCGACAACAAGTCGGAGGTGGAGAAATCTCTTACAATGATTACAATAGTAATACAAAGTAAAACAAGCAATTACAAATGAAATACAATAAAAGAATGCAAAGAAAACTTTACAACCGATCTTTTGGAAGCTTGAATTGCACCAGCAAATCACCCCAAATCTTCTCAAAGAACCATGCCAGAAATCCTCTCCACGAGCTACTTTTATAACCTACATTCGAGCTAGATTTCGCTTAGCAGTCGACTGATCGAGACCATTAGTTGACTGCTCCTATAGCGGTTGTCTCACAACGGCATGAGCCACGTTGGATAAGTTCCAACGAATAGACTATCAGTCAACTGATCATACCCATCAGTCGACTGATCGAGTCATCACTGATCACAAACTCTAACGATCCACTCGTAAACTTTCTCCCCGACTGACCAAGAGTCAATTGATCTCCGATCAATTGATCACCAGCTCATTAGTCGATCGCCCAATGTGCATCAAACCGCTAGGCCATTTCCTGTAGTCGAACTCTAGTCGACTGACCATAATATCAGTCGACTGATAACCTCATCCATGAGGTTTTAACCCCAAGTATGGTGCCCCCATACTTGCTAGACCACCCTTAGCCTAGACCTAAGTCTTCTAGCCACCTCCGTCAGCCTCATGCCTATTAGAACCCTCCAAGTCATCCATGACTTGTTCATCCATACACTAGCCTTCAAGTGCTTCCATCGGTTATTGTCATGCTAAGCTGGTCTATACCGCCAAGGCACATTGAACTTACGCTGTCAAGACTCTGCTTGGACTTTACACCGTAAACCATTGGACTTATGCTGCCAAGACTCCACCCTTGGACTTTACGCCGCCAATATCACCCCTTGGACTTTCCAATTGCCAAGACTCAAGCTTGGACTTTCCCTTGCCAAGACCCATGCTTGGACTTTCCTTGTCAACCCATGTTTGACTTTCCATGCCAAGTACACAAGACTTGGACTTCTCCCATGACATGGTCAAACATCAAAATCCCACTCGAGTCAAACTCGAGTCCGGTCAATCATGACCTGGGTCGATTGCATCAATAATCTCCCCAAAACATTTGTCAAACATCAATGTCAAATATCAAAACACTACTCGAGTCTGGTCAATCGTGACCTGGGCCGATTACACCAACAACATCCGATCTGACCCACCACGGCTTCCACCAGCTATCCGGTCTGCCTGACCCAGTTGGACTTTTTGCCAATTGTCCAATATCCTAACCCAATCGGTCTTCATGCCAAATGTCTAGTCCACACGGCCCATCTGAACTTCATGCCTGGTTTCCGGTCCTCCTGATCTGTCAAGTCAACTACCTAATATTTGATCAACACGGCATACTAGGACTTCCTATTAAGTCTGCACTCTTAACACTAATATTAAAACACAAGTAAGTCCTAACTTTAACTATGATTCATACATCAAAACTAAGGAGTGATGCTCTCTACATCAACAGGGGGAATAAGGTCAGAATATACTGAGGTAATGGTTGGCTGATCTGGTTCAGTAATAATTATAATTGGGGATTCAGGGGATTCGAGGGAAACCTGTGATATAGAAGTATAAGTTATTCTATCAAGAATGGAATCAAGAAATTCAAAATAAGCAATAATGGAATAGTAAGGATTAGTTACTGAGGTGAGTGGTTCAGAGGCAGTAGAGGAAGTGGTTGTTGAATCAATTCTTTTTTTTTTCTTTTGTTGTTTGGCTAGAGTCCTGGCAATGGCTACACTCATCATATCCTCTGCAAAATAGAATGTGGATGAACATTGTAAAGTAAATTCAGTGATGATACAGAGTCTGATGTCGATATATATGGGAAACAAGAAATTGTAACTGTCTGGCACGGGCTGACATTATCAGGTGATTAATGAGTATGCAAAATCAGGCATTGTGGATATGTAAATTAAGACATCGGTATATTTTTTAGGCATGTAAGATGGGGTTTCAATATATGCTTCTGGATCAGTATAATAAATAAAGAGCATATGGTGCTAATGTGCAGGTTAAGAAACAAGATGCAGTATTGTTATATATATTAAGATAATTGCAGTAAGAAAAACTTACCAATGGGGTGTGCATCCGATGATTGAACAAGGGATAGTCCATAGTAGGACAAGATCAGTTCTTGGAGAAGCTCATTAATGCTGAAATGTTTATTTTTGAGCTTGCCTTCAATGGAAGGAAAGTTAATTGTTGCCATAACAATTTTAAGGTCAGGGAGATTTTTAAGGGTAGTTCTCTAGCGAAGGGAAAATTGAAGGACGGGATCCATAAGGACAAAGAAATATAACTCCTTCCAACCCTTGTAGGAAGTGGGCATATCGGTCAGGAATTGGTACCCTTGGCGTGCCATGAAATAGAACACACCTAAGTCATCCATTTTTAGCTGATAGAGGCAATGGAATATGTGAGGGATTTGGTGGATGTTGAGATGTTGAAAGATGATAATGATGCCGACAAGTATGTGGATGGAGTTAGGGGCGAATTGGTTGATCGGGAGGTCATAGTAGGTGAGGAAGTGAAAGAGAGGTTTTGGGACAGGAAGGTGGAGACCTTCTATTTGTCTTGTAAAAAGTGTGCTGGTGTAACGCCATAAAATTATAAGCGGTTCAAAGTGGTTATATCGATTTTAACGTCGTAAAAGGGTTCAGAAAAATAAAAAAAAATATATGGTTCGTTATAGCTAGGATTCGAACCATGAACCCTTTAAATTGGGAGATAGCCTTAATACCACTATTCCATAGGATGCTTCTTGTCTAGGATGTACAAATATTATATAATATAAGTATGAAAAGATGAGGAGTTTTCTTTCATCTCCCTAAGTATTAAAGGGGAATTAAGAGAGGGAAACCCCAAATTCTCTTCCTCCTTCTCCCCTTCTCCCCTTCTCCACCGAATTCCCTCTTCCTCCTCCCCTTCTCCACCGAAACCTCCTCTCCCTCCTTCCTCCCTCTTCATCCAAAGCTATAGAGCTTCTTGGGTTGGGATCCTCAAGAGGGTTTTCAAGGGGAGTTCCTCACAAGGCTTGGTGTTGCTAGAGGATCAAAATCCACCTTCTTCCTCCTCCTTCCTCTCTCTTCATCCAAAGCTATAGGGCTTCTTGCTTTGGGATTCTCAAGAGGTTTTCAAGGGGGTTTCCTCACAAGGGCTTAGTATATGCTAGAGGATCATTCCTAAGGCTAAGGAATAGGGGAAGATCTTCATCTCACAAAAACCCTAGCGGTATATTAGTAAGATAGCAAGAGAATATAAGTATTTCTCACTTGCAGTATAAGTAGCTATTCGATTGTTTTATCTAGATTCTTTTTCCATGTTTTATTTAGATTATATGTTTTGTTCAGATTGTATTTGTTCAGATTTAGAGGCATTATATGTATATTTCTTTGGAAGCAAGACATAAGATCGCAAGGATGCTTCCCCTACGAGTTTTGGGGACAAAAAGTATGATCAAATATCTTGAAAGGCTTCCTATATGAGTTTTTGGAGTATGATCATGTTAATTGTTTATTATATAGCAAAATCAGTAGATCATATATAAAGAAAGTATTTTACTTTAAAGTGGCATGTACCGGGCCCTTAGATCGCCCATGGGCCCTAGACCACCCTTAGTAAGTTGCCCAAATAAGTTCGGTGGCTAGCTACCTCGAATTCCATTAGGGTTGCGCGCAAATTGGTACAATGATGGGCTGCCCAAATAAGGATGTTTACTGATTTTAAAGTATATATATGGTTTCTAAAGTTAACCAAAGCACAAGGTTCATAAGCTTAAGTATATCTCATGTGCATGTTTCTACAAGCGAAGCTTATTTCAAAATCATGTATGCAAGTTGTGTATTTCAAGTTCATGCATTGTGTTATGTACACATGTTTTTATATGTTTAATGCAGAAAGTTCATGTATTTCAAGTTGAATCATTGTGTTATGTACAAGTGTTTCTAAATGTTAAATGCAGAATTTTCTTAATGGCAAGTATGAGCATATGTTTGCATGCAAGTATTCTAATAGAATGTTTTTCTTATAATGCGATGTTTTGTGAGAATAGGATGTAATTACTAATCTTCATTGCTTATAGTTTTTATTCCTTATACTGCAGATAAGGGTAAAACAAGGCTTGAGTAAGAGGGGGCAGCGAATGAAGTACTTGGTGTGTGTGGCAGCGGAACAGTGGATTACGATCTTGAATTTGCTAGTATTATGTTATGTTAAGCCCTTTGAACTTGCTAGTGTGCTAGTGTTCATGTTATATGCTTGATTATGTTATGTCTAAGAATATCGAACTTGCTAGTATTATGTTATGTTAAGACTTTTGAACTTGCTAGTGTGCTAGTGTTCATGTCAGGTGTTGGTGTTCATGTTAGGTGATAGTGTTGATGTTATGTATTAATGTTCACATTTATTTTTATGTCAAAGATGCATATCAGTACTATCTCCATGCATGAGGTTGAGTTACTTAAGAATGTTTTATGTTAGAACTCTAGTGAATGTGTATGCTTAGTTATGTTAAGAACATGTGTAATCTCCCTGTGTCAACATGCCAATGTAGTTGATCTATTTCAAATTAAGAGTTTGAATTATGATACTTGTTTCGAAACCGTGTTTAGATCTTGTTACGAGTTGTTGATACTCTTCTGTTAATTGAGTCATGTTTGGCTTCTTGACGTCAAGAAAAAGATAAAGTATGATGGTAACACCTCCTTTACTAGAGTAAAGAGAGGGGGTGTTACAGTATGGTATCAGAGCAAGTTCCGCCCTTCCACCACACGCACATCGAGCATCAAATCCTGCCGCTCCCAAGTAAGAAAGTACATATATGTTTTACTTTCTTCTATGCTTAGTAAAGAATGTTTTTTTTGTTAAACATGCTTACATATGTATGCGATGATGACAGAAGGTAATTAAGGGTAGTAGTCTTATAGTGATCTAATAATGTTGGGCATGCATGATTATGATGTCATCTGGGGAATGGACTTTTTGAGCAAGTACGGTGCTTCCATTGAGTGTCGTAAGTGAAGAGTCATATTCCAACCTGAGATAGAGTCTAAGTTTGAATTTATAGGAGAACCAAAGAAAAGAACTAAGAGTTCTTATCTGCCATAAAAGCTTAAAAGATGTTAGTCAGTGGATGCGCTGGGGCACATGTGGTGGATACAAAGCAAGAAAGAGGCCAAAAGCTCGAAGAAGTCTGAGTTGTATGTGACTGCCCAGAAGTATTCCTTGATGAGTTGCCAGGGTTGGCTCCTAAAAAAGAAATCGAGTTTGAGATTGAACTTATTCCTGGTACCAAACCAATCTCAAAAGAACCCTATCGTATGGCTCCAGCAGAATTAAAAGAGCTTCAGGAACAATTATAGGAGTTACTCGACAAGGGATTCATTCGCCCTAGTCACTCACCATGGGGAGCTCCAATATTGTTCATGAAGAAGAAAGATGGGTCTATGAAAATGTGCATAGATTATCGAGCACTGAATAAGGTGACAATCAAAAACAGATATCCCTTGCCAAGGAATGATGATCTGTTTGATCAATTGAAGGGAGCCACAGTTTTCTCCAAGATTGACTTGTGGTCCGGATATCATCAAGTAAAAGTTAAAGAGGATGATGTACCGAAAATAGCTTTCCAAATGAGATATGGATACTATGAGTTCGTGGTCATGCCTTTTGGAGTGACAAATGCTCCATCAACATTTATGGAAATAATGAATCGGGTATTTAAGGCATTCCTGGACAAGTTTGTGATCATCTTCATTAATGATATCCTTATTTACTCGAGAACTCAGGAAGACCATGCTGAACATTTGAAGATAGTGTTATAGACCCTTTAGCAGAGACAATTGTATCCAAAGTTCTCTAAGTGTGAATTTTGGCTCAATCGAGTGTCTTTCCTAGGTCACATTATTTCAAAGGATGGGGTTATAGTAGATCCGACAAAGATAGAAGTTGTTAGTAACTGGAGTCGACCAAAGAATGCTAGTGAAAATAGAAGTTTCCTTGGTTTAGCAGGGTAATACAGAAAATTTGTAGAAGACTTCTCAAGGATAGCTTCACCATTGACGGTTCTTACCAGAAAGAACAAGAAGTTTGAATGGATCGAGGATTGTGAGAAGAGTTTCATTGAACTAAAGAGGAGACTAACAAGTGCTCCCATTTCTTACTCTCCCCGAAAGTAATGAAAGCTTTGATATGTATAGTGATGCATCCAAAATAGGACTCAGAGCGGTGCTTATGCAAAATGGGAAAGTCATTGCCTATGCATCTAGACAACTCAAGGATTATGAAAAGAATTATCCCACTCATGACCTTGAGTTGGCAGCAGTGATCTTCGATCTCAAAATTTGAAGACATTATTTGTATAGAGTTCAGTGCAAGATTTATACAGATCACCAGAGTCTAAAATATTTCTTCACTCATAAGGATTTAAACATGAGACAACGTAGATGGCTTGAGCTGGTTAAAGATTATGACTGTGAAATCTTCTACCATCCTGGAAAGGCAAACAAAGTAGCAGACACATTGAGTAGGAAATCATGCACCACCTTAATGTCCTTATCTTCATTATCCCAACCATTGGAGAAAGAGATGTTGAACTTTGGGGTTGAGATTATTTTTGGACAGCTTTCTACATTGACAATAGCACCAACACTGTTTGATGATATACTAGCAAAGCAAGATGAAGATCCAAGCATCTAAAGGATCAAGCAAGAGATCCAAGAAGGAAAGGATGAATGAGTTTGTGTCTCTAACAGTGGGGTACTATATCTTGGTGAACGCTTATGTATTCCCAATGATCCAGAATTAAGAAAGAGAATTTTAGAAGAAGCTCATGGGACCCCATATTCAATGCATCATGGATCTACCAAGATGTATCAAGATTTGAAAGAAAAGTTTTGGTGGTTCGGTATGAAAAGGGATGTGGCAAAATATGTCAACACCTGTCTGACATGTCAAAGAGTCAAAGCAGAACATCAAAGACCTGGAGGAATTCTATAGCCTATTCAGATCCCAGAATGGAAGTGTGAAGATATAGCTATGGATTTCATAGTAGGACTACCCAAAACAACTAATGGTTGTGATGCTATTTGGGTGATTGTTGATAGATTGACAAAATCTGCTCATTTTCTGGCAATCAAAATATCATACTCAATGGAACAACTAGCTCAGTTGTATGTTAAGGAGGTGATCAGATTGCATGGAGTTCCTAAGACCATCATTTCTGATAGGGATAGTCGATTTACTTCACACTTTTGGGAGTGTGTTCAGAAAGCCCTTGGCACTAAGTTACGATTCAACACAATATTTCATCCTCAAATAGATGGGCAAACTGAACGAGTAAATCAAATTCTAGAGGATATGCTACGAGTTTGTGCCTTAGATTTTAAAGGAAGTTGGTGTAAATACCTATGTTTGGCAGAGTTTGCTTACAATAAGAGCTACCAAGCTACAATTGGAATGGCACCCTATGAAGATTTATATGGAAGAAAGTGTAGGTCTCCTATTTGTTGGTATGAAGGTGGTGAGAAGAAAGAAATTTGGCTCAAGACAGACTTTATAGATGACACCACCAAAGCTATAAAGAGCATCCGCCAAAGAATAGAGACTGCTCAGAGTCGACAGAAAAGTTATGCCGATGAATGACGTAGACCACTTGAATTCGAAGTTGGGGATTCTGTATTTCTCAAAGTAGCTCCAATGAAGGGAGTGATGAGATTTGTGAAGAAAGGTAAACTGAGTCCACGCTATGTAGGACCTTACTTGATCACGAAAAGAGTTGGCAAAGTGGCTTACGAGTTAGAGCTACCTCAAGAAATGTCAACTATTCACAACATATTTCATGTCTCCATGCTAAAAAAGTACGTTCCTGATGCAGACCATGTGATTGAGCCACAGATGGTACAAGTTCAAGAAGATATGAGTTATGAAAGTCGACCTATTTAGATAGTAGATCGAGAAATCAAGAAATTGAGGAACAAAGAAGTACCCTTAGTGAAAGTCATATGGCAAAATCAAAGGTTTAAAGAAGCAACTTGGGAACGCGAGGATGACATGAAACAAAAGTATCCAGAGTTGTTCTAAGTTTCGAGAAAGAAACTTTTATAAGGTATGAAGGATTGTAACACCATAAAATTCTAAGTGGTTCAAAGTGGTTATATCAATTTTAACACCGTAAAAGGGTTCAAAAATAAATAAAAAAATAAAATATGGTTCATTATAGCTAGGATTCAAACCATGAACCCTTTAAATTGGGAGATAGCCTTGATACCACTATGACATAGGATGCTTCTTTTCTAGGATGTACAAAGATTATATAATATAAGTATGAGAAGATAAAGAGTTTTCTTTCATCTCCCTAAGTATTAAAGGGGAATTAAGAGAGGGAAACCCCAAATTCTCTTCCTCCTTCTCCCCTTCTCCCCTTCTCCACCGAATTCCCTCTTCCTCCTTCTCCCCTTCTCCACCGAAACCTCCTCTCCCTCCTTCCTCCCTCTTCATCCAAAGCTATAGGGCTTCATGGGTTGGGATCCTCAAGACGGTTTTCAAGGGGAGTTCCTCACAAGGCTTGGTGTTGCTAGAGTATCAAACTCCACCTTCTTCCTCCTCCTTCCTCCCTCTTCATCCAAAGCTATAGGGCTTCTTGCGTTGGGATTCTCAAGGAGTTTTCAAGGGGGTTTCCTCACAAGGGCTTAGTATATGCTAGAGGATCATTCCTAAGGCTAAGGAATAGGGGAAGATCTTCATCTCACAAAAACCCTAGAGGTATATTAGTAAGATAGCGAAAGGATGTAAGTATTCCTCACCTGCAGTATAAGTAGATATTTGATTGTTTTATCTAGCTTCTTTTTCTATGTTTTATTTAGATTATATGTTTTGTTCAGATTTAGAGACATTATATGTATATTTATTTGGAAGCAAGACATAAGATCACAAGGATGCTTCTCCTACGAGTTTTGGGGACAAAGAGCATGATCAAATGTCTTGAAAGGCTTCCTATATGAGTTTTTGGAGTATGATTATGTTAAATGTTTATTATATGGCAAAATTAGTAGGTCATATATAAAGAAAGTATTTTACTTTAAAGTGGCATGTACCGGGCCCTTAGATTGCCCATGGGCCCTAGACTGCCCTTAGTAAGTTGCCCTAATAAGTTCGGTGGCTAGCTACCCCGAATTCCATTAGGGTTGCGCACAAATTGGTACTATGCGGGGCTGCCCAAACAAGGATGTTTACTGATATATATATATATATATATATATATATATATATATATATATATATATATATATATATATATATGGTTTCTAAATTTAACCAAAGCACAAGGTTCATAAGCTTAAGTATATCTCATGTGCATGTTTCTACAAGCGAAGCATATTTCAAAATCATGTATTGCAAGTTGTGTATTTCAAGTTCATGCATTGTGTTATGTACAAATGTTTCTATATGTTTAATGCAGAAAGTTCATGCATTTCAAGTTGAATCATTGTGTTATGTACAAGTGTTTCTAAATGTTAAATGCAGAATTTTCTTAATGGCAAGTATGAGTATATGTTTGCATGCAAGTATTCTAATAGCATGTTTTTCTTATAATGCGATGTTTTGTGAGAATAGGATGTACTTACTAAGCTTCATTGTGTTGAATCAATTTGAGCGCTAGAGGGAGGTGAATAGTGTTAGGGAAATCAACCCATGTGATATGGTTTTGATGTGTGTGGCAAAGGGTTTAAGTTAGGTTGTTATTGTTTTGATATGTGTGTTGGAGTCTTGCAGGACTTAGTAATTCGCACATGGAGCGTTGGCGAGTTTCACCAACTCACAACCTCGTGCTTGAGTCGGCAAAGGAGCATTGCGAAGTCGTGCGCTTGATGCATCCGAGGGACCGCCGGACGAGATGACTTGAAGCGAAGCCAAGGAAGCAAACTTCGAGGGCAAGAGACGCGAAGGAGCATTATAGAGTCGTGCGCTTGGTGCTGCCGAGGGATGTGGCCACGAACGAAGAAAGCTTCGGCGAGGGACTTCAAGTGAGATGAGAGAATGAGTGAAATGTAAGTAGCTCATTAGGTGAACTTGGCCGAATGGCTAAGTGTCGGAGGCTCAACCGCAAGGGTTGAGGTTTACCTGACCGTCGCATGCTCAAATGGATGTAAAGTTTGAGTTTTACCCGGCATCAGTCGACTGCTCCAAGTTGACTGTGACTCGACTAGTGTTCGAGTCTGGTTTCTATGCCATTAGTCGACTGCCATGGTTTGGCAGTCGACTGCCGAGACCATCAGTCAATTGGTCACGAGGGTTTTGGGCACAGAAGGGTGATCAGTCGAGTGCTCGCTTCCGACACTCGACTGATAGCTCCATCAGTCGACTGATAGGATGATCAGTCGGCTGATGTGGGAGCCATTGGATGAAATCCAACGTGGAAGAAGCCGTTATTGGGCAACGGCTACAGGAGCAGTCGACTGATCGGGGCATCAGTCGACTGCTAGTGGCCAACGAGAAGAAAACAACCTTCTCTATTTATAGAGAAGGTGTGGGCTTTTGGATGGCTAATGTTTATGCTCCAATTCATAATCCAAGTGCTCCACAAGTGTTAAACTCCTTCTTCTTGTTCTTACTTCAATCTTATTGTAAGAAGGAGTGTTGTGTTGTAAGAAGGTTTACCTCCACCTTGCTTTGGCTAAAGGGAGACACCATATTGGATTGGTTTCGGAGTGATTAACCGGAGACGAATCGGACCGTGGATTAGCGGCGAGGTCGTGAACTACATTATATCTTTTGTTAGCATTGTTCTTTATTTTGTGTCATTCTTAATTGTCTTAGCTTTATATTTCCGCTTGCGCTAACAATAATTGTAGACGATTAAGAGCGACTTCCACCGTACAATGATTGAGGGCTATTCACCCCACTCTAGCCGGCCACCAATGCTCCAACAAGTGGTATCAGAGCCAGGTTGGCTTGTCGAGGACTAACCACCGCAACAAGCACTACATCAAGGATGGCCGGCTCTAATATTCATCCGCCAAAGTTTGAAGGGGAATTTGTGTGGTGGAAGAAATGCATGGAGGTATTTTTTGAAACCGACTTCGAAATTTTATTAATAATGGAAAATGGTTTCGAGATACATAGGGATGAAGAAGGGAAGCTAATCGAGAAGTCTAGATGGACTAAATAGCAAAGGGAAGAGTACTTGGCGAACTTAAAAGCAAAGCACCATCTCTACAACGTACTCCCCCAACAGAAAGTGAATCGGATAGGGGAATGTGCAAGCGCCAAGGAAATGTGGGAGAGGTTGGTGGAACTCCATGAAGGCACTTCCGAGGCCAAGCTTGCGAGAAGAGATCTCCTTCGCTCCCAATTAAGAAACATCAAACTCGAAAAGGGAGAGAAGGTAAATTATTTACATTCTTGGTTTAAAGAAATTTTAATTGGACTAACGAGTGTAGGAGAAAAATTTTCGAACCGGGATATGATAATGAAGGCTATAGATGTCTTTCCCCGGTCCTCGAAGTGGAGCTCAATGGTGGACTCTTTCTACATCTCCAAAAATCTAGAAGTGAGCACTCTAGAGAAATTCTTCTCCACCATGGAGCTACATGAAACAAGGCTTGAGGGAATAAGTGAAGAACCAAGCATCAAGCCAACAAGGGGAGTGGCACTAATGGCCAACAAAGATGGAGACTCCCTTCTCCTCCGATGAAGCATCCTCATCCTCCATGAATAGCAATGAAGATGTTTATATGGTAAGGAAGGTAAGGCGTGCTTTGAAAAATTTAAAATTTAACAAATATTATGATAGGAGAAGGCACAAGAGGAAGATCATATGCTACAATTGCCAAGGAGAAGGGCATATAAGAGATGATTGTCCTCTCTTGAACAAGAGCAAAGAAGAGAGGAGAAAGAAAGAGGAAAAGAAGAAGGAAGAAGAGAAGAAAGCCAAGGAGAAAGAGAAGGCAAAAGCACTCAAAGCAAAGACATGGGATGATCCTTCTTCTTCATCATCAGAAGAAGAATATGTCTACTCAAACATTGCCCTAATGGCATTTGATGATCTAGACTCCACCTCCTCCGAAGGTAAAAAATCAAGCACAAGTGAAGAGAGCTCGAGTGAAGGGGGAGCTTCTTCTTCATCCTCATCATCGGAAGAGGATTTGGTAAGTGAGGTAACAAATCTACCTCCCAAGAAAATCATGTCCATGATTTCTAGCCTTACTAAGGAATTATTTAGGGCTAAAAAGAAAAATAAATGCATGACAAATGAAATTAAAGCCCTAGAAGAAAAATTAGAAAAAGCATGCTTAAATATTAATGATAATATTTCTTCTATTCTTGATAATGCATGCTCACATGATCATTATATGCCTTTTGATGTAAATGATGCATGTATTGAAGAAAATAGGATTTTAAGGGAAAAGGTAGACCATTTGACTAAAGCCCTAGAAAAATTCACAATAGGCTCCAATACCTTGAACATGATCATAGGGAGTCAAAGGGCAAGCTTCAATATAAAAGGCCTAGGATATAAGGGAAATAAAAATGAAAAGGTCTATCATTGCCTAATTGCTAGGGGTCAAGCTAAAAAGAAAATAATAGCTAGAAAATGGATCCCTAAAGAATATTTAGTGAACCCTATAGGAAAGAATTTGTATTGGGTTCCTAAATCCATCCTTAAGGGTTAGGAAAGCCCTAGGATAGTCAACCATAAGGATTTTACTTATATCATATTATTTGGTTGGATGGTGGGGACTTAATTTTTAAAATAGTGTTGGGTGATGATAATGCACCCATAAATAGTTTAAACCATGCTTTGGGTGATACTTGACCTATTATCATGATTTTATACCTAATGCATGATTGATACACTTGTTTCATGATCATAATGTGAAATCAATGCATATATGTCTTTATGATCATGTGGTATGTTAGAGTGATACTTAACCATGGGTAGAAATGCATGAAATTTTGGTTAAGTACAAATATCATTAGGAACATCTCACATCCCACTATAAGGCTAACTTTGATTGAAAACATAGCATGGGTGAGATGATAGGATGATACAAATGGTCCACTAATGCTTATGACATTTAGATGGGTCATTAAGTGTATCAAAAGAGAAATAATAGACCAATCATGGGGAAGGCTTATGTTTAATTCATAGACATATTGCCCAAAGATCATGGTTGGATATTTCAAATGATTTTAAAACCATTTTATACTTTGCAAACAGTGAGTTCATTTTTTAAAAAGTTTCAAGGCAAAACTAGGTTTTAAAGTTGATACAAAACTTTAGATATTTTGCAACTTTTGAGTTTTTGCCTAACTTTCAAAAATAAAATGAATTTTCATGAAAAATAATTTTTCACTGATAAAGGAACTCACAAGAAATATGTATTTCAAATTTCATGATTTTTTGAATTTCCTAGAATTTTTAATGCATTTCTGAAATTGGATTTCGAAAATCAAAAAACCTAAAATGTGTGTGCCAGACCATTGGTAGTCTGAACCAGTCGACTGATGTACTGTGCACGAGCACAGTGACCTATTTTATCAGGTTTTTGATGGGTTTTTGGGTATTTTTCCTCCTTAGAGTTGATGCCATGCGTGTATAACATTTGGAAAATATTTTTGATGGTGTCAAAGGAGGATAATTGATAGGTTTAAGTTAATCATGCTAAAAGGGAAAATTTAGCATGTCTTAAGGGGGAGTTGCATGTTTAAGGGGGAGTTTTGATGCTCATATTATTTACATGCTTTCCTTGCTTATGTTATTATTGTTATTTGTTTTATCTAACTTAAACAGATTGTCACACATCAAAAAGGGGGAGATTGTTAGGGCAATCAACCCATGTGATATGGTTTTGATGTGTGTGGAAAAGGGTTTAAGTTAGGTTGTTATTGTTTTGATATGTCATATAATTTATGTATCTTGTTTAGACAAGAAAAACTTTTCTTTTATAATAAAGGACAAATGTTGTTCCATTTATTTGAATGAAATGTTCTATTGTAATGCACCACTTATGAATGGTCTCTATGTTCTAGATTTAGAAAATCCAATTTATAACGTAAATACCAAATGGTTCAAATCGAATAATTTGAACCAAACATATCTCTGGCACTGTCGCCTAGGTCACATAAATGAAAAACGCATATCCCAACTCCATAAAGATGGATTATTGGACTCATTTGATTTTGAATCATATGAGGTATGCGAATCTTATCTTTTAGGAAAGATGACTAAAACTCCATTTAGTGGACATGGCGAGCGAGCGACGGACTTGTTAGGACTCATACATACTGATGTATGTAGCCCTTTCAATGTCGAAGCCAGAGGAGGCTATAAGTACTTTATTAATTTCACTGATGATATGAGTAGATTTGGCTACTTATATTTGATGAGACATAAGTCAGAATCCTTTGAAAAGTTCAAAGAATTCAAGAATGAAGTACAAAACCAACTTGGTAAGCGTATTAAGCTACTTCGATCAGATCGAGGTGGTGAATACCTTAGTCAAGAGTTTCGTGGTCACCTGGCTGAGTGTGGGATAATATCCCAACTCACTCCACCTGGAACACCACAATGGAATGGTGTATCTGAGAGGAGAAATCGTACTCTATTAGATATGGTACGATCAATGATGAGCCAGACTGATCTACCTACTTCCTTTTGGGGTTTAGCCCTAGAGACAGCCACTTTCACACTTAATCGCGTCCCATCAAAAGCCGTAGAAAAGACACCATATACGTTATGGACTGGGAAGAGTCCCAAAATGTCTTTTATAAAGATTTGGGGTTGTGAAGCTTATGTTAGACGTCAAGTCTTAGATAAACTAGGACTCAAATCATATACGTTTGTTGCCAGAAATGTTGTCTTTCTAGAAAGAGAATTTATTTCTAGAAAAACTAGTGGGAGTAAAATTCATCTTGAAGAAATTCAAGATGAAGATAACACTAAGGCTTCGATGGAAAATGAACAGGCACCACAAAGTGTTGTGGATGAGAAAATTGTTGCCTAAAGAGTTGTGGAGCAAACACCTGTTCAAGTAGACCAACCTCTTCGTAGATCTGATAGGATCCGTCGTCAACCCGAGAGATATTCTTTTCTCTTGACTAACAACGGTGAGGTATTGCTTGTCGATCTTGACGAGCCTACATCCTATCAAGAAGATATGATGAGCCCAGATTCCGAGAAATGGCTTGAGGCCATGAGATCCGAAATGGAATCCATGTACACTAACAAAGTATGGACTTTGGTTGATCCACCTGAAGGGGTAAAACCCATTGGGTGTAAGTGGGTCTTTAAAGTAAAGACTGACATGGATGGTAATAAGCATACCTATAAAGGTAGATTGGTGGCTAAAGGATTCAAACAAATTCATGGTATTGACTATGATGAAACCTTTTCACCAGTTGCGATGCTTAAATCCATTCAGATCATACTTGCTATTGCAGCCTACCACGATTATGAAATCTGGCAGATTGATGTCAAAACCGCTTTTCTGAATGGAAAGCTACTCGAGGATGTGTACATGACACAGCCTGAGGGTTTTGAAGATCCAAAGCATCCTGGAAAGGTATGCAAACTGTAAAGGTCCATTTATGGACTAAAGCAAGCCTCTCGAAGCTGGAATCTTCGATTCGATGATGCAATCAAGGAGTTTGGTTTCATCAAGAATGAAGATGAACCTTGTGTCTACAAGAGAAATAGTGGGAGCACAGTTGTATTTCTTGTCTTGTATGTAGATGACATACTTCTCATCGGAAATGATATTCCCTCACTCCAGTCTATGAAGATGTGGTTAGGGAATTGTTTCTCGATGAAAGACTTAGGTGAAGCTGCCTATATTCTAGGCATCAAGATCTATAGAGATAGATCTAAAAGATTACTTGACCTAAGTCAGAGTACATACATTGATAAAGTGCTAGATCGTTTTGCTATGCAAAATTCCAAGAAAGGATTTCTGCCTTTATCACATGCTGTGAGTCTTTCGAAGACTCAATGTAACTCTTCTAAGGAGGAGAGAGATCGCATGGATAAGATCCCTTATGCATCTGCCATAGGGTCTATCATGTACGCCATGCTTTGTACTCGTCCTGACGTCTCGTATGCTTTGAGCATGATGAGTAGATACCAGTCAGATCCAAGTGAAAGTCACTGGATAGCAGTCAAAAATATTCTTAAATACTTACGAAGAACGAAAGAATATTTCCTGATATTTGGAGGCAATGAAGAGCTAACTGTAAAGGGTTACAGTGATGCAAGCTTCCAAACAGACAAGGATGACTATAGATCGCAATCGGGGTACGTGTTTTGCCTGAATGGTGGAGCTGTGAGCTGGAAGAATTCGAAGCAGGACACAGTTGCTGATTCTACAATAGAAGCCGAGTATATTGCTGCGTCTAATGCAGCAAAGGAGGTTGTTTGGCTCCGCAAGTTCATCAGTGAACTTGGGGTAGTTCCTAGCATTGCAGATCCAATATACCTCTATTGTGACAACAATGGGGCTATTGCACAGGCTAAGGAACCTCGATCACATCAGCGGACCAAACACATGCTGCGGCGCTTCCATCTCATTCGAGAGATCATCGATAGAGGAGATGTGAGGATATGCAGAGTACCGACAGAAGCTAACATCGCAGATCCATTGACCAAGGCTTTGGCACAGAGAAAGCATGATGGTCACACTATGTCACTAGGTATCAGAAATTATAGTGATTGGTACTAGTGCTAGTGGGAGATTGTTAGTTATAGCCCTAGAACCAATCATGTGATGGTTGAATAGGGAATATTTTGTATCATATTCTATAAAGGCAAAGGATTGGTTATTATATTTACGTCTTGCTTGTGCCAGCTAAATTAAATATAATAATGCCCTAGAAAAGTAGGTTCTTATCTACAGCACATCAATTGGCAGAATTGATTATGAGAGGTTGTAGAGAACACTTTTCTAAATGTTCCTAGTCAAGTATTAATATGCAAGGGCAATATTAATACATAAAGACTAGCATGTAGGTCAATTGATGACTTGATCTCACAAGTCATGGATATATGATATCAAGTTGACACATGGGTATATATTAGAGAATATATACTGAACTGACCCGCCATGAGAAAGTTTCATGGATCGTCATATGAGTGTCATAAACTTTCTTATGTGACTATTGGTATGAATAGTCCTCAAACCTGAAGTCACTACGGTTCCCTACATAAGGAGTTATGTACTTTGGTATCGTCAAACGTCACCCGTAACAGGGTGGACCATAAAGGCGATTACTGGGTATATAACAAATTATGCGGAGGGATGTGAGTGATGTAGATGGGATCTATCCTCCCATATGGACGGAGTGATATCTGTGGCCCTTGATTGAGTAGAACTACTAAAACGCATGGCCATGCTCGAATGAGTCAATATGAGATATTGAGCTCATTTGTTTGAGTTAGTTTACTCAGGGATCAAGAAACACATAGATTGATCGAGGATGACACGGTCTATGCCTCATTGGTCAATCTGATATCAAGGATAGAAGGACACGGTCATACATTATAGTAGTCACGGAAAGGTTAGTCGGATCTTGACTTATTTCGTAACTTGGGTAACAATGATGTATTGCTAGATGTCGCTCATTGCTTGTGTATCTAAAAGAGTTTAGATCCACTGCCAATGTAATGAGAGCCTATAGGGTCACACACAAAGAGCATGATGATTAGAAGAATTAGTGCATTCTAGTTTGACTAGAATAATTTGAGAATTAGCTTAAGTACAAAATGGTTTTTGGGCTTTAAGCTTAAAGAGAATTTTAGCTTATTGATTTAATGAGATTAATTCAATATGCTAAGCTTATTAATTTAATAAGATTAAATAAATATGTTATCATGATATCCTAAGCTAAATGAGTTCAACTGAACAATCGACTACCCGAGTCTTATTCCATCGACCTAGGGGCAATCATACATAGAAGCCCATCCTAGGCCCGAGTCTTATTCCATCGACCTAGGGCATCTTAGGAGCCCATCCCTTCTTGGACCTTGTTAAGGTCTTGGTACAAGCCATGCAGAAGATAAAATACTTATATGCTTATATTATAACATAGCTTATTTCATTTTGCAACACAGCATACTTCATTTCATAACATATCATGCTTCACTTCATGAACATATCATCTTTCATTTCATAACATACCATACTTCATTTCATAACATATCATACTTCATTTCATCATCATATCATATTCATTTCGTGAACATATCATTTCTTTGTTCATTTCATAATCTTATCGTATTCCATTTCATAACATATCTTAAATATCACATACACATAGGGCATGACATAAGGCATGACATCAAGAGTAAGTAAACACTAACCTAAGGCATGTTATCTTCATCTAGCATCATCTAATATCACAAGTCAACATGAATTCACCCAAACATAAAACACATGTTAACCTAACCTAGAGCATGTTAAAGGACAATGGTTGGCCGAATGGTTCATGCAGGTTTTTAGGGCTAGTCTTTTGACCTAATTCATTTAACATAACAACAACTTCATATGCATATAGAACATGAATTAAACTTCATTTAATCACCAAAAATACATGATTGTCGAATGGTCCATAGGGGTTTCTAGGGTTGTCTTTTAACCTAATTCATTTAACATAACAACAACTTCATATATAGCACATGAATTAAACTTCATTTAATCGCCAAAATTACATGATGGCCGAATGGTCCATAGGGGTTTCTAGGGTTATCTTTTAACCTAATTCATTTAACATAACAACAACTTCATATGCATATAAAACTTGAATTAAAACTTCATTTAATCACCTGTCACGCCCGCCCTTTTCGGTCCCAGAATCCGGAAGGGCGGCGCGTGACGCGACTGTACATACATACATTACTTACAGCGGAAGACTTTATACATATTTCGTACTTCTTACAGCGGAAGACTTTAGACATATTTTTTTTTTCTTTTAAAACATAAACATGCATTGACATATATATATACTTCTTCTTTTTAACATAGAGCATGCATCATAACATATATAGATACTTCTTCTTACTTCTTCTTTACTTCTTATTAACATAGAGCATGCATCATAACATATATAGATACTTAGTGCTTAGTTCAAGTTCTTAAACATCATCATCATAAGGAGACATAAGTAAGGACATCCATAGACATCATCATCACAGGTAAACATATATATATAGACCTAACGGATCTTCTCCACCATGTCACTACCACACACATTTGGCCCCTCCTGCTGCTCCCTTTAGTTTATCCATCCCTTACCCTTATCTGCAGTACGAGGGAAAGATAAACTATAAGCACATAGGCTTAGTAAGATCCTGTCCTACTCATAAAAACCATACATCGACATTAATCATGGCATGTAACATTCATAACATATAAGCAATATAACATGTAACATACATGGCGTAATCAACTTAACATGTAGCATAAGTAACGTGAGTAAACATAACATGTATCATCCATAACATGGCAGCATAACATGTATCATCTATAACATAGCAGCATATCATGTAAATATATGACTTAATCAAACATAACATATAACATACGTAACATAGCAAATCAACATAACATACAACATATATGTATAACATATCAAACATAACATACATCATATGTAACATTGTGGCATAAACATGGCATATCAAACATAACATACATCATATGTAACATAGTGGCATAAACATGGCATGTCAAACATAACATACATCATATGTAACATAGTGGCATAAACATGGCATATCAAACATAACATACTTCATATGTAACATATCAACATAGCATGTGAACATAACAATCTAATCATGTAACATATGCAGGATGCTTTTGAAAACATATATTATAGGTACGTCAACATAAATCTCAACATATTTGGGCCCGGCATTGTACCACTTCTTCATTATCATAGCATGCATCCCTAAATAGGCCCGAGGTAGCAAGTCTCGAACCTACTAGGTTACTAGGCCCGATCTTAGTCCGTCGACCTAGGGCAATCGTCATAGCGTAGAAGCCCATCCTAGGCCCGAGTCTTACTCCATCGACCTAGGGCATCTTGGAGCCCATTCCGTACTAGGCCCGAGTCTTATTCCATCGACCTAGGGGCAATCATACATAGAGGCCCATCCTAGGCCCGAGCCTTATTCCATCGACCTAGGGCATCTTAGGAGCCCATCCCTTCTTGGACCTTGTTAAGGTCTTGGTACAAGCTATGCAGAAGGTAAAATATTTATATGCTTATTTTATAACATAGCTTATTTCATTTTGCAACATAGCATACTTCATTTCATAACATATCATGCTTCACTTCATGAACATATCATCTTTCATTTCATAAACATACCATACCTCATTTCATAACATATCATACTTCATTTCATCATCATATCATACTCATTTCATGAACATATCGTTTTGTTTCATTTCATAATCTTATCGTATTCCATTTCATAACATATCTTAAATATCACATACACATAGGGCATGGCATAAGGCATGGCATCAAGAGTAAGTAAACACTAACCTAAGGCATGTTATCTTCATCTAGCATCATTTAATATCACAAGTCAACATGAATTCACACAAACATAAAACACATGTTACCCTAATTCATTTAACATAACAACAACTTCATATGCATATAAAACTTGAATTAAAACTTCATCTAATCCCCAAAAATACATGATGGCCGAATGGTCCATAGGGGTTTCTAGGGTTATCTTCGTAGATCTGATAGAACACGCAATATTCCTGAGAGATATGGATTTCTCGTAAGTGAATCGAACGACGTGTTACTCATTGATGATGAGGAGCCTACCAGTTATGAAGAAGTGCTGACAAGTTCAGAAAGGGATAAGTGGCTTGGTGCCATGAAGTCGGAAATGGATTCCATGTACGAAAACCAAGTTTTGAACTTGGTTGACCCACCTGAAGGCATAAAGCCTATAGGGTGCAAGTGGGTTTTCAAGAAGAAAACCGACATGGATGGTAATGTGATTACCTATAAGGCTAGATTGGTGGCGAAAGGATATCGTCAAAAACAAGGTGTTGATTATGACGAAACCTATTCCCCTGTAGCTATGCTTAAATCCATTCGGATGCTCCTGGCCATAGCGGCTCATTATGATTATGAGATATGACAGATGGATGTGAAAACAGCTTTCCTTAATGGAAACCTGCTCGAGGACGTGTATATGATACAGCCTGAGGGTTTCACATCGATTGATAAAACCAAGGTATGCAAATTGCGACGATCCATTTATGGATTGAAGCAAGCATCCAGGAGCTGGAATATCCGTTTTGATGAGACAATCAAAAAGTTTGATTTCTCACAAAAATCCAGACGAACCTTGTGTGTACAAGAAGGTTAGTGGGAGTGCAGTCGTGTTCCTAGTATTGTATGTCGATGACATATTACTTATAGGAAACGATGTGTCAATCTTACAGTCAGTTAAGGTTTGGTTATCCAAGACATTCTCCATGAAAGACCTGGGAGAAGCAACCTACATCCTTGGGATTAAGATCTATAGAGATAGATCGAAACGGTTGCTTGGTCTTTCGCAGTCTACATATATAGACCGAGTGCTAAAGAGGTTTAGCATGTTGGAATCCAAGAAAGGTTTCCTACCCATCAGGCATGGGGTACACCTTTCGAAGTCTATGTGTCCACGCACAGAAGACGAGAGGATTTGCATGAGTAAGATTCCCTATGCATCCGCAATAGGATCTATCATGTATGCTATGTTATGTACGAGGTCTGATGTATCGTATGCTCTGAGTGTCACGAGCAGATACCAGTCTGATCCAGGAATGGATCATTGGGCGGTTGTTAAGACGATCCTTAAGTACTTGAGAAGAACTAAGGATGTGTTCCTAATATATGGAGAAGGGTACATGGTGATACGTGGGTATACGGATGCCAGATCCAGACAGACAAGGATGATTCCATGTCTTAGTCTGGGTATGTATTCACCTAGAATGGAGGCGCAATAAGTTGGAAAGGTTCCAAGCTTGACACTATAGCGGATTCTGCCACTAAGGCAGAATACGTTGCAGCTTTGGAAGCAGCAAAGGAAGCGGTTTGGATCAAGTAGTTCATCTATAAACTTGATGTGGTCTCATCAATGATCCAAACATGTGCTTCGCTGCTATTATCTTATCAGAGAGATCATCAGTAGGAACGAAATACAAATCGAGAAAATTCCCACTGAAAGGAAATTAGCGGATCCCTTGACTAAGGCATTACCTCAAAATAAGTTTGAGGGTCATGTTTGAGCTTATGGTATTGGATACCGTAGCGATTGGCATTAGGCCAAGTGGGAGTCTGTTAGTAATATATGAGAGATGTCCTAAGGCAATCGCCTTATGTATGAATCATTTATATGATAAATGAAGATTCACTATTTGAGTATACATGTTTTATGTATTTGATTGGATCTTAAACTCATTTACTGAATGTCCACGATACGATTCACATGAGAGAATTTGTGATTGGATCACAACTAGTGAGTATCTCTACATGTGTAATTGTGATGTATCGGAATTATCCTAGTCGATGAATTGATGGATTTGGACACCATCAATTACTGCCGAGACTAGCACAGGTATACTCCTTGGTGTATCAAGCGGTGATTCTCCTTGGAGACATAGTGATGTCCGAGTTAATCGTGGATGCTAGTTATGGTAACTAGTTCATTGGAGTGACCTAGTAAGACTTCATATGGTTCTCTGCATATATAGATATGTCAATGAAGTTCTTCTTGTGGCTTAAGTGCGATGTTCCTTTGACTTGCGGTATTCAAGTCATCTTGATCATGGAGACTTATGCTTTGACATCTTAAGCAAACATCTCTAAGGAGATGTGGACCCGGATGATTGGGTATAAGTCGAGTGATCGAAGGTGTTTGAATAGCCTATAAAGGATTCACCACTCCTTGCGAGGAGATGTATACCCATGGCCTCTCGTCGGATTGTTACTAAAGTCTTTGGCCAAAGCATTACATGTTTAGAGTAAAGTACTCTTGATACATGTGGAGTAACTAGAATCCGTAGGACGAGGAAATGATACTTGGGCTAGGTGTGTGGCGTAGTCGACCTAGTGGGAGACACAATAGACCATGTCCTGAACCAAGTGGGTATAAGATGAGTGAAGGGAATGGGGCACGATTCATTCGAGCTCTTGAAGGGTTTCGTAAATAGTTACGGATCAACCGTTGATCTTTTCGGTTAATTGGGGATCATGATGTACTACTAGGTGCCACTCATGATCGTTCTATAATTAATGGTTAATTATAGGCGGCCAACATAAACCGAGAACCTATTTGGTCACACGCACAACGAGCGTAATCCAAAGGATTTAAAGCGAGCTTGAGAATGGGATTCTCGGGAGAAACTAGGTTTGGTTGGACCAAACATAAAGCGAGCATGAAATTGTTTCAGTCGCAATGGAAGCGTGGATGGGCCGTGTCTTATGAAGACATAATGGATGGACCAAAATGGTTTGGTTCTAATCCAATCGATAAGAATAAACCAAAGGGTTTGGTTTATATTAAACGAATGAACCAAAGGTTGGTTCGGTTCGTTTTAACTTAAAATAAACCATCATGGTTTGGTTTATTTTAACTTATCTTAATGGAGCGGGTTAACGGGCTTTATGGATATGATCCATTAACCATTAAGACAATTAGTTCTCTATAAAAGAGGGCTTAAGGGATTGTTAAGCCCTAATCCAAAATCAAAACCCTAGCCTCAAAGGAGTTGCCGCCCCTTTGGTTGTGCCGCCCAACCTCCTCGCCCAGCTTGATTGTCTGCCGTCTAGCTCCTTGCGGCGACCAAGCTTCAGCCGGTGAACCTCCGGCGACCCTCCGTGATCTCCTATAGGTTTGGCATCAAGGTGAGGCTTTTCTCTCCTTGTTTTGGCGGCGCCTACTCCTCCACCAAGCTGTCCAGTTTTCTGGACAGCTTCTCCTCTCGTCGAAGCATCGTTTGGGCGACGGTTAGTTCTCCGGCAGCGGATAACATACCGGGATTTGATCTTGGTAATCCTCTGAGTGGAGGGCGAAGGATTCGTCAAGCGGTTGTGAATACCTCCGGAGAAGCGAGTTTTGAGAACTCGTTTTGGATCCGAATTTGGATTCGGATCGTGATCATCTCTCGATCACGTCGTCTTCAACACGAGGCTAACGAAGACGAAGCTCGTGACTTAGCGAAGTCATCCCGAGGAGCTCGGCGTGGATACGGATAGAGACGATTCTTACGAGGATAGTTCCGGTTGATGCCGTTCCCGCTACACGTCATACGGAAGGTATAACGTAGTTTAATTTCCTTTTATTGCAATTTTAATTTATGGTTATGTCTACACTTGTTGTAATAGCATGCGTGTGTTGTGTGTGTTGTAATAAATATAGATTTATTAATTTTATTTGCTTCCGCTGTGCTCATGTTTACGAAACATGATCGAACACACACACGCCGCGGTGCCGGAAACCCAACAGTGGTATCAGAGCCCAGGTTGTGTTTCGACATAATCGTAAAAATGGTTTTGCGATAGTCATAATGTATTTCTGGAAGTTTTCTAAATTTTGGAAATTTAAAAGTATTTATGGAAATTTTTCAATTTTGGAAAGTCTAGAAGTATTTATGGAAATCTTCCACTTTTGGAAAGTTGGAAGTATTTATGGAAATTGATATTTTCCATAAATAAAATATTTGATTAGATTCTGGAAATTTATTTCCTAATTTAATCATGATTTGATTTGGGAAATCAAATCTTAAAATATTTTATTTCCATAAGTAGTTTTAATGATTTAGGAAATTGGTTTCCTAAATAGATTTTCCTTAATCAAATAATTCCATGAATAAAATATGTGATTAGATTTGGAAATTTGTTTCCTAATTTAATTATGATTTGATTTGGAGAATCAAATCTTAAACATATTTTATTTCCATAAATAGTTATGACATATAAGGAAATATATACATGACATAATTGTATGTCATGTAATTGCATTAGATGCATAACATTATGCCATGCGTGTCGTGACATGTAGATGTATGCCATGTATGCCATGCCATGTAGATAATAGTTATTTGCATGCAAAGAGGATGAGACATAAAACCCTAACTCAATATTAAAGCCTACACCTTCCATTAATATGGTTAGAACCAGAGTTCTGTTTCTTGTTTGGGTTGTTGGACTCACTCCAAGCCCGGCTCGAACCTGAACATGTTCAAATCATTGGAATAGTTTAACTCTAATATGGTAAGAGTCAGAGGTCAATCGTTAGTTTGGGTTGTTGGACTCACTCCAAGCCTGGCTAATTGGTTGAATGCGCTCTAACCATATTAAAACTATTTCGCGATTAATGGGTTGGCTTTAACTTGGAGCATCGATTTGTTGGACTCACTCCAAGGTCGATGTGAAGAGAGGTGCAGTTGGGTGCTATGCATATGATGCATACTTGTTAATGTGTTAACAACCCAATGTATGTGTAAACATTCAATTAGTTGATAGCACATTGTGATAGTTACATATACATGATATGCAATCGGTATAGTTGATACCTACTGTCGTAGTTATGAATGGCTTGTTGGACTCTCTCCAAGGTTGTTCATAACTATGATGGATATCAGCCCATTCGGAGATGGACCTACGATCTCCCGAAGTGATTTTGGGGTTTTTGAAATTCGAAAAATGAATGGGATTTATAAATGTATATTGATGCATTTTAAAATCATCTTTCACATATATGCTCGTTTTGTATTTCTAAGATTGATCATGATGTCTTTGAATTGCGTTCCATTTTGGATTCGAATAAATTGACTGGGCCGAGCTTCATGGACTGGCTTAGAAGCTTGAGAATTGTTCTCAAGGTTGAAAAGCTTGCAAATGTCCTCGAAGCGCCTCTTCCCGCCCGTCCTAGTGACGATGCAACTCTGGACCAATTGTTGGCCTATCAGAAACATGTGAGTGATTCTGAACAATTGTTCTCAAGGTTGAAAAGCCGCAATGGAACCCAAGCTACGAAAGCAGCATGAGCATATGGATGCTCATATCGTAGTCCTTCATCTTTGTGAGTTGATTGATGAGCAAGTGAGATTCGAAAGGTTCAAAGTCTCAAAGCTCCTCTTCACCTCTGAGATGCTAGAAGGTTCATCTGTGGTACTGCTCAATATGCTGAAGACTGTGGAGTCTTCTGAGAAGCATGAGCAGGGGACGGTGCTGTTAGTTGATTCCTCGAAGAAAGGTTCTAAGAGGAAGTCAAAGGAACAGCAGAAGGGAAAGAAGAGAAGGGCTAAGAAGGTAGAACTAGCACAAAAGGAAACTTGTCATCATTATGGCAAGGAGAGCCATTTGCGAAGAAAGTGCAAGATTTATCGTGAGTCCGTGAAGAAGGATAAGGCATCGGATGCCCCATCTTCTTCCGAAAACTTCGTTATTGATTGTCATTCTATTTCCTCAAACACTTGGGTATTGGATACTGGGTGTGGCTCACATATATGTAATGACATACATGGGATAAGGAATAGAAGAAAAGACTCGTCAAGGGAGAGTCAAATTTGCGTATTGGGAATGGAGCAAAGGTTGCTGCAGTCGCCATTGGAACGCATTTGTTGAAACTTCCTACAGGACTTGTCTTAGAACTGGACAATTGTTTTTATATTCCTTCGTTGATAAAGAACATCATTTCTATTTCTTGTTCAAATAGAAATGGTTTCCATTTGACGTTTAGTAACAATTGTTGTTACATAACTTTGAATGGGGTTCTTTATGGGACTGGAACTTTAAGCAATGGTGTTTATACGTTGGACGTATCCAGTGACATTTTCAATATCGAAGCGAGCAACACGCGTGCTCGAAAGGATAATCAAATAGACTCCTATATGTGGCATTGTCGTCTTGGTCATATAAGCAAGAAACGCATGTCCGAATTACACCGATGTGGAATTCTGGAATCGTTTGAATTGGATTCATACGATACATGCGAATCATGCTTAAAAGGCAAGATGACTAAGTTACCTTTTACTGGAAAAGGTGAATGAGTGGGAGAGTTACTAGGTTTAGTACATACTGATGTATGTGGACCTATGTCAACTCAAGCATTAGGAGGCTATAGCTACTTCATTACCTTCACCGATGATCACTCACGGTTTGGGTATGTGTTCTTGATGAAACACAAGTCTGAAGCCTTTGAAAGGTTCAAAGAATTCAGAAATGAAGTAGAGAAACAACATGACAAGAGTATTAAAATACTTCGATCGGATCGAGGTGGTGAATACTTAAGTCAAGAGTTTCTTGATTATCTAAGAGACAATGGCATATTGTCTCAATGGACTCCGCCCTATACACCACAGCATAATGGTGTATCTGAGAGGCGTAACCGGACCTTGTTGGACATGGTCAGGTCAATGATGAATCATGCGACTCTTCCCAAGTCCTTTTGGGGTTATGCACTTCAGACAGCTGTTTACTTGTTAAACAGAATGCCTACCAAGGTAGTCTCTACTACTCCATATGAGATATGGGCTAGTAAGAAACCTCATGTATCTTACTTGAAGATATGGGGTTGTCCTGCTTATGTGAAGCGGACTGTATCAGACAAACTGGATGCTAAGTCTGATAAATATCTTTTTATTGGATACCCTAAGGAAACAAGGGGTTACCAATTCTATCATCATGTGGAACAAAAGGTGTTTGTTTCAAGGCATGCTGTGTTTCTAGAGAAAGAGTTTCTCTTGCAAGAAAACAGTGGGAGTGTCGTCGAGCTTGAGGAGGCTCGAGAGACTCAAATAGACATTGATGAGATACCTGGTGAAGCACAACATCCGACAACTCATAGTGATGAGCAATCGACTGGACCTATTGTAACACCACATCTTCGTAGATCTGGTAGAACACGCAATATTCCTGAGAGATATGGATTTCTCGTAAGTGAATCGAACGACGTGTTACTCATTGATGATGAGGAGCCTACCAGTTATGAAGAAGTGCTGACAAGTTCAGACAGGGATAAGTGGCTTGGTGCCATGAAGTCGGAAATGGATTCCATGTACGAAAACCAAGTTTGGAACTTGGTTGACCCACCTGAAGGCATAAAGCCTATAGGGTGCAAGTGGGTTTTCAAGAAGAAAACCGACATGGATGGTAATGTGATTACCTATAAGGCTAGATTGGTGGCGAAAGGATATCGTCAAAAACAAGGTGTTGATTATGACGAAACCTATTCGCCTGTAGCTATGCTTAAATCCATTCGGATGCTCCTGGCCATAGCGGCTCATTATGATTATGAGATATGGCAGATGGATGTGAAAACAGCTTTCCTTAATGGAAACCTGCTCGAGGAAGTGTATATGATACAGCCTGAGGGTTTCACATCGATTGATAAAACCAAGGTATGCAAATTGCGACGATCCATTTATGGATTGAAGCAAGCATCCAGGAGCTGGAATATCCGTTTTGATGAGACAATCAAAAAGTTTGATTTCTCACAAAAATCCAGACGAACCTTGTGTGTACAAGAAGGTTAGTGGGAGTGCAGTCGTGTTCCTAGTATTGTATGTCGATGACATATTACTTATAGGAAACGATGTGTCAATCTTACAGTCAGTTAAGGTTTGGTTATCCAAGACATTCTCCATGAAAGACCTGGGAGAAGCAACCTACATCCTTGGGATTAAGATCTATAGAGATAGATCGAAACGGTTGCTTGGTCTTTCGCAGTCTACATATATAGACCGAGTGCTAAAGAGGTTTAGCATGTTGGAATCCAAGAAAGGTTTCCTACCCATCAGGCATGGGGTACACCTTTCGAAGTCTATGTGTCCGCGCACAGAAGACGAGAGGATTTGCATGAGTAAGATTCCCTATGCATCTGCAATAGGATCTATCATGAATGCCCACGATACGATTCACAGCATGAGAGAATTTGTGATTGGATCACAACTAGTGAGTATCTCTACATGTGTAATTGTGATGTATCGGAATTATCCCTAGTCGATGAATTGATGGATTTGGACACCATCAATTCTGTCGAGACTAGCACGAGGTATACTCCTTGGTGTATCCAAGCAGCTGATTCTCACTGGCTGGAGACATAGTGATGTCCGGAGTTAATCGTGGATGCTAGTTAATGTAACTAGTTCATTGGAGTGACCAGCCGTAAGACTTCATATGGTTCTCTGCATATATAGATATGTCAATGAAGTTCTTACTGTGGCTTAAGTGCGATGTTCCTTTGACTTGCGGTATTCAAGTCATCTTGATCATGGAGACTTATGCTTTGACATCTTAAGCAAACATCTCTAAGGAGATGTGGACCCGGGATGATTGGGTATAAGTCGAAGTGATCGAAGGTGTTTGAATAGCCTATAAAGGATTCACCACTCCTTGCGAGGAGATGTATACCCATGGCCTCTCGTCGGATTGTTACTAAAGTCTTTGGCCAAAGCATTACATGTTTAGAGTAAAGTACTCTTCGATACATGTGGAGTAACTAGAATCCGTAGGACGAGGAAATGATACTTGGGCTAGGTGTGACGTAGTCAGCCTAGTGGGGACTGACACAATAGACCATGTCCTGAATCAAGTGGGTATAAGATGAGTGAAGGGAATGGGGCACGATTCATTCGAGCTACTGAAGGGTTTCAGAAATAGTTCTGGATCAACCGTTGATCTTTTCGGTTAATTGGGGATCATGATGTACTACTAGGTGCCACTCATGATCGTTCTATAATTAATGGTTAATTATAGACGGCCAACATAAACCGAGAACCTATTTGGTCACACGCACAACGAGTGTAATCCAAAGGATTTAAAACGAGCTTGAGAATGGGATTCTCAGACCGAGAGAAACTCTGTTTGGTTGGACCAAACATAAAGCGAGCATGAAATTGTTTCAGTCGCAATGGAAGCGTGGATGGGCCGTGTCTTATGAAGACATAATGGATGGACCAAAATGGTTTGGTTCTAATCCAATGGATAAGAATAAACCAAAGGGTTTGGTTTATATTAAACGAATGAACCAAAGGTTGGTTCGGTTCGTTTTAACTTAAAATAAACCATCATGGTTTGGTTTATTTTAACTTATCTTAATGAAGCGGGTTAACGGGCTTTATGGATATGATCCATTAACCATTAAGACAATTAGTTCTCTATAAAAGAGGGCTTAAGGGATTGTTAAGCCCTAATCCAAAATCAAAACCCTAGCCTCCAAGGAGTTGCCGCCCAACCTGGTTGTGCCGCCCAACCTCCTTGCCGCCCAGCTTGATTGTGCTGCCGTCTAGCTCCTTGCCGGCGACCAAGCTTCAGCCGGTGAACCTCCGGCGACCCTCCGGTGATCTCCTATAGGTTTGGCATCAAGGTGAGGCTTTTCTCTCCTTGTTTTGGCCGGCGACTACTCCTCCACCAAGCTGTCCAGTTTTCTGGACAGCTTCTCCTCCTCTCGTCGGAGCGTCGTTTGGACGACGGTTAGTGCTCCGACTGCGGCTAACATACCGGGGATTTGATCTCCGGTAATCCTCTGAGGTGGAGGACGAAGGATTCGTCAAACGGTTGACGAATACCTCTCCGGAGAAGCGAGTTTTGAGAACTCGTTTTGGATCCGAATTTGGATTCGGATCGTGATCATCTCTCGATCACGTCGTCTTCAACACGAGGCTAGTAACCCGTACGAAGACGAAGCTCGTGACTTAGCGAAGTCATCCCGAGGAGCTCGGCGTGGATACGAATAGAGACGATTCTTACGAGGATCGTTCCGGTTGATGCCGTTCCCGCTACACGTCATACGGAAGGTATAACGTAGTTTAATTTCCTTTTATTGCAATTTTAATTTACGGTTATGTCTACACTTGTTGTAATAGCATGCGTGTGTTGTGTGTGTTGTAATAAATATAGATTTATTAATTTTAATTGCTTCCGCTGTGCTCATGTTTACGAAACATGATCGAACACACACACGCCGCGGTGCCGGAAACCCAACAGGCCGAATGGTTCATAGAGGTTTCTAGGGTTATCTTTTAACCTAATTCATTTAACATAACAACAACTTCATATGCATATAGAAAATGAATTAAACTTCATTTAATCACCAAAAATACATGATGGCCGAATGGTCCATAGGGGTTTCTAGGGTTATCTTTTAACCTAATCCAATTAACATACTAACAACATCATAATCCTACAAAACATGGATTAAAACTTCATTGAATTATCAAGATCTAGGGGTGGCCGAATGGTCCATAGGGGGGGGGGGGTTCCTAGGGTTAACTTCTAACCTAAACCCTTTTACATCTTAACATCATCATATAGCATAGAACTTCATTGAAACTTCCAAAACATGGCTTGGCCGAATGGATCATGGAGACTTTTAGGGTTAACTTTTAACCTAATCCCTTTTACCTCTTAAAATCATTATATACTTACAAAACATAGCATAGAACTTCATTGAAACATCCAAAACATAGCTTGGCCGAATATAACATATGGATTTCTTTTACAAAACATCAATCGAAGCTACTCGTATGCAGGTGAGGGATACTTACATCCTTCGCGTTTCTTTTTGGTTGGAAAAATAACCTAAAGGAAGCAACCTAGCCTTGCTTCTTGCTTGGATGGGGTTCGGCCAAAGGATGAAGGGGGAGCTCTAGAATTCGGTGAGGAAGAAGAAGAGGAGAAGAAATGAAGTTTTGATAACTCATGCCCCCTCATTTCCCCTATTTATTCATTTGAAGAGTCCCTTGATCTCCCTTACACTTAACCATAATTTCCCCTATTCCTCTAATGATATAATCCTATTGGGCTTCTGGTTAGTGGGTGCATCTATAGGGCTTGGCTATCTCTAGAGGTTTGGGGTTCAATTCCTAGGCCTTGCATCCCTTTTTGGCTCCTTTTCTTTTATTTTTGAAAGAGCCCACATAAAGTCCCTATAATCATACAAAATTTCTTATAAAATTTCTAGAGCTTGGGATGAAAAAGGAAGGAAAGGAAATGGGGAATTCGGCCAAGGATGAGGAAGAAGGAAAATGAAGAAGGAAAGTGGGGTTTTACTTCCTCTCTTCTCTTAATTCTCCTCTTTAATACCTAGGGAATGAACACTCTTCATCCTTCCCATCTATATTCTTTATATATCTTATCCATGAATCATCCTATTGTTGGTGCAACAATGCTCCAAGCATTTATATGTTTTGATGTTTGGCTAATCATCTAAGTTAGGCAATATCTTGTGATCTAATTACGAATGTGTTTAAGTGACAGGGAAATCCAAGGATGAAGTACTTGGTAAAAGGAAGTCCAAGTATGATCTTGGCAAAGGAAGTCCAAGGGATGGACTTGGCGGCATAAGACCAAGCTTGTAGTCTTGGCAGCATAAAGTCCAAAGTGAACCTTGGCAAAGGAAGTCCAAAGTAAAGTCTTGGCAGCATAAGTCCAAGCTTGTAGTCTTGGCGGCGTAAAGTCCAAGCATTTGGCAACCCAAGACATGACAAAACCGAAGGAAGCTCTTGGAAGCAAAGCGCAAAGGATGAACAAGTCGCGGACTCGGAGGGATCCTGAAGGCGCAAGGCTTATTGAGGAGCTAGAAGGTTAAGTCTAGGTCTAGGGTATAAAATCAAGTATGAATTACTCATACTTGATGAGTATCAGTCGACTGATACGATGTATCACCGACCGTCGGTGCGTTCGATCGAGTCGTGGTGAAACTCCATCACCGATCGCTTGATCGAGCAATGATCGATGCTACGATCACCGATCAAAATGACATCACGATCGATCAAGAGAAATATCGCTGCACGCACTCACTCGATCTATCTTGTCGATCGATCGATCACCCCATCATCAATCGATGGAGGGATCATCGATCGATCACCGCCGTTGAAATTGCGGCTACGAATCTCCGCGGAGATCGCATTTCGTGGCCGTTGGTTGGCGGCAATGATCGATGGCATGCATCAGTCGACTGATCGACGCCCAACGGGAAAAACAGCCCCTCTTCTATAAAAAGGGGCCATGGGGAGCTTGGTGAGGCTAGTGCTCTAAATCCTAACTACATCCTCGTGCTCACCAAGCTTCCTAAGTGTTTTTAGTAATTCAAAACCTCCTCTTCTCTTGTTCTTGATCATCCATCATTGTAAAGAAGAGGAGATCATTGTAAGAAAGGTTTCTCCACCTTGGCTCACTCAAAGGAGAAGATAGTGAAGCTTGGCTAGGACTAATCCACCTTACGGATTGCCATGGAGTAGGAGCGTCATCTCCGAACCACGTAACATCGGGTGTTAGCATTGGTTTCGTATTACTTATTCGTATTCATCTTCGTATTTGTATTGCTTCCGCTAACTTGTTTGTAGAATCGAAGAAACGCTAATCACCCCCCCTCTAGCCGTTCCAAAGGGTCCTAACAAGTGGTATCAGAGCCCGGATTGCTTGGAAGATCTCACCATCAACCAAGGCATCAATGGCTCTTCAAGAGGGATATAGCATCGCCAAGCCACCACTCTTCGATGGGAGTCACTTCGCATATTGGAAAGGTAGGATGAAATACTATTTAATGAGTAATATTGAAATTTGGCATAGTGTTGTAGATGGCTTCAAGGAACCGGTGGATGAACATGGAAACCCTATTCCGAGCAAGGATTGGACAAGAGAAATGAATAGGAGTTTCGAGCCAAATGCAAAAGCGGTACTCACCATCCAATGTGGGATTACCATGGAGCAACTTAACAAGGTGGGACCTTTCGAATCCGCCAAGGAATTATGGGAAAAGCTCATTGAGCTAAATGAAAGAGGGCCAAGAAGGACCTATTGATTGGACAACTTCAAGCCTTCCAAATGAAGATGCATGAAACCGTAAGTCAAATGCATGTAAGGTTCAAAGAAATTGTTAACGGACTCCATATCATAGGTGAGCGAGTTGACAATCGGGATTTGGTAAGGTATATTTTACAAGCATTTCCTAGAAATTCTTTATGGACTTCTATAGTTGATGCAATTAAGGTAACTAGAGATTTATCTCAAATTAAAATTGATGAATTGTTTTGTGAGTTTGAATTACATGAGCAAACTAACATGTCCTCTAAGGAAAAGGGTTTAGCTCTATTCGTTGAAAAGAAGGACAAGAAAGAAAAGAAGAAGAAGGAAAGAAAAGAAGCATCATCATCATCCGAGTCGGAGGATGAGTCAAGTAGTGATGGAGACTCATCTAGTGAAATGGCAAATTTTGTCAAGAAGCTTTATAGGAAGTCTAGAGAGTTCAAGAATAGGTAAGCAAGGAAGGGGTCTCATTCCTCAAAAGGTAAATTTAATGGTAATTCAAGTTTTAATAATAATGTGATTTGTCATGCTTGCAACAAGAAGGGGCACATAAAGCCGAATTGCCCGGAGCTAAAAAAGAAGGAAGAAAAAGAGAATAAAAAGAAGGACAAAAAGGAAAAGAAGAAGAAGGAGGCCATGGTGGCTCAAACCACATGGGACACACCAAGCATTGAAGATTCTTCCTCCGATGATGAGCTTTGCCACATCACACGCCATGTGGCACTCATGGCCCTAGGAGATGATTCGAGCATCTCAAGCCAAGAAGATTCCTCAAGCGATGAATCGTCATCTAGTGACGATGAGGTAATGAACTCTCCTAAGGTTAAGCTCCTTTATAAATCAATTGCCTATCTTAAAGAAGCTCTAGATAAGTCAAAATCTAAGGTTAAAAGCATGAAGGTAGAACTAAAAGCCATTAGAAATGAAAAACCCTCACATATTGACTCTTGCATGCTTAAAGAAGAAAATGATAAACTTAAGGATGAGGTTAGTGAATTAAAAGCATGTTTAGAAAAATTTTCAAATGGCTCAAAGTGTCTTGACATGATTCTTAGTAGGCAAAGAGCCGTTTATAACAAGGCCGGTTTAGGATATAAGCCAAAAGAAAAAGAAGTTGCTTATATTTCATTAATTAATAGGAAAGCAACCATTAAGGGTAAGGTTAAGAAAGCTTGGGTACCTAAGAAGTTTTTACTTAATGTTACCGGTCCAAATGTTTGGGTACCAAAAGCTTGTGTTTTTCATGTGATTTAGGTAGGAGAGCGAGGTATGTGGATTGTGGATAGCGGTTGCTCAACACATATGACCGGGGATGTGAGCAAGTTCTCCACAATTAAATATGTGAAGAAGAGAGCGGTGTCTTTTGGGAATAGTGGAAAACTCAAGATATTAGGTAGAGGTACAATTGAGGTATCCCCCAAAATTATTATTCACAAAGTCTTGCTAGTTGAAAATATGAAGTTTAATCTATTGAGTGTTAGTCAACTTTGTGATGTAAACTATCATGTTTCCTTTGAATCCTCTAAATGCATGATTAGACACAAGGAATTAAATGATTGCATGTTAGTTGGATATAGGAAGTCAAATATCTATTATGTTGATCTTTCATATGCTTCTAACATTTCTACTAAGTGTTTTGTTGCAAAAGAAGAGGAATGTTGGCTATGGCATAGAAGATTGGGGCACATCAACATGAAAAACATAGCCAAGGTAGCCAAGATGGAGTTGGTCAAAGGGCTACCAAAGATCAAGTATGTCAAGAACAAATTGTGGGATGCATGCCAAGAAGGAAAACAAACAAAGGCATCACACAAAGGTAAAACTCAAACTAACACATCTTTACCATTAGAGTTATTGCATCTTGACTTATTTGATTGCCATAGTACTCCATCTCTAAATGGTAATAAATATTGCTTGGTTATAGTAGATGATTTTTTTAGGTATACTTGGGTATACTTAGAAATAATCATAGGATTTAGTAAAAGGGTTGAAAATGAAAAGAGTCTCAAAATCAACCGGATCCGTAGTGATCATGGTGGTGAATTTGAGAACTCAAAATTTTCACAATTTTGTTTAGAACAAGGGTACAAGCATGAGTTCTCTTGTCCAAGAACACCCCAACAAAATGGGGTGGTGGAAAGGAGATATCGTGCCCTACAAGAGGCTGCTAGGACCATGCTTAATGCATATTCACTTCCTAGCTACTTGTGGGCGGAAGCGGTGAATACCGCTTGCTATATCCAAAATAGGGTTCAAATCCATAGGTTTTTAGGAAAAACACCTTTTGAACTATGGAATGGAACTATTCCCACAATTCACTATTTCAAAGTCTTTGGGTGTAAAGTTTATATCTTAAATACCAAAGATAACTTAGGGAAATTTGAATCTAAAGCGGATGAGGGAATCCTAGTTGGATACTCGTCCACAAGTAGAGGGTATAGAGTCTATAATAAGAGAACCCAAGGGATTGAGGAGTCCTCAAATGTTAAATTCGATGAAACCACTAGTACCTACCCTAGAAAGTCCTCCATTGATAAGGATATTAATGACAATAATCAAGACATTACCCAAAAATTTCAAAATTTGACCATTAGGGGTAATGATCAAGGGGGAGGAAGAGGAGACTCCGATGATGAGAGAAGGGTGGAAGATAACAATGATCAAATTTAAACCCCTTCTAGAAACCTAAGAATTCATCAAGATCATCCACTTGACCAAGTAGTAGGAGATCTATCTCAAGGAGTAAGAACTAGGTCATTTCATAGACCTCCTACTAGTCAAGTTGCTCTTATCTCACAAATTGAGCCCAAATCGATCAATGATGCATTACATGATCCGGATTGGATTTTGGCAATGCAAGATGAATTGGCTCAATTTGAGAGAAGTCAAGTGTGGGAATTAGTGCCTAGACCCAATGATAGCACCATAATTACTACAAGATGGGTCTTTAGGAATAAGCTAGATGATCAAGGAAATATCACTAGAAATAAGGCTAGGTTGGTTGCTAGGGGATTCAATCAAGTTGAGGGGCTTGACTATGATGAAACTTATGCCCCGGTTGCAAGGTTAGAATCTATTAGGATACTCTTAGGGTATGCTTCCTTCATGGGATTTAAACTTTACCAAATGGATGTTAAATCGGCATTCTTAAATGGTTTTATTAAGGAGGAAGTATATGTAGAGCAACCACCTGGATTTGAGAACATAGATTATCCAAATCATGTATGTAAGCTTAGGAAAGCATTATATGGGTTAAAACAAGCTCCCCGGGCATGGTATGAAAGATTGTCATCCTTCTTAATTTCTAAGGATTTTAGAAGAGGCCAAGTAGATCAAACCTTGTTTATAAAGTCAACGTTAAAAGATATATTCATAGCCCAAGTATATGTTGATGATATCATTTTTGGGTCAACAAATGATGATCTTCTTCAAGACTTTATAAAAAATATGAAAAATGAATTTGAAATGAGTTTGGTTGGAGAGCTTACCTTTTTCCTAGGTTTACAAGAAAAACAAACAAATGAGGGTATTCATATTTATCAAACCAAATATGCAAATGAAATGATCAAGAAATTTGGTTTGGAAAATGCCAAAATTGTAACCACTCCTATGGCCACTAGCACTAGGATTGATAGTGATCATGAAGGTAAATCAATTGATCTTAAACTTTATAGGAGTATGATTGGTAGCTTACTATAACTAACCGCTAGTAGAGCCGACATTTTATTTGCGGTATGTATGTGTGCTAGATACTAATCTTGTGCCAAAGAATCACATTTGGTAGTAGCAAAAGAATATTAAGGTATATTAAAGGCACCCTAAATGTAGGACTTTGGTATCCTAGGACTAGGTCATTTGAATTACTTGGTTATACCGATTCGATTATGCCGGTGCAAATTGGATAGGAAAAGTACTAGTGGTGGATGCCAATTTCTTGGGTCCTCCTAGTTAGTTGAGTAGTAGGAAGCAACATTGTGTTGCTTTATCAACAACCGGGCCGAATATGTGGCTATGGGTGGTTGTGTAGCTCAATTACTTTGGATGAGGCATACACTTGTGGACTATGAGCTACACTACTCTAACATTAAAGTTTATTGTGATAATGTGAGTACCATCAACTTGACCAAAAATCCGGTACATCACTCTAGGACCAAGCACATTGAAGTGAAACATCACTTCATAAGAGATCATGTGGCAAGAGGGGACATTGAGCTTAATTATGTAGAATCTAAGTCCAATCTTGCCGATATCTTCACCAAAGCTCTTCCCGAAAATGAATTTTCATCTTTAAGGAGAGAGCTTGGTATGTGCCTTGTAGAGTAAAATTCTAGGTTTGCATGATCCCATGTTTATATGTTATCTTTATACCTTGATACATCTCACAAAAAGCCTTAAGAAACCTTGGTTTTTGTATTGAGACACTTAGAACCATGTGAGATGATAGGGAAGGTGTACTTGGCTCATCATGCTTGTTATGATGCATTACTATGAGTCAATGACACACCTAGAGACATAAATACCTTATGGACCAACCATTGGGAAGGCTTGTATTCAAGTAATGAGTACATAGCTCTAAGAACATGGTTGGAAATTCCAAATCATATATATTTTAAACTATGTTCATTATATTTTGGAAAACAGTTTTCAAGTGAATCACAAAAGTGATACAAAGGTTGAAAATTCTTTAGAACTTTTGTAAGTTTCCAAATTTGTATAAATCTTAGAATCTGGAAAACATATATTTTTCAAATTATTTTTCCTTAATAAAGTATGATTTCAGAAATGTGTACGCAAAATTTCATGATTTTTCGAGATTTCTATAATTTTTACCGCATTTAAAAAATGAAAAGGTGAAATTTCGATTTCAGTAGTAGTGATCGTTCGTATACTACCGACTGATACACTGGGTTTTCTGATAATAAGCTCCATTTTCTAATATTTGGTGTATTTTTGATGTCCTAACACTCTAGTATGATAATATTGCGTATAAACGAGTTTTAGGACTGCTCAATACAGTGGTTTAGGGGGAGTTTTAATAAATTCTATCCTTTTATCCCCAAAACCATTGTTGGTGCAAAGTTAGGATTTAACTTTTGAATTTTAGATTATGCTTTGCTTAAAATGTAATTTACATCCTATCTTGGATTAAGGGGGAGCTTAATTTCAATCTAATACCTTAGTCCAAGATCCAACATTCTTAATTCTTTCATCCTTCTCTTTTTGATGTATGTCAAAGGGGGAGAAGGAATGCTTAAGTTAGATGATTATGTGTGTATCTTTAAAAACCTAACTTAAATGATTGTCAAACATCAAAAAGGGGGAGATTGTTGGTGCAATAATGCTCCAAGCATTTATATGTTTTGATGTTTGGCTAATCATCTAAGTTAGGCAATATCTTGTGATCTAATTACGAATGTGTTTAAGTGACAGGGAAATCCAAGGATGAAGTACTTGGTAAAAGGAAGTCCAAGTATGATCTTGGCAAAGGAAGTCCAAGGGATGGACTTGGCGGCATAAGACCAAGCTTGTAGTCTTGGCAGCATAAAGTCCAAAGTGAACCTTGGCAAAGGAAGTCCAAAGTAAAGTCCAGGCAGCCTAAGACCGAGCTAGTAATCTTGCAGGCGAAAAGTCCAAGCATTTGGCAACCCAAGACATGACGAAACCGAAGGAAGCTCTTGGAAGCAAAGCGCAAAGGATGAACAAGTCGCAGACTCGGAGGGATCCTGAAGGTGCAAGGCTTATTGAGGAGCTAGAAGGTTAAGTCTAGGTCTAGGGTATAAAATCAAGTATGAATTACTCATACTTGATGAGTATCACGATCGATACGATGTATCACCGACCGGGTCAGCGCTCGACCGAGTCGTAATGAAACTCGCCATCACCGACCGCTTTGATCAGAGCAATGATCGATTTCGCGATCACCGATCAAAATGACATCACCGACCGATCAAGAGAAATATCGCCACAGTAGCGCCTCACTCGATCGCTATCTTGGTCACTCGATCGATCACCCCATCACGATCGATGGAGGGATCGATCGTGATCACCTTGCTGGAAATTACGGCTACGAATCTCATGAGGAGATCGCGTTTGGCCGTTAGCTTGGCGGCAATGATCGATGGCATGCATCAGTCGACTGATCGACGCCCAACAGGAAAAACAGCCCCTCTTCTATAAAAAGGGGTCATGGGGAGCTTGGTGAGGCTAGTGCTCTAAATCCTAACTACATCCTCGTGCTCACCAAGCTTCCTAAGTGTTTTTAGTAATTCAAAACCTCCTCTTCTCTTGTTCTTGATCATCCATCATTGTAAAGAAGAGGAGATCATTGTAAGAAAGGTTTCTCCACCTTGGCTCACTCAAAGGAGAAGATAGTGAAGCTTGGCTAGGACTAATCCACCTTACGGATTGCCGTGGAGTAGGAGCGTCATCTCTGAACCACGTAACATCGGGTGTTAGCATTGGTTTCGTATTACTTATTCGTATTCATCTTCGTATTTGTATTGCTTCTGCTAACTTGTTTGTAGAATCGAAGAAACGCTAATCACCCCCCCTCTAGCCGTTCCAAAGGGTCCTAACACCTATGGTCTTGTACATTCTTTATATATCTTATCCATAAATTATCCTAGGGTCTAGTGGTGTCAAGGCTACCTCCCTATTAGGAGGTTCAGGGTTCAAATCCTACCTATAACCATTTTATTTTATTTTATTTTATTTTAAACCTTTTATGGCCTTAAAACCTATATAATTACTTTGCATAGTTTAGAATTTTGCGGGCGTTACAATCCTTCATACCTATAAATGTTTCGTCCTCGAAACTTAGAACAACTCCAGATATTTTTATTTCATGTCATCCTCACGTTCCTAAGTTGCTTCTTCAAACTTTTGGTTTACAAAATCAAGTGGAAACTTTGTCTCCACTCATCATTCGTACATTCCAATCTAACCGACATTGATCAACTATACCATATACACCCCATGCAATGAACTAATCACTAATTTCAAAGTAAACGAACTTATCATTTCTTATTCATACTTTCAGAAAAGAAAAGAAAATGTTAACATATAACATTCCTTATTTCTAATCTAAACAAAACTACTTGAGAATATAGTTCATTACGACTCCCACTAGGACAAACCCTAGTGCAGTTGTAATTATTTTTAGTCCTATCTTCCTTGGCCTCACTAGGATAGTCTCAGGCTAGCCAATAAGTTGACTGTTTATAGAACTCTCTTCATTCTTTTCGAGGCTAGCTACCACAAGATTCTCTACGACAGGATTCTCTTGAACCTTGTGCTCCAGTAGTTCCCAGCACAACTCAGCGTATGTTATCCGCCCTTCATAGCGGCCCACTTATGTCTCCTTATGATGATGATGTTTAAGAACTTGAACTAAGCACTAAGTATCTATATATGTTATGATGCATGCTCTATGTTAATAATAAGAAGTAAAGAAGAAGTAAGAAGAAGTATCTATATATGTTATGATGCATGCTCTATGTTAAGAAGAAGAAGTATATATATATGTCAATGCATGTTTATGTTTTAAAAGAAAAAAAAAATATGTCTAAAGTCTTCCGCTGTAAAAAGTACGAAATATGTATAAAGTCTTCCGCTGTAAGTAATGTATGTATGTACGGTCACGTCACGCGCCACCTTTCCGGATTCTGGGACCGAAAAGGGCGGGCTTGACAGGTAGGATCTTACTAAGCCTATGTTCTTATAGTTTATCTTTCCCTCGTACTACAGATAAGGGTAAGGGCTTGACAGGTAAGATCCTGCCCTTACCCTTATCGTCAATATGATAACATAAGCTTATTGAATTAATAAGATTAATTCAACATGCATGCATTCCACATAAGCATGCCACCTAAGCTTGATGAGGTGGAAGGAGACAAAGGGTTTTGACCTTTGGATTTCCTCCACATGTGGCCGGCCAAACAAGGAGTGTAACTCCTTATTTGATTGTTTTTCAATGCAATTGATTGCATTGAATGTGATAGGAGGTTAAAGGTTTTTCCAATCCTATAAAACACTCCATGGGGTGGCCGGCCAAGTAGTTGGAAGTTTGAGGCTTGGAGAGAGCTTGGTGGTGAGAGGCTTTGGTTGTGTGGCTTTTGTGAGTGTAGCAAGAAGAGTGGTCTTTTTCTTCCTTTCTCTTTTTCCCTACCTTCCTCTCCTTTAGGGACTTCTCTAGCAAGAAGTAAAGGAGAGCTCTTCTAGTTTCTTTTGTGAGACAAGAGCTTGCTCGTGTGGATACATATAGAGGCATGGACATTTGAACGTGCTAAAAGATCCAACAAACCCAAGGAGAAGCGGGATTTAAAAGGGCACACAACAAAGGTAATATTCTCCTATAAGATAGGTTTTGAGAAATTTATTTTTTGTACGAGGTGTTCTTTCGCAAGGATCACTTGGAAGGGATCCTATTTTTCCATTGCGCATATGCTATTTTGCATAAAAAATCCCTACAAAGGGTCGGGTCGACTAAGCCTTGGCTAAACCCTTTGGACTTAAGGTATACCGAAAGCCTCTCATACCAAGCTCTAGGAGCTTGTTTTAGTCCATATAAAGCTTTCTTGAGTTTAAACACATGGTCAGGTTTATCTAAGCTTTCGAATCCTGGGGGTTGACTAACATACACTTCTTCCTTAATACGTTCATTCAAAAATGTTGACTTGACATCCATTTGAAACAATTTAAATCCTCGATGTGCAGGGTATGCCAACAATATTCGGATGGATTCTAATCTAGCTACGGGGGCATATGTTTCATCGTAATCTAACCCTTCTACTTGACTAAACCCTTTCGCGACCAATCTCGCTTTGTTTCTAACTACTTCACCTTTGTCATCAAGTTTGTTTCGGAAGACCCACCTTGTTCCAATAATTGATTTACCTTTAGGTGGTGGTATTAATTCCCAAACTTCGTTCCTAGTAAATTGAGCTAGCTCTTCTTGCATTGCAATAATCCAATCGGGATCAAGAAGAGCTTGTTCAATGGTCTTGGGTTCGATTTTCGAAATCAAGGAGATTTGACTAAGATTTCTATATGATGATCTAGTTCAAACCCCTAGGCTAGGATCACCTATAACTTTATCGATAGGATGACTCGATTGAATCCTAGAATAACTTGGGTTAGCATCATCTATCACTTGGTCGATAGGATGACTCGATTGAATCCTAGACTGGCTCAAATTAGGATTAATACTAGACTCATTTTCAAGGTCAGAGTCGAGTCTGGTATGAATCAGTTCGCTAGTTGGTTTTGCTACAAATTTTTTAGGTTCATGTCCTTCGTCGAATACTACATTAATGGTTTCCTCAATTTTAAGGGTGTCATTGTTATATACCCTATAGGCTCTACTTGTAGTTGAGTATCCTAGAAAGATATCGATGGAGGTTTTGGATGTGAATTTTCCTAGGTAGTCCTTAGTGTTTAGGATATGTACCTTACATCCAAATACTCTAAAGTATTTAATGTTAGATACTTTGTCATGGTAGTTTTCGTATGAGGTCTTAAAGTGCCTCTTTACCATAAGAATTCTATTTTGGACATAACAAGTCGTACTAACGGCTTCTTCCCGAAACCTATCGGGTAGGTTGTATTCGTTCAACATGGTCCTAGCAGTTTCTTGTAGGGTTCTATTTTTTCGCTCGACTAGGCCATTTTATTGTGGGGTTCTAGGACACGAGAATTCATGGTGGTATCCATTTAGGTTATGGAAATCTATGAACCTGTGGTTTTCAAATTCACCACCATGATCGCTTCTAAGTTTTTTAATTTTAAGGTTCTTTTAGTTTTTGATTAATTTAAACAAGTTGATGAGCTGGTCTAAGGTATCACTTTTGTGTTTAAGGAACCTAACCCAGGTAAACCTAGAATAGTCGTCAATTATGACTAGGCAAAATTAACTTCCATTAAGTGACTTGGCTCCATATGAATCGAATAGATCCATGTGTTGAAGCTCAAGCACACTTTTGGTTCATTCTTGATTAGTTAGTTGATGTTGTGTCCTAGGTTGTTTACCTTGTTGGCAAGCATTATATATTTTATTGTCTAAGTTGTTGAGGTTGGGCAAACCTCTGACTAAGCTACTCTGACTCATCTTGTGAACGAGTCTTGAGTGTGAGTGATCGAGTCGTCGGTGCCACAACCAAGATTCCTCTTGCTGTGTCATAAGACACTTGGTTGAGAAGTTAGATAAATTAATAATGTAGATGTTGCTATTCATAGTTCCTTTAATTATTGTTTTAGAGGTTTCATTTGTTTTAATTAAGCATTCATTTTCTAAGAACATAACCTTATAGTTGTTATCACATAATTGACTCACGCTAAGTAAATTATATTGAAAATCTTCAACTAATAAAACATTGTGAATCGTGAAATTAGAATTTAGCTCAATATCACTTGATCTGATGATTTTGAGCTTGTCGTTGTTTCTGAAAGTTACCGATCCTTGTCGTTTGAATCTAAGCTTCGAAAATTTAAGTTGGTTTCCGATCATATGTCGGGAGCACCCACTGTCTAACATCCATTGATCCTACACACAAGGTAGTTGGATCGGATATTAGAATTTAAAGGTTGGTTGAAGATTATTAGTCCAAGATCATCTCGCCCATTTCTACATGATCAAACACGTTATCCTTATGTGTTCTTAAGAGATGACTTCAATTTTACTTGATTAATTTTAATGAATCGAAACTAGTCAACCTTGGGTTAGATTTGTTAGTAATATATGAGAGATGTCCTAAGGCAATCGCCTTATGTATGAACCATTTATATGATAAATGAAGATTCACTATTTGAGTATACATGTTTTATGTATTTGATTGGATCTTAAACTCATTTACTGAATGTCCACGATACGATTCACAGCATGAGAGAATTTGTGATTGGATCACAACTAGTGAGTATCTCTACATGTGTAATTGTGATGTATCGGAATTATCCCTAGTCGATGAATTGATGAATCTGGACACCATCAATTCTGTTGAGACTAGCACGAGGTATACTCATTGGTGTATCCAAGCAGCTGATTCTCACTGGCTGGAGACATAGTGATGTCCGAAGTTAATCGTGGATGCTAGTTATGGTAACTAGTTCATTGGAGTGACCAGCCGTAAGACTTCATATGGTTCTCTGCATATATAGATATGTCAATGAAGTTCTTACTGTGGCTTAAGTGCGATGTTCCTTTGACTTGCGGTATTCAAGTCATCTTGATCATGGAGACTTATGCTTTGACATCTTAAGCAAACATCTCAAAGGAGATGTGGACCCGGGATGATTGGGTATAAGTCGAAGTGATCGAAGGTGTTTGAATAGCCTATAAAGGATTCACCACTCCTTGTGAGGAGATGTATACCCATGGCCTCTCGTCGGATTGTTACTAAAGTCTTTGGCCAAAGCATTACATGTTTAGAGTAAAGTACTCTTCGATACATGTGGAGTAACTAGAATCCGTGAGGGACGAGGAAATAATACTTGGGCTAGGTGTGGACGTGAGTCGACCTAGTGAGGTGACACAATAGACCATGTCCCGAACCAAGTGGGTATAAGATGAGTGAAGGAATGGGGCACGATTCATTCGAGCCTCTTGAAGGGTTTGAAATAGTTACGGATCAACCGTTGATCTTTTCGGTTAATTGGGGATCATGATGTACTACTAGGTGCCACTCATGATGCGTTCTATAATTAATGGTTAATTATAGACGGCGGCCAACATAAACCGAGAACCTATTTGGTCACGCGCAAAGTGTAATCCAAAGGATTTAAAACGAGCTTGAGAATGGGATTCTCAGACCGAGAGAAACTATGTTTGGTTGGACCAAACATAAAGCGAGCATGAAATTGTTTCAGTCGCAATGGAAGCGTGGATGGGCTTCGTCTTATGAAGACGTAATGGATGGACCAAAATGGTTTGGTTCTAATCCAATGGATAAGAATAAACCAAAGGGTTTGGTTTATTTTAAACGAATGAACCAAAAGTTGGTTCGGTTCGTTTTAACTTAAAATAAACCATCATGGTTTGGTTTATTTTAACTTATCTTAATGGAGCGGGTTAACGGGCTTTATGGATATGATCCATTTACCATTAAGAGAATTAGTTCTCTATAAAAGTGGGCTTAAGGGATTGTTAAACCCTAACTAATCCAAACCCTAGCCCCCCCCTTGAGTTGCCGCCCACTCCTTGGAGGAGTTTTGCGCCAATCCAAGAGCACGCCGCTTGACCTTGTGCCGCCGTCAAGACACTTGCCGCGCCCAAGCGTCAAGCTCAGCCGGTGAACCTCCGGCGACCCTCCGTGATCTCCTATAGGTTTGGCATCAAGGTGAGGCTTTTCTCTCCTTGTTTTGGCGGCGCCTACTCCTCCACCAAGCTGTCCAGTTTTCTGGACAGCTTCTCCTCTCGTCGAGCATCGTTTGGGACGACGGTTAGTGCTCGACAGCGGCTAACATACCGGGATTTGATCTCCGGTAATCCTCTGAGGTGGAGGCGAAGGATTCGTCAATCGGTTGTGAATACCTCTCGGAGAAGCAAGTCTTGAGGACTTGTTTTAGGTCCGATTGGATCGTGATCATCTCTCGATCACGTCGTCTTCAACACGAGGCTAGTAACCCGTCACGAAGCGAAGCTCGTGGCTTGGCGAAGTCATCCCGAGGAGCTCGGCGTGGATCGGATAGAGGCGATTCTTACGAGGATCGTTCGGTTGATGCCGTTCCGCTACACGTCATACGGAAGGTATAACGTAGTTTAATTTCCTTTTATTGCAATTTTAATTTACGGTTATGTCTACACTTGTTGTAATAGCATGCGTGTGTTGTGTGTGTTGTAATAAATAGGAGTATTTATTATTTTTATTGCTTCCGCTGTGCTCATGTTTACGAAACATGATCGAACACACCTGCGATGCGGAAACCTGATGGTATCGAGCCAGGTTGTGTTTCGACATAATCGTAAAAATGGTTTTGCGATAGTCATAATGTATTTCTGGAAATTTTCTAAATTTTGGAAATTTAGAAGTATTTATGGAAATTTTTCAATTTTGGAAAGTCTAGAAGTATTTATGGAAATCTTCCACTTTTGGAAAGTTGGAAGTATTTATGGAAATTGATATTTTCCATAAATAAAATATTTGATTAGATTCTGGAAATTTGTTTCCTAATTTAATCATGATTTGATTTGAAATCAAATCTTAAAATATTTTATTTCCATAAGTAGTTTTAATGATTTAGGAAATTGGTTTCCTAAATAGATTTTCCTTAATCAAATAATTCCATGAATAAAATATGTGATTAGATTTGGAAATTTGTTTCCTAATTTAATTATGATTTGATTTGGAGAATCAAATCTTAAACATATTTTATTTCCATAAATAGTTATGACATATAAGGAAATATAGACATGACATAATTGTATGCCATGTAATTGCATTAGATGCATAACATTATGCCATGCGTGTCGTGACATGTAGATGTATGCCATGTATGCCATGCCATGTAGATAATAGTTATTTGCATGCAAAGAGGATGAGACATAAAAACCCTTAATCAATATTAAAGCCTACACCTTCCATTAATATGGTTAGAACCAGAGTTCTGTTTCTTGTTTGGGTTGTTGGACTCTCTCCGAGCCCGGCTCTAACCTGAATATGTTCAAACCATGGAATAGTTTAATACTAATATGGTAAGAGTCAGAGGTCAATCGTTAGCTTTGGTTGTTGGACTCTCTCCAAGTTGGGCTAATTGGTTGAATGCGCTCTAACCATATTAAAACTATGTCCTGATTAATGGGTTGGCTTTAACCTGGAGCATCGGCTTGTTGGACTCTCTCCAAGGTCGATGTAAAGGGAGGTGAAGTTGGGTGCTATGCATATGATGCATACTTGTTAATGTGTTAACAACCCGATGTATGTGTGAACATTCAATTAGTTGATAGCACATTGTGATAGTTGCATATACGGGATATGCAATCGGTATAGATGATACCTACCGTCGTAGTTATGAATGGCTTGTTGGACTCTCTCCAAGGTTGTTCATAACTATGATGGATATCAGCCCATTCGGAGATGGACCTACGATCTCCCGAAGTGATTTTGGGGTTTTTGAATTCGAAAAATAAATGGGATTTATAAATGTATATTGATGCATTTTAAAATCATTTTCTCATATATGCTCGTTTTGTATTTCTAGGTCAATAAATTGATCATGACATCTTTGAATTTGCGCACTATTTTGGATTCGAACAAACTGACTGGGCCTAACTTCCTGGACTGGCTTAGAAACCTGAGAATTGTTCTCAAGGCGGAAAAGCTTGCATATGTCCTTGAAGAGCCTCTTCCTGACCGTCCTAAGGACGATGAAACTTCAGACCAAATGTTGGTCTATCAGAAACATGTGGCGGTCCCGTGGCGAGTTGCATCATGCTAGCGGCGATGGTACAGCTACAGCGGCATGAGCATATGGATGCTAATACTATGGTCTTCCATCTTCATGAGTTGTTCGATGAGCAAGCGAGATCCGAAGGTTCGAGGTCTCTAGGCTCCTCTTCACTACGAAGATGCAAGAAGGTTCGTCAGAGTGCAGTTTGTGCTAAAGATGAGCAGGTACATCAGCTAGCTACCCTCGGTTTTGTGATGGATCATGAGTTAAGTATTGACTTAATTCTGCATTGTTTGCCCAAGAGTTTCGCAATTTGTGATGAACTATCGGATGAACAAATTGGAATCCACCATTCCGAGCTCCTTAATATCTTTGAAAGACCGTGGAGCCTTACGTAAAGCATGAGGAGAAGGCGGTTACATTGAGTTGATTCCTCAAAGAAAGGTTCTAAGAGGAAGGCAAAAGAATGAAGAAAGGAAAGAAAAAGGCAAAGAAGGCGGAACCCTATAAAGGGCACTTGCCATCATCAGGGCAAGGAAGGCCACAAGATTTATCTTGAGTCCATGAAGAAGAAGAAGGCATCCGATGCCCCATCCTCTTCGTATCTTCGTTATTGATTGTCATTCTATTTCCTTAGACACTTGGGTATTGGATCTTGGGTGTAGCTCACATATATGTAATGACATACAGGGCTAAGGAATAGAAGAAGACTTGTCGAGAGTCAAATTTGCGAGTTGGCAATGGAGCAAGGTTCTTTGCGATCGCCATCGGAACTTATTTCTTTGAAGCTCCTAGTGGACTAGTCTTGGAACTGGACAATTGCTATTATGTTCCTTCTCTAATAAAGAACATTGTTTCTATTTCCTGCTTAAATAGAAATGGTTTCCATTTAACGTTTAGTAACAATTGTTGTTATATAACTTTGAATGGCGTACTTTATGGAACTGGAACTTTGAGTAATGGCATTTATACGTTGGACGTATCCAGTGACATTTTCAATATCGAAGCGAGCAACACGCGTGCTCGAAAGGATAATCACATAGACTCCTATATGTGGCATTGTCGTCTTGGCCATATAAGCAAGAAACGCATGTCCGAATTACACCGATGTGGAATTCTGGAATCATGCTTAAAAGGCAAGATGACTAAGTTACCTTTTACTGGAAAAGGTGAACGAGTGGGAGAGTTACTAGGTCTAGTACATATTGATGTATGTGGACCTATGTCAACTCAAGCATTAGGAGGCTATAGCTACTTCATTACCTTCACCGATGATCACTCACGGTTTGGGTATGTGTTCTTGATGAAACACAAGTCTGAAGCCTTTGAAAGGTTCAAGGAATTCAGAAATGAAGTAGAGAAACAACATGACAAGAGTATTAAAATACTTCGATCGGATCGAGGAGGTGAATACTTAAGTCAAGAGTTTCTTGATTATCTAAGAGACAATGGCATATTGTCTCAATGGACTCCGCCCTATACACCACAGCATAATGGTGTATCTGAGAGGCGTAACCGGACCTTGTTGGACATGGTCAGGTCAATGATGAATCATGCGACTCTTCCCAAGTCCTTTTGGGGTTATGCACTTGAGTTTGTTTACTTGTTAAGCAGAATGCCTACAGGTAGTCTCAACCTACTCCATATGAGATATGGAATGGTAAGAAACCTCATGTATCTTACTTGAAGATATGGGGTTATCACCTTATGTGAAGCGGTATATCGAGACAAGCTGGATGCTAAGTCGATAAATGTCTATTTATTGGATACCCTAAGGAAACAAGGGGTTACCAATTCTATCATCTGTGGAACAAAGGTGTTTGTTTCAAGGCATCTTTGTGTTTCTAGAGAAAGAGTTTCTCTTGCAAGAAAAGCGATTGGGAGTGTCGTCGAGCTTGAGGAGGCTCGAGAGACTCAAATAGACATTGATGAGATACACGGTGAAGCCTGAGGCAACTCATAGTGATGAGCAATCAATTTGGACCTATTGTAACACCACATCTTCGTAGATCACGGTAGAACCACGAAATATTCACGAGAGATATGGATTTCTCGTAAGTGAATCGAGCGACGTGTTACTCATTGATGATGAGAGCCTACAGTTATGAAGAAGTCTTGACAAGTTCAGAAAGGGATAAGTGGCTTGGTGCCATGAAGTCGGAAATGGATTCCATGTGAAAACCAAGTTTGGAACTTGGTTGACCCACTGAAGGCATAAAGCCTATAGGGTGCAAGTGGGTTTTCAAGAAGAAAACCGACATGGATGGTAATGTGATTACCTATAAGGCTAGATTGGTGGCGAAAGGATATGCGTCAAAAGCAAGGTGTTGATTATGGCCGAAACCTATTAGCTGTAGCTATGCTTAAATCCATTCGGATGCTCACGGCCATAGCGGCTCATTATGATTATGAGATATGGCGGATGGATGTGAAAATAGCTTTCCTTAATGGAAACTGCTCGAGGGCGTGTATATGATACACTGAGGTTTCACATCGGTTGATAAAACCAAGGTATGCAAATTGCGGCGATCCATTTATGGATTGAAGCAAGCATCCGAGGCTGGAATATCCGTTTTGATGAGACGATCAAAAAGTTTGATTTCTCACAAAATCGGAGCGAACCTTGTGTGTACAAGAAGGTTAGTGGGAGTGCGATCGTGTTCCTAGTATTGTATGTCGATGACATATTACTTATAGGAAGCGATGTTCAATCTTCTGATCGATTAAGGTTTGGTTATCAAGACATTCTCCATGAAAGACACAGGAGAAGCAACCTACATCCTTGGGATTAAGATCTATAGAGATAGATCGAAGCGGTTGCTTGGTCTTTCGCGATCTACATATATAGGCAGTGCTAAAGAGGTTTAGCATGTCGGAATCCAAGAAAGGTTATCGCCATCGGGCATGGGGTACACCTTTCAAAGTCTATGTGTCCGCGCAGGATTTGCATGAGTAAGATTCCTATGCATCATGATAGGATCTATCATGTATGCTATGTTATGTCACGAGGCCCGATGTATCGTATGCTCACGAGTGTCACGGCGGATACCGGATCGATCGAGGAATGGATCATTGGGTGTATTAAGGCGATCCTTAAGTACTTGAGAAGAACTAAGGATGTGTTCCTAATATATGGAGAAGGGACATGGTGATACGGCGGGTATCGGATGCGGCTTCGAGAGACAAGGATGATTCATGTCTCGATGCGGATCGTGTTCACCTTGAATGGGCGCGATGAGTTGGAAAAGTTCCAAACAAGAGGCATGGCGGATTCTACCACGAGGCGAATATATTGCGGCCGGAGCGTGAAAGGCGGTTTGGATCAAGAAGTCCGTTCATGAACTTGGTGTGATTCAGGCCATTGTTGAAGCACTATCGGTCTACTGCGACAACAATGGAGCAATTGCAAGGTCTCATCAACGATCCAAACATGCTATCATCTTATCGGAGAGATCATAAAATACAAATCGAGAAAATTCCCACTGAAAGGAACTTAGCGGATCCTTTGACTAAAGCATTACCTCAAAGTAAGTTTGAGGGTCATGTTGGTGCTTATGGTATTGGATACCGTAGCGATTGGCATTAGGCCAAGTGGGAGTCTATTAGTAATATATGAGAGATGTCCTAAGGCAATCGCCTTATGTATGAACCATTTATATGATAAATGAAGATTCACTATTTGAGTATACATGTTTTATGTATTTGATTGGATCTTAAACTCATTTACTGAATGTCACGATCGATTCACGGCATGAGAGAATTTGTGATTGGATCACAACTAGTGAGTATCTCTACATGTGTAATTGTGATGTATCGAATTATCCTAGTCGATGAATTGATGGATTTGGACACCATCAATTACTGTTGAGACTAGCGAGGTATACTCTTGGTGTATCAGCGGTGATTCTCCTTTGGTGGAGACATAGTGATGTCGGAGTTAATCGTGGATGCTAGTTATGGTAACTAGTTCATTGGAGTGACGGTAGTAAGACTTCATATGGTTCTCTGCATATATAGATATGTCGATGAAGTTCTTCTTGTGGCTTAAGTGCGATGTTCCTTTGACTTGCGGTATTCAAGTCATCTTGATCATGGAGACTTATGCTTTGACATCTTAAGCAAACATCTCTAAGGAGATGTGGACCGGGATGATTGGGTATAAGTCGAAGTGATCGAAAGGTGTTTGAATAGCCTATAAAGTTCACCACTCCTTCTTGAGGAGATGTATACCCATGGCCTCTCGTCGGATTGTTACTAAAGTCTTTGGCCAAAGCATTACATGTTTAGAGTAAAACTCTTGATACATGTGGAGTAACTAGAATCCGTAGGCGAGAAATGATACTTGGGCTAGGTGTGGCGTGAGTCGACCTAGTGAGGCCCGACACAATAGACCATGTCACGAACCAAGTGGGTATAAGATGAGTGAAGGGAATGGGGGCACGATTCATTCGAGCTACTGAAGGGTTTCAGAAATAGTTCTGGATCAACCGTTGATCTTTTCGGTTAATTGGGGATCATGATGTACTACTAGGTGCCACTCATGATCGTTCTATAATTAATGGTTAATTATAGGCGGCCAACATAAGCCGAGAACCTATTTGGTCACCACGCCTGAGTGTAATCCAAAGGATTTAAAACGAGCTTGAGAATGGGATTCTCAGACCGAGAGAAACTATGTTTGGTTGGACCAAACATAAAGCGAGCATGAAATTGTTTCAGTCGCAATGGAAGCGTGGATGGGCGTCTTATGAAGACATAATGGATGGACCAAAATGGTTTGGTTCTAATCCAATGGATAAGAATAAACCAAAGGGTTTGGTTTATTTTAAACGAATGAACCAAAAGTTGGTTCGGTTCGTTTTAACTTAAAATAAACCATCATGGTTTGGTTTATTTTAACTTATCTTAATGGAGCGGGTTAACGGGCTTTATGGATATGATCCATTTACCATTAAGAGAATTAGTTCTCTATAAAAGAGGGCTTAAGGGATTGTTAAGCCCTAACTAATCCAAACCATAGCCCTTGAGTTGCCGCCCACTCCTTGGAGAGTTTTGGCGCCAATCCAAGCGTGCCGCCCTTGACCTTGTCTTGCCGTCCAAGACTTGCTTGGCGTCCAAGCTCAGCGTGAACCTCCGGAGACCCACCGGTGATCTCCTATACGTTTGGCATCAAGCTGAGCCTTTTCTCTACTTTTTTTGGCCGGCGCCTACTCCTCCACCAAGCTGTCCAGATTTCTGGACAGCTTCTTCTCCTTCGGGCGTCGTTTGGAACCCTTGATGGCTCGAATGAATAGTGTTCACTCATCTTATACCCACTTGGTTCAGGACATGGTCTATTGTAGCCGGTCCCACTAGTGACGACTCGTCACACCTAGCCCAGTATCATTTCCTCGTCCTCACAGTTCTAGTTACTCCACATGTATCGAAGAGTACCTTACTCTAAACATGTAATGCTTTGGCCAAAGACTTTAGTAACAATCCGACGAGAGGCCATGGGTATACATCTCCTCGCAAGGAGTGGTGAATCCTTTATAGGCTATTCAAACACCTTCGATCACTTCGACTTGTACCCAATCATCCCGGGTCCACATCTCCTCGGAGATGTTTGCTTAAGATGTCAAAGCATAAGTCTCCATGATCAAGATGACTTGAATACCGCAAGTCAAAGGAACATCGCACTTAAGCCACGGTAAGAACTTCATTGACATATCTATATATGCAGAGAACCATATGAAGTCTTACGGCTGGTCACTCCAATGAACTAGTTACCATAACTAGCATCCACGATCAACTCCGGACATCACTATGTCTCGGCCCGGTGAGAATCGGTGCTTGGATACACCAAGGTATACCTCGTGCTAGTCTCGGAATTGATGGTGTCCAAATCCATCAATTCATCGACTAGGGATAATTCCGATACATCACAATTACACATGTAGAGATACTCACTAGTTGTGATCCAATCACAAATTCTCTCATGCTGTGAATCGTATCGTGGACATTCAGTAAATGAGTTTAAGATCAAATCAAATACATAAGACATGTATACTCAAATAGTGAATCTTCATTTATCATATAAATGGTTCATACATAAGGCGATTGCCTTAGGACATCTCTCATATATTACTAACAGACTCCCACTTGGCCTAATGCCAATCGCTACGGTATCGATACCATAAGCTCTAACATGACCCTCAAACTTACTTTGAGGTAATGCTTTAGTCAAAGGATCCGCTAAGTTCCTTTTCGGTGGGAATTTTCTCGATTTGTATTTCGTTCCTACGATGATCTCTCGATAAGATGATAGCGTGAAGCACATGTTTGGATCGTTGATGAGACCTTGGCTCTTTCGCTGTGCAATTGCTCCATTGTTATCATGATGAGCCGGTATTGCTTCAACAATGGCGGAATCACACCAAGTTCATGAGCGAACTTCTTGATCAAACCGCTTCCTTTGCTTCGAAGCTGCAATATATTACGCCTCGATGGTAGAATCGCTCACGATCTCTTGTTTGGAACTTTTCCAACTCACTGCGCCCCCATTCAAGGTGAACCATTATCGGTGAGACACAGGAATCATCCTTGTGGGAAGGCGCATCCGTATACCGCGTATCACCATGTCCCCTTCTCCATATATTAGGAACACATCCTTAGTTCTTCTCAAGTACTTAGGATCGTCTTATGACCGCCCAATGATCCATTCTGGATCGGTGGTATCTGCTCGTGACACTCGGGCATCGATACATCGGGCCTCGTACATAACATAGCATACATGATAGATCCTATTGCGGATGCATAGGGAATCTTACTCATGCAAATCCTCTCGTCTTACGTGCGCGGACACATAGACTTGAAAGGTGTACCCCATGCACGATGGGTAGAAACCTTTCTTGGATTACATGCTAAACCTCTTTGCTTTTCGGTCTATATATATGAATGCGAAAGACCAAGCAACCGTTTGATCTATCTCTATAGATCTTAATCCAGGATGTAGGTTGCTTCTCCCGAGTCTTTCATGGAGAATGTCTTGGATAACCAAACCTTAAGCATTGTAAGATTGAAACATCGTTTCCTATAAGTAATATGTCATCGACATACAATACTAGGAACACATTGCCTCCCACTAACCTTCTTGTACACACAAGGTTAAATGCGGATTTTGTGAGAAATCAAACTTTTTGATTGTCTCATCAAAGCGGATATTCGACTCTGGATGCTTGCTTCAATCCATAAATGGATCGTCGCAATTTGCATACCTTGGTTTTATCAGCCGATGTGAAACCCTCGGTGTATCATATACACGTCCTCGAGCAGGTTTCCATTAAGGAAAGTTGTTTTCACATCCATCTGCCATATCTCATAATCATAATGAGCCGCTATGGCCAGGAGCATCCGAATGGATTTAAGCATAGCTACAGGCGAATAGGTTTCGTCATAATCAACACCTTGCTTTTGACGATATCCTTTCGCCACCAATCTAGCCTTATAGGTAATCACATTACCATCCATGTCGGTTTTCTTCTTGAAAACCCACTTGCACCCTATAGGCTTTATGCCTTCAGGTGGGTCAACCAAGTTCCAAACTTGGTTTTCATACATGGACTCCATTTCCGACTTCATGGCACCAAGCCACTTATCCCTTCACGAACTTATCGGCCTTCTTCATGCTGGTAGGCTCCTCATCATCAATGAGTAACACGTCGTTCGATTCACTTACGAGAAATCCATATCTCTCAGGAATATTGCGTGTTCTACCAGATCTACGAAGATGTGGTGTTACAATAGGTCCAGCCGATTGCTCATCACTATGAGTTGTCGGCTGTTGTGCTTCACCAGGTATCTCATCAATGTGTATTTGAGTCTCTCGAGCCTCCTCAAGCTCGACGACACTCCCACTGTTTTCTTGCAAGAGAAACTCTTTCTCTAGAAACACAGCATGCCTTGAAACAAACACCTTTTGTTCCACAGGATGATAGAATTGGTAACCCCTTGTTTCCTTAGGGTATCCAATAAATAGACATTTATCATACTTAGCATCCAGTTTGTCTGATACAGTCCGCTTCACATAAGCAGGACAACCCCATATCTTCAAGTAAGATACATGAGGTTTCTTACCATTCCATATCTTATATGGAGTAGTTGAGACTACCTTGGTAGGCATTCTGTTTAACAAGTAAACAGCTGTCTGAAGTGCATAGCCCCAAAAGGACTTGGGAAGAGTTGCATGATTCATCATTGACCTGACCATGTCCAACAAGGTCCGGTTACGCCTCTCAGATACACCATTATGCTGTGGTGTATAGGGCGGAGTCCATTGAGACAATATACCATTGTCTTTTAGATAATCAAGAAATTCTTGACTTAAGTATTCACCACCTCGATCCGATCGAAGTATTTTAATACTCTTGTCATGTTGTTTCTCTACTTCATTTCTGAATTCCTTGAACCTTTCAAAGGCTTCAGACTTGTGTTTCATCAAGAACACATACCCAAACCGTGAGTCATCATCGGTGAAGGTAATGAAGTAGCTATAGCCTCCTAATGCTTGAGTTGACATAGGTCCACATACATCAGTATGTACTAGACCTAGTAACTCTCCCACTCGTTCACCTTTTCCAGTAAAAGGTAACTTAGTCATCTTGCCTTTTAAGCATGATTCGCATGTATCGTATGAATCCAATTCAAACGATTCCAGAATTCCACATCGGTGTAATTCGGACATGCGTTTCTTGCTTATATGGCCAAGACGACAATGCCACATATAGGAGTCTATGTGATTATCCTTTCGAGCACGCGTGTTGCTCGCTTCGATATTGAAAATGTCACTGGATACGTCCAACGTATAAATGCCATTACTCAAAGTTCCAGTCCATAAAGTACGCCATTCAAAGTTATATAACAACAATTGTTACTAAACGTTAAATGGAAACCATTTCTATTTAAGCAGAAATAGAAACAATGTTCTTTATTAGAGAAGGAACATAATAGCAATTGTCCGCCCAAGACTAGTCCACTAGGAGCTTCAAATAAGTTCCGATGGCGATCAGCAAAGAACCTTTGCTCCATTGCCAACTCGCAAATTTGACTCCTCCGACAAGTCTTCTTCTATTCCTTAGCCCTCAGTATGTCATTACATATATGTGAGCTACACCCAAGATCCAATACCCAAGTGTCTAAGGAAATAGAATGACAATCAATAACGAAGATACTCAAGAGGATGGGGCATCGGATGCCTTCTTCTTCTTCATGGACTCAAGATAAATCTTGCAGCTTTCTTCGCCAAAGGGCCTTCCTTGCCACTGACTGATGGCAAGTGCCCTTTGCGCTGGTTCCGCCTTCTTTGCCTTTTCTTCTTTCCTTTCTTCGCTCTTTTGCCTTCCTCTTAGAACCTTTCTTTGAGGAATCAACTAATGTAACCGCCTTTCTCCTCATGCTTTACGTAAGGCTCCACAGCCTCTTTAGCATATTGAGGAGCTCGAATGGTGGATTCCAATTTGTTCATCCGATAGTTCATCACAAATTGCGAGAAACTCTTGGGCAAACAATGCAGAATTAAGTCAATACTTAACTCATGATCCATCACAAAACCGAGGGTAGCTAGCCGCCGATGTACCCGCTCATCTTTAGCACAAATCGCTACAGATTTAACCTTCTTGCATCTTCGTGGTGAAGAGGAGCCTAGAGACTCGAACCTTCTGGATCTCGCTTGCTCATCGAACAACTCATGAAGATGGAAGACCATAGTGTTAGCATCCATATGCTCATGCCGCTTCGCAATGTGTACCATCGCCGCTAGCATGATGCAACTCGCCACCAGACCGCTACATGTTTCGATAGACCAACATTTGGTCTGAGTTGCATCGCCCTTAGGACGGCCAGAAGAGGCTCTTCAAGGACATATGCAAGCTTTTCCGCTTTGAGAACAATTCTCGTGTTTCTAAGTCACCCAGAAGTTAGGCCCACAATTTGTTCGAATCCAAAATAGTGCGCAAATTCAAAGACGTCATGATCAATTTATTGACCTAGAAATACAAAACGAGCATATATGAGAAAGATGATTTTAAAATGCATCAATATACATTTATTAATCCCATTCATTTTTCGAATTTCAAAAACCCCTAAATCACTTCGGGAGATTGTAGGTCCATCTCCGAATGGGCTGATATCCATCATAGTTATGAACAACCTTGGAGAGAGTCCAACAAGCCATTCATAACTACGACGGTAGGTATAATATATACCGGTTGCATATCCCGTATATGCAACTATCACAATGTGCTATCAACTAATTGAATGTTCACACATACATCGGGTTGTTAACACATTAACAAGTATGCATCATATGCATAGCACCCAACTTCACCTCCCTTTACATCGACCTTGGAGAGAGTCCAACAAGCCGATGCTCCAGGTTAAAGCCAACCCATTAATCAGGACATAGTTTTAATATGGTTAGAGCGCATTCAACCAATTAGCCCAACTTGGAGAGAGTCCAACAACCAAAGCTAACGATTGACCTCTGACTCTTACCATATTAGTATTAAACTATTCCATGGTTTGAACATGTTCGGGTTCAAGCCGGGCTTGGAGAGAGTCCAACAACCCAAACAAGAAACGGAACTCTGGTTCTAACCATATTAATGGAAGGTGTAGGCTTTAATATTGATTAAAGGTTTTTATGTCTCATCCTCTTTGCATGCAAATAACTATTATCTACATGACATGGCATACATGGCATACATCTACATGTCACGACACGCATGGCATAATGTTATGCATCTAATGCAATTACATGACATACAATTATGTCATGTTTATAATTTCATATGTCATAACTATTTATGGAAATAAATATGTTTAAGATTTGATTCTCCAAATCAAATCATAATTAAATTAGGAAACAAATTTCCAAATCTAATCACATATTTTATTCATGGAATTATTTGATTAAGGAAAATCTATTTAGGAAACCAATTTCCTAAATCATTAAAACTATTTATGGAAATAAAATATGTTTAAGATTTGATTCTCCAAATCAAATCATAGTTAAATTAGGAAACAAATTTCCAAATCTAATCACATATTTTATTCATGGAAAATATTGATTTCCATAAATACTTCCAACTTTCCAAAAGTGGAAGATTTCCATAAATACTTCTAGACTTTCCAAAATTGAAAAATTTCCATAAATACTTCTAAATTTCCAAAATTTAGAAAATTTCCAGAAATACATTATGACTATCGCAAAACCATTTTACGATTATGTCGAAACACAACCTGGGCTCTGATACCATCAAGGTTTCATCAAGCATGCATGTGTGTTCGATCATGTTTCGTACACATGAGCACAGCGGAAGCAATTAAAAATAATAAATCTATATTTATTACAACACACACAACACACGCATGCTATTACAACAAGTGTAGACATAACCGTAAATTAAAATTTGCAATAAAAGGAAATTAAACTACGTTATACCTTCCGTATGACGTGTAGCGGGAACGGCATCAACCGGAACGATCCTCGTAAGAATCGTCTCTATCCGTATCCACGCCGAGCTCCTCGGGATGACTTCGCTAAGTCACGAGCTTCGTCTTCGTACGGGTTACTAGCCTAGTGTTGAAGACGACGTGATCGAGAGATGATCACGATCCGAATCCAAATTCGGATACTAAAACGAGTTCTCAAAACTCGCTTCTCCGGAGAGGTATTCTTCAACCGATTGACGAATCCTTCGTCCTCCACCTCAGAGGATTACCGGAGATCAAATCCCCGGTATGTTAGCCGCTGTCGGATCACTACCCGTCGTCCAAACGACGCTCCGACGAGAGGAGAAGAAGCTGTCCAGAAAACTGGACAGCTTGGTGGAGGAGTAGGCGCCGGCCAAAACAAGGAGAGAAAAGGCTCACCTTGATGCCGAACCTATAGGAGATCACCGGAGGGTCGCCGGAGGTTCACCGGCTGGAGCTTGGACGCCGGCAAGGGTCTTGGACGGCGGCAGCTTTAGGGTTGGCGCCGATTAACTCCTCCAAGGAGTGGGCGGCAACTCAAAGGGGGGCTAGGGTTTGGATTAGTTAGGGTTTAACAATCCCTTAAGCCCACTTTTATAGAGAACTAATTCTCTTAATGGTTAATGGATCATATCCATAAAGCCCGTTAACCCGCTCCATTAAGATAAGTTAAAATAAACCAAACCATGATGGTTTATTTTAAGTTAAAACGAACCGAACCAACTTTTGGTTCATTCGTTTAAAATAAACCAAACCCTTTGGTTTATTCTTATCCATTGGATTAGAACCAAACCATTTTGGTCCATCCATTACGTCTTCATAAGACGCAGCCCATCCACGCTTCCATTGCGACTGAAACGATTTCATGCTCGCTTTATGTTTGGTCCAACCAAACCTAGTTTCTCTCGGTCTGAGAATCCAATTCTCAAGCTCGTTTTAAATCCTTTGGATTACACTCGTTGTGTGTGTGACCAAATAGGTTCTCGGTTTATGTTGGCCGTCTATAATTAACCATTAATTATAGAACGATCATGAGTGGCACCTAGTAGTACATCATGATCCCCAATTAACCGAAAAGATCAATGGTTGATCCCGAACTATTTCTGAAACCCTTCAGTAGCTCGAATGAATCGTGCCCCATTCCCTTCACTCATCTTATACCCACTTGGTTCAGGACATGGTCTATTGTGTCAGTCCCCACTAGGCTGACTACGTCACACCTAGCCCAAGTATCATTTCCTCGTCCTACGGATTCTAGTTACTCCACATGTATCGAAGAGTACATTACTCTAAACATGTAATGCTTTGGCCAAAGACTTTAGTAACAATCCGACGAGAGGCCATGGGTATACATCTCCTCGCAAGGAGTGGTGAATCCTTTATAGGCTATTCAAACACCTTCGATCACTTCGACTTGTACCCAATCATCCCGGGTCCACATCTCCTCGGAGATGTTTGCTTAAGATGTCAAAGCATAAGTCTCCATGATCAAGATGACTTGAATACCGCAAGTCAAAGGAACATCGCACTTAAGCCACGGTAAGAACTTCATTGACATATCTATATATCCAGAGAACCATATGAAGTCTTACGGCTGGTCACTCCAATGAACTAGTTACCATAACTAGCATCCACGATTAACTCCGGACATCACTATGTCTCCAGCCAGTGAGAATCAGCTGCTTGGATATACCAAGGAGTATACCTCGTGCTAGTCTCGACAGAATTGATGTTGTCCATATCCATCAATTCATCGACTAGGGATAATTCCGATACATCACAATTACACATGTAGAGATACTCACTAGTTGTGATCCAATCACAAATTCTCTCATGCTGTGAATCGTATCGTGGACATTCAGTAAATGAGTTTAAGATCCAATCAAATACATAAAACATGTATACTCAAATAGTGAATCTTCATTTATCATATAAATGGTTCATACATAAGGCGATTGCCTTAGGACATCTCTCATATATTACTAACAGTTCAGTCTTTCCACGTACTGGATTTGGTCCTTGGGAACCCAGTACTGGTTAGATCCTAATTGAGAAATCAAAGTGGTGTTAGGGACCCATGCTTAGATATGTTTTCTATTTCAACTTACAATTTACATATACGATTTGTTAGTCATATTTAAGTTAAACCCAAGCCCGACCTTGTTGTACACGGCCCTTTGCGATCCAAGTAAAAGGTCAAGTCCCTTGGATCCCAAAGTGAACCTTTCCAACGTATGCCTAAGGTCTTCAACTTGACTTTTCAAAAGTGAGTTCTCAACTTTAAGTTTGTCAACTCGAGATGAGTCCTCCTCTTGAACTTGACTAGTCGAAGAGGTTAGGGAGACCTTGTGTTTAAGGAGTTTAACCTCCTCAACTAAGGTCTCAACCTTGGACTCGGACTTAGCTAACTTTCTAGTTAAGAATTTAATTGCATTGTAAAAAGTGCTAAGCAAAGATCGACTTACCTTAAGTGACCCTTTTGAACCAGATGTGTATCCGTGGCTTGTCTGAATAGCGACTCATCGTCGGATCCGGACTCGGACTCTTCCTCGGGTTTGGACTCTTGATTAGGCTCAATCAGTTTGTCCATGAAGACGAGATCATAAGCGCTTTCTTGGTCTTGGATGCTTTGTTCTTTAGTTTCGGACACTCCGACGTGATGTGTCTGAACCTGTTGCATTCAAAACATCTCAAATTCGAATTAGACTTAGATTTACCTTGATTGACGGGTCATCTTCAGCTCTTGATCATCTTCTGAACTAGATTCACTAGTTCGGTTTCCATCTCGGGGTCTACCTCCGACTCATACTCGTACTCATCCTCTTCCTTGGGGGTGGTTTGTTTGCGACCTTCTTCTTCGAACCTGCAAGTAAGGCAATACCTTTCTTGGGAACCGAATTAGACTGTTCATGGAGTTCAAATTCAAAAAATAACTCATCTAATCTAATTTTTCAAAGGTCCTTAGAAACCTTGTAGGCATCGACCATGGATGCCCACAAGGTAGTCCTAGGGAAAGAATTTAAAGCATACCTTATAAGGTCTCGATTCTCAACCTTTTGTCCGATGGAGTGCAGACTATTGATGATATCTTGAATACGGGTGTGTAGTTGTGTCGCCATCTCTTGTTCCTACATTTTTAAGTTATACAATTTATTGAATAAAAGGTCTCATTTACAAACCTTTGCGTCGTCGGTTCCTTCGTGTAACTCAACGAGTTTAGTCCACAAGTCCTTCGCACTTATGAAGGGGTTGATGCGGTTTAGCTCCTCTTTGGACAAACCGCATTGAAGGATTTGGGTAGCCTTTGCATCGGCTTCCACTTGTCTTTTCATGGCATTAGTCCACTGATCATAATCCAAGGATTCACCCACTTCATTAGTAGGAAGCGTGAATCCAGTTTGGATTACGATCCACATCTCGATCTGGGTCTTAAGGAAGTACTCCATCTGACCCTTCCAATAACGGAAAGGTAGGAAACTTCGCTTCCCACTTCAACTCGGTCGCTTGTTCAAGGCGATCCCTTCTACGTCCCCGGATAAAAAAAAATTATCCTTGACAAGAGGGATTACCCAAGCAACCGTTTCATCGTCGTGCTATTCGATTAGAGTAGTCACTTGAACAAACTTGTTGTTCAAGCAACCAACCTCTATTCTACGAATAGCCGCGGAATAGACGATGTATGGATCGTCGACTTTTGTGTTTATGTTCGGTGTCCAAGTTATATTAGCCACAAAACAGAATATATCATGCATATATAATTGAAAACAATCATAAACATGTTACATAAGAAAATAGACAAGTATTATACCTCTCAATCTTCTATCGTATGTCCTTCCTCCTTTTGGACGTCGTGTGGGCGACGATCTACCAAAAGTCGAAGCTCCTAGATCACCAATCTTCCTTCCTTGCTCACTCCGAACAAGAGGAAGAATAGAAACAAAACCCTTCTCCTTCCTTTTAACCAACCAACAAGCACCAAGCTAGATGCTAGCCGCCGGCCAACAAGGAAAAGGGATGAGAAGGATGGATGCCGGCCAAGAGCTCCAAGGGAGGACTCTAAGCCTTGTTTCCACCAGCCAAGGAGAAGGAGAAGGGCTGGTTTTGACGCCGGCAAAGGGAGGGAAGGGTTGTATGGGTGTCGGCCACCAAGGAAGAAGAAGAAGGTTTCCTTATTTGGTATCGCCAACTCCTTAACCCTAATCTCCAATGCTTGCCGCCCCATGCCCTAATCCTATCTCTAATGGGATTCTCCTTGCCGCCCACCCCCTCCTATCCTTTTATAGAGTCAGGGATAAGCCTTGTTTTAATCTGCACCATTGGTTCTAGAGATTTAATCACAACCGTCGGATCTAGAGATTTAATCTCAACCATTGGATCTAGAGATTTAATCTCTACCTTTGGATCTAGAGTTTTGTTTTCATCCATTGGATCTAGGCTTCATGAGGTTTTAATAGGCTACAATAGGGACCATGAAGAGAAGTTGGATCTTGGCCACCCAATGGATCAAGCCCACATAAAGTCCGATCCATTAATGATAATCCAATCCACTAAAGGATTATCATTGATCTACCTCACCAACCCCCATAAGTTAATATGGGCTCCATATATTATTTGTACATTTTTCTCCCCGTGTTTAAGATCTCGAATGTCCGTCGATTAATTAATTTACTGACCATTAATTAATCAACATCTAACTCCATGAGTAGTACCACTCAACCTTTTCATCATGCCGGACCATGTCCACCTGCAAAGTTTACATGATGAACCTTATGAGCTCCTCAAGGAGACATCATCATCCTAATATATAGGACACAGTTTCCTCCTATAATCAACGACACACCATATAAATAATATCATTTCCCAACTTACCGAGCCTATCGATTTAATCTATAAATCTCGCCCATTGGTAAATCAAAGAAATGAATACTAAGTATATGTGCCTGTTATTATATCGGGATTAAGAGTATGTACAATATAATATCTGAGGTCCGATTAGATTATGTAGTCAGCAATAAATCGAATCACCTCTAAGTCGGTCCTGCTCAATACACACAAAGTGTACTAGTGTGATTCTATGGTCAAGACAAACCAATACCAAATCACACTACAACCATACCAATGGTTTGTCCAAAGTCATCTCGGTTGTGAGCCTATACTTATACTTTACAAGGGGCCGATAACATGATCTCCCGTGTGACACCACACACCATGTTATCTACAATGTAATGTATTAGACAATATGCATAACCATAAATATGCAAACAATGATCATGTGATTCTTATTTCAAAATAAAGATGTTCATATAAAAGATAGACTTTTCAGTATACATCCCAACAGTCGTTTAGACAAAATGGAGGTCGGACGGTGCTAAACCCTTCGAGATGGGCCATTTAGACAAAATAAGGAAAACAAGTACCTCACAAAACAAAAACAATTGAAATGTACCAAGACTTTCGTCTTGGATTAGTAGTGCGGGAGAATAAATTTAAACGAAATAAAAAACTCGTAAAACAAAAATAAACAAAAGAAATCTGTAAAAATTGCTATATTGGTGGTTTTACCAAATCGTAGCGCCCCCGGCTCTGATATCAATTGTTGGATTGATTTGAGCGCTAGGGGGGTGAATAGAGCAAGGAAAACTTTTGAAATTCGTTCGTCGATTCGATACGCAAGAAGAGTAAAGTGCAGCGGAAAATAAATATAATAATTTTTTTTTTACTTGGTTCACAACATTCGGCTGCTAATCCAAGGCCCTAACGGTCCTAGACCACGTATGGAGGGCAAAGCACTAAAACCACTCCTCCTCGTTAGAGGTAGGAGTAAGCGAGTACAATCAATACGAAAAAATTAAGGTAGAGGGGCACTCCCCCTCTCCTTGTTACGATTAAAGCTCGATAAGGAAAGATGTGAACAAGATTTAAAGGCGACAATTTAATAAAAGTATACCAACGACTATTGAAGATAGGACTTGAGCTCTTGTCGTCGGAGATGCGGTAGCACTTCGTCGTCGTAAGATCGTCATAGAAGAGTAGCGTAGCAAGAGCACTTTTGAGCACTTAGAATGATGGAAATGGGGTATAAAACCCCTACTTTTATAGCCTTGTAAAACCCTAATCGTTGAGATGAGATTTCCTGAGGTGATGCCACCTAGCCCTTGAGAAATGGTGATAAGCTTTGACTCTCCTCGAGGCTGATTCTTGACCAGCAGTTGACTGTTACCCTTACCAGTCGACTATTGGAGGCATCAGTCGACTGATACAATCCATTAATTGACTGATGGCAGGGTTTCCACCTACAATGAAGAGTTAGCACGAAAATGCAGTTAATATAAGTAAGTTCGATGGTCATTTACCATCTGATCTCGACTTAGACCTTCCATGGGAAGTCTTGGTCAGATCGTCGCCTAAGGACATCGTCGTACGAAGGACACGACCTTAATTACACTCACTCACACGAGCTTACCTCAACCTTTATCTTTGAAGCTTCGCTTCCTGTCTTCACCTGAGTTCTTCGGCTCCCTCTGAAGTCCTCCCGGTGTTGCCCGACCACCACAGCTAACCTCCGGGTGTCACTGACCTTCAGCTTTAGCTTAGCAATTCTGCACACTTGATTCAGCTTGTGAGATAACAAAGTGAACTTAACTTTGTGTATTTGCTATAATCAAAACTCAGGTTCGATTCAAGTGCCTACTGCACCAACACATTGCTTATAGTTTGCATTTCTTATACTGCATATAAGGGTAAAGCAAGGCTTGAGTAAGAGGGGGCAGCAGATGAAGTGTTTGGTCTATGTGGCGGCAGAACAGTGGATTATGATCTTGAATTTGCTAGTATTATGTTATGTTAAGACCTTTGAACTTGCTAGTGTGCTAGTGTTCATGTTATGTGCTTGATTATGTTGTGTCTAAGAATGTCGAACTTCCTAGTATTATGTTATGTTAAGACTTTTGAACTTGCTAGTGTGGTTGTGTTCATGTCGGGTGTTGGTGTTCATGTTAGGTGCTAGTGTTGATGTTATGTATTAATGTTCACATTTATTTTTATGTCAAAGATGTATATCAGTACTATCGCCATGCATGAGGTTGAGTTACTTAAGAATGTTTTATGTTAGAACTCTAGCGAATGTGTATGCTTAGATATGTTAAGAACATGTGTAATCTCCCTGCGTCAACATGTCAATGTAGTTGATCTATTTCGTTAGCTTCTGTTGTTTCAAATCAAGAGTTTGAATTATGATACTTGTTTAGAAACTATGTTTAGATCTTGTTACGAGTTGTTGATACTCTTCTGTTAATTGAGTCATGTTTGGCTTCTTGATGTAAAGAAAAAGATAAAGTATGATGGTAACACCTCCTTTACTAGAGTAAAGAGAGGGGGGTGTTACGGTTGGTGCCAGGTGGAGGAAGATGAGGGTGTTGGAAGTGATTGGGGAGGATGACAGTAAAGTCTTAGGAATATATTTTGGTTCACGGAGGAAGAATGGGTGGTTAAAAGTCAGTTTGTTGGGTGTAGTTTCATACCAAGGAGCGGTGGAAGAAGGGGATGCCATGGAGAAGGGATTGGTCGCAGAAAGGTTGATGGTTTTGGAGAAGAAGGGATTTAGGGCTTCGAGCGTGATTAGAAGTTGAGTGGTTAAGTGTTAGTGAAGTTCATGTTTTTTTTTAAGGGAGAAGTGAAAAGATGGTGGTCGGGTATGGAGAAAATGAAGTTAAGAAATTTTAGCCCTAATATTTTTTCTTAAAAGAATTTTTTCTTGTATAAATTTTGGGTATTTTTTTCTATGGCATTTTACGCCTAAATATTCTTTGGCAAGGGGCTATGTGATTTTTTCTAAGGCATTCTACATCTCATGCAGAATTTGAAGGATATTTTATGTTCTTAGATAGAAAGGGGATTATCAAATTTTTCTAAGGCATTACATGCTTGGTATAGAACATTGTAAATTAAAACTCTTATGCAAGGGGTTATGGTCATCTAATTATATTCTCTTTGGTAGTTGTCAATACCATTTATACCAAGGATTTCTAGGTTTGTTCAGAATTTCTTCTATCTTATGTCAGTGATATTTTATCCATGGTATGCCAGATTCTTCATAATTCTCTTGTAAAAACTAACTTAGGCTCCGTGCCTATTATAATAGTCTATGGGCTAGGTAAGCTATTTTCCCCCACGGGGAACTATAACGTCACTATATGGCATATGTAAAATCTTCAAGGCTTCATGTCTACTATAACAACCTACAGGCTAGATAAGTTATTTTCCCTCACGAGGAGCTATAACGCCACTATATGGCATATGTAAAATGTTCTCAAGGATTCTCCTATAATAGCTTAAGGGCTAGATAGTTATTTTCCCCCACGAGGAACTATAGTGCCAGCTATAATGGACAGGTAAGTTGCTAACAAGGCTCAAACGCCTCATACAGTAATCAAGGCTTAAACACCTCATATAGTAATCAAGGCTTAAACACATCATACAGTAGTCAAGGCTTAAACACCTCATACAGTAGTCAAGGCTTAAATGCCTCATACAGTAGTCAAGGCTCAATGCCTCATACAATGTTCAGGTTCAGTACTGCATACAAAATCTGAGCCTTAGTGCCTAATATGTCTGTGTGATAGATTTGGGTATTTGAGGTTGATGTGATAAGTGTATATACATTCGTGAGAACTTGTAAAACTTCATTTGACTTCGCTCTTCAGTTTTACTAAAGAGGGAGAACTTATGATGGGTGTAGGGTTTTTCAGCTAAGGCAGAGAAATTTTTTGATAAGTGCTTGTAAAAACTTCATTCAACTTCGCTCTTCAATTTTACTAAAGAGGAGGAACTTATGATGCGTTCGGGGTTTTTTCTGATCAAGATTAAGCTTTTACCGAGCAGTTTATGTGAAATCCTGAGCGGTTAGTGTGTTTCCCAAGTAGTATGTTCATTTTTTGGGTAGTAAGTACTTTTCCCGAGCAGTATATGTGTTTCCCGAGTAGTGTGTATTATTCCCGATCACAGTAAGAGTGAGCAGGGCAGCATTGTTTAATGAATAAGTATGGTGCTAGCAGAGCGGTTAGTGTATTTCCCGAGCAGTATGTTTACTCCCCGAGTAGTATGTCCTTTTCCCAAGCAGTATATGTGTTTCTCGAGTAGTATGTATGATTCCCGATCGTAGTAAGAGTGAGCAGGGCAGCATTGTTCAAAGAATAAGTATGGTGTTAGTAGAGCGGTTAGTGTGTTTCTCGAGCAATATGTTTATTCCCCGAGCAGTGTGTTCATTTCCTGAGCAGTATGTTTATTTCCCGAGCAGTATATATGATTTCCGAGCACAATAGAGTGAACAAGGCAGTATTGTTCAATGAATAAGTATGGTTCTAACAGAACATTTAGTGTGTTTCTCGAGCAGTATGTTTACTCCTCGGGCATTATGTTTATTCCCCGAGCAGTATGTTTATTCCCTGAGCAGTGTGTTCATTTCCCGAACAGTATGTTTATTTCCTATGCAGTGTGTGTATTACTCGAGCGGTATGTTCATTTCCCGAGCAACTTATGGGTTTCAGGATTTCTTTCTGAATATGACAAAACAAGGAGGAAAGGATATGTCGGAGTATGGGAAGTGGCAGGAGGAGGTTGAAGATGATTAGGTTAATATATTTAATCATTTGTTTTTGTATTTTGTCTAATTAATTCATGACAGGAAAGCATACGGTGTATAAGGCATTTAAAGGAGATATTTTGAATTAAATCAGGAAAAATGATTACGGGGGACAACTTGGCAAAGGGCATTAAAGTAAATTCACCCCAAGAGGAAGGTAGGGCGAACCATCTATAAAAGGGGCAGAGGTGGAAGGAAGCGGGGATGGTTGTTTCTTCGCTATTCGATATCTCAAAGATCTTCTTCTCTTCTTCATTCCTTCTACATTTTTATTCTCTACATACTTTTACTAACTTAAGCGTCGGAGTGGCCATGCCGGGAAGCTGACCTATTTCTAACCTTCCTTCTCAGAGTGGCGAATCTAACTTTATTCCCAAGATCCGAAGTGATTCAAGAAGAAGATATCTCTTTCTCTCATTTTTAACCCTCTTTGGCGACATATCCGGCGATCCACAAGAAGGGGGAGGAAGATCTTGGCAGGATGGAGAAGTGAACACTATCAATAACAAAAGTGAGAGTGCTTAGCTAGACGTTCCAGCATCTAATCGATGAAGGGAAGGGGGAAGTGATCTTTCCTTGTTGCTTTGTTTAGCTTATGGTAATCTATACACATTCTCCATCCCATTACCATTCCAGTAGAAATCAACACATTTTCTTCATTTCTGACTATCGTAGTCCCGTCCTTCTTTGGGACTACGTGAACCGGAATAACCCATTCACTTTCTGTAATTGGGTAGATTATTCCTGCATCTAATAGCTTGAGCACTTCTTTCTTCATAACCTCTTATAGGTTCGGGTTAAGTCGCCTTTGACACTCTACGGTTGACTTATACCTGTCCTCGAGGACTATCCTGTGTGATGTGAGCAAAACATATAGGGTTTTAGGAGTAGTTTTTGCTCACATCTCATTACATTTTATGTTTGTGTCATGCATATTTTACTTTGTTTTGCATGCATTTCCTATTTTCTGATTCGGAGATCTGCTCTTTGTACTTTTGTGTGCAGGATAGCATTTCATGGGGAAAACAACGCACTTTCAGAGCAAAAGAAGGGCATTTTGCAGCTGGATGCAGAAGGGGACACGGCCAGGGCGTGTGGCTACACACGGTCATGTCCAAGGGGCGAAATTGGCCACCCCAGTGCCACACACGGCCTGACCATGTGGAAATACATGGTCGTGTGGTGCTACATGATTCCGACGCGAGTCGGTTATTTTCGAGGTTTTAAAGAGATCCAGGCTAATGTCTATATAAAGGAGGTTGTGTCCAAACCCTAGGGGGCAAGGTACGACAGCCAGAACGTCACTCCAACGCCCTAAAAAGCTTTGGGAACTCACAACGGGGAGGAAGAAAGTCGCCGGAGATCCAAATTCTGTACTTCAACGCTGGAGAGAAGAGTCACATTGCATTGTAATTTTTGTTCTTTGCTTAATTTCTATTGTTTATACGAACATGATCGTGATTTGTGTTTCTCCGCTCTTATTCATTGAGTAGACTCTCCGATTCTAGGATTAGAGAGTAGTTTGTGTGCGTAGAACATGTTATTCCAAATTGAATTCTATTCTTGAATTTTTATTTGCAATTGGCGTTTGGTTTTAGAGCTATAGTTATTGTTTTGGTTTTCTATCTACTGTATTAGCCAATACGAGGGGTGACAACCCTCGTATCTAAGATTTAGGAGAATCAAGGAGGAACCTAGGAGTTGACCTCATCTTTCGTAACCGTGGGTAGAAGGATGCGAGAGAGTAGGAAATGTGCCCCATTTTTGACTCGTCGTAGGGATCGATTCGGCATCCTCGTACCGACTATCCCATCCTAAGTCCAAGGGTCGACTTGGTAATGGTAGAGGTAGCTTTCGATATATGAGAAGGCTCATCGGGGGAGTGTATGATGTCCTTTCCACAAAATCGTAACTAGAAACCTAGATAAAATCCAATTGACAGTGTGTTCTGCGACACACAAACGAAATTGAAATCCTAGAATCCCTTCCAAAGACTCACAACTAGTTTCTTTCTTCTTCCGTGTGACACCGTATTGAGTTACGACCGCCGTCAACCCTCTAAATCAAAACCCTTAGAACTGAATTCCGAACAATAACATCCACTTACCAAATCAGTACTCGAATCTCAGTTCCTGTGGGATCGATAATCTTTTTATTACTTCACGACATCCGTGCACTTGCAGGCGTTGAGCGAGAGAGTGTGCTTCGAGTCCTCAACGGTCTCCTTCGTGAGATTTGAGGTCGCGTTCGCGTGCAACAAGTTTTTGGCGTCGTTGCCGGGGACTGATTGATTCGATATCAAATCAAGAAGCAGATAATTGGATCGGACTTAAGGTAGATTTATTTACTTGCTTTACTTTTATTTCTTTCGTTTATTTTTATTTACTTCAGTTTTAGATTTTTAATATCTAAAGTAAGTTTAGATTTATTTCAGTAATTACATTGCATTAACTTTTAGTTAAATTTTCTGCATTTGATTTAGTATTAGTTTAGGCTATTTTCTATTTTAATTAAGTATTAGGTAATAGTCCTAATTTTGTGGCTCGGTTCCTCATATGCATAGATGCTTAGGATCCGAAGGCCTGATTCCGATCGATCTAGAAATCGAACGAACCTATCATTGCCGGAGAGCTGAACAGAAGAGGATGGAGGACCAAGTTGCATCCGAGGTGAATATAGGTAGCCGACCTTTGCAGGATTACGCAACCCCTAATGCTAGAGGATTTAGGTCGAGTATAGTTGGACCGTCTATTTTAGCAAACAACTTTGAGCTGAAACCAGCACTCATTCACATGGTCCAGCAGAGTCAATTCGGCGGAGCCGCGACTGAAGACCCGAACCAGCACCTGGAGACATTCTTGGAAATCTGCTCAACAATGAAGATTAATGGAGTCCCTGCAAACGCGATCCATCTGAGCCTATTCTCATTCTCATTGCGGGATAAGGCTAAGGCATGACTTCACTCCCTGCCTTCGGGAAGCATTACTACCTGGGAGCAATGTGAGCAGCAGTTCTTGAATAAATACTTCCCACCTTGCAAGACTTCTCACATGCACCATCTAATAACGAGCTTCCGTCAGAAGGAAGGGGAGTCCCTATTTAAAGCCTGGGATCACTACAAGGGGCTACTCTACCAATGCCCTGATCATGGACTGGAAAGGTGGCTGGTGATCCATATCTTCTATAATGGGATCACGTACACCACAAAAATATCCCTCGATTCTGCCGCTGGAGGAGCGCTTATGAACAAGACTATCGAGGAAGCGGAGGAGCTAATAGAAGAGGTGGCCCAGAACCACCATCAATGGGCTTCCGAACGTAGTCACCCAGTTCCTGTCGCAGAACGATATGTTGTCAACTCCATGGACCACATGGCAGTGAGGTTGGACATGCTTAATAGATGGTTCGACTCTTTCAATCTTGTTTCTGCATGTGTGACCAATGACTTTAGAGAAGGAGCAGCAGTGTATCAGGAGGACTACTATATAAGGCAGGGTGGCTTAGAAGAGTAGATTGAACATGTCGATGCGGTTGGAGATTACAATCAAAGGCCCAACAACCCATACTTCAGTACTTACAATCCCGGATGGAAGAACCACCCGAACTTTTCCTATCGGAATAACTCGGGGAATTTCCAACCATCAGGAGGGTATGGGCAACAACAGGGCAATGGGCAGCAGCAACCACAGAAGTCTAGGCTAGAATTGATGATGGAAGACTTCATTGCTACCCAAACAAAGGCCAATGAAGAGTTTCAACGCCAACATCAGAAAATAGAAGAGTCACTTAAGGATTTGAAGGCCACTGTTGACGGTCTTGCAAGTCACACGAGGATGTTGGAAACACAAGTTGCCCAGATAGCCCAAACTATGTCGCAATCTATGGATAGTTCTCCATCACTACCTGAGCCGAGTCAAGTCAAGGAAGAGGGAATATACGGTGAAAGAGTGGGTCAGAATAACATATCCGCCAAGGGGTGTGCAGCCATGATATCAACGTTACCCAACCAAGCTGAAATCGAAGATAGAATTCCACCACAGCTTGAGGACCCTAGTGAATTTGTTATCCCCTACTCGATTTATGGGGAAAGCTTCGATGAAGCATTGTGCGATTTGGGGTCATCAATAAGTGTGATGCCCTATGCATACTATTTGAAAATGGGACTGAATGGAATCCAACCAGCGAACCTTGGTATTCGTATGGGAGACGACTCAGTCAAGGAACCCATTGGAATGCTAGCACATGTGCTTGTGGTCATTGAGAATTTCATGATACACATGGATTTTATTATACTCGACACAGGATAAAATCCCCAGAACCCCATCATTTTGGGAAGACCCTTCTTGGTGACTGCGGGAGCATTAATAGATGTAAAGGCGCACAAGATCTCCTTGGAGGTAGACGGGGAGATCATCATCTTTAATCTGTCAGAGTGTAGAGCTCCCTTCCTAGATGGCTACACTTTCAGAAGGGTAGAGCCGAACCCACCGAATGTCAACTCCGAGACGGATGAATGAAGGTTCACAAAACCTCCAGAGCCAAGTTAAGACCATGGAGTATGGTCGAGCTAAAAGACCTTAAACAAAGCGCTTCTTGGGAGGCAAACCAAGTTTAGTTTTTAGGTGTTCTTTTCATTGTATTGCATTTATTTGGTTAATTTGAACTTTGATTTCCATTTCATTTAGAATTTGAACATGAATTAGGACTAGAAAGAACCTGCTAGGTAAAAGTAAAATCACTTTGAACCCACATGACTAAGCGAGTAAGGAGAATTCAAACCGTTGTGCACCGTGAGAAGGAAACGGGGGACACACGGCCTGGCCGTGTGTTTTCACACGGCCGTGCCCCGATCCTTAGCGGCGCATCATGACCTAGCCGTGTGTTTTCACATGGCCATGGCGCGTGAGGTTTAAAAGGCCAAGCCGTGCGTTTTCACCCCAAATTCGCCGTGTGCTTTGATTCCTCTTGCCCTAGCCATGTGAATCCTTCTTCCGCAACACCTAGAAGCCTTTCCAACCTTCAAGGAAGCTCAAAAGAAGTAAGGATGAGGAGAACCAAGAAAGTGACATCTCGATCCGGTGCTTCAGAGTGAAGGACAAGGAGAATGGACGCCCCTCAAGCTCCGGAGGAAGTTAACGCTCTTCCAACCCTCCTTTTTCGAAATAATGTGCATAGGGATAGATATAATATGCTTGCTACTAGAAGAATCACCGCAACTAGGTATCTTGATGAAGATTTACTAGAATCCCTAGGTTTGTTTGGTGATATTCAAGCCCTATTTGTAAAAATGGGGTGGGGAGAGATAATGGGGATAAGACACCCAACCTACCCTAGGATAGTTTTAGAGTTATTAAGTTCTTTAGAAGATGAGGTTTTAACGGGTAGAGAGAGCGAAGAGGGTAAGATTACCTTTAGGTTATTTAACATTGAACATGAATGGACACTACACCAATGGAACACATGTTTTGTCTTGCCTAGTGGGGGAGAGAGAAGAACCTCTATTGGGTTTAACTCTTGGATCTTTTGGGCCAAATTGATAAGAGAGCATGCGTACGACCCTTCTAGGGCCAAAGCATCCACCTCCAAAACCCCATTTTTCGGTACCTACACTGAATCATGACAAGTACTATTTTTGGTCGTGGGGAGAGTGACGGTGTAGTGCGAGCTAGTGAGTTGCTTTACTTGTAGGACATGCTACAAGAAAGGAGTATCATTGATGTAGGGTCCCATTTCATTAGACACCTAGTGAAAATGGGCAAAGCAGCGAGAGGAGAGATCATTGTGGGGGGCCTACTTATCCACATTTGCCATAGGATGGGGTACGACTACACCGCACTAGATAGCATAGAGGGGAGCCCTAGGATCGACTTAGGAGTGTGTATGGCCATGAAGATGATAGTGAGAGAGGGACACTCCTTGTGCTTTGTAAGGAAAAACCTATCATCCCTTAGGCTCCCCGACCCCGATCGTACCACCATCACCACACGCGTCAACTGGTGCTTAGACCTGATAGTGGAGTCTCCACCATATGAGGGACCATCCACATCGGCACCCATCTCTCCCCCTTTACAACACTCTCCCTCCAGTCCACGCATTCATACGAGCCAACCTAGTCCATGTAGACATGAGTCTGCACCTGCACCACCACCTTTTTCTACTTTTGAGCATGATGCAGGTACATCTGCCTATGAATTTTTGGAGTTTCGATCGCGCCTTGGCGACATATATGCCAAGCAGCAGACGCAGAGGCAGCGATGGGAGGAGCAGAGCGCTTACACGCAAGCAGAGTTTCAGGGCTTCCGGGAGCACTTCTAGTGGGCTGAGGAGTTCTACGATGAGGCCCGCATCTACTTCCAGGAGGAGGTTGTTCGTCGCCAGGATGAGGCCACCTACCGCCAGGAGATGCGGCAGCACATGCATGCCCAGCATGCACAGTGGGCTCGGGAGGAGGAGCACAGAGCGGTCACTACATCCATTAGCTCTCAGATCGACCACATGTACATGTGGCATCAGCGGCTTAGCACCAGGTTTACCCAGGAGCCTGACATGCCGAGACTGCCGGACTTCCCACCTTGTCCACCATATTAGCGGTACGGTCTCATATAAGTTGGGGGGCCCCATGTTTTGATTTATTTTATTTCTAGCAGTAGTTTCTTTTTTGTCATTTGCATTTGTTTTAGTTAGCATTCATTTGTTCATACATAGAGTTTTTAGTTCCGTCAGTACTTAATTTTTGCTATCTTTAAGCTACCTCAGTAGTAATTTTAGAGTTTTTTTTTTATGAGTTGTTTCCATGGGTAGCTTAACTTCATTTACCTTGTGGTATTTTATTTTATTTGCTCTAATGAATATTCTAGTCTTACACTGGTTAGCTTTTATATTTACACCTATATATGATGAACATTCTGAAAGGGAGAGTCTAGTACGTACCTAGTTATGATTAATCTCAGTAGTCTAGTACTTTGGAATCCATAGGTGACCCTAAGTTTAGCATTTTAGTTACTGGATATGCTCAGATTGTGGAAAGCCCATTCGGAAAAAAAAATCAAAATCCCTAGAGCTAAAAAAAAAAAAAGTGTCATGGGTGGAAATGGTTAGGTGCCCCTTTGAGACCGAGTTAGGTTACTTAGGAAACACCTACCAATTTCTCTCAATACCGAGCACGCCTTTGAGACTTTGTGCTAGATCTAGGGAACGACCCTCGCTTTGGGTAGGTAAGTGCCTAAGAGCCAGAGACCTTAGGAAAGTTATAGGATGACGACTTAACTTACCATGGAACGAGTATCCCCTAAGAAGATTCGCTTAGCATGAGCACAAGAAGCTAACTTAGTGAATTTCTAGAACATATTTATTTTGCTTTGATTGCAAAATACCACTTGATAAATCTAGTTAACATGTTAAGTATGGAACAATACCTTTTAAAATTTCATGGCACTGAGGTTTTTTTTAGGACAAGCAAAGATTTAAGTCTAGGGGAATTGATGTGAGCAAAACATATAGGGTTTTAGGAGTAGTTTTCGCTCACATCTCATTACATTTTATGTTTGTTTCATGCATATTTTACTTTGTTTTGCATGCATTTCCTATTTTCTGGTTCGGAGATCTGCTCTTTGTACTTTTGTGTGCAGGATAGCATTTCATGGGGAAAACGATGCACTTTCAGAGCAAAAGAAGGGCATTTTGCAACTGGACACAAAAGGGGACACGGCCAGGGCGTGTGGCTACACACGGTCATGTCCAAGGGGCGAAATTGGCCACCCTAGCACCACACATGCCCTGGCCATGTGGAAACACACAGCCATGTGGCGCTGCACAATTCTAACGCGAGTTGGTTATTTTCCAGGTTTTAGAAAGATCCAAGCTAATGTCTATATAAAGGAGGCTATGCCCAAACCCTAGGGGGGAGGTACGACGGTCGGAACGTCACTCCGACACCCTAAAAAGCTTCGAGAACTTGCAATGGGGAGGAAGAAAGTCGTCGGAGATCCAAATTCTGTACTTCAACGCCGGAGAGAAGAGTCACATTGCATTGTAATTTCTGTTCTTTGCTTAATTTCTATTGTTTATACGAACATGATCGTGCTTTGTGTTTCTCCTCTCTTATTCATGGAGTAGACTCTCCAATTCTAGGATTAGGGAGTATTTTGTGTGCGTAGAACATGTTATTCCAAATTGAATTCTGTTCTTGAATTTTTATTTGCAATTGGCGTTTGGTTTTAGAGCTATAGTTATTGTTTTAGTTTTCTATCTACTGTGCTAGCCGATACGAGGGGTGACAGCCCTTGTATCTAAGATTTAGGAGAATCAAGGAGGAACCTGGGGGTTGACCTCATCTCCCATAACCATGGGTAGAAGGATGCGATAGAGTAGGAAATGTGCCCCGTTTTCGACTCGTCACAGGGATCGATTTGGCATCCTCGTACCGACTATGCTGTCCTAAGTCCAGGGGTTGACCTGGTAATGGCAGAGGTAGCTTCCGATAGATGCAAGGCTCATTGGGGGAGTGTATGATGTCCTTTCCATAAAATTGTAACTAGAAACCTAGATAAAATCTAATTGACAGCGTGTTCTGCGACACACAAACGAAATCGAAATCTTAGAATCCCTTCCAAAGACTCGCAACTAGTTTCTTTCTTCTTCAGTGTGACACCGTATTGAGTTAGGACCACCGTCAACCGTCGAAATCAAAACCCTTAGAACTGAATTCCGAACAATAACTTCCACTTACCAAATCGATACTCGAGTCTCAGTCCCTGTGGGATCGATAATCTTTTTATTACTTGACAACATCCGTTCACTTGCGGGCATTGAGCGCGAGCGCACGCTTTGAATCCTCGATGGTCTCCGTCACGAGATTTGAGGCCGCGTTCGCATGCATCACTGTGCATGCAGAGGGATGGGTTTATTCCTCTAATGTCATCAATGGTATAGCTCAAAACTATTTTATATGTCTTCAGTACCTCCAGTAACTTCCTTATCTCAGTTTCTCTCAAACTCTCGTTTATAATCATTGGATAAGTCAAATTTGGGCCCAGAAATTCATAGCTAAGATTCGGTGGGAGGAGTTTCATCTCAAGGCTAGGGTTGTTTTTTATTACCATCAGTTTCGGTTCTTCTCCTTTTTCGGACCCCGAGAAATAGGAGACTTCCTCTCCGCAGTACTCTCTCTCTCTCTCTTTTCTTTTGTCTCGAATCTGACAAGCTACCTGTAGCTCATCTACTTCCTTTTTGGGGAAAAACTTTTGAAACTTCTGCTCATTATCTGACCACATTTAAAGGGTCCAAACCACTATTTCTATAATGCGATAAAGTTCATCCACACTCCTCTTCATCAGTACCACCCTATGGTCATGTCCAGGAGTTCTTTACCTGAGTTGGAAATTCCAAAATAAAAAGTGTGAATAAGCAACCAATCCTGTAATCTGTGATGTGGACATTGAAGTATCATCTCCTGGAATCTCCCCCATGCCTCGGCCAAAGCCTCTTCGTGGCCCTACTAAAAAGAAAGGATTTTATCCCTTAAGTGGGTGGGTTTTCTGGGTGGGAATTATTTACTCATAAACACACATTCTAGCTGCTCCCACGTGGTTATACTCCTTTTTGGTAAAGTGTGTATCCATCGTTTAGCCTCTCCTTTCAGGGAAAATGGAAAAGCAATAAGCCTAATTGCATCTACTGGGACCCCTTCATACTACACCATGCTATAGTACGCTAAGAACTCTTCAAGGTGCTGATAAGGTCCCTCGATCTGAGTTCCCCCGAATTGTTTCTTTTGAATGAGAGTGATTAATGTAAGGTTTATCTCCTATCTTGCAGCTTGGATCTACGGAATAACTATGCTGGAATTCCACAGCTTGCGACTAGGTGACGTACAATCTTTCAAAAGTTGAGCGTGTTGTATTAACATGGCAGAGCTACTTACTAAAATGGAAATCAAATAAACTGAGAATAATGAACTAAATAAAGTAAGCCTAAAAACCGAATCAAGGCTAAATGAAATATGGCCAATAAAATTTAACCTAAACTGAATATAGACAATGCAAATTGAAATAATGCAAAACTAGAAAGCAATCCTAATCTAAATCCAATCCAAAATATCCACTTTTGATCCGATATCAAATCTACAATCCCCGACAACGGTGCCAAAAATTTGATGCACGCGAGCCTGACCCCAAATCTCTGGCCGAGATCGCCAAGGATTTGAAGCACACGCTCATGCTCAACGCTTGCAAGTGCACAGTTGTTGTCAAGTAATAATTTTTGTATCGATCTCACAGAGACTGTGATATGAGTACCATTTTTCTAGTAAATTCTATTTGTTCAGAGTAAATCTCTTGCGAGTCATGTGTGTGAGGTCGACGACAGTCCTGGCTCAGTTACGGTGTCACATAGAGAAAGCGAAGGTGGGCTCAAATTTCCTTAAAGGATTCTAGGAGTTCGGTTTCACTAGTGCATTGTTTAATATGCTATCAATTTAATGCTCCTAGGATCTCCAATTATGATCTTGCAGGAGGATCATTGTATGTTGTTCCAATGAACTTTTTTTTCTACCGAAAACTACCTATTCCTAACCAAGTTTCCCTTTCGATCGTTAGAGCTCAGGGGGTTGATATCTTTGGGAGCCCCCATCACTGAGGTCCCTCAACCCTTCTAGAGTTGATATCTCCTACTTTGGGCCTTCTACTAGAATAGATTTTTGGAGTACGAGGATGTCCTAGTTATCCCTATAAAGAGATGGATCATATTTCATATCCTACTCTATCATATTCTACATTATATGGTTATGGGAGAGAGGATGACCGCGAGGTTCCTCCTTGGTTCTCCTAGATTTTTGATACAAAGTCTTTCCGCCCTTGTATCGACTATATGCAATAGAAGTATAATCAAAACACAACTTTCATGGATCTCAATAGCCTAAATTGTAAATATATATTCAAGAGTAGAGAATAAACATTTAAACTAGCATATCCAACATATACAAGCTACTCCCTAATCCTAGAATCGAAGTATCTACTTCATGAGTAAAGGAGAATAAACACAAGACATCTTAATGTAAATCATTACAATGCAAATAGAGTTTAGAATAATGGCAGTACTCTCTGTTCAATCTGTTGTTGTGTCTTGGTCGTTCTCCGAGGCATTGGAGCGTTGATTCAGGTCTTCAAGTTACTTCCTCTCTCCCCGTTGTGAGCTTCTGTTGCTTCTTAGGGCACCTTCTTATCGTCCTATCCGTCGGGCCTTCCCCTAGGGTTTGGGTGTGCCTTCCCTTTTATAGGACCAAAGCCGACTTTCCTTAAATCCCTGCGAAACTTTTTTTTTTGATGAATGTAAATATATATATCATCAAAATAGCACAGGCATACATGATCCAAGGAGTCTACACATGTCATATCCGACGAAATGTCCGATCTAAGTAGAAATCCAGGGTAGAAAGTACATGTGCTCTCAAGAGTACCATCACACTCACTGTACCAAAACCCTCTTGTACACAGCGGTCAGTCCTCCCTCTCCCATCATGCTGCGGTAGATGGAAGTATGACCGCATCCTATGGCAATCTCTCATCCTGTATCTGAATGCACCCCATCCTGATACAGTCCCCGCTTGACCTGGTCCTGTGAGTCGGACCATACATCCTATCTGAGTCTCCTGTCCTCCATCCTCTATCTGCATCCTCTCAAGTGTTGTGGACCCACTTTTAGCAAGTGATCAGTTGTCAACGTATTTGCGGTGTCTTTACCATGAGTCATTTGCTGCAGACTAGATAGACTATTACGGTGGATCTATTCACCCAAAAGGCTTATTGGCCAAGCCCCAACCAAAACGGATTTGGTATGTCTTTACCGCGAGCCATATGCTGCGAACTATACGATCATATGGAATCCACATGGTCAGTCGTATGACACTCTGGAAATCATGCTCTGATTCTGGCTTCGAGGTTAGGCACGGCCGTGTGAGATCCACACAGTCGCCCGTGTCTTTCTTTGGAGCTCTATACGATCGTCGTCTTTTGGTCCAAAGCGCACTCGTGTCTTGGGGAACACGGTCAGAGCACGCTTACCTTCCTTGAGCTCTAATTATGTGCCAATTTAGCTCTGAAACACCGTCCTACACATGAAAATAGAAAAAAAAAATGAATGCAAAATAAAGAAGAATATGTATGAAACAAGTATAAAATACAATGAGATGTGTGCTAAAATTACTCTTAAAATCCTATATGATTTGCACACATCAACTATCCACCTTCTTTTCTTAATTTTTACCAATTTATATATGGCCCAAACTAGTTTTAATTCTATAACATTCTCTGTGTTCCCTAAATTTTCTAGAGTTACTATATGCCTCCTTTTCAATTTAAAAAAAGTTTAAGGTCATATAGTATTTTTGCTCAAAATTGCTACATAAATTTAATTTCACAAATAATCACTCAAATGAGTTCCCTAGACGCCAATAGAAGCATTATATGCATTCTTTTTAAATTTTGATCAACTTAAGTCACGTTATAGTTTTAAGCAAAACAACTATATCAGTTTAAGCTGCTTTAAATTTACAAACAAACACTTCGTTCCTTAACATCACTCACTGAAGTTGCTATTTACCTTTTTTTTAAAAAAAAAATTATCAATTTAGAATCATGTTATTTCGTTCCATACAATGATTTTATTCAAAATTACTTACATTAATTTAAATTGCTCTAAATTCTCAAATAAACACTTCTACATCGTTTCTTACATTCTCTGAAGTTTTTAATTGTTTTTTTCCAATTTATAGTAATTTAAGACCATATAATAGTTTTGTCTAAAATGACTCTAAACTTATAAACAAACGCCTATGTGGTTCTTAGAACCTCTAAATATTCACTATATATATATATTACATGCTCTAAATTTGTTTAATTTCACAAATAAATATTCCTATGCATTTTTTTGAAACCTTATGAAAGTGCTACTTTTTTCTTTTCAAATTTAAAATACTTTAGGAACATGTAATATTTTTGTTCAAAATTATTATATGGTCCTAAAAAAGTAAATATTAATAATAATATGAGAATCTATATATCCCTTATGAGTATATGAATAACTATTCCTTCAACACAAATTTAAATTTGATTTCTATGACCTAACAATGCATCTTAATCGACCACAAATAATTAGGTCATCTCTTTTATTTTAGATTGACGATTCTAATCTTTTGTAGATTATTTTTGATATAAACCGGTGGTCAAAATTTATTTAGGTAAATGAGTAAAGTACATCAATTTAAATGAATTTAGAGGGACAAATCTATATAACAGTTTACCTAAAAAAATAAAATGCTTTTCTGATGATAATATAAGAAAAAGACAACAGCTTTGACCATGACAATTTAGTTTTAATTTCAATTAAATGTACTGTGCAAAAGAAAAATTCCCTCTTCCAATGATTTTTTTTGGACTAAAAAAAAAAATCAAGATAGATCTTTGATCTTACTAATATTTAATATAGTGAAGAATTGGAATCCATCAAAGTGGGGATTGACCGATGATAGTTTAAAGGTTATGCTCCAGGTGAAAAAAAGGCCAAAAAAAAAAAAGGAAAAAAATCTGGTCCATGTTGGATGTGGGTTATATGTGATTATCATAATCAATTGATTATGTCGTATTGGTTCAAACTTGATTAAGTGATCTACATATTAATTTATAGGTTTCGATTATAGGATGTAAGGATTTAATGTGTAGAACTCGTTAGAGTACGGATCCGTTATCGATGATGGACCGATAACGGATCCGACCCAATCTCTATAAATAGGGCATGGTCTCCGCAAGGGCTAGACTCTAATAGACTCCTTGTATCCTATCGACGAGAAGTTTACATCATCGTCACCCTACAATACTGCGAAAGACCTGCCCCTTTTTTGCAGGAACTCCGGATTGGATCTAAAGAAAGAGAAACAATGGTCGCTCCACTACAATCAAGTTCTTTTATTCATGTCAACGTTTCATTTACGTTTATTTGTTGTCATAGAAATTGATAAGGCTAGGAGTTTACGATGTTGTCACTCTAAAACCCTGCAAAAGACTTGCCCTCTTTTGCAAGAACTTCATATTGATCTTACATATGAGCAAAAATGGCTGCTCTGTTGCACTCATGTTCATTTTATTTATGCCATCGTTCTATTTATGTTTTTATATATTTATTGTCGTAGAAATTCGATAAGACTATATCCTATTCATGAATCATGTTGTATATATCCGATTTTTTGTATACATGTTTAGATTTATGGATTACCTTCAATTGGTATCAGAGATTTGGTCGTTTTATCGAGTTTTATAGTGTTGGTTGTAGTTTTCATCGTTTTTCATCGATTTTGCGTGAGATTTGGATATTTTGTCGCAAAACAATTGTTATTTGATGAAAATGTAAGTAGAAAAATCTAGTTTTAGGTGCTAGATCTTAGGCTTCATATTTTTACACAAAGAACACGAAAAATGGCGACGTAACTGCCATTGTTCATGGTGAAACCCTTGTGTTTGATATGGTCACCTACCAATCGACTGCTATGCTTAAAATTAAGCTCGACTGCACATACCAGTCGACTACCCTTGAGGTCAGTCGATTGATATGCTCAAACTCAGGTACATAACCTTTCTGAGTCGACAGATGTACATCAGTCAACTTCCATAAGATCTCAGTCGACTTATGTGACTGAGTTTGTGCACAGAAGATATTTTAGTCGATTAGAGCAAGCGATTGATTTTATCGGTCGACTGGTGCTCTTGAAATCATCCACAGAAGGAATTCTAGTCGACTGAGATAGTCGACTGATGTGTGTCAGTCGACTACCATAACTATATGTCGATTGGTGATGAGTGTAGATGAGTTCGAGCATATTTTTGACGTAGGAAACTTCTGGAGGTCATAACATTCGCTCGGGATGAGTTTTGAAGCATTCCCAGTTGTGTTTCGAAGCTCATTCAGATCCCTACGTTTGTTATTGTGGGATAAACCCCTCGTAACAGCTTATTTTGGGCCTTGAAAATATCGTTTAGGGACTTTTCGGAGGTTCCGAAGTTTTTAGTCTAATGTTATGGTCATTGTCTACATCATTAGGCTATTAAAGTACAGTTGAGTTTACTAAGTTTTCTAAAGTATCTATTGTAGGGCCGTTCGGTGACCGCTAGAGGGGGGTGAATAATGATTCGTCGTTGGATGGAGGAAATCGATTGTGCTTGCTACAAATATATTAGTACGTAGCGGAAATAGAAATAATACAATGCAAACACACAAACACGATCACAACACAAGAATATAACGTGGTTCGGAACCGAATAGTTCCTAATCCACGGATCGAGCTCAAACGAGCTCTAGCGATGCAACCACACACCTCTAATGCAATAAACTCTTTCTTGAAATAATCTGGAGGTGGAGAAACCTCGTACAAATAGTCTTACAACAGTAAGAAACAAATACAAGCAATTACAATAATGAAATGCACAACAAGTAAAGGAAAAAACAACTTTACAAGAGCTTTTTTATTGCTTGCTTTGTGGTTGCTTGAATTGCACTTGGAGATCCTGATTTGCAGCAACAAATCGCCCCAAAACTCCTCAAGAACCGATAGTGAATCCTCCCTCCATGAGCTCCCTTTAAAGCTGCTCCTTGGGCTAGATTTTGCCTAGCAGTCGACTGATCAAGACCATCAGTCGAATGCCCCTGTAGATGTTGTTTCACAATGGCATGATCCACGTTGGATAAGTCCAACGGATACATCATCAGTCGACTGATCATACTCATTAGTCGACTGATGGCACAATCAGTCGAGTGTTCAGGCCGATCACTCGACTGGAGAACCTTCTATGCCCGAGATCTCGAGCACCAGTCGACTGATCACCAGATCAGTCGACTGCTCACCTCTAGCAGTCAACTGCCAGGGCACTTCCCACAGTCAAACCCTAGTTTACTCACACCAGGCAACTGACCCATGGTCCCAATCGACTGATATACCTCAAACATGAGATTTTAACCCAAGTATGGTGCCCCCATACTTGCTAGACCACCTGTAGCCTAGACCTAAGCCTTCTAGCCACCTCCATCAGCCTCACGCCTATCGGATCCCTCTAAGTCATCCATGACTTATTCATCCATATGCTAGCCTTTAAGTGCTTCCATCGGCTATTGTCATGATAACTGTGTCTACACCACCAAGGCACATTGGACTTACACTACCAAGACTCACGCTTGGACTTTATGCTGCCAACCATTGAACTTATGTTGCCAAGACTCAAGCTTGGACTTTCCCTTGCCAACCCATGTTGGACTTTCCATGCCAAGAACTCAAGACTTGGACTTTCCCAATGCCAAGTGTCCCACTTGGACTTTCCATGACAATGGCCAAATCATCGTCAAACATCAAATACTAACCTGGGTTGATTGCGCCAATCTCCCCAACACATGTCAGACATCAATGTCAAGACATCAATGTCAAACATCAAAACACTACTCGAGTCAAACTCGAGTTTGGTCAATTGTGACCTGGCCCAATTGCACCAACAATTTCTCCCTTTTTGATGTTTGACAAAAACACCCTTAAGTTAGGCCCCTAACTCAAATTCCCTTACCAATTATCCCAAATTTGTAATTTCATACATTCTCTCCCTTTTTGACATACATCAAAAATGTTCTCCCAAGGAGGTCAATGTCTCATATCCAATGAGATTATACAATCTCCCCCTTGGTCCAAAAACACCTAGGACGCCTTCACTTTTCCTAGTGATAAGTCTCATATCCCTTAAGAGAGGCACTCCTATGAAGTCTCCCAATTTCCAAATTGGGCATCTCAAATTCCCATTCTCCCCTTTACATGGAAGAATATACATTCATCATCCCATGATGGATACCTCCCCCTAAAGGCTTGCTCCCCCTTGACCATTGCACCAACATTGTCCTTGAGAAGTTCCTAAGCCAATAGGAACTCTAAAACATCAAAAATAAGGTTCAAAGTTCAACATTGAACTTTCCCACACCTTAAATTTGATACATCATCCTAACACCTCTCCTAATCCATATCCAATGGATTTTCACCCTTTCCAATGCTTCCCAAAGCATATCCTAGGGTTAGGAGTGGTTAGGAACCCTTACCATAGCTGAAAATGGGCTAAACATACCTTGTTTACCCGAAATTAGCCTAGAAGTCGACTTTATCAGGCAACAGTCAACTGCCAACAAGGGCAATCGACTGATAACTGAAATTTCCGAATTTCAGTTATCAGAATCAAATTTCAGAAATTCATAAATAATTATACGTAATTTGAAAAATCATGAAACTTCATACATATAATACTTATGACTAATAGGGTGAAAAATGTTTGAAAAATATTTTACCTATAAAATAGTGAAATTGACACAAAGTTCAAAAGTGAAGAAAAACTTCAATGTTTTAGCTCACTTTGTATCAACTTCATCAATGGTGACTTCTATCAAAAGATAGACTACACCATGGTTTTTCAAAATGATTTTAAAATGTTTTTAAAATCTTATATTGGATCATATTCATTGGTCTTAATGTACATGGCTTGAACATAAGTTTTCCCAATGATCCACACTAATATAAGATGAGTTTGAGTTCATCTAGATGCAAAAACTATACACCTTGAACTTAACTCATATCCTAGCATCTCACATGTATCTAGGGTGTATAAATACATATACATGTCAATGTAATGTGAGATGTGGGCTTTGTTCATCCTAATCTAGGGTTTCATGTATTTTTCTAAGGCAACCCTACTTAATTCTCTTATACATGGGACTTCAAGTCATGCCAATTACCCTTAACTCAATTTTTATCAAATGCATGAATGATTATGACATTAATGATGATATCAATAAGCATGTGCTCATAATCATGATGTCATATCATGACATATTGAATGATTAAAATGAATATGATGTCATGATATGTTATATAGTAAATCAAGCATGACAAATAAAGTGTAAAGGTATATAATACCTAAATTTTGATATTAGTTGTCATTTATTATTATTAAATCTATTTTGTCATATTACTACTAAGCCCCCAAGTGTGCCAAAAACCCAAGTGGCACACCAATACCTCTAAGTCTAAAATGTACCAATTTGATTGAGTTTTCATAATCTTCAAAGTATATTGGCACATCCTAAAATCTTTTAGGATTATAATTCAAATCACATTTCCAAGGTATCCATAACCTCGAAAATAACTTAAAGTGCCACCTTTACTATGGTTAGGTTAACTACTCATCCATTCAAGGTTGACACACCTAAACCCATCTAGCGTGAATCGATCACGCTCCTAGGAACCCAATACCTATTGGAGCTCCTTGGGTTTACTAGGTATTCACTAGGTATAACTTCCCTAGATACCCTCCTAATGACCCTCCTAGGCTTGGTAGCCTTGGTCATTTGGGTCTTGCCTAGATTAACTCTAAAGGTGACTCCCCTTGTAACCTTCTTAGTGGCCTCCCTAGGTTTCCTTGAAACCCTTGCCACTAGGCACACACCTTGGTTACCCTTAGGGATGACTTCCCTAGTAACCTTGGTCTTCCTAGACCTAGATTGTGTTCCATAATCAAATGGAACACTATGATAGGTCTTTTTGGGCTTAAGCTTGCCCTTTGATGGTTCTTGTTTCCTAGGTCTTTGACTTCTAGACCCTAGGCTTTGACTATTTGACCCTTGCATTTGATTTTGCATATTTCTAAGGGTCTTTTCAAGTTTCTCAAGCCTTGACCTCAAAGCTTAATTTTCTAACTCTAATTTCCCAATTTTTGATTTTTCATTTGGTCTTTGGGCATTACCATTTCCTCTAGGCATATGCCTACCCTTCTTAGGGTTAATGCCTAAATGGTTTTCTATTTTCCTAATGCTTTCCTTAGGAAGAGTTTTTTTAGGGACATTAGTCCCAAATTTCTCCTTATTGCTAAAATGGACACTCTTAGCACCTAGATAATAAAATCTATTATTTCTAACATGCTCCTTATGATAGATAGCAAGATTATTGCTAGCATCCTTTTTCCTATTAATTAAGGAAGGAGCAAAATTAGAAGTTACCTTAGGATTTGCCTTAGCTCCCTCTTGAGTCTTTTTCCTCCCCTTGGGGCATTGACTCCGGTAGTGTCTCTTTTGGTGTCACTTGAAGCACACCACATGCTCCTTGCCCTTGATGGTTGAGGCTCCGGTCTCCTTGACTTTTGGCACCAGTTGAGCCTTCTTGACTCTTTTAGGACACTTATTTTTGTAGTGTCCATTTTCACTACACTCAAAACACATTATATGATTTTTAATTTTAACTACAATGTTTGAGTTACCTAGGTCAATGGTGGAAGCTTGAGCTTGCTCTTCTTCTTGACCGGAAGTAGAGGGTTCCTCTTGAGGTTGCTCCGGTGTGGAAATTCTCTCCTCCCTCTCAATCCTAGTGGTGGAAGCTTCTTCTACTTCTTCTTCCTCCTCTTCAATTTCCGAATCCTCACTTTCTTGTAAGGATTGTTGGTGCAATCGGCCCGGGTTGACTCGAGTTTGACTCGAGCAGTATTTTGATGATAGACAAAACTTATGACATAGGATTGTCATAGGAAAGTCCAACATGGAGTTGGCATGGAAAATCCAAGCATGGGGCTTGGTGTGAAAAAGTCCAAAGCATTGCGAAGTCGTGCGCTTGGTGCTTGGTGAGAAATGCATTACAAAGTCGTGCACTTGGTGCATTTGAAAAGTCTTGAGAACTTGGCAAGTTCACTAGGCTCGGGGTCCTTGAGTCGGTGAAGGATGGCATTGCAAAGTCGTGCGCTTGATGCATCCGAGGGACTGCTGGACGGGGAGAGAATGGAGTGAGGCCCAAGGGAAGCATACTTCGAGGGCAAGAGACACGAAGGATGGCGTTGCGAAGTCGTGCACTTGGCGCATCCGAGGGACGTAGGCCGAGGGAAGAGAGCTTTGGTGGGAAACTCCATGAGGGATGAGGTGGACTTGGCCAAGTGGCTAAGATTGAGTGTCGGATGCTCAGACAACTTGGTGTTTGAGGTTTTACCCGACATCAGTCAATTGACATAGGTGCCAGTCGACTGCTCTAAGTCGACTAGGGTTCGATTGAATAGGGATTGGCTGATCAGTCGACTGTCGAGGGATGGCAGTCGACTGATAAGACCATCAGTCGAGTGATGAGGGAGATCAGTCGACTGATCAGGGTGTTTTCAGCCACAGAATGGTTTCCAGTCGAGTGCTCGTTCGACCACTCGACTAATGGGATAATCAGTCGACTGATGGGTATCATCAGTCGACTAATGATGGATTCTTTGGAGTTTTTCCAACGTGGATCAAGTCATTGTAAGACAACGGCTACAGGACCAATCGACTGATGGTCATGACCAGTCGACTGATGGTCATGATCAGTCGACTGATGCTTGCGAAATCAACTTGATGCAGGTTATAAATGGAGCTCAAGATGGAAGATTTCGCCAAGACTTTAAGGGAGACTTTGAAGGGGAATTGTTGCTGCATTCCAGTCCTTCAAGAGCCAACCAAAGCAAGCAACAAATAAGTGATCAAAAGCAATCGGTGAAAAGTGTTCTTTTGTATTGTATTTATATTCTTGTTTGTATTTCTATATTACTATTGTAATTGCTTGTACGAGGTTTCTCTACCTCCGACTTGTTGTCGAGAAGGAGTTTAGTTAGTGTCGTGTGCATAACTAGAGCTCCGTGAGCTCGCCCATGGAGTAGGAACCATTCGATTCCGAATCACATATATCTTGTGTACTGCGTATATTAATGACAATTGTAGACAAGCACGCAAGAACGATCGTAATTCCACCATACGACAATTGAGGGCTATTCACCCCCCTCTAGCCGGCCACCGACGTTCCTACAAGGATGAGCTCTCTTCTTCTTCGGGCTCTTGGACTGGTTGAGGGTTCTCATGGAGCTTGGCCAATTCGCTTCAAAATTCCTTTGCATCCTTGTATTCTCCTAATTTGGACACAATATCGTTAGGAATTAAATCACTCAAAAATTTGATTACCTTATTACTCCTTTCGAATCTTTGGAGTTGTTCTTTGGTCCACTTCTTCAATTTGAGGAACCCTCCCTTAGGCCCTCTTGGAAATTGGAACCCTTCCATCAAAGTGGCCTAATCATCTAAGTCTATCATCATCATAAAATCTTCAATCCTCGCCTTCCATTGTCTAAACTCTTCTTGTCCATAGAAGGTATATGGGATCGGCGTGTTGATGTCCCATCCTTGTTGTTCTTCAAAATCCATCTTTCCCTCTAGCGTCTTTTGCTCCCGGGTGTTAGTCCGTAGAAGAGCTCCAAGCTCTGATACCAATTGTAAGGTCGCTCGGTGACCACTAGAGGGGGGGGGGGTGAATACCAATTCGTCGTTGGATGGAGGAAATCAATCGTGCTTGCTACAAATATATTAGTACGTAGCGGAAATAGAAATAATACAATACAAACACACAAACACGATCACAACACAAGAATATATTGTGGTTCGGAACCAAATGGTTTTTACTCCATGGATCGAGCTCAAACAAGCTCTAGCGATGCGACCACACACCATAATCCAATAAACTCCTTCTCAAAACAATCCGGAGGTGGAGAAACCTCGTACAAATAGTCTTACAATAGTAAGAAACAAATACAAGCAATTACAATAATGAAATGCACAAGTAAAGGAAAAAACAACTTTACAAGAGCTTTTTTATTGCTTGCTTTATGGTTGCTTGAATTGCACTTGGAGACCCTGATTTGCAGCAACAAATCGCCCCAAAACTCCTCAAGAACTGATAGTGAATCCTCTCTCCACGAGCTCCCTTTAAAGCTACTCCTTGGGCTAGATTTCGCTTGGCAGTCGACTGATCGGAACCATCAGTCGACTACCCCTGTAGCTGTTGTCTCACAACAGCATGATCAACATTAGATAAGTTTAATGGATACACCATCAGTCAACTAATCATACCAATCAGTCGATTGATGGCTCAATCAGTCGACTGATGGCTCAATCAGTCGAGTGTTTGGGTCGATCACTCGACTGGAGAACCTTCTGTGTCCAAGATCCCAAGCACCCGCGATCGATCACCGGAAGCAATGACTACTCAGCTCGAGTCGATCGCTTACCTCGCAATGACGGTCGGCACTTCCACACCAAACCCTAGTTGATTACACCCATGGTCCGTTTTAACTCAAGTATGGTGCCCCCATACTTGTTAGACCACCCGTAGCCTAGACCTAAGCCTTCTAGCCACCTCCAGTTGCCTCACACCTATCAGATTCCTCTAAGTCATCCATGACTTGTTCATCCATACGCTAGCCTTCAGGGGCTTCCATCGGCTATTATCATGCTAACAATGTCTACACCACCAAGACATATTGGATTTACGCTGTCAAGACTCTCGCTTGGACTTTACGCTGCCAACCATTAGACTTATGCTGCCAAGACTCCCACTTGGACTTTACGTCGCCAATATTCTCCTTCGACTTCTTAATTGCCAAGACTCAAGCTTGGACTTTCCCTTGCTAACCCATGTTGGAATTTCCATGCCAAGAACTCAAGACTTGGACTTTCCCAATGCCAAGTGTCCCACTTGGACTTTCCATGACAATGGTCAAACCATCGTCAAACATCAAATACTAACCTGGGTCGATTGCGCCAATCTCCCCAACACATGTCAGAAATCAATGTCAGACATCAATGTAAAATATCAAAATACTACTCGAGTCAAACTCGAGTCTGGTCAATCGTGACCTGGGTCGATTGCACCAACATCTATCTATCCATATGATTCTATTTTAAACTAATAATCATCACCAAATTGAGAACTATTGGAGGGATTTAGGACATACTATGTAGATAGATGTATGTTTATGCTAAATAAACATATTTTTTTGAATGGAAGATGTTTGCTAAATAAACCCAAAGAAAAGTTATGTTTATGTTAGACATTTGTTAATAATAGTTTACATATAAAGAACATATTTTATTGATAAATTTTATTGACCATGCGCACAAGATGTTTGCTCAAAGGAAGACACTTTGCATGAAAGATCAATAGTTGGATAAATTTTTTTGATCATACGCACAAGATGTTGGCTCAAAGGAAGATATTTTGTGTGGTAGATCAGTAGTTTGATAAATTTTGTTATAAATCATGCGCATAGGGTGTTCACCTAAAGGACGACATTTTGTGTAGTAGATCAAGGGCTTGTAAACCATAGACTCAGACATATATAGCTCATATAAGGGATAATTTAGTTATGCATATCATGTGTCGGCCCAAAAGAAGGCACGTGATGTAGTCAATGAAAATTATCATGAACTATAATTTGTAGTCCAAAGACTAAGTGTGATGTTATACTTGGTATCTTATTTTTGACCCATACATATTTACACATGTGTATTATATGTATTATTTATTGTTATCTCTTTGTATTCTTGGCAATATGTGAGATTATATTGTTATACTCTCTTTTGTATTTAGTGCACATAAGGTGTCGTCATATAACATCAACATTACAATGATTTAAGATTTGAAAACCACTGAATTAAAAGGACCATCAATATGAGTAAGGGTATTAAAACTGCAGTGACTGGTATTAAATTCTTAGTTAGGTTAGTTTAAAAGTCAACTTTGTCACTGTACCTACTGACACTTAGTGGATAGACACTGGGACTACCACATACATTAGTGTCACTGAGCGAGGTTGTTGATACCACGGCAACCTAATTTAGGAGTTGAGATGAAGAATGTCATGCATCAAAAAATTGTCGGAACCGATTGGACTCGGCCCAAGGGAGTTGACTGAGCTGATAGAGTGGAGACATAGGACAAGGCGGATAAGTCCTAAGATCAAAAGGGGACCCAGTGAGTCACCAATGGCACAAGTCTAGGGGTGACTCGGGAAGTGAGTCGGGGATTGACTCAGGGAGTTACGGAAAGTACAAGGGAATGGGTCTTATAACTAGAGTGGGCCTAGATACCAGCATAAGCCCTAGTTTAAGTGAACTAGGAGGATCCCGCCGAGAGGGGAATCGAGTCAGTGTTTGACCCAACAAAGGAAGAGAGGGTGAAGAAGAGGGACAGAATATTTCTCGAGGCGCTAGCTTATGAGAGTTTGTTATATGATATAACAAACTAGGACCCCACGCCATATTCGCAAGAGCCTCCACTCCTTATCCTCTTAACAGAATTGTTCACCAGGAAAGAGGGGTCCTCCATGTGGACGATGATCTGAATAGTTTGTTACATCACAGCTGGCGGGGGAAGAGGAGGAGGATAAAAGCCAAGGAAGAAGGAGAGAGCAAGGGATTCTGATCCTGATTCAATTTGACTAGAGGCCATGCCATCAAGGAAGGAGGAGTCCACGTTGCATCAGGGGAGGAGGAGGAGACGACGGAAGAGGGGGGAAAAGGCCATATTCCGGATGAGGAAGAGAAGAGAGGGGAACATTTGAAGTTGATTCTATCTCTCTATTTTGTACATTGCTGGAGTTTTAAGGGGTTTTCCTCCACCTCTTGAAATACTTCCAAAAAAGAGAAGTTTCATAGTGAAAGTGCTTTGGCATCGCAACTCGCTCTAGAGCTCACCCCGTGGAGTAGGAATTGGAATTCCGAACCACATTAAATCCTATATCATTGCTCTCTGTGCTTGGTTTTGGCATCATCTATTCATCTTTGTTACTGTTGCGGTCGGAGAGAACCCTAAGCCTCCTTGACGTTATTGCTTTCAGCGCTAAAAAGAGGTGAAAAAATCCATGTATCTGCATCAGTTGGCACCTCCTGTGGGAACATATTACTGAGCAAGACGTCGAGATGCAGCTAGAAGAAATTCAGCATCCAGCAGCCTCTTCTGCAGAAGAGAGTCCTATTACACTATTACCATCACAGCTGAAGGCAATGGTGGATAAAGTCGTAGCTGAAGCTCTGGCTAAAGAAAGGAGAAGGACGGGATATCTTTATCCCTATTCTGGCGAACCCTCTCCCAGAGAGCAACCATCTGAAAGGCCTCCCTAGGCCCGTCCAGTGACGATGCCATACACCGAAGTGGGGAGGGTGTATCAAAATATCGTCTCAATGACTCAAACAAGGTGGGAAGATCAGGGTGAAAGCCAGTCCACCAGGGCACCTGAAATTTATGAGCTAGTCCATTCACTGCAGATATTATGTCAGAGCTACCACCCTCACATTTTCGAAATCCTCAAGTGGGGATTATGATGGCACATCAGACCTAGAGGAGCATCTATTGCAATTCTAGGGAGCTGCTTCTCTTTATTGTTATAAGGATGCCCTCAAATGCAGAGCTTTCCGCATCACGCTAACAGGCTCTTCACAAAGATGGTTTGGAGCTCTACCTCCTAGTTCTATGATTTGCTTTGTCGATCTGAGGGGGGTTTTTGGTTAATAATTTGCTAATTGCAAGACTTATAAGCATGATGCCTCTATCCTATTGCATATAAGGTAGGAACCCTCAGAATCTTTGAGGGGTTATCTTCATTGTTTTACCACCACTGCCAGGAACATTCCTTCAATAGGGTCAAATATTCTGAGGGTGGCTATCCCTCATGGGTTGAGGGAAGGACCCTTTCTCATCTCTTTATTGAGAAAGTTAGCTGCCAGTTACGAAGAGTTGCAGAATTGCACTAAAGAATATATCAATGAAGAAGAGGGATTGAGGGTAAGATGGGCAGAAAATACCCCAGCCCCTGTCTCAGTAGAGAGGAACCCTCCCCCTATGCAACGAGGGCTTCCCAGGCGTGAATATGTTAGACCTTTTATACTTGCAGTGCCTCGACCGCGAATATTGATGCCAGGAGTTTGCCCCGCCCCTCCCCTGTGAATGATGGTTGTCGAGGCCTTGCCTCCCCCAAGGACTTGGAAAGAGCGGGAAATGGAAGCATATGACCAACAGGGTATTCTCCAATGTCCAACTGGATATATGGGGATCCCCCGTAATCCCCCGGCCCCTTTTTTCTGTCAGTACCACATGGAGTATGGTCATACTAGTGGTCATTGTTTCAAGTTGCAGGAGGAGTTAGAACGTATCTGAGCCACATATCCACATCTACAACCTCAGATGGGAGGGTTGACAAGAAGAGGTCAGTGACCTAATGTTGTTCGCCCGGGACCTTATAATGGAAGACCACGAGTTCCCCTCCTGCCAGGCCAACAGCCACCCACCCAGGAGGGCACTTCGCAAGGAGGGTCAGCAGGCGAGGATGCATTGGCTGCCCTGAGTGACATCCCCACTCGGGGAGTCATTCATGTTATTGCAAGAGAACCTACTGATGGGGACTCAAATAGGGCCCGAAAGTCATACGCCTGCCTTATGGAAAGCTTGGCTATCGGAGCAGAGCATGCCATTCATAATGCACCACTGATATCTTTCCGACCTAAAGCTATGCGGGGCATCCTTCTTCCTCATACTGACACCTTGGTAATTCAGATTTCTTTGGCAAACTATGAGGTAGCTCGAGTCCTAGTTGACTTGGGGAGTTCGGTCAACATTCTTTTCCAAGAGGCATTTGGGCATATGCAGCTGGGAAATTTACACCTAGAAGATGTGGCTACTCCTCTATTTGGTTTTACTGAGCATATGGTGCATCACATTGGGCAAATCTCCTTGCCTCTTACTTTGGGCACAAAGCCCAATCAGAAAACTAACATTATTCCTTTCCTTATAGTGGATGCTCCTTCCACTTATAATGCTATTTTGGGTCATCTTTTTCTGTCCATTTTCTAGGCGGTGGCCTCCCCCTACCATCAAAAAGTGAAATTCCCCGTCAACCAACTTATTGAAGAAGCGCGCGGGGAGAAGAAAGTCGCTCAGAGCTATTACATCCAAATGGTGAGGGACGACCAGAAGAAGGCTCGAGTGGACTGTTATGGCAATCTCTTGTCATGATTAGGTTTTGATGTGTGTGGCAAAGGGTTTAAGTTAGTTTGTTATGTTGATTTGATATGTGCGTTGAAGTCGTGCAGGACTTAGTAATTCGCACATGGAGCCGTGGCGAGTTTCACAACTCATGACTCGGTCCTTGAGTTGGTGAAGGATGGCTTTACGGAAGTCGTGCGCTTAGAGCATCCGAGGGACCGTCGGACGAGAAACTTGGAGTGAAGCTGGAGGAAGTAGACTTCGAGGCAAGAGACGCGAAGGAGCATTGCAGAGTCGTGCGCCTGATGCTACCGAGGGGTGTGGCCGTGAACGAAGAGAACTTCGAAGGCGAGGGACTCCGAGAGATGAGAGTGAGCGAATGTAACCCGGGAAGGGGTAGCTCTTAGGTGAAACTTAGCCATTTGGCTAAGTGTTGGATGGGATTTCCTGACACCAGTCGATTGCCATGGAATGGCAGTCGACTGCTCTAAGTCGAACGTAGTTCGACTGGTATTTGACTGGCTATTTTGAGGCCAGCAGTCGACTACCATATGTGGGCAGTCGACTACCAAGATTAAGATCATTCTTGCGGCGATCGGTAGTCGAAAGGGGCCACAGATCGCTCGTAGCCGACTCGGCTGATCGACTCTGAGGCGTGATCGTGATGAGGTCCATCAGTCGATTGCCAAGTGTTCTGTTAGACTACAACGGTCGGGATCCGACGTGTTCGGAGGCCGTTGGAGTGGCGGCAGTCGACTGCCAAAGGGCAGCAGTCGACTGGTGGCGGCCAACGGGAAGAAAATCTTCCTCTCTATAAAAAGAGAGGGTGTGGAGCTTTGGGGGGTTAATGCTCTTACTCCAAACGACCATCCAAGTGCCCCACAAGCTCTAAACTCTTCTTACTTTCTTTTACTCCATTCTTATTGTAAGAAGAGTGATCTTTTTTGTAAAGGTTACCTCCACCTAGCTTGGTGCAAAGGAGAGACCAATAGTGATTGGCTTTGAAGGAGTTATTCAACTTGGACGAATCAGACCGTGGATTAGCGGCACAGCCGTGAACCACGTTATACCATTGTGTTAGCGTTTGTTTTATTGTTTATCTTTTGCTTTGTCTATTTGTATTTGTATATTCCGCTTGCGCTAATCTTTTGTAGACGAGCAATTTATGACATCCATCGTAAGAGGGCTATTCACCCCCTCTAGCCGACCGTTTGATCCCCTACAAGTGGTATCAGAGCCAAGGAAAGCTTGTCGAGGACTAACCGCCACAACAAGCAACATTCAAAATGGTCGGCTCCAACATCCACCCACCGAAGTTCGACGGCGAATTCTCTTGGTGGAAAAAGAGAATGGAGGTATTTTTCGAAACGGATTTTGATATTATGATTACAATGGAATCCGGTTTCATTTTGCCTAGGGATGAAGAAGGAAAGCCAATAGAGAAATCTAGGTGGACCAAAAAGCAAAGGGAAGAGCACCTTGCAAACTCAAAAGCCAAGCATCATCTTTTCAATGTGCTCCCCCAACAAGAGATCAACCGAATTGGAGAATGCCTAAGTGCCAAGGAGATGTGGGAGAAGCTAATTGAGCTTCATGAAGGCACATCCAGAGCGAAGACCTCCTCTGCTCCCAACTCAACAACATTAAACTAGAAAAGGGAGAAAAGGTAATTTCCTTACATTCTCGTTTCAAGAAAATTATAACCGGTTTGTCAAGTGTAGGTGAGAAGCTATCAAACCGGGATATGGTTATGAAGGCTATAGATGCCTTTCCGCGATCCTCAAAGTGGAGCTCCATGGTGGACTCCTTCTATATCTCGAAGAATTTAGAAGTGAGCACCTTGGAGGAATTCTTCTCAACAATGGAGCTCCACGAAACAAGGCTTGAAGGAATACAAGAAGAGCCAAAAATCCAACCTTCAAGAGGAGTAGCTTTGATGGCAAACAAGGGGAAGAAGAAGATAGAGATCCCCTCCTCCTCCGATGACGAAGCTTCCTCCTCCTCCTCCATGGATAGCACGGAAGAAGCGTATATGGTAAGGAGGGTAAGGCGTGCTTTAAAAGGTTTTCATTTTAACAAATCAAATGATAGGAATAGAAGACCAAGGGGGAAAATCATTTGCTACAATTGCCAAGGAGAGGGACACATAAGGGATAATTGTCCCCTCCTAAACAAGAGCAAGGAAGAAAAGAAAAAGAAGGAAGAAAAGAAGAAGAAAAAGGGGTGCAAGAAGAAAAAGGAAGAGGAAAAGAAGGAAAAGCAAAAGGGGAAGGCCAAAGCATTCAAGGCCAAGACATGGGATGACCCCTCTTCCTCTTCCTCATCCGAGGAAGAAAATGCATTTGTCACCAACCTAGCATTGATGGCATTTGACGACTTGGATTGCTCCTCCACCGAAAATGAAGAATCAAGCACAAGTGGAGAGAGCTCAAGTGAAGGGGGAGCCTCCTCTACCTCCTCATCCGAAGAAGAAGAGGACATGGAAACTATGGTAACCAATCTTTCACCTAGTAAAATAGTTTCTATGATTTCTAGCTTAACTAAGGATTTATTTAGAGCAAAGAAGAAAAATAAGAGCATGTTAGATCAAATTAAGGACTTAGAAAATAAGTTAGAAAAAGCATGCTTAAATGAAAATGAAAATATTTCTTCTTGCCATGATAATGATGCATGCTCACATGAATATATGCCATTTAATGTTAGTGATGCATGCATGGATGAAAATAGGGCTTTAAGAGAGAAAGTAGATTATTTAACCAAAGCCCTAGAAAAGTTTACAATTGGCTCAAACACCTTGAACATGATTATAGGAAGCCAAAGAGCTAGCTTCAATAAGAAAGGCCTAGGGTACAAAGAAAAGAAAAATGAAAAGGCCTATAAATGCCTAATTGTTAGGGGACAAGATAAGAAGAAGGTAATAGCTAGAAAATGGATCCCCAAGGAGTATTTAGTGAATCCAATAGGAAAGAACTTATTTTGGGTTCCAAAATCCATCCTTAAGGGTTAGGAAAACCCTAGGATAGTCAACCAAATGGAATTCACCTATATCATATTTTGGTTGACTTAGGATGGCGGGACAACATTTTTAAATAGTGTTAGGTGATGATAACGTACCTATAAATAGTTAATAATGCTTAAATCATGATAATCAATGTAATTGCTATGTATATGTGCAATCATGATTTATTATTTTGAAATTTGGCACATCATCATGAGAAATAGGGTTAAATCATGCTTTAGATAATATTTGCTTATTATCATCATATAATACCTAATGCATGATTAAAAATTGATGAATACATGTATTTCATGATCATAATGTGAAATTCACACATATATGTCTTTATGATCATGAGGATTGTTAGGGTGATACTTAACCTTGATAGAATTGCATGAATATAATGGTTAAGTATATACAAATACCTCTAGGATACATCTCACACTCACTATAGGCTACCATGATTGAAAACTTAGCATGAGTGAGATGTTAGGATGATACAAATGTCCACTAATGTCTATGGCATTTAGACGGTCATTTAAAGTATCAAAATAGCAATAATAAATCAATCATGGGGAAGGCTTATGTTTAATTCATAAACATATTGCCCAAAGATCATGGTTGGATATTTTATATGTTTTTAAAACAATTTCTTAATCTAAAATCTGTGTATTCATATTTTGAAACAATTGGAACCAAAACTAGGTGTTAAACTTGATACTCACATGATCAAAAACCTAGTGGTTTTTAAACCTTTTGGATTTTTGGCAAATACATGAAAATATAATGATTTTTCATGAAGACCTATTTTTCACTGATAAAGAATCTTACAAGAAATATGTTTCCCAAATTTCATGATTTTTCAAATTTTCTGGAATTTTTTATGCATTTCTGAATTTCGTCCAGAAAATTAGAATTTCGGAATTCATTGTGCCAGTCGACTGCCATACTGATAGCAGTCGACTGGTGGCCTGAAAATCAGACTAGTTAAGGTCGAATTCAGGTTTTAGACTAATTTTTGGTATTTTCCTTCTATTATACTTGATGCCATGAGTTTATAACTTAGTGTTAATCTTTTTGATGGTGTCAAAGGGGGAGAAATAATTATGTTTAAGTTAATTATGATAGGGGGAGAAATTTGTATGGGGAGTTTCATGTTGCTATATCATGTTTATGTTTACATGCCCTCTTACCTTAGAAATTTTTATCAAATGTTTTTACCTAACTTAAACGGATTGCCACACATCAAAAAGGGGGAGATTGTTAGGGCAATCTCTTGCCATGATTAGGTTTTGATGTGTGTGGCAAAGGGTTTAAGTTAGTTTGTTATGTTGATTTGATATGTGCGTTGAAGTCGTGCAGGACTTAGTAATTCGCACATGGAGCCGTGGCGAGTTTCACAACTCATGACTCGGTCCTTGAGTCGGTGAAGGATGGCTTTATGGAAGTCGTGCGCTTGGAGCATCCGAGGGACCGTCGGACGAGGAGCTTGGAGTGAAGCCAGAGGAAGTAGACTTCGAGGCAAGAGACACGAAGGAGCATTACAGAGTCATGCGCCTGATGCTGCCGAGGGGCGTGGCCGCGAACGAAGAGAACTTCGAAGGCGAGGGACTCCGAGAGATGAGAGTGAGCGAATGTAACCCGGGAAGGAGTAGCTCTTAGGTGAAACTTGGCCATTTGGCTAAGTGTCGGATGGGATTTCAGCACCGGTCATTGCCATGGAATGGCGGTCACCCTGAAGTCGAACGTAGTTCAATGGCTATTTGAGGCCGTGATCGACTTTCATATGTGGCGGTCATTGCCAAGACCTGATCATTCTTGAAAGGCGGCGATCGGTAGTCTTTAGCCCAGAACCGCTCGTAGCAGGCTTCGGCGATCGACTACGGAGGCGTGATCGGCCCGATGAGGTCCATCAGTCGACTGCCAAGTGTTCCGTTGGACTACAACGGTCGGGATCCGACGTGTTCGGAGGTCATTGGAGTGGCAGCAGTCGACTGCCAAAGGGCAGCAGTCGACTGGTGGCGGCCAACGGAAAGAAAATCTTCCTCTCTATAAAAAGAGAGGGTGTGGAGCTTTGGGGGGTTAATGCTCTTACTCCAAACGACCATCCAAGTGCCCCACAAGCTCTAAACTCTTCTTACTTGCTTTTACTCTATTCTTATTGTAAGAAGAGTGATCTTGTTTGTAAAGGTTACCTCCACCTAGCTTGGTGCAAAGGAGAGACCAATAGTGATTGGCTTTGAAGGAGTGATTCACCTTGGACGAATCGGACCGTGGATTAATGGCGTAGCCGTGAACCACATTATACCATCGTGTTAGCGTTTGTTTTATTGTTTATCTTTTGCTTTGTCTATTTGTATTTGTATATTCCGCTTGCGCTAATCTTTTGTAGACGAGCAATTTACGACATCCATCGTAAGAGGGCTATTCACCCCCCTCTAGCCGGCCGTTTGATCCCCTACATGGACGACCCCAAAGGGAAGGTTATTGTGGCCTCAGGAGTATATATGCTGAAAGAGTCCCCTCACAAAGTTGAGAAGATAGAAGAGGGTGAGTCTATGGAGATAGCTCCCGGATAGGTCACTCGGGTAGCTCAGCAACTGGAAGTAAAGGAGGATCTCATGGACTATCTGCGTAGAAATGAAGACATCTTCACCAAAGACGTACATGACCTCACAGGGATAGTTTCCCAGGTTGTTGAACACCACCTCAACATCATTCGGGGAGCCCGACCTGTCCAACAGAAAAGGAAACACTTTGGGCCAGAGAAAGACCAAGTTATTGCTGAAGAGGTGGATAAATTACTACAAGCTGGCCATATTAGAGAAATTTAATTCCCCGAGTGTGTTTCTAATATAGTTTTGGTCCCTAAGTCTTCTGGGCAATGGAGGATGTGTATTGATTTTGTGATTTGAATAAAGCATGCCCTAAAGACTGTTACCCCTTGCCTCGTATTGATCAGTTAGTTGACTCTACTGTGGGATATGAAGTAGTGTCTCTCATTGATGCTTACCAAGGGTATCATCAAATTCCCTTAGCAAAGGATGATCAAAAGCGGGTCAGTTTTGTGACGGCGGGAGGGCTATATGCCTATGTGGTAATGCCCTTCGGGCTAAAGAACGTAAGAGCTACCTATCAGAGGCTTATGGATAAGATCTTTGCAAAACAAAGAGGCAAGAATGTGGAAGTATATGTTGATAACATTCTCGTCAAATAAAAAATTACTCGAGATTTAGTTGCGGATCTGGAAGAGACTTTCGCCACCCTTAGGTAGCTCTTACGTTTATCGTATTGATTACGTATATAAGGGTGGAGAAAGTCTCTTCCAGATCCGCAACTAAATCTCGAGTAATTTTTTATTTGACGAGAATGTTATCAACATATACTTCCACATTCTTGCCTCTTTGTTTTGCAAAGATCTTACGTATTGATTAGGTGTCTTAGGTGTAGATCTGGAAGAGACTTTCGCCACCCTTAGGTAGTACAACATGAAGTTGAACCCAAAGAAGTATCTATTCGGGGTGAAAAGTGAGAAATTTCTGGGATATATTGTGACAAAAAAGGGACTGCAAGCCAACCCGGAGAAAGTGCAAGCGTTATGTAACATGAAATCGCCCACTAATCTATGGGAGACTCAAAAATTGGTGGGAAGGATAGTATATTTGTCTCGCTTTATAGCTAAATCAATGAATAAGAGACTACCCTTCTTTCGGATTCTGCTCAAGGCTACTCGATTTCAGTGGGACAACCAGTGTGAGCAAGCTTTCCAGTAACTAAAGAAGTATCTAGCCGAACTTCCTTTGCTGGCCAAACCAGTGATAGGAGAACCGCTGTGGATGTATTTAGTCCTTTCAGAAGGAGCTATCAATTCAGTGTTATTAAAGCAAGAAGGTTCTCTACAACAACCCATATACTACACCAGTCATATCTTGAAGGGAGACGAGTCGCGGTATACCGAGCTAGAAAAATTGGCATACATCCTAGTCTTGACAACTCATAAATTGAGGCCTTATTTCCTAGCTCGCCCGGTAAATGTGTTAACCAACAGTGAGCTAGGTAGGGTGGTTACTAAACCTAACTCTTCAAGAAGGCTAGCCAAGTGGGCGGTAGAACTAAGTGAATATAACATTCAGTACCATCCCCGAATTGCTATCAAGTCTTAGTCATTGGCTGATTTCTTAGAAGAGGTGTCATTTAGCTCGGAGGACAATTCGGTGGAAGAAAAAGAAGAAAAGGGTGTGTGGAATGCTTTTGTAGATGGATCATCTAGGGCTGCAGGGAGCAGAGTTGGAGTGGTTCTCATATCTCCAGAAGGGGAAGAAACTCATATAGTCATTCGGTTGGGATATAGAGCATCTAATGAGGCAGAGTATGAAGCCATCCTGGTAGGATTGCAGGCAGCTTGGGCAGTTGGGGCTACTTCGATTATCATGCATTCGGATTTCCAGTTGGTCATGTCACAACTTAAGGGTGTTTTACTGTCCGGGAAGAAAGGTTGTAAAAATATTTAGTAGCCTTCGAAAAAGAAAAGGCTCATTTTTAGGAGGTAATTTTGCAACATATTCCAAGAGAAGATAACCAAAAGCAGATGAATTGGCTCGGTTAGCTAGCACCCTAGAGGGAGTGAAGCAGCAAGACTCTATTTGTGTGGAAGTTCCCAACTCCTTGGCAGTATGTAGTGTAGAAGAGGTGGTACCAGAAAGTGATCAGGTCCTTGACTGGAGAATTGATATTTGGGCATAGTTACAGCAAGGGAAGGTTCCTAATGAAGGTGGAGCAGCATCTATCTTGGTGATGAGGGTGAAACGATTTACCATTATTGATGGGACTCTGTACAAGATGTCTTTTGGGCGCCCCCTATTGAAATGCCTGGGGAAGGAAGATGCCGAGTGGGTGCTTCAAGAAATACATGAGGGATGTTGTAGCAATCATTTGGGAGGAAGGGCCTTAGTAAGGAAAGTATTATTGGCTAGGTATGTTTGGCCAACTCTTTATCAAGATGTGACCCGCCTGGTGCAAACTTGCTCAGCCTATCAAAAGCACAGCAATAGGTCCGAGTGGCCAGCCGAGTTAATGAGAGTTGTAGTCGCTTCCTGCCCCTTTAATAAATGGGGAATGGACATCATGGGTCCCATGCCTACTGCCCCTTTGCAGAAGAAATTTGTATTGGTAGCGGTGGATTACTTTTCTAAATAGGTGGAAGCTGAACCTTTAGCAAAAATTATAGAAGGTGCAGTCATACAGTTGCTCTAGAAGAATATTATATGCCGATATGGAGTCTCCCGAAGATTAATAAGCAATAATGGGTGGCAATTCCAAGGTAAGAATATTAGGAGATGGTGTCAAAGCCTCAACATTCAGCAGGCTTTCACTTCGGTAGCTCACCTTCAGGGAAACAGTTAGGTTGAGGTGACTAATAGAATTCTCATCCAAGGATTGAAGATTAAGTTAGGTGCCAAAAGAAGAAATTGGGCGGATGAATTGCCTGGGATTTTGTGGGCCTACCAAACTACTCCCAAAATGGCTACTGGGGAAACCCCGTTCAGATTGGTGTATGGAACTGAGGCAGTTATCCTAGTGGAAGTCATTCTGAGCAATGCTCGAGTCGAAGCATACGAGCCAGAACAGAATCAGATCATAAGAGGCACTGAGTTAGACTTGCTAGAAGAAAAGCGGGAGCAAGACCGAATGCGAACTGAAGCTTACAAGCAAAGGATCCAGCGAGCCTTTAATAAAAGGGTAGTAGCCAAGAGGTTCCAGGAAGGCGACTTAGTGCTACGCAAGGTCAACCCTTCAGGAGATCCTAAGAAGCTAGCCCCTAATTGGGAAGGGCCTTACATTGTTACTCCCCGAGTGGCTGGGTCAGCATATTACCTAAAAGATGATAAGGGTAAAGAGTTACCTTGACCCTGGAATATTGTACACCTAAAATATTTCCATACCATGTAAAAGAAGGAGGTTGAAAGGAGAAATTTTACATATTTCCCATGAATTTTGGAAGAGAAGAATATAATGTGGCCATCAGTTTATAACATCATGAGTAACAATTATGAGCAAGGATGAAGAATAAGTATCACTGGAAATCAGCTTCTCATTCTTAGAACAAAGAAAGTTAAGAACAATATCAAGGATAAGTAATCTGTTGCCGCGATCATACATAAATAACAACAGTTTTAAAATGACAATTGTCTAATATCATCAAGAAAGCCGACAGAAAAATTATAATCTGAAGTGGTATGGGGGATAGCGTCTGAAGCCAGTCTCCCAGTGCAGGAAAAGGGCAGGTTGACTAGCTGGAGGGAACCTGTGATTAGCATATTGCCGAACCACCTCGTTGAACCCGTCCTGGAAGGTAGTTCGCATCAGAGACAGTAGACACCCCTGTTGGTTGGGATCGGTTGTGTATGCATCTTGATGGAACCTGGCACAATGTTCTCTATGTTCCTAGAGAGCTTGGCAAACTTGACAGTATCGCTATGATACTTGAATTATAGCATCAACCAGGGTGGACACATCGTCGGATTGGGAAGTTTGACCTTGTTGCATGACTCTCGACATGTCCATAATATCTTAACGCATGGAAGCTAAAATCCCCTCCACTACCTCAATGTAAGTCCTGGTGCGGGCGATTTCACTCCTTAACTGCTGTAGAGAGGTTCCTTGCCTGCGTATTTGGGCATGAGCATGAGCCTTAGCTAATATTAAAGTTGAATTTTCGTGTACCTCCTTGCTAATTGGGTCCGGAGGGTGGATATCATCTCTGCATCCTTCTGTTGCTAGTCTCGAAGGGCTGCTATAGTTTTCGCATCCTCCTGCCTCCACTATTGGGTTTCATCTATTTGACTTTGATAGCCAGTCACTTTCTGTAACAAGGAGTTTTCTCTGTCCCTGGAGGTGGTGGTATCTTCATCTTTTTGCTTGGTGCACTGAAGGGCGGATATAGTTTATGCATTCCTCCGTTGTGTTGGTGCAATTAGCCCAGGTCACGATTGACCGGACTCGAGTTTGACTCGAGTAGTGTTTGTTAGGACCTTTGTAACGCTAGAGGGGGGGTGATTAGCGTTTCTTCGTTTCTACAATCAAGTTAGCGGAAGCAATACAAATACAAAACAAATACAAATACGAAATAAGAAACCAAACGCTAACACCCAATTTACGTGGTTCGGAGATGACGCTCCTACTCCACGGCAATCCGTAAGGTGGATTAGCCCTAGCCAAGCTTCACTATCTTCTCCTTTGGATGAACCAAGGTGGAGAAACCTTTCTTACAATACACTCCTCTTCTTTACAATGATGGATGATGAAGAACAATAGAAGAGGAGGTTTTGGATTGCTAAAAGCACTTAGAAAACTTGGTGAGCACGAGGATGAAGTTAGGAGTTAGAGCACTAGCCTCCCCATGCTCCCCATGACCCCTTTTTATAGAAGAGGGGCTGTTTTTCCCGTTGGGCCTCGATCGATCGGTGATGCATGCCATCGATCGGCCATTGCCAGCTCAGCGGCCAACGCGATCTCCGCGGAGATTCGTGCCGCAATCTCCAACGGCCAGTGATCGATCGGTGATCTATCCATCGATCGATGGAGTGATCGATCGAGTGATCACGGCGGCGATCGAGTGAGGCATCGTGCAGCATTTCTTTCCTTGATCGATCATTGTTTCCCATAGCGGATCGGTGATCGACCGTCAAAATCGATCGGCCCGACATGTCCAGCGGATCGGGATGGTCGAGTTTCACCCGGTCGGTGATAAAGTATGAATAATTCATACTTGTTTTTATACCCTAGACCTAGACTCAACCTTCTAGCTCGTATTAAGCCTTGCGCCTTCGGGATCCCTCCGAGTCGCGACTTGTTCATCCTTTGCGCTTTGCTTCCAAGAGCTTCCTTCGGTTTTCATGTCTTGGGTTGCCAAATCTTGGACTTTACGCGCCAAGACTACAAGCTTGGACTTATCTTTGCCAAGACCTTACTTTGGACTTCCTTTGCCAAGGTTCACTTAGACTTCTACGCCAAGACTACAAGCTTGGTCTTATCTTCGCCAAGTCCATCCCTTGGACTTCCTTTGCCAAGATCATACTTGGACTTCCTTTTGCCAAGGTTCACTTGGACTTTCTCGCCAAGACTACAAGCTTGGTCTTATCAAGTCCATCCCTTGGACTTCCTTTGCCAAGATCATACTTGGACTTCTCTTTTACCTGTCACTTAAACACATTCGCAATTAGATCACAATACATTGCCTAACTTAAATGATTATCCAAACATCAAAACACATAAATGCTTGGAGCATTGTTGCACCAACAATCTCCCCCTTTTTGATGTTTGACAATCATTTAAGTTAGGTCTTTTTAATCATATTTCCAATATAGATTCATTCCTTCTCCCCCTTTGACAGACATCAAAAAGAGAAGGATTCATAAATGAAAAAGTTAAAGGTATTGGATCTTGGACTAAGGTATAAGATTGAAATTAGGCTCCCCCTTAATCCAAGATATGATGTGTAAACCATATTTGAAGCAAAGCATATCAAGGAATTAACCATGAAGTTCTAACTTTGCACCAACAATGGATTTTAGGGAAGAAAACGATATTATATATGAAACTCCCCCTAAAACACTGCATTAATCTGTCCTACAACTTTGTTTATTGCAACATTATCATACCATAGTTTTAGGACATCAAGGATACACTAAATATCAGAAAATGGAGTTTAATATCAGAAAATTAGTGTATCGTCATTGGTTTCAACGAATGATCGCTAGACTCTGAAATCAAATTTGACCTTTTCATTAACTTTAAAAATGCAGTAGAAGTTCCAGAAATCTTGAAAAATCACGAAATTTCGCGTACACATTTCTGAAATCATACTTGATTAAGGAAAAATAATTTGAAAAATATATGTTTTTCAGATTTCAAGATTGATACAACCTTGGAATCTAACAAAAGTTCTAAAGAGTTTGCAACCTTTGTATCACTTTTGTGGTTCATTTGGAAATTGTTTTTCAAAATATGATGAACATAGTTTAAAATATATATTATTTGGAATTTCCAACCATGTTCTTTGAGCTATGTATCCATTACTTGAATACAAGCCTTCCCAATGATTGGTCCATAAGGTGTTTATGTCTCTAGGTGTGTCATTGGCCCATAGTAATGCATCATAACAAGCATGATGAGCCAAGTACACCTTCCCTATTATCTCACATGGTTCTAGGTGTCTCAATACAAAAATCAAGGTTCTTAAGGCTTTTTGTGAGATGTAACAAGGTATAAAGATAACATATAATTATGGGATTATGCAAGCCTAGAATTTTACTCCACAAAGCACATACCAAGCTCTCTCCTTAAAGATGAAAATTCATTTTCGGGAAGAGCTTTGGTGAAGATATCGGCAAGGTTGGACTTAGATTCTACATAATTAAGTTCAATGTCCCCTCTTGCCACATGATCTCTTATGAAGTGATGTTTCACTTCAATGTGCTTGGTCCTAGAGTGATGTACCGGATTTTTGGTCAAGTTGATGGTACTCACATTGTCACAATAAACCTTAATGTTAGAGTAGTGTAGCTCATAGTCCACAAGAGTATGTCTCATCCAAAGCAATTGAGCTACACAACCACCCATAGCCACATATTCGGCTTCGGTGGTTGATAAAGCAACACAATGTTGCTTCCTACTACTCCAACTAACTAGGGAGGACCCAAGAAATTGGCATCCACCACTAGTACTTTTCCTATCCAATTTGCACTCGGCATAATCGGAATCGGTATAACCAAGCAATTCAAATGACCTAGTCCTAGGATACCAAAGTCCTACATTTAGAGTACCTTTAATATATCTTAAAATTCTTTTGACGGCTACTAAATGTGATTCTTTGGCACAAGATTGGTATCTTGCACACATACCTACCGCAAATAAAATATCGGGTCTACTAGCGGTTAGGTATAGTAGGCTTCCTATCATACTCCTATAAAGTTTAAGATCGATTGATTTACCATCATGATCACTATCTATTCTAGTGCTAGTGGCCATAGGAGTGCTTACAATTTTGGCATTTTCCAAACCAAATTTCTTGATCATTTCATTTGCATATTTGGTTTGATAAATATGGATACCTTCATTGGTTTGTTTTACTTGTAATCCTAGGAAAAAATTGAGTTCTCCAACTAGACTCATTTCAAATTCATTTTCCATATTTTTTATAAAGTCTTGAAGTAGATCATCATTTGTAGACCCAAAGATGAATATATCTTTCAATGTTGACTTTATAAATAAGGTTTGATCTACTTGTCCTCTTCTAAAATCCTTAGAAATTAAGAAGGATGACAATCTTTCATACCATGCCCTAGGAGCTTGTTTTAACCCATATAATGCTTTCCTAAGCTTATATACATGATTTGGATAATCTATGTTCTCAAACCCGGGTGGTTGCTCTACATACACTTCCTCCTTAATAAAACCATTTAAAAATGCCGATTTAACATCCATTTGGTAAAGTTTAAATCCCATGTAGGAGGCATACCCTAAGAGAATTCTAATAGATTCTAATCTAGCAACCGGGGCATAAGTCTCATCGTAGTCAAGCCCCTCAACTTGATTGAATCCCCTAGCAACCAACCTAGCCTTATTTCTAGTGATGTTCCCTTGGTCATCTAACTTATTCCTAAAGACCCATCTTGTAGTAATTATGGTGCTATCATTGGGTCTAGGTACTAACTCCCAAACTTGACTCCTCTCAAATTGAGCCAATTCATCTTGCATTGCCAAAATCCAATCCGGATCATGGAGTGCATCATTGATCGATTTAGGCTCAATTTGTGAGATGAGAGCAACTTGACTAGTAGGAGCCCTATGAAATGACCTAGTTCTTACTCCTTGAGATAGATCTCCTACTACTTGGTCAAGTGGATGATCTTGATGAATTCTTAGGTTTCTAGAAGGGGTTTCAAATTGATCATTGTTATCCTCCACCCTTCTTTCATCATCGGAATCTTCTTTTCCTCCCCCTTGATCATTGCCCCTAATAGTCAAATTTTGAAGTTTTTGGGTAATGTCTTGATTATTGTCATTAATATCCTTATCAATGGAGGACTTTCTAGGGTAGGTACTCGTAGTTTCATCAAATTTAACATTTGAGGACTCCTCAATCCCTTGGGTTCTCTTATTGTAGACTCTATACCCTTTACTTGTGGATGAGTATCCAACTAGAATTCCCTCATCCGCTTTAGATTCAAATTTTCCTAAGTTGTCTTTGGTATTTAAGATATAAACTTTACATCCAAAGACTTTGAAATAGTGAATTGTGGGAATAGTTCCATTCCATAGTTCAAAAGGTGTCTTTCCTAAAAACCTATGGATTTGAACCCTATTTTGGATATAGCAAGCGGTATTAACCACTTCCGCCCACAAGTAGCTAGGTAGAGAGTATGCATTTAGCATAGTCCTAGCCGCTTCTTGTAGGGCACGATTTCTCCTTTCCACCACCCCATTTTGTTGGGGTGTTCTAGGACAAGAGAACTCATGCTTGTACCCTTGATCTAAACAAAATTGTGAAAATTTAAAGTTTTCAAATTCACCACCATGATCACTACGGATCCGGTTGATTTTGAGTTTCTTTTCATTTTCAACCCTTTTACTAAATCCTATGATTATTTCTAAGGTATCATCCTTATGTTTCATAAAGTAAACCCAAGTATACCTAGAAAAATCATCCACAATGACTAAACAATATTTGTTACCATTTAAAGATGGAGTGCTATGGCAATCAAATAAATCAAGATGCAATAATTCTAATGGTAAAGACGTATTAGTTAAGGTTTTACCTTTGTGTGATGCTTTTGTTTGTTTTCCTTCTTGGCATGCATCACACATTTTGTTCTTGACATACTTGATCTTTGGTAACCCTTTGACCAACTCCATCTTGGCTACTTTGCCTATGTTTTTCATGTTGACGTGCCCCAATCTTCTATGCCATAGCCAACATTCTTCCTCTTTTGCCACAAGACACTTAGTAGAAATGTTAGAAGCATATGAAAGATCAACATAATAGATGTTTGATTTTCTATATCCAACTAACATGCAATCATTTAATTCCTTGTGTTTAATCATGCATTTAGAGGATTCAAACGAGACATGATAGTTTGCATCACAAAGTTGACTAACACTTAATAAATTAAACTTCATATTTTCAACTAGCAAGACTTTGTGAATAACAATTTTAGGGGATACCTCAATTGTACCTCTACCTAGTATCTTGAGTTTTCCACTATTTCCAAAAGATACCGCTCCCTTCTTCACGTATTTAATTGTGGAGAACTTGCTCACATCCCCGGTCATATGTGTTGAGCAACCGCTATCCACAATCCACATACCTCGCTCTCCTACCTAAATCACATGAAAAACACAAGCTTTTGGTACCCAAACATTTGGACCGGTAACATTAATTAAAAACTTCTTAGGTACCCAAGCTTTCTTAACCTTACCCTTAATGGTTCCTTTCCTATTAATTAATGAAATATAAGCAACCTCTTTCTCTTTTGGCTTATATCCTAAACCGGCCTTGTTATAAACCGCTCTTTGCCTACTAAGGATCATGTCAAGACCTTTTGAGCCATTTGAAAAATTTTTTAAACATGTTTTCAATTTACTAACCTCATCCTTAAGTTTTTCATTTTCTTCCCTAAGCATGCAAGAGTCAACATGTAAAAGTTTTTCATCCCTAATGGCTTTTAATTCTATCTTCATGCTCTTAACCTTAGATTTAGATTTATCTAGAGCTTCTTGAAGATATGCAATTGATTTGTAAAGAAGTTCTACTTTAGGAGAATTCATTACCTCATCGTCACTAGATGACGATTCATCACTTGAGGAGCTTTCTTCTTGGCTTGACGGAATCATCTCCTAGTGCCATGAGTGCCACATGGCGAGTGATGTGGCAAAGCTCATCATCGGAAGATGAGTCTTCAACGCTTGGTGTGTCCCATGTGGTTTGAGCCACCATAGCCTCCTTCTTCTTCTTCTCCTTCTTGTCCTTCTTCTTCTTTTCTTTTTCCTCCTTCTTCTTTAGCTCGGGCAATTTGGCTTTATGTGCCCCTTCTTATTGCAAGCATGACAAATCACATTATTGTTAAAATTTGAATTACCACTACTTTACCTCTTGATGAGTGGAACCCCTTCCTTGCTTCTCTATTCTTGAATTCCTTTGATTTTCTAAGGAACTTCTTGACAAAATGGGCCACTTCACTAGCCGAGTCTCCATCACTACTTGACACTTGCTCCGACTCGGATGAAGATGACACCTCTTTCCTTTCTTTCTTCTTCTTTTCTTTCTTTTCAACAAATAGGGCCAAACCCTTTTCCTTAGAAGACATGTTAGTTTGTTCATGCAATTCAAACTCACAAAATAGTTCATCAATTTTAATTTGTGAGAGATCCCTAGTTACCTTAATGGCATCAACTATAGAGGTCCATAAAGAATTTCTAGGAAAAGCTTGTAAAATATACCTTACTAAATCCCGGTTGTCAACTCGCTCACCTATGATATGGAGTCCGTTCACAATTTCCTTGAACCTTCCATGCATTTGGCTTACGGTTTCATGCATCTTCATTTGGAAGGCTTGAAGTTGTCCGATTAGAAGGTCCTTCTTTGCCCTCTTTGACTCCTTGGAACCTTCATTTAGCTCAATGAGCTTTTCCCATAGCGGATTCAAAAGGCCCCACCTTGTTGAGTTGCTCCATTGTGACGCCGCATTGGATGGTGAGGATGGCTTTGCATTTGACTCAAATTGCGGTTCATCTCCTTGTCCAATCCTTGCTTGGAATAGGGTTTCCACGCTCATCCACCGTTCCTCGGCCATCTACAACACTATGCCAAATTTCAATATTACTCATTAAATAGTACTTCATCCTACCTTTCCAATATGAGTGACTCCCATCGAAGAGTGGTGGCTTGGCGATGCTATATCCTCTTGAAGAGCCATTGATGCCTTGGTTGATGGTGAGATCTTCCAAGCGATCCGGCTCGATACCACTTGTTAGACCTTTGTAACGCCAGAGGGGGGGTGATTAAGCGTTTCTTCGTTTCTACAATCAAGTTAGCGGAAGCAATACAAATACAAAACAAATACAAATACTGAAATAAGAAACCAAACGCTAACACCCAATTTACGTGGTTGGAGATGACGCTCCTACTCACGGCAATCCGTAAGGTGGATTAGCCCTAGCCAAGCTTCACTATCTTCTCCTTTGGATGAACCAAGGTGGAGAAACCTTTCTTACAATGCACTCCTCTTCTTTACAATGATGGATGATGAAGAACAATAGAAGAGGAGGTTTTGGATTGCTAAAACACTTAGAAAACTTGGTGAGCACGAGGATGAAGTTAGGAGTTAGAGCACTAGCCTCACCAATGCTCCCCATGACCCTTTTTATAGAAGAGGGTTGTTTTCCCGTTGGGCCTCGATCGATCGGTCGGTGATGCTTGCCATCGATCGGATCTCGCGAGATTCGTAGCCGCAATCTCCAACGGCCAGTGATCGACGATCTATCCATCGATCCGACCGATGGAGTGATCACCGAGTGATCACGGCGGCGATCGAGTGAGACCGCATTCGTGGCATTTCTTTCCTTGATCGATCATTGTTTCCCATAGCGATCGGTGATCGTAAGAATCGATCGCCCGACATGTCCAAGGCGGTCGGTGATGGTCGTTTCGACTCGAAACGACGACCAGTCGACTGATACATCGTATCAGTCGACTGATACTCATTAAGTATGAATAATTCATACTTGTTTTTATACCCTAGACCTAGACTCAACCTTCTAGCTCCGTATTAAGCCTTGCGCCTTCAGGATCCCTCCGAGTCCGCGACTTGTTCATCCTTTGCGCTTTGCTTCCAAGAGCTTCCTTCGGTTTCGTCATGTCTTGGGTTGCCAAATGCTTGGACTTTACGCCGCCAAGACTACAAGCTTGGACTTATGCTGCCAAGACCTTACTTTGGACTTCCTTTGCCAAGGTTCACTTAGACTTTACGCTGCCAAGACTACAAGCTTGGTCTTATGCTGCCAAGTCCATCCCTTGGACTTCCTTTGCCAAGATCATACTTGGACTTCCTTTGCCAAGGTTCACTTGGACTTTACGCTGCCAAGACTACAAGCTTGGTCTTATGCTGCCAAGTCCATCCCTTGGACTTCCTTTGCCAAGATCATACTTGGACTTCTCTTTTACCTGTCACTTAAACACATTCGCAATTAGATCACAATACATTGCCTAACTTAAATGATTATCCAAACATCAAAACACATAAATGCTTGGAGCATTGTTGCACCAACAGTGTTTTGATGTTTGACATTGATGTTCGACAAAATGTATGACAATGTGATTGTCATGGAAAGTCCAAGCATGGGTCTTGGCAATGGGAAAGTCCAAGTCTTGAGTACTTGGCAATGGAAAGTCCAAGTCATGGGTACTTGGCATGGAAAGTCTAAGTGGGACACTTGGCAATGGGAAAGTCCAACATGGGTTGGCATGGAAAGTCCAAGCATGGGTCTTGTCAAGGGAAAGTCCAAGCTTGAGTCTTGGAAATTGGAAAGTCCAACATGGGTTGGCAAGGAAAGTCCAAGGGTTGATATTGGTGGCGTAAAGTCCAAGCACTAATCTTGGTAGCATAAGCCCAATGTGCCTTGGCGGTATAGACCAGCTTAGCATGACAATAGCCGATGGAAGCACCTGAAGGCTAGCGTATGGATGAACAAGTGATGGATGACTTAGAGGGATCCGATAGGCATAAGGCTGATGGAGGTGACTAGAAGACTTAGGTCTAGGCTAAGGGTGGTCTAGCAAGTATGAGGGCATCATACTTGGTCTAGCAGTTGAGATATTGAGCCTTATACATACTGATGTAAGCGGACCAATGTCAACTCATGCCATAGGAGGTTATAGCTACTTCGTTACCATTATCGATGATTATTCACGATATAGGTATTTCTATCTATTAAGATACAAGTCTGAAGTCTTTGAAAGGTTTAAAGATTTTAGAAATGAAGTAGAGAAACAACTTAGGAAAGTATTAAAGTACTTCGATTGGATCGAGGTGGTAATACTTAAGCCAAGAGTTTCAAGGTTATCTAAGGGACAATGGCATCTTGTCCCAAGGGACGCCACCTTACACGCCACAATATAATGGTGTGGTTGAAAGGCGAAATCGAATCTTGTTGGACATAGTTAGGTTAATGATGCAGCATGCAAGTCTTCCAAAAACCTTTTGGAGTTATGCACTCGAGACCACTGTTTACTTGTTAAATAGAGTCCCGACTATGGTAATCTCTACTACTCCATATGAGATGTGGAAAAGTAGAAAACCTCATTTATCTTATTTGAAGATATGGGGTTGTCCTACTTATGTGAAGAGAATAGTATCAGACAAGCTGGAGGCTAAGTCTGATAAGTGTCTATTTATTAGTTACCCTAAGGAAATAAGGGGTTACCAATTCAATCATCTCTTGGAACAAAAAGCGTTTGTTTCAAGGCATGTTGTATTCCTAGAGAAGGAGTTTCTCTTACAGGAAAATAGTGGAAGTGAGGTTAAACTAAGTGTAGTCCAAGAGGCTCCGGTAGACATAGAAGAGATGCCTAGTTAAAAACCACAGCTGATTACTCATTCGGATGAGGTGATAGTTGAACCTGATAATACACCACCTCCTCATAGATCTAGTAGGACACGTAGGATTCTTAAGAGATATGAATTTTTCATAAGTGAATCTAATGATGTGTTTCTCATAGATGATGAGGAACCTACTAATTACGAAGAGACACTGAATAGTTCAAACAGGGATAGATGACTAATAGCCATGAAATCAAAAATGAATTCCATGTATGAAAACCAGGTTTGGAACTTGGTAGACCCACCCGAAGGCATAATGCCTATAGGGTGCAAGTGGGTTTTCAAGAAGAAAACCGACATGGATGGTAATATTATTACCTATAAAGCTAGATTAGTGGCAAAAGGTTATCGTCAAAGGCAAGGTGTTGACTATGACGAAACCTTTTCACCAGTAGCTATGCTTAAATCTATTCGGATACTCCTAGCCATGGTAGCTCATTTTGATTATAAGATATGACAGATGGATGTGAAATTAGTTTTCCTTAATGGAAACCTGTTTGAGGATGTATATATGATACAACCTGAGGGTTTCACATTCATTGACAAAAACAAAGTATGCAAGCTTCAACATTCCATTTATGGATTGAAGCAAGAATCCAGGAGTTAGAATATCCATTTTGATGAGGCAATCAAACAGTTTGATTTCTCATAAAATTCTGAGGAGCCCTGTGTGTATAAGAAGGTTAGTGGGAGTGTGGGCATGTTCCTAGTATTGTATGTCGATGACATATTAATTATAGAAAATGATATTCCTATTTTACAAATAGTCAAGGTCTAGTTGTCTAAAATGTTCTCCATGAAAGACATGGGAGAAGAAACCTTTATTTTGGGGATTAGGATCTATAGAGATAGATCGAATCAGTTGCTTGGTCTTTTGTAGTCAACATACATAGACCTAAAATGGTTTAGCATGGAAGAATCCAAGAAAGGTTTTATTCCCATGAGGCATGGGATTCACCTTTCGAAGTCTATGTGCCCGTACACGGAAGACGAGAGGAATCGCATGAGTCCGATCCCATATGCGTCAGTTATAGGATCGATCATGTATGTTATGTTATATAAGAGGCCCGATGTATCGTACACTTTGAGCGTTACGAGTAGATACCAGTCGGATCCTGGTATAGACCATTCGGTGGCTATCAAGATAATCCTTAAGTACTTGAGAAAGACTAAGGATTTGTTCTTGGTATATGGAGGAGGTGATATGGTAGTAAGTGGGTATACTGATGCCAGCTTCCAGACAGATAAGGATGATTCTAAATCTCAGTCTGGATACATATTCATCTTGAATGGAGGTGCGGTGAGTTGGAAGAGTTCCAAACAAGATATCGTTGCTGATTCTACTACAGAGGCAGAATACATTATAGCTTCTGAAGCAGTAAAGGAGGTGGTCTGGATGAAGAAGTTCATTACTGAACTTGGAGTAGTTCCGAGCATTGTTGAAGCATTGCCGGTTTACTGTGACAACAATGGTGTCATTGCACAGGCGAAGAAACCACGGTCTCATCAGCGATCCAAACACGTACTACACTGTTACCATCTGATCAGAGAGATCATTGGTAGAAGAGATGTACAAATAGAGAAAGTTCCCACTGATAGAAATCTAGAAGATCCCTTGACAAAGCCTCTTCCCCAAGAAAAGTTCGAGAGGCATATAGAGGCCTATGGTATTAGATACCAAGGCGATTGGCTGTAGGCCAAGTGGGAGTTTGATGTAATTGAGAGGTGTCCTAAGGCAATCATCTTAGAAGTTATTAATAAAATTCACTATTTGAGTGTACATTATCTATGTATTTGATTGGATCTTAAACTCATGTACTGAAGTCCACAATACGATGCATAGCATGAGAGAAATTGTGATTGGATCACAATTAGTGGGTATCTCATCATGTGTAAATATACAAGTATTAAAACTATCCTTAGTCGATGAATTGATGAGATTGGACATCATCAATTCTTTGAGACTAGAACATGTTATGCTCCTTAGTTTATCCAAGCATTCGGTACTCACTGAATGGAAGCATAAGGATGCTGAGAGTGAACATGTGGATGTTAGTTATGGTAACTAGTTCATTGGAGTGACCTACTATGAGGCTTTATATGGTTATGTATGTCGTTGAAGATCTCATTGCAGCTTGAGTGTGAGCTTCCTTAGATTTGAGGTATTCAAGTCACTGTTAGTGAAAGCCCTAGAGCCAATCATGTGATGATTGTTGTATGGACTTTATTGTATCATATTCCTATTTATAAAGGCATGGTTATTATATTTACTTGTATTGGTGCCAAATAACTAAATATAATAATGTCCTTGAGTAGTAGGTTCTTATCTATATCAATCGATTGGTTGAATCGATAATGAGATGATATAGAGAACACTACTCTTAATCATTCCTAGCCGAGTATTAACATTCAGGGACAATGTTAATGCGTAGAGACTAGCATGTAGGTCAACAAGATGACTTGATCTCACAAGTCATGGATATGAGATATCAAGTTGACACATGGGTATGCATTGGAGAATGTATACTGAATGACCCGCCATGAGAAAGTATCATGGATCGTTATATGAGTGTCATATACTTTCATGTGGCTATTAGTATGACTATTAGTCCTTAGACCTGAAGTCACCATGGTTCCCTACATAAGGAGTTGCATACTTTGGCTTCGTCAAACGTCACCCGTAAATGGGTGGACTATAAAGGCGACATCGGGTATGTAACAATTATGCGAGGGATGTGAGTGATGTAGATGGGATCTATCCCTCCTATATGGGGGTGACATCGATATTCTTGATAGAGTGAGACCACTAAGTGCATGGTTATGCCCAAATGAGTCAATATGAGATATTGAGCTCATTTGATTAGAGTGAGTCTACTTGAGTTCAAGATTTAGATTGTACCGAGGATGACACGGTCCTATGCCTCGATTGGTCAATCTAGATGTCAAGGATAGAGGGACATTGTCACATATTGTGAGAGTCACAATTAGTAGTCACAAAGGTGATGTTGAGCTCAACATTCTGTAACTTGGGTAAATGATGTGTTGCTAGATACCGCTCATTGCTTATGTTCCTAAATCGGTTTAGGGACATTGCCAACGTTACAAGAACCTATAGGGTCACACACATAAGAGCAATTAGATGGAGATTAGGTTCATATGATGAACCATGAGGATTAGGTTCATGGGATGAACCAAACTGGATTAAGAGTAATCCAAATTAGACTAATTGAGTTAGACTCAAGTTGATTCAAGTGTTGAATGAGTCTAATTGAGATTTGATTCATCAAATCAATTTAAATTAATGAATAGAGATTCATTATATTAAATTGACTTGAGTCAAGTGGTTAGATTTGATCAACCATGGGAGATTAGAGGTCAAGTTTGACTTGACTTGAGAGAGAAGATGAAAGGTCAAGTTTGACTTGACCAAATGCCATGTCATGATGATGACTAGGCATGGCCGGCCAATGATGGTGCTCCACATCATCATTGACTTGGTCAATTGGTGCCACATCATGAGGGAGACCAAGGGTCATGGGAGTTACATGCATGCATGTAACCCCCCCCCTCCATAATGTGGCCGGCCAACACCATTAGGGGTTATGTGGATGAATTCATTTTGTAGAGTTACTCCCAATTACTTCATCTTCAACCTTGGAACCTTTTCTCTCAAGCTCTCCCTCTCAAAACCTCATCTTGCCAAAATTCCTAAGGGAGTGCTAGCACACTCTAAGGCATTTCTCTCCACCTATTGCTTGTGTGGATACCATAGAGGAGTGTGCACTTGACACTCTCGAGTTCCGGCGGACTTTTGGACGAGCGGGATAAGCGAAGGGCGTCGCTACGAGGGTAACGTTCTAACCTCTTAGATCTAAGGTAGATCTAGGATTTTTGTAAGCACATACATGTAATTATAATTTTTTTATACTTCGCACGGATCCGTGGCCGGGGCTTCCGAGGTTTCCGCAACGCAAAAAGCGATTTTTGCGGCTCGGAAAAACCCCACAGTCACCTTGATCATGGCACCTTGTACTTTAACTTCTTCACAGCCATCTACATAGTAGGTGTAACTCCGGGATGATTGGGTGTAAGTCAAAGTGATCAAAGGTGTTTGAATAGCCTACAGAGGATTCACCACTCCTGATAAAGGAGATGTATACCCTAGGCCTCTTGTCAGGATTGTTACTCAGAAGTCTCTGGCCAGAGCAAGCATATTAAGAAGATGGTCTTCTTGGGAACATGTAGGAGTAACTTGAATTTACAGGACAAGAAAAATAACTTGGGCTAGGTGTGACGTAGTCAGTCTAGTGGGGACGAACACAGAGACCATGTCCTGAACCAAGTGGGTATAGGATGAGTGAAAGGAACAAGGCATGAACAACTAAAGTTGTTGAAGGGTTGAGAAAATGTTCTGAAGTCGATTTAGACTTTTCGGTCAATTGGTAGTCATGATGTTCCGCTAGGTGTCACTCATGATCTATTCATAATTAAGGAGTTACTTATGAATGACTAACATAACCGGGAACCTATTGGATCACACGCACAACGGGTGATCTCAAGATGTAAAAAAAGTCTGAGAATGAGATTCTCGTTGAGAGAGGATATGTCTGGTTAAACCAGACCAAGGCGGTGTGAAACGGAGGCTACGGAACCTCCTATGATCTTGTCGGACTTAGCATGGCTATATCGCACTTAAACGAAGTCAAACAGATCATACAGAGCCTCACACGGTCGTGCTTAACTTGGCACGGGCCGTGCCTGGCTCTGGTCACAAATTAGCAAAGTCTGGGTTGTGCCCAGAGAGACACATGGCCAGGCCTTGTGAATCCACATGGCTATGTGAATCCACATGGGCAGGCCATGTGAATCCACACGGTCGTATCACGTCTCCGCCGATTTTGGAGTTTTTCTCTTATGAAAATTTCCTGGGTTGTTCTTACCTCAATTATGGGATAAATATGGTAAGATATATTCCGTTTAAGCCTTATAAGATGACCTAATCAAGAGATCTATAAAAGGATCCCTTGATAATTGTTTTTTGTTTTAGGTTTTCTCCCTTGGTAGTCGTCGTTGCTCTCTCCTCTTCCCTTGTCTCCGCTGATTGGCTAGCCCCAATTGGAGACGAAGACTTGCTGCTCTAGGAGTTGTCTCAGGTGATCCCGACGTGGATACTGATAGAGGCAAGGCCCGCTGGTCTTGCTTGTGGTTTCGACGGATTCAAAAGAATCCCGAAGGTATAACTTCTCCTTCTTCTTGCGTGTTTTCATGTGATCATGCCAAAACAAGTTTTCTTGGCCCCCTGGGGATGTCTAGGATGTAACAAAAATTATTTTTATTTACTTTGTTCCGCTATGCATGATCCTAGAATCTCCAACAGGATACGCTTATGATACGAATTGGGCTTCAGAGCAGAGATGTGGGGCCCCAAAAAGAGATCAAAATAAGAGATAGTAGGGGATTTAAATCATGAGGTGTCTTTTTTATGGCTCGGTATTAACTAGAGCCATCATCCCCATGCGGTTGCAGAACGGAGGAGTAGGGTTTAAGGTAGAAACACCTGTGAAGAACGACAGAGTAAAAAAAATTATTCTGACCTGATAGTGCGAAGCCCCAGACTAGGTCGTCACACTTTTTATGGCTCAGTATTAGCTGAAGTCACTATCCCTATATGGTTGTGGAACGGAGGAGTAGGGTTTAAGGTAGAAACACCTGTGAAGAATGACGGAGTAAAAAATTCATTCCTACTTGATAGGGTGAAGCCCCAAACTAGGTCGCCACACTTTTTATGGCTCGGTATTAGCTGAAACCACTATCCTCATATGGTTGCAAAATGGAGGAGTAGGGTTTAAGGTAAATACACTTTGTGAAAAACCGTGGAGTACAATATTCATTCCGACCTGATTGGGCAAAGCCCTAGATCAGGTCGTCATATTTTTATGGCTCGATATCAGCCGGAGTCATCATCCCCGTGCGGTTGCAGAACGGAAGAGTAGGGTTTAAGGTAGAAACACCTGTGAAGAATGACGGAGTAAAAAATTCATTCCGACCTGATTGGGTAAAGTCCTGAATCAGGTCATCACATTTTTATAGCTCGATATCAGTCGGAGTCATCATGCACGTGCGATTGCAAAACGGAGGAGTAGGGTTTAAGGTAGAAACACCTGTGAAGAACGGCGAAGTAAAAAATTCATTCCGGCCTGATAGGGCAATGCCTCAAACTAGGTAGTCACACTTTTTATGGCTCAACATTAGTTGAAGCCACTATCCTCATGTGGTTGCGGAACGGAGGAGTAGGGTTTAAGGTAAATACACTTTGTGAAGAACGACAGAGTAAAAAATTATTCCGACCTGATGGGGCAAAGCTCTAGGTCAGATCGTCACACTTTTTACTGCTCAGTATTAGCTGAAGCCATTATCCCCATGCGGTGGCAGAATGGAAGAGTAGAGTTTAAGGTAAAAACACCTGTGAAGAATGACGGAGTAAAAAATTATTCCGACCTAATAGGGCAAAGCCCTAGACCAGGTCGTCACACTTTCTTACGACTCGATATCAACCGAAGTCATTATCCTCGTGCGGTAGCGGAACGGAGGAGTTGGGTTTAAGTACACTTATAAAGATTGGCAGAGTAAAAAATTATTCCGACCTAACTAGGCGAAGCCCTGGGTCAAGTCGTCACATTTCTTTATGCTTGTCTCCAAGTCAAGCAATTATCCCCGTGTGGTGGCGGAACAGAGGAGTTAGGTTCAAGGTAGATGCACAGAAGAATAAATAACGGAGTAAAAAATTCATACCTAACCAGGCGAAGCCCTGGGTCAAGTCATCACAATTCTTTCTGCTTATCTCCAAGCCAAGCAATTATCTCCGTGTGGTGGCGGAACGGAGGAGTTGGGTTCAAGGTAGATGCACAGAAGAACAAACGGCGGAGTAAAAAATTCTGACTTGACCAGGCGAAGCCTTGGGTCAAGTCGTCACAATTCTTTCTGCTTGTCTCCAAGATATTATACCCATGTGGTGGCGGAACGGAGGAGTTGGGTTCAAGGTAGAGGCACAAAAGAAAAAACGGCGGAGGAAAAAAAATATTCTAACCTGACCAGGCGAAGCCCTAGGTCGAGTCATCATAATTCTTTTAGCTTGTCTTTCAGTCAAGAAATTTTCCCCGTATGGTGGCGGAATGGAGGAGTTAGGTTCAAGGTAGAGACACAGAAGAACAAAAGGCGGAGTAAAAAATTATTCCAACCTAACCAGGTGAAGCCCTAGCTCAAGTCGTCACAATTCTTTTGGATTGTCTTTCAGTCAAGCAATTATCCCCGTATAGTGGCGGAACGGAGGAGTTGAATTCAAGGTAGATGCATAGAAGGAAAAGCGGCGGAGTGAAAAATTATTCCGACCTGACTAGGTGAAGCTCTAGGTCGGGTAGTCACTATTCTTTCAGCTGGCCCTCGAGTCAAACCATTATCCCCATGTGGTGGCGGAACGGAGAAGCTTGGGTTTAAGGTAGATGCTTTGATGAAGTGTTGTTATCTTTTCTCAAATAGCCCTCAAGCCAAATTGTTACTCCCGTATGGAAGCGGAAGGGAGGAATTGGGCTCAAAGCCGAAATACTTATGAAGAAGTGTGAAATACGGTTTTAATCTGACCCGACCACATTCCGGGTCAAGTCATTTCTATTTTTTGAGCTTGTCTCTGAGGCAAGCCATCATTATTATGAAGTGAATCGGGAGAGTAGTGGGGAAGTGTTATCAAGAGATGATAGCAGTAACCAACTTCGTTCTGACTTGCCGGGAAAAGGTGAGGTTACGTCTCTTTCTTTTTCTCTTTTTCTTTGCTATAATCGGAACTTATTCTTGGCTGGGATTATATCTAAAATGGAAGGGAGTTGGTTTGATGAATTGGCACTACAATACTGAAGGGGGTGGTGGCGTGAAAATAGTAAGTATCGGATTTACAATTGGTGCTGGAATATTTTATTCATTTCCGAAGAATGTTCATTCGACGGGAAAAGGCATACACAGTTTTTAGAAGAAGAATTTTATTGATAGGGGAAGAGACAGTACAACTTTCTAAGAGAAAATAACAAAAAGTTCACCCTAAGGGGAACTAAGGAGTTCGATGGATTATTTCTTCGTAGGTGTCGCTGGGGCTTGTTTGCCCCCAGACTGGATGCGAAATAGTTGCCTGAGGTAGGATTGTTGCATAAATATGTGCTTGGACAAGGCCCTTTGGGCCATCGCCAGCTCTTGGCGCAAGGTGTAGTTGCGAGTGGAGGCTAACTGCAGACATCTCTTCAGGTCCGTGACCTATTCTTCTAGCTCGTGTATCCAGCACTGATCTTCAATAAGCATATCAGGAGAAGGGGAGTTGTTGCCCTGCTCTGACATGCCTTCCATGGTGGAAGCAGACTAAGAGAGAAATGCACCGGCGAAAATAGAAGAACAAAGGGGTGTGTTGATTGAAAGGTAATGTCGAAGGTTTTTATAGAGAAGAAGGGAGGTGTTAATTAATCATCTTGGAAAATAGAGATAGTAAAGGCAGATAAGATGGGAAGATGTAGGGATGGTAGCGGGAGTAGTTGAATGCATTAATTCTGAAAAGACTAGTCGTATCCCGTAGGGAAAGTAGATACGAAGTGGATTCGATTTAATTTAGGGGCTAGTTATTCTCTGACAACATTCCTCAGTTTTGCTATGCGGAGTCAACCCTGTGAGACAAACCAAGTATTAGCAAAGGTGTTTTGTTGAAAGTATCCGAAACATGCAAAAAACAACCGGGACAAGTTTAAATACTCTTGTCTTCTTATAGATGCGAGAAATAATGGTTACATCAATTAAAAATTTATTTATATAGGTTTAGTATTGCTGGAAGAGTCGACAGAAGACCCATCTTCGGAGGGAGGTGCTAGAATGATTCTGTAGAAGCTTCCCCATTCCCAGGGTAGGGAGTGTGAAGCTCCGGTTGGGGGAAATGAAGGAGCTTCATCTGGAGGAACAGGACAGGAAGAAAGGTGGCAACTGGGGGGAGAGGGGGAAGTATGGTTGGAGCATTGGGATCTCCCACGATGTACTCCCAAGTAGTAGAAGGGTTCCATACCCGGTTGCCAAAGGAGGGGAAGGGAGACCGAAAAGACCTTGTCACGCTGGAAGTTGTGGTATCGGCTGGAGTCAGAGGAGGAGGAGGCCGGTATGCTAAAGCAGTCGTAGAGTGGGTGGCTGAGTTATCTGAGGAACCCGTGTCGAAGGAATTCGAGTCGGGGGAGTCGGAGCAAGAGCTTATGTCAATAGGGTGCCCTGCAGAAGCCATGAAGGTAGGATAAGAGTAATAAGACTCATAGTTGTAATTTATAGAAGAGGAAGAATGTCCATATTCCTCCTTGGAAAAGGAAGGAGAAGGTGAAAGGTCGAGGGGAGTAATGGCATTAGTATGAGAAATAATAAAAGTATTAATCCTGAAACGAGTGATTGCATTCTCATCTAGGCAAGGAGAGGTAATTTGGCTCAATAAATTATAGTACGCCTCTACCACACAGAAAGTGACTCTAAATCATGGGGAATATTCTCTATTTTTGCCCGAGTGAATTCCCGGGTGAGAGTAAGTGACAATCGACTGGCACCCTAAAAGATAATTGATCTTGGGTGGTCTGGAATAGTGAAAGAGGAAAGTTTTATTCACTTTAAAAGAAAGGAAAGGATACAAGATTGGCCATCAAATATTTTTCATTGATAAAGTTATTAGTACACTGTAGGAAGTGCAAAAATTACAATTCAAAGATGTCTATCGGATAGTTGGCCAAGGCGACCTCAACATCTAAATGGCTTGTACTGCACCTGACAGAGGATAGTCCTTAGCGGCATTCTGAGCGGAGGACCCTTCGAAGCCTAAGATGAATAGTTGTACCCCTTTGTGGGCATACTGCAGCCGTAAATCTGCCTCATATTCCTTCCATTGGGCCTGATAATCAGCTAATTGAGCGGCCAGGAGGTCTCTGTCTTTGGCAACTATTATAGCTTGCTGGCCCAAGGAGGCCATAGCTTTGGATTGCTCCTTTTGCAATTTCTGATGTTGTTCGAAGATTGCTGTCAACACTCCAGGAAGGGTAGAAACTGTGGAAGAGAGATTTTCTAGCTTCATTCGACAGGACATTAAAGAGGCCTCCAATGCTTGATTCCTTGCTTGAATTTGTAGGAGGGCAGTCGAAGATTGACAAGCTCTAGTTTCTACTTCTTTAAGTTGAACCTTGTGCTCTACTAAGTCCTGGGTGAGGAGGTCGACATGCTGAAGTTGGCCAGATTGCAGGAATAGTTGCTGGTTAAGATCAACATTCTTCTTAAGGAGCTCTTTTTTTTCACTCATAGCTATTGCTAATTGTGTTATTAAGTCTTCACATTGAGCGGTTAGGGTGGCCTCCTGTTGTTTACTCTCAGCCAGTTGTTGAGTTAGTCTTTTTTGCTGAGATAGTGAGGCAGTATGGCATGCAACCATGGTGGATTGGTAGTTTACTATATGTTGAGTAGTCTCATTATAATCAGTAACTACCTGAGGAAGAAGAAAGGGTGTTACGGGAATAAGACCAGTATATATTAAATATGAAGAGAAGAAGAATATACCTCCGCCAAGTGTTTGCGTAGGCGCTCATAGGGGCCCTGCATGCTGGACTGATTGAAGAGTCTCATTTCCTCTATACTTCAGTTCCTGAGAGAGGATCCTAAAGAAGCAGACGAAGAAGGTTCTTCTGTAGATACATTGGGAGTAGAAGAGTCAACATTAAGAGTAGGAGGAGGTGAAAGAGACAGTTCTGTATGGGTAGGCGGAGGAGGAGAATGTTGGGACTGTGATGACCGCTAGAGGGGGTGAATAGCGTTTCGATGCGTCAATGGATATTGTTCATGTTCGTCTCTACAAAACTTATTATGCGTCACAGAATATATATAATAGCAATAACAAAATAAAGACAACCACAAGTACACTAAGATATAATATGGTTCAGAACCTCACGGTTTCTACTCCACGGATTGGGCTCGAAAGAGCCCTAGCGATGCAAACACACACCACTAATCAAATACTCCTTCTCGACAACACGTCGAAGGCGAAGAAACCTCATACAAGTGATTATAATAAGTAATACAAGGTAAGACAATCAAATACAAGATGAATATACAAAATAACATAAAGAAAACTTTACAACTATTGCTTTGGAATGCTTGCTTGTTAATTGCTTGAACCATGCTTGAAGACCCTGATTTGCACCAGCAAATCACCTCAAAGACGCTCAATAAATCCCTGCCAAATCTCTCCCATCATGCTTTTTTTAAACCTGCAACTTGGGCTGGATTTCGCCTAGCAGTCGACTGATCAAGACCATCAGTCGACTGCTCTTGTAGTCGTTGTCTCACAACGGCCCGAGCCACGTTGGATAAGTTCCAACGGATAGACCATCAGTCGATTGATCATACTCATCAATCGACTGATAAAGTCATCACTTGACTGTCAAACCCTAATAGTCAACTCGAAAATATTCTGTTCCCGAAAACCCGATCAGCAGATGACTGATCTCCAAATTAGTCGACTGCTAAGGCCATCAGTCGACTGCCCATTGCTGGCAGTCGATTGCTAGGCCATTTCCTATAGCCAAACACTAGTTGGCTGACCATAATATCAGTCACTGATACATCTCAAACATGAGATTTTACCCCAAGTATGATGCTCTCATACTTGCTAGACTACCCTTAACCTAGACCTAAGCCTTCTAGCCACCTCCGTCAGCCTCATGCTTATCGGATCCCTCCAAGTCATCCATGACTTGTTCATCCATACGCTAGCCTTCAGGTACTTCCATCAGCTATTGTCATGCTAATGTGGTATACACCGTCAAGGCACATTGGGCTTACGCTGCCAAGCCTCTCGCTTGGACTTTACACCGTCAACCATTAGACTTATGCTGCCAAGACTCCACCCTTGGACTTTACGCCGCCAATATCACCCCTTGGACTTCCCAATTGCCAAGTACCCATGACTTGGACTTTCACCGCCAATACTACACACTTGGACTTACGTGGCCAAGACTACACCCTTGGTCTTTCCTTGCCAACCCATGTTGGACTTTCCATTTGCTAAGACTCAAGCTTGGACTTTCCCTTGCCAAGACCAATGCTTGGACTTTCCATGCCAAGTACACAAGACTTGGACTTTCCATGCCAAGTACACAAGACTTGGACTTTCCTATCATATGGTCAATCTCATGTCAACCATATAGTCAAACAATGGTCAAACCATCGTCAAACATCCAAAATACCACTCGAGTCAAACTCGAGTCCGGTCAATCATAGCCCGGGTCGATTGCACTAACAATCTCTTCAAACCATTGTCAAACATCAAAACACTACTCGAGTCTGGTCAATCATGACCTGCGTCAATTGCACCAACAGAGAATAGGTAGGGGAGTCAATTCTCCTACTAGGTAGAGGCAGAGATGAAGGAAGAGAGGGGGAAGGAGAAAGTTCTTCTCGAGGGGAGGGGGGAAGAATTAAAGGCGTAGTCTCCTCCGCTAAGGGCTCAGAAATGACAAAATTGCGGTGTCTGTTTAGCTTTAGAGGGGGAGGAGGAGGAGAAGAGTGGGAGGAAGAAGATGCTGGAAGGGTGGAGAAACCAGGAACATTCTCCCTGCGAGGGTGAAGTCTTTTATGGGGAGAGGAAGGAAGAATAGGAGATTTTCCCCTAGCTCATTTCTTTGAAGGCTTCTTCTTAGCAGCAACAATCTTCTCCCCTCTAACTCTGGCATCCTGCATCATATAGTCTGCAATACAAGACGGTGAAAATAATGATCGGCATTAATAAAAAGCATTATCCATAATATATCAGAGTAAGAGTAGCAACCTACCTATGACACCTGGATCACTTAAGGGGAAAGGAGATAACCCATACGGTTCAAAAGGGGGCTTTAGCAAGTAATCAGAATCATAATGACACTCCCTCAACACCTAGTATATCTCCTAGAAAGAACATTGAGTCCTACTCTCTTGAAAGGGAGGTAGGTCAGGGAGAGTAGTCTTCCAGTTTTTCGAATGGGGCAATGGGGTAGGAAGTTAAGCAAAAAAGTATGAATCCTCCCAACCCTTATGAGAGGATGGCATATTTACCAAGAATTAGTAATCTTGCCAACTGGCGAAATAGAAAATGCCTTCTTTCGAAGACTTCCGTTGGAAAAGACAATGAAATAGTAGTGGGGACAGGGTGAGATCTAGATGTCTAAAAACTATTACTGCCCCTGTTAGTATACGAAAGGCGTTAGGGGCTAATTGTTTAATGGGCAGTTGGTAAAACTCTAATATATCAAAATAGATAGTGGGGAAAAGTAAATGTAGGTGATTTATCAGTTGTTCAGAGAAAAAACAGTGATAATCAGGAGGGGGTTTGTGTGATCTAAAAGAAGCAGCGACAAAATGACATTTTACGGAAGGATCTATGTATTGGTCCTTCCTGGCGAAGAAAGGGCTTTGGGCGTTTAGGCGAGTGATAGTCCTTTCATACCAAGGGATTGATTTAGGGTTTTTCAAAGCCATAACCGTGAGGGAAAAGGAAAGCACTTACTTGGGGTTAAGGGAAGACACTTGTGAAAAGAAAGTGACTCCTAGGTGCTGGGAGTTAGGGGTGAAGAATAGTCATCGATGGGAGTCGCCGAGAGGGAAGAAGAAGAGTTGAAGCTAGAAAGGTGAAGACGTCGTATGAATAATGACCTATTCCGGGTGTCCGACTTTTAAACTTCCCTTTTGAAATGAAGGAAGCGGGGCCCATGGGCCCAACAAGCCGTTTTAAGTGCGTACGGTGAAGTTATGAAGGGAAAAACTTAGGTTTAATAGGAGTGACGAGGAGGAAAATGGAGCAAAGTGTTTCACTTGGAAAGTCAAACTCACTGTTTCGTTTGACTATTTTGAAGGGGTGGCTAATGATACCACGACAACCTAATTTAGGAGTTGAGATGAAGAATGTCATGCGTGAAACACTGTCGGAACCAGTTGGACTTGGCCTAGGGGAGTCGCCCAAGCTGACAGGGTGGAGACGTAGGATAGGGCGGATAAGTCCTAATATCAAAAGGGGGCCCGGTGAGTAATCCAGGGCACAAGTCTGGGGGTGACTCGGGAAGTGAGTCGAGGATTGACTCGGGGAGTTACGGAAAGCACAAGGGAATGAGTCTTATAACCAGAGTGGGCCTAGATATCAATAGGCAGTGTATGCCTTGGTTTAAGTGAACTAGGAGGATCCCGCTAAGAGGGGAATTGAGTCAGTGTTTGACCCAACGAAGGAAGAGAGAGTGAAGAAGAGGGATAAAATATTTCTCGAGGTGCTAGCTTATGAGAGTTTGTTATATGATATAACAAACTATGACCCCACATAATATTCGCAGGAGCCTCCACTCCTTATCCTCTTAACAGAATTGTTCCCTGGAAAGAGGGGCCCTCCACGTGGACAATGATCTGTATAGTTTTTTACATCACAACTGGCGGGGGAAGAGGAGGAGGATAAAAGCCAAGGAATAAGGAGAGAGCAAGGGATTCCGATCCTGATTCAATTCGACTGGAGGACAACCCATCAAGGAAGGAGGAGTCCGCGTTGCATCAGGGGAGGAGGATGAGACGACGGAAGAGGGGGGGAAGGCCATATTCTGGAGGAAGAAGAGAAGAGAGGGGAATTTTTGAAGTTGATTCTATCTCTCTATTTTGTACATTGTTGGAGTTGTAAGGGGTTTTCCTCCACCTCTAGAAATACTTTCAAAAAGGAGAAGTTTCATAGTGAAAGTGCTTTGGCATCGTAGCTCACTCTAGAGCTCACCCCGTGGAGTAGGAATTGGAATTCTGAACCACGTTAAATCTTGTATCATTGCTCTCTGTGCTTGGTTTTGCTATCGTCTAATCATCTTTATTACTATTGCAATCGGAGAGAACCCTAAGCCTCCTTGACGTTATCGCTTTCCACGCTAAAAGGAGGTGGAAAAATTAACGTATCAACATCAGTTGTCTTAGTAGTTAATTGTCTATTGATGGTGAAATATACATCTATACTGGTAATGACAAGATGACTACAATGATTGCTATAGGTGTTTTCAATTTTGTTTAGGGACCAATATAATTTGAGTTTTAGAAAATATACTTGTTATTTCATCATTTAGGTGAAACTTAATTTCTATTTTCTATTTGGACAAATTATGATACTTTTGTCCATTTGAAAATGAAACATTTAGTATTTTCTAAAATTCAATACTTATTTGAATATGTTCCTTAATTGATAATCTATATAGATTAAATACCATAGCTCTCACAGATAACAAAATAATGCACAGTGTAGATATAAAGAACAAATTTAACTAATGAGAATTCGTTCATGTTGTGACATAGACATTTAGGGCATATATCCAAATAATGTCTAGAAAGGTTAATGTCATAAGAAATTCTCCATTTCCTTAACATGTCAGACTTTGGTGTCTGCATACAGTGTGTCAATGGGAAAAGAACTAACAAAAGAAACATAGGTGCAAATCGATGTAGTGACACTTTGAAATTGATAAATACATATATATGTTGACTATTTCCTAAGGTATTTTGGAATGGACAAACATATTTTATCAATTTTATTGATGACTATTTTCGATATGCTTAATTATACCTTTTGTTTGAGAAGACGAAGTCTTTAGACATGTTTAAGATTTTCAAAGCCGAAGATGAAAATCAACTAGGCAAGAAGATCAAAGTGTCAGATCAAACTAATCTGATGAATAGTGTCCATGACCTTTTACCAATTGTTTTTCTGAGTGTGGGATTGTAGCTCAATACACCATGTCTGGTACTTTTCATCGGAATGGTGTAGATGAGTAAAGGAACCTGACTCTAAAGGACATAGTGAGAAGTATGATGTCTTTACTTCTTTACTGAAGTTCTTGTGAAGTAAAACACTCAAGACTGTAATTTACTCAATAGAGTACTCAATTAGGCAGTGAGAAAAACCCCATATAGTATTAAACATTTATATGTTTAGGGTCATTCAACTGAAGCTAAGCCTAATAGGTATAATAAAAGGAAACTTGACTTAAGGATTGTTAGTTGCCATTTAAATATTATGCCCCCCTAAAATAGGTCCTTTTCAAAATGGGAAATGTCAAGTTCATTGAGGACAGTAGGAGCACTGAACTCAGGGACGTACCTTTTGAGGAGTATAACATTCACCATCCTACCTCTATTACTACAGGTACAACTAGTAGTGGTATAGTTATCATACCCTATGTTATTATAGTTGCACATCCAGTGGGAGTAGTACTTCATGATGTCCTTGTATCCTCCCCTATGCAAGTAGAGGAACCATTTGCTCAGGTTGAGGTATACCCTCCTATGGTTGAGCAATTCCTCAACCACCTCAAATGCCTTAACTAAGGTGATCCACTAAGAAAAGGAGATCCATGGTTTCATGTGACTATGTTTATCTCCAAGAGCATGAGTTTGACATTAGGTTGGAAGATGATCCTTTATCTTTCCAGGAAGTCAAATATTGTTCTAAACCTTAAAAGTGGATTGAAGTCATGAAAGATGAGATGAAGTCTATGACAGATAATGGTGTATGGGAGTTTGTTGAATTGCCTGAAGGAGTGAAATCTATTGGTTGTAAATGAATATTTAAAACCAAACGGAATTTACTGGGCAATATCGAAAAGTGTAAGGCATGGCTTGTAGCCAAAGGATTCACTCAAAAGGAAGATAAAGATTACAAGGAAACTTTTTCACTTGTATCTACGAAAGACTTCTAAAGGGTAATCATGACACTTGTAGCTCATTATGATTTGGAGCTATATCAAATGGACATTAAGACTGCATTCCTTAACAGAGACATTAATGAATCCATATATATGGTACAACCAGAGTGTTGGGTTTCCTGCACCGCGGTGTTGTGTGTTCGATCACGTTTCGTAAACATGAACACAGCGGAAGCAAAAAAATAATAAATCTATATTTATTACAACACACACAACACACGCATGCATATTACAACAAGTGTAGACATAACCGTAAATTTAAATTTGCAATAAAAGGAAATTTATCTACGTTATACCTTTCGTATGACGTGTAGCGGGAACGACATCAACCATAACGATCCTCGCTAGAATCGTCTCTATCCGTATCCACGCCGAGTTCCTCGGGATGACTTCGCTAAGCCACGAGCTTCGTCTTCGTACGGGTTACCAGCCTCGTGTTGAAGACGACGTGATCGAGAGATGATCACGATCCGAATCCAAATTCAGATCCTAATACGAGTTCTCAAAACTCGCTTCTCCGGAGAGGTATTCGTCAACCAATTGACGAATCCTTCGTCCTCCACCTCAGAGGATTACCGGAGATCGAATCCCCGGTAAGTTAGCCACTGTCGGAGCTCTAACCGTCGTCCAAACAACGCTCCGATGAGAGGAGAACAAGCTGTCCAGAAAACTGGACAGCTTTGGTGGAGGAGATAGGCGCCGGCCAACCAAGGGAAGAAAAGGCTCACCTTGATGCCAAACCTATAGGAGATCACCGGAGGGTCGCCGGAGGATCACCGGCTGAAGCTTAGTCGCCGGCAAGGAGCTGGACGGCAGCACAACAAGCTGGGCGGCAATGAAGGTTGGGCAGAAACTCCAAGCTAGGGTTTTGGATTAGGGCTTAATTATCCCTTAAGCCCTCTTTTATAGAGAACTAATTCTCTTAATGGTTATTGGATCATAACCATTAGGCCCGTTAACCCGCTCTATTAAGATAAGTTAAAATAAACCAAACCATGATAGTTTATTTTAAGTTAAAACGAACCGAACCAACTTTTGGTTCATTCGTTTAAAATAAACCAAACTCTTTGGTTTATTCTCCTCCATTGGATTAGAACCAAACCATTTTGGTTCATCCATTACGTCTTCATAAGACTCGGCCCATCCACGCTTCCATTGCGACTGAAACGATTTCATGCTCGCTTTATGTTTGGTCCAACCAAACCTAGTTTCTCTCGGTCTGAGAATCTCATTCTCAAGCTCGTTTTAAATCCTTTGGATTACGCTCATTGTGCGTGTGACCAAATAGGTTCTCGGTTTATGTTGGCCGTCTATAATTAACCATTAATTATAGAACGATCATGAGTGGCATCTAGTAGTACATCATGATCCCCAATTAACCGAAAAGATCAACGGTTGATCCAGAACTATTTCTGAAACCCTTCAGCAGCTCGAATGATTCGTGCCCCATTCCCTTCACTCATCTTATACCCACTAGGTTCAGGACATGGTCTATTGTGTCAGTCCCCACTAGGCTGACTACGTCACACCTAGCCCAAGTATCATTTCCTCGTCCTACGGATTCTAGTTACTGTACATATATCGAAGAGTACTTTACTCTAAACATGTAATGCTTTGGCCAAAGACTTTAGTAAATATCCGACGAGAGGCCATGGGTATACATCTCCTCGCAAGTAGTGGTGAATCCTTTATAGGCTATTCAAACACCTTCGATCACTTCGACTTATACCCAATCATCCCGGGTCCACATCTCCTTAGAGATGTTTGCTTAAGATGTCAAAGCATAAGTCTCCATGATCAAGATGACTTGAATACCGCAAGTCAAAGGAACATCGCACTTAAGCCACAGTAAGAACTTCATTGACATATCTATATATGCAGAGAACCATATGACGTCTTACGGCTGGTCACTCCAATGAACTAGTTACCATAACTAGCATCCACGATTAACTCCGGACATCACTATGTCTCCAGCCAGTGAGAATCGGCTTCTTGGATACACCAAGGAGTATACCTCGTGCTAGTCTCGACAGAATTGATGGTGTCCAAATCCATCAATTCATCGACTAGGGATAATTCTGATACATCACAATTACACATGTAGAGATACTCACTAGTTGTGATCCAATTACAAATTCTCTCATGCTGTGAATCGTATCGTGGACATTCAGTAAATGAGTTTAATATCCAATCAAATACATAAAACATGTATACTCAAATAGTGAATCTTCATTTATCATATAAATGGTTCATACATAAGGCGATTGCCTTAGGACATCTCTCATATATTACTAACACAGAGAACTTCGAATCTGATGATTCAAAGCACCTAGTATGTAAATTAAAGAAGTTCATTTATGGCTTAAAGCAGACATCCCATCAGTGGTATAAGAAATTTGATCAAGTGGTTACTTCATTTGATTTTAAAGAAGAATCTAGTTGATCAATACATATATGTCAAGTTCAGTGGGAACAAATCTATAAAACTTATCATATATGTGGATGTCATCTTGTTGGCAAGTGAATAATTGTTAAATGAGATCAAATCATTTCTATTAGGTAAATTTGAAATGATAGATCTTAGTGACAAATCTAGCTTGCAATAATATCCACATCGTGAACTTGAAATTAATGAGATGAAGAAACTTCTTTATATATGGACAGAAGGAAGTCTTATGTATACATAGATATGCACACGTTTGTTATAGTGTACATAATAAGAATGTTAGACAGATACATAAATAAATGCATTATAAAGAGAGCCTTGCAGTATTTACAATAAATTAATTAAATACTCATATAGCGAATATCTGATTGTCTGGAGATGATTAGATATTAAAACTTCGCATTTTGATAGATGTCTGAACGGTGAAAGATTTACATTAGGATATATCTTCTTATTGTTAGGAAGAGCTATCATTTGGAAAACCATCAAATAGATGCTAATAGTCATCTCAATAATGAAGAATAAATTAGTAAACTACTACAGAACATCCAATATGATTGCAGATTTTATCACAGGATAATGATCATTTGGGCATTTATGAGCATTTGGGATCAACTATGATAATAAAGCTACGAAACTTTATGCCAAGAACAACCATGACATGTCAACTTTATTTGTGCATCGACATAAAGTGTCAAACGATTAAAAAAAAGAACTCAGAGTGGTCAAGCGTTGATAGAGCATATTAAGACACTTTATATCGATTATCAGTGCGGGTTGAAAATGGAGGTTCTTCATATGGATGAAGTATCCATTAAGTGGGAGTCTATATTATCTTATTATTCAAGATGCTCTATAATTAAGCCACGTATATATTTTATTTTATTATGCACACTGAGATAAGAAAATATATGTATATTTTATCTTTGATACTTTATATAAAGAAATTATGATTTACTAATGTGGTTAACATATTATCATTATAAATGTGATGTAGGACTCAATTTTGAGTCATGAGGTTCAAATCATGATTTGCTAATGCAGTTGCATACGGTGCTTGCAAACGTGATCAAGACCATGTTATGTGTCATAAGGAGGATCATTTGGAAATTGGTACGTGCATATCACATTTTATACAATTTTCATGTTACACATTCATATCTGGTCTATGTCATTGATGATATTGATGTTGTGATTACTGATGGATCCTGCTACTGATTACATATATAAAGTAGTAATAATTACTTTAATCCTAGACCAATAAAATTGATGGACCAGATTGATTTAGTTCAATACGACATAATGAACTTGACTAAAGAATTTCGAACATATATTACATTCATAATCTCATGTAATCTAAGTGGGAGATTGTTATATGTGGGTTCACATGTGATTATCATAACCGTCCGATTGTATCGTATTAGTTTGAACCCAATTAACTGATCTATTTATTAGTTTGCGGATTTCAGTTATAGGATGTGGAGATTTAATGTGTAGAATCCGTTAGAGTACGGATCTGTTATTGTTGATGGACCAATAACGGATCCGATCCGATATCTATAAATAGGACATGGTCCCTACAGGGGCTAGATTCTGACAGACTCCTTGTATTCTATAGACGAGAAATTTACGATGTCATCACCCTAGAACTCTGTAAAAGACTTGTCCTTTTACAGGAACTTCGGATAGAATCTAAAGGAAGAGGAACGATACCGTTCTTCTGCAATCAAATTCTTTTAATTATACCAACGTTTTATTTATATATTTATTTATTACCGTAGAAATTGAAAGACTACATCTTAATCTACGAATCAATATTCAATTTTTTATATATATTTAGATCTGTGAATTACCTTTAGTGCAGTCTACCGGTCTTTACGTAGCAAATCCAATCCCAGTTGAAGAACAGTACGTGGGATAAGCAGACCCCAGCGGTGTCCTCTACTGCCAAATTAGCGCATTATAAATGCATGAACTCTCTCTTCAGGAACGGCGGAACAAGTAAAAGTATAGAGCGGGCAGTGGACACTCCCTCTCCCTCAGTAAAACTAATGGTTGGCAAAGAGCTACAGGTTGCAGCAGCACAGGAGGAGCTGAGCACAGGAAGAGGAATTAGGAGAGGGCGGGAATAATGCTGCCGGTTCCGTTTTGAAAGCGTCCAGAAAAACCGAGCCCTCCTTGTAAAACCGCGCAGATAAAGCTGAAAAGTGTGCCCAAGGAGGCGACTTTCCTCTCCTGCTCACATGCGTAGGCAGCCTCAGGAAGAAAGTGGTAGTTGTGTAGGTTTATTAATACATTAGGCGGCTTTTCCAACCTTGGCATGCGAAAAAGATGAGAATTTGAGAAGAAACCGGAGTGAGAAGGACAAACTCACGCCGATTTCGTGTCCTCTCGCATTCCGTCCATTTGGTGTGAATGATGATGGCTTTTTCAGCGGCATCCTTGGAGTGACTCGAAGAAGTACTTGATCCGAGTTGCGGTCTCCTTTCTGTTTTTTTTTTTTTTGGAGAATTGCATCTTGATGTTACTCGTCGGAAAAGATGGAACTGGGAGAAAAGTGGAGTTTTATATGAACGTAAGCTTATCTTCGACTTTGCTTTCTGGATCTTGTGATGAAATTTTCATTTGGTTTCAGTTGCCTTCTCTAGTCTTTTTTTCCGACCTCTGATCAGCGCTCTATTTTAGTAGGCATTTTGTGTGTTGGCAAGGTGTGAATTTTTTGGGCTTTGACTGCTGCGGAAAAAGGGAGGCGGCGTCGCTTCATTTGATGGTTGACATTGCCAGATGGACCGCCGGAGTTGGTTGTGGAGGCGCAAGTCATCAGAGAAGAGCCCCGGTGAGACAGAGAGTTCGGGATCGGTATCCTCTCAGTCCGAAAGATACTCAGATGACCAGGTCAGTGCTTTACTCATTTTGGTTGTATGGCAACTCTTTTTTTCTTGTTTTGGATTTTGGAAGCGACTGAGTCTTGCAGCACGGTATTTTTACAGTGAATCTATGGAATGAACAAAGCTCTGTGACAAATTTGAAATTGTTCTTATTTATGTGGCTATTGAGTTGTTCATCTCTGGTGGCTATTGGCTGGCTATCATGTTTCGTCCGGAGTTTACTTTGTCTGAACTGCAATTTTGAAGGGCCATTTTCCTTTCTGATGATGATATCACGTGTTTGAGTAATTAGAGTTTGTAGATCTTTCACTGAGATTAAATTTGGATTAACATTTAGAGAGTTCTTCACACGTGCCATTTTTCCTACACTGCATTTCACACAATGCCTTTTCATCATAAGGTCTCTGCTATGCCCTTGAAGTTTCAATAATGTTAAATTAGAAGTATCTAAAACATATCAACAAACACTGTGCAACTGTGATCCGATGGTCTGATATCGGAGGTGTTGTTACTTCAAGTTTGTTTATTGTTAAGTGTTTGATCTTGATTTTCTAGTCAGAACAAGAACCAAGAGCTGTTTTTTATTCCTGGCCCTTCTCATATAGCCATTCCATTTAGTTGCATAAAAGTAATTGGTTGGATCTATAACTTGCATGCTCAACGAAACAAATTGCTATAGGGAACACCAATATCTCAAGAGTGGGATTTGTTAATTGAAATCTACAATGTAGATAACAAGACAGCTACCTTGAGGGATTCGAGTATTTTTCTTTCTTTAAATTGCTCACCCACTTCTGTATTATTATCAAGGAGATGCACCCATACTTCCACGTTTTGTGATTTGAGGAGAGTCCAAGTTTTATAAGGTTTCTTGGATCATTTTAGGTGTCATATGGGAGGCACTCATAAAATTTTGTATGGCTTCACTCCACATTGTTCCCTATTAGTTTCAGCTCTCTAAATGGGTTGGTTTCACCATCTTTTGATGTTGAGGTTCTAAACATGGTCATCAAACTAGTATGTCTATCGAACCTTAGGCTTGATAGATTAAATTGTAGGGTCTATTAGGGTCTATGACGTCGCGCTAGAGGGAGGTGAATAGCGATTTCGGTTTCGTTTGTTCGTATGCTTGTCTACAAAACTTATTAATGCGCGGCGGAATATACAACAATAGAAATGCACAACAAAAATAAAAACAAGCACACACATAACAAGAGTATTTTATGTGGTTCGGTGTTAGTATTAGCCCTAAGTGTCAATTATGAGATGATTGGTAAGGGAACTTTTGTATCATATTTCATAATAAAGGCAGAGTTTATGGTTATTGTATTTACTTCATTAATGTGTTATTTGAATAAATATAATAATATCTTAGGGTAGTTGGTTCTAGTCTACGGTATATCAAGTTAGTGACTTGATAGTGGGATACTCTAGATATATATAGAACACTACTCGTAAATGTTCCTAGTCAAGTATTAATATACAAGAATAATATTAATATGTTGAGACTAACATGTAGGTCAACTGATGACTTAGTCTCATAAGTCATGGATATAGGATATCAAGTTGACACATGGGTATATATTAGAGAATATATACTGAACTGACCCGCCATGAGAATGTTTCATAGATTGTCATATGAGTGTTATAAACATTCTCATAGTGGCTATTGATATGAATAGTCCTTATATCTAAAATCACTATGGTTCCCTATATAAGGAGTTGTATACTTTGGTATCGACAAACGTTACTTGTAACAAGGTGGACTATAAAGTCGATCACTGGGTATGCAATGAATTATGCTGAGGTATGTGAGTGATAGAGATGAGATCTATCCTTTCCATATGACGGAAGTGATATCTGTGGGCCCCTTGATAAAGTAAGACTACTAAAATGCATGACCATGCTCAAATAAGTCAATATGAGATATTGGGCTCATTTGATTGGGGTAATCTACTTGGAGATCAAGAAACATAAAGATTGATAAGAGAATGACAAGGTGTATGCCTCATTGATCAATCTAGATATCAAGGATAGAAGGATTGAGTCATACAAGATAATAGTCACAGAAAGGTGATGTTGAATCTCGACATTCTCATCACTTGGGTAGCAATGATGCATTGTAGATGTCACTTATTTCTTATGTTTCTAAAAGGGATTTTAGAGACATTACCAACATTATGAGAACCTATTGGGTCACACACAAAGAACATATTATTTTGGAGATGGGTTTATTTTAGTTTGACTAAATGAACCATTAGGCTACTGAATTGGAATCATTGAGTTAGATTCATTGAAAGGGCTGGATTTGAGTTAGACTCAAATATGATTAGCCGAATTTGAGTTAGACTCAAATTGGTTTAATTTGAGTTGGACTCAAATTAATTTGAAGAAGATGAATGATATGGATTCATCATGAATTCATCATTTAATCATACATGGAAGAGGGAAAACTAAGGGTTGGAAGAAACCTCTTATCATTTATGATTAATGTGGATTAATCATGCATTGAAGAGGGAATATAAAAGGATGCAAAACCTTTCATATTCATAGGATGAATATAAAAAGGGGGCTTTGGATTATGATGTTTGATAGAGATTGTCTTTTGTTCTTCTTCTTCATCTAAACTCCTTCTTAGCCTAGACCCTTTGTGTGGTGTTGCTAGCACAACTTTGATTCTCCAAAGTGTGTGTTCGTGTGGATACCATAGAGGCGTGACCATCCTGATCGCACTGAGATCCTTCGAAGAAAAGTTATTACCGAGATTGCGAAGGGCTATGCGTTAAGGCTAATCTCTCAACTAGATGTAGTTGTAAGAACAATTAATTTTATGTATACACGGATCTCTAGAGGGATCCAGTTTTTTCGTTGCGTTTTGCGATTGTTTTTCGCACAAGATCCCTACATTCGAAACTAGGGTTCCTACTCCACGGATCGAGCTCTAGTGATGCACACCACTACTATCAAACTTCTTCTTCTTCGTATGACACCGGAGGTGGAGAAACCTCTCACAATATGTTTACAACAATAAACAATAAACTACAATCAAATACAAGAAGCAAATACAACACTAAGTAAAGAAAACTTTTGATTGCTTGCTTGTTGATTACTTTGGATTGCTTTTAAAGGTCTGAAATGCAACAACACTTTCCCTTCAAAATCGCCCTAAAAATCGCTTGCAAAATCCTCCCCATACTGCTCCTTTTATAATCTATATCGGACTGATTTCACGCCTAGCAGTCGACTGCCAAAAGGCACCAATCGACTGCTAGCCTATCCATTGTCTCACAACGACTCCATCCATGCGATGTCGCGCGGATACTCCGATCGACTTCCCTTACGGTGATCATTGCGCCTATAATCGGCCCGGCGGTTGACTACCTAAGAATCCATGAGAACGCTGATTGCCATCAATCGACTTCCCATACATGGCAGTCGATTGCCACAGCCTCAGCCGAGCAGTCGAGCCTCAGTCGACTCTTGACCAGTCGACTGGTCATAATCCCAATCGACTGCTCTGAGTTGATTAGGCTCTCGAGTGCTGAACATTCGACCAGTCGACTGATAAACTTCAACCATGAGGTTTAACTCAAGTATGCTCCCCTCATACTTGATTGATCACCCTTACCCTAGACCAAAGCTTTCTAGTTACTGCAGCGGAATCGTTGATCGCTAAAGGGGGGGGGGGAGGGGGTAAATAGCGCTTTCACGTCGCTCGATGGAATTCGTCACGTTCGTCTATAAAACTTGTTATGCGTAGCGGAATATATATATAATAGTAAAAATAAAACACAACAAGCACACAAATATAAATGACAAGGTGATATAACATGGTTCGGAACCTAGGGTTCCTACTCCACGGAACGAGCTCAAATGAGCTCTAGTGATGCACACCACCACTAATCAAAACACTCCTTCTCGGAACAATTCGGAGGTGGAAAAATCTCGTACAAGTGATAATAAAAGTAATACAACGAAATACAATAAGTAAACTAAGCAATACACAAATATAAGTAAAGAAAACATTACACAAAGAACTTTGGATTGCTTGTTTGTTGATTGCTTTGGAATGACTTTGAAGGACTGGAAAGCACTAACTATTCTCCTTCAAATTGCCCTAAGAACCATGACCAAAATCCTCCTCTTCGAGCTCCTTATAAAGCTGCAACTCGGGTTGATTTTTGCCTAGCAGTCGACTGCTCCTGTAGTTGTTATGAGACAACGGCTTAATCAATGCTAGAAATACTCTAACGAATAGCTCATCAGTCGACTGTCAAACCCTAGCAATCAACTGCTGCTCCGTCAGTTGGCTGACCAATCGACTACGGAACATTTTGTGCTTGTGGCATAACAATAGTCATGACCCTTCATGGTGGTAGTCATTGCTCCGATCATTGCCCCCTCGGCGCGATTGATTGCGATCGACTCGAGATCGGTGGTTATAATCGATCATTGCTCAGAGTCGACTCGGCTATCAAGTGTCAAAATACTTGACCAGTCGACTAGTCCATAACCCCAGTCGACTGTTAAATTTCAACCATGAGGTTTACCCCAAGTATGATCTCCTAATACTTATTAGACCACCCTTAGCCTAAACCTAAGCCTTCTAGCCACTTCCATCAGTCTCATGCCTATCAGATCTCTCCAAGTCATCCATGACTTGTTCATCCATACGCTAGCCTTTAGGTGCTTCCATCGGTTATTGTCATGCTAATCGGGTCTACATCTTCAAGGCACATTTGGGCTTACGTTGCCAAGACACACGCTTGGAATTTACGCCGCCAAACATTGGACTTATGCTGCCAAGACTACAACTTGGACTTTACGCCGCTAATATCACACCCTTGGACTTCCCTTGCCATCTCCACGTTGGACTTTCCAAATGGCAAGACCCATGCTTGGACTTTCCAATTGCCAACGCCTATGCTTGGACTTTCCAATTGCCAATACCCATGCTTGGATTTTCTATGCAAAGTACCCAAGACTTAGACTTTCCATGTCAAGTACACAAGACTTGGACATTCCATGCTAAGTACACAAGACTTGGACTTTACCATTTCCAAGACCCATGCTTGGACTTTCCATGACAATTATATTGTCATACGTTTTGTCGAACATTAAAATACTGCTCGAGTCAAACTCGAGTTTAGTCAATCGTGACCTAGGCCGATTGCACCAACAATCTCTCTCTTTTTAATGTTTGACAAAACCTTTGAGTTAGGCCCCTTAACTCAAGCTATCAAATCTCATAATTCTCTCCCTTTTTGACATACATCAAAAAGGTTCTCCCCAATGGTATTAATGTCTCATATCCTAAGTCTCATAACCAAAAAGTCCATAAGAACATAATCAAGTACCACCAAAACAACCATGAGTATATAATTCTACAAGTTTAAAACATAGAGTACTAGTGATAATAATACGGAAAATTGAAATCAAAATAACGGAGTCGTCAGATTAGGGGACTAGCAACTGGACTCTCCGGAAGGCTTCATCCTGAAATAAAATAGATATCAACGGAGTGAGTAAAACTCAGCGGATATCTAATAGTCATGCATAGTAAACTATAAGTAGCAATAATAATCATGCTGGTACTGTTTCTCGACAAAAATATATACCTGAAACTGTACATACCCGAATCACCTAAGCTGACATAAGATACATCCATATAAGCAGATGTAGAATCACTAAAACAAACTACATAATACCTTTTGTATGTGCACTTCAATCATATGCAACAACAAAAAGTGCAACAAGCAATGCATATAGTAAAAGCGTATGTGATCACGATGACGACACGTGTCACCCCGACGCAGCCAAGCCACCGAAGCATGTCATGTGTGTCGGTAGAGTGGGTAGATATTGTGCACTCTGCCATCACTACACCTATGTGACTGAGTGGACAGGATGATGGCGGAGTATCACCCTCCTACCCCATGTATATATATGGGGAACATCACCTCGTCTCATCTCCTCATCTCACAACAAAGGAAGGATCCCTGTCTGCTACCACGCCGCAATACCAATATCTTGAGCGACCACCATGGAGCCCTGACAGAGCAACTACACACACCCTCCTGAAATACCACTAACTCACGAGTGATTGTGTGTGTAGATAATGTAACTGACGATGGACTCAACTACCAAGTAGTATCACCTCCTACCGAAGCGCCGATGATTGCAGTCATGCAATAATGCAAGATGGTGTATGTCACTAATGCATGATACACCTGTCAATCCATGACTACCTATGGTATGTACCAATAGGAGCCCATATCAAATAACCTAAGTACATAAGTCTATGTACACATACAAGGTATATCCATTATTCATTCAATGCCCAGTATATAAGGTATGCCACTACTCTTAGTGCCAAATAAACAAATGACAAATATCAAAATGATAGAGCACCAATATAATAAGCATATGAAAAGACTACAACACATACTAGGTAGTGACATACCAGGGCAGTTAAAAACATAGAAAACTATTACTAGCTATAGTAAACGATGCACAACAATATGACAATATCTAAAAGAAGATAAGTCAAAGATACCCGCCTGCTATGAAGAATACCAACTGTCTTTACGCCCGTGGACCGGCCTCGTATCCACGTACTGCAAATATCATCAACTACGATTAATTCAAGCACACGACAACATACGAATTAACTACTACGTCATCCTTATATTCATATCCTTTATCGAATACGAATTATAATCTCGATCACACATCCTACATAATCCCAACGTTAACACCATTGACTCTAATTAGCAAATATGCTAACCTACACATTTAACGAGATCCACCAAATTCACCATCCACAAGACGGATCAAAACCCAAATAGCTACATCACAGATCAAAACACATCTGAATAACTCCTGGATAAAACACACCCAACTTAAATAGCTATCAACCACTTAAATCTTTCGTTCACTGCTCCATCACAAGCACAGCCTGAACACATCTCCAACACCAACACCATCCAGCATGCCTATCTCAAGAAACCCACACCACAGCGTGGCGCTCATCGGCAGATAACCTATTAGATCAGAACATAGCGACCATCAACCCAAATCAAACAAACAGCAGGCAAAAGAAGAAATTAGTTCGAGTTATACCAACGATGGAATTTCCCCAATCTGCTCGGTTCGCTGGAACAACCCAACGGCAGATACCGCTGCCCAAAAAAACTCCACCGGCAGCCTCCTTCCCAATTTGTCAGTCTGCCGGAAAACGCCACTGCCTAATCCACAGACGGATCTCAGCGAAAAACAAACACCACAACACCTAAATCTCGTCCCAGGTTGAGGAAAAGAGCAACTCTTACCTTGCTCCGGCAGAGAATCATAGCTCCCGAGCAGAACAAGGCGTAGACACCACCGACGCACGCTTTCAGCCGCACACACCCGCCGATCCACCATCGGCCAACCGCGGGGAGCAGATGAGAAGAAGGGTTGCTGCGACTAGGAGATCTGCTCGAGAACAAGATCGATAGAGAGAGGAGAAGAGGAAAGCTTGCGGCTGGGAGAAGAATCGGTGGAATTCTGGAGATGGCGATGAGGAAGAGAAACCGAGGAAGGAGAAAAACGGTCACGTGCGTGTAGTGAGGAAATGCCAAAGGGAAGTGGCTGGGCATTAATGAGGAAAACGAGTTAACCCTAGGTTTTAGTTAACACATTAAGCCCTCAAAAATTGATATTTCAAATAGGCCCTCTAAAAGCCTGTTTTTCTTATCCCCGTAAATATCTCGTACAAGCCCCGTTTAATTCCAGAAAAATTCTGGAAAAATTTCTAAAATTCTTCAAAAATCACGAAAATAATTCCTAGGATTATTTTCCTAAATTTTGGCCATTTAATTTAGTATTTTAAATTTTCATATTTAACACCTTTACTCTTCCTTGTGTAAGTCTCATATCACAAAATGAGTGGCAATCTTCACTTCTCCAATTCTCCCCCTTTGGTGATCACAATGAGGGTTTCCAAAATCCTTCATGTCTCCCCCTTTGAGGAATATATATCCATCATCCCATGATGGATAACCTCCCCCTAAAGGTTTGCTTCCCCTTGACCATTGCACCAACAAATGTCCTTGGAGACTACCTAAGCCTAAAGGAACACTAAACCATCAAAATTAAGGGCAAAAGTTCAAACTTGAACTTTCACATACCTTAAAATTTTATTCTCGCCCTAAACAACTCTCCTAATCCATGTCCAATAGATTTTCACATTTCCAATGTTTTCTAAAGCATATCCTAGGGTTAGGAGCAGTTAGGGTAGCCTAAAATGGCTGGAACATGGGCTAAACAACCTTCCTTACCCGAAATCAGCTTTGGCAGTCGACTCGGTGAGCTGACGCATTGCCCTAACGATAGTCGTTTTATGATGTGCAATCGATTGAACGAATTTCGAAAAATCATAAGTAATTATACATAATTTGAAAAATAATGAAACTTCATACGTATACTACTTATGTCAAATACAATGGGTGAAAAATATTTGAAAAATAAAATACCCATTAAATAGTGAAATTGATACAAAGTTCAAAAACAAAGATAACTTTAATGTTTTGAGCCTACTTTGTATCAACTTCATCAATGGTGACTTCTATCAAAAGATAGACTTTTCTAACTATTTCTAACTATAACCCGGTGCACGAAGCTCCCGCCACACGGGGTACCGGAGAAGAAATCCATTGTACGCAGCCTTACCTTGCTTTTTTGCAAGAGACTGTTTCTAGGATTTGAACCCGTGACCTCTTGGTCACAAGGCAGCAACCTTACCGTTGTGTCAAGGCTCCCTTCTATCAAAAGATAGACTATACCAAGATTTTTCAAAGTGATTTTGAAATGTTTTTAAAACCTTATATTGGACCATGATTTATAAGCTCAATGCACATGACTTGCAAATTAGCTTTTCCCATGATCCATCATTATAATTTAATGAGTTCTAAGTTCATTATTATGTATTAAGTAAACATATAAACTTAATTCATTTCCTAGCATCTCACATGTGTCTAGAGTGTATCAATACACACACATGTAAATTTAATGTGAGATGTGGGTTTTTATTCTTCCTAGACTAAGGTCTCATGTATTTTTCTAGGCAACACTATTTGATTCCCCTATATATGAGACTTCAAATCATGTCATTATCCTTAAATTAATTTTAATTCACTTACATGCTTGAATGATGATTATAACATACAAAATAGCATAAATAAAGCATGTGCCAATAATCATGATGTTATGACATATAAATAAAATCTAAGCATTAATATGACATAAAAATTAAACCTAAACATTATCATGACATTTTAAATAGTAATATGAAGCATGATGTCATGACATGATATATGACAAACATAAGCATGACAATTTTACATTATCAAGGTATAAGAATACCTAAAGTTTAAACCTAATTGTCATTTCCTAGGATTAAACCCAATTTGCCATAACCACAATTCTTCCAATGCTAAAAATCCAAAATGACATATCATGACCTCTAGACCTAATTCATGCCAATTTGATCAATTTTCCAAACTTCTCAAATTATATTGGCACATCCTAAAATCCTTTAGGATTAAAAATTAAATTCCATTTTCAAGGTATCACATAATCTTGAAGATGTTATAAAGTGTCAACTCTACGATGGTTAGGTTAACTACCCATCCATTTAGGGTTGACACACCCTAACCCATTTAGCATGATGGAATCATGCTCCTATGAACCCAATACCTATTAGAGCTCCTTGGGTTTACAAGGTATTCACTAGGGATAACTTCTCTTGATACCTTCCTAATGACCCTTCTAAGCTTTGAAGCTTTGGCCATTTGGGTCTTACCTAGGTTAACTCTAGGAGTAATTCCCCTTGTAACCTTTTTAGTGGCTTTCTTAGGTTTCCTTGAAACCTTAACCACTAGCCACACACCATGGTTAGCCTTAGGGATGATTTCCCTAGTAACCTTGGTTTTCCTAGACCTAGAAATGGTTCCATAATCGAATGGAACACTATCGTAGGTCTCCATAGGCTTAGGTTTGTGACCCAAACCTTTCTTGCCCCTAGATGGTTCTTGTCTATTAATCCCTAAGTTTTGACTCCTAGACCCTTTAATTGAATTTGTCATTGTTGCAAGGGTCTTCTCTAATTTCTCAAGCCTTGACCTCAAAGTTTGATTTTCTAACTCTAATTTCTCAAATTTGGTGGGCCCATTATTTCTTTGAGTATTTTTGTTCTTCTTAGGCATATGCCTACCCTCCTTAGGGTTAATGCCTAAGTGATTCTCTACCTTCTTAATGGTTTCCTTAGGTAGAATTTTTCTTGGATTATTGGTTCTAGATTTTTCCTTAACCCTAATATTGCATGATTTAGCACCTAAACAATAAGCTCTATTTTTAACATGCACCTTATGATTGTACACAATTGCAAGTGAATTAAAAACATGCTTTTTAACATAAAGATTTGAAGTTGCATTACTAAAATATACTTTAGGGTTTGCTTTAGAAACTCTCCCTACATGTGATGCTCCTCCGTTACCCTTATTAGCTTGTCTTCCCTTAGAGCATTAGCTTATATACTGCTCCTTTTGATGGCATTTGAAGCACACCACGTGCTCCTTGCTCTTCCTAATGGGGACTTCGGCATCCTTTGACTTTTCATTGACTCTTAGTGCCAATGTTTTCTCCTTGGCCAATTTTGGGTATTTACTTTTGTAATGCCCATGTTCCCTACACTCAAAACACATTATATGATCTTTATTTTTAAATAAAATGCTTGAGTTACCTAGGTCGATGATAGGAACCGAAGTTGGTTCTTCATCCCTCCCGGAGCTAGATGGTTCTTTTTGCTCTTGTTCTTGCTCTGACTCCGGTGATCTAATATCCTCCCCCTTAATCCTAGAGGTGGAGACTTCTTCCACTTTCTCTTCCGATCCGGATGTTGAGCATCTCTCAATTTCCGAATCTTTAAGCTCTTTGGATGAAGATGCACATTCTTCTTGAGCTTGAATGGATGAACACTCCTCATCATTGAATTCTTCCTTATTGTCTTGGATCGAGTGAGGGTTCTCATGGAATCTTGCCAACTTGCTCCAAAGCTCCTTAGCATTCATGTAATCCCCTAGTTTGCACAAAATATCATTAGGTATTAGATTTTCTAAAAATTTTGTTACCTTAACCTCAGTCTTGAATTTTTGGCGTTGCTCTTGGGTCAACTTCTTCAATTTTTGAATATTTCCCTTCTTATCCCTAGGGGGTTCGAAACCTTCCACCAAGATGAACCAATCTTCGATATTCATCATGAGTAAAATTTCTATACTCTTCTTCCATTTGTCAAAACTCACAATTCCATAAAATTCATACGGCGATGGAGTGTTGATGTCACAACCTAGTCTAAGACTTGGCTCCTCCATCTTCCTCCTTCAACCTCTAGCGATGCTTCCTTGGCAGTTAGTCCATAGAAGAGCTCCTAACTCTGATACCAATTGTAGAGGAATCATTAATCGCTAGAGGGGGTGAATAACGCTTTTGCGTTACTCGATGGAATTCGTCACGTTCGTCTACAAAACTTGTTATGCGTAGCAGAATATATATATATATATATATAATAGTAAAAACAAAACACAATAAGCACACAAATATAAACGATAAGGTGATATAACATGGTTTGGAACCTAAGGTTCCTATTTTACGGGGCGAGCTCAAATGAGCTCTAGTGATGCACACCACCACTAATCAAAACACTCCTTCTTGGAATAATCCGGAGGTGGAGAAACCTCGTACAAGTGATTACAAAAGTAATACAACGAAATACAACAAGTAAACTAAGCAATATACAAATACAAGTAAAGAAAGCTTTACACAAAGAACTTTGGATTGCTTGCTTGTTAATTGCTTTGGAATGACTTTGAAGGACTGGAAAACACTAACTATTCCCCTTCAAATCGCCCCAAGAACCATGGCTAAAATCCTCCTCTTTGAGCTCCTTATAAAGCTGTAACTCGGACTGATTTTTGTTAGCAGTCGACTGTCTATACCCATCAGTCGACTGCTCCTGTAGTCGTTATGAAACAACGACTTAATCCACTCTAGAAAAACTCCAACGGATAGCTCATCAGTCGACTGCTACTTCGTCAGTTGACTGCTACTCCGTCAGTCGACTAACCAGTCGACTACGAAATTTTCTGTGCTCGTGGCGAAGCAATGATCATTGCTCTTCGTAGCGTTCGCGTGCTCAAACAATCGACTACTCAATGATGTCGATTGCGAGCCACTCGGCCGCGATCGATCGCATAGTCGACTCTCGACAGTTGATTGTCGTAATCGGGAAAGTCGGACTCGATTGTCGAGTGTCGAAACACTTGACCCGGTCATAAGGATCATTGCTAAACCTCAACCATGAAGTTTATCCCAAGTATGATCCCCTCATACTTACTAGACCACCCTTAGCCTAGACCTAAGCCTTCTAGTCACCTCCATCGGCCTCACACCTATCGGATTCCTTCAAGTCATTCATGACTTATTCATCCATACGTTAGCTTTCATGTGCTTCCATCGACTATTGTCATGCTAACCGAGTCTATACCTCCAAGGTACATTTAGGCTTACATTTGCCAGACACACTTGGACTTTCTGTATGACGTTGGACTTATCTTTGCCCGAGACTATAGCTTGGACTTTCTGCGCCAATATCACACCCTTGGACTTCCCTTGCGACTCAGCGTTGGACCAATGCAGACTTCATTGCTTGAACTTTCGATTGCAGACTGTACCCAAGACATGGACTTTCCATGCCAAGTACACAAGACTTGGACTTTCCATGCCAAGTACACAAGACTTGGACTTCCCATGCTAAGTATACATGGCTTGGACTTTATCATTGCCAAGACCCATGCTTGTACTTTCAATAACAATCACATTGTCATATGTTTTGTCGAACATCAAAATATTGTTCGAGTTAAACTCGAGTCTGGTCAATCATGACCTAGGCCGATTGCACCAACAGTCACCTCCTTCAGCCTCATGCCTCTCGGATCTCTCGAGTCCGCAACTCTTCATCCTTCACGTTAGCCTTCAGGTGCTTTCATCGGCAATGTCGGGTCCTTTGCCAAGGTTTATTTGAACTTATGCTACTAAGACCACTTGCTTAAACTTTACGCTGTCAGAATCTCACCCTTGGACTTTTCCATTGCCAAGCCTTAATGTTTGGACTTTCTTGCCAAGATCCATTTGGACTTTCCCTTGCCAAGATCATTCTTGGACTTTCCTTGCCAACTCAATATTGGACTTTCTAATTGTCAAAGTTCACTTGGACTTTACACCGCCAAAACTACACACTTGGACTTATGTTGCCAAAACTTTACCTTGTACTTCCCTTGTCAAATACCTATATTTGGACTTTCCTTGCCAAGTATCCTAACTTAGACTTCCGAGGTTGATTGCTGTAGCAATCTCTCCCAAATAATATCCCTCATATGACTTTGGATATCACAATCATCCACTAGTCATATGGTCAATATATGATCAAACCCTTATAGTCAAACAATGGTCAAACCCATTGTCAACCCATTGTTAAACATCAAAATCCTACTCGAGTTTGGTCAACATTGACACGAGGCCTATTGCACCAACATAAATGTTATTTTTCTTTTGGACTTAGGACATAGTAAAATCAACTTCTCTTGGGTTTTTATTGATTGTAGGAGGATTGAACTTAGTTAAATTCCTTAAAACTACATCTACACTCCTCTCATTCCAAAGCTAGAGAGTTCTTGTATTGTTGGTGACTTCATGCCTATTGCTTTGAACATCTATTAGTAAAGTTAGTCTACAAGATATTGGATCTCTACTTTGGAAGATAATGCTTTCATGAAGGGATGGAGCACAAGGATGTATCTATATGGTCTACAATGGGGGTAAGTTGACCCCACTGGAGAGTAAAGGATGTTTGCATGTGAAGGCAACAATGTTTGGACCGCAAGATTGCAAAGATGAGTAAGGCAAGTCAAATAGGCGAGGGATAAGAACATCAACAAGCAATGAGAATACTTGCAACAACCAATGAGAGATACGATCACTAAAACATTGGCAATAATTTTCTCAGGAATTTGAACCTTTTTAAGGCTATGCTCACCCTTAATTATTATCCAAAGAGAAAAATAACCTTTTATTTGTGTCATAATGTTTTACCGCGTGAAAATAAATTTCTAGCTACCTCATCGGTAGAGGCCTTTGGTTGTCGATTTCCCTACAAAGGAAGGAAAAAGCTAGGGAATGAAAAAATAGAGGAAATGTTCATAGGAAAAAAATAGTAAAATATTGTCCATTTGACTCTTGTAGGGAAAGAAAAAGGAAGGTAAACTTAAATTTCAAATCTTTATTTATTAAAATATAAATAATTAATAAAAAAACTTTTTGAAGTTTGGATTTGGGTTCCATTTCACATGAAAGCGGTGAGTTTTTTGCCCAAATTGTAAAATAGTGAAAAACTCCCTCATTTCTACCAAAGGAAACAGATGGAACATTAATGGTTGGGCTGGTGTGTGGTGTTCATGTTGGAAAGGTTGAGACAAGGAAATTCTATCTCTTTATCCTTTTTATTGATTCTCTTCATAGAATTCTCATGAAAGGATATTTTGGAGTTTCATTATGGAGTGGCAAGGGAATGTTATACTCCAGGGAATGTTATGCAGAGTTCTACCTTGCTTTTTGAGGAGGTGAAGGCCTCCAATATATGCAATCTTTGCATCCTCATTTTATCTTTGATTGTCTTTGTTGGCCTTTGCACTAATTTTTTTTGAAGTCCTTTTCATATACTGGTGCAAATTCTAACTAGGCTTTGAGCTAGCTAAAAGTTCGAGTGTCCTTTTTAGAAATTTTCAATTTCTTACTTGGGTTTCAACTTGGTGTTCTTGGTCGTTGAAAGAGGATTGAGAAAAAAAAAATCTAGTTTCCAGCTTCTCGTGTCACTTTTTCTCCATTAACATTGAATGGTGAAACGTGTGAAATTTATGACTCTTTCTCCATGCCTTTTTCTTGATCAAACATTCACTCCTATGCATGGCGAATTGTATGACTTTTTCTCCATCAGCATTGAATTATCGGAGTAGTGTGTCCATGGCTTGGTTTTCTTGACTTTTTTCTCCATGCCTTTTGAGCAGTTACAGGAGCATGCATTTAATAGTCATGCCATTGCCAAGAGAGGGTGGAGGATGATTTTAGATGTTTTAATCTACAGTGTGTCGATTCTTCCTTGCTTGCAGCTTGAAGGACTAGTTTTGAAACTTTGTACAAGAATCTGACTCATATCATAGCATAAACATGTGTTTTTCATACAGATTCAGAATGTTTTGTTCGAAGGTTGTCAGCCAAATGGCAGGATGAATGGGTATGGTTGGTTGCAATTGTCATACTGTTGACACTCGTGTTGGAAAGGGTGCTATGCTCTTATATGGGACTATTCAACATCTTTTATGGTTTCTTGATGACGTTGGTTGAAGTTTGGAATTGTTTGGAGCTGCCTTTTTTAGAAATCTTAGATGTATCTTGATGTCTTAGCCTTTGGGAGGGTAGCTTTTGTTGAATGTTTGATCCTGTATCATGTAAGACATGTTTAGGGTTACTATCACCCATGACAAATAGATTAGTAAAATCTGTAGTTTGAAATCTCCAAGGCATGCTAGAAGCCATTGTTTCGATAAATTATCGAAACTTGATACTATTAAACACAGACAATATCTCTCCAGCTGCTATGCTAATCATGACATACTGACATTTGATATCTTTTAACATAGTACATTACACATCAAGGTGAATTAAGATAATGTTATTTTTTTTAATAGTTTGTATCTATAAATATAATGTGAAAAGTGTATCTTTCCATATTGAATATAAAATTTGAACTTAAATATTTGTTCTCTTAGGGCATCTACAGTGGATGCCCCGTAAAAAAATAAAATAAAACAAGGACGCTCCTCCCATAGTTGGAGGGAACTTTTTTGTATAGGGGCTAAAATGGAGCTGCTCCTTCAATTAATTTTTTAAAAAAATAAAATAATTTTAACTTTTGTTTGTTTTTGAAAAAAATTAAATTAATAAAAAAAACTATGTTGTTGAATGGTAACGACTAATTTTTGGTCATTATTCAATGGTTAATTATTAAAAAAAAAAGAGTGAGACCCTAAAAAAAAGTCGTTGGAAGGTTTTTGATAGTGAAATAAGAAAGATTTTTTTGCTTTTGATGTGGTATTGATGTGACATTGTGGGGATCGTAAAAAAGCTCTCCAATTGTTCCTACGAGATGCTCTTATCTTCTTTTTCTTCTCCATTTCCTTTAAAAATTCCTCCTAGCATCTCAAATTCATAACCACACCGTAGATCGGAATGTTAGCACACTATCAGAACAATATTGTTCTAGTTGAAAACCGAAACTCTAGTTCAGCATGGCTTGACATTTTTGAACCTTGGTACAATCATATTATTATATTAATCTGGTGACCTCTTCCTATAACAAAATATAATAACATGCAATGTCTATCTTTTCAGCTCCTGCAGTTTCTATGGTTGGTTTGTTCACATCCATTATACCATCTTCTCTTGCTCAGTAGCTTTTTGCATTGTGGATAAGACTTGATCTGACTTTAAAATAGCTGAGTACTTTATAATCACTATGATCATTGAAATAATTTTCTATTTCGTTTAAAAAATTGTCATTCAACCTCTTTATTTTCCACAATGTAGTTTTTACGACCATGTTAATCATCAATAGTTGTCATGATCTACATGTTTGTTTTCTTCACTGTTATACCCTAATTGAATTTAATTGTCGGGCTAGTACTATAACATTTACATATTAATTTTTTTTAGACAACAATCAACAATTTTCAGTAACTGTGAATCCCAACTGTTCGAATAGTAGAGGGAAAAACTTCACCATGACATGGTGGCCTAAGGAAATTATCCTTCAAGTGTTTGATATTCCTTTACCGACATGTTCTTTCACATGCTGTAGCCATATGTTTGATAACATTTTACCATAGTTTGTGTTCATAACATGAAACAGGGAATTGCATATTTTCTCATGTCGAATCTTCTCTTAACAAATCTTGATATCTTGTAGAGATGTCTCGCCTTTTGATCTTTCTACTTCAAGGCAAATATTAAGAATTTTTCATTTTTAAATATGATTTTGCCGGTGTAACTAAAGGTATAGTCTAGACTGCTACTATAATTATGGAATCTAGGCAAATGATTCCTTTTCATGTATCTCTAAATTTTGAAGTGATTGTTTTTGTCTCAAGGAGAATCTGTTATTTTATAATACAAATAAAATATGAACTAGAAAGGAAGCTCAAATAATATATAAGCTGTACTCAAGAACAATGCAACTCGATGCTCAATCCGTGATATGAGTATCTATCGGTGGCAAAGATGAAATGTTTTGGTTGTGCTCACCTTTACCAACGGGCACTTGAAACAATGCTATATCGTAAGATTCTCGGCAATGATTATGGATGTTCTTTGTAAAACAGGAAGCAATGAAGGCTTCTCCAAATGATACTTCAACTAGCCATGCACAATCACCAGAGGTTGCATCCAACACTTGTGATTCTCAAGTTGATGAAACTGTGAAGAGATTGACTGAGAAACTATCGGCTGCTCTTCTCAATTTCAGTGCTAAAGAGGAACTTGTCAAGCAGCATGCTAAAGTTGCAGAAGAAGCTGTCTCAGGTAATATGACTCGGTTGTGTGAATTACTTATTATATCCATATTTATATTTAAATGAGTTTTATCCTATTATTTATCATTGATTGGTCTCGAAGTTTAGAAATAAAGAAAAAAAATAATGAGTATAACTGCATCGTGAAAATAATGCTCGGTGCAAGATTCCTATTATTTTCTTTAATTCCAATATATTTTACTTAAGAAATACAACCGTGCATATGATTCAACATGACTATTTTTTTGTGAGGCTTCTTATTAAATATTAGACCCTTACAATACAGGATAAGACTGTATACAATAGATCTAATATGGTCCAACCCTTCTTTGGATTGGTGGGAAGCGGTTGCCTTATTTATTTATTTTCTTTCTTAAACGTTGCCTTCTGTTTCTTTGCTACTGCTCATTTATTAATTTCTCACATCGAATTTTAATCTACTCTTAAATTTGATAGGCTGGGAACAAGCTGAAGCTGAGGTTGTAACACTCAAGCAGCAGCTTGAAACTGCAGTCGAAAAGAACACTTCGCTTGAAGATAGAATTAGCCAACTTGATAGGGCTCTCAAGGAATGTGTTAGCCAACTTCATCAATTCAGTGAGGGCCAAGAGGTGAAAGTTCATGATTTGGCCATCGATAAGGGATGCAAGACTGAGAAGCACGAATTTGAAAAACAACTTGTGGAAACCAAACCGCTGCCTGATGCTGCAAAAATTGAATTGAAAGCACTTGATCATGGACTTCAGGCACGACTTGAAACTGTTGAGAAAGAAAACACAGCTCTGAAGAGCAAAGTTCATTCACTGTTCAAAGATCTCCAAGTTTTATTACTAGAGAGAGAGCTAAGTAACAAAGCAGCAGAGACGGCTAATAAGCAACACTTGGAGAGCATAAAGATCACCAAACTTGAAGCCAAATGTCATCGACTACACCATATAAATTGTAAGTTATCATCCACCAGTGATCCCAAACTAATTGGAAGCTCAATCGGTGTGGAATATTTCACGGATAGTCAATCAGATAGTGGAGATAGGTTGACTGGTGTAGATATTGAACTTGGATGCTCAGATTCATGGGCATCTGCTTTAATTGCTGAGCTTGATCATTTTAAGGGTGAGAAGCAAACTTCAAAAAATATTGATGCTTCTGACGAGATTGACCTTATGGATGATTTTCTTGAGATGGAGCGACTCGTTGCCTTGCCTGATTCTGGGATCATCCAGCTGGAAGACAAGTCCTACCAGGTTATTAACGACAATTTGCAGATAAAAAATGAAATCTTGGACCATAAATTGATTAAGTTAGAAGAGAAGGTTGAGAAACTTGAACATGAGAAAGAAGAAATGAGGATAGATCTGGCAGAATCACATCGCCAACTTGAGGTCTCTTGCAATCAGCTTATGGAAGCCGAAAATAAAATAGTTGAAATGCAGAGAAAGACGGACTTAGCCAATGAATTGAAAGCGAATACAGTTGTGGATTTGGAGGGTATGTGGAAGGAACTCGAGACTCAGCTACAGTTAGCATACTTAGAAAATAGAAAGCTTTATGAGGCGGTATCTTTGTTAGAAGAAAGGCTCAAGGCTGACCGAGTCCTGTCTGCTGAATATCAGGCTAAAGTAGAGATTGCTAGACAGGAATTGGATTCCCAGCTGAAGTCAGCTCATCAAGAAGTTGGGACTCTCAATGAAAAAATTGGAGAGTTGGAATGCCACTTAAAGGAGGGAAGGGCACTGGCTTCAGAATTAGAAGCAAAAGTCAATGCTTTAGAAGCAACAATTAAGGCATTGGAATCTCAGCTTGATTATGCAAATTCAGAAGTTGGGAAGATAAAGAAGGTGGTTAATTTCTGGGAATTGAAAGCTGACGAGGAGACTAAATTATCTGCAGAATATGCAATTAACCTAGAAGCTGCAGAGGCAGCAATTATGAAACTGGAGCTTGATCTCAAGTCAGTGCACGAGTTTGCTAATAAAATCGAGGCTGCAGAGGCAGCAAAACTGTCGGTGGAAATTCAACTTAAATCAGTGCATTTAGAAGCTCAGAAGCTGAGTGATAAGGTGAGTTTTCTAGAAAGGAGGGTAGACGAGGAAAGAGCACTGTCTGCAGAATATGCAGCTCAGTGTCATAAACTGGAAGGTGAATTCTTAAGTATTAGCCGAGAAGCTGATCTTTATAGAACTTCTAGATCCAATCGAGAACTGAAGATTAAACAGGTGAACCTTCTTACTATCAATGATCTGCCTCCACCATCAATCTGTCAAATCTTATGTTTCAGTAATTAAATAATATTTTCCCTTGTACCGTGATAGTTCAATAGTGCTTCAGAATGCTGTTTCTCATCTTTTAAATTTCTCATTAATAGGCATTCAACATTAAATGGAGCTTCAGTATCATACTTAGTCAAGTTCATCATATTCATTTTGTTTCAGAAAAGAGAACTTGCTGTGGCTGCTGAGAAACTGGAAGAATGTCAGAAGACGATAGCTTCTCTAAATCGACAGTTGAAATCGTTGACGACTTTGGATGGTGACATCCTCGAAGCTGAGATGCAAGAACACCATGTAAGCATTCCAGATCATGATGGTAGTAATAATGCATTCATTGGTTTCTTTTGCAATGATCCATTGGAGGTAGGAAGTTACAAATTTTCAAATGGCAGCAAGAAAGGATCGGTAGAGTCTTCTTCAGTGTCTTTGCTTTCTTCTGCTTCTTCCCCTAATTTATCTGCGATTACTAGAACATTATTATCTCGTAGTAGGAGCACCACTTGTTAGAAACAATAGGAAATAGAAATTCACCTAAAACCACTTTAGTGTTTGATATGTTGTGAATTTACATCCAGAGATTGACTTTGGTTGCAACTCACCCTAAAGAGAAATGACAATGCAAAATTGTTCTTTGAATGATTTGTTTCTCGATGGGTTTTGCTGTTAATATTTGAGTTAAATTGGTGTTATGTCTCGAAGAAAGCATCATTTGAACCAATATGAAGAGCTTTCTAAGAATTTATTATGCACAAGCTAAAATTGAGGGAAGTCAAAATATTGTTAACAAGCCAAGATGATCTAGTTTGCTTAATGAAATGTTGTTGTTCTCTAGCTCTTGTCAATTTCAATTAAATTTATATCAAAGCCTATTCACTAAATGGCCTATTTGTTTGGATGGGTAAGCCAAAAGGATGAATGAAAGAGTAGGTAATTAAATGGATTTATATATGTCGGAAGATGAAAGAAACTTGCGGAATAATAAATAGTATACCTTAATCGATGATTCCGAAAGCTCTAAAAATTGCGAACTCGGATCACGAATAAAAGTCGCAATCGGGATAATAGTCATGTATATTGAACTACCACCACAACGTCTTGACCCTTTAGTCGATGCTTGTGTGACAATGACTCTCTTGTTCTTCACAACAAGATGAGAGTCCATTGTACACCCTCTCTTCGCGTTTCTTTCACCTTCCTCTCTTCATCATAAACCTTCTCACAAGAAGTGTTATCTTTAGAGGAGGTTACTTGAATATGTGCTAATGGGTCATGAGATCATGGAGTCATGGGATAATGGGTGCCCCCATTATCTTATTTTGGATGCCCCAACATGGGTAGTTATCAATATCTCTCACTTGCACACGAGGGCATATTACTTCCGTCATTAGATCATAATTCATGTGGCCCATCACATCATCCTACTAGGCTTTCATATAGGTTTGGATGTCATGCGATTTGCGAGTACACCTGCAAATAAAAAACTACTTAATACACTTGTTAGGATGATCGAGTGGTCATCATTATATCATAAGATACAAAATTTCATTGCACCCAAGATCCAAGACTAATTATATTCATCGAGCTACTTCTTCATTGAAAGTAATCTCTAGATTTCATTCGACATTATATTCATTAATATGTTTAATCCCTACATGGATGAACATAAAAGACTAGTTGGTGAATATAAGATAATGATGCATTGCCAATTGATCTTTCTTTTTCCAAATTCGAATATATCAGTCTCAACTAACTATTTTCCTAGATTTGTCTCTCAGATCTTAGTTTATCTTCCGGGTCATCGATAAATAGACTAAAGTAGCAAACATGAATCAGGACCTTAAGAAACAGGTGAAAGTCATAAGGCCATAAGAAATCCCTCTGAGAGGATCTCAGATTTCGCATAGTTGGGTTTGGGGATATCAAGTTACTATCTCAAGTAATATATCACCCACTATCCTTAGTCATCTTATCACATGTGGTATGAAACACGTACCATAATGTTATTCCCCTATCTCTCAAAAGGGTATATGTCAAATTTTTCTAATATTGTGCAAGTATGAAACTTAGTCTACACATAAGATCTGCCCAAAGATCTCCGATAGAGTACTTCAAAGGCAATATCATAAATCACAGGTGATATCTGAGATCTCAAACTTAGCTACTTACAAGAAACATAGATGTAATAACGTCCATGTCGGTCATGTCACACATTACCTCATCCTGAATACGTATCAAGGTGACTTAAGTTTTGTTAGATTTGAGAGATGTCCTAAGATAATCGCCTTAGATGTTTTTTTAATAAATTCACTATTTGGATGTTGCATTTGTTGTGTATGTGATTTGATCTTAAATCCATTTACTGAAGTCCACAATACGATGCATAACATGGGAGATATTGTGATTGAATCACAATTAGTAAGTATCTCATCATGTGTACTTATGTAAGTATTGAAACAATCCTTAGTCGATGAATTGATGAGATTGGACATTATTAATTCTGTGAGATTAACACATGTTATACTTCTTGATTTAACCAAGCATTCGACGATCACTAAATGGAAACATAGGGATGTTAAGAGTGAATATGCGGATGCTAATTAGGGTAACTAGTTCATTGGATTGACTTGCCATGAAACTTCATATGGTTCTATATGTTGATGAAGTTTTATTGCAGCTTGAGTGTAAGCTTCCTTAGACTTGAGGTATTCAAGTCATCTTGGTCATGTCGACTTATACTTTGACCGCTTTGCAACCATCTCCTTAGGAGGTGTCATTCCGAGTTGATTTGGTATAAGTCAAATTGATTGAAGATATTTAAATATCCCATAGAGGATTCACTACTCTTTTAAAGGAGATGTATACCCTAGGTCTTTTGTCAGGATTGTTACTCAGAAGTCTTTAGCCAAAGCACACATGTCAAGAAGAATGATCTTCTTGAACAAGTGTAAAGAGTAACTTAAATCCACAGGACAAGGAAACTAAATTGGGCTAGGTGTAACATAGTTAACCTAATAGGGACGAACATATAGACCAAGTCCTAAGCCAAGTGGGTATAGAATGAGTGAAAGGAACATGACACAAATATTTGAAGCTGCTGAAGGATTCAGAAATAGTCTGAAGTCGACTTGGATTGTTCGATCAATTGGGAGTCATGATGTACTTCTAGGTACTACTCATGATCTATTCATAATTAATGAGTTAATTATGAATGACCAATATAGCTGAGAACCTATTGGGTCACACGCAATACAATGTCTCAAGAGACGTAAAACAAGTCTGAGAATAAGATTCTCAAAGAGAGAGGAATGTTTGGTTGGATCAAACCAAAAGGGTATGAAATAGACAATACAGAACCTAACACGATCGTGTTGGAGCTTGACACGACCATGCTATACAATATCGACTCGAAACAGACAATATAGGGCCTAATATGGTCGTAGCGGGGATGGCACAGTCGTGCCAGGCTTTGCCCTTATCGACATTGTCTTGCCTGGTCAACACATCCACAAAATAACCGTGGCAAAGAGCTCCACGGCCTGACCATGGAGCCCTCCACGGCAATGGCAAACTCCATGGCTAGGTCATGGAGCACACCACGATCGTGGTTCGGGGTCGTTGCTTCGAGGTTTTGCACGTTAGGTTTTTTCCTAGGTCTTCTTACCATATTTATGGGATAATTAAGATAAGATTAACTCATTTTATCCCTCCTAGGATTCCCTAAATGGAAGAGATATAAATAGATCTCTTCATGATGCCCGAGAAGATGAAGTGGTGACTTTTGTTTCCAAGGTTCGTCTTCACTTCCTCTTTTCTACTCTTCTTCTCACGCTCGACTAGCACTGATCGAAGAGGAAGACTTGTTGGCTTTTGGAAGTTGTCTCGAAGGATTTCGGCGTGGATAATGATAGAGGCAAGGCTCGTTAGTCTTGCTCTTGGTTTCTACAAATTCGAAAAAAATCTTGAAGGTATAATCTCTTACCAGTTTTATGAAAAGTATTTGATGTTACTTATGTCGAAACATGAGATCTTGGTCCCAAGAGATGTATGAGATGTAATAAAAATTATTTTTATCTTTCTTCCATTGTGCTTTGCATCCTAGAACTATATGAATGTCATATAATCTCCCTAACAAGTGGTATCAGAGTCATCTTGTTTTTGGCATAAGTTATATATGTAGGAGTTTTGAATGCATGTATGATTTGTATTATATTAGATTTGCTAGATAGTATATGCATGTCATCGAGAGGAAAAGACCAAGGATGTGCCAGGTAGCACCTATGGTGCTGACCGCATTGTTGGAGGTCGGAGCATAAATGATTCTTATGCTGGAATAGGTTGCACGTTTCACGTACCCAATTTCTAATGACGACATATGTATCAAGTGCTTGGGCCACATGCGCATTTGGAAATTGTTCCTCAAATGTGACCTTGTCTTTCCTTTTTGGTTTTAATTTTAAAATTGATAGATGAGACCTAGTTTATACTTAAAATCCCTTCTATAAATATTAAGACTAACACTTTCCATTAATATGATATGAACTAAAGTTCAATTTCATTTTGGATTGTTGGACTCTCTCCAAGCCTGACATGACATTAGATATGTTCAGACCATTGAGATTCGATCTTTCACTTAAATGGTAAGAAACAGAGTTCAAGTTTCTAGTTTGAATTGTTGGACTCTCTCTAAGCTTGGCTAGAAAATTGGATATGTTCGGACCATTTAAGTTTGATCTCTCGATTAATAGGTCGGCCTTAACTTGAAACATTAATTTATTGAACTCTCTCCAAGGTTAATGTGGATAGAGGTGCAACTAGGCGATATGCATATGATGCATATATGTTAATGAGTTAACAATCTAATGTTTTATGAAAAGATTTAATTAGTTGATAGCATAATGTGATAGATATATATGATATATAATTGGTATTGTTGATACCTACCGTTAGAACTAAGAAAGACTTATTGGACTCTCCAATTTTGTTCTTAGGTATAATGAATATCAACCCACTATGAGATAATCTACCATCTCTCGAATTTAAAGTAAGAGCTTTTGAATTTGAATAAAATGGTGGGAGCTTTATAATAATGTGAATTGTTCACATTACAAAATTCATCTCTCTTATACACTCTATTTGTATGTTTAGGTTGTTTAAGTTAGAATAGCATGACCTCCATTAACTTGTGTTCAATTTTGGACACAAACAAATTGATTGGGATGAACTTATTTGACTAACTGTGAAACTTGATAATTGTTCTCAAGACTGAAAAAAAAGTCTATGTCCTTAAAGAGGGTCTTCCTGAACTTCATGCTGACAATGCTTCTCATGATCAAATGTTGATATATCAGAAACATGTTGATTTGGAGCTAGCAAACTGCATAATATTGGCTTCGATGTCTCATGAATTCCAAAAGCAACATGAGCATTTAGATGCGTACACCATTGCCTACCATCTTAGTGAGTTGTTTACCGAGCAAGTGAGATCCCAGATTATGAAGCTCCTCTTTTGCTTAAAGATGTAGGAGGGTTCGTTTGTGGTGCAGTATGCACTAAAATTGGGACATAGGAAAAGAAATTGTAAATGCCATCGAGATGCCCTAAAGGAGAAGAAGACATTTGATGCTCAATCTACATCGAATATATTCATTATTGAATATCATATTGTTTATTCAAACACACAAGTATTGGATATCGGCTGCGCCTCCGACATATGTAATTACATACAAGGGGCTAAAGAACAATAGACAATTAGTTAAGGGAGCAACAAATCTAAGGGTTGATAATGGAGCAAAAGTTGCTGTTGTAGCCATAGGAACTTATTTTCTGCAATTACCTACTGGATTAGTTTTAGAGTTGAATAATTATTTTTATGTCTCTGCATTTATAAATAACATTATTTTTATTTCTAGTTTAAATAGAAAATGTTTTCATTTGACTTTCAGTAACAATTGTAGAACTCATTTTCTGCAATTACCTACTGGACTAGTTTTAGAGTTGAATAATTATTTTTATGTTCCTGCATTAATAAAGAACTTTGTTTTTATTTCTAGTTTAAATAGAAAAGGTTTTCATTTGACTTTCAGTAACAATTGTTGTTGCATTATGTTGAATGGTGTTCTCTATGAGACTTGAACATTAAACAATGGGAATTATGCATTAGATATATCTAATGACATATTCAATATCAAAACAAATAGTAAATGTGCTAAAACAGATAATCAACTAACCTCCAATATATGACATTGTCTCCTTGGCTATATGAGTAAGAAACACGTCCAAATTGCATGAGTTTGATATTTTAGAATTATTTGATGCATATGCTTCATGCTTAAAAGGCAAGATGACTAAATTACTTTTAAAGAAAAAGGTAAACAAGCATACTGCTCGGGGAATACACAAATGCATCGGGAAATATATTAACTACTCGGGAACTATATACACTATTCGACCAATACCATACTTAACTCTGAGCATTACTGTCCTCTGTCACCCTATTAGGCCCGAGAAATACATATGTCACTTGGGATTTACATAAACTACTCTACCAATACAGTACTTAACTCTGAACATCACTGCACTACTCACCTCTACTGGGCTCGAGAAATACATATGTTGCTCGGGAAACACATAAATTGCTCGGGAAAAGCATAAACTGCTCTGTCAACACTATACTTAACTCTGAGCAACACTACACTACTCACCCCTATTGGGATTGGAAATTATATATACTGCTCGGGAGACACATAGACTGCTCGGGAAAAGCATAAACTGCCCTATCAACACTATACTTAACTCCGAGCAACACTGCACTAATCACCCTTACTAGGCTCGGGAGTTATATATACTGCTCGGGAAACACATAGACTGTTCGGGAAAAGCATAAACTGCTCTATCAAAACTATACTTAGCTCTAAGCAACACTCCACTACTCACCCTTACTGAGCTCGAGAATTATATATACTGTTCGAAAAACACATAGACTGCTCGGGAAAAGCATAAACTACTTTGCTAGCAAAAATAAATTACTCTGCAAACACAGTTACTATACGCACCCCTACCTGGCTCGGGCATCACATACACTACTCGAGAACTATATAAACAGTTCGAAAAACCTTCTAACTGATCAAAAAATCACGAACGCATCATAAGTTCCCCCTCTTTAGTAAAACTGAACAGCGAAATCGAGTGAAGTTTTATAAGTATCTACTGAAACTGCCCTTACTAACAAAACCCAAACTTCTCTACTTTGCTTTAACAACGAAAACTTCTCTGCCTTTGCTACAAACACCAAAAACTTCACTGCCTTAGCTGAGACAACAAAAACTTCTATGCCTTAGCTGAAAATAACAAAAACTTCACTGCCTTAACTGAAAACCCCACACCCATTATAAGTTCCCCCTCTTTAGTGAAGTCGAAAAGCAAAGTCGAGTGAAGTTTCAAAAGTATTTACTGAAACTACTTCTACTGATACAAAAAACTTCTCTGCCTTAACTAAAAATCCCACACCATCATAAGTTCTCCCTCTTTAGCGAAACTAAAGAGAGAAGTCGAGTGAAGTTTCACAAGTATTTACTGATATAGATTATGTTGGTGTAATCGACCCAGGTCACGAATGACCAGACTCGAGTTGGACTCTAGTAGTGTTTTAATGTTTGACAATGTTTTAGAGAGATTGTTGGTGCAATCGACCCGGGTCATGATTGATCAGACTCGAGTTTGACTTGAGTGATATTTTGATGTTTGACGATGGTTTGACCAATGTTTGACTATATGGTTGACATGAAGTTGACCATATAATAGAGAAGTCCAAGTCTTGGATACTTGGCATGGAAAGTCCAAGCATGGGTCTTGGTAAGGAAAAGTCCAAGCTTAATGTAGGAGCTCTCGATAGTCGGCTAGAGGGGGGTGAATAGCCTTTATCGTAGACAGTGGAAATCGTTCGTTTATTGCTCGTCTACAAACACTATTAGCACAAGCGGAATATACTAATATAAACAATTAAAGACAAAAGCAAAAGAAGAATAGAAACACAAACGCTAACACCACAATGTAACATGGTTTACGACCTCGCCGCTAATCCACGGTCCGATTCGTCCAAGGTGAATCACGCCTCAAGCTTTCACTATTCTCTCCTTTGCACCAAGCTAGGTGGAGGTAACCTTTTACACAAGAATCCACTCTTCTTATAATGGAATGAAGATTAGCACAAGTAGAAGAGTGGAAGACCTTTATAGCACTTTGGGAGATGTTATGAGTTGAAGCATTAGCCTCCCAAATGCCCTTACCTCTTCTTTTTATAGAAGAAGAGGGTTTCTTCCCGTTGACACAGGACCAGTCGACTGATTCCCCGATCAGTCGACTGATCCCGTAGCCGTTGCCCAATAACGGCTTCTTCCACGTTGGATTTTACCCAACGGCTCCACATCAGTCGACTGATCTACTGATGGTAAGATCAGTCGAGTGCCGAAAGCGAACACTCCATTCTGTGCCCGAAACCCTTGTGACCAGTCGACTGATGCCTTCATAAGTCGACTGTCAATCCATGGTAGTCGACTGTTGGCACATGAACCGGACTCGAACACTAGTCGAGTCACAGTCGACTTAGAGTAGTCGACTACCATAACATGACAGTCGACTGATGTCGGGAAATTCCATCTGACACTTAGCCAATTGGCCAAGTTCACCTAATGAGCTACTTACATTTCACTCATTCTCTCATCTCACTTGAAGTCCCTCGTCGAAGCTCTCTTCGTTCGCGGCCACATCCCTCGGCAACATCAGGTGCACGGCTCTGCAATGCTCCTTCGCGTCTCTTGCTTTCGAAGTCTGCTTCCTTGGCTTCGCTTCAAGTCATCTCGTCCGGTGGTCCCTCGGATGCATCAAGCGCACAACTCTGTAATGCTCCTTCGCCGACTCAAGGACTGAGCCATGAGATGGTGAACCCGCCAATGCTCTATGTGCGAATTACTAAGTCCTGCAAGACTCCAACACACATATCAAATCCAAACATTCTAACTTAAACTCTTTGCCACACACATCAAAACCATATCACGGGTTGATTGTCCTAACAATCTCCCCCTTTTTGATGTGTGACAATCCGTTTAAGTTAGGTAACATTTGATAAAAATATTAAAATAAGAAAGCATGTAAATAAACATGATTATCAACTCTCCCCCTTAATACATGAAACTCCCCCTAAATGCAATTCTCCCCTTACTTCATGTATATTTCTCTCCCGTTGACACTATCAAAAATATTAAACAAAGTTTATACAAGCATGACATCAACTCTAGGGAACAAAAATTACCAAAACATGCCTTAAAGTATGATAAAAAAGGGTTACTGAGCATGTTATCAGTCGATCAGTCGACTGATTCAGACTACCAGTCGACTGGCACTCTAATTTCAGGTTTTTCTAATTTTCGGGGTGAATTTCAGAAATGCATTAAAAATTCTATAAAATTCGAAAAATCATGAAATTTAGGAAACATATTTCTTGTAAGTATCTTTATCAATGAAAAATAGTTTTTCATGAAAAATCATTATATTTTCGAAAATTAGTCAAAAATCCAAAAGCTTCAAAAGCAACTAGGTTTTTGATCAAGTTTGTATCAATTTTAACACCTAGTTTTGCTTTGGATTGTTTCAAAACATGAACACACAGATTTTAAAATAAAAGATTGTTTTGAAAACATATGAAATATCTAACCATGATCTTTGGACAATATGTCTATTAATTAAACATAAGTCTTCCCCATGATTGGTCTATTATTGCTATTTTGATACTTTAAATGACCATCTAAATGTCATAGACATTAGTGGACTATTAGTATCATTCTATCATCTCACTTATGCTAAGTTTTCAATCAAGGTAGCCTATAGTGAGTGTGAGATGTTCCTAAAGGTATTTGTATATACTTAACCATTAATTTCATGCAATTTTACACAAGGTTAAGTATCATCCTAACATACCACATGATCATAAAGATATATATGTATTGATTTCATATTATGATCATGAAACTAATGTATTCATCAAATTGTAATCATGCATTAGATATAACAACATGATAAAAATTCAAATATCACCTAAAGCATGATTTAAACTATTTATGGGTGCATTATCATCACCCAACACTATTTCAAAAATTTAGTCCCACCATCCTAAGTCAACCAAAAATATGATATAGGTAAATTCCATATGATTGACTATCTTAGGGTTTTCCTAACCCTTAAGAATGGATTTAGGAACCCAATACAAGTTCTTTCCTATGAGGTTCATTAAAAATTCCTTAGGGATTCATTTTCTAGCTATTGTTTTCTTTTTATCTTGACCCCTAGCAATTAATTATTTATAGGCCTTTTCATTTTTATTTTCCTTATATCCTAGGTCTTTCTTATTGAAGCTTGCCCTTTGGCTCCCTATGATCATGTTAAGGGTGTTGGAGCCAATTGTAAATTTTTCTAGGGCCTTGGTCAAATGATCTACCTTTTCCCCTATTTTTCTCAATGCATGCATCATTAACATCAAAAGGCATATAGTCATATGAGCATGCATCATCATTATTAACATTTGAACATGCTTGTTCTAATTTATTTTCTAAAGCCTTAATTTGATCTAGCATGCTTTTATTCTTTTTCTTAGCCCTAAATAAATCCTTAGTAAGGCTAAAAATCATGGAAACTATTTTATTGGATGAGAGATTCGTTACCATAGTTTCCATGTCCTCTTCCTCCGATTCCGATGATGATGAGGATGAAGCTCCCCCTTCACTTGAGCTCTTCTCACTAGTACTTCTTTCTTCTTGCTCGGAGGAGGAGGTGTCTAGATCATCAAACACCATCAATGCAAGGTTAGAGTAGACATGTTCTTCTTATTCGGATGATGATGATGATGAAGAAGGATCATCCCAAGTCCTTGCTTTGAGCTCTTTGGCTTTCCCCTTTTCTTTGGCCTTCCTCTCTTCTTCCTTCTTCTTGCTCCCCTTCTTCTTCTTTTCTTCTTTATTTCTCCTCTCTTCTTTGTTCTTGTTCAAGAGTGGACAATTATCTCTTATGTGTCCCTCTTGTTAGCAATTGTAGCAAATTGTTTTCCTCCTTGGCCTTTTCCCCCTATCATGAGATTTGTTAAATTTAAAGTCTTTTAATGCACGTCTTACGTTCCTTACCATATAAGCTTCTTCCATGCTATCCATGGAGGAGGAGGAGGCTTCATCGGAGGAGGAAGGAGTCTCCATCTTCTTCTTCCCTTTGTTGGCTAATAGTGTCACTCCTCTTGAAGGTTGAGTTCTTGGCTCTTCTACTACTCCTTTGAGCCTTGTTTCGTGGAGCTTCATGGTTGAGAAAAATTCCTCCGAGGTGCTAACTTCTAAGTTCTTGGAGATGTAGAAGGAATCCACCATTGAGCTCCATCTTGAAGACCGGGGAAAGACATCTATAGCCTTCATTACCATATCCCGATTGGAGAGCTTACTTGTCAAACCGGTTAGAATTTCTTTAAACCTAGAATGTAGAGATTTTACCTTATCTCCCTTTTCGAGTTTGATATTGGTTAGTTGGGAGCGAAGGACATCTCTCCTTGCTAGCTTGGCCTCGGATGTGCCTTCATGAATCTCTATGAGTTTCTCCCACATTTCCTTGGCGCTAGCACATTCCCCAATCCGGTTTACTTCTTGTTGGGGGAGTACGTTGAGGAGATGGTGCTTAGCCTTTGAATTTGCAAGGTGCTCCTCTCTTTGCTTTTTAGTCCACCTTGATTTGTCTAGTATTCTCCCCTCTTCATCCCTAGGCATCTCAAAACCGTTTTCCATTATAAGCATAATATCGAAATCGGTTTCAAAGAATACCTCCATTCGCTTCTTCCACCAAGAAAATTCCCCCTCGAACTTCGACGGATGAATGTTAGAGCCGGTCATCCTCGATGTAGTGCTTGTTGCGGCGGTTAGTTCAGTGACAAGCTCCTTGGCTCTGATACCACTTGTAGGAGCTCTCGATGGTCGACTAGAGGGGGGTGAATAGCTTTTATCATAGACGGTGGAAGTCGTTCGTTTGTTGCTCGTATACAAACACTATTAGCGCAAGCGAAATATACTAATATAAACAATTAAAGACAAAAGCAAAGGAAGAATAGAAACACAAACGCTAACACCACAATGTAACGTGGTTCACGACCTCGCCGCTAATCCACGGTCCGATTCATCCAAGGTGAATCACGCCTCAAGCTTTCACTATTCTCTCATTTGCACCAAGCTAGGTGGAGGTAACCTTTTACACAAGAATCCACTCTTCTTACAATGGAATGAAGATTAGCACAAGTAGAAGAGTGGAAGACCTTTAGAGCACTTTGGGAGATGTTATGAGTTGAAGCATTAGCCTCCCAAATGCCCTTACCTCTTCTTTTTAAAGAAGAGGGTTTCTTCCCGTTGACACAGGACCAGTCGACTGATTCCCCGATCAGTCGACTGATCCCATAGCTGTTGCCCAATAACGACTTCTTCCATGTTAGATTTTACCCAACGACTCCCACATTAGTCGACTGATCTTACTATCAGTCGACTGATGGAGCTATCAGTCGAGTGCCGAAAGCGAACACTCCATTCTGTGCCCGAAACCCTTGCGACCAGTCGACTGATACCTTCATCAGTCGACTGGTGGTCTCGGCAATCGATTGCCAATCCATGATAGTCGACTGTTGGCACATGAACTGGACTCGAACACTAGTCGAGTCACAGTCGACTTAGAGTAGTCGACTACCATAACATGGCAGTCGACTGATGTCGGGAAATCTCATCCGACACTTGGCCAATTGGCCAAGTTCGCCTAATGAGCTACTTACATTTCACTCATTCTCTCATCTCACTTGAAGTCACTCGCCGAAGCTCTCTTCATTCGCGGCCACGTCCCTCGGCAACATCAGGCGCACGACTCTGCAATGCTCCTTCGCGTCTCTTGCCTTCGAAGTCTGCTTCCTTGGCTTCGCTTCAAGTCATCTCGTCCGGTGATCCCTCGGATGCATCAAGTGCACGGCTCTGCAATGCTCCTTCGCCGACTCAAGGACCGAGCCATGAGATGGTGAACCCGCCAATGCTCCATGTGCGAATTACTAAGTCCTGTAAGACTCCAACGCACATATCAAATCCAAACATCCTAACTTAAACCCTTTTCCACACACATCAAAATCATATCACGGGTTGATTGCCCTAACACTTAAGTCTTGGCAATTGGAAAGTCCAACATGGGTTGTGATGTGAGCAAAATATATAGGGTTTTAGGAGTAGTTTTCGCTCACATCTCATTACATTTTATATTAGTTTTCATGCATATGTCACTCTATTTTGCACGCATTTTCTATTTCTGGTTCGAAGGTCTGCTCTTTGTACCTTTGTGTGCAAGTTAGCATTTTGGGTGAAAAGGCGCACTTTCGGAGAAAAAGGACATTTTGCAGCTAAACGCAGAGTGGGACACGGCCAGGGCATGTGGCTACACACGGTCGTGTCCAATGGGCAAGATCAGCCACCCCAGGGGCGCACACCGCCTGACTGTGTGGAAACACACGGCCATGTGGCGGCCGCCAGATTTACGTGACTAGGGCTTTTTCCGGATTTTGCAGCGGTCCGAGGTGGTATCTATATAAGGATGGCTCCGCCCAAACCCTAGGGGGGAGGCACGACGGCTAAGACGGCACACCGAAGCCCAAAAAAACTTCGGGAACTCGCAACGGGGAGGAGAAATGCCGCCGGAGGTCCACGCTTTGCACTTCAACGTTGGAGAGAAGACCACAAAAGCATTGTAATCCTTTGTTCCTATGTTTTATCTCTGATATATTCGAACATGTACATGCTTTGTGATTCCTCCTTTATATACATGGAGTAGTTCTTTTGATTCTAGGATTAGGGAGTAGCTTGTGTCCACATTACATGTTGGTTTATGTTAGATTCTGTCTTTGAATTTGATTTGGTGATTGGAAGTTGTTTATACTATATCTATGCGTGTTTGGTTTTCTACCTACTGCGCTTAGGCGATACGAGGGGTGACATCCCTCATATCTAAGATTTAGGGGATTTTATACAAGGAACCTAGGGGTAAACCTGATCTCCTATAACTATGGGTAGAAGGATGCGAATGAACCGGAAACGGTTCATCATAGGGATTGATTCGACATCCTCGTATCGTCTATCCCATCCTTTTAGGTGGAGATAGCTCCCGGTAGATGCGGTGGCTCATCGGGAGAGTGTATGATGTCCCTTCCACAAAACCATAACTAAACGTCTAGACAACGTCAATTGACAGCATTGTTTTGCAACACACAAGCGAAACCGAAGTCCTAGAATCACCTTTAAAGACCTCGGCGCGCTCCTTTCTTCCTCCATGTGACACCGTGTAGAGAATAGTCCATCGACAACCCTGACAAGTCGAAACCTCTTAGAGTTTTACTTCTGAACAATTTCAACCACTGAACATATCGATATTTGAATCCCAGTCCCTGTGGGATCGATAATCTTTTATTACTTGACGACATTCGTGCACTTGCGGGTGTTGAGCGCAAGCGCGCGCTTCAAGTCCTCGACGGTCTCCGTCGCGAGATTTGAAGTCGCGATCGCGTGCATCAAGTTTTTTTGCCGCCGTTATCGGGGACTGATCGATTCGATATCGAATCGAACAGTGAAAAATTGGATCGGATCTAGGATAGATTTACTTTTCTTGTTTTGTTTTATTTTATTTTATTTTATTTTATTTTATTTCAGTTTTGTTTATTCAGTTGCTCTTTCCTTATCTATAATTTCCTGTGTATAACGATGCATGCTTTTACTCATGATTATGATCAAGTTAATACTGTGAGTTTTAGTAACATTTATTGTGAGCATTGTGATGAAATATGGCATACCATAAACAATTGTTCTTTTATATTCGAACCTTCACAATTTAAACAAGAAGATGTCACCTACAATTACAACCAGTGGTCAGAAGATGATTCCTATTCATATAGTTATGACCCTGGGTACTTAAACCCTCAATATTGTCCACCTAAATCCCGACTTGAGTAGATGATGAAAGATTTCATTCGAACAGAATAAGCGGCGAACGCTGAATTCCAACGACGGCATTCACAGACAGAGACTCAATATTGTTTCCAAAATGAGAACGAGAGTTATGAGTCACCATGCAAATTTTATCCAGAACCAAATCCCCACTTACAAGCCTCACTAGATAATTTTACTAGGGAATGTGAGGAGCATGGCCAACAATTTACGGAGATTATAGAACGAGATCTAGCAAGAGAAGAAACCAAACGACTAGAAGGTGGCTTTGATGACTGGATTAAACCTAATATGACAGAGACTTACTTTGAGCGAATGGATGAGGAGGATGTAGATGACATTGGAAGTAAAGAAGGACAATCCATTCAATCATCATTAGAAGGAGAACTTGAGGATTATATAATTGATACTTTAATCAAGGAGTGCATTGTTTCAATCAAAACATCTCCTAACCTCAAGAGTCTAGAAAAGCTTGCCTTAACCCTCACCAAAACTTTAGTTACCAATAACAAAGCCCACCTAGTGATTTGTAATGATAAAATTGCATTCGACATGATAGAATCTGCTAATCAATCTGTTGTTGAGGATGTCCGTGGTGAGTTATGTTATTTACAACATTTGGACAAAATAGAATATTATGATCAAACTCCTAATGATTACTTAAGGCTAAGCATGTTCAATCTTCAACCAAGGAAGGCTGCTAATAAATATCTTGCCCCTCCACAAACAAGATTTAAGAGATATGGTGATAAGGGACCACAAGGGAGGGGGCGTAAGGTGAGCAAATATCTTGCTCCCCCACGAACAAGATTCAAACACCTCAAATGAAATGTAAGAATAAAGTCGAGCTAAATGACCTTAAACAAAGCGCTTCTTGGGAGGCAACCCAAGTTTAGTTTTAGATTTCCCTTTGATTGTATTGCATGTATTTATTTAATTTTAGTTTTGATTTCCATCATTTAGAGTTAGGACTAGAAAAGAACTTTGCTAGGTAAGAATTAATGTAGGATTGAATGAATCGAGAGAGCGGAATATAAAGACAATTAACAACACGAGCAATTTTACTTGGTTCACAACCCGGATTGGGTTGCTACTCCAAGGCCCGTAGCTCTACCACGAGCTACCTCGATGGGCAATTCACTAAATACCCTCCGACTCGAGTGCTCTTGACTTCGGAGGGTTTTACTTTTACAAATGATAGAGTTAGGTGACAAACCACCCACTCAGAGAATTAAGTATACAAGCGAAACAATAAAGTAAAGGGATTACAAGACTTTATACCGACACTTAATAATCGTAGAGGTAGTCACAGAGTATCGGAGGAACGTCTTGTCGTGGAGTCAAAGTGTAGTGGACGAGCAAGTATTTTGGCAGCACTTTGACATTGATTGAATTTCGATAAATGGATCTGATCGAGCACAACTTTTATAAACTCTTTCCAGTCGACTAGAATGCCTTCCAGTCGACTCCACATCATCCCGTCAATATGGAAGTCATGGTCTTCTAGTCGACTGAATCCCCTTCAGTTGACTCCATGTCACTCGGCTCCGGATTGGGAAATTCCTCTCATCAGTCGACTCAACATCTTCAGTCGACTCAAGCTCTTTCCATCTGCGTCGCACGATCTCCGATCGATCATAAGCTGATCCTACCAAATAGGTATCCAGTCGACTGGACTTCAGTTGACTTGAATCCATTCAGTCGACTGGTCCCTGCAAAACAGGATTAGCACAAAATAGATAATGTGAATTATGATAGCAATAGTAATACTGCTCGAACTCGACTACTAAGTCCCACGCGGACTTTTCGTCGGATCAACGCCTAGCTTTGTCCCCCTACCGAGGACTCGACCTCACCTCTTCACTTGAGGCTTACCTGCCGACTACCTGTCAGACTTACCATTCTTGACATCCGATCTGACCCACCAGGGCTTCCACCAGCTATCTGGTCTGCCTGACCCAACTGGACTTTTTGCTGATTGTTTGGTCTCCTAACCCAACCGGTCTTCATGCCAAATGTCCGGTCCACTCGACCCATCTGGACTTCATGCCTGGTGTCCGATCCTCCTGATCTGTCAAGATTCATGCCTAGTATCTGGTCAACTTGACCTATTAGGACTTTCTGTTAAGCCTGCACACTTAACACTTATATTAGACTACAAGTGAATCCTAACTTTTAACTGTGGTTCATACATCAAAACTAAGGAGTGATGCTCACTGCATCAACAATTTCCCCCTTTTTGATGTATGACAACACATCAGTTAAAGTTAAGAAAATCAAATATCAATCTTCATTTTTCGACATGTATAAGAAATGAACTAACTTTTGTCATGCATAAATTTAATCATGTATGAAATGCATAGTTCCTTATTAAATTTTTGCATCCTCTTAACTTTATATCTCTTTTTAAATCTATAATTTTATATCTCTTCTCTCCCCCCTTTGACATACATCAAAATAAGGGTTAAGTTAAAAATACGCCAACATAATGTAGTAGAGAGTTATTAACATGACAAATTATCAAACTAAAAAAAACTTTGAAACTTGATTTACTTTAAGCTTTTCAATAATATTTCTAACTTCAAAAATTGTCAAAAAAAAAAATTCAAACTTTTAAAAATTTACAACTTTTAGCACTCCCCGAAGAATTTTAAATACTCCCCCTTTTTAAATATGCCAACTTTTTCAAATATTTCAAAAACTTTCCCTGAATTATTCAAGATTTTTAAAATTTTAAAATTTTTCAAAAACTCCCCCTGAATTATTCAAAATTTTTAAAATGTTCAAATTCCAAATTTTTTAAAGAATTTCAAAATTTTCTAACTCTTTAAAGTTTTTCAAAACTCCCCCTTGAATAAGGCTTTATAATGTTTAATTGTCTTCTTCCCATACATCAAAACCTAAGTAGTAACTTTAAAAATCTTTAAGCTTTTTTTAAGACTTAATCTTTTCAAAGTAAGTTTTTCTCCCCCTAATTTAAGTTTTAAATTTTCAATACTCCTCCTAGAATTATGTTTTTATTTCAAGTTTTTTTTTTAAAAAATAAGATATTTGAAAGTATCTTAACTCCCTCTTAAAGCTAGAGTGTTTGAAACACATTTAAGACTCCCCCTTAATTGAATCTTTTCAATATTTAATAAACTTGAAACTATTTTCTCCCCTTGACTAAATTTTGAATGGAGCGAATTATCTTGAATTGATTTGGGATTAATTGTGTTAATTGTTTTGATTTTATTTGAGTTGATTAGCTGAGTTGAATCGATTAAGTTCACTAGGTTGTTCAAGTTGAATTGATCAGATTGTTTGGATTGATAAGATGGTTAATTAAGTTGATTAAAATTGACTTAATTTAATTGATTATGTTTAGTTGTTTAGTTAAGTTTAATTAAGTTGTGATTAAATTTAATTATTGTTAAGTTTAATTAAGTTGTAATTAAGTTAAGTTATTGTTAAGTTGTAATTAAGTTTAAGTTATTGTTAAGTTTAATTAAGTTGTAATTAAATTTAAGTTATTGTTAAGTTTAATTAAGTTGTGATTAAGTTAAGTTATTGTTAAGTTTAATTAAGTTGTGATTAAGTTTAATTTATTGCTTAGTTTAATTAAGTTGTGATTAAGTTTAAGTTATTGTTAAGTTTAATTAAGTTGTGATTAAATTTAAGTTATTGTTAAGTTTAATTAAGTTGTGATTAAGTTTAAGTTATTGTTAAGTTTAATTAAGTTGTGATTAAGTTTAAGTTATTGTTAAGTTTAATTAAGTTGTGATTAAGTTTAAGTTATTATTAAGTTTAATTAAGTTGTGATTAAGTTAAGTTATTGTTAAGTTTAATTAAGTTGTAATTAAGTTTAAGTTATTGTTAAGTTTAATTAAGTTGTGATTAAGTTTAATTAAGTTTAAGTTATTGTTAAGTTTAATTAAGTTATGATTAAGTTGAATTAAGTTATTGTTAAGTTTAATTAAGTTATTGTTAAGTTTGATTAAGTTGTGATTAAGTTTAATTATGTTGAGTTGTTTAGTTAAAGTAAATTTAGTAAGTTGTTAAGTTGGGTGAATTGAATTAAACTAATTAGGCTTAATTAAATTCTAAATCATCTCACCCAGACTAGGTTTTCAATACACGTTAATCCTATGAGTTTTGTGAGATGATGATTTCTTTTATCTTATTTACATTTAATGAGCAATTTTAAAGTGTTTAAACTTATGTTAGATTCAAGTTTGGTTTGAGCTAGTCAAGTAGGTTTTTCCAGTATTGACTTCCAGGTCGTGGCGAGACACATGTCCTTCTTGGTTATCGGAGCAATGACCACTTCCTAGACAAAGTCAATAAGGAAATCAAGTACTTGATTCACTTTTAGACTAAGCCTTGGTCTAACTAGTTAAAGATTTTGTGAGTTAGCTTCGGTCAGTTCCACTCGACTTAGTGCACCAGGTCGTGGCGAGGCACATGACCTTCTTAGTTATCGGAGCAACAATCACTTCCTAGACATGCACTCCGAAGAGCTTTTCTAACTTACTATCAGTTCACTTGTCTTAGTACTAGTTTGTTCAAGTTTAAACTACTTTGTTTCCTATCTAGTCCATTCTAAATTAAGCAAGTAAAGTAAACTAAAACATGCAAGTGTTTAACTAAACAAGGAAACAAACAAGGTATTAGCTCCCCCTAAATGGTAGCTAGTTTGAGTTTTGTTCACTAAGTGAACTTGACTCTTGGGAACCCAAAATTGATTCGGTCCAACTTAGTTGACTAAGCTAGTCTTAGGAACCCAAGTTTGGACTCGACCCTTAGCATTTCTATTAAACAATGACATGTATGATCTATTTGTGTCCTTAGCCTTGTATCCGAGTCCGGACTTGTTGTACATGACTCGTTGAGACCCAAACATCATGTTGAGATACTTGGAGCCCGAAGTGAACCTTTCCAACGATTCGGTTAGATCTTCTACTTGCCTTTTTAGGACTGAGTTCTCTTCCTCAAGCTTTGCAACTCGAGTTGAGTCTCTATCCTTAATTTGGCAAGTCGAAGTCTTCGAGTTGACTTGCTCCTTAAGTACTTGGACTTCCTCAAGAAGCGAGTCGACTCGATTCTCGGACTTGACTAGTTTCCTACCTAAGCATGCAATTTATCTTCTAGAGGAGAAGTTACCTCGTCAGAACCTTCGGAAATGGATGTGGATCCATGACTTCTCTTGGACTCGGACTCGGACTCATGTCTTGATTCGGCTTCGGACTCGTCATCTGTTATGAGTGCTACGAAGCATGTCTTAGATATTTCCGCGTCCGACTCTTCCGATGATGACTTGACCAAATTTGCCTTAGATGCTTTCTTCCTTTTTCTTTTTCTCGATTTGGATTTCTTTCCTTTTTTGTTCGTTCCTGCCATCAAAACTAAACTATCTTTGGGATGACTCAAGGTAGCTTGTTCATGCAATTTAATTAATTTGTCCTATAATTCTTTAGCATTTTGAACCGGCCCGACTCGACTTAGCTCATCATTTGTAAGTCTGCATTGCAAGGTGTTTAAAGCCTTGTAATCGACTTGAGCTTTTTTCCTAAATTTTGTAGTCCATTTCTCCGGATCTAACAACTCACCCGAGTCGTCTATCGGAGCTACGAACTCTTTCCTAATCGAGAACCAGACCTCTAGGTCGGTTTTCAAAAAACACTCCATTCGCCTCTTCCAAGAAGGAAAATCCTCTCCGTTAAAGAGAGGAGAGTGAACGGTGCTTAGACCCTCTAAATGCGACATTTTTATTTTTCCAAAATATTCCTAGAGTTATTAAAATTAAATAATTCTAAATGGAATAATTAATGAAAAATATTCTAAGTGTAGAAAATTAATAAATGCTTTTCTAATATGTAGAAAAAATATTCTAAATTATCTAAATGGTAAAAAAATATTCTAAATTATCTAAATGTTGAAAAACTATTTTTAGCAATTTAAATATGTAGAAAATATTTTTTTTACGGATTTAAATATGCAGAAAATGATTTTTACAAATTTAAATATGTAGAAAATGATTTTTATGAATTTATAAATACAGAAAATTATTTTAATGCAGAAAACTATTTTGAAATACATAAAATTATTTTAAAATACAGAAAACTATTTTAAAGTGCAGATAACTATTTTTAAAATGCAGAAAACTAATTTAAAATGCAAAAAAAAAATTATTTTAATGCAGAAAACTATTTTTAAAATGTAGAAAACTATTTTAAAATGTAGAAAACTAATTTAAAATGCAGAAAAATAATTTAATGAATTTAAATATCCAGAAAATGAATTTAAATATGCAAAAAAATTATTTTAATGAATTTAAATATGCAGAAAATTAATTTAATGAATTTAATGTAATAAAAATTAGTCTAAAGCAATAAAAATTAATCTAATGCAATAAAAATTATTCTAAAACAATAAAAATTAAACTAATGTAATAAAAATTATTTTAAAGCAATAAAAATTAATCTAATGCAATAAAAATTAATCAAAATTATTCTAAATTAATCTAAAGCTCAACGATGGTAGTTGCACCAATTCGGAGCGCCCCCGCTCTGATACCAATTGTAGGTTCGAGTGAATCGAGAGAGGGGGTGAATCTCGGTATTTAATAATTTCAAACTAATAAACATACGCAGCGAAATATAAAGACAATTAACAACACAAGCAATTTTACTTGGTTCACAACCCGGACTGGGTTGCTACTCCAAGGTCCATAGCTCTACCACGAGCTACCTCGATGGACAATTCACTAAATACCCTCCGACTCGAGTGCTCTTGACTTTGGAGGGTTTCGCTTTTACAAATGATAGAGTTAGGTGACAAACAACCCACTCGGAGAATTAAGTATACAAGCGAAATAATAAAGTAAAGAGATTACAAGACTTTATACCGACACTTAATAATCGTAGAGGTAGTCACAGAGTGTCGGAGGAACGTCTTGTTGTGGAGTCAAAGTGTAGTGGACAAGCAAGTATTTTGGCAGCACTTCGACGTTGATTGAATTTCGATAAATGGATCTGATCGAGCATAACTTTTATAAACTCTTTCCAGTCGACTGGAATGCCTTCCAGTCGACTCCACATCAGCCCGTCGATATGGAAGTCGTGGTCTTCTTCCAATGATCAATCCTTCGATGACTCCATGTCACTCGGCTCCGCAACGGGAAATTCCTCTCATCAGTCGACTCAAGCTCTTTCCATCTGCGTCGCATGATCTCCGATCGATCACAAGCTGATCCTTCCAAATAGGTATCCAGTCGACTGGACTTCAGTAGATTTGAATCCATTCAGTCGACTAGTCCCTGCAAAACAGAATTAGCACAAAATAGATAATGTGAATTATGATAGCAGTAGTAATACTGCTCGAACTCGACTACTAAGTCCCATGCGAACTTTTCGTCGGATCGACGCCTAGCTTTGTTCCCCTACCGAGGACTCGACCTCACCTCTTCACTCGAGGCTTACCTGCCGACTACCTGTCAGACTTACCATTCTTGACATCCAATCTGACCCACCAGGGCTTCCACCAACTGTCCTGTCTGCCTGACCCAGCTGGACTTTTTGTCGATTATCCGGTCTCCTGACCCAACCGATCTTCATGCCAAATGTTCGGTCCACGCGACCCATCTGGACTTCATGCCTGGTGTCCGGTCCTTCTGATCTGTCAAGATTCATGCCTAGTATTTGGTCAACTTGACCTACTAGGACTTCCTATTAAGCCTGCACACTTAACACTTATATTAGACTACAAGTGAATCCTAACTTTTAACTGTGGTTCATACATCAAAACTAAGGAGTGATGCTCACTGCATCAATAATTAAATCCATATTAACCTACACGGCGAAGTGTATGAGAAAATTCAGACCCTAACGTAAAACGGGAAGAAAAATGGGGACACACGGCCTGGCCATGTGTTTTCCCACGACCGTGCCCAACTGACCCGAGGCACACACGACTTGGCCGTGTGTTTCCGCACGACAATTTTTGCGCAAGGTTAAAAGGGGCGAGTCGTCTGCCCCCTTTGAGACCGAGTTAGGTTACTGGGGAAACACCTACTAATTTCTCTCAATACCGAGCATGCCTTTGAGACTTTGTGCTAGATCAAGGGAACGACCCTCGCTTTGGGCAGGTAAGTGCCTAAGAGCCGGAGACCTTAGGAAAGCTATAGGGTGACGACTTAACTTATCATGGAATGAGTATCCCCTAAGAAAATTCGCTTGGCACGAGCACGAGGAGCTAACTTAGTGAATTTCTAGAACATATCTATTTTGCTTTGATTGTAAATACCACTTGATAAATTTAGTTAACATGCTAAGTATGGAACAATACATTTTTAAAATTTCATGGCACTGAGGTTTGCTTGAGGACAAACAAAGATTTAAGTCTGGGAGAATTGATGTGAGCAAAATATATAGGGTTTTAGGAGTAGTTTTCGCTCATATCTCATTACATTTTATGTTTGTTTCATGCATATTTCACTTTGTTTTGCATGCATTTCCTATTTTCTGGTTCGAAGATATGCTCTTTGTACTTTTGTGTGCAGGATAGCATTTCATGGGAAAAGGCACACTTTGGGAGCAAAAGAAGGGCATTTTTACAGCTGGACGCAGAAGGGAACACGGCCAAGACGTGTGTCTACACACGGTCGTGTTCAGAGGGCAAAAATGGCCACCATATCTTGACACACGGCCATGTGGCGACCAGGCAGATTGACGCGATTAGGGATTTTTTCAGATTTCGCAATGATCCGACATGATGTCTATATAAAGGAAGCTCTGCCCAAACCCTAGGGGTGGACGACGAGGAGGCACGATGGCTGGGACGACACTCCGAAGCCCTAAAAAGCTTCGGGGACTCACAACAGGGAAGAAGAACGACGTCGGGGATCCAAATTATGCACCTCAACGCCAGAGAGAAGGGTTGTATTGCATTATAATTCATATTTCTTACACGTTTATCATTGTACCCATGAATTCCATAATGTTTTGTGATTCTCTTCTCATATCCATGGAGTAAATTCTCTGATTCTAGGATTAGGGAGTAGTTTGTGTTGAGTAGAACATTGCTATTTCAAATATGTTTCTTGAAATCGTATTTGCAGTTGAATGATAGTTTAGATCTATAGCTTTGTGTTTTGGTTTTCTATCTTCTGTGTGTAGACGATACAAGGGGTGACAGTCCTTGTATCGCAAATTTAGGGGATATTAGGAGAAACCTAAGGGTTGGCCTCATCGCCTGCAACTGTGGATAGAAGGATGCGATAGAGTCAGTAATGTATCTTGTTTCTGACTCGTCGCAGGGATCGATTCGGCATCCTCGTACCGACTATCCCGTCCTGAGGCCAGGGGATGACCTGGCATGGCAGAGGTAGCTTCCTATAGATGCGAAGGCTCATCGGGGGAGTGTATGATGTCCTTTCCACAAATCCCTAGTTAGAAAGTCTGGATACATTCAATTGATAGCATGTTCTGTAATACACAAATGAAACCGAAGTCCTAGAATCCCATCAAAATCCTCGTAGAAAACCCTCTCTTCTTCCGTGTGACACCATACTAGAGTTTAGTCCACTGACAACCCTCACAATCGCAACTTTTAGATCTGATCTCCGAACAATAACATCCACCGAATAGATCGGTATTCGAATCTCAGTCCCTGTGGGATCGATAAATCTATTTATTACTTAACGACATATGTGCACTTACGGGCATTGAGCGCGAGTGTGCGCTTCGAGTCCTCGACAGTCTCCGTCACAAGATTTGAGGTCGCATTTGTGTGCATCAGATGACTAGAGGTGTTGCCGACCATTGGTGGGTGGCCGACGACAAGGAGGAAGAGGCGGCAACAACTTGGGCAGGAGCTCTTGGTTGGGTGGCAATTCCCCTTGGGCGGCAAGAAGCAAGGAGTAAGAGATGGCTTGGGCGGATAGGGTTTCCAACATGAAAGTTGATTATAATTCACAAAACCCTTAAGTCGTGTTTTTATATAGAACACATTCTCCTAACGGTTATTGGTTCATAACCAAAATCCGTCAACCCGCTCCATTAACTTAAGTTAAAATAAACCAAACTGCGTTGGTCTATTTTAAGATAAAACGAATCGAACCAATTTTGGTTCATTTGTTTAAAACAAACCAAACCCCTTTTGTTTATTTTCCATGATTGGATTAGAACCCAACCAATTTGGTTTATCCATCAAGTCTTCATAAGACTCGGCCCATTCATGCTTCCGATGCGACTGAAACAATTTCAAGCTCGCTCTTCGTTTGGTCCAACCAAACCATGTCTCTCTCAATCTGAGAATCCTATTCTCAAGCTCATTTTAAATCCTTCGAATTACACTCGTTGTGCGTGTGACCAAATAGGTTCCCAGTTTATGTTGGTCGTCTATAATTAACCATTAATTATAGAATGATAATGAGTGGCACCAAGTAGTACATCATGATCCCCAATTAATTGAAAAATCAACGATTGGCCCTAGAACAACTTCTGAAACCTTTCAGCAGCTCCAATAAATCGTGCCCCGTTCCCTTCACTCATCTTATACCCACTTGGTTCAGGACATGATCTATGTGTTAGTCCCCACTAGGCTGACTACGTCACACCTAGCTCAAGAATTACTTCCTCGTCCTATGGATTCTAGTTACTGCACATGTATCCAAGAGTACCAAACTCTAAACATGTAATGCTTTGGCCAAAGACTTTAGTAATAATCCGACGAGAGGCCATAGGGTATACATCTCCTCGCAAGGAGTGGTGAATCCTCTGTAGGCTATTCAAACACCTTCGGCCACTTCGACTTATACCCAATCATCCCGCGTCCACATCTCCTTGAAGATGCTTGCTTAAGATGTCAAAACATAAGTCTCCATGACCAAAATGACTTGAATACCGCAAGTCGAAGGAACATCGCACTTAAGCTGCAGTAAGATCTTCATTGACATATCCATATATGTAGAGAACTATATGAAGTCTTACTGCTAGTCACTCCAATGAACTAGTTATCATAACTAGCATTCACGATTAACTCCGGACAACCCTATGTCTCCAGCCAGTGAGGAATAACTGCTTGGATAAACCAAAGAGTATAACCCGTGCTAGTCTCAACAGAATTGATAGTGTCCGAATACATCAATTTATTGACTAGGAATAATTCCAATACATCACAATTGCACATGTAGAAATACTCACTAGTTGTGATCCAATCACAAATTCTCTCATGCTATGAATCACATTGCGGACATTTAGCAAATGAGTTTAAGATCCAATCAAATACATTAAAACATGTATACTCTGTTGGGTTTCCACGACACCGCGGCGAGTGTGTGTTCGAACACGTTTCGTAAACATGCACACAGCGGAAGTAAAAATAAGTAATAAACTAATTTTATTACAACACACACATCACACGCATATATGATACAACATGTGTAGTAGACATAATCGCTATTTAAAATTTTGCAATAAAAGGAAATTTATTCTAGTTATAACTGACCTACCACATGTAGCGGGAATGACATCTACAGAAGCGACCCTCGCTAGAATCGCCTCTATCCGTATCCACGTCGAGTATCGTCGGGATAGCTTCACAAAGCCACGAGCCTCATCTTCGCAAAAGTCACTAGCCTTGAGTCAAAGACGATGTGATCTGAGAGACGATCACAATCCGAATCAAATTCGAATCTAAAAATGAGCTCCACGAACTTGCTTCTCGGAAGCAGTTTTCGTCAACCAATTGATGAAACCATGGACCTCCACCTATGAGGATTGTCGAAGATCCAATCCTCGACAAGTAAGTCACTGTCGGAGTGCAAAATGCCGACCAAACGACCTCTCTACGAAGAGAGAAACAAGCTATCCAAAATTGGACAGCTTGTGTTGGTGGAGAAGATAACCGGCCAAAGGATTGGCTGGTTGCTCCTTTGTCGCCGGCGGCCAAGAGTGGTTGGTCGGAGGCTGTGGGTGGTCGGCGGCTAGTGGTTGGCCAGCGGCAAGGAGGTGGCAGCAACCAAATTGGACGGCAACTCCAAGTGGGCGACAAGGGCAAGGAGGAAGAAGAAGAGGCTAGCTATTTCCAAAAATAACTCTTAGGGTTTTTCAAAAACCCTAAAGCCGCATTTTTATAGAGTGCGTGTTTCTTGACCATCAAGAAACCTTCTCCTAGGAGTTATTGGTTCATAACCAAAATCCGTTAACCCGCTCCAATAACTTAAGTTAAAATAAATCAAACTGCGTTGGTCTATTTTAAGTTAAAACGGACCGAACCAACTTTGGTTCATTCATTTAAAACAAACCAAACCACTTTGGTTTATTTTCTACCATTGGATTAGAACCAAACAAATTTGGTTCATCCATCATGTCTTCATAAGACTCGGCCCATCCATGCTTCCGATGCGATTGAAACCATTTCATATTCACTCTTTGTTTGGTCCAACCAAACTTTGTCTCTCTCGATCTGAGAATTCTATTCTCAAACTCGTTTTAAATCCTTCGGATTACGCTCGTTGTGCATGTGAACAAATAGATTTTCGATTTATGTTGGTCGTCTATAATTAACCATTAATTATAGAACGATCATGAGTGGCACCTAGTAGTACATCATGATCCCCAATTAACCAAAAAATCAACAGTTATCCCAGAACGCTTCTGAAACCCTTCAGCAACTATAGTAAATCGTGTCCCGTTCCCTTCACTCATCTTATACCCACTTGGTTCAGGACATGGTCTATAGTGTCAATCCCCACTAGGCTGACTACATCACACCTAGCCCAAGTATTACTTCCTCGTCCTACGGATTCTAGTTATTGAACATATATCCAAGAGTACCTTACTCTAAACATGTAATTCTTTGGCCAAAGACTTTAGTAACAATCCGACGAGAGGTCATAGGGTATACATCTCCTCGCAAGGAGTGGTGAATCCTCTGTAGGATATTCAAACACCTTCGGCCACTTCGACTTATATCCAATCATCCCGGGTACACATCTCCTCGGAGATGCTTGCTTAAGATGTCAAAGCATAAGTCTTCATGACCAAGATGACTTGAATACCGCAAGTCCAAGGAACATCGCACTTAAGCTATAGTAAGAACTTCATTTACATATCCATATATGCAGAGAACCATATGAAGTCTTATAGCTAGTCACTCCAATGAACTAGTTACCATAACTAGCATCCACGATTAACTCCGGACATCCCAATGTCTCCAGCTAGTGAGGAACAACTGCTTAGATAAACCAAAGAGTACACCTCGTGCTAGTCTCAACAGAATCGATGACGTCCGAATGTATCAATTCATCGACTAGGGATAATTCCAATACATCACAATTACACATGTAGAGATACTCACTAGTTGTGATCCAATCACAAATTCTCTCATGTTGTGAATCGTATTGCGGATATTCAGTAAATGAGTTTAAGATTTAATCAAACACATGAAAACATGCATACTCAAATAGTGAATCTTCATTTATCAAATAAATGCTACAACCATAAGGTGATTGCCTTAGGACACCTCTCATATATTACCAACAAACTCCACTTTGCCTAATGCCAATTGCCACGGTATCCAATACCATAAGCTCTAACATGACCCTCAAATTTACTTTGAGGTAAGACCTTAGTTAAAGGGTCCGCTAAATTCCTTTCAGTGGAAATCTTCTCGATTTGTATTTCCTTCCTACTGATGATCTCCCTGATCAGATGATAGTGACGAAGCACATGTTTGGATCGTTGATGAGACCACATCAAGTTCAGAGATGAACTTATCGATCTAAACCGCTTCCTTTGCTGCTTCCGAAGCTGCAATGTATTCTGTCTTAGTGGCAGAATCCACTATGGTGTCTTGCTCGGAACCTTTCCAACTTATTGCGCCTCCATTCAAGGTAAATATGTAACCAAACTGAGACCTGGAATCATCCTTGTCTATCTGGAAGCTGGCATCCGTATACCCACATATTATCATATCACCTTCTCCATATATTAGGAATACATCCTTAGTTCTTCTTAAGTACTTCATGATTGTCTTAACAACCGCCCAATGATCCATTCCTGGATTATACTGATATCTGCTCATGACACTCAGAGCATAAGATACATCGGGCCTTGTACATAACATAACATACATAATAGATCCTATTGCGGATGTATAGGGAATCTGACTCATGCAAATCCTCTCGTCTTCTGTGCGGGGACACATAGACTTCGAAAGATGTATCCCATGCCTGATGGGAAGGTAACCTTTCTTGGATTCCGACATGCTAAACCTCTTTAGCACTCGGTCTATATATGTAAACTGCGAAAGACCAAGCAACTATTTCGATCTATCTCTATATATCTTAATCCCGAAGATGTAGGTTGCTTCTCCCAGGTCTTTCATGCAGAATATTTTGGATAACCAAATTGTGACCGACTGTAAGACAAATATATCGTTTCCTATAAGTAATATATCATCGACATACAACACTAGGAACACGATTGCACTCCCACTAACCTTCTTGTACACACAGGGTTTGTTTGGATTTTGTCAGAAATCAAACATTTTGATTGTCTCATCAAAATGGATATTCTAGCTCTTGGATGCTTGCTTCAGTCTATATATGGACCGTCGAAGCTTGCATACCTTGGTTTTATCAATCGATGTGAAACCCTCGGGCTGTATCATATAAACGTCCTCGAGTAGATTTCCGTTAAGGAAAGTCATTTTCATATCCATCTGCCATATCTCATAATCATAATAAGCTGCTATGGCCAGGAGCATCCGAATGGATTTGACCATAGCTATCGGTGAATAGGTCTCGTCATAATCAACACCTTGTTTTTGACAATAGCCTTTTGCCACTAATCTAGCCTTAAAGGTAATCACATTACTATCCATGTCGGTTTTCTTCTTGAAAACTCACTTGCACCCTATAGGCTTAATCCCTTCAGGTGGGTCCACCAAGTTTCAAACTTGATTTTCATACATGAAATCCATTTCTGACTTCATGGCTTCAAGCCATTTGTCCCTTTCTGAACTTTTCAAAACTTCTTCATAATTGGTAGGCTCTTCATTGTCAATGAGTAACATGTCGTTCGATTCACTTCTGAGAAATCCATATCTCTCAGGAATGTTGCGTGTCCTACCAAATCTACGAAGATGTGGTGTCACAATAGGTTCAGCCAATATCTCATCACTATGAATCATTAGTCGAGGTGCTTGACTAGGTATCTCCTAAATGTCTACTAGAGTCTCTTGAACCTCCTCAAGTTCAACAACACTCTCACTGTTTTCTTGCAAGAGAAACTCTTTCTCTAGAAACACAGCATGCCTTGAAACAAACACCTTTTGTTCCATAAGATGATAGAATTGGTAACCCCTTGTTTCCTTAGGGTATCCAATAAATATACATTTATCACACTTAGCATCCAACTTGTCTGACACAATCCGCTTCACATAAGCAGGACAACCCCATATCTTCAAGTAAAATAAATGAGGTTGTTTACTATTGCATATCTCATATGGAGTAGTAGAGACTACCTTAGTCGGAACTCTGTTTAGCAAGTAAACAACAGTCTGAAGTGCATAGACCCAAAAACTTAGGAAGATTCGCGTGATTCATCATCGACCTAACCCTTTCCAACAAGGTTCGATTTTGCCTCTCAGATACACTATTATGCTGTGGTGTATACGGCGGAGTCCATTGGGACAATATACCATTGTCCCTTAGATAATCTAGAAACTCTTGACTCGAGTATTCACCACCTTGATCCGATCGAAGTATTTTAATACTCTTGCCAAGTTGTTTCTCTACTTCACTTTTGAATTCTTTGAACCTTTCAAAGGCTTTAGACTTGTGTTTCATCAAGAACACATACCCAAACCGTGAGTGATCATCAGTGAAGGTAATAAAGTAGTATAGCCTCCTAGAGCTTGAGTTGACATAGGTCCGCATATATCAGTATGTATTAGACCAAGCAACTCTCCCACCGGTTCACCTTTTCCTATAAAAGGTAACTTGGTCATCTTGCCATTTAAGCATGATTCGCATGTATCGTAAGAATCTAATTCAAACGATTTCAAAATTCCACATCGGTGTAATTCAGACATGCATTTCTTGCTCACATGGCCAAGATGACAATGCCACATGTAAGAGTCTAATTGATTATCTTTTCGAGCACCCTTGTTGCTCGCTTCGATATTGAAAATGTCATTGGATACGTCCAATGTATAAATGTCATTGCTTAAAATTCTAGTCCCATAAAGAACGCCATTCAAAGTTATATAAAAACAATTGTTACTAAAATTTAAATGTTACCTATTTCTATTTAAATAAGAAATAGAAATGATATTCTTTATCAACGAAGGAACATAAAAGCAATTGTCTAGTTCTAAGACAAGTCCTGTAGGGAGTTTCAACAAATACGTTCCGATGGCGAGTGTAGCAACCTTTGCTCCATTCCCAACATGTAAATTTGACTCTCCCTTGACGAGTATTCTTCTATTCTTTAGCCCATGTATGTTATTACATATATGTGAACTACACCCGGTATCCAATACCCAAGTGTCTAAGAAAATAGAATGATAATCAATAACGAAGATATCCAAAGAGGATGGGGCATCAGATGCCTTCTTCTTCTTCACGAACTCAAGATAAATCTTGCAGTTTCTTCGCTAATAGCCCTCCTTGCCACAATGATGGCAAGTGCCCTTTTGGGCTTGTTTTGCCTTCTTAGCCTTCTTCTTCCCCTTTTGTTGTTCCTTTGACTTCCTCTTAGAATCTTTCTTTGAGGAATCAACTAACAGCACCGTCCCCTGCTCATGCTTCACAGAAGGCTCAACAGTCTTCAGTATGTTGAGCAGTACCATCGATGAACCTTCTTGCATCTCAGAGTTGAAGAGGAGCTTGGAGACTTTGAACCTTTTGGATCTCACTTGATAATCAAACAACTCATAGAGATGAAATACTATGGTATGAGCATCCATATGCTCATGCTGCTTCTACAGCTCGGGTACCATCACGGCTTGCATAATGCAACTCAATAGTTCAGAGTCACTCACATATTTCTGATGGGACAACAATTGGTCCGAAGTTGCGTCATCACTAGGACGGGCGGGAAGAGGCGCTTCGAGGACATATGCAAGCTTTTCAGCCTTGAGAACAGTTCTCAAGTTTCTAATCCAGTCCAAGAAGTTCGACCGAGTCAATTTATTTGAATCCAAAATGGAATGCAAATTCAAGGACATCATGATCAATTAATTAACCAAGAAATACAAATCAAGCATATATGAGAAAATAATTTTAAAATGCATCAACATACATTTACAAAATCCCATTCATTTTTCAAATTTCAAAAATCCCTCAAAATTAATTCGGGAGATCCTAGGTCCATCTCCGAATGAGTTGATATCCAACATAGATAAGAACAACCTTGGAGAGAGTCCAACAAGCCATTCTTAGCTATGATGGTAGGTATCAAATATACCAATTGCATATCACATATATGCAACTATCACAATGTGCTATCAACTAATTGAATGTTCACACATACATTGGGTTGTTAACTCATTAACAAGTATGTATCATATGCATGACACCCAACTTCACCTCCCTTCACATCGACCTTGGAGAGAGTCCAACAAACCGATGCTCCAAGTTAAAGCCGACCCATTAATCGCGAAATAGTTTTAATGTGGATAGAGCGCATTCAACCAATTAGCCAGGCTTGGAGAAAGTCTAACAACTCAAACTAACGATTGACCTCTGACTCTTACCATATTAGTAATAAAATATTCCAATGGTTTGAACATGTTCAGGTTCGAGCCGGACTTGGAGAGAGTCAAACAACCCAAACAAGAAACGGAACTCTGGTTCTAAGCATATTAATGGAAGGTGTAGGCTTTAATAATGTGTAAGGGTTTTAAAGTCTCATCCTCTTTTTCATGCAAATAATTATTATCTACATGACATGACACACATGATATACATCTACATGTCACAACATGCATGACATAATGATATGCATCTAATGCAATTACATGACATACAATTATGACAAATACAAATAGTTTCCTTATTTGTCATAATTATTTTTGAAATAAAATATATTTTAGATTTGATTTCTCAAATCAAGTCATGATTAAATTAGGGAATAAATTTTCAAATCTAATCACATATTTTATTTATGGAAAGTGTTAATTAAGGGAAGTCAAATCTAATTTAGGAAATAAATTTTCTAAATTGTAATTTCCTAATCATATTAGGAAACTTCCAATTTGAATTTCTTTACAAATTAAAATTTTAATAAATACTTCTAAACTTTCTAAAAGTAGAATATTTCCATAAATACAATTATGACTATCGCAAAAATAATTTTACGATTATGTCGAAACATAGTCGGGCTCTGATACCACTGTTGGATTTCCCCGACACCGCGACGAGTGTGTGTTCGAACACGTTTCGTAAACATGCACACAACGGAAGAAAAAACAAGTAATAAACTAATTTTATTACAATACACACATCACACGCATGCAGGATACAACATGTGTAGAGATAATTGCTATTTAAAATTTTGCAATAAAAGGAAATTTATTCTAGTTATACCTGACGTATCACGTGTAGCGAAAATGACATCAACCATAGCGACCCTCGCTAGAATCACCTCTATCCGTTGTTAGGGATCGTTTGGAAGCTAGAGGGGGGGGTGAATAGCATTTTTCGGTTTCTACAAAAATGATTAGCGGAAGCAAACATAAATAATATATGTAAAAATAATAACAATGCAAACAAAGCCTTTTACGTGGTTCGGAGATAGCACTCCTACTCCACGGCGATCCTTAAGGTGGATCAATCCAAGCAAATCCACTAAGAAGCTTTCTTTACAACACAACTCCTCTTCTTTACAAAGAATGAAGATTTAAGCTTAAAGAGAAGAGGAGGAGATTTAAATCACTTAGAAAGCTAGAGAATTCGTGGAGGTTTTTGAGAAGGATTAGAGAATAAGCATTAACCCCAAAAACCTCCACCAGCCCTCTTTTTATAGAGAAGAGGCTGATTTTCCGTTGAGCACGCGATCAAGACCGATGTACAATATCACGATCACGCGTGGTTAACGACTTCTGAATAGCCGGATTCGCGGGATTCAGAGTCATTTCATCCAACGACACTTTCATCAGTCGACTGATCCCTCCATCAGTCGATTGATGGAGTGATCAGTCGAGTGATCGTCGGCCGCAGTCGAGTGCGTCTCCATTCTGTGCTCGTATTTGCGTTTATCACCGACCGCCATCGCGCGGCCGATCGATCGCAACATCACCGATCCGCCGATCAAAATAATGATCGATGGTCGTGGTTTCATCCTCGACTTGTGAGTAATTCACACTTGATTTCACCCCAGACCTAGACTTAACCTCCTAGCTCTTCCTTAAGCTTTGCGCCTCAGATCCCTCCTCCGACTTGTTCATCCTTTGCGCTTTGCTTCCAAGAGCTTCCTTCGGTTTTGTCATGTCTAGGGTTTTCCTTTGCCAAAGCGTGCTTGGACTTTACGCCGCCAAGTCTATATGCTTGGACTTATGCTGCCAAGACTTGCCCTTGGACTTACTTTGCCAAAGTTTGTTTGGACTTAATGTCGCCAAGACAACATGCTTGGTCTTATGCCACCAAACCTTTACCTTGGACTTCTCTTGCCAAGATCATACTTGGACTTTGCTTTCACAAAGTCTTCATACTTGGATTTCCCTGTCACTTGAACACATTCACAATTAGATCATAATTTGTTGCCTAACTTAGATGATTATCCAAACATCAAAACATATAAATGCTTGGGGCATTGTTGCACCAACAATCTCCCCCTTTTTGATGTTTGGCAATCATTTAAGTTAGGTCTTTTAAAGATACACACATAATCATATGATCATATATCCAATTCTAACTTAAACATTTCTTCTCCCCCTTTGACATACATCAAAAAGAGAAGAAATCATATATTCCATAGAAGAGTTGAAAATATTGAAATCTTGAACTAAGGTATATAATTGAAAATTATCTCCCCCTTAATCCAAGATATAGTTCATGATGAGTAACAAAAACATGTGGAGCAAAAATCTATCAGACAATTTGAAGATTTAAATCCTAACTTTGCACCAACAATGTTCATTTAGGATGAAAAAGATAAAATTGTGAAACTCCCCCTAAAGCGCCACATTAACCAGTTACACAAGTTGTTTATACCCAATATTGTCAAGCTAGAGTTTTAGGAAATCAAAGATACACTAAATATCAGAAAATGGAGCCATTTTTCCGAAAACACAGGTATCACGATCGTTTCGAACTACTGACGATACGCCTGTAATACGAAATTCAAATTTGCATTAGAAATTCCACAAATCTCGAAAAATCACGAAAATTTGCATACACATTTCTGAAATCATACTTTATCAAGGAAAAATATTTTGAAAAATATATGTTTTCCAGATTTTGAGATTGGTACAAACTTGAAAACTCACAGAAGTTCTAATGTTTTTGCAAACTTTGTATCACTTTTGTGTTTCACTTGAAAACTGTTTTTCAAAATATGATAAACATAGTTTAAAATATATTTTATTTGACATTTCCAATCATGTTCTTGGAGCCATATGCACATCAATTGTGTATAAGCTTTCCCAATGATTTGTCCAATGAAGGATCAATGTCTCTAGATGACACCTTGGTCCATAGTAATGCATCATAACAAGCATGATGAACCAAGTGCATCTTCCTAACATCTCACATGTTGTCTAGGTGGCTCAATACAAAAATCATGGTTTCCTAAGTATTTTGTGAGATGGTTAAAGGTATAAATCCTAGTATTTCTATAGGATCATGCAAACCTACACCTTTACTCAACCAAGCACATTCCAAGTTCTCTCCTAAGTGATGAGAATTCTACCTCGGGGAGAGCCTTGGTAAATATGTCGGCTAGGTTGGACTTGGATTCAATGTAATTGAGCTCAATGTCCCCCTTAGCCACATGGTCTCTAATGAAGTAATGTTTCACTTCAATGTGCTTGGTCATAGAGTGATGCACCGGATTTTTGGTCAAGTTAATGGTGCTCACATTATCACAAAATACTTTCATGTTGGAGTAAGATAGCTCATAATCTTCTAAGGTATATTTCATCCATAAGAGTTGAGCTACACAACCACCCATAGCCACATATTCGGCCTCGGTGGTGGATAAAGCAACACAAGGTTGCTTCCTACTACTCCAACTCACTAGGGAGGACCCAAGGAATTGGCATCCACCACTAGTACTCTTCCGATCCAATTTGCAACCGGCATAATCGGAATCGGTGTACCCAATCAAATCAAAGGACCTAGTCCTAGGGTACCATAGACCTACATTTAGTGTGCCTTTAACATATCTTAAAATTCTCTTAACAGCAACTAAATGAGATTCCTTAGCACATGATTGATACCTAGCATACATACCAACCGCAAATAATATGTCGGGTCTGCTAGCGGTTAAATACAAGAGGCTACCAATCATGCTCCTATAAAGGGTAAGATCTATTTGTTTTCCTTCACTATCACTATCTATTTTAGTATTGGTTGTCATTGGAGTCGACACTACTTTAGCATTTTCCAAACCAAATTTCTTAATCATTTCCTTAGCATATTTGGTTTGATAAATGTAAATTCCTTCACTTGTTTGTTTAACTTGCAATCCTAGGAAGAAATTTAACTCTCCAACTAGACTCATCTCAAACTCTTTTTCCATATTTTGAATAAAGTCTTGAAGAAGTTCATCATTTGTTGACCCAAAGATAATGTCATCAACATACACTTGGGCTACAAAGATGTCATTAGATGTTGACTTTATAAAGAGAGTTTGATCTATACTACCCCTTTTGAAATCCTTAGAGATTAGGAAAGATGATAATCTTTCATACCAAGCCCGGGGAGCTTGTTTCAAACCATATAAGGCTTTCCTAAGCTTGTATACATGGTTTGGGTAGTCCGTATTTTCAAACCCGGGAGGTTGTTCTACATACACCTCTTCCTTAATAAACCCATTTATGAATGCCGATTTGACATCCATTTGATGGAGTTTGAAACCCATATAGGAGGCATATGCTAAAAGTATTCTAATGGACTCTAACCTAGCAACCGGGGCATATGTTTCATCATAATCAAGTCCTTCAACTTGATTAAAACCCCTTGCAACTAGTCGTGCTTTATTTCTAGTGATATTCCCTTTGTCATCTAGTTTGTTCCTAAAGACCCATCGTGTAGTAATAATAGTGTTTTCACTTGGTCTAGGAACTAACTCCCATACTTGACTCCTTTCAAATTGAGCCAATTCATCTTGCATTGCTAAGATCCAATCCGGATCAAGTAATGCATCTTTAATTATTTTAGGCTCAATTTGAGAAATTAGAGCTATATGACTAGTAGGATCCCTATGGAATGACCTAATCCTAACTCCTTGAGATAATTCACCCACAATTTGATCTAAGGGGTGACTTTGATGAACTCTTATGGTTCTAGGAGGTGTATAAATTTGATTTTGATCATGATCAACCTCAATCCTACGCTCATCATTGGAATCATTCCTTACTCCCCCTTGATCCAATCCTCCCCCTTGATCATTACCCCCTAAGGTTAAATCTTGCAATTGTTGGGTAATTTCTTGATTTTCATTATTAATATCATCATCAATAGGGGATTTTCTAGGGTAAGTATTGGAAGCTTCATCAAATTGGATATTTGAAGATTCTTCAATCTTTTGAGTCCTTTTATTATACACTCTATACCCTACACTAGTGGATGAGTATCCAACTAGGATTCCCTCATCCGCTTTGGACTCAAACTTACCTAGGTTGTCTTTGGTATTTAAGATATAAACTTTACATCCAAAGACCTTAAAATAATGAATTGTTGAAATTGTACCATTCCACAATTCAAATGGAGTTTTTCCTAAAAACCTATGAATCAATACCCTATTTTGGATATAGCAAGCGGTATTAACCACTTCCGCCCACAAGTAGCTAGGTAAGGAGTATGCATTAAGCATTGTCCTAGCCTCTTCTTGTAGGACACGAATTTTCCTTTCCACAACCCCATTTTGTTGAGGTGTTCTAGGACAAGAAAATTCATGCTTGTACCCTTGTTCTAAGCAAAAATTTGAAAAATTAGAATTCTCAAATTCTCCACCATGATCAATTTAACATCAAAGTTTGCATCACATAATTGGCTTACACTAAGTAAATTAAATTTCATATTTTTAACTAATAGAACTTTATGAATGACAAGATTGAGAGATACCTCAATGATGCTCTTTCCTAGAATTTTAAGTTTACTGCTATTACCAAATGACACTTTTCCTTTGCTAGTATGGTTGATAGTGGAGAATTTTCTCTCATCCCCGGTCATATGCTTTGAGCATCCACTATCAACTATCCACAAGCTTGGTTCTTCTACCTATATCACATAAAAAATACAATCCTTAGGTACCCAAATCTTAGGACCACTAGCATCAATTATAAATTTCTTAGATACCCATGCCTTTCTCCCCTTGCTTTTAATCATTGATTTTCTACTAACAAGGGATGCAAATGCTACCTCTTTCTCCTTAGGTCTATATCCTAATCCTGCCTTATTGTAAATTGCTCTTTGATCCTTAATAATCATATATAGATATTTAGAACCATTAGTGAACTTTTCTAGGCATGCTCTTAATTAACCTATTTCTTTTCTTAACTCATCATTTTCATCCCTAAGAGTACATTCATCAATATCACTAGATGGTTTGCAACATGATGAATCTACACTCTTAAGTGATTTGATTTCTAATTTTAGATCCTTAACCCTAATTTTTGATCTATTTAAAGCATTTTGTAAACATGCAATAGTCTTATAAAGTAAATCTACTTTAGGTGAGTTATTTACCTCATCATCATCACTTGATGATGATTCATCACTTGAAGAGGAAGAGGACTCCCCGCTTGAGCTCCCGACTTCTTCCTCTAGTGCCATAAGGGCTTGGTTCCGGGTGGCATGACATACTTCCTCATCGTCGGAAGACTCCTCCATACTTAGAGTGTCCCACGTTTGTGCCACCATTGCCTCCTTCTTCTTCTTCTCCTTCTTTTCCTTCTTTTTCTTTTCCTTCTCCTCCTTCTTTTTTAGTTCCGGGCAATTTGGCTTTATATGCCCTTTCTTGTTGCAACCAAAACACATCACGTTAGAGATAGAATTTGAATTACTTGAAGATTTACCTCTTGAGGATTGGAACATCCTCTTCACGTCTTTCTTGGTGAGTCTCCTTGACTTCCCATCGAACTTCTTGACGTAATGTGCCACCTCACTTGCCGACAACTCATCTTCACTACTTGATGAGTCTTCCTCGGATTCGGATGAGGAGGACACTTCCTTCTTCTCCTTCTTCTTCTTCTCCTTCTTTCCTACAAAAGGAGCTATACCCTTCTCTTTGGATGAAGTGTTAGCTTGTTCATGTAATTGAAATTCACAAAAAAGTTTATCTAACTTGACTAATGAAAGATCCCTAGAGACCTTATAGGCATCTACCATTGAGGCCCATAAGGTGGTCCTAGGGAAAGCTTGTAATACATACCTTACAAGGTCTCGGTTATCGACCTTTTCACCTATAACGTGTAATCCATTGACTACTTCCTTGAAACGCCCGTGCATTTGGCTCACGGTCTCGTTTGTCTTCATAGTGAAGCTTTGGAGTTGGCCAATCAAAAGATCCCTCTTGGCCCTTCTTGTCTCTTTGGATCCTTCGTTGAGTTCGATGAGCTTCTCCCAAAGCTCTTTTGCGGAGTTGAAGGGCCCGACCTTAGAGAGTTGCTCCTTGGATAGACCACATTGAAGTGTGGTCGTTGCTTTTGCATTTGCTTGTGCTTTCTTGGTCATCTCTCTTGTCCAATCTTTTGTCGGTAGTGGTGCTTCGAATTCATCGACCGGCTTCTCAAAATCATCTACAACACTAAACCAATTCTCAATATCGTTCATTAAATAATACTCCATCCTACCTTTCCAATATCTGAAATCGTTGCCGTCGAAGAACGGAGGCCTCGCCGTGCTATACCCCTCTTGAAATGTCATCTTTTCTCCGGTTGATTACTAGATCTTCCGATGCGATCCGGGCTTTGATATCACTTGTTAGGGATCGTTTGGAAGCTAGAGGGGGGGTGAATAGTGTTTTTCGGTTTCTACAAAAATGATTAGCGGAAGCAAACATAAATAATATATGTAAAAACAATAACAATGCAAACAAAGCCTTTTACGTGGTTCGGAGATAGCGCTCCTACTCCACGGCGATCCTTAAGGTGGATCAATCCAAGCAAATCCACTAAGAAGCTTTCTTTACAACACAACTCCTCTTCTTTACAAAGAATGAAGATTTAAGCTTAAAGAGAAGAGGAGGAGATTTAAATCACTTAGAAAGCTAGAAAATTCGTGGAGGCTTTTGAGAAGGATTAGAGAATAAGCATTAACCCCAAAAACCTCCACCAACCCTCTTTTTATAGAGAAGAGGCTGATTTTTCCATTGGAGCACGATCAGTCGACTGATGTACAGCATCAATCGACTGCTGGCGTGGTTAACGGCTTCTGAATAGCCAGATTCGCGGGATTCAGAGTCGTTTCATCCAATAGCACTTTTATCAGTCGACTGATCCCTCCATCAGTCGACTGATGGAGTGATCAGTCGAGTGATCGTCGGCCGCAGTCGAGTGCGACTCCATTCAGACTCAGATTTACGTTTATCGATTGATCGCCATGTTGGCGGATCGATCGCAACATCGATCGGCCGCCTTGATCAAATGATCGATGGTCGAGTTTCATCCCGACTCGCCGAGCACGACGGTCGACCGATACATTGTATCCCGATCGATACTCATCAAGTGTGAGTAATTCACACTTGATTTCACCCCCTAGACCTAGACTTAACCTCCTAGCTCTTCCTTAAGCTTTGCGCCTCCAGGATCCCTCCGAGTCCGTGACTTGTTCATCCTTTGCACTTTGCTTCCAAGAGCTTCCTTCGGTTTTGTCATGTCTAGGGTTTTCCTTTGCCAAAGCGTGCTTGAACTTTACGTCGCCAAGTCTACATGCTTGGACTTATGCTGCCAAGACTTGCCCTTGGACTTCCTTTGCCAAAGTTTGTTTGGACTTAATGCCGCCAAGACAACATGCTTAGTCTTTTGCCGCCAAACCTTTACCTTGGACTTCTCTTGCCAAGATCATACTTGGACTTTGCTTTTACCAAGTCTTCATACTTGGATTTCCCTGTCACTTGAACACGTTCACAATTAGATCACAATTTGTTGCCTAACTTAGATGATTATCCAAACATCAAAACATATAAATGCTTGGGGCATTGTTGCACCAACATCCGTATCCACACCGAGTATCGTCGGGATAGCTTTAGAAAGTCATGAGCCTCGTCTTTGCAAAAGTCACTAGCCTCGAGTCGAAGACAATGTGATCTGAGAAACGATCACAATCCGAATCAAATTTGGATCTAAAAATGATCTCTACGAACTCGCTTCTCGGAAGCAGTTTTCGTCAACCAATTGACGAAACCATGGACCTCCACCTATGAGGATTGCCGGAGATCCAATCCTCGGCAAGTAAGTCATTGTCGGAGCGCAAAATGCCGACCAAACAACCTCTCTACAAAGAGAGAAACAAGGTGTCCAAAACTGGCCAAAGGATTGGTCGGTTGCTCCTTGGTCGCTGGCGGCCAAGGGTGGTTGGCCGGAGGCTGAGGGTGGCCCAAGGGTGGCCGACAGCTGGTGGTTGGCCAGCGGCAAGGAGGTGGCAACAACCAAGTTGGACGACAACTCCAAGGGGGCAACAAGGGTAACGAGGAAGAAGAGGAGGCTAGCTATTTCCAAAAATAACTCTTACAGTTTTTCAAAAACCCTAAAGCCGTGTTTTTATAGAGTGTGTGTTTCTTGACCATCAAGAAACCTTCTCCTAGGAGTTATTGGTTCATAACCAAAACCCGTTAACCCGCTCTAATATCTTAAGTTAAAATAAACCAAATCGCATTGGTCTATTTTAAGTTAAAACGAACCGAATCAACTTTGGTTCATTCGTTTAAAACAAACCAAACCACTTTGGTTTATTGTCCACCATTGGATTAGAACCAAACAAATTTTGTTCATCCATCACGTCTTCATAAAACTCGGCCCATCCATGCTTCCGATGCAACTGAAACCATTTCATACTCGCTCTTTGTTTGGTCTAACCAAACCTTATCTCTCTCGATCTGAGAATCCTATTCTCAAACTCGTTTTAAATCCTTCGGATTATGCTCGTTATGCGTGTGACCAAATAGGTTTCCAGTTTATGCTGGTCATCTATAATTAACCATTAATTATAGAACGATCATGAGTGACACCTAGTAGTACATCATGATCCCCAATTAACCAAAAAATCAACGGTTGATCCCAGAACACTTTTGAAACCCTTCAGCAGCTATAGTAAATCGCGCCCCGTTCCCTTCACTCATCTTATACCCACTTGGTTCAGGACATGGTCTATAGTGTCAGTCTCCATTAGGCTGACTACGTCACACCTAGCCCAAGTATTACTTCCTCATGCTACGGATTCTAGTTACTGCACATGTATCCTAGAGTACCTTACTCTAAACATGTAATGCTTTAGTCAAAGACTTTAGTAACAATCCGACGAGAGGCAAAAGGTATACATCTCCTCGCAAGGAGTGGTGAATCCTTTGTAGGTTATTCAAACACCTTCGACCACTTCAACTTATACCCAATCATCTCGGGTCCACATCTCCTCGTAAATGCTTGCTTAAGATGTCAAAGCATAAGTCTTCATGACCAAGATGACTTAAATACTGCAAGTCGAAGGAACATCGCACTTAAGCTGCAGTAAGAACTTCATTGACATATCCATATATGCAGAGAACCATATGAAGTCTTACAACTAGTCACTCCAATGAACTAGTTACCATAACTAGCATCCACAATTAACTCCGGACATCCCAATGTCTCTGGCCAGTAAGGAACAACTGCTTTGATAAACTAAAAGAGTACACCTCGTGTTAGTCTCAACAGAATCGATGGTGTTCGAATGCATCAATTCATCGACTAGGGATAATTCAAATACATCACAATTACACATGTAGAGATACTCATTAGTTGTGATCCAATCACAAATTCTCTCATGTTTTGAATCATATTACGGACATTCCGTAACTGAGTTTAAGATCCATTCAAACACATGAAAATATGTATACTCAAATAGTGAATCTTCATTTATCAAATAAATGGTACAACCATAAAGCAATTGCCTTATAACACCTCTAATATATTACCAACATACTCAAATAGTGAATCTTCATTTATAAAATAAATGGTACAACCATAAAGCGATTGTCTTAGGACATCTCTCATATACAACTAACAAACTCCCACTTGGCATAATGCCAATTGCCATGGTATCCAATACCATAAGCTCTAACATGACCCTCAAACTTACTTTGAGGAAATACTTTAGTTAAAGGATCCGCTAAGTTCCTTTAAGTGGGAATCTTCTCGATTTGTATATCCTTCCTACTAATGATCTCCCTTGTTAGATGATAGTGGCGAAGCACATGTTTGGATTGTTGATGAGACCACATCTAGTTCAGAGATGAACTTCTTGATCCAAACCGCTTCCTTTGCTCCTTCCGAAGTAGTAATATATTCTGCCTCAGTGGCAGAATCTGCTATAGTGTCTTGCTTGGAACCTTTCCATCTTATTGCGCCTCCTCTTGGTTGGGCGGCAAGAAGCAAGAAGGAAGAGAAGCCTTGGGCGGCTAGGGTTTCCAACATGAAAGTTGATTATAATTCATAAAACCCTTAAGCCATGTTTTTATAGAGAACACATTCTCCTTACGGTTATTAGTTTATAACCAAAATCCATTAACTCGTTCCATTAACTTAAGTTAAAATAAACCAAACTGCATTGGTCTATTTTAAGTTAAAACGAACCGAACCAATTTCGGTTCATTCATTTAAAATAAACCAAAACCCTTTGGTTTGTTTTCCACCTTTGGATTAGAACCAAACCAATTTGGTTCATTCATCAAGTCTTCATAAGACTCGACCCATTCATGCTTCTAATGCGACTGAAATAATTTCAAGCTCGCTCTTTGTTTGGTCCAACCAAACCATGTCTCTCTCGATATGAGAATCCTATTCTCAATCTCGTTTTAAATCCTTCGAATTACACTCGTTGTGCATGTGACCAAATAGGTTTCTGATTTATGTTGGTCATCTATAATTAACCATTAATTATAGAACGATCATGAGTGGCACCTAGTAGTACATCATGATTCCCAATTAATCGAAAAATCAACGGTTGACCACATAACAACTTCTGAAACCTTTTAGCAGCTACAGTAAATCATGCCCCGTTCCCTTCATTCATCTTTTACCCATTTGGTTCAGGACATGATCTATGTGTCAATCCTCACTAGGCTGACTACGTTACACCTAGCCTAAGTATTACTTCCTTGTCCTATGAATTCTAGTTACTGCATATGTATCCAAGAGTATCATACTCTAAACATGTAATGCTTTGGCCAAAGACTTTAGTAACATTCTGATGAGAGGTCATAGGGTATACATCTCCTCGCAAGGAGTGGTGAATCTTCTGTATGCTATTCAAACACTTTCGGCCACTTCGACTTATACCCAATCATCCCGGGTCCACATCTCCTCGAAGATGCTTGCTTAAGATGTCAAAGCATAAGTCTCCATGACCAAGATGACTTGAATACCGCAAGTCGAAGGAACATCGTACTTAAGCTGCAGTGAGATCTTCATTGGCATATCCATATATACAGAGAACCATATGAAGTCTTACTGCTAGTCACTCCAATGAACTAGTTACCATAACTAGCATCCACGATTAACTCCAGACATCCCTATGTCTCCAGCCAGGGAGGAACAACTGATTGGATAAACCAAAGAGTATAACTCGTGCTAGTCTCAACAGAATTGATGGTGTCCGAATACATCAATTCATTGACTAGGGATAATTTCAATACATCATAATTACACATGTACTCACTAATTGTAATTCAATCACAAATTCTCTCATGCTGTGAATCACATTGTGGACATTCAGCAAATGAGTTTAAGATCCAATCAAATACATGAAAATATGTATACTCAAATAGTGAATCTTCATTTATCAAATAAATGGTACAACCATAAAGCGATTGCCTTAGGACATCTATCATATACAACTAACACAACCTTCATATTCTTAGTCGTCGGTATCAGTACTTATAATTGTCACTTTAATACTCGTACTTCGCTTCTTAATCGAGGCTTTCATCGTTGTATTTTCCTTTAAGAGGAGAGGGGGTTTGTCTCTCTACCTCGAGATTTCTCGTAGTTTTGTAATCGCCATCTCCTACCTCCAACGAGGAAGAGAAGTTTTATTGAATTGCCCTCCGTACACGGTCACAGACTGCTAGGGCCTTGGATTAGCAGTTGGTAGGCTGTGAACCAAGTAAAACTAAGCCTTGTTCATTTACTTTCCGTTGTACATTTTACTCTTGCTTGTGTTTTAATCGTATTGATGAAAAGAATTCACGTGCGCTATTCACCCCCTCTAGCACTCTTTTTACGATCCAAAATGACCCCATCAACCCTCGACTGACACTAGTACCATCTTCATAGGCCAACTAGAAGGAGGTCTTTGCCTTCCTATTCCCAAACCCCTCTTTCACATCCTAACCTAAACTCCATTCAAATTTTTATCGGAACCCTAATTGTATTCCAGCACCTTAACATCCTCCAAAGTCCCCACATCTTCCACTGCCTTTACCAACTTAAGATAGTTGATACAGGCATGTTCTACTTTATGGAACACCAAGATCATCAATTCTAACCGACATTCCCACCTCTCACAAGGGTTGAAAAGAATTGTACCTCTATGTTCCTCTAGATCCAGTTAGCGCAATCAACCCATGTATGAAGTGGTTTTGATGTGTGTGGCAAAGGGTTTAAGTTAGGGTTGATTATGTGATTTGATATGTGTGTTTAAGTTATGCAGGACTTAGTAAATCGCACATGGTTAGCTTGATGAAGCTTTGGCGAGTTCACCATCTCATGGCTCGGGTCCTTGAGTCGGTGAAGGATGGCATTACAGAAGCCATGCACTTAGTGCATCCAAGGGATCATTGGACAAGAAGCATTGGAGTGAAGCCAAAGGAAGCATACTTCAAGGCGAGACTTGAAGGATGACATTGCAGAAGCCGTGCGCTTGGTGCATCCGAGGGACATGGTCGGACGAAGAGAGCTTCGAGGCGAGGGACTTCATGGGAGATGAGAGTGAACGAATGTAGCCCAGGATGGGGTAGCTCATAGGTGAACTTGGCCAAATGGCTAAGTCAAGTGTCGAATGCTCAAACTTATGTTTGAGGTTTTACCCGACGTTTGGACAAGTTGGATGCTCAAACATGAGTTTGAGGTTTCTGCCCGACGATTGGAAGTGTCAGATGCTCAAATAAGTGGTTTGAGGTTTACTCGACCGTCGGATTCTCAAACAAGTGATTGTTTGAGAAACTACCCGATCAGAATAGCAATGGCCGCCCGAGTCGATCGATTATTAACCGTGTTCGATCGAGGAGTTTTGGCCCAAAGAATGATCGCCAAGGGATGACAATCAATTGTTGCTCCATCAGTCAACTGCCAAGGGACGATAGTCGACTGATGAAGGTGAACACGGGCATAGAATTGCTCGTAGCTGACTTATCAGTCGGCTATGCAAGCAACAGTTGACTGCTGATAGTAGCAGTCGACTGCCAAGGCTACCATTGGACTACAATGGTCGCGATCTGATGTGGTCAGAAGCCATTGGAATGGTAGCAGTCGATTGATGTCATTCAACAGTCGACTGCTGCATGCCCAACGAGAAGAAACCCTTCTTCCCTATAAAAAGAGGGGTTGGGTGCCTTTGGGAGGTTAATGTTTAACTCCCATTCATACTCCCAAGTGCCCTAAATGACTTTCACTCCTCTTCCTTGTGTTTACTTCTATTTTATTGTAAGAGGGATTGATTTATTGTAAAGAGGTTACCTCCACCTTGTTGAGCTAAAGGAGAGATTAGTGAATTTGGTTGTGGGAGTGATTCGCCATACGAATCGTCCATGGATTAGCGATAAGGGCCGTGAACCACGTTACATCCTTGAGTTTGCGAATTGCTCTTTTCTCTTTACTTTGTGTTTTGTTTTAATTGTCTTTGATTTAGCATTATATTTCCGCTGCGCTAACCTTGATTGTAGATGATTAAGCAAATGATTTCTATTGACGAACATCTAGGCTATTCAACCCCCTTTCTAGCCGGGTCACGATCCTCCAACAAGTGGTATCAGAGCGAGGAGCTTGTTGACGGACTCATCACCAAAATAAACACGACAATGAAATGGCTGGCTCAAACATTCATCTGCCAAAATTCGAAGGGGACTTCGCTTGGTGGAAAAAGCGTATGGAGGTATTCTTCGAAACAAATTTTGATATTATGGTTATTATGGAAACTGGTTTCGATATACCTAGCGATAAAGAAGGGAAGCCAATCGAAAAATCAAGGTGGACTAAGAAGCAAAGAGAGGAGCACCTTGCAAATTCAAAAGCCAAGCACCATCTCTACAACGTGCTCCCTCAACAAGAAATAAATAGGATTGGAGAGTGCTCAGGCGCCAAGGAAATATGGGAAAAATTGATAGAGCTTCATGATGACATCTCCGAAGCCAAGTTAGCAAGAAGGGACCTTCTCCGATCTCAACTCAACAATATAAACTAGATAAAGGAGAAAAGGTACTTTCTTTGCATTCAAGATTCAAAGAAATTATTAATGGGTTATCAAGTGTAGGTGAGAAGCTATCAAACCAGGATATGATCATGAAGGCTATAGATGCATTTCCTCGGTCATCAAAGTGGAGCTTAATGGTGGATTTTTTCTACATCTCAAAGAATCTAGAGGTAAGTACCCTAGAAGAATTCTTTTCTACCATGGAATTGCATGAAACCAGGCTTGAAGGAATAGTTGAAGATCCAATCAAGTAGTCAAGGGGAGTAGCACTAATGGCCGACAAAGGAAAGAAGAAGAAGGAGACTCCACCCTCCTCATCCGATGACGAATCTTCTGTTGGTGCAATCGGCTCGGGTTGACTCGAGTTTGACTCGAGCAGTATTTTGATGATAGACAAAACTTATGACATGGGATTGTCATAGGAAAGTCCAAAGCATTGTGAAGCCGTGCGCTTGGTGCTTCGTGAGAAATGCATTGCGAAGTCGTGCGCTTGGTGCATGTGAGAAGTCTTGAGGACTTGGCAAGTTCACTAGGCTCGGGGTCCTTAAGTCGGTGAAGGATGGCATTGCGAAGTCGTGCACTTGATGCATCCGAGGGACTGCCGGACGGGGAGCGAATGGAGTGAGGCCCAAGGGAAGCATAATTCGAGGGCAAGAGACGTGAAGGATGTCGTTGTGAAGCCGTGCGCTTGGCACATCCGAGGGATGTAGGCCGAGGGAAGAGAGCTTCGGTGGGGAACTCCATGAGGGATAAGGTGTATTTAGCCAAGTGGCTAAGACTGAGTGTCAGATGCTCAAACAACTTGGTGTTTGAGGTTTTACCCGACATCAGTCGACTGGCATAGGTGTCAGTCGACTGATCCAAGTCGACTAGGGTTCAACTGGTGTTCGTGACCGGTCCGGGCCGATCACCGATCGCCGAGGAAGCCTCGACCGATAACACCATCACGATCGATTATGGAGATCACCGATCGATCGGGTGTTTTCAGCCACAGAATGTCTTCCAGTCGAGTGTTGCTCGTGCCAGCACTCGACTGATGGTATCATCAGTCGACTTATGGGTATCATCAGTCGACTAATGGGTGATCCATTGGAACTTGACCAACGTGGATCTGGCCGTTGTGAGACAACGGCTACAAGACTAGTCAACTAATGGTCACGATCAGTCGACTAATGGGCGCAAAATCAGGTTGATGTAGGTTATAAATGGAGCTCAAGATGAAGGATTTCGCCAAGACATTTGTGAAGCTTTTGAAGGGGAATTGCTACTGCATTCCAGACCTTCAAGAGCCATCTAAAGCAAGCAATAAGCAAAGGTTTCAAAGCAAGCGTTGTAAAGTGTTCTTTACGTGTATTTCGTATTTGTCTTTCTATTTCTTGTATTTCATATTACTTGGTGTAATTGCTTGTGAGAGATTTCTCCACCTCCGACGTGTTGTCGAGAAGGAGTGTTGTTAGTGTCGTGCGTATAACACGAGCTCGTTGAGCTCACCCCGTGGAGTAGGAACCATTCAGTTCCGAACAACGTATATCTTGTGTACTGCGTGTGATTGTATTGTTGTTATTATTTCTATTGTTTCCGCTGCGTATATTAACAACAATTGTAGACAAGCACGCAAGAACGATCGTATTCCACCGTACGACGATTGAGGGCTATTCACCCCCCTCTAGCTGGCCACCAACGTTCCAACAAGTGGTATCAGAGCAAGGAGCTTGTCGAGGACTAACCGCCGACACAAGCACTACAAGATGGTCGGCTACAACCTCCAACCACCAAAATTCGAAGGAGATTTTCAATGGTGGAGAAGAAAAATGGAGGTATATCTAGAAATCGATTTTGACTTTATGCTAATCTTAGAAAATGGTTTCGAATTGCCTAGGGATGAAAGCAATAGGCAAATTGAGAAGTCAAGGTGGACCCAAGACCAAATCAAGGACTTCAAGACAAATCTCAAGGTAATCGAATTACTTAGTGATTTGATTCCTAACAACATTTGGTCTAGGCTAGGTAATTTTAGGGATGCTAAGGACCTATGGGACAAGGTGATAAGATTTCATGAAGAGCCCACATTGGTCCATGAAGAGGAAGAATGCCCATCAACATCCGGATCCGAGGATGTTGAAGAATTGCCCACCACATTCGAAGATGTTGATGATTTGGTGGAGACCTCCACCTCTAGCATTGAAAAGGAGGAGAGGCCTTCCATCCAGGAACAAGTTCAAGAAGAAGCTTCAACATCCGGAAGAAGCGAAAATTCTCTAGGTAACTCAAGTATTATGATTATAAATAAAAATCATATAACATGCTTTGAGTGTAGGGAATAAGGGCACTATAAAAGTAAGTGTCCTAAGAAGTTGAAGAAGGTTCAACCGGCAACAAAAGTCAAAAATGCTAGAGTCCCCACAATTAAGAGCAAAGAGCACATTGTGTGCTTTAAATGTAATCAAAGGGGGCATTACCGAAGCCAATGCCCTAGGGGGAGGAAGAAAGGGCAAGAAGGGGCATCTCATGTAGGGCGAGCTTCCAAAGCTAACCCTAAGGTAAATTTAGTTAATGCACCTTCAATTTCTAGGGTTAACGAGCATGTTAAAAATTATTTTAGATCTCTTGCAATTATTAGTGAAAAACATGCTGGCAGAAATAATAAGGTTTATTGTTTAGGTGCTAAGCATATAAATTTATCTAAGGATAAACCTGGGACCAATAACACTTGAACTATTTTACCTAGGGAATCAATTAGGAGAATAGAAGAAAATTTGGATATTAATCCCAAAATGTCTAGGCATATTCCTAAGAAGAAGAGGTCTTCCCAAAAATCTAATGATAAATCTAAAGGTTTTGGAACCGAAGCTCTGATACCTCTTGAAGGTGGAAACTTTGCTTCCCACTTCAACTCGGTCGCTTGTGCATGGTGATCCCATCTATGTCCCCGAATTAAAAAAAAATTAATCCTAGACAAAGAGGGATTACCCAAGCAACCGATCCATCGTCGTGTTATTCGAATAGAGTGGTCACTTGAACAAACTTGTTGTTCAAGTAACCTACCTCTTTTCTTCGATTAGCCGCGGAATAGACGATATACGGATCGTCAGTTTTATTGTTTGTCTTCGGGATCCAAGTAAATTAGCCACATACAATTGTAAACAATTATATATACATAATACAAAAGAACACTAATCAAAGTAAACAAGCTTATACCTCTTGTTATACCTCTTGATCTTCTATTGTATATCCTTCCTCCTTTTAGACGTCGTGTGGGTGATGATCTTCCAAAAGTAGAAGCCTCCTAGATCACGCTCTTCCCTTCCTTGCTCACTCCGAAAAAAGGGAAGAATAAAGCAAAACTCTTTTTCCTATCTAGAACCGACCACCAAGCTCCAAGCTTGATCCTTACCGCCGGCCAAGGAGAGGAGATGGAGTGGGCGCCGACCAAGAGCTCCAAGGGAAGAACCCTAACCCTTGTTCCCACCGGCCAAGGAGGAGAGGAAGAGGATTGGGGCGCCAGCCAAGAAGAGAAAGGAGAAGAGGGGCGCCGGCCAAAACCCAAGGAAGATAGGAGAACTTGCCGCCCAAGACTTCTCCAAACCCTAGCCGCCCAATCCTTGAAGCAAAACCTAATCCCCTTGAGTTATTCTTGCCGCCCACCTTAAGCCTCATTTATAGAGTTAGGCTTAAGCCTCCTTTCAATCTCCACCGTCGGATCTAGGGATTTAATCTCAACCGTCGGATCTAGGGATTTAATCTCAACCGTCGGATCTAGGGATTTAATCTCAACCGTCGGATCTAGGGATTTAATCTCAACCGTCGGATCTAGAGATTTAATCTCCACCGTCGAATCTAGAGATTTAATCTCCACCGTCGGATCTAGAGATTTAATCTCCACCGTCGGATCTAGAGTTCCATTTTCTACCATCGGATCTAGGCTTCATGAGGATTTTAATAGGCTGCAATAGGGACCATGAGGAGGAGTTGGATCTTGGTCACCCAATGGATCAAGCCCACATAAAGTCCGATCCATTAATGATAATGCATTCCACTAGAGGATTATCATTGATCTACCTCACCAACCCCATAAGTAAATATGGGCTCCATTTATTAATTGTACAAATATCTCCCCGTGTTTAAGATCTCCAATGTTCGTCAATTAATTAATTTACTGACAATTAATTAATTAACATCTAACTTCATGAGTAGTATCACTCAACCTTATCATCATACCGGACCAAGTCCACCTACAAGGTTTATATGATGAATCTTATAAGCTCCTCAAGGGGACATCATCATCCTAATATATAGGACATGGTTTCCTCCTATAATCAACGGCACACCATGTAAATAATATCATTTCCCAACTTACCGAGTCTATCGATTTAATCTATAAATCTCTCCAATTAGTAAATCAAAGAAATAAATACTAAGTACATGTGCCCGTTATTATATCGGGATTAAGAGCATGTACACCATAATATCCAAGGTCTGATTCAATTATGTAGTCAGCAATAAATCGAATCACCTCTATGTCGATCCTACTCAATACACACAAAGTGTACTAGTGTAATTCTATGGTCAAGACAAACCAATACCAAATCACACTACAACTATACCAATGGTTTGTCCAAAACCATCTTGGTTGTGAGCCTTTACTTATACTTTATAAGGAATTGATAACATGATCTCCTATGTGACACTACACACCATGTTATCTACGATGTAATGTATTAGACAATATGCATAACCATAAATATGCAAACAATGATCATGTGATTCTTATTTCAAAAATAAAGATGTTCATACAAAAGATAGACTTTTCAGTATACATCTCAACAATCTTCCACTTAAACTAAAAGACTATGTTGTCCTCATACTGCCATACATCTGATTCTCATTCCCTCAACATGCCTATCAAAAGCTCTCACTGGAAGGGCCTTAGTGAAAGGATCTGTCAGGTTATCCTCTGATACAATCTTGGCCATAACAACTTCTCGCTTTACGATTTCTTGTATCAGGTGGTACTTGCGCTCTATGTGTTTACTTGCCTTATGGGCTCATGGTTCCTTTGAGTTTGCAATTGTACCACTATTATCACAATAAATTGTGATAGTTCTGGGCAAACCAGGAATCACATCCAAGTCCATCAAGAAGTTCCTGAGTCATACAACTTCTTTGGCCGCCTTAGAGGCTGCCACATACTCTGCTTCCATGCTAGAGTCCGCCACGCATTTCTGCTTGACACTCCTCCATACAATGGCTCCACCTTCTAAAGTAAATACAAAACCTGAGGTAGACTTACTGTTATCCCTATCTGATTGGAATTCGGAATCTGTGTAACCCATAGGGAGTAATTGATCTGCCTGGTATACCAGCATATAATCCCTAGTCCTTCTCAGGTACTTCAATATATTCTTTACCACAGTTCAATGTTCCTATCCTGGATTATTCTGATATCTACTAACCATGCCCACAGCAAAGCAGATATCCAATCTCGTACATAGCATAGCATACATGAGGCTTCCTACTGCCGAAGCATAAGGAACCGCCTTCATCTCCTCTACCTCCTTTGATGTTCTAGGACACATCTCTTTAGATAAAGGAACTCCATACCTGAAAGGTAGAAAACTTTTCTTGGAGTTTTGCATGCAAAAACGAGCCAAAATGGTGTCTATGTATGAAGCTTGAGATAAGCACAACATTATTTTCCTGTGATCCCTTATAACCTTGATCCTAAGGATGTGTCCCACTTCTCCCAAGTCCTTCATATCAAACTGTTTGGACAACCATACCCTTACGTCCGATAATACCTTGACATTGTTGCCAATTAACAAAATGTCATCTACGTATAGTACAAGAAATACCATTACGTTTTCGTCATATCTCTTGTACACACAAGACTCATCCGGACTTTGAATAAATCCATAAGATTGGATTACCTCATCAAAGCAGATGTTCCAAGATCTCGAAGCTTGCTTCAATCCATAAATGGACCGATTAAACTTGTACACAAGATGCTCTTTGCCCTTTGCAATGAATTCCTCTGGTTGCTTCATATAGATGTTTTCCTCAAGACTTCCATTAAGGAAAGTTATCTTGACATCTATCTGCCACACCTCATAATCCATATGAGCAGCAATACATAAGAGAATCCGGATAGACTTAAGCATGGCTACTGGCGAAAAAGTCTCCTCATAATCGATACCCTCTTTCTTAGTATACCCTTTCACAACACGCCTTGCTTTGAAGGTCTCAATATTCCCGTCTATTCCTCTCTTTCTTTTGTAGATCCACTTGCATCCAATGGTTTTTACACCATTGGGTGGTTCTACTAGCTCCCAGACCTGATTTGAATCCATAGATTCTATCTCAGAATTCATTGCACTTTGCCAAGATACCGTATCTTTTATCTTGGATCGCCTCGTCATATGTCCAAGGATCAGGTTCATGTTCGCCAGGGACCAAATCAGAAGATTCTCCTAAGAGCATAAATCTATCAGGCTGTCTAACAACCCTCCCACTACGACGAAGTATCACCTGTGTATCCTCTGTAACCTGCGGTGCAGTCACTTGTGGTATATCCTCTTGTACCGATGGTACTGAAGTAGTGACTTCCTCTCTCAATTCCTCCATAACAATCTTACTCATAGGCTTGTGGTTCATCACATAGTCTTCCTCTAGAAATCTGGCATTCGTGCTAATAATCACCCTCTGATCTCTAGGACTATAAAACAAACCACCTTTCGTTCCTCTAGGATAGCCAACGAACATGCACACTTCTGTACGAGGTTCCAACTTACCAGCATCTACCTTCAGCACATGTGCTGGACTCTCCCAAATCCGAATATGTCTCAGACTAGGCTTTTACCCAGTCCACAATTATGTGGGAGTAGAAGGCACTGATTTAGATTGTACCAAGTTCAGAATATATACTGTCATATCTAGAGCATACCCCCAGAACGAATCTAGCAACTCAGAATAACTCATCATTGATCTAACCATCTTCATAAGAGTCCTATTCATTCACTCCGCTACACCATTCTGCTGGGGTGTGCCAGGTGCAGACAATTGGGATTGAATCCCAGCCTCTGATAAGTAATTCCTAAACTCTCCCAAGAGGTACTCACCACCACGATCAGATCGTAGTGTCTTGATACTTTTACCTTGATGTTTCTCCACATCGGCCTTGAATTCTTTGAACCTGTCAAAGCATTGAGACTTACGGCTGATAACTGTCATTTTGTCAGATTATTTTGGTCCTTAATATCATTTTTTTTATCCTCTCGAGTGATTAATTATCGATTATTTGTATATTTTATGAGTTGGATATATTTTTGGACCTTATTGTAAATTCTCCTAAATTCTAGACTTATATGCAAATTTTGTCTTTATTTGTAGGAGATCGAGATGAACCAATGGATTAGACTCGAGTTAAATCAAATATGGCTTCATCTAGGGCTAGAAGGACATTTTAAGCTGGATCAATCTGAACCTTTCATCATGATTGAGGGCAATTTAATCAAGAGATCAGATTTGAACGATATGGACCGTCTGATGAAAGCAGCTTGATTCTGAGCCATCTACCTAGATCTGGAGAGATCCGGTCCGTACATTTTGATCTAGACATCTGAGCTCTTTGTCCAGATTCAGCCGATCGTGATTATCTATCCAGATGGATCAGATCCGTCCATCCAGAGTTGGAGTAATTTCAGCCGTTGGATGCACATCCCATTAGTGGATTAATCAGAGTAATTAACCTAGCTATAATGGACGGATGAGATTGAAGGCTGCTTTGATCGGACGGCTACCAAAATGCATTTAATAAAACCAACACTTCTCCACCAAGGCGGCCGATACAGTTCTTCTTCATCCGCGATTTCCGCCCGATGCCTCTTCTTCCGCCGCGCTCAGCTCCTTCCCCACCGGTCGCCGGAGAGGTGGAAGGGGATCCCCTCCATTCTCCGGTGACCGGTGTCCATCTACCACCTTGAGCTCCGGCAGCCACAACACTTCATCTTCTTCACGTGCGCGCGAGCATCCGACGAATTAGAGTGAGGATTCTCCTCCGATCGGCTCCGACAGCGTATCCTCCGCAGTTCAGTTCCTTCACCATCAACAGCCACCCTCGTTCCACCGCAGACACCTTCGGTAGCTTGTTCCTTCACAATCAACACCCCATTACAGCCCCTCCTTCATCGATCCGGCAGTTCCATTTCTAGCTTCTTCACATAGATTTCCAGCAGCCCTGTTTCCAGCATTTTGTCATTCGGACAGCAATTTCTTCTTCCATGTTGATGTGTTGATTGTTTAGCTTAGTTTGTTGAATGCTAGTAGCCAAATTCCCTTTCATGATTGAATTGCACACGTTTAGTTTAATTTGTTTCATGCATATGTAGTGTTTGATTAAATGCCTCTTAGAGTAATTAGGTCGTAGCTAGTTAGATTAGAGTTAATTTCATGCTTTACTTTAATTGCTTTCTTTTAATCATGTTTTCATTAGGTTGTTAGTTAAATCTTTTCTTCCCTTGAGCCTTAGCAGCCGCATCCACCTTGCCTCCACCCACTTTTCTCTTTCGGATTCGAGGAGGAACCGCCTCATCGAGTGATTTCGGCGACGTCCTCCATCTCACAACTCATCCACCTTCTCTTTCGGATTCGAGGAGAAGTTCCGCTCCGACGACATTTCTTCGAGCTCAACCGGATCCGCGAGAGTTCGGAGTGTCCATCAAACTACTGGATTCAGGAGTTTGCACCATCCCACATCCACTGTCGCTTGCGGAGTCTCGATTGAGCTTCGCTGGACTTAGCCGAAGGACCTTGGTCATTCACCGGGCATATCTTGGGTTGATTAGATTATTTCCTTTTCCAGTTTTAATTGTTTTAATTTCTGCTTTGTTTGTTTTAGTTATTGCATATTAGTTTAGGATTTTAATTACCTTGCAATTGTAGGTTAGATCTCAAATCCCAAACCCCCATCTTCATTAGAAAACCAAAAGCAATAATCAGTGATCCTAAATTTACTATTCTATCGATTACACTCGTTGGGAAACGATCCGGGCCATCCACTATGCTATATTAGTGTAGTTAGGGGGGTTCGGTAATTAATTTGAAACGGTACCACGACAAATATCCGTTCATCAAATTTGGCGCCGTTGCCGGGGAGTGTAATGATGCTTAGTAGATTTAGGATTGTTTGTCTATTTTTCTAAAAAAACAAAAAAATCAAAATTCAAAACTTTTGTTGAGGGCTTAATTCTTTTATGTCTTGTATATCCATGCGTTCTATTTTGCATGTTTCCTGTATCTTTTGATTTTATTCGCCAGTGTTTCAGGACAAGAATAGGAAAATTTCTTTTGTAGCAATCATGGATCCATATTATCAGCCATTTGGAGACTTTTGTGACATTCATTATCCAAGCACTAGATATTATGGTAGGAGTAATACAGATGCATATTCTCAGTATTATCAATCTAACTATCAACATCTTGATGCAGTCTCGATTATAATCGGCCTATGCCTCAAGATCATGATCATGCTCACGGGGCAGTATAATTCATTTTCTGGTACACATGCTTACAATTCAGATTTTATACATGGAACACACAGCGGTGCACCTGAGCGAGTCTCGAGCTATCTACCCCCACCGTCTATTGATACTTACATGCCTAGTTGGGGAGATCAATCAAGTCACTATGAAGAAACCCCTGCTCCCAGTCAAGAAAATACAGAGGCACTAGAAGAACTAGCATCATTTCTACATCAATATCAGCAACAAATGAACGATAGTTATCAGCAACAACAACAAAGGTTACAAAACTTGCAGACTCAGTTAAATCAAATGACATCATCTATCAACCAAATGCAAGCACAAGATTCCTCCCAGTTTTCCTCAGAGATCATTTCTGATGGAAGTGATGTGCTTGAGGAGATGGATTGCAGAGTTGACGATACACTTGCTTCTACTTCTACAGCTCTACAGGACTCCTCTGTTGATTTATATCATGGTGATGCAGTTGTTGATGTCTCGGATGCTGATAAGAATATTGATGTTGTTTCTTTTTCTGATGCTATTGAAGAGGAAAGTGCAGAGGTTTTTGCAGATGAGGTTATACTCCTTGTGTTGCCAGATACCAGTGCCCAGACTTGCCAATCAGAACAAAAGACAAATGAGACAGTGGCGGCAAGCAATTCGACGGTGATTTCCATGGAAGTGGTGGATATTGGAGTTCCCAATTTGGACACTTCCTTCTACGAGTCTCCAACACCTTTGGCGATGAAGGCCTGGCGAGAAAATGCAATAATCCAACCCCGGTTGAAACTTCGATGAATCGCCTCAGACCTCCGGAGAAGATATATAAGAAGCGATCATATTAGAGGAGCAAGACAGATAATCATGATCATGAAGGCGCTCACCCTCATTCAGTCCATCCCACTCCCGACATGGATGCTTTTGCTGAATCTTCTTCAACCATCGGGACGGGATTTCTCTCGGAGCACTCCACTGCCTGAGTGGCTTCTCTTACTGAACCTTCTCCAACCACCAGGACCTCAGGGGAGTTTGTTCTATCTTATCTCTTTTCTTTTTCCTTGTATATACGTTTTTTTTACTTCATTTGTTTTTGTTTTAGTTGTTATGTTTTGTTTGTTGAGTGTTTGTTTTGTCAGTTTTTCAAATAAATTTCCTATGCATTCCTTTATATCATCTTAGAAGTCGTGAAAACTAGTTAAATTTGATTGTCGAGTTTTGGGGATTTATTGTTATGAATGGATTATTTGATTACATGTGGTTACTACTTGGTGATGGATTCTATATTGATAGACTGAGTTGATTGTTTTTGTTTACCTAGTGAGGATTGAGCCTATTTTTATTGCTTGTGTGTGATGCACTTGTGGTTATTGTAACTCTAGAACTTGCTTTGATTCTTTCGAGACCACATGACCATAGGTTTTCATGATTATTATGAAGGAAATCTTACTGGTTTTTCTTCACTACTTTTGTTGTCACATGCTACTTAAATAATTTCCTTATCATACGCCATGTTATTTTCATTATTCATTCTATTGTCTTTCTATCCCTGCTTTTTCATCATGCCATTTTTTTTTCTCTTCTCCATTTCTATTCTTTGATGTGGAATATTGGATGTTTCATGATGAGTTTTTGCCCGGGACGGACAAAAGTTTAAGTGTGGGGGAGAGAGTAGTTCAGGAGAATTTAATGTAAGCATAGGCATGTCGTGTTTGATCACCATGGACAAGCCGTGTTTTTATTTTTATAGCTGAGCTTGATGTTTTAGAGTATATGAAAGTGTACTGCATGTCAAAAAAGAAAAAAAAATTTTGAAAAAAAAAAGTAAGAAAAAAAAATTGGAAAAAAAAAAGAACATTTGGCAAAAAAAAAAAAAAAACTTTTGACATGTTGTGCAGTTTTTTTTATCTGTGTGATAGTATTTTCGTGATAGACATCCCTTATTACAAATATTGAGAGAGTTATTTGATATCATATCTGGACTTGTATTGTGAATGTGATAGGGGTTGTTTACATGTTTAGTGGATGGTAAAATGCTAGCTTGGATGAAAACTTTTGGGGCACTGTTTTCTTGTACTCATCTATGTAGCATTTAAGTATTTCCATATCTCCTTGCATTTCTGTAGCTATTTCATGTTTTACTTTCTTTCCTTTCACATATATTGTCATTTTCCTTGCATTCATTTTTCCCTTACATTCCTAATAAGCCTTCAGTGATTGTGCATTCTTATGTGTATATAGTGGTGAAGGTAGAAGAAAAGCAAGCATATGGTAGTTCAAAAACTATGAGTAGCTTGAGTGAACTCCACTATTACATGCTTATGAGAGCGAGAGAAACCACCACTTACCTTGTGAGGCTTAATCATTCTTAGTCTATTCATAATGGATTGAAGTTACCATGTTTGTTAACCTATGCAAGATTTAAGTCCATGATTGCTTGAGTTTCTGAGAATTGACAATCCTAGGTAACTTTCTTTCACGATTTTCTATGTATGCTTGGGAATTGCTAGGGAAATATACTTTCAGTTGTTTTTAATTTTATTGACTTGCTCGGGACGTGCAAGAATAAGTGTGGGGGAATTGATAACTGTCATTTTGTCGGATTATTTTGGTCCTTAATATCATTGTTTTTATCCTCTCGAGTGATTAATTATCGATTATTTGTATATTTTATGAGTTGGATATATTTTTAGACCTTATTATAAATTCTCCTAAATTCTGGACTTATATGCAAATTTTGTCTTTATTTGTAGGAGATCGAGATGAACCAATGGATTAGACTCAAGTTAGATCAAATATGGCTTCATCTAGGGCTAGAAGGACATTTTAAGCTGGATCAATCTGAACCTTTCATCATGATTGAGGGCAATTTAATCAAGAGATCAGATTTGAACGATATGGACCGTCTGATGAAAGCAACTTGATTCTGAGCCATCTGCCAAGATCTGGAGAGATCCGGTCTGTACATTTTGATCTAGACATCTGAGCCCTTCGTCCAGATTCAGCCGATCGTGATTATCTATCCAGATGGATCAGATCCGTCCATCCAGAGTTGGAGTAATTTCAGTCGTTGGATGCACAGCCCATTAGTGGATTAATTAGAGTAATTAACCTAGCTATAATGTGTTGGTGCAGTGGGCACCAAAGTCGAACCGGTATTTTGATTATGTCAAAAGGCTCAATAGTTAAGGGTATATTTGTTATCTTACGAGCTCAATTAAGTGTGCAGAAATGCTAAAGTTGAGCGGAAGGTCTGCGACACCCGGTGGGAACCGAGGTGGTCGGGCAACGCCAGAGGGACTTCGGAGGAAGCCGAGGTACTCGGGTGAAGACCGGAAGCGAGGCTACAAGGTAAGCTCGTGTGAAAGCGAAGCAAGGTCGTTAAGCGTAGATCCGACCCAATACCTCCAATGGAAGGTCTAGGTCGAGATCAGATGGTTAGAACCATCGTACTTTATATTTTCAAAACCCTTTGACTACGCCAACTCTAGTCAAGTTCCAAATGAGAAGAGCTCAATTTCAAGGGGTGAATTTGGACTTGACTCGTGTTTTGGTACAAAGGGTGATGTGGCATCAAGGTGGACATCCAAACCATCACCAAGCTTCCTTGTGGTGGACGCCCAAAATAAGGTGAGTTGGCACAAGATGGTTGGCTCCCATGATGTGGCACAGTTGAATGGCTCCAACAAGTTGGCGCCAAGGAGGTTGGAGGTGGCACAAGGTGGTTGGATGAAACACCTCATCCTCAAGTTGGCGCCCAAGGAGGTTGGAGGTGGCACAAGGTGGTTGGATGAAACACCTCATCCTTGAGTTGGCGACAAGGAGGTTGGAGGTGGCACAAGGTGGTTGGATGAAACACCTCATCCTTGAGTTGGCGCAAAGGATGTGGATGAACAAGTCTTGGGGATAAGAACCTCACCTTGACACTACCTATGTCTAAATTCATAGATCAATATCCATAAATAGACATGTTCAAGCCAAGCAAATTACAAGAATTCAAGAGCTCTCAACACGCCGTCCGTAACGCCGCTACTACTACTCACATTTGCTACGACGTGCCACGACAACGAAAGCTACATCTTCTACTTATAAGAGTTGTCGGTATATTTATTTAAGTTCTACTTCTTTAAATTGTCTTTGTGCTTTAATCGTAACAAGGAAAGGGGAGTGTCCTTTGCCTTGATTTCTTTTGTAATCGTTGCTCCTACCTCCAACGAGGAGGAGTGGTTTTAGTGAATTGCCCTCCGTGACGTGATCAAGGATCACTAGGGCCGTGGATTAGCAATCGAAAGATTGTGAACCACGAAAAATATCTTGTCTACTTTATATTTAGTGCACTCTCTACTTGCTTTTTACTTATTGCAAAAGTTTTTAACGACATCGTATCGCTATTCACCCCCTCTAGCGACACTTTCGATCCAACAATTGGTATCGAGTCGGGCGCTAAGATTCGTGAAACCACCAATCTAGCTTTGTTTTTCTTTTTACAGATTTTTATTTATTTATTTCTGTTTTCGTATAATTATTTCACTTGCTTATCTTCTCCTACATATAGAATTGCATTAGAGGCTTTAGGATCCGGATAAGGTTGTCCTTCGGGTTAGATCCCGAGTAAGGTTGTCCTCCGAACTTCAACGACATTCGCATTTGATTGTTTATTTCTTTTGCAAGTTACATTTTATATATCTTTTTACTTCCTCAAGACTACTAATCCAAGACGAAAGTCTTGGAATATTCTTTCCGTGTGTGTTTTGCAAGATTCTTTTCGTTGCTCTTCTTCTTGTTTTAAATGGCCCATCTCGAAGGGTTTAGCACCGCCCGACTTTTACAACGGTAATGACTTTCGCTATTGGAAGGGTCGGATGGAATGCTTTCTTAAAACCCAAATCGAGATGTGGATCGTAATCCAAACCGGTTTCACACTTCCTATTAATGAAGATGGTGAATCTTTGGGTTACGTATCAATGGTCAAATTCCATGAAAAACAAGTAGAAGCCGATGCCAAGGCAACTCAAATCTTGCAATGGGGTTGTCCAAGGAAGAGCTCAACCGCTGCCCCTTCATTAGTGCAAAGGACTTATGGACCAAGCTAGTGGAACTACACGAAGGCACCGACGACACGTAAGGTATGTAAAAGAGATTTACTTTTAAATAAATTGTATAACTTGAAAATGCAGGAAAACGAGACCGCAACTCAACTACATGCTCAGATTCAAGACATCGCCAACCAACTCCATGCCATCGGACAAAAGGTCGAGAATCGCGACCTTATCGTATTCTCTTAACTCGCTTTCCTAGGACCACCTTGTGGCATCCATGGTCGATGCCTACAAGGTCTCCAAGGACCTTTCTAAAATTAGGTTAGACGAATTATTTTCGAACTTGAATTACATGAGCAAACTAACGTGGTCCGTGCCGAGAAGAGTATTGCGTTAGTTGCAGTGTTCCAAGAAGAAGAAGCCCGCAAGCAAGCCACCCCGAAGGAAGAAGACGAGTCCGAATCGGAAGTAGACTGAATAGAATCCGAACTAGTCAATCTAGTTCTAAGATGATCAAGAGACGAAAAACGACCAACAACTCAAGGTAAGCCTAAACCTAATTCAAATACTTCTAATTTTAGATGCTATGAGTGCAATGGTTCGGCCACATCAAGTCCGAGTGCCCAAAGCTAAAGAATAACGCATCAAAGACAAGAAAGCGCTAAACGCTACTTGGGAGGAGTTGTCGGAGGAAGAAGACGATATCCAAGCTCTAATGGCTGCCGACCGAGCACGATCCAAATCAAGAAGAGTCCGAGTCCGAATCCGATGATGAGCTTCCATTCAAGACAAGCCACGGATCCGTATCCGGTTCAAAAGAATCATTAAGGGTAAGTCGGTCGTTACTTAATACTTTGTATGGTGCAATTAAATTTTTAAATAAGAAACTAGCTAAGTCCGAGTCCAAGGTCGAGACCCTAATTGAGGAGGTTAACCTTCTCAAACATGAGGTCTCCTAACCTCTTCGACTACTCGTATTCAAGAGGAGGACTCAACTGCTGAAAAGCTTGAAGTTGAGAACTCGCTTTGAAAACACAAGTCAAGACCTTAGGAACACGTTGGAAAGGTTCACTTTGGGATCCAAGGGACTTGACCTCTTACTTGGATCACAAAGGGCCGTGGTACAACAAGGCCGGACTGGGTTTAACTCAAATACAACCAATAAGTCATATATGTCTATAGTAAACCAACATAAGAAAAATGTCCAAGCATGGGTCCCTAAGACCACTTTGATTTCAACTTTAGGATCTAACATGTATTGGGTTCCTAAGGACCAAATTCACTATGTGAATAGACCCACTGATTCAATGGTCCAGTGGGGAGCCAATACAAAATGTATTTTTGTTAAGTCTTAGAAATTGCATGCTTAGTTTTTCCTTTATTTTTAGAATGGTTAGATAGGACTCATAACCAACTAAAATCTCGAAAAGATTGAGCCTCGGGAGCCTCTTTTCAAAATAAACCAACTAAAATCCTTTAAAAGATTGAGCCTCGGGAGCCTCTTTTCAAAAATAACTAGTTAGACCAAGACGTAGTCTCAAGTAAGTCGAGTTATCAATTTCTTGAAATTAGCTTTGTCTAAGGAAGTGGTCGTTGTTCCGATCAAAGAAGGCCTGCGGCTCTCGCCACGACCGAAGCTAATCTCTTGAAAAGATTACTTGATGAGCTTAGACTAAATCCGAATCTAACCTAATGTTGGTTAATTTAAATTCATTAAAATTAATCAAGTAAAATTGAAAGTCATCTCACAATAACACATAGGAATAACATGTTTTGATCATGTAGATATTGGTGAGATGATTTAGGTTTAAAAACTTACAAACAACCCTTTAGTAATTCCAATATCCGATCCAACTACCTTTATGTGTAGGATCAATGGATGTTGATGCGTTGGTTGCTCCCGACACATGGAGGATCAACTCAAATTTTGATTACGATTCAAGCGACAAGGATCGGTAGCCTTCGGAAATAGCAAGCTCAAAATCATCGGATCGGTGATATTGAGCTCAACTCTAACTTTACAATTCAAAATGTCTTATTAGTAGAAAACTTTCAATATAATTTACTTAGTGTAAGCCAATTGTGTGATAACAATTATAAGGTCATATTTCTAGAAAATGAATCGTAATCAAAATAAATGCAACATCTAAAATAATACTTAAAGGAACTAGGAGTAGCAACATCTACACAATAAATTTACCCAACTCCTCAACCAAGTGTCTTATGACACGAAGAGGAATCTTGGTTATGGCACAAGACTCGGACACTTTCGCACCCAAGACTCGTCCACAAGATGAGTCGAGTGGCTTGGTTATAGGTTTGCCTAAACTAAACAACTTGGATAATAAAATATGTAATGCTTGTCAACAAGGTAAACAATCTAGGACACAACATCAATTAACTAATCAAGAACGAACCAAAGTGTTCTTGAGCTCCTACACATGGATCTATTTGATTCACATGGAGCTAAGTCACTCAATGGTAGTCAATTTTGCTTAGTCATAATTGTGACTATTCTAGATTTACTTGGGTTAGGTTTATCAAACATAAAAATGATACCTAGACCAACTAATCAATCTTTGTAGGTTAATCGAAAATCAAAAGAACCTTAAGATTAAAAGACTTAGAAGCGATCATGGTGGTGAATTCGAAACCACGGGTTTACAGATTTACGTAACCTAAGCGGATACCACCATGAGTTTTCATGTCCTAGAACCCCACAACAAAATGGGTTAGTCGAGCGGAAAAATAGAACCCTACAAGAAGCCGCTAGGACAATGTTAAGCAGTATAACCTACCCGATAGATTTTGGGCGAGGTTTAGTATGCGACTTGCTATGTCCAAAATAGGATCCTTATGGTAAAGAGGCACCAAAAGACCTCCGAGATTTATCACGATAAAATACCCATCAAGTACTTTAGGGTATTTGGATGCAAGGTACATATCTTAAACACTAAGGATTACCTAGGGAAATTCAAATCCAAAACCTCTCTGGAACCTTTCTAGGATACTCAACCACCAAGAGAGCTTATAGGGTATACAATCACGACACTCTTAGAGTCGAAGAAACCATTAATATAGTTTTCGACGAAGGACACGAACCCGTTCAATCCTTAACAAAACCAACTAGCAAATCAACTTATAGCGAACCCGACTCGATCTTGAACTTGAATCTCGTCCTAACCCAAGTCATCCTATCGACCAAGTGATAGATGACTCTAACCCAAGTCAAACTAGAACTCACCCAAGTCATCCTATCGACCAAGTGATAGATGACCCTAACCCAGTCACACTAAGACTCAAACAAATCATCCTATCAATCAAGTTATAGGTGATCCAAATTTAGGGTTCGAACTAGAGCTTCATATCGAAACCTTAGTCAAATCTCGTTAATTTCCAAAATCGAACCCAAAACTATTGAACAAGCACTTCTTGATCCCGATCGATTATTGCTATGCAAGAAGAGCTAGCTCAATTCACTAGAAATGAAGTCCGGGAATTAGTACCACCACCTAAAGAAAAATCAATTATTGGAACAAGGTGGGTATTTGAAATAAACTTGATGATAAAGGTGAAGTAGTTAGAAATAAAGCTAGGTTAGTCGCAAAGGGTTTAGTCAAGTCGAAGGTTTAGATTACGATGAGACCTACGCCCCGTAGGACTAGAGTCCATCCGAATGTTGTTAGCATATCGCACATCGAGGTTTTAAATTGTTTCAAATGGATGTCAAGTCAGCATTTTTGAATGGATACATTAAGGAAGAAGTTTACGTCAGTCAACCTCCGGATTGAAAATCTAGATAAACGACCATGTCCTTAGACTTAAGAAAGCCCTATATGGACTCAAACAAGCCCCAAGAGCTTGGTACGAAAGGCTTTCGATCTATCTTAAGTCCAAAGGATTCAACCAAGGTTTAGTCGACCCAACCTTATTCGTTAAAACCGTAGGAAAAGAAATCTTTATAGCCCAAATCTATGTAGATGATATAATTTTTGGAACTACCAACTCGATCCTCGCTAAAGCGAATTCATCTCACTTATGGAAAGTGAATTTGAAATGAATTTAGTGGGAGAGTTAAGTTTCTTCTTAGGTTTACAAATTAAACAAACTAAAGATGGAATATATTTACATCAACAAAAATATACTAAGGACTTAATAAATCGATTTGGAATGCAAGATGCTAAAATAATCAATACACCTATGGCAACTAATGTTAATATAAGCGAAGATGTAGAAGGAAAACCCGTTGACCTAAAATACTATAGGAGGCAATAGAAGTCTCCTATACTTAACCGCGAGCCGACCCGACATTTTATTCATGGTAAGTATGTTCGCAAGGTTACAAACCTGTGCCAAGGAGTCTCACCTAACCCTAGTCAAGCGTATCCTTAGATATCTAAAGGGCACGCTAAACGTAGGTATTTGGTACCCTAGATCTACCGAGTTTAATCTAATCGGCTACTCAGACTCCGACTATGCCGGTAGTAAACTCGATAGAAAGAGCACGAGTGGTTGTTGTCAAATCCTAGGATCGAGTCTAGTAAGTAGGTGCGATGAGGAAGCAAGACATTGCGTTGCCTTATCTACCACCGGCCAATACGTTGCGATGGGTGAGTGTGTCTCTACTCCGTGGATGAAGCACACTCTCCAAGACTTTAGCTTAATCTTTAACAACATTAAAACCTACATAGATAACATTAGTTCAATTAACTTAACTAAAAATCCAATATGTCATTCTAGGACAAAACATATAGAAGTTAAACACCACTTCATTAGGGAACATGTAACTAATGGAACTATACAACTAGAGTATGTTGAGTCCAAATCAAACCTAGCGGACATCTTCACCAAACCACTACCCGGTCGAATTTAGTTTATTAAGACGAAAGTTAGGTATGTGCGTAATAGAGTAGGATTTAAATTTTTCTATATATGTACTCTACTTTTGCTTCTTTTTATGAAATTAGCCTAAGTCTTACCTTAGAAATCATATACCTATAGATTTAAGGAGCCAACACATCTCACAACACATAGGACTAATGTGTTTGTGTACTTAGCCACGTAGACGGGCGTGAGATGTTAGGACCTTACTCCTGGTTCACGACGTAGATTCAGTGCATCGACATGAACCATGGAGTATAATTAATTAAAATTAATCAACTCCTTCAAGACTTATTGATCATTCTATATCAATCAAGTCCAACCGGAGTTGTACATTTTAGATGAACATATTTTCAAGCTTATTATTATTTTGGGAATAATAATTTGGGAACTTGCTTGGACTTACAAACCCTAAAATATATTTACAAACTTTTTGAGTTAAGGCAAAAGGGGGAGAAAGTCACAAAAGTAAGGAAGAAAGTAAACAAAATTATTACCTTTTATATTAAGTAATTCCGTTTACTTAAGCAACTATTAAGGGAGTAAAAATTATTTTTCAAGAACTCACCTTGGTCAAGGGGAGGTTACCTCAAAGGGAGAACTTGAAACAATAATATTTCTCATTCATACTTAATCATTATGCTAGCTCATTCATACTTAATCATTATGCTAGCTCATTCATATTTAATCATTATGCTAGCTCATTCATATTTAATCTTTATGCTAGCTCATTCATATTTAATCTTTATGCTAGCTCATTCATGCTTAATCATTATGCTAGCTCATTCATATTTAATCTTTATGCTAGCTCATTCATGCTTAATCATTATGCTAGCTTCTTTATTATGCTTAATTTTCCTTAACTTTTGTGTCGGTTTGCCATGAATCAAAGGGGAGATTGTTGGTGCAGTGGGCACCAAAGTCGAACCAGTATTTTGATTATGGCAAAAGGCTCAATAGTTAAGGGTATATTTGTTATCTTACGAGCTCGATTAAGTGTGCGAAATGCTAAAGTTGAGCGGAAGGTTCTGCGACACCCGGTGGGAACCGAGGTGGTCGAACGCCAGAGGGACTTGGAGGCCGAGGTACTCGGGTGAAGACCGAAGCGAGGCTACAAGGTAAGCTCGTGTGAAAGCGAAGCAAGGTCGTTAGCGTAGATCCGACCCAATACCTCCAATGGAAGGTCTAGGTCGAGATCGGATGGTTAGAACCATCGTACTTTATATTTTAAGCTAACTTGTCTGCGGTCAAAACCCTTTGACTACTGATCATGCTAGTCAAGTTCCAAGACCTCGAGAAGAGCTCGAATTTCAAGGGGGTGAATTTGGACTTGACTCGTGTTTTGGTACAAAGGGTGATGTGGCATCAAGGTGGACATCCAAACCATCACCAAGCTTCCTTGTGGTGGACGCCCAAAATAAGGTGAGTTGGCACAAGATGGTTGGCTCCCATGATGTGGCACAAGTTGAATGGCTCCAACAAGTTGGCGCCCAAGGAGGTTGGAGGTGGCACAAGGTGGTTGGATGAAACACCTCATCCTCAAGTTGGCGCCCAAGGAGGTTGGAGGTGGCACAAGGTGGTTGGATGAAACACCTCATCCTTGAGTTGGCGCACAAGGAGGTTGGAGGTGGCACAAGGTGGTTGGATGAAACACCTCATCCTTGAGTTGGCGCAAAGGATGTGGATGAACAAGTCTTGGGGGATAAGAACCTCACCTTGGACACTACCTATGTCTAAATTCATAGATCAATATCCATAAATAGACATGTTCAAGCCAAGCAAATAACAAGAATTCAAGAGCTCTCAACACGCCGTCGTAACGCCGCTACTACTACTCACATTTGCTACGACGAAGTGCCGCCGACAACGAAAGCTACATCTTCTACTTATAAGAGTTGTCGGTATATTTATTTAAGTTCTACTTCTTTAAATTGTCTTTGTGCTTTAATCGTAACAAGGAAAGGGGGAGTGTCCCTTTGCCTTGATTTCTTTTTGTAATCGTTGCTCCTACCTCCAACGAGGAGGAGTGGTTTTAGTGAATTGCCCTCCGTACGTGATCAAGGATCACTAGGGCCGTGGATTAGCAATCGAAAGATTGTGAACCACGTAAAAATATCTTGTCTACTTTATATTTCCGCTGTGCACTCTCTACTTGCTTTTTACTTATTGCAAAAGTTTTTTAACGACATCGTATCGCTATTCACCCCCCCCCTCTAGCGACACTTTCGATCCAACATAATGGACGGATGAGATTGAAGGCTGCTTTGATCGGACGACTACCAAAATGCATTTAATAAAACCAACACTTCTCCACCAAGGCGGCCGATACAGTTCTTCTTCATCCGCGATTTCCGCCCGACGCCTCTTCTTCCGCCGCGCTCAGCTCCTTCCCCACCGGTCGCCGGAGAGGTGGAAGGGGATCCCCTCCATTCTCCGGTGACCGGTGTCCATCTACCACCTCGAGCTCCGGCAGCCACAGCACTTCATCTTCTTCACGCGCGCGCAAGCATCCGACAAATTGGAGTGAGGATTCTCCTTCGATCGGCTCTGACAGCGTATCCTCCGCAGTTCAGTTCCTTCACCATCAGCAGCCACCCTCGTTCCACCGCAGACGCCGCCGGCAGCTCGTTCCTTCACCATCAACACCCCATTACAGCCCCTCCTTCATCGATCCGGCAGTTCCATTTCCAGCTTCTTCACATAGATTTCCAGCAGACCAGTTTCCAGCATTTTGTCATTCGGACAGCAATTTCTTCTTCCATGTTGATGTGTTGATTGTTTAGCTTAATTTGTTGAATGCTAGTAGCCAAATTCCCTTTCATGTTTGAATTGCACACGTTTAGTTTAATTTGTTCCATGCATATGTAGTGTTTGATTAAATGCCTCTTAGAGTAATTAGGTCGTAGCTAGTTAGATTAGAGTTAATTTCATGCTTTACTTTAATTGCTTTCTTTTAATCATGTTTTCATTAGGTTGTTAGTTAAATCTTTTCTTCCCTTGAGCCTTAGCAGTCGCGTCCACCTTGCCTCCACTCACTTTTCTCTTTCGGATTCGAGGAGGAACCGCCTCATCGAGTGATTTCGGCGACGTCCTCCATCTCACAACTCATCCACCTTCTCTTTCGGATTCGAGGAGAAGTTCCGCTCCGACGACACTTCTTCGAGCTCAACCGGATCCGCGAGAGTTCAGAGTGTCCATCAAACTACTGGATTCAGGAGTTTGCACCATCCCACATCCACTGTCACTTGCGGAGTCTCAATTGAGCTTCGCTGGACTTAGCCGAAGGACCTTGGTCATTCACCGGGCATATCTTGGGTTGATTAGATTATTTCCTTTTCCAGTTTTAATTGCTTTAATTCTTGCTTTGTTTGTTTTAGTTATTGCATATTAGTTTAGGATTTTAATTACCTTGCAATTGTAGGTTAGATCTCAAATCCCAAACCCCCATCTTCATTAGAAAACCAAAAGCAATAATCAGTGATCCTAAGTTTACTATTCTATCGATTACACTCGTTGGGAAACGATCCGGGCCATCCACTATGCTATATTAGTGTAGTTAGGGGGGTTCGGTAATTAATTTGAAACGGTAACACGACAAATATCCGTTCATCAATGGCGCATCAAGTAAATGTATTCATATCTTGAATAATCATCTATAAAAGAGACAAAATATTCAAAACCACCTCTTGCCTGGATATACATAGGACCACACAAATCAGAATGAACAAATTCCAACACATCTTTGGCTCTATACCCCTTGGCCTTAAAAAGCCTCTTGGTTATTTTACCTTCCAAGCAAGATTCGCAGGTTGGGAAATCTTCCATCACTAATGAACCCAGAGGTCCATCAGCTATCAACCTTTGAATTCTACTTAGGTTAATATGACCTAACCTTAGATGCCAAAGATATATTTGGTTCATTTTCGAAGGTTCTTTTCTTTTATTAGAATTAGAAGATGAGTTATTTACTTCTATTTGCATCGTGGGAGCTTTTGGTTCAAGGGTATATAAATTTCCTATCAATGCACAAGAACAAATAATCTCCCTATTCCTTTTTATAACAACTCTGTCATTAAAAGAAATAGAATATCCATCCATAAACAATTTAGAAACCGAAATCAAATTCTTTCTAAATAAAGGTACATAAAGGCAATTTTTCAGAACCAAAATTTTATTTCTATCAAAAGACAAATAAACATCTCCCACTGCAACAGTCGCCACCTTCGTAGCATCGCCCAAGTAAACGGTAATCTCTCCCTCAGCCAGTCATCTGGTTTCCTGGAACCCCTGCAAAGTATCGCAGACATGATCAGTGGCTCCCGTATCTATACACCATGTGCTGGTAGATAACACAGCTAAACATGTTTCAACGACTAGACCAAAAGATATACCTTTGTTCTGCTTTCGGTTGGGCAGTCCTTCTTCCAATGTCCAGTCTGCTTACAAGTGAAGCACTTTCCTTTCGACTTCACTCCTCCCTGAGTTCCTCCCGCCACCTTTGCTCCACCTTGTTTCTTCTTCTTCTTGCCTTTCGGCTTAGAATTCAAAACCTTATGAGCAACCATGGCCTGAGCCTGAGCACTCTGACGAAAAAGCCCCTCTGCCGCCTGGAGTTCTATCAGAAGCTCCGCTAACGAATACAACCTTTTATTCATGTTGTAGTTCAGGCGAAATTGCTCAAAACTCCTAGGTAGAGACTGGAGAATGATATCGACCTGGGTTTCCCCATCGATCTCAGCTCCAAGGACTTTCAGCTCATTCAAATGAGTCATCATCTTGAGAACATAATCCCTCACGGGTGTTCCCTCGATCATGGTGGTTATCATCAAGTTCCTCATGGCTTCCTGCCTAGCAGCCCGATTCTGGTGTCTGAAAAGCTCCTTGAGATTGAGCATCATGTCATAAGCAGTGGGCATGGCTTGATGCTGATGTTGCAATACATTTAACATAGAAGCCAAAATGTAACACCGCGCCATCTCATCAGCCTTCACTTCTTATAACTCTCTTTCTTCTTTTCCCTAGAATCATCCGCAGGCTTAGGAGGACACTCTTCGAAGAGTACATATTTGTACTCCTCAGCAATCAAGACAATATCAAGATTCCTTTTCCAATCAACATAATTGGGTCCAGTAAGTTTATTCTCTTTTAGTATCACAGCAAGTGGGTTGAAAGTCATTTTTGAAAAACCTAAGAATCACATAGATCAAAACATTAGATTTCAAAAAATTATTTATTCCTCAAACAATAAAATTTTAAAATCAACAAACACCTCAAAACACCGAGAATATCGTATGCCATGATTGTGTGGACGTATACGAATTCTACATTTGTAAGAGAAGGTTTTACCCATTAATTTTACTATCTTGTCAACCTAACTTTTTGGCAAATAAAATTAATAGTTGGTTCCTCTTCGGCCCTACAAATAAAAGCAGTGACTCCGATGGGGAGGATACTTCTATTTGCATCTAAGTGTACACCATTACTTGGTACCAAGGCAATTATCTCGGGTTATATGCCTTCTGATCGGGAAGTACACATGCTCCTAAATAATTTCTTATAACCATATTCGACCCTATGATCCACAAAACAAACTCATCCGATGGGTAGGAAGGCACTCAGAGCCGATGCGCAAGTTTGTTTGCATCACATGTCAAATCGTAATAGAGGTTGTGGGAATTTTTTTAAAAAATATCTCTCTCCCACTTAGTAATTTAAAATTGAGGAATTTTCCTAGCACACGACATGCATATCAAACAAGAAGCAATAAATATGAAAAAAAATATTTTTCAACTATTATGGCTTTGTTCTCCAATATATCTCCCGTCGTATCGCCATCTCGTCCGCTCCTCCCTACGCCATGTACAAGTCATCCGGAGATCCGAGCCGAAAAAAATTATTTTAATTTACATCTATCGATCTTATACTCCACGAAGGAGTGTACATGAAATCTAGATCGAAAGTAAACTAAAATAAAAGATTGGATAAACAATGTCGTACTTAATTATAAAAATTAAATACTAGTCTCGTCAATCCCGAGGATTCAAATAATAATACAATTACACACATCCAATCACATACACACACATATAGCCATAATAGTTGGATCTTATGCTTGCAACCAAAAAGTTCGCCTACGCACATCCTACTATTATCCGGCACATACAATATATGATAAGTGCATAAAAGTAACTGAATCCTAAACACACAAAATCGGAAATCGTGGCTCTGATACCACTTGAAGGTTTTGGAACTGAAGCTCTGATACCACTTGAAGGTGGAAACTTCGCTTCCCACTTCAACTCGGTCGCTTGTGCATGACGATCTCATCTACGTCCTCGGATTAAAAAAAATTAATCCTAGACAAAGAGGGATTACCCAAGCAACCGATCCATCATCGTGCTATTCGAATAGAGTGGTCACTTGAACAAACTTATTGTTCAAGTAACCTACCTCTTTTCTTTGATTAGCCATGGAATAGACGATGTACGGATCGCCGGTTTTTGTGTTTATCTTCGGGGTCCAAGTAAATTAGCCACATACAATTGTAAACAATTATATATACATAATACAAAAGAATACTAATCAAAGTAAACAAGATTATACCTCTTGTTATACCTCTTGATCTTCTATTGTATGTCCTTCCTCCTTTTGGATGTCGTGTGGGCGACAATCTTCCAAAAGTAGAAGCCTCCTAGATCATGTTCTTCCCTTCCTTGCTCACTTCGAACAAAGGGAAGAATAAAACAAAACTCTTTTTCCTATCTAGAACCGACCACCAAGCTCCAAGCTTGATCCTTACCACCGGCCAAGGAGAGAAGATGGAGTGGGCGCCGACCAAGAGCTCCAAGGGAAGAACCCTAACCCTTGTTCCCACCGGCCAAGGAGGAGAGGAAGAGGATTGGGGCACCAGCCAAGAAGAGAAAGGAGAAGAGGGGCGTCGGCCAAAACCCTAAGAAGATAGGAGAACTTGCCGCCCAAGACTTCTCCAAACCCTAGCCGCCCAATCCTTGAAGCAAAACCTAATCCCCTTGAGTTATTCTTGCCGCCCACCCCTTAAGCCTTATTTATAGAGTTAAGATTAAGCCTCCTTTCAATCTCCACCGTCGGATCTAGGGATTTAATCTCAATCGTCGGATCTAGGGATTTAATCTCAACCGTCGGATCTAGAGATTTAATCTCCACCGTCGGATCTAGAGATTTAATATCCACCGTCGGATCTAGAGTTCCATTTTCCACCATCGGATCTAGGCTTTATGAGGGTTTTAATAGGCTATAATAGGGACCATGAGGAGGAGTTGGATATTGGTCACCCAATGGATCAAGCCCACATAAAGTCTGATCTATTAATAATAATCCATTCCACTAGAGGATTATCATTGATCTACCTCACCAACCCCATAAGTAAATATGGGCTCCATATATTAATTGTACAAATATCTCCCCGTGTTTAAGATCTCGAATGTCCGTTAATTAATTAATTTACTGACAATTAATTAATTAACATCTAACTCCATGAGTAGTACCACTCAACCTTATCATCATGCCGGACCAAGTCCACCTGCAGGGTTTACATGATGAACCTTATGAGATCCTCAAGGGGACATCATCATCCTAATATATAGGATACAGTTTCCTCCTATAATCAATGGCACACCATGTAAATAATATCATTTCCCAACTTACCGAGCCTATCGATTTAATCTATAAATCTCGCCCATTGGTAAATCAAAGAAATAAATACTAAGTACATGTGTCTGTTATTATATCGGGATTAAGAACATGTACACCATAATATCCGAGGTCCGATTCAATTATGTAGTCAGCAATAAATCGAATCACCTCTATGTCAATCCTGCTCAATACACACAAAGTGTACTTGTGTAATTCTATGGTCAAGACAAACCAATACCAAATTACACTACAACTTTACCAATGGTTTGTCCAAAACCATCTCGGTTGTGAGCCTTTACTTATACTTTATAAGGAACTGATAGCATGATCTCCCGTGTGACACTACATACCATGTTATCTACAATGTAATGTATTAGACAATATGCATAACCATAAATATGCAAACAATGATCATGTGATTCTTATTTCAAAAATAAAGATGTTCATACAAAAGATAGACATTTCAGTATACATCCTAACAAAATCAAAATTGGGAAAATTATAATTAGAAAACTAAGTCTTGAGGTCAAGACTTGAGAGAATGGAAAAGACCCTTAGGATTATAGAAAATTCTATTCAAGGGTCAAATGCCCAAAAGTCAAGACCTAGGGTTCAAGAACGATCTAAGGGCAAGGAAGGTTTGGGTCACAAACCTAAGCCCAAGAAGCTTATCATAATGTTCCATTTGATTATGGAGCAACATCTAGGTCTAGGAAAACCAAGGCTAATAGGGAAGTTATCCCTAAGACTAGCCTGTTAGTAATATATGAGAGATGTCCTAAGGCAATCACCTTATGTTTGAACCATTTATATGATAAATGAAGATTCACTATTTGAGTATACATGTTTTCATGTATTTGATTAGATCTTAAACTCATTTACTGAATGTCTCCGATATGATTCACATTATAAGAGAATTTGTGATTAGATCACAACTAGTGAGTATCTCTACATGTGTAATTGTGATGTATTGGAATTATCCCTAGTCGATGAATTGATGGATTGGGACACCATCAATTCTGTCAAGACTAGAACGAGGTATACTCCTTGGTGTATCCAAGTAGCTGATTCTCACTGGCTGGAGACATTGTGATATCCGGAGTTAATCGTGAATGCTAGTTATGGTAACTAGTTCATTGGAGTGACCAGCTGTAAGACTTCATATGGTTCTCTGCATATATAGATATGTCAATGAAGTTCTTACTGTAGCTTAAGTGCGATGTTCCTTTAACTTGCAGTATTCAAGTCATCTTGATCATGAAGACTTATGCTTTGACATCTTAAGCAAGCATCTCTGAGGAGATGTGGACCCGGGATGATTGGCAATAAGTCGAAGTGATCAAAGGTGTTTGAATAGCCTATAAAGGATTTACCACTCCTTGCGAGGAGATGTATACCCATGGCCTCTCGTCGGATTGTTACTAAAGTCTTTGGCCAAAGCATTACATGTTTAGAGTAAGGTACTCTTGGATACATGTGCAGTAACTAGAATCTGTAGGACGAGGAAATGATACTTGGGCTTGGTGTGACGTAGTCAACCTAGTGGGGACTGACACTATAGACCATGTCCTGAACCAAGTGGGTATAAGATGTGTGAAGGGAATGGGGCACGAATCATTATAGCTGCTGAAGGATTTCAGAAATAGTTCTGGATCAACCGTTGATCTTTTCGATTAATTGGGGATCATGATGTACTACTAGGTGCCACTCATGATCATTCTATAATTAATGGTTAATTATAGGCGGACAACGTAAACTGATAACCTATTTGGTCACATGCACAACGAGCATAATCCGAAGAATTTAAAACGAGTTTGAGAATGAGATTCTCAGACCGAGAGAAACAAGGTTTGGTTGGACCAAACAAGGATCGAGCATGAAATCGTTTCAGTCGCAATGGAAGCGTGGATGGGCCATGTCTTATGAAGACATGATGGATGAACCAAATTGGTTTGGTTCTAATACAATGGTGAAGAATGAACCAAAGGGGTTTGGTTTGTTTTAAACGAATGAACCAAAGTTGGTTTGGTTCGTTTTAACTTAAAATAGACCAAAGGGGTTTGGTTTATTTTAACTTAAGTTAATGGAGCGGGTTAACGGGTTTTTGGTTATGAACCAATAACCATTAGGTGAATTTGTTCTCTATAAAATAGGGCTTAAGGGTTTTGTGAAAGCCTAACCCTAATCTTGTCGCCCCCTCTCTCTCTTCTCCTTGTCTAGCCGGCGCCCAACCCCTTGCCGCCGCCCACCACCGCCAAAGCTTCTCCTGTCGGTGTCCAGCAGCTGCCATCCTCCCCACTTGTCGGCATCTAGCTGCTACCGGAGGAGCTCTGGTGATCTTCCTTGGCTCCGGCGACAAGGTGAGCTTCTAGCTTTCCTTATTTGGCCGGCGCAAGTTCTCCACCAAAGCTATCCAGCTCTGACATTTCTTCTTGCCTGAGCGCTGTTTGACGACGCTTGGGAGCCCCAGAGGCTACCTTGCACGATCTAATCCATAAAGATCTCAAATCTCAAATACAAAAGCACAAACTGAATTTAAGAGTAATACGTAACTGAAACGGCAAGTTTTGGGGACTCAGTTTTGAATCTGAATTTAGATTCGAATTGTGATCTTCTATCGATCACATCATCTTCGACACGAGGCTAGTGACTCATACGAAGATGAGGCTAGTGGCTTTGTGAAGTCATCCCAACGATACTCGGCGTGGATACGGATAGAGGCGATTCTAGCGAGAGTCGCTCCGGTTGATGTCTTTCCCGCTACACGTGATACGTCAGATATACGTATAATAATTTCCTTTTATTGTAAAATTTGAAACTACGGTTATGTCTACACATGTTGTACTATGCATGCGTGTGGTGTATGTGATATAATAAATTAGATTTATTTCTTTTTATTTCTTCTGCTGCGCACAAGTTTACGAAATATGTTCGAACACACACTCGTCGCGGTGTCGGAAACCCAACAGTGGTATCAGAGCCAGGTTGTGTTTTGACATAATCATAAAATTGTTTTCTGATAGTCGTAATTGTATTTAAGGAAATTTTCTACTTTTGAAAAGTTAGAAGTATTTATGGAAATTTTTAATTTTGAAAAGTCTAGAAGTATTTATGGAAATCTTCTACTTTTGGAAAGTTAGAAGTATTTATGGAAATTAACATTTTCCATAAATAAAATATTTGATTAGATTTGGAAATTTGTTTCCTAATTTAATCATGATTTGATTTCGGAATCAAATCTTAAATATATTTTATTTCCATAAATAGTTTTGACAATTTAGGAAATTTATTTCCTAAAGTAAATTTGACTTTCCTTAATCAACACTTTCCACAAATAAAATATGTGATTAGATTTGGAAATTTATTTCCAAATTTAATCATGATTTTATTTGAAGAATCAAATCTCAAACATATTTTATTTCCATAAATAGTTATGACATATAAGAAAATTTTGTACATGTCATAATTGTATGCCATGTATTTGCATTAGATGCATATCATTATGCCACGCGTATCGTGACATGTAGATGTATGTCATGTATGTCATGTCATGTAGATAATAGTTATTTGCATGCAAAGAGTATGAGACATAAAAACCCTTACTCAATATTAAAGCCTACACCTTCCATTAATATGGTTAGAACCAGAGTTCTATTTCTTGTTTGGGTTGTTGGACTCTCTCCAAGCCCGGCTCGAACCCGAACATGTTCAAACCATGGAATAGTTTAATACTAATATGGTAAGAGTCAGAGGTCAATCGTTATCTTTTGTTGTTGGACTCTCTCCAAGCAGGGCTAATTGGTTGAATGCGCTCTAACCATATTAAAACTATTTCTCGATTAATGGGTTGGATTTAACCTGGAGCATCGACTTGTTGGACTCTCTCCAAGGTCGATGTGAAGGGAGGTGAAGTTGGGTGCTATGCATATGATGCATACTTGTTAATGAGTTAACAACCCGATGTATGTGTGAACATTCAATTAGTTGATAGCACATTGTGATAGTTGCATATATGTGATATGCAATCGGTATATTTGATACCTACCATCGTAGCTATGAATGGCTTGTTGGACTCTCTCTAAGGTTGTTCATATCTATGATGGATATTAGCCCATTCGGAGATGGACTTACGATCTCCCGAAGTGATTTTGGGGTTTTTGAATTCGAAAATGAATAAATGTATGTGGATGCATTTTAAATCATCTTTCTCATATATGCTCGTTTTGTATTTCTAGGTTAATCGCTTGATCATGATGTCTTTGAATTTGTGCTCTATTTTGAATTCGAATAAATTGATTGGGCCGAACTTCTTGGACTGGCTTAGAAACTTGAGAATTGTTCTTAAGGCAGAAAAGCTTGATTATGTCCTCGAAGTGTCTCTTCCTGCCCGTCCTAGTGATGATGCAACACCGGACCAATTGTTGGCTCATCAGAAATATGTGAGTGATTCTAAGCAAGTGAGTTGCATCATGCTAACCGCGATGGTACCTAAGCTGCGGAAGCAGCATGAGCATATGGATGCTCATACCATAGTCCTTCATCTTTATGAGTTGTTTGATGAGCAAGTGAGATTCGAAAGGTTCGAAGTCTCCAAGCTCCTCTTCACCTCTGAGATGCAAGAAGGTTCATCCGTGGTACTGCTCAACATGCTGAAGACTGTGGAGCCTTCTAAGAAGCATGAGCAGGGGACGGTGTTGTTAGTTGATTCCTCAAAGAAAGGTTCTAAGAGGGAGTCAAAGGAACAGCAGAAGGGGAAGAAGAAAAAGACTAAAAAGGCAGAACCAACTCAAAAGGGCACTTGCCATCATTATGGCAAGGAGGGTTATTGGCGAAGAAACTGCAAGATTTATCTTGAGTCCGTAAAGAAGAATAAGACATCAAATGCCCCATCTTCTTCAGATATCTTCGTTATTGATTGTCATTCTATTTCCTCAGACACTTGGGTATTGAATACTGGGTGTGGCTCACATATATATAATGACATACATGGGCTAAGGAATAGAAGAAGACTCGTCAAGGGAGAGTCAAATTTATGTGTTGGGAATGGAGCAAAGGTTGCTGCACTCGCCATGGGAACGTATTTATTGAAACTCCCTACAGGACTTGTCTTAGAACTAGACAATTACTTTTATGTTCCTTCATTGATAAAGAACATCATTTCTATTTCTTGTTTAAATAGAAATGGGTACCATTTAACTTTTAGTAACAAATGTTGTTACATAACTTTGAATGGCGTTCTTTATGGGACTGGAACTTTAAGCAATGGTATTTATACGTTGGACGTATCCAGTGACATTTTCAATATCGAAGCGAGCAACAAGTATGCTCGAAAAGATAATCAATTAGACTCCTACATGTGGCATTATCGTCTTGGCCATGTAAGCAAGAAACGCATGTCCGAATTACACCGATGTGGAATTCTGGAATCGTTTGAATTGGATTCATACGATACATGCGAATCATGCTTAAAAGGCAAGATGACTAAGTTACCTTTTACAGGAAAAGGTGAATGAGTGGGAGAGTTGCTAGGTCTAATACATACAGTGTTGGAATGTATACTGAAAGTCTAGCTCTTTTTGTATGAACATTTTATTTTGAAATAAGAATCATATGATCATTGTTTGCACTTTATATATTTATTATATGTGTGCATATTGTCTAATATTTTACATTGTAGATAACATGGTGCTTGGTGTGGCACAGAAGATCATGTTATCAGTCCCTTGTAGAATATAAGTAGAGGCTCACAACCAAGATGGTTTTGGACAAACCATTGGTATGGTTGTAGTGTAGCTTGGTATTGTTTTGTCTTGAACATAGAGTTACACTAGTACACTTAGGTGTATTGAGCAGGACCGACATAGAGGTGATTCAATTTATTGCTGACTACATAATTGAATCGGACCTCGGATATTATATTGTACATGCTCTTAATCCTGATATAATAACGGGCACATGTACTTAATATTTATTTCTTTGATTTACCAGAGGGTGAGATTTAGATGGATTAAATCAATATGCCCGGTAAGTTGGGAAATGATATTATTTACATGGTGTGCCGTTGATTATAGGAGGAAACTGTGTCCTATATATTAGGTTGATGATATCCCCTTGAGGAGCTCATAAGGTTCATCATGTAAACCCAGCAGGTTGACTTAGTCAACATGATGATAAGGTTGAGTGGTACTACTCGAGGAGTTAGATGTTAATTAATTGATGGTCAGTAAATCAATTAATTGACGGACATTCGATATCTTAAACACGGGGAGATAGATGTACAAATAATATATGGAGCCCATATTAATTTATGGGGGTTGGTGAGGTAGTTCAATGATGATCCTCTAGTGGAATGGAACATCATTGATGGATCAAGTTTGTGTGGTTCCGATCCATCGGGTGGCCAAGATCAACTCCTCCTTATGGTCCCTATCGTAGCCTAATATAATCCTCATGAAGTCTAGATCCAAGAATATAAAACAAAACTCTAGAACCAACGGTTGGGATTAAATCCCTAGATCCGATGGTTGGGATGAAACCCTAGAATCGACGGTTGGGATTAAATCCCTAGATCCGACGGTTGGGATGAAACCCTAGATCCGACGGTTGGGATGAAACCCTAGATCCGATAGTTGGGATGAAATCCTAGATCCGACGGTTGGGATGAAACCCTAGATCCGATGGTTGGGATAAAACCCTAGATCCGACGGTGGAGATTAAATCCCTAGATCCGACGGTGGAGATTAAAGGAGGCTTAAGCCCAATTATATAAATAGAGGGATTAGGTTGGGCGGCAAGGGGGGTTCAATTGGAGTTAGGGTTTTAGGTTGGGCGGCTAGGGTTTGGAAGCTTTGGCTTGGGCGGCAACTCTTGGACAAGAAGTCGATGCCCATCTTCTTCCATCAAGTTGTGGCCGACGCCCATCCTCTTTGTTCCCTCTCTCATTCCTTGGCCGGCGGCAACCTCTCTTCAAGGTTGGCCGGTGTTCATTCCTCCATTCTCTCCAAGGTGGCCGACGGTTCTCCATACATTGGTGGCCGGCGCTTCATCCATTCATTCCTTGGCCAGCGGTTACATCAAACTCCCTTGCTTGGTGGCCGGTTCTAGAAAGGAAAAGTTTTGTTGGTTCTTCTCTTTGTTCGCAGCGAACAAGGAAGGGAAGAGCGCGATCTAGAAGGCTTCTACTCGTGGAGGATCTTCGCCCACATGTCGTCCGCGAGGAGGATAGGACATACAGTAGAAGATCGTGAGATATAAAAGTTTTACAACTTTATTTCCTGATCTTAGCATGTTCTTTTATGTGTTGATTATACAAGTGTGCATTTATATATATTTTGTATAATCATGGACCCCGAAGACAAACACAAAAACCGGCGATCCATCCGTCGTCTCTTCCGCGGCTAACCAACTAGAAGAGTTGTGTTGCTTGAACAACTAGTTTGTTCAAGCGATCACTCAAGTTGTTAGCACGACGACGAATTGGTCGTGCTTAGGAAACTCATCCCATCCGGATTAGTTTTTTCATTAGTGAAAATTTTAATCCGGGGACGTGGGAGCCAATGAGCCTCCGAAGCAACTCCCAACAAATCGTATCAGAGCCCAGGTTTCCGGTTTTGTGTGTTTTGGATTCGGTTACTTTCATGCACATATCATATATTGAGTATGCCGGATAATAGTAGGATGTGCGTAGGCTAACTTTTTTGTTGCAGGCATAAGATCCAACTATTATGGCTATTTGGTTGTATGTGATTGTTTTGTGTGTGATTGTATGTATATTATTTGAATCCTCGGGGTTGACGAGGCTAGATTAGTATTTAATTTTTGTAATTGAATACAACATTGTTTAGCCGCTCATTTTAGTTTACTTTCGATCTAGATTATTTGTACACTCCTTCGTGGAGTCTAGGATCGATGGATGTAAATTAAAATGATATATCTCAACTCGGATCTCTTTGGTGACTTGCGCACGGGAAAAGATGGAGCGGACGAGGTGGCGACACGACGGGATGCGTATTGGAGAACAATGCCATAATAGTTGGAAAAATTCTATTTTTTTCCATATTTATTGCTTATTTGTTTTATATGCATGTTGTGTATGCTTTAAAATTCCTCAATTTCAATTTACTAAGTGGGAGAGGGATATTTTAATTAATTCCCGCGGCCTCCATTACAATTTGACGTGTGATGCAACAAACTTGCGCGTTGGCTCTGAGTGCCTTCCTCCCCATCGGATGGGTTTGTTTGCGGATCACTAGGTCAAATAATGGTTATAGGAAATTATTTAGGAGCGTGTGTACTTCCCCATCGGTAAGGGACATAATCTGAAATAATTCCCTTAGTATCGTGTAATGGTGCACACTTAGATGCAAATAAAAGTATCCTCCCCATCGGAGTCACTGCTTTTATTTGTAGGGCTAAAGAGGAACCAACTATTAATTTTATTTGTCAAAAAGTAAGGTTGACAAGATAATAAAATTAATGGGTAAAACCTCCTCTTACAAATGTAGAATTCGTATACGTCCACACTATCGTGGCATGCGATATTCTCGGTGTTTTGAGGTGTTGGTTGATTTCGGAATTTTATTGTTTTGAGGAATCAATAATATTTGAAATCTAATATTTTGATCATTGTGATTCTTAGGTTTTTCAAATGGCTTTCAACCCACTTGCTGTGATATTAAAAGAAAATAAATTTACTGGACCAAACTATATTGATTGGAAAAGAAATCTGGATATTATCTTAACTGCGGAGGAGTACAAATTTGTACTCTTCGAGGTATGTCCTCCTAAGCCCACCGATGACTCTGATGAAAAGGAGAAAGAACGTTATAAGAAATGGATCAAGGTAGATGAGATGGCGCGGTGTTACATTTTGGCATCTATGTCAAATGTGCTGCAACATCAGCATCAGGCCATGGCCACAACTTATGACATGATGTTCAATCTCAAGGAACTTTTCGGACATCAGAGTAGGGCGGCTAGACATAAGGCGATGAGAAACTTGATGACGACCACCATGATCGAGGGAACACCCGTTAGGGATCATGTTCTCAAGATGATGGCTCATCTTAATGAGATGGAAGTCCTCGGAGTTGAGATCGATGGGGAAACCCAGGTCGATATCATTCTCCAGTCTCTACCTAGGAGTTTTGAGCAGTTCCGCCTCAATTACAACATGAACAAGAGGTTGTATTCATTGGTGGAGCTTCTGACAGAACTCCAGGCGGCAGAGGGGCTTTTTCGTCAAAGCGCTCAAGCCATGGTCGCTCAGAAGGTTTCTTCTTCTAAACCGAAAGGTAAGAAGAAGAAGAAGCAAGGTGGAGCAAAGAAAGTGGCAGTGGGACCTCAGGTAGGAGTGAAGAAGCCGAAAGGCAAGTGCTTCACTTGCAAGCAGACTGGACATTGGAAGGCGAACTATCCTTCCCGAAAGAACAAAGGTATATCTTCTTGTTTAGTTGTTGAAACATGTTTAGTGGTGTTATCTACTAGTGCCTGGTGTGTAGATACAGGAGCCACTGATCATGTCTGCAATACTTTGCAGGGGTTTCAGGAAACCCGACGACTAGCTGAGGGAGAGATTACCGTCTTCATGGGCAATGCTTCAAAGGTGGCGGCTATTGCAGTGGGAGACGTTTATTTATCTTTTGATAGGAATAAAGTTTTGGTTTTGAGAAATTGTCTTTATGTACCTACTTTTAGAAAGAATTTAATTTCAGTTTCTAAATTATTTATGGATGGATATTCTGTTTCTTTTAATGATAAAGTGGTTATAAAAAGGAATAGGGAGATTATCTGTTCTGGTACATTGGTTGGCAACTTATATACTCTTGAATCGAAAACTCCCACGATGCATATAGAAGTAAATAACTCATCTTCTAAGTCTAATAAGAGAAAAAAACCTTCGCAAATGAACCAGACATATCTTTGGCATCTAAGGCTTGGTCATATTAACCTAAGTAGAATTCAAAGGTTGATAGTTGATGGACCTTTGGGTTCATTAGTGGTGGAGGATCTCCCAACCTGCGAATCTTGCTTGGAAGGTAAAATGACCAAGAGGCCTTTCAAGGCCAAGGGGTATAGAGCCAAAGATGTGTTAGAATTGGTTCATTCTGATTTGTGCGGTCCTATGTCTATCCAGGCAAGAGGTGGTTTTGAATATTTCGTCTCTTTTATAGACGATTATTCAAGATATGGATACATTTACTTGATGCGCCGCAAGTCTGAATGCTTTGACAGATTCAAATAATTCAAGGCTGATGTGGAGAACCGTCAAGGTAAAAGTATTAAGACATTACGATCTGATCGTGGTGGCGAGTACCTCTTAGAAGAGTTTAGGAGTTACTTATCAGAGGCTGGGATTCAATCCCAATTGTCGGCACCTGGCACACCCCAGCAGAATGGTGTGGCGGAGCGAAGGAACATGACTCTTATGGAGATGGTGAGATCTATGATGAGTTATTCTGAGTTACGGATTCGCTCGGGTTTACTCGAAACAACAAAGACACATTACGAACTTGGTTCCATCTAAGTCACCCCCTACTCCCCAGAGTTGTGGATCAAGTAAAGCCTAGTCTAAGACATATTCGATTAGTAGTTCAAAGACATGTCTTTGAAGGGAGATGCTTTGTAAGTTAGAATCTTGTATGTATACGCTTGTTTGTTGGCTACCCTAAGGGAACGAAGGGTGGTTTATTCTATAGTCCTAGAGATCAGAAGGTGATCGTGAGTACGAATGCCAGATTTCTAGAGGAGGACTATGTGATGAACCACAAGCCCACGAGTAGGATTGTTCTTGAGGAGTTAACAGGGGAAGTCCCGACTTTAGTACCACCGGTACAAGAGGAGATACCACAAGTCACTGCACCGCGTGTCACAGAGCATACATAGGAGGCACCTCGTTGTAGTGGGAGGGTTGTTAGACAACCCGAGAGATTCATGTTTTTGGGAGAGTCTTCGGACTTAGTCCCTGGTGAACATGAACCTGATCCCTGGACATATGACGAGACACTCCAAGATAGAGATGCGGTATCTTGGCAAAGAGCGATGAATTCAGAGATAGAATCTATGGATTCTAATCAAGTCTGGGAGCTAGTAGAGCCACCCGATGGTGTAAAAGCCATTGGATGCAAGTGGATCTACAAGAGAAAGAGAGGAGTGGACGGGAAGGTTGAGACCTTCAAAGCTAGGCTTGTTGCGAAAGGGTATACTCAGAAAGAGGGTATCGATTATGAGGAGACCTTTTCGCCAGTAGCTATGCTTAAGTCTATCCGGATTCTCTTATCTATAGCTGCTCATATGGATTATGAGATTTGGCAGATGGATGTCAAGACAGATTTCCTTAACGGTAGTCTTGAGGAGAACATCTATATGCGGTAACCAGAGGGATTCATTGCTAAAGGCAAAGAGCATCTTGTATGTAAGCTTAATCGGTCTATATATGGATTGAAGCAAGCTTCTAGATCTTGGAACATCCGCTTTGATGAGGTAATCCAGTCATATGGATTTATTCAAAGTCCGGATGAGCCTTGTGTATACAAGAGATGTGATGGAAACGTAGTGGTATTTCTTGTACTATACGTAGATGACATTTTGTTAGTTGACAATAATATTAAAGTGTTATCAGACGTAAGGGTATGGTTGTCCAAACAGTTTGACATGAAGGACTTGGGAGAAGTGGGACACATCCTTGGGATCAAAGTTATAAGGGATCGCAAGAAAAGGATGTTGTGCTTATCTCAAGCTTCATATATTGACACTATCCTTGCTCGTTTTAGCATGCAGAACTCCAAGAAAAGTTTTCTACCTTTTAGGCATGGAGTTCCTTTATCTAAAGAGATGTGTCCCAAAACATCAAAGGAGATAGATGACATGAAGGCAGTTCCTTATGCTTCAGCAGTAGGAAGCCTTATGTATGCTATGCTATGTACGAGACCGGATATCTGCTTTATCGTAGGCATGGTTAGCAGATATCAGAGTAATCCTGGATAGGGACATTGGACTGCGGTAAAGCATATATTGAAGTACCTGAGAAGGACTAGGGATTATATGCTGGTTTACCGGGCAGATCAATTAGTCCCTGTGGGTTACACGGATTCGGATTTCCAATCAGATAGGGACAAGAGTAAGTCTACCTCGGGGTTTGTGTTTACTTTTGGAGGTGGAGCCATAATATGGAGGAGTGTCAAGCAGAAATGCGTGGCGGACTCTACCATGGAAGCTGAGTATATGGTAGCCTCTGAGGCAGTCAAGGAAGCTGTATGGATCAGGAACTTCTTGATGGACTTGGATGTGATTCCTGGTTTGCCCAGAACTATCACAATTTATTGTGATAACAGTGGTGCAGTTGCAAACTCGAAGGAACCACGAGCCCATAAGGCGAGTAAACACATAGAGCGCAAGTACCACCATATACGAGAGATCGTAAAGCGAGGAGAAGTTGTTGTCGCCAAGATTGCATCAGAGGATAACCTGGCGGATCCATTCACTAAGGCCCTTCCAGCGAAAGCGTTTGATAGGCATGTGGAGGACATGGGGATCAGATGTATGGCAGTGTGATAACGGCATAGTCTTTTAGTATAAGTGGGAGATTGTTGGAATGTATACTGAAAGTCTAGCTCTTTTTGTATGAACATTTTATTTTGAAATAAGAATCATATAATCATTGTTTGCACTTTATATATTTATTATATGTGTGCATATTGTCTAATATTTTACATTGTAGATAACATGGTGTTTGGTATGGCACAGAAGATCATGTTATCAGTCCCTTGTAGAATATAAGTAGAGGCTCACAACCAAGATGGTTTTGGACAAACCATTGGTATGGTTGTAGTGTAGCTTAGTATTGTTTTGTCTTGAACATAGAGTTACACTAGTACACTTAGGTGTATTGAGCAGGACCGACATAGAGGTGATTCAATTTATTGTTGACTACATAATTGAATCGGACCTCGGATATTATATTGTACATGCTCTTAATCGCGATATAATAACGGGCACATGTACTTAGTATTTATTTCTTTGATTTACCAGAGGGTGAGATTTAGATGGATTAAATCAATATGCCCGGTAAGTTGGGAAATGATATTATTTACATGGTGTGTCGTTGATTATAGGAGGAAACCGTGTCCTATATATTAGGTTGATGATGTCCCCTTGAGGAGCTCATAAGGTTCATCATGTAAACCCAGCTGGTTGACTTAGTCAACATGATGATAAGGTTGAGTGGTACTACTTGAGGAGTTAGATGTTAATTAATTGATGGTCAGTAAATCAATTAATTGACGGACATTCGATATCTTAAACACGGGGAGATAGACGTACAAATAATATATGGAGCCCATATTAATTTATGGGGGTTGGTGAGGTAGTTCAATGATGATCCTCTAGTGGAATGGAACATCATTAATGGATCAAGTTTGTGTGGTTCCGATCCATCGGGTGGCCAAGATCCAACTCCTCCTTATGGTCCCTATCGTAGCCTAATATAATCCTCATGAAGTCTAGATCCAAGAATATAAAACAAAACTCTAGAACCAACGGTTGGGATTAAATCCCTAGATCCGATGGTTGGGATGAAACCCTAGAATCGATGGTTGGGATTAAATCCCTAGATCCGATGGTTGGGATGAAACCCTAGATCTGACGGTTGGGATGAAACCCTAGATCCGATGGTTGGGATAAAACCCTAGACCCGACGGTGGAGATTAAATCCCTAGATCCGACGGTGGAGATTAAAGGAGGCTTAGGTTGGGCGGCAAGGTGGGTTCAATTGGAGTTAGGGTTTTAGGTTGGGTGGCTAGGGTTTGGAAGCTTTGGCTTGGGCGGCAACTCTTGGACAAGAAGCCGGCGCCCATCTTCTTCCATCAAGTTGTGGTCGGCGCCCATCCTCTTTGTTCCCTCTCTCATTCCTTGGCCGGCAGCAACCTCTCTTCAAGGTTGGCCGACGTTCATTCCTCCATTCTCTTCAAGGTGGCTGGCGGTTCTCCATACATTGGTGGTCGGCGCTTCATCCATTCATTCCTTGGTCGGCGGTTACATCAAACTCCCTTGCTTGGTGGTCGGTTCTAGAAAGGAAAAGTTTTGTTGGTTCTTCTCTTTGTTCGCAGCGAACAAGGAAGGGAAGAACGCGATCTAGAAGGCTTCTACTCGTGGAGGATCTTCGCCCACACGTCGTCCGCGAGGAGGATAGGACATACGGTAGAAGATCGTGAGGTATAAAAGTTTTACAACTTTATTTCCTGATCTTAGCATGTTCTTTTATGTGTTGATTATACAAGTGTGCATTTATATATATTTTGTATAATCATGGATCCTGAAGACAAACACAAAAACCGGCGATCCGTCCGTCGTCTCTTCCGCGGCTTACCAACTAGAAGAGTTGTGTTGCTTGAACAACTAGTTTGTTCAAGCGATCACTCAAGTTGTTAGCACGACGACGAATTGGTTGTGCTTAGGAAACTCATCCCATCCAGATTAGTTTTTTCATTAGTGAAAATTTTAATCCGGGGACGTGGGAGCCAATGAGCCTCCGAAGCAACTCCCAACATACAGATGTATGTGGACCTATGTCAACTCAAGCTTTAGGAGGCTATAACTACTTCATTACCTTCACCGATGATCACTTACGGTTTGGGTATGTGTTCTTGATGAAACACAAGTCTGAAGCCTTTGAAAGGTTTAAAGAATTCAGAAATAAAGTAGAGAAACTACATGACAAGAGTATTAAAATACTTCGATCGGATCAAGGTGGTGAATACTTAAGTCAAGAGTTTCTAGATTATCTAAGAGACAATGGTATATTGTCTCAATGGACTCCGCCATATACACCACAACATAATGGTGTATCTGAGAGGCATAACCAGACCTTGTTGGACATGGTTAGGTCAATGATGAATCATGCGAATCTTTCCAATTCCTTTTGGGGCTATGCACTTCAGACAACTATTTACTTGTTAAACAGAATACCAACCAAGGTAGTCTCTACTACTCCATATGAGATATGGAATAGTAAGAAACCTCATGTATCTTACTTGAAGATATGGGATTGTCCTTCTTATGTGAAGCGAACTGTATCAGACAAATTGGATGCTAAGTCTGATAAATGTCTATTTATTGGATACCCTAAGGAAACAAGGGGTTACAAATTCTATCATCCTGTGGAACAAAAGGTGTTTGTTTCAAGGCATGCTGTGTTTCTAGAGAAAGAGTTTCTCTTGCAAGAAAACAGTGGGAGTGTCGTTGAGCTTGAGGAGGCTCGAGAGACTCAAATAGACATTGATGAGATACCTGGTGAAGTATCACAGCCAATCACTCATAGTGATGAGCCATTGGCTGGACCTATTGAGACACCACATCTTCATAGATTTGGTAAAACACGCAATATTCCTGAGAGATATGGATTTCTCGTAAGTGAATCGAACGACATGTTACTCATTGATGATGAGGAGCCTACCAGTTATGAAGAAGTTCTGACAAGTTCAAAAAGGGATAAGTGGCTTGAAGCCATGAAGTCAGAAATGGATTCCATGTATGAAAACCAAGTTTGGAACTTGGTTGACCCACCTGAAGGCATAAAGCCTATAAGGTGAAAGTGGGTTTTCAAGAAGAAAACCGACATGGATGGTAATGTGATTACCTATAAGGCTAGATTGGTGGCGAAAGGATATCGTCAAAAGCAAGGTGTTGATTATGACGAAACCTATTCATCTGTTGCTATGCTTGATTCCATTCGGATGCTCCTGGCCATAGCGGCTCATTATGATTATGAGATATGACAGATGGATGTGAAAACAGCTTTCCTTAATGGAAACCTGCTCGAGGACGTGTATATGATATAGCCTGAGGGTTTCACATCGGTTGATAAAACCAAGGTATGCAAATTGCGACGGTCCATATATATATTGAAGCAAGCATCCAGGAGCTGGAATATCCGTTTTGATGAGACAATCAAAAAGTTTGATTTCTCACAAAATCTAGACGAACCTTGTGTGTACAAGAAGGTTAGTGGGAGTGCAGTCGTGTTCCTAGTATTGTATGTCGATGACATATTACTTATAGGAAAGGATATTTCAGTCTTACAATCAGTTAAAATTTGGTTGTCCAAGACATTCTCCATGAAAGACCTGGGAGAAGCAACCTACATCCTCGGGATTAAGATCTATAGAGATAGATCGAAATGGTTGCTTGGTCTTTCGCAGTCTACATATATAGATCGAGTGCTAAAGAGGTTTAGCATGTCGGAATCCAAGAAAGGTTTCTTACCCATCAGGCATGGGATACACCTTTCAAAGTCTATGTGTCCATGCACAGAAGACGAGAGGATTTGCATGAGTAAGATTCCCTATGCATCCGCAATAGGATCTATAATGTATGTTATGTTATGTACGAGGCCCGATGTATCGTATGCTCTGAGTGTCATGAGTAGATACCAGTCTGATCCAGGAATGGAACATTGTGCGACTGTTAAAATGATCCTTAAATACTTAAGAAGAACTAAGGATGTGTTCCTAATATATGGAGAAGGGTACTTGGTGATTCATGGGTATACAGATACCAACTTCCAGACAGACAAGGATGATTCCATGTCTCATTCTGAGTATGTATTCACCTAGAATGGAGGCACAATGAGTTGGAAAGGTTCCAAGCTTGACACTATAGCAGATTCTGCCACAAAGGCAGAATACATTGCAGCTTTGGAAGCAGCAAAGGAAGCGGTTTGGATCAAGAAGTTCATCTCTGAACTTGATGTGGTCTCATCAATGATCCAAACATGTGCTTCGCCGCTATCATTTGATTAAAGAGATCATTAGTAGGAAGCAAATACAAATTGAGTAGATTCCCACTGAAAGGAACTTAGCGGATCCTTTAACTAAAGGCATTACCTCAAAGTAAGTTTGAGAGTCATGTTAGAGTTTATGGTATTGGATACCGTAGCGATTGACATTAGGCCAAGTGGGAATTTGTTAGTAATATATAATAGGTGTCCTAAGGCAATCGCCTTATGGTTGAACCATTTATATGATAAATGAAGATTCACTATTTGAGTATACATATTTTCATGTATTTGATTAGATCTTAAACTCATTTACTGAATGTCCACGATACGATTCACAGCATGAGAGAATTCGTGATTGGATCGCAACTAGTGAGTATCTCTACATATGTAATTGTGATGTATCAGAATTTTCCCTAGTCGATGAATTGAAGGATTTGGACACCATCAATTCTGTTGAGACTAGCACGAAGTATACTCTTTGGTGTATCCAAGCAGTTGATTCTCACTGGCTGGAGACATTGTGATGTCCGGAGTTAATTGTGGATGCTAGTTATGGTAACTAGTTCATTGGAGTGACCAGCTGTAAGACTTCATACGGTTCTCTACATATATGGATATGTCAATGAAGTTCTTACTGCAGCTTAAGTGCGATGATCTTTTGACTTGCGATATTCAAGTCATCTTGATCACGAAGACTTGTGCTTTGACATCTTAAGCAAGCATCTCTGAGGAGATGTGGACCCGGAATGATTGGGTATAAGTCGAAGTGATCGAAGGTGTTTGAATAGCCTATAAAGGATTCACCACTCCTTGCGAGGAGATGTATACCCATGGCCTCTCGTCGGATTGTTACTAAAGTCTTTGGCCAAAGCATTACATGTTTAGAGTAAGGTACTCTTGGATACATGTGCAGTAACTAGAATCCGTAGGACGAGGAAATGATACTTGGGTTAGATATGACATAGTCAACCTAGTGGGGACTGACACTATAGACCATATCCTGAACCAAGTGGGTATAAGATGAGTGAAGGGAACGGGGTACGAATCATTCTAGCTGCTGAAGGGTTTCAGAAATAGTTCTGAATCAACCATTGATCTTTTCGGTTAATTAGGAATCATGATGTACTACTAGGTGTCACTCATGATTGTTCTATAATTAATGGTTAATTATAGACGGTCAACATAAATCGAGAACCTATTTGGTCACACGCACAACGAGCGTAATCCGAAGGATTTAAAATGAGCTTGAGAATGAGATTCTTAGACCGAGAGAAACAAGGTTTGGTTGGACCAAACAAGGAGCGAGCATGAAATCATTTTAGTCACAATGGAAGCGTGGATGGGCCGTGTCTTATGAAGACATGATGGATGAACCAAATTGGTTTGGTTCTAATCAAATGGTGGAGAATAAACCAAAGGGGTTTGGTTTGTTTTAAACGAATGAACCAAAGTTGGTTAGGTTCGTTTTAACTTAAAATAGACCAAATCGATTTGGTTTATTTTAACTTAAATTAATGGAGCAGGTTAACGGGTTTTTGGTTATGAACCAATAACCATTAGGAGAATTTGTTCTCTATAAAATAGGGCTTAAGGGTTTTGTGAAAACCTAATCTAATCTTGCCGCCCCTCTCCCTCCTCTCCTTGTAGTCGGCGCCCAAGCCCTTGCCGCCGCCCACCCCTTGTGTCGCCGTCCAAGTTGCTGTCGGTGTACAAGCTTCTGCCAGTGATCCTCCGGCGACCCTCCGGTGATCTTCCTTGGCTCCAGCAACAAGGTGAGCATCTAGCTTTCCTTATTTGGTCGGTGCAACATCCTCCACCAAAGCTGTCTAATTTTCTGGATAGCTTATTTCCTTCTTGTCGAAGCATCATTTGGACGACGTTTGGAGCTCCGACAGTGGTTTCCTTGCCGCGGATTTGATCTCCGGTAATCCTCATAGGTGGAGGACGAAGGATTCGTCAAACCGTTGACGAATACCTCTCTGAAGAAGTGAGTTTTGGGGACTCGATTTTGAATCCGAATTTTGATTTAGATTGTGATCTTCTCTCGATCACATTGTCTTCAACACGAGGCTAGTGACTCATACGAAGACGAGGCTCATGACTTTGCGAAGTCATCCCGAAGATACTCGGCGTGGATACGGATAGAGGCGATTCTAGCGAGAGTCACTCCGGTTGATGTCTTTCCCGCTACACGTGATACGTCAGGTATACGTAGAATAAATTTCCTTTTATTACAAAATTTGAAACTATGGGTATGTCTACACATGGTGTACTATGCATGCGTGTGGTGTGTATGATGTAATAAATTAAATTTATTGCTTTTTATTTCTTTCGCTGCGCACATGTTTACGAAACATGTTCGAACACACACTCGTCGCGGTGTCGGAAACCCAACATGAGCCTCTAAGGCAAACCCTAAGGTATATTTTAATGGACCTTCTAGTTCTAGGGTTAAAAAGCATGCTTTTAGTACTCTTGTCATCTCTCATGAAAAGCATGCTAGTAGAAATAATAGATTTTATTGTTTAGGTGCTAAGCATATTAATGTATCTAAGGACAAATCTAGGAACAATAGCTCTAGACACATTTTATCTAGGGAATCCATTAAAATGGTAGAAAACCATTTAGGCATTAACCCTAAGAAGAGTAGGCATATGCCTAAGAAATGGAACAATGCCCAAAGACTAAATTGTTAGTTATATATATGAGAGGTGTCCTAAGGCAATCGCTTTATGTTTAAACCATTTATATGATAAATGAATATTCACTATTTGAGTATATATGTTTTCATGTATTTGATTAGATCTTAAACTCATTTACTAAATCTCCACAATACGATTCACAGCATGAGAGAATTTGTGATTGGATCACAACTAGTGAGTATCTCTACATGTGTAATTATGATGTATTGGAATTATCCCTAGTCGATGAATTGATGGATTTGGAAACCATCAATTTTGTCGAGACTAGCACGAGGTATACTCCTTGGTGTATCCAAGCAGCTGATTCTCATTGGCTGGAGACATTGTGATGTCCGGAGTTAATCGTGGATGCTAGTTATGGTAACTAGTTCATTGGAGTGATTAGCTGTAAGACTTCATATGGTTCTCTTCATATATGGTGGATATGTCAATGAAGTTCTTACTACAGCTTAAGTGCGATATTCCTTTGACTTGCGGTATTAAAGTTATCTTGGTCATGAAGACTTATGCTTTGACATCTTAAGCAAGCATCTCTGAGGAGATGTGGACCCGGGATGATTGGTTATAAGTTGAAGTGGTCGAAGGTGTTTGAATAGCCTATAAAGGATTCACCACTCCTTGCGAGGAGATGTATACCCATGGCCTCTCGTCGGATTGTTACTAAAGTCTTTGGCCAAAGCATTACATGTTTAGAGTAAGGTACTCTTGGATACATGTGCAGTAACTAGAATCCGTAGGACAAGGAAATGATACTTGGGCTAGGTATGACGTAGTCAACCTAGTGGGGACTGACACTATAGACCATGTCCTGAACCAAGTGGGTATAAGATGAGTGAAGGGAACGGGGCACGATTCATTGTACTGCTGAAGGGTTTCAGAAATGATTCTGGAATCAACCATTGATTTTTCGATTAATTGGGGATCATGATGTACTTTGCATGCGTGTGGTGTGTGTGTTGTAATAAATTAGATTTATTGCTTTTTAATTCTTCCACTGTGCACATGTTTATGAAACATGTACGAACACACACTCGCTGTAGTGCCAGAAACTCAACAGTGGTATCAGAGCCCAAGTTGTGTTTCGACATAATTGTAAAATTGTTTTGCGATAGTCATAATTGTATTTATGAAAATTTTCTACTTTTGGAAAGTTTAGAAGTATTTATGGAAATTTTATAATTTTGAAAAGTTTAGAAGTGTTTATGAAAATCTTCTACTTTTGAAAAGTTTAGAAGTATTTATGGAAATTAACACATTCCATAAATAAAATATGTGATTAGATTTGGAAATTTGTTTCCTAATTTAATCAATATTTGATTTGGGAATCAAATATAAAACATATTTTATTTCCATAAATAATTTTGGCAATTTAGAAAATTTGTTTCCTAAATTAAATTTGACTTTCCTTAATTAAGACTTTCTATAAATAAAATATGTGATTAAATTTGGAAATTTATTTTCTAATTTAATCATGATTTGATTTGGGGAATCAAATCTCAAATATATTTTATTTCCATAAATAGTTATGACATATAAGGAAATAATTACATGCCATAATTGTATGTCATGTAATTGCATTAGATGCATATCATTATATCATGCGTGTCGTGACATATAGATGTATGTCATGTATGTCATGTCATGTAGATAATAGTTATTTGCATACAAAGAGGATGAGACATTAAAACCCATATACAATATTAAAGCCTACACCTTCCATTAATATGGTTAGAACCGGAGTTTTGTTTCTTGTTTGGGTTGTTGGACTCTCTCCAAGCCCGGCTCGAACCCGAACATATTTAAACCATGGAATAGTTTAATACTAATATGGTAAGAGTCAGAGGTCAATTGTTAGCTTTGGTTGTTGGACTCTCTCCAAGCCGGGCTAATTGGTTGAATGCGCTCTAACCATATTAAAACTATTTCTCGATTAATGGGTTGGCTCTAACTTGGAGCATCGATTTGTTGGACTCTCTCCAAAGTCGATGTAAAGAGAGGTGAAGTTGGGTGTTATGCATATGATGCATACTTGTTAATGAGTTAACAACCTGATGTATGTGTGAATATTCAATTAGTTGATAGCACATTGTGATAGTTGCATATATGTGATATGCAATCGGTATACTTGATACCTACCATTGTAGCTATAAATGGCTTGTTGGACTCTCTCCAAGGTTGTTCATATATATGTTGGATATCAGCCCATTTGGAGATGGACCTATGATCTCCCGAAGTGATTTTGGGGTTTTTTAATTCAAAAAATGAATGAGATTTTGTAAATGTATGTTGATGCATTTTAAAATCATTTTCTCATATATGCTTGATTTGTATTTCTAGGTTAATCGCTTGATCATTATGTCTTTGAATTTGTGCTCTATTTTGAATTCGAATAAATTGATTAGGCCGAACTACTTGGACTGGCTTAGAAACTTGAGAATTGTTTTCAAGGTGGAAAAGCTTACGTATGTCCTCGAAGAGCCTCTTCCCACCCATCCTAGTGATAACGCAACTCTTGACCAATTGTTGGCTTATCAGGAATATGTGAGTGATTCTAAACAAGTGAGTTCCATCATGCTAGCCGTGATGGTACCCGAGCTGCGGAAGCAGCATGAGCATATGGATGCTCATACCATAGTCTTTCATCTTTATGGGTTGTTTGATGAGCAAGTGAGATTCGAAAGGTTCGAAGTTTCTAAGCTCCTCTTCACCTCTGAGATGCAAGAAGGTTCATCTATGGTACTGCTCAACATGCTGAAGACTGTGAAGCCTTCTATGAAGCATGAGCAGGGGACGGTGCTGCTAGTTAATTCCTTGAAGAAAGGTTCTGAGAGGAAGTCAAAGGAGTAGCATAAGGGGAAGAAGAAAAAGGCTAAAAAAGCAGAACTAGCTCAAAAGGGTGTTGGATCGTGAAGCGTCGCTAGAGGGGGGGTGAATAGCGAGCGTAAATCTTTTCTTTTTCATTCATTCGATACATGAAGTAAGAGCAGCGGAAAATAAAGAGACACATTTATTTTTACTTGGTTCACAACCCAGCGGTTGCTACTCTAAGGCCCTAACGGTCCTAGACCGCGTACAGAGGGCAAAACACTATAACATCTCCTCCTCATTGGAGGTAGGAGACAACGATTACAAAATCGGAAGTACGTGGATGAGGCAACAAGCCTACTTCACCTCGTTACGATTAAAACAAAGAATAATAAAAACAATTACTTGCTACTGTTGCCGACGAAGGAGATTTGAACTTGTCGTCGCGTCGGCGTTATGACGACGTTGGAGCGTTGGCGTTGTAGGAGCACTTGAGAATAAACTTGATGTTCTTTGGAGTTGGAATCCTCCTCTCCTTTTATAGTTTTTGGCCTTTGAATATGTCTCCTCTTTTTTCAGAACAGATCATGAAGTTGTACAAATTTTATCGCGAAGTGGCCGCATCAAACCTTATCTGTTTTGACCTAGTGCAAAGTTTGATTCATCGCCATCAATCAACTGATGCCTCCCACCAGTTGACTGATGAGCATCAGTCGACTGCCCAATGTCTAGCAATCGACTGCCAGCCTGGCCACTTCCCTGTAGTAAGAGGTTAGCTCGGAAAATGATAAATGTGATGGTTTCTAACCGTCCGATCTCGACCTAGACCTTCCACAGGAAGTCTTAGTCGGATCGCCGCCTATGGTCGTCCCCGTAAAGAGGACATGACCTTACCATCTCTCACTCACACGAGCTTACCTCGATACTTACTTTGTAGCTCTCGCTTCTGGCCTTCCACTCGATTCCTTCAGCTCCCTCCGAAGTCACTCGAGTGTCGCCCGACCACCGCGGCTTCCTCCGGGTGTCGCTAGCCTTCAGCTCCAGCTTTAGTACTTTTCTACATACTCGATTTAGCTTGTGAGATAACGATGTAAACTTAACTTTGTATCTTTGCCATAATCAAAACACAGGTTCGATTATCTAGTGCCCCTGCACCAACAAAGGGCACTTGCCATCATTGTGGCAAGGAGGGTCATTGGCGAAGAAACTGTAAGATTTATCTTGAGTCCATGAAGAAGAATAAGGAATCAGATGCCCCATCTTCTTCAGATATCTTCGTTTTTTATTGTCATTTTATTTCCTTAGACAATTGGGTATTGGATACCGAGTGTGGTTCGCATATATGTAATAACATATATGGGCTAAGGAATAGAAGAAGACTCGTCAAGGGAGAGTCAAACTTATGTGTTGGGAATGGAGCAAAAGTTGCTGCACTCGCCATCGGAACGTATTTGTTGAAACTCCCTACAGGACTTGTCTTAGAACTGGACAATTGCTTTTATGTTCCTTTGATGATAAAGAACATCATTTCTATTTCTTGTTTAAATAGAAATGGGTGTCATTTAACTTTTAGTAATAATTGTTGTTACATAACTTTGAATGGAGTTCTTTATGGGACTGGAACTTTAAGCAATCGTATTTATACGTTGGATGTATCCAGTGACATTTTCAATATCGAAGCGAGCAACAAGCGTGATCGAAAGGATAATCAATTAGACTCCTATATGTGGCATTGTCATCTTGGCCATGTAAGCAAGAAATGCATGTCCGAATTACATCGATGTGGAATTCTGGAATCGTTTGAATTAGATTCATACGATACATGCGAATCATGCTTAAAAGGCAAGATGACTAAGTTACCTTTTACGAGAAAAGGTAAACCGATGGGAGAGTTGCTTGGTCTAATACATACTGATGTATGCAGACCTATGACAACTCAAGCTCTAGGAGGCTATATGTAAAATACCACAGAAAAAAATAAATAAATAAATGTTGGGTAATTAGTAGAATATCCTATAGAATTTTTCAGAAATTTTTAGGAATTTTTCTAGACTCGAATGGGGATTTCTAAGACCCTCTTTGCTTAGGAGGGGTTAGAGGGCTTAACGAGTCTGAAATTCGACCCGTTTATCTGCCACCCGACTCGTTAAACCTTAAAGCCGCGGTTTCTTTTTTTTTCCATTTTCGCGCCGCTGACCTTTATTTCTCGCCAGGCGTTTCCCGCTCGTGACTTATCTCCTTCGCGACCACAATGCCAGTCGACGTCTCCTATTCTCGTGAACCCATCTCTCTCGCTTTCTCTCCTCCACTGACCTTCGACTCGCCGCTCGAGTTAGTCGGCCTCCGCCGAGTGGACGACGAGATTTACGTGCTCACGATGCACTGCAGAGCAACAAAGAAGAAGACTCATGATTTGGGAGCTTGGGTCGACAGCGACAACACTGTGCTCGGGTAGGGAAAATGGTGATTGGCTGTTGGAGCCGGGGTTTCCAGCGGGAGCTAGGGCAATGATTCGGGGGCGTTGACTTTGCCGGTGAACAGGGGCTCGCCGCCGGAGCTAGGTAAGTCGGTAGTGGTTCCTGCTTCTTCAAGCTTGGACAGGATGGAAATCCCTGAAATTTATCTGCGTTGGTTACCGGGTTTTTGTTTTGGGCAGTGGTTTCCAATGAACAGGGGTAGCGGGATTAATCACCGATTTTGTGGAGTTACTGCCGGTGACAATTAATTTCCGGTGAAGCTTCAATTTCTGGTAAGCAAGATCAATTCCCTTTTGTTCAGTGAATTCCATTCGGTGGTGATGGCTGTTTGGGTTTGGGCAATGGTCTCGAGCAGTTGAACGGGGCTGCCAGTTTTAGGGGAGTTGCTGTCGGTGGAGACTCCAATTGTTGGTAAGCCTGATTCCCTTCCTTTTGTTCTATCAGTCCAGTTCAATTTGTCGTATTGCTGTGGTAATATTGATTTTTGATTATCTCGATAAGGCAGCTTTGAGGTTTGGGTATCGTTCAAGGTTTCCCTTGATTTATCTAGTTAACTGTGGAAGATGGAAGGATGAAGCTGTGAATGGGTCTATGGGTGTCAACGTGCCTATTCATAGGTTGTAGTGTAGGTGTAAGTGATTTGGTTGTGAATTGAGTTGTAAGGGCAGTGAGATAAAGTGGTGGCATAAGGATTGTTTTGTTTATTCATTGCAAAGCCTTGGGGTTTCGTGGTTAGCTGATACGTTAACTAAAGGATAGGGTAATGTATGGTGTGATTGGTAATTAGTGATGCAATGCTCTTGGTTGTGAAGGGACTGCAATGACCTTGAATGGTGGTATTGGGCCTAGCTCGGTTGGGGCTAAGTGAAAGGAGTCGGAAGAAACGGAGTGTGTTAATTAGGGCTTGGTTGAGATTAGTCAGGTCCTGAAATTATTGCGGAATGTCAGTTGTCAATCAAGCTGGGTGATGCTCTGATCTCGGCTACAAATATAAATTATAACACGTATTCAATAAGGAATATGGATATGGGGAAATACGTAGTAGTTAATTTGTATTTTATTGTATACTTGCACTAAATTATAATTGATGATATTTGTAGGACGTGGATACGAGATCGGTCCGCGGACGTGAGGACTCTAGTACTACGAGCATTTACAACAGGTGGGCAATTCCTACCCTGGTCAGGTAGTTTTAATGCATACAGATTTAGATGCATGATCATCTTATATGATCATGTTACCTTGACCCTACTCTTATTATCTTATGTTTGAACTTGTCATTGGCTATATTTACTCAAAGGTTGATATCACATTCCCTTTATTATGATTTAGGGTTATAGATGTGATGTAAATAGGCCTAGATGTTTAGTAGGGTGTGGATGTTAGAGTACGGGTGATGACCAAATTTATAAATTGGCAAAAAGGTCATCCGTGGGTAGGTAATGTCCTAAAAGTAGGATTTATACCAATACTCGTATGTCATATACTTATTTACTAACCACGTGTTGAGTAAATGGCCAGGTGAGTCATGGATAATGTGTCACTATGGACCGGTGGTCCTAGCTTGCCATGATCAGTTGAGTACGCCTCTCTACAGGATAGAGAGTGTAATGATTAAATGGGTGTGACTGGAATGTAGAGTCTGTGGTAGATGTCTGTATGTGAGACAATACTTTCATGTCATTGCATGCATACTGACGACATCGTCTCCCTTGGGTTGAGAGAGTTGTCACTCATCCTACCTCCCAGGTTACTCCCAGAGGAATAACTGGTGTGAGGGCAGAGAATTTGTTGTGTCGCACTCTACCATTATAGACGATGGTAGTTGGGGTGTGTGCAGTTGTCCTGTGTGCGTGGCACTCGACCACTCATTGGTAGTGTCAGTCGGAGTGGCCAGCAGCAGGGACCCCCATTGCGTAGCGAGCTCTTTACGCTCATATGTTACTTGATCATACTGCCCACTCGGCCACTCTAGAGCAAAGTGGTTGGTGAGTCGGGACAGCTTGTCATGTCGTACCACCTAGGCCACACCGGGTCGTGGTAGCGAGTAGGGGTGCGAGTACGACCATGCATGCCGATTGTCTCATACGGTTGTTTTGCATATTGCTATATATATATACATACATGCTTGTATATATATATATACATGGATGATGGTGATTAGTATACATACAGATGCAGTCTATATGTATACTCACTTTGATGATGCATTTGTATGTACTATGCTTATTGTATTTGTTTGTACATATTCATACATGCTATTGCATTTTCTGTATGGTAGTAGGTCGGTACTTATATACCTGTTGGTTATTCACTGTGATACTCTTGACTCATATCATGATGTAGTGCGAGTTAGTATTATTCGTTATACCTTGTGTTGTGGATATATGTCCAGGTTGGATGAGGATAGAGTAGTTGACTGTCAGGTATGTCAGCATCGTTTGTTGTTCAGTTTATTTAGTGTATGCATGCATGTATACTTGTTATGCTGATGTATACCTATTGTACGAGTAGATTAAACTGTTGAATGACATGTAATATTGATACATATATTTACATGTTCTATCTTATTACATGCTGAGTTTTACTCACCACCACAGACCCTGGGTTTTTCTATCGCTCAGGTAATAGGTAGAAGTCTTCGTGACGACTTGGAGCTGCGTCGACGATCCATCCCATCTCCGTTTTTCGAGTCTTCCGGGAAATCCATTTTATGTCTTTGATTTTGATTATGTTATGGACTTGTTTTATTATAGTCTTGGTCGTGATGTCGTGGACTTTATTTCTATATTCGATGTTTTATGTACGGTTTTATTACTATGGACTTGTCAGGTGGTGTACACCTATATGTTTTTAGTATGTTTGTTGTGGGTATGTGGTTTATGTTTCTGCTGTGGTTGTTATATTTATGTTATGTTGTTGTTGTGGGCCTAGGGCCTTGTATTAATCCGAAATATTACCATGTACAGGGGAGATGCCGTCCATTTGATTTTCGGCACGACATACTCTCGGGGCGTGACAACTTTAGTGGTATCAGAGCCCTAGGTTCTGCGATGTCATACAATGTTATTTTTGTGTCGAGTCTTGGATTCTCGAGAGTCGATTTGTTCGGTTTTGGTTTTTCTGAGATGAGATAGACAGCAGCCTGAGCTCCAAGCAGCACGAAGTAAGTATTCCTGATGACTTATTTTCTAGTTGGATACTTATCTAGACTTGATTACCAAGTGTATACAGTTAGATATATTATACTGCAAGTGCATCAGTAGTAGAGGTCGCCCAATCGAGGTGACCAACCGAGTCGCCATAGGGTTTATACTCCCGGTTTTGTTGGTTATGTATTTAATGTTTAAACAGGGAATAACCTGTAGTATGTTGGTTATTGTTCGTAACCGTGGTATAAATTGACCACGGGAACGACCTATGGACTCTGTGAGTTTTGAACCTGTGTCGAAAAAGGTGATTTACCTTTGAGAGTCGATTAATACTGAGTCAGAAAACAGGGTTCAAGTCATCATATTTCTTGTAGAAATCAGAGACTACAGCCTTAGAGATTTTTCACTAATTATACTAGTCAGATCATTACCTGTTGGGTAATGGACAAGACAAGTAGACGATTGTTGATGCAGATAGCAGAAGGCTAGTTTATAGTGTTTCATAGGGATTTTTATCCCTTAGTTGTTTGTACTGAGTTGTATAATTTTGAGAGTACTTTTGAGTACTTAACTCATGTTATACCGAGAAAGAAGAGTTGTTTGCATACCATTATCGGGATCAAGCCGGTATTTGGTGATAAATGTAGAAAATAATCTTTGAGAAATAAAACATCACTTGATCATGGTTTAGTGATGTTGAGGGAGAGTATTTTTCTCCATCACTTTCCGTGACACATTGTAAGGAATTCTTGAGCTTCAAGAAAGGGTGATCGGTTAGTAATAGTCTGCTGTGCAGAGTCGTGAGACTTGCAGAGGCTACGACCACCTAATAGCTCAAGAAGATGAATGGATTATTTAAGCCACCCAGAGTTATTGGCTTATAGTTGGATTAGGATGCCGGGATCTTCTACCAGATCCTGCTGGAAGACGTTGGATTGAGACAGGAGTTTAGAAATGACTCCGTACAAGGGTTTAAGAGTTGGAGACCGATAAGAAAATATTGCAGGTCAACTTAATAGAGTCAGAAGTCTCCGACTGTTGGATAAAAGGAGCAAGATCGGAGTCATAGGCTTCGAGCTATTTTCCGATTATAGAAGACCAACCGCAGATCATCAGGATGTTCTCGTGGATATCGGCAAAATCATAACAAAGACTTCGAAGGGATTGTGTGTGTGCAATGCAGATCACGAAGACATGTGAAGTCGGATTATTCGTTAGATCAGTTCATCTGTTGCTATTGTGAGCAACCAGTACAGTGGAGGAGGTGTACTTTGAAGACTCAGTTGAAGACTATCGATGGTATTCCAAGAGGAAGATGTATCGTCTCGACAGCAGAGATCAACACAGAAGATTGGATTATTTCATCAGTAGCAACCTACTACCCCAGGCGTGGTTGGAGTTCCTTGATACTACCCTTCAGCACAAAAGCAGCATCAGCAGAAGACATCGCAAAAGACTCAAGCAGACAACACCAGTTACCTCCAGATGTGATTTGCTTTGTACAAAGGATAGAGTATACGATAATGGTCATTTCTATTCGGTATTCTACAGCTGCATCTCGTAGGATTAAGTGATGAGATCAGATGATCCGGGAAAATCCTCAAGTCATTCATCGTAGAAATGTGACCGCTTTATCGCGGACTGTTGGATCTGATCTTCTTCTCTTCGGAGAAAGGCCGAGACTTGCGAGGAGACTTTGGATCGAATCGACAGATAATTGATTGTTTAGGGTATTACTTTAGTTTACCCTCAAGGTTAATATATTGAGAGATACTTGTAATTTACAGGTATCTTTGTCTAGAACATTCTTAGTTTGGATTAGAAGGGTCCTTTACATCGACTTGTGGGTCGGTGGTATCTCTACCGTCAGGTGAGATGGGGATCAACAATTAAGAAGTCAAGGGATGCCCTTAGACTTTGATAGACATACTTTCACTATAGACATATTCTTACGGATGGTTAAATTATTGGAAGTATGGTACGATATGTCTCTCGGATGTGCGTATAATCTGAGAGTATTCGGATGTAGTTTCGGATGAACTCCAAGGCTTGTCGTTGCATAGGCAAGTGGAGTAGGCGATCAGAGTGATTTTGAAAATAGTGTCGATATTGAATTCCTCATACGAGTGATAATTTTGTTGATATAAGTGTTACTAAACACTATGGAAATTAGAAGAATGTGAGTTGCGATTATAGGAGATATTGGAGGGGTATTTATCTATCCCAGTATTCCTCCTTGAGAAGATCCGGAACTCTTTGTTGAAAGAGAGATGGACCTTTGAAAGTATGAATTGATTATCGATGATGGAATACAGTAGTTGTTGTGAAGAATATCCTTCGTTGTGGATAGATGATCTATTTAGATCTACCAAAGACAGCTGTGTATACTCTGAGATTGGTTTACGACTAGAGTGTTGATATTGTAGTGACATAGTGTCATACAATTATTATTATCGTTGTGATGATTGATATATCATTAGCCTAGAGTAAAGAGGATGCAGATGTGTAGAGACGACAATTTCATACTTAGTATGAATTTTATGAGTTTTGATTAAGATGTTAGACTAATTAATGATTTAGTCGCCATTGGATTTGAGAATCATGTATCCTGGACACGATTGGATTAGTTGTGGTTGTTGGAGTTGTTGGGGATCGGTACGGCCGGCTAGAGGAGGGTGAATAGCCCTTTATGTTTGGATGCCGGTATTTGCTCGTCTACAAAACTAATTAGCGCAAGCGAAAGACTAATAAAGACAAGCAAATAGAAATACGAGAAAACAAACGCTAACAAAGAATGTAACGTGGTTCACGGCTACGCCGCTAATCCACGATCCCGATTCGTCCGAGGTGAATCACTCCTTCAAAGCCAATCCAATATTGGTCTCTCCTTTCCACCAAGCTAGGTGGAGGTAACCTTTACAACCAAGATCACTCTTCTACAATGGAATGAAGATTAAAACAAGTAGAAGAGTGGAAAAATGTTTAGGGCACTTTGGGAGTAGTTGGGCGTTCAAGCATTAGGCCCCCAAAGCCCCAACCCTTTCCTTTTTATAGAGGAAGAGGGTTTCTTCCCGTTGACACAGGATCAGTCGACTGATGGCACCCATCAGTCGACTGGTGCTGTAGCCGTTGCCCAATAACGGTCGCTTTCCACATTGGATTCCATCCAACGGTATTGGCATCAGTCGACTGATGGCACCCATCAGTCGACTGATGTCAACCAGTCGAGTCCTCAACGAGGTCGACTCCATTCTCGCGTGCCCGTCTGCACGTGACATCGATCATTGCCGTCCCTTGGAAGTCGGGATCAAGCCATCGATCGCCCATCTTTGGCGATCGATCAACAGTCGACCACATTAGACCGGTCGATCGAACCATCGACTCGGAAGCGATCATTGTCATGACATGGCGATCGGCGGTGTCGAAAACTCATCCGACACTTGGCCAAATGGCCAAGTTTCACCTAAGAGCTACCCTTCCCGGGTTACAATCACTCACTCTCATCCCTCGGAGTCCCTCGCCTTCGAAGTTCTCTTCGTTCGCGGCCACGTCCCTCGGCAGCATCAGGCGCACAGCTCTGCAATGCTCCTTCGCGTCTCTTGCCTCGAAGTCTACTTCCTTCGGCTTCACTCCAAGCTCCTCGTCCGGCGGTCCCTCGGATGCTCCAAGCGCACAGCTTCCGCAAAGCTATCCTTCACCGACTCAAGGCACGAGTCATGAGATGTGAAACTCGCCATGGCTCCATGTGCGAATTACTAAGTCCTGCACGACTTCAACGCACATATCAAATCAACATATCAAACTAACTTAAACCCTTTGCCACACCATCAAAACCATATTACGGCAAGAGATTGCCCTAACAATCTCCCCCTTTTTGATGTGTGGCAATCCGTTTAAGTTAGATAAAAGCATTTGATATAAATTTTAAAGGAAAGAAAGCATGTAAACATAATCATGATATAGCAACATGCAACTCCCCCTTAATCCATGAAACTATCTATTTCTCCCCCTTTTATAATTAACTTAAACATAATATTTTCTCCCCCTTTGACACCATCAAAAAGATTATCACTAAGTTAAAAACACATAGCATCAAGTCTAATAGAAAGAAAATACCACAAGTTGATTTAAAATCGGAATTCAGCCTTTACTGGTCTGATATTGACACGATCGATCGGTTCGATACTACGATCGCACGTGAATTTGATTTTCTCGATTTTCAGATCAATTTAAAAATTCCAAAAAATTCAAAAAATCATGAAATTTGGGGAACACATTTCTTTTAAGTATATCTATCAGTGAAAAATATGTTTTCATGAAAAATCATTATATTTCCACGTATTTGCCAAAAATCCAAAAGCTTTAAAAACTACTAGGTTTTTTATCATAAGAGTATCCATTTTAACACCCAGTTTTGCATCCAATTGTTTCAAAACATGAATACATGTATTTTAAAGTAAGAAATTGTTTTGAAAACATATGAGATATCCAACCATGATCTTTGGGCAATATGTCTATGAATTAAACATAAGCCTTCCCCATGATTGGCTTATTATTGCTATTTTGATACTTTAAATGACTATCTAAATGCCATAGGCATTAGTAGACATTTGTATCATCCTAATATCTCACTCATGCTAAGTTTTCAATCAAGGTAGCCTATGGTGAGTGTGAGATGCATCCTAGGGGGTATTTGTATATACTTAACCAATATATTCATGCAATTCTATCATGGTTAAGTATCAACCTAACATCCTACATGATCATAATGACATATATGAATGAATTCTACATTATGATCATGAAATTCATGTATTCATCAAATAATAGTCATGCATTAGATATTATATGATGATAATAGACAAAGTATTACCTAAAGCATGATTCAAACCTATTTCTCATGATAACGTGCCAAATTTCAAAAACATAAATCATGATTGCAAGTATACATAGGAATTACATCAATCATCATGATTTAAGCATTATTATCTATTTATGGGTACGTTATCATCACCCAACACTATCTAAAAAATATTGTCCCGTCATCCTAAGTCAACCAAAATATGATATAGGCTAGGTCCATGTGGTTGACTACCCTAGGGTTATTCTAACCCTTAAAGATGGATTTTGGAACCCAAAATGAGTTCTTTCCTATTGGGTTCACTAGGTATTCCTTGGGGATCCATTTCCTAGCTATTACTTTCTTTTTATCTTGTCCCCTAGCTATTAGGCATTTGTAGGCCTTTTCATTTTTCTTTTCTTTATATCCTAGGCCTTTTTTGTTAAAACTTGCTCTTTGGCTCCCTATGATCATATTTAATGTGTTGGAGCCAATTGTGAATTTCTCTAGGACTTTGGTTAAATAATCTACCTTTTCCCTTAATGCCCTATTTTCCTCTATGCATGCATCATTAACATCCAAAGGCATATAGTCATGTGAGCATGCATCATCATTTAAGCTAGAAGAAATATTATCATTTAAGCATGCATTTTCTAGCTTTTGTTCTAAATCCTTAATTTGATTAAGCATGCTTTTATTTTTCTTTTTCATTCCAAATAAGTCCTTAGTTAAACTAGAAATTATGGAAACTATTTTCTTAGGAGAAGCTTTCGTTACCATAGTTTCCATATCTTCTTCTTCTTCTTCGGATTATGAGGATGTAGAAGCTCCCCCTTCATTTGAGCTCTCCCCACTTGAGCTTGATTCTTCATTTGAGGAGGAGGAGCAATCCGAGTCATGAAGAGCCATTAGTGCTAGGTTGGAGTAGACATGCTCTTCTTCTTCGGATGAGGAGGATGAAGCAACATCATCCCATGTCTTGGCTTTGAGTGCCATGGCCTTCCCTTTTCCTTTTGCCTTCTTTTCTTCTTCCTTTTTCTTGCTCCCCTTCTTCTTCCTCTTTTCTTCTTTCTTTTTCTTCTCTTCCTTGCTCTTGTTTAGGAGGGGACAATTATCCCTTATATGTCCCTCTCCTTGGCAATTATAGCATATGACCTTCCCCCTTGGTCTTCTATTCCTATCATGAGATTTATCAAATCTAAAGTTCTTAAATGCACGCCTTACCTTCCTTACCATGTAGGCTTCTTCCGTGCTATCCATGGAGGAGGTAGAGGCTTCATCATCGGAGGAGGAGGGGACTTCGATCTTCTTCTTCCCTTTGTTTGCCATCAAGGCTACTCCTCTTGAGGGTTGAATTCTAGGCTCCTCTTGTATTCCTTCAAGCCTAGTTTCGTGAAGCTTCATTGTTGAGAAAAATTCCTCCAAGGTACTTACTTCCAAGTTCTTGGAGATGTAGAACGAATCCACCATGGAGCTCCACTTTGAGGACCGGGGAAAGGCATCTATAGCCTTCATGAGCATGTCCCGGTTTGATAGCTTCTCACCTACACTTGTTAGCCCAATTAAAATTTCTTTAAATCTAGAGTGTAGTGAGGTTACCTTTTCTCCCTTTTCTAGTTTTATATTGGATAGTGGGGAGCGGAGGAGGTCTCTCCTTGCTAGCTTGGCCTCGGATGTTCCTTCATGGAGTTCTATAAGCTTCTCCCACATCTCTTTGGCGCTAGCACATTCTCCGATCCGGTTGATCTCTTGTTGGGGGAGCACATTGAAAAGATGATGTTTTGCCTTTGAGTTCGCAAGGTGCTCCTCTCTTTGCTTCTTAGTCCATCGTGTTTTTTCGATTTGTTCACCCTTTTCATCCCTAGGCAACTCGAACCCATTTTCCATTATTAGCATAATATCAAAATCGGTCTCGAAAAATACCTCCATTCTCTTTTTCCACCAAGAGAATTCGCCGTCAAACTTCGGTGGGTGGATGTTTGAGCCGGCCATTTTGAATGTTGCTTGTTGTGGCGGTTAGTCCTCGACAAGCTTTCCTTGGCTCTAATACCACTTGTAGGGGATCGGTACGGCCGGCTAGAGGGGGGTGAATAGCCCTTTACGTTTGGATGCCGGTATTTGCTCGTCTACAAAACTAATTAGCGCAAGCGGAAGACTAATAAAGACAAGCAAATAGAAATATGAGAAAACAAACGCTAACAAAGAATGTAACGTGGTTCACGGCTACGCCGCTAATCCACGATCCCGATTCGTCCGAGGTGAATCACTCCTTCAAAGTCAATCCAATATTGGTCTCTCCTTTCCACCAAGCTAGGTGGAGGTAACCTTTACAACCAAGATCACTCTTCTACAATGGAATGAAGATTAAAACAAGTAGAAGAGTGGAAAAACGTTTAGGGCACTTTGGGAGTAGTTGGGCGTTCAAGCATTAGGCCCCCAAAGCCCCAACCCTTTCCTTTTTATAGAGGAAGAGGGTTTCTTCCCATTGACACAGGATCAGTCGACTGATGGCACCCATCAGTCGACTGGTGCTGTAGCCGTTGCCCAATAACGGCCGCTTTCCACGTTGGATTCCATCCAACGGTATTGGCATCAGTCGACTGATGGAACCCATCAGTCGACTGATGTCAACCAGTCGAGTCCTCAATGAGGTCGACTCCATTTTGTGCCCGTGCACAGTGACATCAGTCGACTGCCGTGTCATGGCGCACGGCAGCATCAGGCGCACGGCTCTGCAATGCTCCTTCGCGTCTCTTGCCTCGAAGTCTACTTCCTCCGGCTTCACTCCAAGCTCCTCGTCCGGCGGTCCCTCGGATGCTCCAAGTGCACGACTTCCGCAAAGCTATCCTTCACCGACTCAAGGCACGAGTCATGAGATGTGAAACTCGCCATGGCTCCATGTGCGAATTACTAAGTCCTGCACGACTTCAACGCACATATCAAATCAACATATCAAACTAACTTAAACCCTTTGCCACACCATCAAAACCATATTACGGCAAGAGATTGCCCTAACAGGAGTTGCGTAACCTGGCCACTGTTGATTGTGGTAGTTGGAGTTGCACACTCGACCACCGTAGATGGTGGTTTGCCATGTATGATTTGGTTATTATTATAGATATGGATAGAATGTTGGCATTACTATACCACAAACTTGTTTGACAAAGGTGATGATGGAAATCATTTAGTCGAAAGCTGGTGAAACCAGTTTACAGGACCTAGACGGCAGTTAACTTTTACACAAGTATTAGTTAATCCTTCCGGGGTGGATAAAAGGATGTACGTAAATGCATCGTTTCAGGGATCGGAGCGATTCCGATGCAGTTGCATGAGACGTATCTTATGCTTACAACGGTTAAGAAACTACGAGATAGGTTGTTATATACATGAAGTGGCTTTAGTAGTTATTATCTGGATTTGTGGATGTATGGAGCAGAAGTGCTCATTGAATTTAACTAGCTACTCGGTAGCTACTATAGAGTTGCTGGAACGCGAACAGTTGCAACTTGAGAGATTGATCGCTATAGTCTTCCATGCACTTACAGAGTGTGTAGTAGAGTGGATTTTGAATGGTTGATGGACTTCTCTTTTGAGAAGATAATTCCCCATCTCTGATAAGGATAGTGTGTTCCGGGCACGCGTCCAGTCAAGGAAGAGTCGCTATAGAAAGCATATCATTGGAGATTTGCTATTCACCCTGATGGTACTCAGATGTACCGAGAGTTGAAACGTTTATACTGGTGGAATGGTATAAAGAGAGTTATAGCAAATTTTGCTGCTCAATGTTTAGTATGCCAGTAGGTGAAGGCTGAACATCAGAAACTCACTGGATTGCTCTAGAAAATTCCAATTCTAGAATGGAAGTGGGAGCATATCACTATTGATTGCGTTATAGGATTGCCTAGAACCCGTAAAGGATGTGATGTGATTTGGGTGATTGTGGATCGACTGACCAAATCAACTCATTTCCTTCCTATTCGTGGATCGTACCCATTAGATCATCCGACAGAGTTGTATCGCCGAAAGATTATCAGATTGCGTGGGGTACTTTTAAGTACCATATCGGATAGAGATCCGTGATTTACCTTGCGATTTTGGCAGAGTCTGCATCAGAATATGGGCACAGAGCTTCGGCTTAGTGCAACATTTCATCCGCGGACTGATGGACTGTCTGAGCATAACATTCAGACTCTGGAGGATCTATTAAGATCTTGTGTCATGAATTATGAGAGTAGTTGGGAGGATCATATTCCTTTAGTGGAATTTAACTATGAGGACAGTTATCACTCCTCCATTCAAATGAATCCTTCTGAGACCCTATACGTTAGACTCTGAAAATCTCCCGTGTTGTGGGAGGAAGTCAGGGAAATGACAGCTATTGGGGGCCACAGAGTGTCCAACATGATGCGGAGTTGATACGATTCATCAGACGATGATTATCAGAGGCACAGGATAGACAGAAGAGTTATGCGGACCGGAGGCGAAGCCCTTTGGAATTCTCAGTCGGGGATCATGTATTCCTACGAGTGTCACCCACCAAAGGAGTCAAGAGATTTGGGCTAAAAAGAAAATTAACTCCACGCTACATTGGTCCATTTGAGATATTGGAGCAGATTGGAGGTGTTGCTTATCGGTTGGCTTTACCTCCGACACTTGCGGGTGTTCACAATGTATTCCATGTATCTATGCTGAGAAAATATGTGTCGCGATCTGACCATGTTCTAAAAGAGGTTCCGATACCACTCCAAGCGAATGCGACTTATGAGAAGATTCCGGTGCGGATTCTTGGTCGCAATGAGCGACAGTTGCGGAACAAAACCATCCGACTCATAAAGGTGGGATGGCAGCATCATACGGATGAGGAGGCTACATGGGAGCTGGAAGATACTATCCGAGCTCGATACCCTCATCTGTTTGTTTGAGGTATGTGGTTATTTTGGAATATGCTTGATCTAATTTTCGCATTTAAGTATGAAATTTGGGGACAAAATTTTAATAAGTGGAGGAGAATATAAAATACCATAGAAAAATAAATAAATAAATGTTGGGTAATTAGTAGAATACCCTATAGAATTTTCCAGAAATTTTTAGTAATTTTTCTGGACTTGAATGGGGATTTCTAAGACCCTCTTTGCTTAAAAGGGGTTAGAGGGTTTAGCAGTGCGAAATTCGACCGTTTATACCTGCACGACCCGTTAAACCTTAACGCTTGCAGTTTCTTTTTTTTTTTTTAGTGTGCCCGACCTTTATTTCTCGCCGAGCGTTTCCCGATCGTGACTTATCTCCTTCGCGACCACAACGTCGGTCGACGTCTCCTATTCTCGCGAACCCATCTCTCTCGCTTTCTCTCCTCCTCTGCGTGACCTCTTCGACTCCTGTCGCCCGGAGTTCGTCGGCTCCTCTGCTCGAGTGGACGACGGCAGGCGACGGTGCTCACGGACAGACCAGTGAAACAAAGAAGAAGGCTCACGATTTGGGGGCTTGGGTCGACAACGACAACACTATGCTCGGGTAGGGAAAACAGTGACTAGCTGTCGGAGCCGGGGTGTCCAGCGGGAGCTAGGGCAGTGATTCTGGGGCATTGACTTCGCCGGTGAATAGGAGCTCGTCGTCGAAGCTAGGTGAGTCAGTAGTGGTTCCTTCTTCTTCAAGCTTGGACAGGATGGAAATCCCTGAAATTTATCTGCGTTGGTTACCGAGTTTTTGTTTTGGGCAGTGGTTTCCGGTGAATAGGGGTAGCGGGATTAATCACCGGTTCTGTGGAGTTGCTTTCGGTGAGGATTAATTGTCGGTGAAGCTTCAATTTCTAGTAAGAAAGATCAATTCCCTTTTGTTCAGTGAATTCCATTCGGTGGTGATGGATGTTTGGGTTTGGGCAGTGGGCTGCTAGTTTTAGGGGAGTTGCTGCCGGTGGAGACTCCAATTGTTGGTAAGTCCGATTCCCTTCCTTTTATTCTATCAGTCCAGTTCAATTTGTCGTATTGTTGTGGTAATATTGATTTCTGATTATCTCGATAGGGTAGCTTTGAGGTTTGGGTATCGTTCAAGGTTTCCCTTGATTTATCTAGTTAACTATGGAAGATGGAAGGATGAAGCTATGAATGGGTCTATGGGTGTCAACGTGGTTGTTCATAGGCTGTAGTGTAGGTGTAAGTGATTTGGTTGTGAATTGAGTTGTAAGGGCAGTGAGATAAAGTGGTGGCATAAGGATTGTTTTGTTTATTTGTTGCAAAGCCTTGGGGTTCCGTGGTTAGTTGATACGTTAACTAAAGGATAGGGTAATGTATGGTGTGATTGGGAATTAGTGATGCAGTGCTCTTGGTTGTGAAGGGACTGCAATGACCTTGAATGGTGGTATTGGGCCTAGCTCGGTTGGGGCTAAGTGAAAGGAGTCGGAAGAAACGGAGTGTGTTAATTAGGGCTTGGTTGAGATTAGTCAGGTCCTAAAATTAGTGTGGAATGTCGGTTGTCGATCGAGCTAGGCGATGCTCTGATCTCGACTACAAATGGAAATTATAACACGTATTCAATAAGGAATATGGATATGGGGAAATACGTAGTAGTTAATTTGTATTTTGTTGTATACTTGCACAAAATTATAATTGATGATATTTGCAGGACGTGGATATGAGATCGGTCCGCGGACTTGAGGACTCTAGTGCTACGAGCATTTACAGCAGGTGGGTAATTCTTATCCTGGTCAGGTAGTTTTAATGCATACAGATTTAGATGCACGATCATCTTATATGATCATGTTACCTTGACCCTGCTCTTATTATCTTATGCTTGAACTTGTCGTTGGCTATATTTACTCAAAGGTTGATATCACATTCCCTTTATTATGATTTAGGGTTATAGATGTGATGTAAATAGGCCTAGATGTTTAGTAGGGTGTGGATGTTAGAGTACGGGTGATGACCAAATTTATAAATTGGCAAAAAGGTCATCCGTGAGTAGGTAATGTCCTAAAAGTAAGAGTTATACCAATACTCGTATGTTATATACTTATTTACCAACTACGTGTTGAGTAAATGGTCAAGTGAGTCGTGGATAATGTGTCGCTATGAACCGGTGGTCCTAGCTTGCCATGATCAGTTGAGTACATCTCTCTACAGGATAGAGAGTGTATTGATCAAATGGCCGTGACTCCCTGTTGAACAGAGAGTCTATGGTAGATGTCTGTATGTGAGACAATACCTTCATGTCATTGCATGCATACTGACGACATCGTCTCCCTTGGGGTTGAGAGAGTCGTCAGTCATCCTGCCTCCCAGGTTACTCCCAGAGGAGTAACTGGTGTGAGGGTAGAGCATTTGTTGTGCTGCACTCTACCATTATAGACGATGGTAGTTGGGGTGCGTTCAGTTGTCTTGGGTGTGTGGCACTCGACCACTCATTGGTAGTGTCAGTCGGAGTGGCCAGCAGCAGGGACCCCCGTTGCGTAGCGAGCTCTTTACGCTCATATGCTACTTGATCATACTGCCCACTCGGCCACTCTAGAGCAGTGGTTGGTGTGAGTTGGGACAGTTGTCATGTCATGCCACCTAAGCTACACTGGGGTCGTAGTAGCGAGTAGGGGTGCGCAGTCATGACCATGCATGCTGCATTGCCGTATCATATGGTGTTTTGCATATTGCTATATATATATACATACATGCTTGTGTATATATATATACATGGATGATGGTGATTAGTATACATATAGATGTAGTCTATATGTATACTCACTTTGATGATGCATTTGTATGTACTATGTTTGTTGCATTTTTTTGTACATATTCATACATGCTATTGTATTTTCTGTATGGTAGTAGGCCGGTACTTGTATACCTGTTGGTTATTCACTGTGATACCCTCGACTCATATCATGATGTAGTGTGAGTTAGTATTATTCGTTATACCTTGTGTTGTGGATATATGTCCAGGTTGGATGAGGATAGAGTAGCTGACTGTCAGGTATATCAGCATCGTTTGTTGTTCAGTTTATTTAGTGTATGCATGCATGTATACTTGTTATGCTGATGTATACCTATTGTACGAGTAGATTAAACTGTTGAATGACATGTAATATTGATACATATATTTACATGTTCTATCTTATTACCTGTTGAGTTTTACTCACCACCACAGACCCTGGGTTTTTCTGTCGCCCAGGTAATAGGTAGAAGTCTTCGTGATGACTTGGAGCTGCGCCGACGATCCATCCCATCTCCGTTTTCCGAGTCTCTTGAGGAATCCATTTTATGTCTTGGATTTTGATTATGTTATGGACTTGTTTTATTATAGTCTTGGTCGTGATGTCGTGGACTTTATTTCTGTATTCGATATTTTATGTACTGTTTTATTACTGTGGACTTGTCAGGTGGTGTACGCCTGTATGTTTGTTGTGGGTATGTGGTTTATGTTTCCGCTGTGGTTGTTATATTTATATTATGTTGTTGTTATGGGCTACGGGCCTTGTATTAATCCAAAATGTTGCCACGTACAGTGGAGATGTCGTCCGTTTGATTTTCGACACGACATACTCTCGGGGCGTGACACTATAGCTACTTCATTACCTTCACCGATGATCACTCACGGTTTGGGTATGTGTTCTTGATGAAACACAAGTCTGAAGAAGGGTTCAAAGAATTCAGAAATGAAGTAGAGAAACAACTTGACAAGAGTATTAAAATACTTCGATCAGATCGAGTTTGTGAATACTTGAGTCAAAAGTTTCTGGATTATCTAAGGGACAATGATATATTGTCTCAATGGACTCCGCCGTATACACCACAACATAATGGTGTATCTGTGAGGCGAAATCGAACCTTGTTAGACATGGTTAGGTCGATGATGAATCACGCGAATCTTCCCAACTCCTTTTGGGGCTATGCACTTCAGACTGCTATTTACTTGCTAAAAAGAGTTCCGACTAAGGTAGTCTCTACTACTCCATATGAGATATAGAATAGTAAGAAACCTCATTTATCTTACTTGAAGATATAGGATTGTCCTGCTTATGTGAAGCGGAATGTATCAGACAAACTGGATGCTAAGTCTGATAAATGTCTATTTATTGGATACTCTAAGGAAATGAGGGGCTACCAACTCTATCATCCTGTGAAACAAAAGGTGTTTATTTCAAGACATGTTGTGTTTCTCAAGAAAGAGTTTCTCTTACAGGAAAATAGTGGGAGTGTCATTGAGCTTGAGGAGGCTCAAGAGACTCCAATAGACATTGATGAGATACCTAGTCAAGCACCTCAACCGATAACTCATAGTGATGAGACATCAGCTGGACCTATTGTGACACCACATCTTGTAGATCTGGTAGAACACGCAACATTCCTGAGAGATATGGATTTCTCGTAAATGAATCGAATGACGTGTTACTCATTGATGATGAGGAGCCTACCAGTTATGAAGAAGTTCTGAAAAGTTCAGAAAGGGATAAATGGTTTAACGCCATGAAGTCAGAAATGGATTCCATGTATGAAAATCAAGTTTGGAACTTGGTTGACCCACCTGAAGGCATAAAGCCTATAGGGTGCAAGTGGGTTTTCAAGAAGAAAATCGACATGGATAGTAATGTAATTACCTATAAGGCTAGACTGGTGGCGAAAGGATATCGTTAAAAGCAAGGTGTTGATTATGACGAGACCTATTCACCTGTTGCTATGCTTAAATCCATTCGGATGCTCCTGGCCATAGCGGCTCATTATGATTATGAGATATGGCAGATGGATGTGAAAATAGCTTTCCTTAATGGAAATCTACTTGAGGATGTGTATATGATATAGCCTGAGGGTTTCACATCGGTTGATAAAACCAAAATATGCAAATTACGACGGTCCATATATAGATTGAAGCAAGCATTCAAGAGCTGAAATATCCATTTTGATGAGATAATCAAAAAGTTTAATTTCTCATAAAATCCGGACGAACCTTGTGTGTACAAGAAGGTTAGTGGGTGTGCAGTCGTGTTCCTAATTTTGTATGTCGATGACATATTACTTATAGGAAACGATGTTTCTGTCTTACAGTCAATTAAAATTTGGTTGTCCAATATGTTCTCCATGAAAGACCTGGGAGAAGCAACCTACATCCTCGAGATTAAAATCTATAGGGATAGATCGAATCGGTTGCTTGGTCTTTCGCAGTCTACATATATAGACCGAGTGCTAAAGAGGTTTAACATGTCGGAATCCAAGAAAGGTTTCCTTCTCATCAGGCATGGGATACACCTTTCGAAGTCTATGTGTCCGCGCACATTAGACGAGAGGATTTGCATGAGTAAGATTCCCTATGCATCCGCAATAGGATCTATCATGTATGTTATGTTATGTACGAGGCCCGATGTATCTTATGCTCTGAGTGTTACGAGCAGATACCAGTCTGATCCAGGAATGGATCATTGGGTGGCTGTTAAGACAATCCTTAAGTACTTAAGAAGAACTAAGGATGTGTTCCTAATATATGGAGAAGGTGATATGGTAATAAGCGGGGTATACGGATGCCAACTTCTAGATAGATAAGGATGATTCCAGGTCTCAGTCTGGGTACGTATTTACCTAAAATGAAGATGCAATAAGTTGGAAAAGTTCCAAGCGAGACACTATAGCAGATTCTGCCACTGAGGCAGAATACATTGCAGCTTTGGAAGCAGCAAAGGAAGCAGTTTGGATCGAGAAGTTTGTCTCTGAACTTGATGTGGCCTCATCAATGATTCAAACATGTGCTTTGCCACTATCATTTGATAGAGAGATCATAAGTAGGAAGGAAATACAAATCGAGAAGATTCCCACTGAAAGAAACTTAGCAGACCCTTTAACTAAGACCTTACCTCAAAGTAAGTTTGAGGGTCATATTAGAGCTTATGGTATTGGATACCGTGGCGATTGGCATTAGGCCAAGTGGGAGTTTGTTAGTTATATATATGAGAGGTGTTTTAAGGCAATCGCCTTATGTTTAAACCATTTATATGATAAATGAAGATTCACTATTTGAGTATACATGTTTTCATATATTTGATTAGATCTTAAACTCATTTATTGAATGTCCACAATACGATTCACAGCATGAGAGAATTTGCGATTGGATCACAACTAGTGAGTATCTCTACATGTGTAATTGTGATGTATTGGAATTATCCCTAGTCGATGAATTGATGGATTTGGACACCATCAATTCTGTCGTGACTAGTATGAGATATACTTCTTTGTGTATCCAAGCAACTGATTTTCACTGGCTGGAGACATTGTGATGTCCGAAGTTAATCATGGATGCTAGTTATGGTAACTAGTTCATTGGAGTGACCAGCTGTAAGACTTCATATAGTTCTCTGCATATATGGATATGTCAATGAAGTTCTTACTGCAGCTTAAGTGCGATGTTTCTTTGACTTGCGGTATTCAAGTCATCTTGATCATAAAGACTTATGCTTTGACATCTTAAGCAAGCATCTCTGAGGAAATGTGGACCCGAGATGATTGGGTATAAGTCGAAGTGGCCGAAGGTGTTTGAATAGCCTATAAAGGATTCACCACTCCTTGCGAGGAGATGTATACCCATGGCCTCTCATTGGATTGTTACTAAAGTCTTTGGCCAAAGCATTACATGTTTAGAGTAAGGTACTCTTGGATACATGTGCAGTAACTAGAATCTGTAGGATGATAAAATAATACTTGGGCTAGATGTGACGTAGTTAGTCTAGTGGGGACTGACACTATAGACCATGTCCTGAACCAAGTGGGTATAAGATGAGTGAAGGGAACGGGACATGATTCATTGTAGCTGCTGAAGGGTTTCAGAAATGATTCTGGAATCAATCGTTGATTTTCTAGTTAATTGGGGATCATGATGTACTTTGCATGCATGTGGTGTGTGTTGTAATAAATTAGATTTATTACTTTTTAATTCTTCCGCTGTGCACATGTTTACGAAACATGTACGAACACACACTCGCCACAGTGCCGGAAATCCAACATAAATCAAAATTTAAAAATTAGACAATTAGAGCTAGAAAATCAAGTTTTGAGGTCAAAACTTGAGAAGATGGAGAAGACCCTTAAAAAGATACAAAATCAAATACAAGGGCCAAATAGTCAAAGCCTAGGGTCTAAGAGTCAATACCTAAGATTTAGGAGGCAAGGTCCACCCAAGGGCAAGAAAGATTTGGGTAACAAAACTAAGCCCAAGGAGACCTATCATAGTGTTCCATTCGATTATGGAACACAACCTAGGTCTAGAAAAACCAAGGTCACAAGGGAAGTCATCCCTAGAGTTGACCATGGTAGGTGCCTAGTGGCTAGGTTTCGAAGAAACCTAGGGAAGCCACTAAGAAGGTCACCCCTAGAGCTAACATAGGCAAGATCCAAATAACCAAGGCTACCAGGCTTAGGAGGGTCATTAGGAGGGTATCTAGGGAAGTTATCCTTAAGGAATACCTAGTAAACCCAAGGAGCTCCAATAGGTATTGGGTTCCTATGAGCGTGATCGATTCACGCTAAATGGATTAGGGTGTTCCAACTTTAAATGGATGGATAGTTAACCTAACCATGGTAAAGGTGGCACCTGTTGGGATGTATACTGAAAGCCTAGCTCTTTGGCATGAACATTTTATCTTGAAATAAGAATCACATGATCATTGTTTACACTTTATATTTATATATGTGCATATTGTCTAATACTTTACATTGTAGGTAACATGGTGCTTGGGTGTGGCACAGAAGATCATGTTATCAGTCCCTTGTAGAGTATAAGTAGAGGCTCACAACCAAGATGGTTTTGGACAAACCATTGGCATGGTTGTAGTGTAGCTTGGTATTGTTTTATCTTGAACATAGAGTTACACTAGTACACTTAGGTGTATTGAGCAGGACCGACATAGAGGTGATTCAATTTGTTGCTGACTACATAATTGAATCGGACCTCGGATATTATGTTGTACATGCTCTTAATCCCGATATAATAACGGACACATATACTTAGTATTTATTTCTTTGATTTACTAGAGGGTGAGATTTCTATGGATTAAATCAATATGCCCGGTAAGTTGGGAAATGATATTATTTACATGGTGTGTCGTTGATTATAGGAGGAATCCGTGTCCTATATATTAGGTTGATGATGTCCCCTTGAGGAGCTCATAAGGTTCATCATGTAAACCCTACAGGTTGACTTAGTCAACATGATGATAAGGTTGAGTGGTACTACTCGAGGAGTTAGATGTTAATTAATTGATGATCAGCAAATCAATTAATTGACGGACATTCGATATCTTAAACACGGGGAGATGGATGTACAAATAATATATGGAGCCCATATTAATTTATGAGGGTTGGTGAGGTAGTTCGATGATGATCCTCTAGTGGAATGGAACATCATTGATGGATCAAGTTTGTGTGGTTCCGATCCATCGGGTGGCCAAGACCCAACTCCTCCTTATGGTCCCTATCGTAGCCTAATATAAACCTCATGAAGTCTAGATCAAATGATGGAAAACAAATCTCTAGATCCGACGGTTGGGATTGAAACCCTAGAACCGACGGTTGAGATTAAATCTCTAAATCCGACGGTTGAGATTAAAACCCTAGAACCGACGGTGGAGATTAAACCAAGGCCTAAACCTAACTCTATATAAAAGGGAGAGGAAAGGTTGGATAAGGTGGGCGGCAAGAAAATTGGGAATTAGTTCCTATATTTTTGGCTACCTCATCAATAACCAATTTTCTTCTAAGTTCTATAATAGGGTGGCTATGGGTTGGGCGGAAAAGAGGAGAGTGGTTTTTTGGTTGATGATGGATGCTAAGGAAATTAGGGTTTTGCCTAGCATTGCTTGGGCGGCAAGCAACCTTAAGGAAAAAACCCTAATTAGGGTTTTGGCTCCTTAGGTTGGGCGGCCAAGGTGAGGATGAAGAGTGGGCGGCAACTTGTGGAGGAGCTTGTCTTCTTCCATGGAGGTGGCTAGCTCCTAGATCTCTTCTCTCCACCATGCTTGGGCGGCAAGGAACCCTATGGAGGAAACCCTAATTTGATTAGGGTTTTGGCTCCATTGCTTGGGCGGCCATGGATGAGGATGAAGAGTGGGCGGCAACTTGTGGAGGAGCTTGTCTTCTTCCATGGAGGTGGCTAGCTCCTAGATCTCTTCTCTCCACCATGCTTGGGCGGCAAGGAACCCTATGGAGGAAACCCTAATTTGATTAGGGTTTTGGCTCCATTGCTTGGGCGGCCATGGATGGGAATGAAGAGTGGGTGGCAACTTGTGGAAGAGCTTGTCTTCTTCCTTGGAGGTGGCTAGCTCCTAGATCTCTTCTCTCCACCATGGTCAAGGGTAAGAAAGCCTAAGGAGAAACCCTAATTAGGGTTTCCTCCTTAGGTTGAGCGGCTAGGGATTGCAAGGAAGTTGGGCGGCAACTATAGGAGAGGAGGTCTTCTTCTTCCTAGGGTGTGGCCGGCTCCTTCCTCTATTCCCTCCACCGTGGCCGGCGCCCAACATTTTCCTTTTCTCCTATTCACTCCATCTCGGCCGGCGGCACCAAAACTAGGGTTTGTCCCTAGTTTGGTTCCTTGGTTGTTTCCATATTATTCTCTCTATTCTTGGGGCCGGCGGCATCAATCCTTTATGGATTGGTGGTTGGCTCAAGAAAGAAGGGAAAGAGAGTTCTTCATTCTTTGGATTGAAGAAGATCTAGGATGCTTCAACTTGTGGAGGATCTTCGCCCACACGAAGTCTACAAGGATGTTAGGACATACGATAGAAGATCAAGAGGTATAAAAGTTTTATAACTTTTATTATTGTTCTTTGCATGTTCTTATTTGATATGCTAGCTTATGTTCTTTATGTTAGTATATGTTGATTATACTAGTTTACATTTGCATGTATTTGTATAATCATGGACCCCGATAAGAAACACAAAAACCGGCGATCCATCCGTCGTCTCTTCCGCGGCTAACCGACTAGAAGAGTTGTGTTGCTTGAAAAACTAGTTTGTTCAAGCGATCGCTCGAGTCGTTAGCACGACGACGAATTGGTTGTGCTTAGGAAACTCATCGCCTCCGGATTAGTTTTCATTTGCTAAAAATTTCAATCCGGGGACATGGGAGCCTATGAGCATTCCGAGAAACAGCACGGTCGCCAACAGCACCTTAGGTCATTTTCAAGGTTATAGGTACCTTGGAAATATGGTTTGATCTTAATCCTAAAGTTTTTTTAGGATGTGCCAATATATTTTGAGAATTATGAAAAATTGATCAAATTGGCACAAATTAAGTTTAGAGTCATGGTGTGCCATTTTGGGTTTTTGGCACACTTGGGAGATGGTTGATAATATGGCAAAATGAAATTAATAATAACAAATGACAATCAATATTAAAATTTAAGTATTGTTATAACTATGTTTTTTATTTGTCATGCTTTATTTGCCATATACCATATCATGACATCATATTTATTTTTATCATATAATATGTCATGATCATGTTTAGGTTATAGGTTTATGTCATGTATATTTAGATTTAATCATATGTCATGACATCATGATCATTGACCATGCTTATTTATATTATCATTTATGTCATGATCATTCATGCATTAATTAAAATTGATTTAAGGATAATTGGCATGACTTGAAGTCTCATGTATAAGGGAATCAAGTAGAGTTGTCTTAGAAAATGCATGAGACCTTAGTATAAGTATAACTAAAATCCACATCTCACATCAAATTAACATGTGTGTGTATTGATACACCCTAGACACATGTGAGATACTAGAAAATGAGTTAAGTTCAAGGTGCATAGTTCTTACATCTAGATGAACTCAAACTCATCTTATACCATAGTGGATCATGGGGAAAGCTAATGTGCAAGTCATGTGCATTGAGCCCATTGATCATGATCCAATATAGGTTTTTTAAAACATTTTAAAATTATTTTATAAAATCTTGGTGAAGTCTATCTTTTGATAGCAATTATCATTGATGAAATTGATACAAAGTAGGGCCAAAACATTGAACTTTTCAATTGTTTTAAACTTTGTGTCAATCTCACTATTTTATGGGTATTTTATTTTTCACCCATAATGATTGTTATAAGTAGTATACGTATGAAGTTTCAAGATTTTTCAAAATATGTATATTTACTTATGTATTTTCAAAAATTATTTCTGATTTCTAATTTCTACATTTTGCAGATATCAGTCGACTGTCGCTTGATGGCAGTCAACTGATGCATAGGGCAGTCGACTAGTGACTATAAGAGTCGATTGCCAGAGCTGATTTCGGGTAAACAAGAATGTTTAGCCCATATTTCAGCTATGTTAGGCTACCCTAACTGCTCATAACCCTAGGATATGCTTTGGAAAGCATTAGAAAGGATGAAAATTCATTGGATATGGATTAGGAGAGTTATTTAGGGTGTGTATCAATTTTAAGGTGTGTGAGAGTTTATGTTTGAACTTTTGCCCTTAATTTTGATGGTTTAGTGTTCTTATAGGCTTAGGGACTCTCCAAGGACATTGTTGGTGCAATGGTCAAGGGGGAGCAAGACTTTAGGGGGAGGTATCCATCATGAGATGATGGATGTTTTTCTTCCTCATGAGGGGGAGAATTGGGAGAGTTTATAGGAAGTCTTTCTTAAGTGATATGAGACTTATCACTAGGAAGAGTGAAGGCATCCTAGATGTTTTTAGACCAAGGGGAGATTGTAAGATCTCATTGGAATATGAGACATTGACACCCTTAGGTAGAGAACATTTTTGATGTATGTCAAAAAAAGAGAGAATTTATGGGACTACTAATTTGGGAGAATTGAGTTAGGTAGCCTAACTCAATGGTTTTGTGATTTTTGTCAAACATCAAAAAGGGGGAGATTGTTGGTGCAATCGACCCAGGTCACGATTGACCAGACTCGAGTTTGACTCGAGTAGTATTTTGATGTTTGACAATATTTTGAGGAGATTATTGGTGTAATCGTCCCGGGTCATGATTGACTTGACTCGAATTTTACTCGAGTGATATTTTGATGTTTGACGATGATTTGATCATTGTTTGACTATATGGTTGACATAGGGTTGACCATATGATAGAAAATACAAGCATGAGTCTTGACAAGGGAAAGTCCAAGCTTGAGTCTTGGCAATTAGAAAGTCCAACATGGGTTGGCAAGGAAAGTCCAAATATGGGTCTTGGCAAGGGAAAGTCCAAGCTTAAGTCTTGGCAAATGGAAAGTCCAATATGGATTGGCAAGGAAAGTCCAAGGGTTGATATTGGCGACGTAAAGTCCAAGGGTGGAGTCTTGGCAGCATAAGTCCAATAATTGGCGGTGAAAAGTCCAAGCGGTATTCTTGGTAGCATAAGTTCAATGTGCCTTGGCGGTATAGACCAGCTTAGCATGACAATAGCCGATGGAAGCACCTGAAGGCTAGCGTATGGATGAACAAGTCATGGATGACTTAGAGGGATCCGATAAGTGTGAGGCTGATGGAGGTGGCTAGAAGGCTTAGGTCTAGGCTAAGGGTAGTCTAGCAAGAATGAGGGCATCATACTTGGAGTTAAACCTCATGTTTGAGGTTATCAATGTTGGGTTTCCGACACCGCGGCGAGTGTGTGTTCGAACATGTTTCGTAAACATGTGCACAGCGGAAGGAATAAAAATAATAAATCTAATTTATTACAACACACACACACCACACGCATGCATAGTACAACATGTGTAGACATAACCGTAAATTCAAATTTTACAATAAAAGGAAATTTATACTACGTATACCTGACGTATCACGTGTAGCGGGAAAGACATCAACCGAAACGATTCTCGCTAGAATCGTCTCTATCCGTATCCACGTCGAGTATCTTCAGGATGACTTCACAAAGTCATGAGCCTCGTCTTCGTACGGGTTACTAGCCTCGTGTTGAAGACGATGTGATCGAGAGAAGATCACGATCCGAATCAAAATTCGGATCCAAAACGAGTCCTCAAAAACTTGCTTCTCCGGAGAGGTATTCATCAACCGTTAGATGAATCCTTCATCCTCCACCTATGAGGATTACCGGAGATCGAATCCCTGGTAAGGAAGGCACTGTCGGAGCTCCAAACGTCGTCCAAATGACGCTCCAACAAGAAGGAAACAAGATGTCCAGAAAACTAGACAGCTTTGGTGGAGACCTTGCGCCGGCCAAATAAGGAAAGCAATATGCTCACCTTGTCGCCGGAGCCAAGGAAGATCACCGGAGCTCCTCCGACAACAGCTAGACACCGGCAAGTGGGGAGGACGGCAGCTGCTGGATGCCGATTGGAGGAGCTTGGGCAGCGGTAAGGAGTTGGGCGCCGATCACTTGGAGAAGAGGGAGAGGGTGGGCAGCAACTTTAGGGTTGAAAGGATTAGGGCTTAACAAAACCCTTAAGCCCTATTTTATAGAGAACAAATTCTCTTAATGGTTATCGGATCATAACCAAAAGCCCGTTAACCCTCTCCATTAATTTAAGTTAAAATAAACCAAACCATGATGGTTTATTTTAAGTTAAAATGAACCGAACCAACTTTGGTTCATTCGTTTAAAACAAACTAAACCCCTTTGGTTTATTCTCCTCCATTGGATTAGAACCAAACCAATTTGGTTCATCCATCATGTCTTCATAAGACACGGCCCATCCACGCTTCCATTGTGACTGAAACGATTTCATGCTCACTCCATGTTTGGTCCAACCAAACCTAGTTTCTCTCAGTCTGAGAATCTCATTCTCAAGCTCGTTTTAAATCCTTTAGATTACGCTCGTTGTGCGTGTGACCAAATAGGTTCTCGGTTTATGTTGGTCGTCTATAATTAACCATTAATTATAGAACGATCATGAGTGGCACCTAGTAGTACATCATGATCCCCAATTAACCGAAAAGATCAACGGTTGATCCAGAACTATTTCTGAAACCCTTCAGCAGCTCGAATGAATCGTGTCTCATTCCCTTCACTCATCTTATACCCACTTAGTTCAGGACATGGTCTATAGTGTCAGTCCCCACTATGTTGACTACGTCACACCTAGCCCAAGTATGATTTCCTCGTCCTACAGATTCTAGTTACTGCACATGTATCGAAGAGTACCTTACTCTAAACATGTAATGTTTTGGCCAAAGACTTTAGTAACAATCCGACGAGAGGTCATGGGTATACATCTCCTCGCAAGGAGTGGTGAATCCTTTATAGGCTATTCAAACGCCTTCGATCACTTCGACTTATACCCAATCATCCCGGGTCCACATCTCCTCAGAGATGCTTGCTTAAGATGTCAAAGCATAAGTCTTTATGATCAAGATGACTTGAATACCGCAAGTCAAAGGAACATCGCACTTAAGCTGCAATAAGAACTTCATTGACATATCTATATATGCAGAGAACCATATGAAGTCTTATGGTTGGTCACTCCAATGAACTAGTTACCATAACTAGCATCCACGATTAACTCCGGACATCACAATGTCTCCAGCCAGTGAGAATCAGCTGCTTGGATACACCAAGGAGTATACCTCGTGCTAGTCTCGACAGAATCGATGGTGTCCAAATCCATCAATTCATCGACTAGGGATAATTCTGATACATCACAATTACACATGTAGAGATACTCACTAGTTATGATCCAATCATGAATTCTCTCATGCTGTGAATCGTATCGTGGACATTCAGTAAATGAGTTTAAGATCTAATCAAATACATGAAAACATGTATACTCAAATAGTGAATCTTCATTTATCATATAAATGGTTCAAACATAAGGCGATTGTCTTAGGACATCTCTCATATATTACTAACAAACTCCCACTTGGCCTAATGCCAATCGCTACGGTATCCAATACCATAAGCTCTAACATGACCCTCAAACTTACTTTGAGGTAATGCCTTAGTCAAAGGATCCGCTAAGTTCCTTTCAGTGGGGATTTTCTCGATTTTGTATTTCCTTCCTACTAATGATCTCTCTGATCAGATGATAGCGGTGAAGCACATGTTTGGATCATTGATGAGACCACATCAAGTTCAAAGATGAATTTCTTGATCCAAACCGTTTCCTTTGCTGCTTCCAAAGCTGCAATGTATTCTGCCTTAGTGGCAAAATCCGTTATAGTGTCAAGCTTGGAACCTTTCCAACTTATTTTCACCTCCATTCCAGGTGAATACATACCCAGACTAAGACATGGAATCATCCTTGTCTATCTGGAAGCTGGTATCCGTATACCCATGTATCACCATGTACCCTTTCTCCATATATTAGGAACACATTCTTAGTTCTTCTTAAGTACCTAAAGATCGTCTTAACAGTCGCCCAATGATCCATTCCTGGATCAGACTGGTATCTGCTCGTGACACTCAGAGCATACAATACATCGGGCCTCGTACATAACATAGCATACATGATAGATCCTATTGCGGATGCATAGGGAATCTTACTCATGCAAATCCTCTCGTCTTCTGTGCGCGGACACATAGACTTCGAAAGGTGTATCCCATGCCTGATGGGTAGGAAACCTTTCTTGGATTCCGACATGCTAAACCTCTTTAGCACTCGGTCTATATATGTAGATTTGCGAAAGACCAAGCAACCATTTCGATCTATCTCTATAGATCTTAATCCCGAGGATGTAGGTTGCTTCTCCCAGGTCTTTCATGGAGAATATCTTGGACAACCAAATCTTAACTGACTGTAAGACTGAAACATCATTTTCTATAAGTAATATGTCATCGACATACAATACTAAGAACATGACTGCACTCCCACTAACCTTCTTGTACACATAAGGTTCGTCTGGATTTTGTGAGAAATCAAACCTTTTGATTGTCTCATCAAAACGGGTATTCCATCTCCTGGATGCTTGCTTCAATCCATATATGGACCGTCGTAATTTGCATACCTTGGTTTTATCAACCGATGTGAAACCCTCAGGTTGTATCATATACACGTCCTCGAGTAGGTTTCCATTAAAGAAAGCTATTTTCACATCCATCTGTCATATCTCATAATCATAATGAGCCGCTATGGCCAGGAGCATCCGAATGGATTTAAGCATAGCTATAGGCGAATAGGTTTCGTCCTAATCAACACCTTATTTTTGACGATATCCTTTCGCCACCAATCTAGCCTTATAGGTAATCACATTACCATCCATGTCGATTTTCTTCTTGAAAACCCACTTGCACCCTATAGGCTTTATGCCTTCAGGTGGGTCAACCAAGTTCCAAACTTGATTTTCATACATGGAATCCATTTTCGACTTCATGGCTTTGAGCCACTTATCCCTTTCTGAACTTGTCAGAACTTCTTCATAACCGGTAGACTCCTCATCATCAATGAGTAACATGTCGTTCCATTCACTTACGAGAAATCCATATCTCTCAAGAATATTGCGTGTTCTACCAGATCTACGAAGATGTGGTGTTTCAATAGGTCCAGCCGATTGCTCATCACTATGAGTTATCAGCTGTTGTGCTTCACCAGGTATCTCATCAATATCTATTTGAGTCTCTCTAGCCTCCTCAAGCTCGATGACACTCCCACTGTTTTCTTGCAAGAGAAACTCTTTCTCTAGAAACACAGCATGCCTTGAAACAAACACCTTTTGTTCCACAGGATGATAGAATTGGTAACCCCTTGTTTCCTTAGGGTATCCAATAAATAGACATTTATCAGACTTAGCATCCAATTTGTCTAATACAATCCGCTTCACATAAGCAGGATAACCCCATATCTTCAAGTAAGATACATGAGGTTTCTTACTATTTCATATCTTATATGGAGTAGTGGAGACTACCTTAGTTGGCATTCTGTTTAACAAGTAAACAGCTGTCTGAAGTGCATAGCCCCAAAAGGACTTAGGAAGATTCGCATGATTCATCATTGACCTGACCATGTCCAACAAGATCCGGTTACGCATCTCAGATACACCATTATGCTGTGGTGTATATGGCGGAGTCCATTGAGACAATATACCATTGTCTCTTAGATAATCAAGAAACTCTTGACTTAAGTATTCACCATCTCGATCCGATCGAAGTATTTTAATACTCTTGTCATGTTGTTTCTCTACTTCATTTCTGAATTCTTTGAACCTTTCAAAGGCTTCAGACTTGTGTTTCATCAAGAACACATACCCAAACCATGAGTGATCATCGGTGAAGGTAATGAAGTAGTTATAGCCTCCTAAAGCTTGAGTTGACATAGGTTCACATACATCAGTATGTATTAGATCTAGCAACTCTCCCACTCGTTCACCTTTTCCTGTAAAAGGTAACTTAGTCATCTTGCCTTTTAAGCATGATTTGCATGTATCGTATGAATCCAATTCAAACAATTCCAGAATTCCACATCAGTGTAATTCGGACATGCATTTCTTGCTTGCATGTACAAGACGACAATGCCACATATAGGAGTCTAATTGATTATCCTTTCGAGCATGCTTGTTGCTCGTTTCGATATTGAAAATGTCACTAGATACGTCCAACGTATAAACACCATTGCTTAAAGTTCCAGTTCCATAAAGAACTCCATTCAAAGTTATGTAACAACAATTGTTACTAAAAGTCAAATGGTACCCATTTCTATTTAAACAAGAAATAGAAATGATGTTCTTTATCAACGAAGGAACATAAAAGCAATTGTCCAGTTCTAAGACAAGTCCTGTAGGGAGTTTCAACAAATATGTTCCGATGGCGAGTCCAGCAACCTTTGCTCCATTCCCAACACGTAAATTTGACTCTCCCTTGACGAGTCTTCTTCTATTCCTTAGTCCATGTATGTCGTTACATATATGTGAGTCACACCCAGTATCCAATACCCAAGTGTTTGAGAAAATAGAATGGCAATCAATAACGAAGATATCTGAAGAAGATGGGGCATCCGATGCCTTATTCTTCTTCACGAACTCAAGATAAGTCTTGCAATTTCTTTGCCAATGACCCTCCTTGCCATAATGATGGCAAGTGCCCTTTTTAGCTGGTTCTGCCTTTTTAGCCTTTTTCTTCCCCTTCTGCTATTCCTTTGACTTCCTCTTAGAACCTTTCTTCGAGGAATCAACTTACAGCACCGTCCCCTGCTCATGCTTCACAGAAGACTCCACAGTCTTCAGCATGTTGAGCAATACCACAGATGAACCTTCTTGCATCTCAGAGGTGAAGAGGATCTTGGAGACTTCGAACCTTTCGAGTCTCATTTGCTCATTAACCAACTCATAAAGATGAAAGACTATGGTATGAGCATTCATATGCTCATGCTGCTTCCGCAGCTCAGGTACCATCGTGGCTAGCATAATGCAACTCGTCATTTCAGAATCAGTCACATGTTTCTGATAGGCCAACAATTGGTCCAGAATTGCATTGTCACTAGGACGGGCGAGAAGAGGCGCTTCGAGGACATTTGCAAGCTTTTCAACCTTGAGAACAATTCTCAAGTTTCTAAGTCAGTCCAAGAAGTTCGGCCAAGTCAATTTATTCGAATCCAAGATAGAGTGCAAATTCAAAGACATTATGATTAATCAATTATCCTAGAAATACAAATCGAGCATATATGAGAAAATTATTTTAAAATGCATCAATATACATTCATAAATCTCATTCATTTTTTGAATTTCAAAACCCCCAAAATCACTTCGGGAGATCGTAGGTCCATCTCCGAATGGGCTAATATCCAACATAGATATGAATAACCTTGGAGAGAGTCCAACAAGTCATTCATAACTACGATGGTAGGTATCAAATATACCGATTGCATATCACGTATATGCAATTATCACAATGTGCTATCAACTAATTGAATGTTCACACATACATCGGGTTGTTAACACATTAACAAGTATGCATCATATGCATAGCACCCAACTTCACCTCCCTTCACATCGACCTTGGAGAGAGTCCAACAAGCCGATGCTCCAGGTTAAAACCAACCCATTAATCAAGACATAGTTTTAATATAGTTAGAGCGCATTCAACCAATTAGCCCGACTTGGAGAGAGTCCAACAACCAAAGCTAACGATTGACCTCTGACTCTTACCATATTAGTATTAAACTATTCCATGGTTTGAACATGTTGGGTTCGAGCTGGGTTTGGAGAGAGTCCAACAACCCAAACAAGAAACAGAACTCTGGTTCTAACCATATTAATGGAAGGTGTAGGCTTTAATATTGAGTAAGGGTTTTTATGTCTCATCCTCTTTGCATGCAAATAACTATTATCTACATGGCATGACATACATGACATACATCTACATGTCACGACACGCATGACATAATGATATGCATCTAATGCAATTACATGACATACAATTATGACATGTACAAAATTTTCTTATATGTCATAACTATTTATGGAAATAAAATATGTTTAAGATTTGATTCTCCAAATCAAATCATGATTAAATTAAGAAACAAATTTCCTAATCTAATCACATATTTTATTTGTGGAAAGTGTTGATTAAGGAAAGTCAATTTAGAAAACAAATTTTCTAAATCATCAAAACTACTTATGGAAATAAAATATTTTAAGATTTGATTTCCCAAATCAAATCATGATTAAATTAGGAAACAAATTTCCAAATCTAATCAAATATTTTATTTATGAAAAATATCAATTTCCATAAATACTTCTAACTTTTCAAAAGTAGAAGATTTCCATAAATCCTTCTAGACTTTCCAAAATTAAAAATTTCCAAAAATACTTCTAACTTTCCAAAAGTATAAAATTTCCATAAATACCATTACGACTACCGTAAAACAATTTTACGATTATGTCGAAACACAATCTGGGCTCTGATACCACTGTTGGGTTTCCGGCACCGCGGCAAGTGTGTGTTCGAACATGTTTCGAAAACATGTGCACAGCAGAAGGAATAAAAATAATAAATCTAATTTATTACAACACACACACCACACGCATGCATAGTACAACATGTGTAGACATAACCGTAAATTCAAATTTTACAATAAAAGGAAATTTATACTACGTATACCTGACGTATCACGTGTAGCGGGAAAGACATCAACCGAAATGATTCTCGCTAGAATCGTCTCTATCTGTATCCACGTCGAGTATCTTCAGGATGACTTCACAAAGTCACGAGCCTCGTCTTCGTACAGGTTACTAGCCTCGTGTTGAAGACGATGTGATCGAGAGAAGATCACGATCCGAATCAAAATTCGGATCCAAAACGAATCCTCAAAAACTTGCTTCTCCGGAGAGGTATTCGTCAACCGTTTGACGGATCCTTCGTCCTCCACCTATGAGGATTATCGGAGATCGAATCCCCAGTAAGGAAGGCACTGTCGGAGCTCCAAACGTCGTCCAAACAACGCTCCAATAAGAAGGAAACAAGCTGTCCAGAAAACTGGACAGCTTTGGTGGAGACCTTGCGCCGGCCAAATAAGGAAAGCAATATGCTCACCTTGTCGCCGGAGCCAAGGAAGATCACTGGAGCTCCTCCGGCAACAGCTAGACGACGGCAAGTGGGGAGGACGGCAGCTGCTGAATGCCGGTTGGAGGAGCTTGGGCGACGGTAAGGAGTTGGGCGACGGTAAGGAGTTGGGCGCCGACCACTTGGAGAAGAGGGAGAGGGTGGGCGGCAACTTTAGGGTTGCAAGGATTAGGGCTTAACAAAACCCTTAAGCCCTATTTTATAGAGAATAAATTCTCTTAATGGTTATCGGATCATAACCAAAAGCCCGTTAACCCGCTCCATTAATTTAAGTTAAAATAAACCAAACCATGATGGTTTATTTTAAGTTAAAACGAACCGAACCAACTTTGGTTCATTCGTTTAAAACAAACCAAACCCCTTTGGTTTATTCTCCTCCATTGGATTAGAACCAAACTAATTTGGTTCATCCATCATGTCTTCATAAGACACGGCCCATCCACGCTTCCATTATGACTGAAACGATTTCATGTTGGCTCCATGTTTGGTCCAACCAAACCTAGTTTCTCTCGGTCTGAGAATCTCATTCTCAAGCTCGTTTTAAATCCTTCGGATTACGCTTGTTGTGCGTGTGACCAAATAGGTTCTCGGTTTATGTTGGTCGTCTATAATTAACCATTAATTATAGAATGATCATGAGTGACATCTAGTAGTACATCATGATCCCCAATTAACCGAAAAGATCAACGGTTGATCCAGAACTATTTTTAAAACCCTTCAGCAGCTCGAATGAATCGTGCCTCATTCCCTTCACTCATCTTATACCCACTTGGTTCAGGATATGGTCTATAGTGTCAGTCCCCACTATGTTGACTACGTCACACCTAGCCCAAGTATCATTTTCTCGTCCTACGGATTCTAGTTACTGCACATGTATCGAAGAGTACCTTACTCTAAACATGTAATGATTTGGCCAAAGACTTTAGTAACAATCCGACGAGAGGCCATGGGTATACATTTCCTCGCAAGGAGTGGTGAATCCTTTATAGGATATTCAAACACCTTCGATCACTTCGACTTATACCCAATCATCCCGAGTCCACATCTCCTCATAGATGCTTGCTTAAGATGTCAAAGCATAAGTTTTTATGATCAAGATGACTTGAATACCGCAAGTCAAAGGAACATCGCACTTAAGCTGCAGTAAGAACTTCATTGACATATGTATATATGCAGAGAACCATATGAAGTCTTACGGTTGGTCACTCCAATGAACTAGTTACCATAACTAGCATCCACGATTAACTTCGGACATCATAATGTCTCCAGCCAGTGAGAATCAGCTGCTTGGATACACTAAGGAGTATACCTCATGCTAGTCTTGACAGAATCGATGGTGTCCAAATCCATCAATTCATCGACTAGGGATAATTCTGATACATCACAATTACACATGTAGAGATACTCACTAGTTGTGATCCAATCACAAATTCTCTCATGCTGTGAATCGTATCGTGGACATTCAATAAATGAGTTTAAGATCTAATCGAATACATGAAAACATGTATACTCAAATAGTGAATCTTCATTTATCATATAAATGATTCAAATATAAGATGATTGCCTTAGGACATCTCTCATATATTACTAACAATCAATAGATTGGAGCTTTGGACCAGTCGATTGGTCAAATATTTTGATACTTCGCATGAAGTCGATTGTAATTTGGATCGATTATGGCTACGAATCGCCAGTCGATTGGTGTTCGACTAGAGGAAATAGTCTGGCGCGCCAACATTGACAATCGAGTAGCGAGCAATGACTACATGGATGGGCACGATCAGCCGCCAAGGTTACGAGCACGTAACGCCAAGAGTCGATCGTCAATCTGCCTACTTGGCAATTGACTGTTGGGTTATGACAGTCAACTGCCAATGTATCCGTTGGAACTTATCCAACGTGGATTAAGCCGTTGTCTCACAATGGCTACAGGAGCAGTCGACTGATGGTCTCGATCAGTCGACTGCTAGGTGAAATCTAGCCCGAGGTGAAGCTTTAAAAGGAGATCGTGGAGAGGGATTTGGCAAGGGTTCTTGAGGCGATTTGGAGGGGATTTGTTGCTGCAATCCAAACCTTCAAGGCTATTATCAAGCAACCAAAAGCAAGCATTCAAAGATCTCTTGTAAAGTGTTTTTCTTTACTTATAGTGTATTTCATATTTGTATTTGCTTGTATTCATTGTATTACTTAGTATAATCTCTTGTATGAGGTTTCTCCACCTCCGACGTGTTATCGAGAAGAAGTGTTTTTGTTTAGTGGTGTCGTTTGTATCGCTAGGGCTCGTTTGAGCTCAATCCGTGGAATAGAAACCTTGAGGTTCCTAACCACGCTATATCCTTGTGCATTTTGTGATTGTACTTGTGTTTTACTTTTATTGCATATTTCGTATTTCCGCTGCGTACTAACATTTTGTAGCAAGCACGATCAAATTCTATCATCTGATGAAAAATACTATTCACCCCCCTCTAGCGATGATCAATTCCCCAACATAATTATGGTACGATTGGTTTCGTTTAAGCCTCCTAAGACTCTTATCAAGAGAACTATAGATATATCTCTTGATAATCTCTGAAGTATAATTCCTTTTGGTAGTCGTTTTGTTCCTCTCTTGCTTTCTCATCTCCATCGATTGGTTAGCACCAACCGGAGATAAAGATTTGCTGCTCATGAAGTTGTCTCAAGTGATACCAGCGTGAATCTTGATAGATGCAAGACTCGTTGGTCATGCTCATGGTTTCTACAGATTCAAAAAGAATCTCAAAGGTATAAGTTCTAAACCATTTTGTGAAAATGTGTTATATATTATCTATGTCAAAACATGTGATCTTGGCCCTCGGGGATGTCTAAGATGCAATAAAAAAAATTATTTTATTTCTCTTTTGCTATATTTATTTCCTAGAATCTCCAATAGTTGAGGCAAACAAAAATTGGATGGGAGCTTTTCCAATAGAATCTCCTCCATGAATGGAGATAGCTTTCTTTATAGTATATACACCATCGGCTGATAGTCTCCCTGCTCCTCGTATGCAAAGTAAGGGTCGCTCTGGACCGGTATATGGTCCCTAGTGGATCTATTATCCTTTTGGACCTCCTTCCCCTTCCTCTTTCCTGAAGTGGGAGGAACAGGGGGAACTACTCCCTCGAGCAAGGCGAAGCTCCTCCTCCTTATGGGTTGATCGGAGGCTGACTGATTTTTCTCGTTCCTTGGGCTAACACCTCCTCCATTGCTTTTTGAACGATTGCTGCCAAATGGTGACAGATTAGGATTACAGGGGCCTCCTCTAAAACAAAGGCTGAAGACGGGACTCCCCGTGATTGCTCCTCAACGTCTTTGCTCAAAGGTTTCCATAGACAATGTCAATTGATGTGGTCATTTTTTTGACCCATTTCGTTAGGTCCTCAGGAGAGAGTGGGATCTCATGGCCATAGCATTAATCTCTACCCAAGATAACACAAGTCAGATGACCACTGATGGTCCGACTATGACTCTCCGATGCTTAAGTAAGAGAGAGAAAGATGAAAAAGATGAATGTAGAAAGTATTCAATAGCAAAAATACCTCTTTCTTTACTTTTCCTCCCTTTATATAGCAACTCCGTGGAATGTCTTCCTCCACGACTACTCTCCTGTGACATCTTTTGGTAGGTCTATGTAGGAATCTCCGTCTGATGTGCCACGTATTCAACAACCATCATTAGGAAAGGCTGCTAGGGGACCAAATATAACAAACATAAGGAGGAATCTCCCTTGTGGTCCTTGGGTTCCCGGCTCCTCATCTTCTTGAGGAGAGTTGTGGGCCAATGTAATATACGGCAAAGAATGTCAGGAATTTTCAAGCGATAGTTTAGGGATTGAAAAAACAAAGTGAATGTTGTTGAAAGGAGTTTGATCAAATTTGTATTATAATATAGGTATTCGAGTAGAAAGTTTAGACTCTATTTAAAATTAAAATGGAATGTTGTTTTAATATTTTTAAAAATAAAAATACTCTATTGATCAAAATGAAAATAAAAGATATTCCCCATTTGAATGATTTTTTTCTATTTGTTGAATATAGATTTTCAGTATGTTTTTAAAATAATATTATTTTTAATTGTGTTCTTGTTTAACATTATCACATGTTTAAGCTTATCGGAAGCTTTGAGTCGCTTTCTTGCTAATAAAATATATAAATGGAAGTCCAAACAATATCGATTTTAATTATGATTTCAAATAATTTTGATATGTTGAAGTCCTTCAAAGTAGTTTTTGATAAGATTTTCAGAGATTTCTAAAATATTCTAGATGTAAATTTTGCAAATTTAGAAATTCAAAATTTCATCTATCAAATTCAAATGTTCTACCACTGACTTCAATTATCACTTCAATTGTAAGGCAGTTGGCAAAGTCAATCCGAGCAAGGACGTTCTCTTTACTCCCCTATTTAATTCCTTATCATTTTCGATCTAGATTTGCAAAATTTACATCTAGAAATATTTTAGAAATCTATGAAAGTCTCATCAAAAACTACTTTGAAGGACTTCAACATATCAAAATTATTTGAAACCATAATTAAAATCGATATTTTTTGGACTTCTATTTATATATTTTATTAGCAAGAAAGCGACTCAAAACTTCTTGATAAGCTTAAACATGTGATGGTGTGAAACTAGACCACAATTAAAATTAATATTATTTTTAAAACATCTTGAAATCTGTATTCAGCAAATAGAAAAAGTCATTCAAATGATTGAACCAAATCATTTCAATCATGTAAAATGACTCATTTGGAGCCAAGCTAGTAATAATTTTGGGGAAGAAATCATTATGATCAATGCAGCATTTTATTTTTTTTTTAAAAAAATAAAACAACATTCCATTTTAATTTTTCACCTAAGCATTTTTTTTACCAGATTTACCTGATATTTTATAGTAGCCTAGTTAAACTTATTTTATATATATTAAAATTGTTGTAATGTCAAAATTTTTCAAAATAGACGCTCTTTTAGTATTATTTTAATATAAGGCGTACGTTTTATAGGATAATAAAAAAACGACCGCTATTTTATTTTATTTTCTCACTTTGAAAAATATTTGTATTATTTGTATTTTAAAAGGGTGTGTTTATTTGTGCACATGTCATTTTGAACCAGCGGCCTTCATGCTCTGTCCTACGGGACGAACCTCGAAGTTCCTGAGGCATCTCCAAATGCTACTCCCTTGGCTACTGTTCCTGAACCTGTCACTTCTTCCATCGGCTTCTGACGCCGGAGTCCGTACCCTGCCACTCTTCTCAAACTTCTCCTCGATTTAATCTTTACTTCTTACTCTGTTCCTCTGTTTACCATGAAGCTCGGCGGCACCTGCTTAACGAATGGCAACTGCGGCGCCAGTTTACACTGCGAGACTTGCCTGGCGAGCGGCGACGTCCGGCCGAGGTGCACCCGGGTCAACCCTTCCGATCCCAAATCCAAGGTCCTCCTCCTCTCAACCATTCTCCTTTCTCACCCGGTTGCTGCAGCGACTGACTTAGTGGTGCGATGAATGGAGCAGGCGACCGGGCTGCCCTTCAACAGCTACTCGTGGTTGACGACGCACAACTCGTTCGCAAGACTCGGCCAGAAATCGCTCACCGGAACGCCCATACTCACCCCGGAGAACCAGCAGGACTCCATCACCGACCAGCTTAACGTAAGTAACTAACACGACCCACCGCCATTACCTTGTCTCTGTTTCTTTCGAGGGTTTTCTCGTCGGAGAAGCATGTATTCTTGATGGGCACGGATCCCATCACTCCCTTTTCCATTTCATTTCTCTTCTATTTTTCCCCTCCAAGTAAACGCAGCATAGAATATGTAGGCATGTAGCATTAATGGAACTTGTCATAATTATTGATATCAATTATTGCAGGCATGCCTAGCAGAATAGTCATTGTTTCTTCTATGCAACTTCCTTGTAGGTTTCTTTTAGACGTCCACTTCTCTGAAAGAAAGAAGGACAAACTTAAAGGATTTGTATTGATAGATTAGGTTGTCTTGAAGAAGAAAAAAAGTCTTTTTTAATGGATAAAGGCTAAGCTTGAAGTGTCATGTATGCCCACTAGATAATTCAAAATTGAAAAATAAGGTAGCTTTTAAGGAAAGTCCTTTTTTATGACTACATTGACAAACCTTGAACCTTTCTGTGCCTTCACTGACATTGTATATTACAAGTAAGAATTTATTCCTAGAATGAGATGTGGCAGTTAAAGAAGGAATAAGATTGGCACCAGAAATCTCTTCTTTAGTTCTGCAATGTATCAATGTTCCATTAATAGTTGAATGCTTTATGTTATATATAATTCGAGAGACTAGATGGACAATATTCCAGGATATAAATCCACTTTAGCTTAGCAGGTGATACTTATGTTAGTGTCAACTCTAAGAACTAATCATGAGAAATATGAGATTTATGTAATATATTTTAATAAAGATATTCTTTTATATTTATTATATTTATTTTATATCTGTATAAATTTGAATAAATATAATAATATCTTAAAGTGATAGATTATGTTCTATAGAAAATATTACTCTCGATTATTCATAGTCAAATATTAATATATAAGGACAATATTGATTTATTGAGATTAGCATGTAGATTAACTGATGACTTAATCTCATAAGTTATGTATATGATATATCAAGTTAACATATGGGTATATATTAGAGAATATTTACTGAATTGATTCGCCATGAGAATGTTTCATGGATTATTATATTAGTGTCATAAATATTCTCATAGTGATTATTAATATAAATAGTCCTTTGACCTAAAGTCACTACGCTTTTGTACATAAGGAATTGTGTGCTGGTGCAATCGGTCCAGGTCACGATTGACCAGACTCGAGTGGGACTCGAGTAGAGTTTTGATGTTTGACAATGGATTTGTCAATTGTTTGACAGTATAGGTTTGACCATATGTTGACTATATGACTAGAAGATGATTGGGATATCCAATGTCATATGAGGAGATTATTACGAGGAGATTGTTAGAGCAATCGGCTTCAGGTCAAAGATTGATCAAGCTCGAGTGAGACTCGAGTGGAAGTCCAAGATTAGAGTCTTGGTAATGGAGAAGTCCAAGTTTTGAGATTTGGCAAGGAGAAGTCCAAAAATGGATTCTTAGCAATAGAGAAGTCTAAGTATAAATACTTGTTAAGGAAAAGTCTAAGGGTGAAGTCTTGACAAGAGTAAAGTCCAAGGGTGGAGCCTTGGCAAGGAAAACTCCAAGAGTGCAGTCTTGGTCGTATAAGTCTAAGGGTATAGTCTTGGCGGTGAAAGTTCAAGCATTGAGGTTTGACAATGGAGAAGTCCCGAAGGTGCAACCTCTTGGCAAAGGTAGACTCGTTAGCATGACAAGGTCGACGGAAGCACTTGAAGGCTAGGGTCAAGGGTGAGGAGTCATGAACTCGAACCAAGGGCTTGAGGCTGATGGAAGTGACTTGAAGGCTGAGGTCTAGGCTAAGGGTACCCGATGGCATGATGAAGTCGATGGAAACACCTGAAGGCTAGCACGAAGGGTGAAGGAGTTGTGGAGGACTCAGATGGACTTCGAGAGCGTGAGGCTGATGGAGGTGACTTGAAGGCTTATGTCTAGGCCTAGAGTACGTATCAAGTATGAGGGGATCATACTTGAGTTAAACCTCAGTTTTGGAGTTACCAGTCGACTGGTGGTATTGACCAGTCGACTAGTTGAGTGCACGACACTCGGAAGGTTTAATTGACTTGGGCAGTCGACTGAGGTTATGACCCAATCGACTGGTCGAGTAGTCGACTGAGGCTTGACTCGACACCGTGACTCGTGTCGGTGGCTTGCAGATCGACTAGCCATTAGCGATCGCCGTAGTAAGTGGATCGGGTACAGAATGTCTCGTAGTCGACTGTAGGCTTATGATAGTCGATTGGTGGCCATTGACAGTCGACTGCTAGTGATGAGTAGTTGACTAGTCGTAAGTGGACCGGGCACAGAATGTCTCGTAGTCAACTGTAGGCTTATGGCAGTTGACTGCTAGGTAAGTGTAGTCGATTGGTCGGACATAATTTGATGTGGATTAGTCTGTTGTCAGACAACGAATAGGTGGGCAGTCGTCTGGTGGATAAGGTCAGTTGACTGCCAAACGAAAATTAGCTCGAGCTGTAGCTTTATAAGGAGACTTCACGAAGAGGAGAAGAAAGTGATTCTTGAGGACTTTGAAGGGGAGTTGTTGCATTTCAGATTTTCCAAACCGTTCAAGGCAACCAAATTAACAAGCGATCAAAAGCTCATCTTGTAAAAGTGTTTTCACTTGTCTTTCTTCATTTTCTTTTGTATTCCATTTTTGGTTGTATTCTCCTTGTGTAATCTCATTGTAAGAGGTTTCTCCACCTCCGGTGTTATATCGAGAAAGAAAAGTTCATAGTGAAGGTAGATCACTAGAGCGTCGCTATGGAGTATGAGCTAGGGTTCCAAACTACATAAAAATACTTGTGTAGTGGTTGTGCTTGTTATCTTGTATTTTTTTTGTGTTATTTTGTATATTCCATTGCACACTAATGCTGGTAGACGAGCACGATCGAAGAATCGTTATTCACCCCCTCTAGCGTACCAAACGGTCTCCAACAAGTGGTATCAGAGCGAGGACGCTCTTCAAGGACTGATTGCCTATGGAGCACGCGCTAGAGGAGTAGAAGATCCATTAGAAGCATCAAGGAAGATGAAGTTGTCTAATGATGATTTGGGCTACGAAATCAACATTCCACCCGTCTTCGACTACGAGGATTTCGAGTATTGGAAAGATATGATAAAATATTTTCTAATGTGTAATATAGAAGATTGGCTTATTTTGATAGATGGATTCGAAGTTCCAAGGGGTAAGAAAAGTGAATTTCTTAAGAAGAAGAAATGGACTGAGGAGCAACTTAAAAAGTCCGAGATCAATGATAAGGTAGGAAAAATATTGGTTAAGTTAATACTTAACAATATTTTATCCAAGATAGGTGGTTATAAGGACGTAAGGGATTAGGGAACAATTTGGTCAAGTTCCATGAAGAACCCTTACTGGCCCAAAGAAAAGAATATGACAAGCTCGAAGAAGAATCAAACTCATCTCCTGAAGAGCTTGTGGATTCGGAGGTTGATAGATGTTCAACATCCGAGGAAGAGGAAGTTGAAGAAATACCCACTTCTAGAATTGAGGGGGATCATAGGTCTTCAATGCCGAAACAAGAGGAGCAACCTTCAACCTCCAGACAAAATGAAGAACAAATTAAAGATTTCTCTATAGGTAACTCAAATGCAATTATTAAAAATAAAAATCATATTATTTGCTTTGAGTGTAGGGAACAAGGGCACTATAAGAGAAAATATCCAAAAAAAGTTAAGAAGAAGGCTCAATCGATACAAAGGGCCAAGGAAAAGGTCAAGAAGGTCGGAGTCCCCATGCCAAAGGAAAGGAGCACATTGTGTGCTTTTCTTGCCAACAAAACGGGAATGATGAAAAGCATGTTAATAATTTACTTGCAATTTATCATAAGAAATATGCTAGCAATAAATATTTTTTCTTAGGTGTAAAATCTCTTGAAATTAGGACTAAGGACCAATTTAGGCAAATTAGCTCTAAGACTATCCCACCTAAGGATGACAAAAATATAGGCATTAATCCAAAGAAAGATAGACACATGCCTAGGAAGAGGAATGCTCAAAGAAATGATAGAAAATCAAAACTTGGGCACCTTGAAGTAAAAAATCATGCTTTAAGATCAAAGCTTGATAGGTTGGAAAAGACCCTCAAAAGAATGAAAAATATGTTAAAAGGTCTAGTGGGCTAAATTTGGGTGTTAGGAGGCAAGAACCGTCTAAGGACAAGAAAGACTTGGGTTACAAGCCTAAGTCTAAGGTAGATAAGCCTACCTACCATAGTGTTCCATATAGTTATGGACCAATCCTAGGTCTAGGAGTGTCAAGGTCACAAGAGAGGTCATCCCTAGAGTTGACCGTGATAGGACTCAAGTGACTAAGGCTTTGAAGAAGTCTAGAAAAATCACTAAAAATGTTACAAGGGAAGATATCCCTAGGGTTAACCTTAGTGAGACCAAAATGACCAAGACTTCCAAGCCTAGGAGGGTCATTAGGAAGGTACTAAGGGAGGTTATCTCTAGTGAATACCTAATAAACCCAAGGAGCTCCAATAAATTTTGGCTTTCTAAGAGCGTGATCCCTTCACGCTAGATGAGTTTAGGATATGTCAACCTTAAATAGATGGGTAGTTAACCTAACCATGGTAGAGTTGACACTTTAAGACATTTTCAAGGTAATGTGATACCTTGGAAATGAGTTTAAAAATGGATCCTAAAAGATTTTAGGATGTGCCAATGAATTTCATATAAGATGAAAAATTGATTATAATTGGCACAGGCATGTTTAGAGGCAAAAGTGTATCATTTTGCGTTTTGGTACACTTAGAAGATTGAGTCATTATGGCAAATTGGATATAATTCTAGAAAATGACAATTTGATTTAAGACTTGGGTATTCTATACCTTTGTATTTTATATATTTGTCATATGTCATATCATGACATCATGTTTCATATGATTATCTAAAATATCATGAAAGTACTTAGGTTTTTATTATTATGCTATGATATCATGTATCATTGGTAATGTCTTAAATTATGCAAATTATTTATGTCATAATCATAATTCATGCATTAAGGTTAATCAAATTGAAATTAAGGACAGATGACATGATTTGATGTCCTAAATAAAAGAATCAAATGGATATGCCTAGATATAATGCATGAACCCTTAGATTTAGGGAAAAACAAAATCTACATCTCACAAAACTCATAGGATGACATGTGTGTATTGATACACCCTAGACACATGTGTGATATTAGAAAAATAAATTAGGTTCATGTGCTTATATAGTACATTTATATGAACTCAAACTCATAATATAACATGAAGAAATTATGAGAAAAACTAATGTACAAGTCTTGTACATCTAGCCCATAGACCATGATTGAAATTAAGTTTTGAAAACTATTTTTAAATCATTTTGAAAAATCTTGGTAAGTCTATCTTTTGATAGCAATCATCATTGAGAATGTTGATACAAGTTAGGCAAAATTATTGAAGGTTTCAATGGTTTAGAACTTTATATCAATTTTTCAAAATAATAGGTATTTTAATATAAAATTATTTTTCACCCATGATGTTTGCCATAAGTATTATATGTATGAAGTTTTATGATTTTTCAAAAATCATATAATTACTTGTGTATTTTCAAATCTTTTTTCTGAAAGTCTGATTTCTAGAAAATCAGACTCGATCACTTATGTATCGCGATGATAGTGATGATGATAGTGAAATAATCATTTTAGTTGAACAAGGTTTGTTTAGCACATTATCATCACCCCTATGTACCCTAACTGCTCCTAACCCTATGATATATTTAGAGAAGCATTGGAAGAGTGAAATGTTCATTGAAAATGAATAGGAAAGTTTATTAGGGTGAGAATTAAAGTTTAAGGGAGATTAAAGTTCAAGTTTGAACTTTTATCTTTATTTTTTATGGTTTAGATTTCCTATAGTCTTAGGAACTCTTCAAGAACATTGTTAGTACAATAGTCAAGGGGGAGTAAGTCTTTAGGGGGAGTTTGTCCATCAAGAGATGATGTATGTTTTTTATGGGGGAGAATGAAGGATTGTCTCTCATTTAGTGATAAGAGTTTTATCATTAAGAAGAGTGAAGACATGTGAAATGATTTTAGACCAAGGGAGAGAATGAATGATCTCATTGGAAGATGAGATATGAAAATCTTGGTAGGCTTTTTTATGTATGCCAAAGGAGGAGAAATAAAGGGTTTAAGTTAGGAAACCTCATTATGCTTTGGCATAAGAAGAGTTGAGTTAGGCTTATGGGATAGTCGAACTCAGAGGTATTGTCACCTACCTTAAAGGTGTTAAATATCAAAAAGGGAAAGATTGTTGGTGCAATTGACCCGAGTCATGATTGACCAGACTCGAGTGGGACTCGAGTAGGGTTTTGATATTTGACAATGAGTTTATCAATTGTTTGATAATATGAGTTTGACCATAGGTTGACCATATAACTAGTGGATGATTGGAATAGCCAAGGTTATATAGGGGAGATTGTTATGAGGAGATTGTTGGAGCAATCAACCTCAGGTCAAAGGTTGACCAAGCTTGAGTGAGACTCGAGTGGAAGTCCAAGGTTGGAGTCTTGGCAATGGAGAAGTCCAAATTTGGAGACTTTCCAAGGAGAAATCCAAAAATAGATTCTTGGTAATGGAGAAGTCTAAGTTGTTGGGTTTCCGGCACCGCGGCGTGTGTGTGTTCGATCATGTTTCGCAAACATGAGCACAGCGGAAGCAATTAAAATTAATAAATCTATATTTATTACAACACACACAACACACGCATGCATATTACAACAAGTGTAGACATAATCGTAAATTAAAATTTGCAATAAAAGAAAATTATCTACGTTATACCTTTCGTATGACGTGTAGCGGGAACGACATCAACCGGAACGATCCTCGTAAGAATCGTCTCTATCCGTATCCATGCCGAGCTCCTCGGGATGACTTCGCTAAGCCACGAGCTTCGTCTTCGTATGGGTTACCAGCCTCGTGTTGAAGACGACGTGATCGAGAGATGATCACGATCCGAATCCAAATTCGGATCCTAAAACGAGTTCTCAAAACTCGCTTCTCCGGAGAGGTATTCGTCAACCGTTTGACGAATCCTTCGTCCCCCACCTCAGAGGATTACCGGAGATCAAATCTCCGGTAAGTTAGCCGCTGTCGGAGCACTAACCGTCGTCCAAACGACGCTCCGACAACAACGAAACAAGCTGTCCAGAAAAACTGGACAGCTTTTGGTGGAGGAATAGAGGCCGGCCAAAGGAGATGTGGAGCTCACCTTATCACCGAACCCACAAGAGATCACCGGAGGGTCACCGGAGTGTTCACCGGCTGAAGCTTGGTCGGCAATGACTTGACGGCACAAAAGCCGGGCGGCACACCTAGGGTTGGCGCCGACTAGGAGAGAAGATGGAGGGGGCGGCACAATTAGGTTGGGCGGCAACTCTAATTAGGGTGCTTGGATTAGGGTTTAAGCCCTATTTTATAGAGAACTAATTCTCTTAATGGTTAATGGATCATATCCATAAAGCTCGTTAACCCGCTCCATTAAGATAAGTTAAAATAAACCAAACCATGATGGTTTATTTTAAGTTAAAACGAACCGAACCAACCTTTGGTTCATTCGTTTAATATAAACCAAACCCTTTGGTTTATTCTCATCCATTGGATTAGAACCAAACCATTTTGGTCCATCCATTATGTCTTCATAAGACACGGCCCATCCACGCTTCCATTGCGACTGAAACAATTTCATGCTCGCTTTATGTTTGGTCCAACCAAACATAGTTTCTCTCGGTCTGAGAATCTCATTCTCAAGCTCGTTTTAAATCCTTTGGATTTCACTCGTTGTGCGTGTGACCAAATAGGTTCTCGGTTTATGTTGGCCGTCTATAATTAACCATTAATTATAGAATGATCATGAGTGGCACCTAGTAGTACATCATGATCCCCAATTAACCGAAAAGATCAATTGATCGAACTATTTCGAAACCCTTGATGCTCGAATTAATCGTGCCCCATTCCCTTCACTCATCTTATACCCACTTGGTTCAGGACATGGTCTATTGTGTCAGTCCCCACTAGGCTGACTACGTCACACCTAGCCCAAGTATCATTTCCTCGTCCTACGGATTCTAGTTACTCCACATGTATCGAAGAGTACCTTACTCTAAACATGTAATGCTTTGGCCAAAAACTTTAGTAATAATCCGACGAGAGGCCATGGGTATACATCTCCTCGCAAGGAGTGGTGAATCCTTTATAGGCTATTCAAACACCTTCGATCACTTCGACTTATACCCAATCATCCCGGGTCCACATCTCCTTAGAGATGTTTGCTTAAGATGTCAAAGCATAAGTCTCCATGATCAAGATGACTTGAATACCGCAAGTCAAAGGAACATCGCACTTAAGCCACAGTAAGAACTTCATTGACATATATGCAGAGAACCATATGAAGTCTTACGGCTGGTCACTCCAATGAACTAGTTACCATAACTAGCATCCACGATTAACTCCGGACATCACAATGTCTCCAGCCAGTGAGAATCACCGCTTGGATACACCAAGGAGTATACCTCGTGCTAGTCTCGGAATTGATGGTGTCCAAATCCATCAATTCATCGACTAGGGATAATTCCGATACATCACAATTACACATGTAGAGATACTCACTAGTTGTGATCCAATCACAAATTCTCTCATGCTGTGAATCGTATCGTGGGCATTCAGTAAATGAGTTTAAGATCCAATCAAATACATAAAACATGTATACTCAAATAGTGAATCTTCATTTATCATATAAATGGTTCATACATAAGGCGATTACCTTAGGACATCTCTCATATATTACTAACATAAGTATGGACACTTGGTAAGGAAAAGTCGAAGGGCAGAGTCTTGGCAAAGGAAAAGTCCAAGGGTGGAGTCTTGGCAAGGGAAAGTCCAAGTATGAATACATGGAAAAGGAAAAGTCTAAGGGTGTAGTATTGGTCGCGTAAGTCCAAGAGTATAGTCTTGGTGGTAAAAGTCCAAGCATTGAAGCTTGGCAATGGAGAAGTCTCGGAGGCGCGATCTCTTGGCAATTATAGATCTGTTAGCATAACAAGGTCGATGGAAGCACTTGAAGGCTAGGGCCAAGGGTGAGGAGTCGTGGACTCGAACCAAGGGTTTGAGGCTGATGGAAGTGACTTGAAGGTTGGGGTATGGTATAGGCTAAGGGTACCCGATGGCATGATAAACCCGATGGAAGCACCTAAAGGCTAGCTATTGGGTTTCCCGCGACGAGTGTATGTTCGAACATGTTTCATAAACATGTGCACAGTGGAAGAATTAAAAGCAATAAATCTAATTTATTACAACCCACATACCACATGCATGCAAGATACAATATGTGTAGACATAATCGCAAATTTTACAATAAAAGGAAATTACGCTAGTTATACCTGACGTATCACATGCAGCGGGAATGACATCAACCGGAGCAACTCTTGCTAGAATTGCCTCTATTCGTATCCACGCCGAGTACCATCGGGATAGCTTCACCAAGCTACGAGCCTCATCTTCGTAGGAGTCACTAGCCTCGTGTCGAAGACGATGTGATCGAGAGATCACAATACGAATTAAAATTCGGATGCAAAATGAGTCTCCAAAAACTCGCTTCTCCGGAGAGATATTCGTCAACCGATTGACGAATCCTTGGTCCTCCACCTATAAGGATTACCGGAGATCCAATCCCCGACAAGGAAGTTGCTATAGGAGCTCCAAACGCCGTCCAAACGACGCTCCGACAAGAAGGAAACAAGTTGTCCAAAAACTGGACAGCTTGGTGGAGGACTTGACGTCGACCAAAGTCCGTGGCCGGCTGATCCTTGGTCACTTGAGCCAAGGTTGATCGTCGAAGGGTCGCTGGAGGGGTGGCCGGCAGCAACTGGACACCGGCGGCACAAAGGGGTGGCGGCTCAAGAGCTGGGCATGGATCCTCTTGGGGGGCGGCAAGGAGAAGAGAGGGAGAGGAGAGGAAGAGAAGTTTCCAAAAATAAACTTAGGGCTCTCTAAACCTCTAGCCGCGCTTTTATAGAGCACGTGTTTCTTAACAATCAAGAAACCTTCTCCTTAGAGTTATTGGTTCATAACCAAAACCCGTTAACCCATTAACCCGTTCCAATAACTTAAGTTAAAATAAATCGAACCGAGTTGGTCTATTTTAAGTTAAAACGAACCGAACCAACTTTGCTTCATTCGTTTAAAACAAACCAAATCACTTTGGTTTATTTTCCACCATTGGATTAGAACCAAACCAATTTGGTTTATCCATCATGTCTTCATAAGACTCGACCCATTCATGCTTCCGTTGCGACTGAAACGATTTCATGCTCGCTCTTTGTTTGGTCCAACTAAACCTTGTTTCTCTCGATATGAGAATCTCATTCTCAAGCTCATTTTAAATCTTTCGGATTACGCTCGTTGTGCGTGTGACCAAATAGGTTCCCGATTTATGTTGATCGTCTATAATTAACCATTAATTATAGAACGATCATGAGTGACACGTAGTAGTACATCATGATCCCCAATTAATCGGAAAATCAACGGTTGATTCCAGAACCATTTCTGAAACCCTTCAGCAGCTACAATGAATCGTGCCTCATTCCCTTCACTCATCTTATACCCACTTGGTTCAGGATATGGTCTATAGTGTCAGTCCCCAGTAGGCTGACTACGTCGCATCTAGATCATGTATCATTTCTTCGTCCTACGTAGAAACTCTTGGATAAACTCTTGGATAAACTCTTGTAAGTCAATACTTAATTCATGATCCATCATAAACCCGATGGTAGTCAGCCGCTCGATGTACCCATTCATCTTTAGCACAAATTGCACTACAGATGAACCTTCTTGCATTTTAGAGGTGAAGAGGAGCCTGGAGACTTCGAACCTTTCAGATCTCGCTTGCTCATCAAACAACTCATGAAGATGGAAAACTATGGTATTAGCATCCATATGCTCATGCTGCTTTTGCAGCTCGGGTACCATCGCGGCTAGCATGATGCAACTCACCAGTTCAGAATCAGCCATATGTTTCTGATAGGCCAACAATTAATCTGGAGTTGCATCGTTCTTAGGACGGTTGACAAGAGGATCTTCAAGAACATACGCGAGCTTTTCTGCTTTGAGAACAATTCTTAAGTTTCTAAGCCAGTTCAAGAAGTTAGGCCCAGTCAATTTATTCGAATTCAAAATAGTGCGTAAATTCAAAGACGTCATGATCATTTGATTAACTTAGAAATACAAAATCGAGCATATATGAGAAAGATGGAAAAATGCATCAACATACATTTACAAATCCCATTCATTTTTCGATTTTTAAAACCCCAAAATCACTTCGGGAGATCGTAGGTCCATCTCCGAATGAGCTGATATCCAACATAAATATGAACAACCTTGGAGAGAGTCTAACAAGCCATTCATAGCTACAATGGTAGTTATCAAGTATATCGATTGCATATCACATATATGCAACTATCACAATGTGCTATCAACTAATTGAATGTTCACACATACATTGGGTTGTTAACTCATTAATAAGTATGCATAGCACCCAACTTCACCTCCCTTCACATCGACCTTGGAGAGAGTCCAACAAGCCGATGCTCCAGGTTAAAGCCAACCCATTAATCGAGAGTTTTAATATGGTTAGAGCGCATTCAACCAATTAGCCCGGCTTAGAGAGAGTTCAACAACCTAAGCTAACGATTGACCTCTGACTCTTACCATATTAGTAATAAACTATTCCATTGTTTGAACATGTTTGGGTTCGAGCCTGTAAAATACCAAAAAAAAAAAAAAAAAAAAAAAAATGTGTGTTTGGCGATACCTGGTTAGGGATACACCTAGACCTAACCTAGATCTAAATGGGTTGGGTTTAATTAATGGAGCTTAGGGTTAAATTAACCTAGGCTTAATTGAACTTTTGGGTTAATGGATTTTAGGATTAAACCCAAACCACTAACCCTCAAACCCGACCCGTTAAATCATTAAAACCATCGCCGTTTCCTTCCCATTAAACTCCCCGTTCGTCCGTTTCTTCACCGCACGCACGCCGAAATCTCTTCTTTCGGTTTCTTATCTCCTCCGCCGCGACAAATCGCCGATCGATCTTCTCTCTGCTCCTGACCCTGTTTTCTCTCCTCCGCGCGACTTCTGCAACCCCTGCCGGCCGGAGATCGTCGGCGATTCCCTGCGCACCAGCCGGAGCAGGATCTTCCTCCCTCGAAACGAAGACCTCGCTCATCTGCCTTCTTCTCGCGCCTCCAACCTTCCTCTGCCGACTCTCCCCTGTGTCGAGAGGACCCATCGAGCGAGCCCGCGACCTTGAGTTCTTCCTGCCAAATCGCGCCGCCGACGCGTTGTCCATGCTCGGTGAAAGGTCCTATTTGGAGAAGTCGGGTTTGGTCTCTGGTGGAGGTTTTCTCTGGTTAGGGCAGCCATCTGCGAGCCTTTTTCCCTCGCGATTGTTGATCTCTGTTGATGATCAACGCTCGAACTAGGTAAGGGTGATCGTTTCCTTCTTTTGGGACGGGGATACATATCCCTTTGTGATTTGCCGTGACCTAAATTGTGGCGAGGATCGTGGTGACGATCGCAATCGATGAAAGCAGGCTGTTGGTTTACGATGAATTTCAGCAAGGTGAGTGAGGTCCGTTCCTTTGTTTTTTCTCGATCTCGGAAGGGATCTGCCTGTGAATGTGTTCCTTCGTGTTGGGCGTAATCTTGAGCCGCAGATTCTCCGAGGAACGCGAGATAGGAAGGAGGGGGGGCTGTTGGTGAAATCCAGGGCAGGTATATCTCAAATTGCTCTTTTTCTGTCGTTGACTGTTTGATTGTTCGTTGTGGTAGGCTTAGAAGGAGCTGTAAATGGTAGGTGGTGTTCTGTAGTAGGGTTGTAAATGAGCTAGGAGCTGGATCTGGAATTTCAGTAATCTGGCTAGTTATTGTTTCCATAGTTGTGATAGATAAATGAGGTTGTTCTTGATTTTATTCAAGATTGGGTTGTTGTGATTATGATGTTAATCGTACCAATTGAATTATCTTGTTGATGGTTGGTTATAGTGAATCGACCATGGTTGATTGGGACTTTTAATTCACATTCGATAGAAGGATGCGAATATAAGAACGATGTAGTAGTGAATTTATCTATGTATTTTGTAAACTGTTTGTACTAAAATGTAATTGATGCTAATTGCAGGACGTGGATACGAGACAGGTCCGCGGCCGTGAGGATTTCATTGCTACGAACATTTACAGCAGGTGGGTGATTCCTACCCCGGTCAGGTAGTAATGCATACAGATTTATATGCATGATCATCTTAAATGATCATGTTACCTTGATCTTGTTCTATTCATCTTATGCTTGATACTTTATCCGTTGGCTTTTAACTCCTTCTTTGCTATCATGCTATGTTACCATGATTAGGAGTTATACACATAGATGATGTAAATAACTTAGAATTTGTTTAAGTTAAAAACAAGTAGTAAAGGTCTGGATGAATGACTGATTATAAATTTGGCAAAAAGGTCGTTACTAGGTAGATGATGTCTTGAACCTAGAGTTAATTCTAGTACCCTTAGATTGCATGTTTCTACCGACCATGCATTATGCAAATAATCGGGTGAATGGTATTTTAGGGTGTCGCTACGGACCGGTGGTCCTAGTATGATCTGATCAGTTGAGTCTGACTCTCTACGGGATAGAGAGTGCGTTGATCTCGTTAGCATGACCCTCTGTAGAGAGTAGAGTCTATGGTGGATGTCTATTGTGAGACCTTACATTCATGTCATTTGCATGCCTGGCGGCGATGTCTCCCTTGTGGTCGAGAGTGTCGCCAATATCCTGCCTCCACTGCTACTCATAGGAGGAGTAACCGGCGAGGGCGAGTATCAGAGTGCCGCACTCTATCACTACTGACGGTGATAGTTGGATTTGCGTCGTAGTCTCGCTGCGTGTGGCACTCGACCACTCATGGGTAGTATCGGATTGGCCAATGGACCCCCATCGTGTAGCTTGCTCTTTACGCTTATATGCTACTCGATCATCTCGCCCCTCGGCCACTCGAGAGTAGTGGTTGGTGTTGAGTTGGGGACAGTTGTCATGCTCGAGCCACCGAGGCCACACCTGGGGTCGTGGTAGCTTTAGGGTGAGCCGACATGACCATGCATCTTTGCATTGCGACTTATGGCATTCTTGCGTATTACCATATATATACATATATGCATGTATATATATATATGGATGATTGTGATTAGCATACGTATATAGGCGTAGTCTATATATAGATGTGCTTATTGTGATCTTTGCATTTGTATGTACTATGTTTGTTGCATTTGTTTGCACATATTCATACATGTTATCACATTCTTCCGTATGGTAGTAGGCCATCATATTTATATTGGTTAGTTATTCAACGTGTTACCTTTGACCCATAGCGGGATGTAGTATGAGTTAGTTTTATTCTTTATACCATATGTTGTGTATATGTGCTCGATTGGATAGATGTAGCGTAGCGCACGTTGAGTATGTCTGTCATATTGACTTTTGGTTAGATGGTATATACATGGATATATTATCATGCTAGTGATACCAGTAGATTTTACTGTCGAAATACATGTGATATTAAAATATATGTTTATCTATCACCTGCTGAGTTTTACTCACTCCCACGGACCACAGGTTTTTCATGTCGCCCAGGATCTTGGTAGAGATCTTATCTCCACCTTTTGAGTCTCAGGGATTTGTGATTTGTATTGGTGTTATGGATTTTGTTCTATGTATGGACTTCGTCTTATGTTGTGGATGTCACTTTATGTCGATGTTTTATGTACGGATTTTTGTACCGTGGTCTTGTCAGGGGTGTACACCCGTATGTTTTGGTAGATTTTATTGTGGGTATGTGTTTATGTTTCCGCTGTGTGTTTAATATATTTATATCTGTTTATGATGTTGTTGTTGTGGGCCTACGGGCCTTGTATTAACCCGAGATGTTGCCACGTACAGGGGAGATGCCGTCCGTTTGATTTTCGGCACGGCATACTCTCGGGGGCGTGACAACTTTATTGGTATCAGAGCCCAAGGTTCTGCGATGTCATACAATATTGTTTTTGAGTCGAGTCTTGGATTCTCGGGAGTCGGTATATTTTTCGGTTTTGGTTTTGTGAGATGGGATGATATGCATAAGCTCCGGGCAACACGTAAGTATTCCTGATAATTTATATTTTTGTTAGATGCTTATCTAGACTTGTTCAACAGGTGAATACTGTCAGAGTCATGCCACCTGTTCAGACTCGTGGTCGAGGCCGTCCATCCAGGCGAGCAACGAGAGGAGGGACGAGATCTGATTGAGGCGAGCTGCTCAAGCACAGCCTCAGCCACCCCCTATTGGTGATCCGGAGCCTCAGAATCCGGATACACCACTGACTACGCCAGAGCCCACAGAGTCCAGTAGGCTCAATGATAAGTCACGGATACTCGTGTTAGCACGATCAGCCAAGGAGAAGTTCACCTTGTTCCGAGGGGAGTCCGACCCATGGATTGCCCGATCTTGGCTGGAAAATATGGAAGACACCTTCGAGTATATGAATCGCAGATGTGGAGAAGGTGGGCCTTCGCATATCATCTCGTAGAGATCAAAGCTATCACTTGGTGGAAATTACGAAGACTACATTCGGGAGCGTGGGATTACTTGGTCCAGCTTTCGAGATGCTTTCTGGAGGCAGTACTTTCCTTCGGCGTTTTCTACAGCACGACGTCAGGAGTTTCTAAGCCTGAAGCAAGGCGACCGTTCGGTTATGGAGTACAACGCAGAGTTTACTGCACTATCGAGTTCGCTCTCATCGTATACGTAGCAGATTGAGCCAGGATGTACCAGTTCACCCAGGGCCTAGCAGCTTATATCAGAGCGAGGATGTCAGGATCTAGCATTACCTCCTACAGGGAGGCATTGGACCGTGCCCTCTTTATCGAGATGACTTCCCAGCAAATCTCCAAGGAGAAAGATATCGAAGCAGAGGACTAAGGGCAAGCAAACGAACCGAGAGTTCGGCTCGGGGACTCGAAGAAAGGGAGCAAAAGGAACTACACGAGGTGCGGCGAAGGGTCACTTAGATCGCAGAAGGAAGCGTCCGGCAAAGATCGAGTTCTCTGGAGGTCTCAAGAACCATAAGAGTCAGAGAAGAAGTGGATGTTATAAATGCGGATCCGGAAGTCATAGAGCTCTAGAGTGTCCTTTGGAGCAGCCGGTTTGCTACTATTGCAAGCAACCCGGACATACTAGCCGAGACTGTACGTTGAGAGCACAGTTGGAGTTTCCTGGTAGCTCTAATAAGGGAAGACAATCCAACCAGCAGCGGCGAGAGGGCGGCACAGCGTATGCGATCTTATGGATGAGCGGCACCGATACCTCCACGGCACTTATATCGATGCGAGGAAGCGCTCCTACGGTGATCTGCCGGCGATCGATATCCTGCATCTCCCGGTGATCTACTACCCAGTATACGCCTGTCGTTCCCGGCCCGGCTCTCGAGGATACCTTATGCACCGGCTACTCGGCCTCGATATCCGCGAGCGGATCCGGTAGGGTGGAGGCACTACTACTTGCCGTCAGGGATGCGGTAAATGAATATAGGCTGGGCGAGTCTTTGCTATCACTAGAGAGGAGGAGCCGGTGGTGATGGATCGATCATCTGTGGTATGGTTTCATTTATGCTATATATCTTGTCGTTGATAGATCTGAGTAGTTCCCATTCATTATCTAGAGTATTTACGAGGAGGGTTGGAAGAATCCCAAGGGTTCGTTCTTGTGGGTTAGCATATCCTTGCCATCGGAGAGGTCGACTAGCCACCAAGAAATCAAGGGTTGCCCATTAGACTTTGTGGGCATATCCTACAGTGGACCTTCGTGTGTTGGAAATGATAGAGTTTGATATTATTCTCGGTATGGTGGTTGGCGCTTATCACGCTTCTGATGGATTGTAGAGCGGAGTGGTGACTTTCACCACGGATCAACCGACGGAATTTGTTGGTACTAGAGACGATGGATTATCCATTATATCATCTCTACAGGCTCAGAAGCTACTGGCTCAGGGTTGTCAAGGTTATCTGTTATCTCTAGTTAAAGTTGAGAACGAAGGACTACCACCCCTCGATGTCGAGTAGTCGAGAGTACCCGATGTTTTTCCGATGAACTTCGGGCTTGCCACCTCCTAGGCAAGTTGAATTTGCGATAGAGGTGATTCAGGACGCGCTTTATATCGAAACCTCCTTATCGGATGGCGCGAAAGGAACCGAATGAACTTAAAGTTCAAGCTGCGGGGAGTTCTTTGGATAATAGATTTATCCGACCTAGTGTTTCACCATGGGGAGCACCTACTCTTTGTCAAGAAGAAAGATGGATCCTTGCGGTTATGTATTGACTATCGACAATGAATGCGATCCACGATTAGAACAAATATCCACTGCTGAGAATAGAGGATTTGTTTGATCAACTTAAGGATACATGTGTGTATTCAAAAATTAATCTGCGCTCAGGATATCATCATCTTTGGATAAGAGATGAGGATGTTCAGAAAACAGCTTTCCGCACCCGTTATGGACATTACGAGTTTCTAGTGATGCGTTTGGTCTCACGAATGCCCAGTACATTTATGGACTTAATGAACCGGGTATTCTGAGGTATATAGATCAGTTCGTAATAGTGTTCATCGACGATATATTGATTTATTCTCGATCCGAGGAAGAGCATGAACAACATCTGCGGATAGTATTGGAAATTTTGCGGCGAGGCGATTGTATGCCAAGTTTAGCAAATGTGCGTTAGTTATCCTCTGGGTTTTCTTGGACATGTGGTGTCCAATGAGGTATTCTGTAGATCCCCAAGATTGAGGCTATTACAGTTAGGAGCACCAAAATCGATTCGAAGTCCGTAGTTTCCTTAGTGCTATTATCGGAGATTCGTGGAGAGGATTCTCGAGTATCGCCATGCCACTCACTCGTCGACTCGGAAGGGTCAAATTGAGTCGAGTCGGAGGCTTGTGAAACTAGCTTCGGGAGCTTAAGCGGCGCTAGTTTCTGCACCTATCTTAGTGATTCCTTCTGGTTTTGATTGGATGGTCCTATATTCGGATTCTTCTATCCAATGGTTGGGTGCAGTCTTGATGCAGTCCAACCGTGTGGTGTCTTATGCCTCCCGTCAACTAAAAGATCACGAGAGAAATTACCCGATTGCGATCTCGGAGTTAGTGCCGCCATTATTTTCGCATTGAAGATATGGAGGCACTACTTATATGGGATTACCTTTGAGATCTACACAGACCATAAAAGTCTGAAGTATCTGTTCACACAGAAAGAGCTGAATCTAAGACAGAGACGATGGATGGAATATCGAAGGATTACGACGCACCATCCAAGATCATCCGAAAGGCTAATGTGGTAGCAGATGCTCGAGCAGAAGTCTCGTGGAGTTCGCCACCATCCGACAGCCGGCGATTCGATCTAGTTCGACAGTTCTCAGAGTTGGGATTGTCTGAACACGGTCAAACACCCCGAGGGATATTAGTTTCTATGGTTGCCCAGTCCGCCCTTGCTGAGAGGATCAAGGAAGCACAAGTCAGTGACCGATCTGCGATTTTGAGCGACACTATAGACTCGAGCGTTCGAGACGGACTTCTCGAGTGGCGAGAAGGGTGTACCGTTTCGAGGCGACTATGTGTTAGGACACACACCCGATTAAGGAAGAACTTCTCTGAGAAGCACATCACGAGATTTGCTATACATCCGGTGGTACTCGGATGTACCGAGATTCAAGCGCTTATCTTGGTGGAACGGTATGAAACGAGATATTGCGGACTTTGTTGCGCGATGCCTAGTATGCGGCAAGTGAAGGCGAACATCGAAACTGCGGGGTTACTTCAGAAATCCCGATCCGGAATGGAAGTGGGAGCATATCACGATGGACTTCACGGGATTACCAACCCGTAAAGGACATATGCGATTTGGGTGATCGTGGATCGATTAACGAATCACTCACTTCCTTCCGATCGTGAGGACGGATTCATTGGATCGTCTGGCGGAATTGTCTTGCCGAGAGATCATCGTTGCATGGTGTACCATTGAGTATCATATCCGATAGAGATCCGCGCTTTACTTCCCGGTCTGGCGAAGTGCGGCGAGCCATGGGCGACAGGCTTCGACTCGGTCACGGCCTTTCATCCATGAGACGAGACGGTCGAGCGTACCATTCGGACTTTGGAGGATCTATTGAGATCTTGCGTCATGGATTTGGTGGCGATTGGGAGGATCACATTCCTTTAGTGGAATTTGCCTACAACAACGGCTACCACTCTTCTATCCGAGATGGCTCCATTCGAGGCATTATACGCGCACCTGCGGATCTCTGTGTTATGGGAGGAAGTTGGGGAGCGACAAATATTGGGGCCTCGAGTATCCGGCAGGATGCACGAGTTGGTACGAGTTATCGACGGCGGTTACTTATCTCGAGGCCAGGATCGGCGAGAAAAGTTATGCGGACGGGCGAAGGCCTTTGGAATTCTCGTCGGGGACCATGTATTCCTACGAGTGTCACCCACGAAGGAGTCGAGATTTGGGCTAAAGGAAAGTTAGCCCCATTACATTGGTCCATTTGAGATATTAGAGCGGATTGGGGTGTAGCTTATCGGTTGGCTTTACCTCCGACACTTGCGGTGTTCACAACGTATTCCATGTATATATCTTTGAGGAAATCGTGCGCGATCGACCATGTTCGAAGAAGTTCCGATACCACTCGGTGAATCGACTTATGAGAGACTCGGTGCGGATTCTTGGTCGCATGAAAGGCGGCATTGAACAAAATCATCCGACTTGTAAAAGTGGGATGGCAGCACCATACGGATGAGGAGGCTACCTGGGAGCTGGAGGATACTATCCGAGCTCGATACCCTCATCTGTTTACCTGAGGTATGTGGTTATTTCAGAATATGCTTGCATTAAGTACGAAATTTGGGGACCAAATTTTTATAAGTGGGGGAGAGTGTAAAATACCAAAAGAAAAAAAAAAAAGTGTGTTTGGCGATACCTGGTTAGGGATACACCTAGACCTAACCTAGATCTAAATGGGTTGGGTTTAATTAATGGAGCTTAGGGTTAAATTAACCTAGGCTTAATTGAACTTTTGGGTTAATGGATTTTAGGATTAAACCCAAACCACTAACCCTCAAACCCGACCCGTTAAATCATTAAAACCATCGCCGTTTCCTTCCCATTAAACTCCCCGTTCGTCCGTTTCTTCACCGCACGCACGCCGAAATCTCTTCTTTCGGTTTCTTATCTCCTCCGCCGCGACAAATCGCCGATCGATCTTCTCTCTGCTCCTGACCCTGTTTTCTCTCCTCCGCGACCTTGCAACCCCTGCCACGGAGAGATCGTCGGCGATTCCTGCGCACCGAGCAGATCTTCCTCCTCGAAAGCGAAGACCTCGCTCATCTGCGCCTTCTTCGCGCCTCCAACCTTCCTCTGCCGACTCTCCCCTGTGTCGAGAGGACCCATCGAGCAGGCCCCCGCGACCTTCGGAGTTCTTCCCTGCCAAATCGCCGGCTGCCGACGTTGTCCTGTGCTCGGTGAAAGGTCCGGCTGGAGGGGGGAGTGCCGGGTTTGGTCTCTGGTGGAGGTTTTCTCTGGTTAGGGCAGCCATCTGCGAGCCTTTTTCCCTCGCGATTGTTGATCTCTGTTGATGATCAACGCTCGAACTAGGTAAGGGTGATCGTTTCCTTCTTTTGGGACGGGGATACATATCCCTTTGTGATTCTTGCGTGACCTAAATTGTAGGCGAGGATCGTGGCGGCGATCATGTCGATGAAGCAGGCTGTTGGTTTCCGTGGTAGAATTTCAATGCAAGGTGAGGACTCCGTTCCTTTGTTTTTTCTCGATCTCGGAAGGGATCTGCCTGTGAATGTGTTCCTTCGTGTTGGGCAGTAATCTTGAGCACGGATTCTCCGAGGAACGCGAGATAGGAAGGAGGGGGGGCTGTTGGTGAAATCCAGGGCAGGTATATCTCAAATTGCTCTTTTTCTGTCGTTGACTGTTTGATTGTTCGTTGTGGTAGGCTTAGAAGGAGCTGTAAATGGTAGGTGGTGTTCTGTAGTAGGGTTGTAAATGAGCTAGGAGCTGGATCTGGAATTTCAGTAATCTGGCTAGTTATTGTTTCCATAGTTGTGATAGATAAATGAGGTTGTTCTTGATTTTATTCAAGATTGGGTTGTTGTGATTATGATGTTAATCGTAATTACCGAGGGTATACTGTTGATGGTTGGTTATAGTGAATCGACCATGGTTGATTGGGACTTTTAATTCACATTCGATAGAAGGATGCGAATATAAGAACGATGTAGTAGTGAATTTATCTATGTATTTTGTAAACTGTTTGTACTAAAATGTAATTGATGCAAATTGCAGGACGTGGATATGAGACAGGTCCGCGAGTGAGGATTTCATTACTCACGAACATTTACGGTGGGTGATTCCTACGGTCGGTAGTAATGCATCTGATTTAGATGCATGATCATCTTAAAAGATCATTTTACCTTGATCTTGTTATATTCATCTTATGCTTGATACTTTATACGTTGGCTTTTAACTCCTTGCTGCTATCCTGTTATGTTAACATGATTAGGAGTTATACACATAGATGATGTAAATAACTTAGAATTTGTTTAAGTTAAAACAAGTAGTAAAGTCAGATGACAACTGATTGTAAATTTGGCAAAAGGTCATCGTAGGTAGATGATGTCTTGAACCTAGAGTTAATTCTAGTACCCCTTAGATTGCATGTTTCTACCGCCATGCATTATGCAAATAGTCGGGTGAATGGTATTTAGGGTGTCGCTACGGACCGGTGGTCCTAGTATGTAATCTGATCAGTTAGTCACGACTCTCTACGAGGATAGAGAGTCGTTGATCTGATTAGCATGACCCTCTGTAGAATAGAGAGTCTATGGTGGATGTCTATTTGTGAGACCTTACATTCATGTCATTTGCATGCCGCATTTGGCGGCGATGTCTCCCTTGTGGTCGAGAGTGTGCGATCATCCACCTCCTCGCGGTTACTCATAGGAGAGTAGCAGGTGTGGCGAGCATTGTAGTGCACTCTATCACTCTGACGGTGATAGTTGGATTTGCGTGTGCGTAGTCTGCGTGTGTAGCACTCGACCACTCATGGGTAGTGGTATCGGATTGGCCAGCACGAGGACCCCATCGTGTAGCTTGCTCTTTCGGCTTATATGCTACTCGATCATCGCCCCTCGGCCACTCGAGTAGTGGTTGGTGTTGAGTTGGGCAGTTGTCATGCTCGAGCCACCAGAGGCCCTGCTTGGGAGTCGTGTTAGCTTTGAGCCGATATGACCATGCATACATTGCCGACTTATGGCATTCTTGATATTACCATATATATACATATACATGTATATATATATATGGATGATTGTGATTAGCATATTATATAGTGTAGTCTATATATAGATGTGCTTATTGTGATGCTGCATTTGTATGTACTATGTTTGTTGCATTTGTTTGCACATATTCATACATGTTATCACATTCTTCTGTATGGTAGTAGGCCATCATATTTATATTGGTTAGTTATTCACTGTGTTACCTTTGACCCATAGCAGGATGTAGTATGAGTTAGTTTTATTCTTTATACCATATGTTGTGTATATGTGCTCAGATTGGATAGATGTAGCGTAGCAGACGTTCAGGTATGTCTGCAGTTCATATTGACTTTTGGTTAGATGGTATATACATGGATATATTATCATGCTAGTGATACCAGTAGATTTTACTGTCGAAATACATGTGATATTAAAATATATGTTTATCTATCACCTGCTGAGTTTTACTCACTCCCACGGACCCTGGGTTTTTCTGTCGCCCAGGTAACAGGTAGAGATCTTCGTGACGACTTGGAGCTGCGCCGGCGATCCATCCCATCTCCACCTTTTGAGTCTCCCGAGGATTTGTGATTTGTATTGGTGTTATGGATTTTGTTCTATGTATGGACTTCGTCTTATGTTGTGGATGTCACTTTATGTCGATGTTTTATGTACGGATTTTTGTACCGTGGTCTTGTCAGGGGTGTACACCCGTATGTTTTGGTAGATTTTATTGTGGGTATGTGTTTATGTTTCCGCTGTGTGTTTAATATATTTATATCTGTTTATGATGTTGTTGTTGTGGGCCTACGGGCCTTGTATTAACCCGAGATGTTGCCACGTACAGGGGAGATGCCGTCCGTTTGATTTTCGGCACGGCATACTCTCGGGGGCGTGACAGAGCCGGGCTTGGAGAGAGTCCAACAACCCAAATAAGAAATAGAACTCTGGTTCCAACCATATTAATGGAAGGTGTAGACTTTAATATTGTGTAAGAGTTTTAATGTCTCATCCTCTTTGCATGCAAATAACTATTATCTACATGGCATGACATACATCTACATGTCACGACACGCATGACATAATGATATGCATCTAATGCAATTACATGACATACAATTATGGCATGTACAAAATTTTCTTATATGTCATAACTATTTATGGAAATAAAATATGTTTAAGATTTGATTCCCCAAATCAAATCATGATTAAATTAGGAAACAAATTTTCAAATCTAATCACATATTTTATTTATGGAAGGTCGCAATTAAGGAAAGTCAAATTTAATTTAGGAAATAAATTTCCTAAATTGTTAAAACTATTTATGGAAATAAAATATGTTTTAGATTTGATTCCCCAAATAAAATCATGATTAAATTAGGAAACAAATTTTCAAATCTAATCATATATTTTATTTATGGAAAGTGTTAATTTCCATAAATACTTTTAAACTTTTCAAAAGTAGAAGATTTCCATAAATACTTTTAAACTTTTCAAAATTAGAAAATTTCCATAAATACCTCTAAACTTTCCAAAAGTAGAAAATTTTCATAAATACTATTATGACTATCGCAAAATAATTTTACGATTATGTCGAAACATAACTTGGTTCTGATACCACTGTTGGGTTTCCCTTGCACCGCGACGAGTGTGTGTTCAAATATGTTTCGTAAACATATGCAAAGTTGAAGAATTAAAAGCAATAAATTTAATTTATTACAACACACACACCACACGCATGCAAGATACAATATGTATAGACATAATCGCAGTTTCAAATTTTGCAATAAAAGAAAATTACGCTAGTTATACCTGACGTATCACGTGCAGCGGGAATGACATCAACCGGAGCAACTCTTGCTAGAATTGTCTCTATCCGTATCCACGCCGAGTATCGTCGGGATAGCTCACCAAGCTATGAGCCTCATCTTT